>OX352300.1:2400000-3812500 GCA_947086415.1 Pammene aurita | reverse complement strand
ATTTAAGATGAGCTATGTTGGTTATAATCAGCAGCTATGTGCGTTGCGTTGTGAATTTGAGCCCAGCTTTGAGTCTTCATTAAAGTTGATAACTTGACGTGACAAGAAAGAAAATGTGAGAAATATGACTAAATTTAGGACAGCGCTTTAGTACTGACTTTGGTAAAATTGTGTTCCTTTCTCTGCCTAAAAACACACGGAAATTTTTAAAATGACCATTAGGAAGGTCTCATATTATAAATTAGCTATATCAGGGTCATTAGAAGAACTATTAATAAATATTTCTATACGTACTCTTGTTAGTAATGTCAAATAAATCGTCTGGCGCAATCTAAACTTGAATCCTTATAGCCGACTTGAAATACTGTGTTCAACCCAAAATGAAACTTACAGGCGCGGGTGACTTTATTAACTTTCATACAAATATAGCACTGTGTGACATAAAGGACAGTTTCTTTAAGGTCACTTTTCGCTTGCACATATTATGCGCCGTCACCAATGAGTCACGAACATGCGACTGGGGTGCATAGAATTTTCCGATCAGGGGAGAAAACTCCCCAGCCGGGCCTGACTCATATTCGCTTAGTACGTTTTCTTGTGTCTTACAAGTTAAAAGCGCTAGCGAACCGCTTAATAATTCATGTACCTATCGAATCATGGGTAGGTAAGTGGATCATTTTAAACGTATTTAAAAAAAACCGGCCAAGTGTGTGTCGGTCAATGTGGACTAAGTAGATAGGCGATGCCCAGATGCTGACACCGGTAAAATGCAGTTTTCATTGGTTAGTTGCGTGACTTTCGTTTAACAAAATTGGCATCTCAAAATGGGTTGTGCACAGTATATTAAACTCGGACTGAACTGGATACAATTTCATGAGTTAACTGGACTGGACTGTAGGTACTTACTACCTATACTTGCACAATTTGATACTTTACTTAGATGTTTTGTTTAATGTTATTTTAATGAACGGTTTCGCTAGCTTCTGTAACTTACGTAGCATCGTAAACTTTTATTTATATTTGTCGTCTGGTTTAACTGTGGGTTGTAAATTGTTTACGAGCTCGCGCCCAGACTTTTAGTTTCATTGGAACTTTTAAATGACTATATAACTATTGATTAGATTAGTTTTACGAGTTACGAGCGCTTGTGAATTTTTATACAAAATATATTTTCAAATTATCTCATTTTATACATCGATAGTATTTATAACAATCACAGCAATGACGTGTAGTTGTCAGTGTCCCCGAGGCAACTGATGGCTCACGGTATTTAAGCTCTCTCCCTACGTGTTGTGGAACCATCCTGTGCAACCCGAACTTTTTCTAGTATCTGTACTGTATGTGATGAAGAACGAGCATGCAAATTGCCATTCACACCGGCTGGTCGATTATCGATCTGTCGAATCTGTCGACCTGTCGGGGGGTGAAAAACAAAGGCCAACGTGGTCTAGTTCGGGTTGCACGGTGTGGTTCCACAACACGTGGGAGCTTACATACCGCGTGCCATCCGGTTGCCTCTCGGACACTCTAACTACGCGCCATTGCTTTAAATATAATACTTTTACGGTTTAACTCGCGTATTTTGTATTTTACTTATTATTATAAGATTTATATGACTCACGACAGTGTTTAAATCCGATTGCAGTTGTCAAATTATGTCTCACTTAAGTATATGCTATTATTTATTATATAGCCTCCCCTGCCAATATCTCGTACACACCCTGTACAACAAATACCTAAAGACAAAAGTGCGTCAGTAATTTTATACCACGCATTGTCAGAGTTTTCATTTCGTCTCATTTCCTTCAAGAGCTTAAGCCGCTCCGCCATTTCATTTTTCCTTAATATTTGCCGAAAATAAATCAAGGCGGTCTTATTTCCAGAAAATTCACGATTTGTTTGCCCATTTATTTAACTATGGATGGTACAAGGAGGATAAAAATCTCTGTTACTAAAGTGTCCGTCAGAAGGCGATAAACTGATGGCGCCACAATGATATTAAATTTGATTAAATTAATTTTGATATTAAAAAATTAAATCCATACATACCTATCTAAAAAATAATTATTTGCGGAGAACAAAAACACTCTGAATATTAATTTTATTTAAAATTTCATATAAGTATTAAGTACTTATCGGTAATTGGGTACTTTCCTGGGCAAAAAAAAATATAATTATATTTAGTCCGTCAGTTAGATTGTCAAAAAATATTGAACACGTATTTTTTATTTTGTCAATCAAATAAAAATTGGTGAAGATATAGCCCGTTAAAGTTCTGCGTGACGTCACATTATACTAAAAATTGTATTGAAATGTGACGCCACGCGGAACTTTAACGGGCTATATCTTCACCAATTTTTAGAACTATTGTTTACTGTTTACCGATGGACACTTTTTCGACCGTTTTCCTATAAGAGAGACCCATCCTCCTTGTACCATCCATATATTTAACTATGGGATCCCGCAGTTCCGGCCATATTTTCATCAGCTCGTCAGTGAAGTACGGCAGTTTCCAAGCCGTATGTCACATGTGTCGCCTACTTCTCGGCGCGGGAAGACTTATGTCTTTCCTGCACACGTTTGTTATTTCTATCGCATCGTTTACTTCAAACCAACCAGTGCAAATATGTATTCATGATTCCTGACAACTAAGCTTACCTAAGTACATGGAAATTATACGTTATAGTGAGGCGTAAGATCGGGTCTCGTGATACAGCTAGACTCAGTTAAACCCTAGACTGTTTTTAGTTGCCGTGATTTTCATTGTGGGAATCGCAGATGTTTTATGGAGTAATTAACGTTATTATTGTCGTGATTCTAAGATTATTATAGTGTAACTTCGTAAAACAATTGTAGAGTTCATCAACACAACACTCTTACTAAGCATAAATATATTGTCCAATTAGTGCGTTATGTATTCACACGCACCTAATGGTGTGATGCTTTTAATATTGACTTTATGGTTATGGTAACAAGGTAAAAATTCCAATATATAATCATTACTTTGAAGTAGGTAAACGTTGCATTTTGTTATGATTTGAAGTATATGCTTCATACATTTCTGTTAACCAATTTCCTTACTTGTTAGGTTTTTATTATTTAGTTATTTATGATGAACGTCTCCGGTGGTAAAAAAGTAATCCGTAACGCTTTTGTTTTTCACGCGATAAATCAAACCCAATCAATCAACCGACCAAATATCATGAAAAGTATCAAAACGGCATGCTTTACTAAAAATGTTGGAGTAAGTTTTCGCGGTAAAGAGCCGTTTTATATTGATCGTCGCCCAAGGCTCTAACTGACGTTCAATTTACTACCACTATAAGAGTCGAAGCTTCGCGCAAACCAGTGATACTTGCGCTCACTGATTACGGATATGACAGCGTGACGGTAAGCGTTTACGGCATTTACGGCAGCCAATAGACGCTTGTGAGTCAAGGGACGCGCACATTCTACTTATTAGTTACCAACGCTATATATAAAAAATACACTTTTTTTTACTCCATACTGAAGCCATTTGAATGTACTTCGCTAGGGAGTACCTATAGTTATAATAGGCATGATGACACATGTTGAATTATGCAATCAAATTTAGTTGATAGGATGCAAAATGATCAATATATCCAACTAAAGTGAAAATTTATAAATTCTATTGAAATGGCTCAAAGATATCAAGCTGCAAAATGACTAAATTTTACGATTTTTTAAAGTGCGAAATTTAAAAAAAACAATGATACCATTCGATTTTTAACATTTTACTGTAAAATAAATTTATACATAAACGCAACATTTCACTGTAAAAATAGCAATTTCATGTTTTTTACATACTTTAAACAGGGCGACTATGTGGTCGTGACGTCACTTTTGCACGTCATTTTGTTAGGAGCGTTTTGAGAAACAAATGCAAATCTCGAACTTCAAGTCTCATTTCTGACTTTTGTGTTGCTTTAACGCAATTGGCTCCATTAGACATTTGATCCTCACAAAAAATCAATTCGATTGATGCCATACATGAAAAAAATTCACCATGCCTATTATATTTATTATGTGCGAATGTTTAAGAACATCTCTTAAATTAGATTCGCAAATCTGAAAAAATATATATTTGAAAGGGTTTAGCAGGCTAAGGAAGGACGTGTGGCCCCTGTGAGGAATAGTTGAATTGGTAAATGTCAATTGTTTGTCGCCTCATAACTAGTAATCACTCCAATTTTCAGCCCTCTATCTTGAACTGTCACAGAGATAATGTCAAAAATGTATTTTTTTAACATTTTTTTCAAACTCGTATATCTCCTAATCGTAGCAGCTAAAGCATTGAAACAAAATCACAGCTACGTAGTTTGAGTGGGAGTATACCCTATAATTTCATTAATATTTTATACGTGAAAAATAAAAGAAATAAATGTCAATTTATTTTTTGACAGCTCTTTCCAACACGTTTTTTTGAAAGTACAATTATGAAAAAAATCATATAAATTGCTTATAGTATTAGTTACTAGCATACAAAAACTCAATTGGTTATATTTGGTGCAACATACTGTATAAAAAAAAACTAACGAAAGTATTCAAGTATCAAGAGTAGGCTTCTGAACTGAAACTTCGTTTTTAAGTTTTTTGTTTGTTGCCTAGCAACAAAGGGTGTATTGTTTTTAATTTGGCGTATGACTGTCAAAAAAGGTCACTGAACTACTGCTGTGTTAGCATTTGTAACTAATTTTACTAACTACTAAATCAACGAAACGACGGATGTGCTATATGTTTGTTATTTTATAAACAAAATTAATTGGTTTCATTATAGTACACGTATTAACATAACGAAATAAATAACTCATTAGAGCAGATATCACAATATAAGTCACTTAGATAATGACTATCGTAATATTCGTCGTCCCAGGTATAGGACAATGTTATCCTGCAGTCATCGCAATATCCTTTTAACATAATATTTTCGTCAGAGAGCGATATCTCAATATCTGGTAAAGACTGTAAAAACAGTTGCTTCGCTATTAACCGTGGCAAGTTGAGCCGAAATATTTTTGATTTTATGATTTCCATCTGAAAGAATGTGTATATACATGAAGTTTCTGTTTTATTTTATTTACATTTAAAGCTTACTTTCGCCATTATGGAAAAATCTGACTCCTCTTCTACATAACGTGTTGTATATTCCCTTAAACAATCCACTATTACGAGGGTGGTTTGATAAGTCAGTGACTTTTTGCAGAAAAAAAAATCTTTTTGACCTTTTATAATTTTATTTCTCTACATAATCTCCTTTCAACTCCATACACTTCATCCAACGATGTTCCAGCTTTTTCAACCCCTCCAAAAAATATTTTTTATCAAACCCTGAAAAATATGCTTCAGTTTCAGCTATGACTTCCTCATTTGATGAAAATCTTCTCCCACCGAGCCATTTCTTCATGTTTGGGAATAAAAAAAAATCACATGGGGCCAAATCTGGAGAATAAGGTGGGTGGGGCAGTATTTCATAACGCAATTCTACTAATTTGGCTGTTGCGACTGCCGACGAGTGTGCAGGGGCATTGTCGTGGTGAAAAAGGATTTTCTTCTTTGCCAGATGTGGCCGTTTTTTCACTACTTCTGCGTTGAATTTTTCCAACAATGTAGCATAATAAGGGCCATTTATTGTTTTACCTTTCTCCAAATAATCTATATAAATAACCCCTTGGCTGTCCCAAAAAACAGTGGCCATTACCTTTCCTGCCGAATTAACGGTTTTCGCTTTCTTTGGGGCCCGTTCGTTAGCAGAAGTCCACTGTTTTGACTGATTTTTCGTCTCTGGCGTATAATGGTGGATCCACGTTTCATCTACCGTCACAAAACGACGTAAAAATTCATTGGGATTACGCTTGAATTTGGCTAAGCATTGCTCGGAAGTTGTTTCACGAAGTCGTTTTTGATCGGCTGTCAGCAAACGCGGCACCCATCTTGCGGAAAGCTTTTTCATATTCAAAATATTATGCAAGATATGAAAAACTCGTTCAGATGAAATGTGTACAGTCTCAGCTATCCCACGAATCTTAACTCGACGGTCATCCAAAACAATATCGTGAACTTTATTCACGACATCATCAGTGGTGACTTCAATTGGCCTACCAGAGCGTTCTGCGTCATTGGTAGTGGTACGCCCAGAACGAAATTCTGTAAACCACTTATGTACCATTCCATGAGAAGGAGCAGATTCCCCATAATATTTTTTTAAACAGTTTTCAGTCTCTTTAATAGTTTTTCCACGTAAAAAGTAATGTTTAATTAACACACGAAATTCGCTTTTCTCCATTTTCCAACAATTTTCCGACCGTATTTGACATATGCCTCAATAACTTTTTTATTTTCCCACCATTTAAAAAAAAAAAAAAACTGCCAGCTACCAAGGAGTTCAGAATCGTAATTAAAAAGTTTATATGTTAAAATGATTTTTGTTTTACTTAAAGTCACCGAGTTATCAAACCGCCCTCGTATGTTAAATGTGCTAGCGTATAAACTAAGCGTTTGTCGATTCCGAGTAACATAACATTAGACATTATGATTTATTAGGTATGAGCTATCTTTAAATTATACAATACTATTATACAATTTATACGCTAGCACATTTAACATAATAGTGAATTGTTTAAGGGAATATACAACACGTTATGTAGAAGAGGAGTCCGATTTTTCCATAATGGCGAATGTAAGTTTTAAATGTAAATAAAATAAAAAATAAAACAGAAACTTCATGTATATACATTCTTTCAGATGGAAATCATAAAATCAAAAATATTTGGGCTCAACTTGCCACGGTTAATAGCGAAGCAACTGTTTTTACAGTCTTTACCCGAATTGAGATATCGCTCTCTGACGAAAATGTTGTTAAAAGGATATTGCGATGACTGCAGGATAACATTGTCCTATACCTGGGACGACGAATATTACGATAGTCATTATCTAAGTGACTTATATTGTGATATCTGCTCTAATGAGTTATTTAATTCGTTATGTTAATACGTGTACTATAATGAAACCAATTAATTTTGTTTACGTCACACCTGGCCATAACGTGAGTTTTGCCGCACGCTACGCGTACGGTAAAACTCGCATTATGGCCAGGTGGAGACGTAAAATTGTGTACTCACCACGGGCAGTAAAAAAGAAAGCCCTCTATCGCATATTTACAACCCTCGCCTGCGGCTCGGGTCACAAATACCTGCGATTTCGGGCTTTCTTTCTTTTACAGTCCTTGGTAAGTAATGTACTATTATAAAATAATAAACATATAGCACATCCGTCGTTTCGTTGATTTAGTAGTTAGTAAAATTAGTTACAAATGCTAACACAGCAGTAGTTCAGTAACCTTTTTTGACAGTCATACGTCAAATTAAAAACAATACACCCTTTGTTGCTAGGCAACAAACATAAAACTTAAAAACGAACTTTCAGTTCAGAAGCCTACTCTTGATACTTGAATACTTTCGTTAGTTTTTTTTTTTACAGTATGTTGCACCAAATATAATCAATTGATTTTTTGTATGCTAGTAGCTAATACTATAAGCAATTTACATGATTTTTTTCATAATTGTACTTTCAAAAAAACGTGTTGGAAAGAGCTGTCAAAAAATAAATTGACACTTATTTCTTTTATTTTTCACGTATAAAATATTAATAAAATTATAGGGTATACTCCCACTCAAACTACGTAGCTGTGATTTTGTTTTAACGCTTTAGCTGCTATGGATTAGGAGATATACGAGTTTGAAAAAAAATGTTATAAAAATACATTTTTGACATTATCTCTGAGACAGTTCAAGATAGAGGGCTGAAAGTTGGAGTGATTACTAGTTATGAGGCGACAAACAATTGACATTTACCAATTCAACTTTTCCTCACAGGGGCCACACGTCCTTCCTTAGCCTGCTAAACCCTTTGGAAACGAAAATTCTCTGGAACCACCGCACAGTTCGTGATTATTTAAATTGAAGTGTGAAGGATGATGATGATGATAAAAGCCGTGAATATCCAAACTGTTTTTTATATCCTACAGCAGAAGTGTCCAATCGGGCGAGCTTTTGTTTTCTTGACACCGCTATACTTCTGTCACTGACTGTAGTAGATAGAACACCGATGACGGGAGGGACACATATGAGCCGGGTCTCGACTATACTCTGTATTTTTAGGTATTTAAATAAAAGTAAATAAGATCTACCCTCAAATGGCTCCTTAAGCCAGTTGAGGGTAGATGAAAACATTACACGATCAAACATTACAAAAATATCAACATTCATACCTAATTACAACATGTTGAAAGCCCCCAACAAAATTGTGTTTTGAAGAAATGAATACGACCGCAGTCAATTCAAGCAATCAAGAAACCTGTCCGACCTGTTCCAAAACCTTTAAAAGAAACGGCCTGCAACGTCACATACGTGCCGCCCATGGTGAGCAGTCCTCTTCGCATCAACAAGTCTCCACTCAACACTCGCCTTTTGCATCACCACTAGAAGAAGCATATGGGTCGCCCTACCTTAACAACACAGGATCGAAGACAGGTATATGGCAAAAAAGATGGAACGACATATGCTCACTTCATGGAAAACTTTACGATCTCCCTTTTGGCACAGCAAGCAGAAAATTCGTTCATACACTTGCCGATGAAATAGAACACCTAACCAAGCTAAATTATCCCTCAGAACGATTACTAATTTACACTGCCGTATTGCTACAAAGGGACAAAAACATTAAACAGGCCAAAGATATCAGCAGATTACTTGACCGCCGCCTCAAACTGTGGGCCGATGAGCAGTTTGATATTTTAATCTCAGAATCGATAAAATCTGACAAAACTCTTCAAAATACATATAGTCGAAAATACCACAATAACGACGAAACAACACAAACATTCACAAGACTAATTCAACGTGGCAAAGTCCGCGAGGCCTAAGCTGGCTATTAACCAAAGATACAAGCAAAGTCCTGAATAGTAATGACGAAATCGATTATACCGGTAAAACCGTCAGCGACGTACTAAGAGAAAAACATCCACCTCCCGCAAACCCCAACCCTGACTTATTTGCCCTGCCTGAGGATTTCCCCGAAATGCCACCATTATTAGATGTCGACATAACTAGTAACCACGTCGAGCAAGTTGCAAGAAAACTACATGGTGGTGGGGGTCCAACTGGCTCAACGTCCGAAAATTGGAAGGACTTTCTCTTACGTTTCGGCGATGCGAGCCTGCACCTAAGAAATGCCATAGCCCATCTTACTATGAAATTGAATAACGAACACGTACCTTGGACACAAATACAATCCCTTATGTCGAGCCGTCTGGTAGCTCTGGATAAATGCCCAGGCGTGAGACCCATTGGAATCGGGGAATGCCTTAGAAGAATCCTCTCTAAATGTATGATCTTGGCAACAGGATCTGAAGTCACCGAAGCATGTGGACAATGGCAACTTTGCAGTGGTATCAACTCTGGTATCGAAGGAGCCATACATGCAATGAATGACACTTTTGAAGAGAAATGTCACCCAAGCTCAGAATGGGAAATGCTCCTCGTTGATGCTAACAACGCATTCAACAGTGTAAATAGGCAGCTTGCTTTGTGGCAGGCCCGAATATATTGGCCACATTGTGCCCGTTTCCTGTACAACACATATAACGGCCATGCCGAGCTTGTTATTCGAAACTCAGACACAAGAATGTATAGCAAAGAAGGCGTTACCCAAGGCGATCCACTCGCTATGCCACTATATGCACTTGCAACATTACCCATAATCAATAAACTAAAAAAAGAACAGAATACACTCCAGACATGGTACGCTGATGACTCATCGGTCCAGGGAAACTTCAAAAGCCTTCGTAAATGGTGGGAACAGATCTGCAACATAGGACCGGCATATGGATACCTCCCTCAACCTAAAAAGAAAATCCTTATTGTATCTGAAACAGACAAAAATAAAGCACAGCAGATTTTTAAAGGAACTAACATTACCATCGCCACAGGTTCACCCTTCCTTGGTAGTTACATAGGCAAGGGAAAAGAAGACTTTATAAGAAAGAAAGTGAAGCAATTTATTTCAATAATCGAGAAACTAACACATGTCTGTAAGGACTCCCCCCAAGCAGCTTACACAGCACTTACCAAAGCTGCCCAATTCAAATGGTCATTCCTACAACGTGTAATCGCTGATTCTAACGAACTTTTTGAACCACTGACACTTGCACTACGGGCTAATTTCATGCCAACTATGATGGGTAGCGACATCACTGCCGACAAAGCCGCTCTGTTTTCCCTACCCGTACATAAAGGTGGCTTGGCAATATCCAATCTATTCACCGAGAAGAATAATTTGAGCTACAAAACCTCTAAAAAAGGCTGTTCAATCCTCTCATCAGCTTTGATCGGGACACAACATGTAGACCTAGCCCAACACAATAAATCCCTGATTGACGCACGCAAAGAAAGCCGAACAATGAAAGAAGCTCGCGATAACGAACTTTTAGACACTATATTGGCCAAATTACCCCCTAACAAAAGAAGAGCTATAGAAAGATCAATCGCATTGAAAATGAAAACAAAGTCTTCCACCTGGCTATCTACTATACCAACGAAGAAAGATAACCTCGACTTGTCCCCTCAAGAATTCAGAGACGCCCTGGCAATACGCTATCACAGAACCCCAAACTCAATGCCACCCACATGTGATGGATGTGGCAACAGCCAATTTAATATCGACCATGCTCTCTGCTGCAAGACTGGGGGGCTAATTTCAAGACGACACAACGAAGTTCGTGATCTATTTGCTGAACTATGTCACCAAGCATGGAGCAACATCACAATAGAACCCATAATCACAGAAGGTGAACTTGGATTACGCGGCGACTTATCTTGCCGTGGCGTATGGAATGCTCAGAGAGAGGCTCTTTTTGATATCCGTGTCGTAGACACTGACGCTCCCTCTTACATTACACGCCATGTCACTTCTGTCCTAAAATCTGCTGAGACTGAAAAACAAAGAAAATACTCCGCTGCCTGCGAAGCGAAACACGCTACCTTCACCCCTCTCGTGACTTCCGTCGATGGCGTATTCGCACCACAGATGACCTCCTTTGTCAAACACATAGGCGAAGCCCTCGCGGACCGCTGGAATAAATCGCTGATTACGATACTGGGTTGGCTTAGAACAAGGATATGCATTACTATAATTCGAGCCACCAGTATGTGCATACGAGGCACACGTCACAAATTCAAACCTGCAGCGAAACTATTGGAGTTCGACGACGGAGCAGGCATTCCCAGCTCTAACTAAACTGTCACCTGCCTGACCGTGCAGCAGATTGCAGAGATGTGAATTATTACTATTATTTTATATACATTATTATTAGCTATTTCTTTAATAAATAACTTTTTAATTAATTTTTACACGATCAAATAATATTGGTTATAAAGCCAGGTCGTTAAGTGACAGATCCAGGCAGTTTTGTATTTGATTGGTTAACCAATAAAAGTTATAACTACCCGAAAATGTAAAAATTGTTTGTTTACTTTTATTTAAATACCTAAAGACATAGAGTATAGGTAGGTAGCCTACACTAGCTCACCGTACAACACTACAACTCGACTCATACTTGCTATAGGAATACGGCCTGAGCCGCAAGGTCGCTACCTCCACAATTCAATATCCACCTGATCAACTGAAAGCTATTGCAGCAACAGAGCCTATCCGAAACGGTCGTTTAAAAAACCGGCTAAATTTGGTTTGTGTTATAAGCAGGCAATTATATTATTTGAATACTTGACATTTTATTAGGCTGAAAGCCTCTGGGAACGTCTCAGCCACGAAACGCATGCTTTGAGCGCGTATGCTCGAATCTCGTCCAATGTACCTGTGGTGATCGAACGTCGAGCGTGCATTCCGTAACACTCGGATAACTTTCCTTAGCTGTTGCCGTTTTCTAATTTTTAAAAACATAAGCAATACATTAAAAAGACAATCTATCTTCAAACTCCAACACAACAAATAATAAACCAATATTAAAGTTGTATTGGAGTCGCCCCGGAATAATTTTAAAGCAAATTCTGATACTTCTGATTCAGACTTTTAGGCGCTAGCTGTATTGCATAGCTAATGCATTGGAGTTGTATTTAAGTTGGATCGTGTCTAAACATGTTTTAAAGTTACAATACAGCCAAACAGACACACTGGACAGACACAGCTCCAACCCAACACAACGCTATAACGACATTGACATTTGCTATTCGAACAGGGGCCGTATTCTAACTTTTAACAACACATACCTTGCTGCAATATTGCTCCAGCATTCACGCAATGTTGAAGTTGTATTGCTAATTTCACATTGGTTTTACATTGGTCACACATTGGTCTCACATTGGTACAATGTGTGACCAATTTGAGACCAATGTGAGACCAATGTTGAATGAAAATCTGTTCGAATAGCAAATGTCAGTGTCGTTATAGCGTTGAGTTGAGTTGGGTTGGAGCTGTGTCTGTCCAGTGTGTGTGTTTATTTTTCGAATCGCGGCCCCTGTGGGGGCGTCCATTAATCGCGTCGTAATTTTTTTGTTCTTTGTGCTATACTGTATAGTGTATTATGGTCAGTAAAATAAAAATTATCAACTTTTAAATGAATCAATCTGTCAAAAGCAGAGTAAAATTGCACTAGCACTATGAGTGTAAATAATTTTTAATGGCATTTGACATATTATTTTGTGAAGTAGGTTTTTAGGGTTCCGTAGCCAAAGTGGCAAAAACGTAACCCTTATAGTTTCGTTATGTCCGTCTGTCCGTCCGTCCGTATGTCACAGCTATTTTACTCGGAAACTATAAAACGTATCTCAATAAATATTTAAATATAAGGTGTGTTTTTGTATGCCGCTACTTAGTTTTGTAGTAAAATTGCTGAAAAAGATATTTTAAGGACCCCTCCTTACTGCATGTAATTATTTGTCAAAAAATATTTTTTTTTACCAAATATCGACATGATGCACATCACTCGATAGGTCTTTCAAAATAACATTGAGGACTTTTTGTTTTTTTTTTATTTAGTGAATATTTTAAGGAAAAATCACCCCATAAGTCTAAAAAACTTGTGTCCCCCCCTGTCACGTTTGAACCGGAGATCCAAATAATATGAAAAAAATTGAGAACATTATCGGTTTAGGAATTATTGAGTTATCTCCTAAAAACTCATTTAGATAGTAGGTACGAAACCGCGTGGTCCGACATGCAATTGACCGGTTTTTTTCTATTAAAGATATATTTTTTTTATACGTAGTTTCATTTTTAGGGTTCCGTAGCCAAATGGCAAAAAAGGAACCCTTATGGATTCGTCATGTCTGTCTGTCTGTCTGTCCGTCCGTCCGTATGTCACAGGCATGTTACTCGGAAACTATACGACGTATCTGAATAAAATTTACACATAAGGTGTATTTTATATGCGGCTACTTAGTTATGTAGTTAAATTTGAAAAAAAAAAATTTTAGGGGTCGCTCCATACAGGTAACTAAATTAAAAAAAAAAAAATTTAACCAAATATCAACATGTGACACATCAATCGATAGGTCTTTCAAAATAACATTGAGGTTTCTTTGACTATTTTGTGATTAAATGAATATTTTCTGAAATAATCGCTTCGAAAGTCAGAAAAGTTGTGTACCCCCCCCCCCCGTAACTTTTGAACCGTAAGTTCAAAAAATATGAAAAAAATTAAAGTGATGCGCCTTATTATATACTTTCAACGAAAATTGTTTTGAACATTATCGGTTCAGCCATTTTTGAGTTATCTCCAAAAAACTTCTTCCATAGGCATCAGATACGACCTTTTGTTATTAGTTTGGTTCTTATTCCATTGAAGGTACGGAACCCTCCTATGCGTGGTCCGACACGCACTTGGCCGGTTTTTTACCCTTTACGTGTACGTACGTTACGTAAGTAGGTTCACGTGTTAGAAAACTGTACTTACTTTAGTTAGCAAAAAATTACACGTCATATTGGATAGGGGGGGGAGGGGTCCTGAAAATATCACCAAAGATCACCATGGGGGAGGGGGGGGTCTAAAACAAGCCAAAAACGTATGACGCGATTAATGGACGCCCCCTGTACTACTTACATTCCTCGCTATGCTATGCGCGTAGAGCTACGCCGTAGCCGATAACATGGCGCTGTGTAGTGAAAATGCCGTAGAGGCGTGACGACAATGTGTCGTGATTAGCGATGAAGGGGTCACTATAAACTGAACCAAGTTTGTGGCAGTCATAAATGAAGATTGCTCTCGACATACGTCGTAGCCGGCTAAGTTATGGGTATCATTTTACAGGATCAGAAGGATGTGGTTGGATTTATGACAGGAAGACGTCGCTGATATATAAACGTTCCTTACTGCGATCATTTGATGTTTGTCTCCGTTCTGTAATTTAAGACTGAGGTTACCTTGGGTCTTGGCTGCGTGAGTTCGTGAGATTGACGTTAAAATCTTTTATTTCACCTTTTCACAGGTGATGAAACATTTGTTTTGTATCAGCTCTACTTATGCTTCATAAAAAAAAATAGATATTTATTCTTCATTATAGGCACATTACAATGCACTTATGAACGTCAGGGAGAGAATAAAAACTACCACCGGTTTCTAACCCTCTGACCCGAAAAGTATACCTTGTAGATAAGAATGTATCTTTACAGATTTAGGACAACTCTTTTCCGGTCATGAAAACTCTGATAATTTCGTACTTGTCGTGCATTTTCAGTCTATTTCAGTTAATTAAGTGTAGAGGATGGTTATTACTTTTACCTATAAGTTAATATTAAGTATTCACCGTTATACGACTTTTGTTTGCAGTTTCTTTATCTTGTTTGAAGTATAGGGTGTACTTCAAAACTTTATTTTCAAATCTGTTACTCGACGTAAACAGTTTCACATTTAAAAGTTTTATTCTAAATTAAAAAATATTATACGAACTAGCAAGTATTCCTGTTAAATAGGAAAATTAAAACAAATAGATTGATGTCAGTGGATACAAAAGTAAACAGGTAATTATTATATGGTAAAATCGTTTGTAAGACCCCGACTTCATTCTTGCATAGCTTATTCCGGGAATTCCCTAGCTGTACGTATAAAAGCATCGGCATTTCCGAACCCTAGTAATTAGCGTATGAAATGACATGATGGCGGCGCTTGCGCGCGTAGCAATATTTTCCCTGGACATGTTAAATTTAATACGCTACGAGCTACGGCGTAGCACTGCGTAGCGTCGCAGCTTCGAATCGAACAATTTTACCTGTTGGTGCATTATTTTTTCAATCGATCCAGTCTGTCATGAGGACCAAAATCAATAAAAAAGTCAGAAATGAGAGTCGAAGTCCGAAATCGAGAGATGGTCGAACTGTTTTATCGTCTGTCACGTTCTAACATATATAAGTGCAATAGTGACGCACGACAAGGTAGACGGACTTTTTTTTTTTACTTGTACTGTCGCCCAGACTGTTAACTGCCCATCGGTGGATCTTATGCTTTTTGTAATAATGTCCACCGATGTACAGTTAAGAGAGTGTTGCTGTTTGTAGGTACTTTAAAGCACGACTTAAGTCGTGTTTCAGTAACGTCTAACTGTCACATTTCTGACAAAATGTATGGGGTTTGACATTGACCATCAGTTTTGTGACGATTGCTAACCGGCCGTTAATGATACACAGTTAAGTAAAAATGCCAAGACAATAATTTTAACCAAAAAAGGACCGACTTCACTTAGCTTCCACCTTTCCAAAAGGAAATGCTCGAGCTACTGTAAAAAATACTTAAATCACTGTAGGTGTGAACATTTGAAGAGATCGATTTCTCCAAGATCCCATCAACAGATCCTAAACTGGTTACAATGGAACCAACTGTGAAGTATACTTTTTTACATTTAAATAAAAAACCGACCAAGTGCGAGTCGGACTCGCGCACCGAGGGTTCCGTACAAACTTGTAGGTATATAGGGGTAGTAACTCTAAAATTATTAAAAATATTTTTATTATATGATGTAACTAAACATTTACGGTTTTCGCAATTTTCCCTGTATCTGTGCTATAAGACGTTGCTTCGTACCAAATTTCAAGATTCTGAGTTCACGGGAAGTACCCTGTAGGTTTTGATTCCCTTGCGAGTTTCGAAAATTTGCGGAAATTTGCGGCATAAACGGCTGTATCTTTTGATTGCGTTGTCTTAGAAGTTTGATTTCTTTACAGCTCTAAGAGACAATAGACCTGAGTATTTGATATAAATTTCAGCTTAATACCTCCACGCGTTCCTGAGAAAAATGGTCTTGACAGACAGACAGACAGACAGACAGACGAACAACAAAGTGATCCTATAAGGGTTCGGTTTTTTCCTTTAGAGGTACGGAACCCTAAATAAATGCAAAAACAAAGATCCCGACGAATTGAGAACCTCCTTCGAAATCTTGAAGTCGGTTGAAAATAGCAATCATCCTTTCGATACACACAATTTTATACTTGATATTTATTTGTCTCCGTCCTTATCGAAACAATAAGACGGCCTGTTGACTACTGTGAATAATGATGATATCGGCGTCTCGATATTGCCTTAGCGTCCCTTTAAGGCTCCGTTTATGCAAATGCTGGAAATATTGGAGACGCCATTTGCCGTCAGTATTCCGATATCATTCGATATCACTCGAACTAAACAAAGTCTACCGTGTTTATTTTGTATGAAATTGAAAACGTGAAGAATATTTTTGGACATACATAAATATTACGATACGTAGGTATCTACAGAGCATTAGTATATTTCCTTTATAAAATATAAGTAACGTAAGGCCCACCGAAAATCAGCGCCGCGGCTTGCCGTGGCATTATGCTGAGTTGTCGTCGTTTTTGTCGTCCGTTTTTTTTATATACCATTTCTTGTGTCTATTTAACTTCTAGCCTACTATGGTTGGATTTTTATCGCCTGTCACCATAGCTGTCACGTTCTATCAAGTATGTAAGTGCGAAAGTGATGCATGACGTGATAGGCGATAAAATGACAACCATGACACACGTCCTGGTGTGACGTAAATAAATGTATTTTCTTTCTTTTCAAGGCAAGCATAGTAAATCAAGCTATGCATTTACCTACGACGCGTGCTTCGTTAAACAAATATAGACCTGCCGAGTACATACCTTTGTAAAATCCAACAGTCTTCGCCACGCTAGATTGTATAGTTTGTCACAGTACCATACACATTAAAACTTTTTTTTTAATCTTAGTCTATACTGTACGATAATCGATTAGCACGAATGTGACGCGACTGTTCCACGCGCGCTAGATAGCCTCTTCAAACTGTATTTATTAGAAAAAGACAGAGAGACAGAGACAGTAGGCCTAGCACATGAGTGTATCGACAGTATCTCGCGGTCGAGATAGACATCTGTCACTGTCTAACTGTATTCATCAGAAAGTGACAGATGTCTATCTCTGTCGCTACACTCATGTGCTAGGCCTACAGTAGTCCATCTCGCGCGCGAGAACTTGTCTTGTCACGCTCGTGTAAAAAGGTATATAAAATATTTCAGTAAGAACGTGTGAAACATGATATAAATTGATAATAAAGCGATCGGCTACGGCTAGCCAAACCAATTTGTCGTCCATCCACTATCCGCCCTCGTGTTTACTCTATAAACAGCGGTGTGTGGTCGTTTTATATGCATAATTGTGACCGACCGATCATACGGTTTCAGTGAGGTTTCGGTTTTAACCAAAAACAACTCCTTGGAATTGTTTGACAATTCTATATAATCGTAAGTACATATTACATTTTGGAATAAAAACTAGCTAAGGTCGGTCTTACGTGTTCCAAAACACGAGCAGGGGGCGGTTTTTGAGATTCGAGCCCTTAAATCTGGCATTTAAACCTCTGACCAAAACGATGAACTGGTGTTTTAAAAATAACAGCAATACGAATTTAAGATCATGATCATTTAAACTATTAATTTTATTCAAAAATAATGGCGACAAACTTTTGTGTGCGGTTATTTATTTACTGAATTTCTTTGAATACGTACAACAATGTGTACAAGTTTACGTTTCCATTTTCGAATAGTTATTTAAATTATGAGTACACGCTGCACGATTACATAAGTTCGCATAAAATCTATAACCAGGCACGTAGGGACATGCACGGGTCGCTTTTATGATATTAATACACTTTGTCATATTTGCGCCGAGCGGTCCATTGTTACAGCAATATCGCCAATATCGAGAAATACACTAACGTAGCATGGAGACCGCAAAAAGGTCAGCCGAATTCAGCTCTGGATTTTCATAGATTTCATAGAAACAGGTATTCTATTGTTATTTCGTAGGTAATACCAATGTACCTATTTAAGACTATGATTTAGCAATCTTACCAATACTAATATCAACCAAATAGTTTAAAGCAATGTTTTTCATCTCCCCTCCTCCTCATTTTTTTCCGGCTTCCAACTCTGACGGATCGATAACCGACCAGCCGGTGTAAATGGCAATTTGCATGCTCGTTCTTCATCACATACAGATACTGGAAATTGAGGGGGAGATGATGAAAAACAAAGTCCAACGTGGGTCAGTTCAAGTTGCACACGGTGGTTCCACAACAGCTAGGGAGCTTAAATACCGCGAGCCATCCGGTTGCCTCGCGGACACTGGAACTACTCGTCATTGCTTTGAATAAAACTTCTATTTTCAGCTTCCAGAAACATTTTTTCTCATCAACTTTTTTCCGACTGTTTGTGAATGTTTTTTCATTCAAACGGAATTTAAATATCTCTAACCACAAAACATACGTAGGTACAGACACACTCATTTCCCCAAGAAAAGGTTCTAAAAGTAATCATTCCGCCATTTGTCGAGCACTCCGTTGAACGTGATTATGTCATATATAGGTACGTAAGGGCTGTCAACCGAGCATCCCCCGAGGATACATTTATGGCTTTGTAAGAGCCCTTGGCCACTCGGAAAAGGGCAAGATATCCGAACTCTTTCAAGTGCTTCCCGTAACCCAAATTATTATTTTTAACGTATTTCCTTTGGGGAAAGGTTCAAAAAGCAGAATAAATGCAATTTTGAGATGGGATTCATTGCTGAATTTCACAATATCAAAGTTGGCATGGAAGCGGTCACAAGTTAATGTTTGCACCAGACACAACGAGTAAATTACAGCATGGATATTAATTCGTATATGTTTATTGTGTGATGACTGATGTCCTACCTCAAGATAGGAATCGGTATCTAATATACGATTTTCACAACTGTTTTGTAATCATTAGAGTTTTACCTACTTCAAGAAAATAAATTGAGTTCTCTAAATTATCTTTAAGACAGCAGAATAGTAGGTAAGTTTAGGAGCAGTAACATTCAAGAGTTCTCATACTGTATCAAGTGGATACTTAAATAACACAAGATATTTTTATGTAGGTAACTAAGCTGTTTATTGTGAATTACAAATGAGTCACGTTTCGGCTGATCAACTTGAAGTTACGAGACGAGACTCGTTACGATCGTAACAAACACGCTACGTGCGGTGAGATTGAATGGAGAATCGTGCTAACTTGAACATGGTTCAAAAAAGTCCAGGCTTAATTAATTGTTTATTAAAACTCGAATTAGATGAAAATATCTGTGATAAACACACAAATAAATGCCCTTACCAGGATTCGAACCCGGGACCTCCTGCTTCATAGGCAGAGTCACTACCGACTAGGCTAGGAGGCCGTTAAAATACGGCTAGGAGATGAATATATTTTTTGCCGTAACACTTATTGAATTCATTGTTCGGTCCAAGATAACGGACATTCATGCAAAAACGGTTTATACAGGGTGGAAAGATAAGTCGGACCCTGGAGGAAAACTACCTTAAAGCGTTGAGATAGCTCAATTCACTGAAAGGAAACATTCTTTAATTTATTTAAAGGGACATAACTGCATTTACAAATTTTTGGAAAAGGGTACAGTTTTCAAAAAAGTATTTATTTTGTAATTTTTGCCATGAATAATTCTTATGACAATTGATGCCAATCGATCCTGTTTCCAACGAGGATAAAAACTTCTAAATACCAACCAAGTTTAGGGCACAAGAGAACCCATAAATAATAATAATAATAATATTTTTCATACAATTAGTATGGAAAAAAGTGAAAATTAAGAAAAAAACTGAATGCAGTTTTAGTTTTTAGGAAAAGTAAAAGAATGTTTCCTTTGAGCGAATTGAGCTATCTCAAGGTTTTAAGGTAGTTTCCCTCCAGGGCCCGACTTATCTTTCCACCCTGTATATCCGTAGATGCCAAAAAAACGGCGAAACCTTATTCAGCATAGAGAGAAATAGACGGAGAGCTGGCCACGTCAGATATGACACAATAATGAGAGCAACGAAACCCCTCTAGTTAGTTTGCTATACTATGCTTATTTCTAGATCCGGACATCTGGCAGCTGTAAAGTGGTGGAGGTCAAAGAATGCAAATATCTTGAAGAAAACAAATCCTAGACATCTGGGTTTAATGCAATATTATGATAAATTATGTAATTAATTAGATTATATCATATCCAGAAGTTTCTGTTGGTGGAAAGTAGTGCCTAATGATGTATAAGTAATGCAATTTTTAGTTAGTCGCCTACTGTTTTTGTTTCCGCAATAATAGACAATGGTTTTTAATCTAATGTTAAAATATAGGCCCTGGCCTCTATAAATAACACAACTTTGGCAGTTTTTACCCATTTTGGTATTAAATTTTTCCAACTTAAAAACTTTGTTGCACTCTGACCTCCACCCATTAAAAGCTGCCAGATGCCCGGATCTAGCAATGAGAATGGTAAAGAAGTCTAACTAGACAGGTTTCATTGCTCTCATTATTGTGTCATATCTGACGTGGCCAGCTCTTAGACCAAAAGAATCTCACCGCTGGACGATAAAAAAACGAAAAAAATTATGACTTTCTTGCGTACAAAGGGGGTGTGTGTTCAACATTCGATTTCGTGTAGTATATACATAGTCAGCAGCAGAAGTAGCTAAGCGGGTGAGGTGTTCAAAATGAGCTTGAAACGAGTTTATTGTTAAGAGAATACGAGTAAGAGCGTGTAAAGGTCATTTTGAACAGCCCACACGTTAAGCTACTTCTGCTGCTGACTGTACGTATAGTTATATGAAGGGTACACGGAAAGAACATGTCTAGTCACATTGACAACATTTTTGAGTTATAGCGCTTTTAAAATTTGGAACGCTTCAATTAACCATACCGTGGAGACCGGTCTGTTTAGGCTAACTGGGGCAACACATTTACGTAACTTTTTATTAATCATATTTAATTTTAGTTTAATTGGCTTTAGACACAACATTCGGTGCTTGATTATCCATATTTTTTTATTCAAGACACTTGGAGACCTTATACATCTCTAAGTATAATTTAGAAATAGTATGTTTATTGTATACTAGAATCACTTAAGTACTTTTTTTTATATTATTTAAATTCAAAGTTTGTTTCTAACTGTTGATGATGGATTATTATAATTTGGAAATTTATGTAGAAGACACAGTTCAGGTAAGAAACTATATCAAACTTGTATGTAATTTATTTTCAATAGTCAGATTTGGACTCATCTTTTTTCTTTGGTATTTTTCTTAAACTATAACCTATTGTTGGTTAATCTAACCTTGGTTTGATATGTTTTCTTATAGAACAACGCACTATATGTATTGTTTAGTTTTGATGTACTGTTGTTTTGAAAAAATAAGTCCCGCCGAGTTTCTTGCCGGACATAATTCTTCTCGGGTCAGAGGTGTAGGGTTAGAACTGGTGTAGTTTGATTTTTTTTCTCTCTCTTTTACTTTGACGTGTAAAAGTGCCCTTGTGGCCTACTTACTGAATAAATGTTTGAGTTTGACTATTTTCGTAACTAGACTGTTTTTATGAGTTAAGATGTGGATATACGTTAACATTTACATCTGTAACAGAAGTTGTTACTAATAGTTCATTTCAAGCTCTATCTACATTTTGATATAAAAATCTCATTTTACAAAAAAAGTGACTAGACATGTTCTTTCCGTGTACCCTTCATATGTAGTTAGTAGAGAAGTAGTACCTACTTTCATATTATTTTAAGTTTGCAGATAAATGGAATGTTTGAAAATTGTAATGGTTTCGCGCAGTACCTAACTTACTAATCATACCATGTCAGCAACATGGCTTCCTAATCTCTTCCTCCTAGCGTCTGTCCCAGCTTTTTGCTCTATTTAACCCGAGGTCCGCTCGGCAACCTAATCCCAGGAATTGGCGTAGGCACTAGTTTTAACGTGGTTTCACGTGGCTTCCTAATATTAGCTCTAAATCCCAACTCAACCAAATCTAGGAAGAGAAATATTTATGTACACCCATATAATCTGAGCACGATCGCGATCCTGCTCATAAATATTGACCGCCATTACTTACCATGCCGACTGCGCTATAAAATTCATCGGAGAGACTAACACCCACTGGAGTTCTGCTTGCCGCTACTTAGCTTCATGGGTAAAGGATCCAACATTGGTTGTTCCTTGAACCCTGTATACCTTATTCATCGCGTTAGAGATTAAAATACAATTATCCACAGGAGTTCTGCTTCCAACTATGTGACTTCATGGAAAAAGGATCCAACATTTGTTGCGCCTTGTAGTCGTATTACCATATGCATATATGATTTGCGTGACATGGATCTCCATCCACCTGTCTCTATATCCATTGACTGCGCGGTAACTTTTCTATTTATTTTAACGACCTCCTAGCCTAGTCGGTAGTGACCCTGCCTATGAAGCAGAAGGTCCAGGGTTCGAATCCTGGTCAGGGCATTTTGTTTGTGTGTTTAATACGGATATTTGTTCCCGAGTTATGGATGTTTTCTATGTGTTTAACTATTTATCTATATCTATCTATTATATATTTATATGGCTGCCTAGTACCCACAACAGAAGCCTTATTGAGCTTACTGCGGGACTAGGTTGATTTGTGTAAGATTGTCCCATAATATTTATATTATATTATATTTGTCAACTTACTGATGTGGATAACTCTGCTGCAATCATAATAAAATATAATATTATAGCGAGACACACATTTTAAAACCTGTTTACTTGGGTTTTAGTTTTTCCTTGATAAATAAAAGTGTACTAAAGGGCACGAGTGGCACGACTTTTGCATTAGCACTATCTGTGCCTGTTACTGGACTTGTTATTAAGATAATAAGGATACAAGAGTGCATGTGCATCGTGGTCGTGACCTCAGTTAATATAAAAGTTGCGTGCGTGGATGATCGTGATCGAGAAGGGTCTTAATCATTGTGTTTGTTCCCTTGAAAACGCCGGCCTGGAGCAATTACCTATTCTCTGAGATGTAAAGAGACAACTATAGATATTATTAGTATATACAGACAGATTGATTTTTGGGTCGTTATCCGGAACCACTTTTTGTGACTCGGTAACTGATCAACATTATTGTATTGTAGTATTTTCTCAAAAGAGAATCCATTAAATTTTCTCTTATTTTTCATGTTACATTGATATTTAATTAAGTAAATCATGGTCACCCTATTACTTTTGACATACGCTGTATGGGAAACGACAAGACGTCACACTGAGTAACGTGACCAAATCTTATTGATGATTGGATGTTATTTTTCTACTTATCATCTAAAAATTATAATCAATATTAGCGATAAAAAAATAATGATCACCATCATTAGGTTTATAACTGGCGATTCTAATGGTAAAACTAACAAATTATTAAAAAAAACTCTGCAACCATAATCAGACCTCCCCTTGATTTAGAACTTTCCGAGATTTCCGCATTTAAACGCGGCACAATAGCCGCGCGCTCCCTTGTCAGTCACGCGACAAATATAACTCTTCTCTTTCTTTTTTCCACAATGGCATGGTAAAATGTCGCGGCACTACACGGGTAGTATCGAGGGTTGGTTCACCAATAATAGTTTATTTGCTGTCGTAGATATCCATACTAATATTATAAATGGGAAAGTGTATGTGTGTGTTTGTTTGTTTGTCCGTCTTTCACGGCAAAACGGGGCGACGAATTGACGTGATTTTTTAAGTGGAGATAGTTGAAGGGATGGAGAGTGACATAGGCTACTTTTTGTCTCTTTCTAACTCCCCACTTCCCTAAAATGGGGGGTGGAAGTTTGTATGGTTTGTTACCCCGAATTTAACGCGAGCGAAGCCGCGAGCAAAAGCTGGTTACAAATAATTCTGCCTCACGCAACTCATTTAAATGAATAAAGGTTTTGAAACGGCGGCAATTACCCTTTTCACTTTGATAAAATATCACAGATGTCCGTATGGGCACCTGGGCACTTCGGAGACCTGATAGGCACTAGACGGAGTCGATAATGGATTCGAATATTTAAAATCTGTTTGTGAAAAAAAATATATCTTTGAGCCGGTTTAGGTTGAAGTTTTTAGATGGGTCTATAAAAAATCACTCTCAAAATTATCAAACAAAAGTTGAGTTATTTGGCGTTCAATCGTTAAAACAAAATTTATAGAACTGAGACCTTTTGAATTGGTGACGCGACAGATAGATGGGGAAATTTGGTTTAGTTAGACATGTACTCATAAGTGCAGAAATGTTTTTAAAAATAATGTCATACCGATTCACATATGTAGCTATCGTGGATATATATGTATTTAGTATTTACTCAAGTTTTGATTAATTTTGTTGCAGATGGACGGGAGCTTGGTACTGCTCAATGTGGACGTGGAGTACGCTGGCGTGTACGAGTGCGGCGTCGAGAACGACACCACGTTCCTCGACAGGATCAACGTCACAGTCAAAAGTGAGTACTTTTAATGTCTAGCATCCTTTTTCAACATCCAGCTTTTTACTTACTGATACACATCGCTTTCCTTACCCGTTTGGGCTTTTGTAAAACAATATGTACGTTATGTATTTGGTTATGGTAATGTATAGAGGGAAAGACTTGGCGGGGGACTGTGGCGCCCTCAGATTCTCATGCAGTAAACAAAGCAAATTACAGTCGTGTAAATCTCGTCACTGACTTACGTGCAGTTGTAGCACTACATTCGCGAATGCTTATGCGAATGTTTTTTAACACTCGTGCTTTTCCGTGACTTATCGGTTTTTTGACGCACATCAAAGAAAACGAACCTCGAAGTAAAGTTCAAGCCTCATTTACATTCGTTCATCCATAGATCAACTACCTAGAATGTATTTTCGAATCCACTCGCGAAGTTACATGCCATTGCCAACAAACCTTCGCACAAAACTTATATAGATGTCATACACAAAGGAAAAAGCGACCTAGGCCTCCGGTGGCCAGGGCTGGGATCGAACCAGCGTCTTCTGCATTCGCGGCAGAAGACGCTAGTTCGATCCCAGCCCTGGGCACCTGAGGGCTTGGTCACTTTTCCTTCGTATATGACATCTACATACGTTAATAATTTATATAGTAGCGTGTCTACTTAAAATAAACAAATCAAAATATTTATCAAAATAATTTGATTCGTTCTTCAGTTGTACAAACCTTCACACAATTCGCAAATTTTCGCGCTGTAGATAGTGACCGCGGTGCATGACAAAACGGTAGGCACACGTCCATTAATTTAATTATCACTGGATATATATATAGGCATTTCTTCCCTGGGGTAGTAGTAGTGGGAAAGCATATTATGAACAAAATCCAGTGAGTGCTGTGAAGTCCAGATGGAACAATGCAGCTGCCAAGTTAATTACTCTTTTAGCACCACCCAGGGGCCCAGTGGAGGGTTGTGTAAGGTGTTTCCTACGGACGCAGAGTAACATTGATCCCCATGAATCCCATGATAACACGTCCATTAAAAGCTAAAGACGCTTTTGGTGCGATAAAACTCTAAAGAGTGTTCAAATTTGAGTGATAAATACGGGGAGGGTAAAATAATATAATCTGTATTTGTATTTGTATTTTGTTTTTGTATTTTACGTATTTTACTAACATAGGTTTAAGCGTCTTGTTTAGGTTAAGTTTTGTAGGTATAAGTTTAACACACATTATGGATTTTTAAAATCTGAAATATTTTTTTTTTTTTTTTTTATAAATAATGACTGACAGTTCTCAAACAATAATTATTACCAGGGCCCTAGTTTCACGAAGCCATCAATGATTTCACTACCACACGAAGCAATTTACTTTACGAACTAACTATAAAGTTCGGTCACAAATTTGTTATTTGTGCCGCTACTACTTTTAGTGCACTTACCTATAAATTTACTTTGTTTACTAGTTCAATGTGCGAATAGTTTAACGAGTTTCTGAGAACTATGCACTATCCTGCAAGTCACTGCGTCGTTCCGAGTATGTAGGTACACTTATGTTATGTACGAGTATGTAGTTTTACTTTGCTTATTACTTTTTTGATAATACTCTTTGCCCACAACGCCCGATCAAAGGACATTGATACAAAACTATACTAGTGGACTTTAGAGGCACTGAAATCGCCAATGGGAACAAGAAATTATTATGAGGCGCCGCTCTGCATCCGTCCGTATTTCTGTCAGAGAATGTAGATATCGTAAGGAAGGAGCGTTAATATTAGAATTTTTTTAAATAATTTAAACATCAACAAAAAAAAACTTCAAAATTACGGTCCCGGAAAATTTATAAACAAAAACTTCAAGCATGATTTTATGAGCATTCAATCGACGCCAACGTGCTCGTGAAGGGTTGCCAGGTGTCCGGCTTTAGACGGACATGTTTGGCTTTTTACGGGTGTGTCCGGCCAAATAATTCCTCGTCCGGCCTGTCCGGCTTTTAATAACTATTAACTATTAAAAGCCGGACAGGCCGATGCATATTTTTTTCAATAACTATTTAACCTATCATATAATGCAAATAAAGAACTATACTATGCTATACTATCAAGTTCAAAATAATTTTCCTAGAAAGTTTTTATAAAGTTCTACTTTTGAGATTTTTTTCATATTTTTAAAACTTATGGTTCAAAAGTTAGAGGGGGGGGGGACACCTTTTTTTTACTTCTGGAGCAATTATATCCGAAAATATTTACATTATCAAAAAATGATTTTAGTAAACCCCTATTCATTTTTAAATACCTATCCAACAATATATCACACGTTAGGGTTGAAATGAAAAAAAAAATCTCTCCCCACTTTACGTATAGGGGAGGTACCCTAATAAAACATTTTTTTCCACTTTTTATTTTACCACTTTGTCGGCGTGATTGATATACCTACATATTCTTACCAAATTTCAGCTTTCTAGTGCTAACGGTCACTGAGATTATCCGCGGACGGGCGGACAGACATGGCGAAACTATAAGGGTTCCTAATTGACTACGGAACCCTAAAAAGGCATGTCCGGCTTTTGGGATCAAATGTCCGGCTAAATTAAGCGCGGAGTCCGGATTTTTCATTTTTGGGCCTGGTAACCCTACTCGTGACGAACTCCACAGCCACACAATTTGACAAAACAACTCGATTAGGTATGCGGCCATGGGCTGGTTTTGCATTGAGATAAGGTATATAAATGAACACGGTTTTGAGTGTAAAGTACAGGAATGCTAGTTGGACACGTGATGGTCAACCAGGGGGTTTCACTATGTCTCTCTCCACTGAACCCGTTTTTCCCGATGCGCTTACCGCACCGCGAGGGCTAATGAGGGAAGGGTTGGCACATACCTTATCACTTTAGGGTGCGTTCGAGAATATGTGACGTTTTTAAGTCATAGGTACATCATTGTCGGTTGTTAATAGAGTTTATTTCTTATGGCAGTTAACGTCTTATTGACAACCGCCAATAATGTATACCTTTGATTGTAAACGTCACATATTATCATTTCAGCCAGTGTTTATGACATGTCGCAAACCTGCAGCTAACGTTTTTATCTCTGTATCTAAATGTCAAATTCAGGAAGGAGAATCTTCTGTACTTGTACTATATAAGGTGCTGACAAATTAGTCACGGATATTTTTACCGCTGATAGTATAGATAAATTAACGAGAGCATGGAATTGCATATGTAGTAGTATTGTATGTTTACAGGCATTCTATATTTGAATTTTCTATTTTCTCGTACTATCAGCATAAAAAGAGGTTTGTTATATATTGAAGAAGTAGATACCAAAATAATGTCAGTGTCAAATTGTGAATATTATTTACGTTGTGCATATATTTTTACGTCTGATTTTATTGTATTCTCATAATTATCAGAATAATTTTGTGTCAGCCCGTACGACTGTGTGTGACGTACGACCGCTACAAGTGTAAGTTACATAATTTTCGAAAAATATGGCAGTGAGTAATTTTGGTCCGATTGAGAGTCAAAGTAAGCAAATTATTTTTAACTGTTATAAATATTTTGAACTTGAACCGAAGAAAAATTTAAATTCCCCTTACACCGCTGCCCAGTTAGTTGAAAAAGCTAGAGGTGTTTCTCTCTCCACTGTTTATAACATTGTGTCTGAGAGCAATAGTGAGAAATTCGCAACAACAAAGAAATTCACCTCCCCGAGAAATAAAAAGTTACGTACTTGTCCGTCATCAGCAGTAGACGATTTGGATCAGGAAGTCATCCGGAGATCTATATACAATTTTCATCTGTCCCATAAGCAATTTCCAACCTTAAAGGCACTCCACTCTGTGTTAAAATCCGATATAGATTACAAATTTGGCATTTCCGCGAAAACAAATACAAAAATTAGGATTTAAATGGAAAAAGACACCCGAAAAATATTAACGGAAAGACACAACATACGACTGCTAAGAATAAATTACCTTACCAAAATTGCGGAATATCGGTCTGAAGATAGACCACTAGTTTATACTGATGAAACCTACATCCACACTTCACATGTGTCCGGAGAGGCTTGGACCGATGGAACAGAATTTGGTGTAAAAAAACAAATCAGTACAGGCCAGCGGTTAATAATAGTGCACGCAGGAGGAAAAGATGGTTTTATTCCCAACGCTTTGTTAATGTTTAAGGCAAACCAAAAAACGGGAGATTACCATGACCAGATGAACTTTGTCAACTACGAAAAATGGTTAAAAGAAAAATTAATACCGAACCTTAAACCGAATAGCGTACTTATCGTAGATAATGCGCCCTATCACAACAAACTTTTGAATCGTGCTCCAACGTCAAATTCTAATAAACAAGAAATGATGGATTGGTTGACAGAACACAACATTTCGTATAGCCCGTTGATGTACAAAACCAGTTTGTATGATTTAATTAAACAAAATAAAGAGCGGTTTCGTGAGTACCACATAGATGCAATTTTAAAAGAACATGGCCACTCCGTTTTACGATTGCCACCGTATCACCCGACATTCAATCCGATCGAAAATATTTGGTCCATGGTAAAAGGATATGTAGCGAAAAGAAACTTTTCATTAAACATGCAAGGCATTATGAGTTTAGCAACTGAACGAATGAATACTGTTACTGCTGAGGACTGGGAAAATATTTGTCGCCATGTCGAAAGTGAAGAAAATAAATATCGATGTCAGGAAGGGGAAATGGATCGAATTTCAAACAATCTTATTATCAATACTTGTGACAGCTCAGATGAAGAACATGATAGCGACTAAAAGCAAAAAACCGGCCAAGTGCGAGTCGGACTCGCGCACCGAGGGTTCCGTACAAACCTTTACAACTTAAAGGTATTATAGACCTGAGTATTTGATATGAATTTCAATGTAATACCTCTACGCGTTTCCGAGGAAAAAGGTAGTAAGTTTAAAATTTTAAAAAATATTTATTGTATGATTTTACTAAAAATGTCTACTTTTCGTAATTTTTCCTTTGTCTGTACTATATGAAGTTTCTTCGTGTCAAGTTTCAAGTTTCTGAGTTTACGGGAAGTAACCTGTAGGTTTTGAGTATCTTGCGAGTACTCAGTTTCAAAATATGCGACTTAAATTACTATTTCTTTTGATTGCGTTGACATAAAAGTATGGTTTTGCTACATCTGAAAGGTCCTATAGCCCTGAGTATTTGATATGAATTTCAATTTAATACCTCTACGCGTTTCCGAGGAAAAAGGTAGTAAGTTTAAAATTTAAAAAAATGTTTTTTGTATGATTTTATTAAAAATGTCTACTTTTTGTAATTTTTCCATTGTCTATGCTATATGACGTTGCTTCGTGCCAAATTTCAAGTTTCTGAGTTCACGGGAAGTACCCCGTAGGTTTTGCGAGTGCCGAAAAACTAAAATTTGCAGCATAAACGACTGTATCTTTTGATTGCGTTGGCTATTGAGTTTGATTTTTTCACAGCTCCAAGGGACAATAGACCTGAGTATTTGGTATAAATTTCAGCTTGATATCTCCACGCGTTTCTGAGAAAAATGGTCTTGACAGACAAACAGACAGACAGACGGACAACAAAGTGATCCTATAAGGGTTCCGTTTTTTCCATTTGAGTTACGGAACCCTAAAAACAGAGGACTACTACTTATTCCATTTCTTAAGGGTACGTAATTTTATTAAATTAAGAGAAATTTATTCTCCTTTTGTTGCAAACGGTACAACCACTACAAATGCAATTCCATGATCTCAATAATTCATCTATACTCGGTTATGTGTTATGTTTTTTGGAGAAAACTAGGAAACAATTTTTCTTCGTTAAAACATCCTGTTAATAAGATAATTAAATGAGACCTCTTTAGACCCGAATCATAATGACATTTAAGAAAAAATACTTTTGACGTGACATGACAGACAGTGTTAAACATCTTGACAGGTACATTATAGGGGATGGTTGTATTAAAAATTAATTTTTTTTTTTGTTAAGTAAATGAAAACAAAAAAAACCGGCCAAGTGCGAGTCGGACTCGCGCACCGAGGGTTCCGTAGAAACCTTACTTATATACCTACTAGAACTTTTACTTATATACCTACATATAAGTAAAAGTTCACCTATTGCAAATACATAGAAAATTGATTTTGTTATAGCTTAAAGGTATTATAGACCTGAGTATTTGATATGAATTTCAATTTAATACCTCTACGCGTTTACGAGGAAAAAGGTAGTAAGTTTAAAATTTAAAAAAATATTTTTTGTATGATTTTACTAAAAATGTCTACTTTTCTTAATTTTTCCTTTGTCTGTGCTATATGAAGTTTCTTCGTGCCAAGTTTCAAGTTTCTGAGTTTACGGGAAGTACCCTTTAGGTTTTGAGTTTCTTGCGAGTAATCAGTTTCAAAATATGCGACTTAAATTGCTATTTCTTTTGATTGCGTTGACATAAAAGTTTGGAATTTTGAAGCAAATCAAATTATTTTGTTCAATATTTTTTGATTTGCAATTTGTGACCGGGTGGTCTAGTGGTCAGGACGTCAGCCGCGAAAGCTGAAGACGCCAGTTCAAATCTGGCCTCGGACACCGGAGGGTTTGGTCACTTTTTCTGAAGTATATGACATCTATTTTCATAAAAGTTTGGTTTTGCTACATCTGAAAGGTCTTATAGCCCTGAGTATTTGACATGAATTACAATTTAATACCTACACGCGTTTACGAGGAATAAGGTAGTAAGTTTAAAATTTAAAAAAATATTTTTTTGTATGATATTACTAAAAATGTCTTCTTTTCGTAATTTTTCCTTTGTCTGTGATATATGACGTTGCTTCATGCCAAATTTCAAGTTTCTGAGTTCATGGGAAGTACCCCGTAGGTTTTGCGAGTGCCGAAAAACTAAAATTTGCAGCATAAACGACTGTATCTTTTGATTGCGTTGGCTTTTAAGTTTGATTTTTTCACAGCTCCAAGGGACAATAGACCTGAGTATTTGATATAAATTTCAGCTTGTTACCTCCAAGCGTTCCTGAGAAAAATGGTCTTGACAGACAGACAGACAGACGGACAACAAAGTGATCCTATAAGGGTTCCGTTTTTTTCCTTTCGAGGTACGGAACCCTAAAAATGATATACAAAGGTTCCTTAATTACAGTTAAAAGTTAATTGTTTTACAATACAATACAATACAAATATTCTTTATTGCACACCTCAATAACATATAACAGTACAGTACACAGATTAAAAGTAGAGGCAGTCAACAGGCGGTCTTATCGCTAGAGAGTGATCTCTTCCAGACAACCTTAGGGTAGCGGAAATCTAGTCGAAAATAATTGTATGAGTAGGTGCAAGGCAAAAGAAACAGTGAAAATCCAGTAAACAATAACAAATAACATATAATACAATAGCTTAATTATACATAAACATACACAAATAAAATAATCAATAAACATACATATACTACATACACAGAGTAAATAAAAATAAAATAATAAAAATACAGTCAGCAAACATTTGTGTTAAGGGAGAGATAGATAATACTCTTTAAGGTGTTTCTTGAAAATAGTTAGGGATTTTGCACGCCTTATTTCTAGAGGTAACGAGTTCCACAGGCGTATGGCCTGAAAGGTAAAGGAACTATTATATACTTTTGACGAAGAGGATGGGACATTTAGAAGCAGGTTTTGGGCGGATCTAGCCGAACGAAGGTAACTGAAACGCTCTTTGAGGTAATGGGGAGTTGCGGGGTTGAATAGAATACTGTACAGAAGGGACAGAACATGGGAGTTACGACGAAGACGAATAGGGAGCCACTTGAGCTTAGCCCTGAAGTGAGAAACATGGTCATATTTGCGTAACCCAAAAATGAACCGAATAGCGACATTCTGGATGCGCTCAAACTTACTAAGTTGCTCTTGGGTGAGATTGATATAGGATACATCAGCGTAATCCAGGATGGGAAGAAGCAAAGTTTGAGCTAGCGCAATTTTGGTTGCAATAGGAAGGAAATTACGTAGTCTCCTAAGGGAATTTACTGCTGCAAACATCTTCCTACTTACTTCGTTTACCTGGGGCACCCACGATAAGGTTCTATCCATCATGACACCGAGGTTTTTTACTTGTTGTGAATACGGTATAAGGACACCATCAAAGTCAATCGGAGCTAGGTTATCAAAGTCAATTCCGCATATTTGTCTGGGACTACCAAAGACAATGGCTTGAGTCTTATCAGGATTGACCTTGAGACCAAAATTATGGCTCCAATTTAGGATGCTCACCAGATCTCTGTTTACAGTAGCAATGACATTCGGGAGATCACCAGCTTCACCTTGCGAGTAGATCTGAAGGTCGTCGGCATACAGGTGATAACGTGAAGAAAGATTTTGAGTGATGGAATGAATGAAAATGGAGAATAGCAAAGGGGACAACACGCCACCTTGCGGAACGCCAGCCAGCGTGTTGGACCAAGAAGACTATAAATCATCCACCTTAATACGTTGCCGACGACCAAACAGGTAACTATGAAACCAGCTAATTGCTGTGGGAGAAACATTAAGGGAGCGCAATATACCAATTAAAATGTCGAAGTCGACGGTATTAAACGCATTGCTGAAGTCAAGCAGCGTCAATACCGTCAGCTTTCGATCATTTATTCCCTCCCGTATGTCGTCGGTGATTTTTACAAGAGCGGTAGTTGTGCTGTGACCCGTACGGAAGCCGGACTGAAATGGGTTCAAGAGGTTGGATTTGTTTAAGTAAGAAGTGAGTTGTTGGTGGACAAGGCGTTCAAGCACTTTGGATAAAAAGGGGAGGATTGAAATCGGACGATACTCGGAAAAAGAGGAAGGTTTTAACTTTTTGGGGATTGGGATTACGTACGCGTCCTTCCAAAGAGTAGGAAAGGAACCAGAGGAAATAGAATTGTTAAGGATGATGGAAATTACGGGGGCAAGTAGGTCGAGGATGGGTACAATCATTTTCCGGCTAACGCAATCTACACCAACGGCATTAGAAGTAATGGATAGAACGCTCCGCTTAATGTCGCTCTCAGAGAAAGATCTAAAAGAAAAAGGAGAGGTGCTAGGGGCTAGAACAGTGGAGAGATAATGGAGAGTGTTATCTTTAACAGGGCCACTAAAAGCAGCGGAAGTGGAAAAATGCTGGTTTAGCGAATCGAAGTCAGTGTCCTTGTTACAGTGATGATCATGCTTAGGCTTACCCACTCCGAGTGATTTGAGGAATTTCCATACTTTCCCTGGGTCACCGTTCTCAACAGACTGATGGATATACTGTCTTTGCGAATCACGGCAGATAGTATTACAACGATTTCGTAGCGCATGATACCGAGATTTGTTCTTCTCTGAGGGGTTTGATTTGTATTTCGCCTTGGCGGAATTCTTTTTATCGCTTAAGGTCTTAATTTCATTCGTAAGCCAAGGGGCAGGAAGATGTTTTACTTTGATAGCACGGACGGGGGCGTGTACATCGTAGAGCTGAGTCAGAAGAGAATTAAAGAGGGAAACTTGTTCGTCGACAGTCACTGCTCTAGATATAACATCCCAGTCAATGTTAGATGCGCTATCACGAAGTTTGTCTATGTCCATTCCACCAAAACTACGCTGAAGGAGAATTTTAGGTTTAGGCTTTGGAGGTCTAACTTTATATGATAAGTAAATTAGGTCGCGATACGAAAAAGCATCAGCTGCGTACTGGCCAAACTTAGCAATATGAGTGACAGAAGAGGTTAAACTAAGATCTAGGAGCGAAGGTGTACAGTTTGGAAAATGATGAGTAGGGCCAGAGGGGAGAATATTCATTTTACAAGCATGTACCACTGACTTTAGAGCTCGGGAGCGATGGTCACCTTTAAGAAGGCAGGTGTTTAAAATCTCCCATAATGACATGGTGGTCGAAAGAAGGTAAGAGGTTCTCAAGAAGGCTTTCGAACGATGAAAAATAATTTACATTGAGCGACGGGGAGTAGAAGACTCCAAGAAGAAATTTAGTATGGGAGATAGATATGTCTAAAAGAGATATTCTGGTATATCAGAAGAAGGAGAGTGTGCGGATATACTAATAATAGATATGGAATGTTTGAACGAAGATAGATTGCAACTCCACCACCTACTCTCTCAGAGCGATCATTACGAATTAAGTTGAAACCCGGGCAAAGAATATGACGTAGAAGGCAAGCATGGTTTAAGCCAAGATTCCGACACAAGAATCGCGTGAATATTTTTAAGGTCAAAAGTTGCAATTAAATCGGTATAATGTGACGGAATGCTCTGTGCATTAATGTGAACAATATTAAAGTTTTTACTTACATCATTAAATTCAGCTGCAAGAAAATCGTGAAGCGAAAGCGGCAAACTCCTAAAACTATCTTCTGAATCTGACGAAAAGGATAGAAAATTATCGTCACGATCAGAACCACTAATGCTGACCATAAATAATATATACAAAGATATAAAAACAACACAAAAAAATATATATATATAACTGTATATATATGAATAAAGTAAGTAAACGGTGCCTAAACTTGGGCACAAACGCTACCCGCCAGTTTTTTAAGGGACAATTTAACAAGTTACAAAAGTAAACAATGACAGTTTAGAAGGAGAAACAAAACGCACTACATAATTTTGACATGGCAACACCAAATGTAAAACATGACAGTGACACAGATGTCAGATAGTAAGCAATAAGCGAAGTTAAAAGTAAACAATGATAAATATAAAAAAGTAGAGGGTGGATTTAACATGGTATTACACGGCCAAATAGGAATAAAGCAAAGATATAACACGGACAACGAGAAGAGATCACAAGTAACACTGAATAAAAATAGTAGGGTAATTGTGCTCCTTTTCGTCCACTTATCGATTTTGCCAGCTTTGTGATGCAAAAAGAATATCTTAAAGTACCCTTACTTAAATGTATTATATTTCATTTTGTAGCTTATATAGTCTAGTTTATGTTAATATTACGCGAGAATTATCCATACTTGCGAGATTTTGTATAAAAAATATTATTTGAAAAAGTGGGGTATTCGTTAGTTTTCGTCCATAAATGTCAGTTTTCCGTCCTGGGCTCTGCTAGTTTTCGTCCACTGAGTAGGGCGATTATTTCTGAAAATATCCACTTAATCAAAAAATGATAAAACAAACCTCAATGTTATTTTTAAAGTCCTATCGATTGATGTGCAACATGATGATATTTGGTAAAAAAAAATTGTTACATGTATGGAAAACCCTTGTGGCTCACCCCTAAAAATATTTTTTTCAGCAATTTTACTACAATACTAAGTAGGGGTTTACAAAATACACCTTCTGTTAGAATTTCATCAATATTAGTTATAGTCTTCAAATAAAAAATGGCCATCGCATACGGACGAACTACGGACATGACGAAACTATAAGGTTTCCGTTTTAGCCATTTTGGCTACGGAATCCTAAAAACTAATGATAGTAAGGATTAACACCGTGTTTCTTTATTTCCGTTAATTTTAGCATACTGCAGTTACTGGTCATACATATGTTTTCGGCAGAGGGGAACGCCTGTCAATGGCGACTCCGGTTGGTTGAATTCTCTAAGGGTCGTCGTGCCTTACCCGGAATCGTGCCGCCGAAGGTTTCCGATTGGTTCCGATCAGATCCGAATGTTGTGCGACTATTTAAAAAAGTAGCTTTTTTCATAGTAATCAGCTCAAAACACGAGACTTCCTTTTTTCGGATGTATTTGTTCAAATATTTAACAGCGCATGTTTTTGTTTGTGTTTTCGTGTGGTTTTAATTGCCGGTAAATAGATAAAGGTGATGTGATACTGATAGTGCTTAGTGAAAATAACGGATAATATTCATTGTGAAAGATGTACGGGTGTGTGTGTGTATACGGACGATGGCAATGGCACGATCACAAAGCTTTCTTTTGAAGTGAAATAAGCAGAGCACGCCATAGTATGGAGGTTATAATTGTTATTCTACTACCATTTGGTCATTCTAATGTTAATTATAGTTTTGTCTACTCACAAATAACTCGTATATTAACGATAACAATGCAACAGAAGAGCTAGTTTTAGTCTTTGCTCAAGTCATTTAAATGTTTTATTTATTACATTTATTTACGTAACATTATACGAGGAATGGACAGAAACGAAAGTGTATAATCTAATATAATATTTCTATACTACAATATTACGTATTAATTACGTCTTTTGAAGTAAAATAACCATTAGAAATATTTACCTAGCTGTTTGGGTTTCCGGGATCAGGTGGTCGCAAAACTGAAATATATGCCAAATTGCTCTGCCCGTTTTCGTCCACAAAGATTATATATAAATTATATGCTAAAACTTTAATCTCCACGTAAAATCTCGTACAATTAACTTTAAAATAGATAATTCGTGCCAAACATATTTAGTGCACTGCCTAAATCATTAATAAAACTCATCATAAACTTTTCCCGCCACAAGTTTTTTTCTTCATTGCGATGACATTTGCTAGGGCCGAATTCGAGGCGGCTATTAATGTTTTATTTTTAAAGGCACTATTTGTCAAATTACTTTTTTATGATAGTAGAATTGTTTCTTAGATATTATGGATCGCAACAAGACCAAACTTCCGCAGGAAAATTCATTTATGTTCAAGTTTTCCCCATATATTTGTAGCAGAACCGTCAGGTGGACGGAAACTGACCATGGACGGGAAACGAGCACAATCATCCTATTTGGGCAAACTCCGAACACGCTACGAACGGGACTTCGCGGCTCCACGTCTCGGCCGCTCCATTCTTCCAGTCTGCTCGGTCTGGGCACCCGCAGCACCGGGGGCCAGAGGAGTTGAAGAGTCCGTCGCCACAGGCGCACCAGGCAGGGCCTGCACTTCAGCGGCGCTGTTAGCACGGCGACGCACGCCGTCTTTGCCCAGTACATGCACTTCGCCATTTGCCGTCCAGCAATTTCGAACACCGAAGCGCTCGCGGGCCGCCATGAAGGCCATGTGTCGCGGCTTGGTCAAGAATTCGCCCAGCGTCACTCCCGTGCCCTTCAATTTCACTTTACTGGACTAGACATTGTCACGGATGGCAACCTCCTTGAACTTGATGAGGATGGCGCGGGGTTTCTTGCTCTGACCGCTGCGCCCACCCAGACGATGGCAGCGCTCAATGACAGCAGTGCCGAGGCCATCCCGGACAGCCCGCAGTGAAGTGGTAACAAGATCAGCTGTGTCTTCGGACTCCACCTCGGCTACACCATGCAGCAGCAGCATCTTTCGACGCGAGCGCGTCTCAATCTGGTCTACTTGGCGGGTTAATAGCTGGACCTGCTTCTGAAGGGTCTGGAGAGTTTTCATCACAAACTCCTTAAAAATGCTGAAGCTTGCTGACACTGAATCAACTGTGGGGCTGGCAGGGTCTGCCTTATCTAGGCTTTTTTGGAACGCCGCCATTTGCTCTTGGAATGAATTGGACAATTCTGTCAAAGAGTTCTTGATGGAATCAACTTGTGACATTTTGTGAAAGTGATTTTCTAGTTTATAAAAGTAACTTTAGAAATAAGCAAGGATAATACTGGTAGGTGAAATGCCTTACTATTGCATTAATTTAATTTATATTTCAAGTCCAAAAACTATTTATTTGTAATTTATAAGATTAAATATTGTGCACAAGATGTTACTTGATTTTATTCACCTACCCGAAAAAAAAGTGTTTTAATGTAATGTATTATCTCTTTAAATATCCGTGACTAATTTGTTAGCACCTTATACAGGGTGAATTTTAAGTCGTGAATCGTAATATGTTTTTCTAACTCCATAAACAACAAGCAATTTAATACCCCAACTCTTACTAAAATCAGACAAAAAAAAATTTTTTTTTAATTATTTTTTTGTCGTTTATTTTACTTTTAAAAGTGATCATGTGGAATTAAAACAGCTTTATGAGATATTTCAGATGAGAAATTAAGTAAATTTCATTTCTAACTAGGACAAATGACAAATTTGATGTCAATGACAGTTCCGATTCAAAGAGGCAATTCAATTTACCAATTTAAATATCCTAATAGGCCGTTGTAATATCCTAAATCCACTTTTAAAAGTAAAATAAACGAGAAAAAAAAAATTAAAAACTCTTGTCTGATTTTAGTAAGAGTTGGGGCATCAAATTGCTTGTTGTTTATGGAGTTAGAAAAACATATTACGATTCACGACTTAAAATTCACCCTGTATATTCGGTGCCTCAACTGCTCGCACGATACTAGACTCAGGCTACACTCAAGCTAGCAGTTCACAACTTGTATTTACTCGTATTTGCACACCAAATAGGAAAAGAGAAAAAAAAAGAACAGTAAAACAGGCTGTTACTAAGTAAATTCGATAGAGTTCATTTTTGGTTAAGTCAATTGCTGATCAATTTGAAACAAACACATGGTTCTATTTTGTTTTTCTATGTATAATGTAATGATAAATAATTCATGGATGAGTGAATGAAAAAAAAAGTAACACTAATATTTGAGTAAATGCGAGGCATGTTTCCAGCCTTAGATCAATATTTACAGCAGCTGGATCCAGTTTCGTAGCTCTTAAGTTAAATTTACTTTTCACCTTGAGTTGTGACAGATTATAAATTGGATTTCCAAACGGTCCGCTCTCTGTATTTCGATGTAGAAGCGCAGTAGATTGGCTCCATTTCGTCTTGGTTTCTGCGTGCTATTAATACTAATCGATTTAAACATTTACGAGTAGTACCTCAGTTGTTGAATAAAATAAAACAATATATAGTTTCTGTATATGTACTGGGTGATTACGGGGATATGGAGTCATGATCTGGAAAGCCAAAAATGTATGCAGATGGTCATAATAAATAACTTTTCTCATACTCTCATTTGCTTATTGTTATGAGCTCTAGAGTTTTGCTGTTGAATACCTTACCTTTTTTTGCTATTGCGAGGAAAATATTGTTCAGTATGACCATCTCCATTACTTTTTGGCAACTCAGATGCCTCATCACCAAATCTCCCAAAAACTTTACAGGCAGAAACACAATCCGATCTCTATTGTATACCCATCTTTAAAAAGACAGAAAAGAAAAAAAACTTTATTTTAAGGCCACAAAATTAAACATTAATAGAGATAAAAAGTAAAAAAAAACATACAGAGACGTTAAAAAAGGCAAGCCACGGCGCTGGTGTTCAGTGGGAACCTACTTAACCTAAAACTAGGTAATATACGCCAACGACGACAAAAATGTTTTAGTTCATATGTAAACCTTTTCCGCGAGCCCATTTAGGTCTAAAAGCATTTCATGTCGATGGCATCAAAGCTAGCGTGCTAGCGTCGCTGTAAGAGTAATATATTCGTCTGGCTGTTCTGAATACGTTTTTATTTTTGTTTATGAGTATGACACTTATAATTTCGCTTAATGAGGGCTAACGTGGGAGCCGGCACATTTAATGGGATGCCTTACCTTACTGAAATAATTGAAGGAGCGCTAGATTTGGACTTCAGTTCACGTTATGTTGCGGATTTTTTAATGATTCAAAATTTTACTGGTCAGGACTCTTTGAAGTCACTGAAATCAATACACACCTTCTTCTAAGAAAACTATTCATTCAACATGTTGAATGTTTTCGCACATAAAGCGTTTAGCGTATGCAAAGTGTTCGTTGCCATTTTTTTATCTGTTAATAAGGATGTGTAGAGTGTAGACTAGGCCCCATAGTGGCGACATCACCATCATTGATTTTTTTTTTTATTGATACCTTATCGGAAACTTGGCCAATTCCAGAAAAGTTTATACTTAGGACATTTTAGTCTCTACATATGCTCAAGAATACTCTGTTAAAATCTTTGGGGTACCTCGTTCTCGCCATGTTTTTCCCATATGCCAGGTCACGCGTTAATAACTAGCATTTTCTTATTATGAGACAAATGACGAAATAGAAATCGGAGTACATGTATCAGGAACCTCATTTGCGGGTCTAGATAACATTTGTCATATGTGTCTTTGTCATATTAGTTTGCTATTGACAAGCCTATATTAGCTATTTCTATAAGTTAAAGTTCAACTTGCATTGCCTTTTGTGTTCGCTTTTCGATTTGCATTTAACCTCGAGTCATTTATATCGTCATATATGTGTAGGGACAGGGACTAAATTGCACTATTATAGTTTTATTAAAATTTACTAAAAACATAGCTTAATAGAATGTTTCTAAATAGCTCTTCTCATAACTACCACTTGGGCATCTTGTTTTGTTTTTAATAAATAAATCTCGTTTCTTAAAGTACTTACATATTTTCTTGTAAGTGTTGGCTGTCTAGTGACGATATACTGCTGTTCTGACCAAGATTTCCACTTACTTGAGATGTGAGCAAAACCAGCTCGCGCAAATATATGCAAATTTATATTTATTCAGTTGATATGACGGATAAGTAAATATGATCTGGATTCTGCTGTAGGCTTAGGAACCTACAAAAAACAGAAAATGAGGTTCTGTCGGGCTTCATTTGATGTTCAAAGACATGATTTTATTTGCGAACGCTTCGCTTATATGTTACAAAAAGATGTAAGAGTCGGAACCTACATATGTGCCAACGGATATTTCAATAAACCTATTAAAACCTCGTAATACATTTTAAGCCTGTAAACGTTAAATATTAGGTACTCCAATATATTTGTGAAGTCTAGCTACAGTCCAAAAATTCTAAAGTATATTGAATTTGTTAAGTGGCTATTTTGGTTTTTCTCGATTTCAAGCAGGGATCGTTACCGGTATTCTGAAAACCGGTTGTAATTTGGGTTTAACCGGTTATACTTGAATTTCACTATTTATATTGCTAAAACCATGAATAGCGGTAAAGTATTACCGGTATTCAAAAGCATTATCGGTTTTTGCAAATAAAATGTTTACCTGTAATCAATTTTATTAGCGGTATAAGAAGTCAAAAGACAAGCACCTAAAATGCATAAGACTCGAAAAGTCAGAAATTAATTTGTGAAATACGACACTTTGCACTACTACTTTATTTAGTTGGTTAGTTTATTTCTAGAAAATTTGAAATAGGAATGCCTTAGCAGTTATGTCGTCTGTCGTCGAACTAGTCGGTTAGGTATAAATTCGGCCCGATAGAGACCGTAACTTAGATACAGATGTCTCTCTCGCACTAGTAATAAAATTGTCATTAATTGAATATAGGTATTGAATACCGGTAAAGAATACTGAAATTAGTACTTGAATTGTCATAATGATGATAACAATATTAAAATAATACCTCTAATTTGAATACAGGTATAAAATTTAAACCGCTATTAGTTTGACAGTTTGTTTACAGGTATTTAATAAAACCGGTTGTGCAATCCCTGATTTCAAGTAAGTACCGTAAACTTGCTCAACATTGTAGCCATGGGAGAAAGTGTAAGATTTTTAGGAATTACCTTGATATTCACTACTGTTTTATAAAATTCACTGTTTTTTTAAGGCAAGCAATGGCATATAACTCATTTACCTTCAAAACAGATTCCAATCGGCTTTTCACCTCATTCAGTCGCAACCCCGGGTATAGAGTCCTAATTATATAGACATGCGAATACGACGGAAGGTGAATATCAAAGAAGTATGAAGATTCTCTTACTTTAAAGCTTTCCTTAGGGCAGGAGAGAGATTTTCCAGTCCCAAACAAAACAGAATCTCGCACTGAAATTGAATATCGTTAATATTGCGTTCTGGAGATATTTTGCGTTCTGGGGAAGGATATATAATAGTTGTTATCCCAGAAGTCATTCCTTAAGAGGGTAAAAAGGAGGGTGGATTACTAATTGCACGCAAATGAAGTCGCGGGGAAAAGCTTCTATTCAAGAGTAGAAATCTGTATTAATCATAATCTCTCAGTAGTAAGTCGTTGATAGCGTAACAATTGAACAATTATTGCAATAATTTCTTTAAAATAGAAAATGAGGGAACCGCCGTCTTCAAAACGTGGTATACCGAAACCTCCAGAATGTAACGAATACTTTTCCGAAAACCGCTTCTAAATCAGTTCAGCGAAACGCAAGATGATCGCGGACAAACATACATTCCTACATACAAACATACGAGTAACCGAGAACCTCCTTTTTTAGTACTTTTAGTACGCGGGCGAAGCCGCGGGAAAAAGCTAGTAATCTTATAAATTATTACATAAAGTAAATAGTCTAACCCGTTCCTTGAACGTCCCGGTGCAAAAGTGGCCATAATGCTCGCGGCATTACCACGCTGGATGGCTATGGAGGTGGGATAGGTTACAAATTGATGATTGAGTGTTTTCAAATTGACATTCATTTTATTGGGTGTCATGATGACCCATTGTAATGATGATTTAGCGTACATCCATTTCCCCTTCGTATTATATTATCAAAAAAATCGTTACAGTTGTCATCACAGAAAAGTACAGTTACCTACCTACTCTGAACGGCAAGGTTACATGATGACTGCTATTACTGCTCGATCATTTGACTGTTCCTCTCTTTGGACTCCGCTTTGATTGTCAATCTTGGCACAGTGAGGCCAGTTTAAGTTGGTGAACGGCTCTATTTATTTGTTATTATATTAATGATATGGTTGCTGCGTAATGTGTTTTCCTCGTGTATATTTTTGTTGCGTATACAAGCAATCTACATACGACTTATATTTTCAACCTTTTTGCCCTTTATTCGTGAATATTTTGCTTCGATAAAAAACTTCATTTCACGGGACTATTTTTACTAACCATCTGTTAAATCCCAGTTTCAAATTACGTATCCCGGGTCCAATTATATTTGTATATTTTAATGGCATTTCGGCAAAAAGAGCTAAATTTAGCCTCGGCTACTTAAATCGCTGTCGTTAAGTTTGTCTTTCTTAATCCGACCGCTCGTTTCAGAATACGGGCCCCTCATAAAAGTTGAAAATTATTCCAATTTAGCTTTGTAGATAATGGTTTTCGTTTTCGCTAAGAATTTAAATTTCTTGAAGACGTGATTTCGCGTTCGCGGTATAGAGGTAATAATTATATCAATATCCGAACGTTAGCATAGTGTGGTACCATTTGTATCCATAATAAATTATTTCAGCTTTGAACCAAGTGTAAGCTGTGACTACAAATTTTCGTTTTGAGCTGTGGCTACAAGGTTTTGATCATTAAAACTCGGAGTAAAAGAACTAGCAAACCACGTTTACATTTTTTAATCCGTGCGCCAAGGTGGCTAGTCGTAAAAGTTTCCCCGACTACGTCGTTACGAATTCAATTATGACTCTAGAGTAGCTGAAGTTTATAACTAAGATATATTAAGAGTACGCTACCACCTGCTGTTTCGGCGCACGTAACAACTCTTACGATATGATGGCATTTCAAGCTGGAGGACACTAAATCACAGGACACACGCGTGTAGTAGTGTGCTCTAGAAGTTTGTTGCGTTTTTGTTATTTTATTACAGACTAAATACGATTTTATTACAGAATACCCACGACTTCGTACGCACACAAATAAAATGTAACGGCGAACATTAATTAATGGACTAAGAGCTGGCTACGTCAGATATGACACAAATGCCACAATAATGAGAGCAACAAAACCCGTCTGATTAGATTACTATACTATTCTTATTGCTAGATCCAGGCATATGGCAGCTTTTAATGGGTGGAGGTTAGAGTGACAGACTAGCAAATTGTTTGAATTGGAAAATAGTAATACCAAAATAGGTAAAAACTGCTGAAGTTGTCTCAGTTATAAAGAACAGGGCCTATATTTTATTCCTTAGAACAATAAATATTGCGTATTATTACGGAAACAGAAACAGTAGGCGACAAACTATGAATTACATTGTACAGCGTTCGAAACTTTTGGCAATTATGTAATCTAATTATTTATATAATTTCTCATAATATTGCATCAAATCTAGGACTCTAGAATTTGTTTTCTTGAAAGAATTTGCATTCTTTGACGTCCACCACTTTACAGCTGCCAGATGTCCAGATCAAGAAATAAGCATAGTATAGCAAACTGACTAGAGGGGTTTCATTGATCTCATTATTGTGCCATATGTGACGTGGCTAGCTCTCCGTCTATAAGAGCACATAAAAATTCTCGCTCTTTTTCACTCAACATAAATATTATCCTTTTTCCTCATAAGAACTATTTCCTTAGTTTATTTCATCTAAATCGGTTCAGCGGTTAAAGGGTGAAAACACACAGACCGAAATTAATTATATTTTATCCAATCAGCGAAAACTCAAAGTATTTAACCCTCATCTTTCATTTCATTTCACATATTCATGCACCTTCCATTCTCTCTAGGAACACGCTCTTAAAGGCAGTAATTAGAACTTCCCTAGTTTATCCCTCCATGTGTCCCTGGAGTCACGCAGTTTACATTTTACATTAGCAGTTTCTGAACACGACCGTACCTGCCACTAGTACTGATATATTGGCCGCTGAGACATATTTTAGAGAGCTCCGAACGTCTATAAATTGATATATGAATACTTTGACACTGTACTGTATCGTCCAATCGACCTTGTATCAGAGTTAATTTATATGATAAAATATATACTTACAATCCATCTTTTGAAAATACGAATACCCCAGGAACACTCCCTTAATGCCACAAATTATAACTTGCCTAGTGTACCCCTCCAGGTGTCCCTGGAGTCACACAGTTTACATTGTACACATACATAGCAGTTTCTGAACACGGTATCACATGCCACTGGTGCTGATAATGCTGATATATTGCCCGCCGAGACATATATGTAACGAGAGAGACACGTCGATAAATTGATACATTACTAAGTTGATACCGTAGCGCCCGACGCCGCTTGGCCTTAAAGTCATTTTTTTATGAAATAATATGGTATCTTACATAAATTAGAATATTTTAATGTTTTTTTTAACGGCCCCTTCGCCTAGTCGGTAGTGACCCTGCCCATGAAGCAGGACGTCCTGGGTTCGAATCCTGGTCAAGGCATATATTTGTGTTTTTATCACGAATATCTGTTCCTGAGTTATGGAAGTATTTATCAATATATATCTTTTATATATTATATCGTCGCCTAGCCACAACACAAGCCTTATTGAGCTTACAGTGAGACTAGGTTGATTTGTATAAGATTTCCCATAATATTTATTTTTTTATTTCATTACCCTAAATATGTATAGGGTAATGAAATAAAAATATTACCTTAACACCACGTGACGCCACAAACTAGAACTTTCCTAGTTTACCCCTTCAGGTGTCCCTGGAGTCACGAAGTTTACATTTTACATTATCAATTTCTGAACACGACAGCACTTGCCACTGGTGCTAATATATTGCCCGCCGAGATATGTTTTACGAGTGCCCTGAACGTCGATAAATTGATACATTAATAACTTGATACCGTAGCGTACGACTCCGCCCGGGCTTGATCAGAGTCAATACATATAACATAATGGACTATCTTTAATCTTCTAACTAAAAAAATCGGGTTCGAGGCCAAGTAATGATAGACTTAAGTATACAGTAATGGCACAGCTAACCTAGAAACCTGGCATAAGTGGCATAACTAATAGTTGGGACCAGCAGGCAATTGCATCTTAGATTTGAACGTCAAACATTTCTATGTTTGCAACTCGAAAGATTTCTGTAGAATACTACTGTATTATGCTTTGTAAAAAAGAGCTCAATTTTAACAACTCTCTTATCAAATTTCGTAAATTATGTTTCAATGAAGTTATAACAGGTTTTTCAATTTACTGTGAACGGAGTATGGGCTAAAATGGGACTGTCACATAACTGATTGTAGAATATGTGGCAAAGAGGAAGAAACAATATAACACTTATTGTGTTAATGTCACTCTCTAGCCAGACAGAGAATGAAGGACTTTGGTACTGGCTATCCATGGAGACGGTTGAGAAAGCTCTTGAGTAGGTGTACTAGGGAGCAATTACACAAAAGATCCTCTTGGGTCGAAGTGTATCCATATGGGCCCCCAAATCAAATAAAATAAGATAAAAGTTTCGTTAACTTTTAATATTCGAATGGCAAATATCTCCCAATCGGAATAGACCCGGAACTAAATCGGGCGGCCAAGGCTAGGTTGCTATGTAATGCTCAGTCCAATGACCTACATACCCAGATTGCTAAACCACCCACCGTGCACCCCAGTCCCACTAGCACATTGTTTGCGTCGTCTAATATATTCCCGGGATTTTTATTTTTCCAAGGTAGCGTAAAACGGGGTGACATTATATTGTATAGATTTCCAACGATCATAAAACCAGCATTATTTATAACTAGCCTTTTCCCGCGGCTTCGCCCGCGTACTATAAGTACTCAAAAAGGATACGATACCCATGTTGATTTTCAGACTTTGTGACCACATTTGCCCCTTTTGGGGGTTGAATTTCAAAAAACCTGAAACACGTGTTTACTCATTTATCGTTAGGAATACTCCTGTGAAGTTTCGAATAAAATAGTCTAACAAATCTTATTTCGCCATACAAATTTTGGACCCCCATTTTACCCCCTTAGGGGGTGAATTTTGAAAAATCCTTTCTTAGTGCTCCCCTAGACCTTATAAGGAACCTATGTGCCAAATTTGAAATCTCTAGACCCAGCGGTTTGGGCTGTGCGTTGATATGTCAGTCAGTCAGTCAATTTCTTCTTTTTAGGGTTCCGTAGTCAACTAGGAACCCTTATAGTTTCGCTTTGTCTGCCCGTCCGTCCGTCCGTCCGTCCGTCCGCGGATAATCTCAGTGACCGTTAGCACTAGAAAGCTGAAATTTGGTACTAATATGTATATCAATCACGCCGACAAAGTGGTAAAATAAAAAGTGGAAATTTTTTTTTTATTAGGGTACCTCCCCTATACGTAAAGTGGGGAGTGATTTTTTTTTTCATTTCAAGCCTAACGTGTGATATATTGTTGGATAGGTATTTAAAAATGAATAGGGGTTTCCTAAAATCATTTTTCGATAATGTAAATATTTTCGGAAATATTCGCTCCAGAAGTAAAAAAATATGCGTCCCCCCCCCTCTAACTTTTGAACCGTAAGTTTTAAAAATATGAAAAAAATCTCAAAAGTAGAACTTTATAAAAACTTTCTAGGAAAATTATTTTGAACTTGATAGGATGAATAGTTTTTGAAAAAAAATTACAAAATAATTTCTGAACTAAGTTTGTAATTTAACCGCATAAGCAGGTGTTTATTGTACCTGTAATTTCTACAAAATTACAATGAAATGACGTGCTTTCAAATAAAGTAAAAACGGTGAAAATCGGTTCACGCAATAAAGAATTATTCCATAAAAATCATCTTCCATACTTTAAGCTCGCGCGCAATAGTTTACTTAATTTGCCGATAGATGTCGCTGTACGTGGAACTCTCATATCATATCCTACATGGCGGTGTTATTAACTCTTAAGTGGGGACACTTACTGTGACGGACGGAAAACTACGGAACCCTACACTGAGCGTGGCCCGACACGCTCTTGGCCGGTTTTAATTCTTCATAGAAAATGACAGACATGGCCGCATCGGTTGGTTGAATTCTGTAAGTTTGTACATGACATCTATAACGGCTATTAGACATGGCAATTTGTAGGGTCCAACCTGTCGGGTTGGTAGGTGTAATGGCACCTAGGGAGTAGGAGTCCCGATCTAGGGCGATCGGGGCGATCGGCAGTGCTCCGACAACCGCAGCTGTTTATGGAGGTCGTTAGAGTTATTTTACCTTTTTAGGGTTCCGTACCTCAAAAGGAAAAAACGGAACCCTTATAGGATCACTTTGTTGTCCGTCTGTCTGTCTGTCTGTCTGTCTGTCTGTCTGTCTGTCAAGACCATTTTTCTCAGGAACGCGTGGAGGTAACAAGCTGAAATTTATATCAAATACTCGGGTCTATTGTCCCTTGGAGCTGTGAAAAAATCAAACTTAAAAGCCAACGCAATCAAAAGATACAGTCGTTTATGCTGCAAATTTTAGTTTTTCGGCACTCTCAAAACCTACGGGGTACTTCCCGTGAACTCAGAAACTTGAAATTTGGCACGAAGCAACGTCATATAGCACAGACAAAGGAAAAATTACGAAAAGTAGACATTTTTAGTAATATCATACAAAATTTTTTTTTTTTAAATTATAAACTTTCTACCTTATTCCTCGTCAACGCGTGTAGGTAGTAAATTGAAATTCATGTCACATACTCAGGGCTATAGGACCTTTCAGATGTAGCAAAACGAAACTTTTATGTCAACGCAATCAAAAGAAATAGCAATTTAACTCGCATATTTTGAAACTGATTACTCGCAAGAAACTCAAAACCTAAACGGTACTTCCCGTAAACTCAGAAACTTGAAACTTGGCACGAAGAAACTTCATATAGCACAGACAAAGGAAAAATTACGAAAAGTAGACATTTTTAATAAAATCATACGAAAAATATTTTTTTTAATTTTAAACTTACTTACTACCTTTTTCCTCGTAAATGCGTAGAGGTATTAAACTGAAATTCATATCAAATAATTCACAACAAAATCAATTTTTTATGTCAATGCAATGGGTGAACTTTTACTTATATACCTACAGGTTTCTACGGAACCCTCGGTGCGCGAGTCCGACTCGCACTTGGCCGGTTTATATATAAAGATTTACTTGATCTTGGCTAGAAGTTTGATCTAGAGGTAAAAAAATCAGTATTTTGGCGTTGATTTTCCAGAGGCGCCTCTGTATTTTAAAGCCACCCCGTATGACTCTGTTGCTTTGCTACTATAGCTATAGTACAGTCACTTGCAACAATATTTTACTCAACCAATTGCAAAATATAACCGCGCGCTTCTTTGTGCATAACGCTAATGATAGCATTAGCGTCTATAGACATGGTGATAGCATCTATAGATACGACAAGTATAACATAATCCGTAACATCTTGGAAGGGAGAATCGACAGTAAAAGGAGCAGAGGAAGGAGAAAGCTAACCTGGATAGACAACATTAAAAGCTGGTCCAATATTAATGACACTGCCAGTCTGTCTACTACTGATGACATACTATTGATGAGGCACGTTATTGGCGTTGACAACTAGATACCTCAGGCAACTGTCACCTCCTGAGAAACTCGGTGTACGAAACAGAATACGAATCTATTATGCCCTTAGCCGCATGTTAAATAAATGCCGTAAAAAAATTGCTACATAGTTTGCAGACTTTAACCACTTTGCTACTCACCTAGAACGGTGTAGGTGTAGTGGGCTAAGAGCTGGCCACGTCAGATATGACACAATAATGAGAGCAACAAAACCCGTCTAGTTAGATTGCTATACTATCCCTATTGCTAGATCCGGGCATCTGGCAGCTTTTAATGGGTGGAGGTAATAGTGACAGACCAGCAAAATTTTTGAATTGGAAAACAGTAATACCAAAATAAGTAAAAACTGCCGAAGTTGTCTCAGTTATAAAGGACAGGGCCTGTATTGTAACATTAGAAGAAAAAACATTGCGTATTATTACGAAATCAAAAAAAAGGAGGCGACAAACTATGAATTACATTTATACGTCTTTTGGCACTATCTACCTCCAACAGAAACTTTTGGCAATTATATAATCTAATTATTTATATAATTGGTCATAATATAGAACTCTAGGATTTGTTTTCTTGAAATAGTTTGTGTTCTTTGACCTCCACCACTTTACAGCTGTCTGATATCCAGATCTAGAAATAAGCATAGTATAGCAAAGTGACTGGAGGGGTTTCGTTGCTCTCGTTATTGTGTCATATCTGACGTGGCTAGCTCTCCGTCTATAAGTAAAGGAAAAAACTTCGTCCGGTCTCCATAAACCGTAAGACCGTAACTGTAAAGTTTAAAGTAATCTGCTTAAACGCATTAAGGCTGACCTTAAATGCCACTAAACGGAGCGGGTCGCACGAAACTCTAATCCTAGGTATCTCAAACTGTGGTACGCGAAGCCCAAGGGAATCGCCGGTAGTAAGGGCTCGCGAAAAGGCACAGAGTATAATATATGACATCGGCGGGTGACTGACACGCTTGCGCCAATAAATGAGTATTGAAAAGATCTCTAGATAAAGAACGACTCTGAAGTTGCCAACGATCATAAACTACGGTTACCGACTTAAGACTAATTGGAATAATTTTCAATATAGGAAAAAAAAAAATTTGCATGCCTATTTTATTGGCGAAATGTGCTGAACTCACATAATTGTATATTTATCATTGGGTAACAGGAGATGTCATCCCTAAGAATTTTTTTGTCCCAAAAGTTGTAGTGAAAATCACTAAAAGTCTATACTACTCTTTGATTCTGTCATAGCTGTCAACCGCCAAACATGGCGTACAAATTTTGTTCTAGATGTCACATCTAGTAGAATACATAATCAATCAATGATATTTACACCTTATCTCTGTACCACATTTCTAGCAAATAAATTTCTTATTTCAAATTGTTTGCCAACGAAGTGGTATAAAAAGGCGTACTTTGTGAAATTGAGTAGGTACAGTCACGTCCCCTTATTTATTAAGCCTTTTACGGTTCGAGCTATTATCTTCTGTATAATACTGACTCTATGAAATGTCCAATGTAAAATGAACCCTAAATGACTTAACAACTAAAGTCCGTAACCAGATTACACGGAAGTTTGAGAAACCCTACCCTAATCTATTCCACAAACCCTACTCCTTTAACAAATATGTAACTGTTTATCTTAACCAGAAGTGTTTAACATACATTATGTAAATGCGGAGGGTTTCACTGAAAGAAGGAAAATATTGTTGAATGTAATGGAGCAAACTGGCGAAAGGTTGGGTCGGGAGTAAAATGTTCGTTCAAATCGCGTGTTCACTTCGACAACGAAGAATGAATAGAGACGGAATTTTAGATTTTAACGTTATAAATGGACATTAAATGTCTATAACCTTGTTCAATGAGTATCGGGCGTTATTTAAAATTAATTACACAATTTGGATGTCTTCCAACCCGTTATACTGGGAGGAACATATGAACTAATAAGGCCCTCGTATTTATATTGGGTCAGCTGTGTTCACTAAAAAATATAATGTTGAAAAATGAAAATGAAAAATAGTTTATTGGTCACAATCATTGTGTTTACAAATTGAGAAAGGGTTGGGACCTCCTAGTAAGTATGGGAATACTTGTGTCAGGAGACCCCGCTCTTCCAGCAACAAATTAAGGCTAAATGTATAACCAATAAGGAATCTAATCTAATCTAAATAATATTGTAAATCTAAGTAACAAATTTTACTTAACTAAAATTACAGTTACTATGTAATATGTATATGCAAATTATTTTTAATAACGAGTAGGTATGCATGTGTGTGTGAGTGTGTGTGTGTGTGTGTGTGTGTGTGTGTGTGTGTGTGTGTGTGTGTTTGTGTTTGTGTGTGTGTGTGTGTGTGTGTGTGTGTGTGTGTGTGTGTGTGTGCGTGTGTGTGTGAGTGTTCTACTAACTAATATATCTACTATTTAGCATTCGATAATATTAATAACTCTGTTTGCTCATAGTTTAGAGTATTTAACCATTCCCGGACTACTGTTTTACATTTAAAAGAGCGCAAAGGATGTATCGACAGTGCGGCATCAATCACATTATACAAGTGGGCAGCTTGTGAAGCAAACTGACGTTTAGCAAATACCGAGTTAGAGTTAGGAATGGGAGCAGGTTTAGGTTTTCTCCTACGTGTAGTCGTGTTTAACGGTTTGAGATTCAAAGATTTATGTAATTTAAGTGCAGTATTTAATATGAACAGTTTTCGCATGGTGAGAAGTTTTGACAATTGGTACAGTGACAGTTGTAGGGAATCGATAGGGTTTCGAATACATGACCTTTATTAAACACCTTTGTCCTCTTTCTACATCTATAAATTTTGTTTTACTTGACCCTCCCCATATGGTAATGCAGTATGTCATAATGTTCATTAAATATAAGCGCGCCTTGAAACTGACAGAAATGACTGCACGTAAACAAACGCACTTTAGCCATGCTATTTTAAACAGTTTTTGTAATATTTTGTATTAAATATCATGTAATTCTACTTGTCTGTTGTCTTGTCTGTCTGTAAAAACATTTTATAAGGTTTGTGCATAATAAGGTTGTAAGCTCCTCGAGTAAGGCTCTACTAGAATTGTCTTGACAAATACGCTATACCAACACGACGGTCATGAAACTCATAAATATATAAACAAAATCCTTATTTTCTTGTACTTGATCGTAACTTTAAATCACAATTAAAAGGCTCAACTTTCAATCAACTCACGCAACTAATCCTCTTGGCACCTTCTCCTATGCTTCAGTACTTGGCTCTTAGCCACCAGATGGATATCTGCTGTTTGCCTCTCCACAGCACGACCATACTTATATCAATAGAAGAATTGAACCTTATGCTTCAATGAATAGAGTTGTTATTACAATATACAGTTTTAGATAAGATATAGTAAGCTATTATTTATTAAGCAGCGGCTAAATGGAATACTACTTCAACTTACCACCCGCACGTATCTCAAACGATTCCGACTAGGGGACACGACAGTCTTAAAGTAGTTGAGACTAGATCTAGTACATATTTGCCGTTGATCACAATATGAAATGATTAAAAAAATAAGATAGGTATAATGAAAATTACATGTAAATGTCCCTGCATGACATGCAGGTCTCCCCCGCGCGTTAACGACGTTGATGTATCGGAACCAAACGCATAATCAATAAAATGTCAGTCGCCTACCATTGTCAACCTATCTAACCATACTTGAATTTTATTGCGACGATATAAGGAATACTTTTAGTCAGTTAATGTTCTTGCTGCGAGTACATAATGGACTCTTTACATCATATTTTCATTTCTAGTTATTTTGAAACTTGAACTTTATTTTCTAGAGTGTAAGGCTGGTTCACATCGCACTAGACTTTGTGTCAATAAGCTATTCGTATTTGCCGGTTGCCGTACCTGTGTTTACCTTTTTCTATTTGTTTATTTTATTTTTGTAGCCATTAACTCGTCGTAGTTGTGGATTTGGAGTATGTCTTTGAATCAGATTTCTAAACAAACCGAATTACAATATACACGTTCCATTTAATCTTTGTGTCTATAGTGCAAACATTTACATATTCTCATGTGCATATGGAAAACATTCAGCTTATAGTTGTGTTTTCTGATGTGATGTGTTTTTTAATAGCATCAATTACCAATAAAGCTAAATTATCCAAGCTCGCCATTAATGCATAATTTTTATTATAGTCGTAAAATTATTTATGGTCTGAAAGTAATTTGTTTTTACATGGAGTGCGTAAAGGTAGACATATACATAGTAATCTATATATTTATATAACATTTTATATTTGGTTAATTTCAGCAGGCCGTATTCTAACTTTAAAACACGTATAGACACGATCCCACTTCAATACAACTCCAATGCATTAACAACGCAATACAGCTACGGCATAAACATTTGAATCAGAAATATCAGAATTTGCTTGAGAAACATTCCAACGCAACTCCAATACAACTTCAATATTGGTTGATTGTTTGTTGTGTGTTGGAGTTGTGTTTGAGATAGGTCGTGTTCTTATTGTATTATTAATGTATTTTAAAATTAGAATCCGGCACAGTGTAAATGTATTCGGTACTATTTTTTACCTAAAATGCACGATTTTCCGACTTCTTGGTCTCAGATTTAAGTACTGTGTACAAGGAACACATTTAATTAATTATGTATAGTTTGTCCGGCGGCTTAAGGATAAATAAGCCATACTTAAAGTACGGCGCATTTATCAGCAGACAAACTATGCATACTTTTTTTCTTCTCTTCTCTCCGTATTTTTATCAATGGTGTTAATCATGTCATGATGTTGATTCAAACCATGTTAGGTAAATTTCGAAAATTTACCTGTATCTAATCGACCTGAAATTTGGTATAAACTTTCATAACTTACAATTTTAATAATCTGCTAACACGGAGCTTGCCTGATGATGCAATTGGAACTGTCGGAAGGTGACCTAAGGAACTCCTCGAGGAAACAACGAGGATATCAAGATTATCAAGTGAGGTTTCATTAGAAAGGCGCAGGAGCATTTTATAGACCTGCGAAAGGCAGGAAGTAGAGTCAGCAATAAAAGTGTTTACCGCAAAATATACATTGGCAGTTACTTCTGTGAAGACAATTTTCTTATATGATACACTGCACACAGCGTACGTGGGGCACTAGGAAAGTTTTGAGATACTTCAAATTTAAAAAAGGAACGGCACTGGTTTATACTTTTTTTTAAAGATTATTTGTTCAGTATTCAAACATAGACAACCATTTGATGAATCATTTCCAAATTTTAAAAATACGGTTATTTTTTAATTCAATTCCGCGGTAATTTTTCGTCAACCCTGGATTTTTCGCGAGAACATTTCCGTGCGATGATGTTGTACGTCTATAAGTTTGGGTTGAATGAAAGTGAGTGCAGAGAGTGTTTAGTTTCAGCATTTGGGGACTGTGCACCGTCGCGTGCAGTTTTCAGATGGTTTGCACGTGGAGACTTCTCCTTGAATGACGATGAAAGAAGTGGTCGTCCAGCTACTTCAGTTACAGAAGAAAACATATTAGCTGTAAAAAAAATTATAAAGGAATATCCAAAAGTGACTTATAAACAAATAGAAGAGGTTCTGAAGATTTCATCGCCGGCCATTAATTATATTTTACACAACCGACTTGGTGTCAGGAAACTATGTTCACGATGGGTGCCTCACGCATTGAATGAAGAACAAAAAGGAGCTCGCGTCACCTGGTGCAAATATATGCTCAAAAAATTTAACCAGGGTGAGGGACGGACCATCTTTAATATTATTACTGGAGATGAGAGTTGGATTTACCAATACGATCCACCAACTAAGCGGCAATCGACAGTTTGGGTGTTTCCTGACGATGAACCTCCAACAAAGGTGAAACGCGGGCGAAGTGTCGGAAAAAAAATGGTGGCCACATTTTTTTCCGCAAGTGGTCATGTAGCTACAATTTCTTTGGATGACCAAAAGACTGTGAATGCTCAGTAGTATATATACTGAAGTGTGCTTACCGGCTGTGTTTAAAAATTTTACTGAAAAACGACCTAAATCTGGTTTGAGGGGGCTATTTCTGCATCATGACAATGCGTCGCCACACAAGGCCATTCTCACCAAAGACTTTTTGAAGCGTACGGATATCGAAGAGTTGTGTCATCCTCCATATAGCCCCGATTTAGCTCCTTGCGATTTCTTTCTCTTCCCGAAAATCAAACTTGGACTTCGTGACACGCGATTCAATAGTCCCGAGGATGCTCGGAATGCCTACTTGCCGGCCGTACAAGACCTTCCTAAAGAAGAGTACCGGGAATGCTACAAATCATGGTTTAGGCAGATGAACCGTTGCATAGAAGCTAACGCAGAGTATTTTGAGAAACTGTAATAAAAAATATTTCAATAGCTTTAGTAGTTTTTTTGTATTTCAAAACTTTCGTAGTGACCTAAGGTATTATGCCGTCAATCGAAGAGCAGGAACTAATTGCAATAATAAACTCGCAGGTGTCAAGTTGTTTATCATTTGTCGATTGGCGATGATTACTGTCGCAATTTACTCGTAACTTAGAACTGTAAACGGCTGTTATTACAACGTTAACTACCGCATTCGCCCAGTATCACAATACGTATAATAGTTTAGTAATATTTATCTGCGCCTTTTTTATCATATTAAGGGTAATACTACACCGTCATACATTTTTCGTTTTTGTCGTTATCTGTGTCATCAAACACCTGTTGATTTGGTCGATATACTATAGGTGATGAAGTACATTTTTCAAACCAGACTGTGAAACACGCTGGAAATGGATTTTAATACAACATTGCCAGCCTACTGGAACTTGAGCTGCTCTACCTTACCTACTGAATGTAGTCAGCAGCAGAAGTAGCTAGGTGGGTAATGTGTTTAAAAAATTACCTTCACGCGCTCTTATTACCCTATCAATCAAGTCTTGTCAACTTCATTTTGAACACCTCAAATGCTTAGCTACTTCTGTTGAGGTGAGGTGAATAACTAAATAGAGAGGTGAATTGTCTTTTTTTCTTCCCCAGCGGAGCCTCCGCCACTGGTCAACGTGACAGTCCATGCGTCCACCATCCTCGCCCTGATACTATGGAACGTGGCGGGCGATGGCGGACACCCCATCATAGACTTCACCGCACAGTACCGCTCAGCGACGCCCGTCAATGGCAGCCTCGAGGCCTGGCGGCCCATCAGCCCAAACCACATCAGCCCCAACTCGGTAAGTTCACTAACAGTTCACCGTCCTCGCCCTGATACTATGGAACGTGGCGGGCATTATCACGACTTCACCGCGGAGTATCGCTCAGCGACACCTGTCAACGTCGTCGGGTCGCGGCCTCTCTGCTCCAACTCGGTTAAAAAGGCCATGCGCCGGGCTGACAGGTATTTAAGAATGAAATCCCATCAAAAACATATGTACAAAAATGCCAGTCTCGCAACGCAGTTCTCCTACTGCAAAAATATTGAGATCTAATGTAAATCCAAGCCGGTGTGCCGGAGTTTACTAACTACATGTCATTGTGATCCTTTGAATATTAGATATCTATATTTTTATAATAAATTCAGTGACTTGGCAATCGCACAGGACGATTAATCCTATCCAATATGCGTACACGTTGATAGACCGGCTTGTGCTATGCGTATACTTAGCCGTGCGGTGGTCAGGTCAACTTAATTCTTAAAGTATATGTTGAAATTCAATGATATTGAAATATATCTTCCTTGTGTTATGGCCTCTTGGTCACATAAATTTCAGCCTTTCTAGCTTTATCGACAACAGAATTAGACGAGGGTCGAAAATGGCCTGAAAGGCTTCGGGAAAAGGATGGTACGGCCGTGCCTTGTTTATTTTGCTCGACTTGGCGGGGGCACTGCCGTACCTGGGGGCACTGCATACCTAATTATTCATATAAACTACTTACAATTTCAGCGGCAAATCGACGTGTACCACCTGGACACGAACGCGTCCTACTGGTTCCGCGTGTGGGCCAACAATCAGCTGGGCTCGGGGCCCGCTGTCGAGGTGCTCGCCACCACGCTGTACAGCGACCCGGAGGCAGGTCAGTACCAGACATTATTCGTTCTTTCGTCTCTTGCAGATGATTTATCGCGTAAAATTAAATGTGAGAGTGACATAGCCTGCCGCAGCAGCTAGAGTTGCGGCAGATGTTACTAAATCGTATCAGCACACAAACTGTCTTTTGTTTCTTTCCTTCGCTGGAAAATAATTTCCTTGCTTGCCAACAGTCCCGATGTGAGACTTCAGTAGCTTTGGCCAGTCGTTGGGAATAACACGTCTTGGTCATCTTACCAACTCCGTCTGGCAGGTCCGTGCCACGCCACGCTGATCCCGTCAAATTTTTTTAAGATACACACTAACAAAGTCGTCGACTTCAACTGGAAACCTCGTTTTGTAGACGCCCATCAAAATTCTTAGACCAAAACGTTTATTCTAAAAATACTGGTGCTCCGTTTAAAGGCATAATTGGTATCGTATTCTAATTATGAAAAACTAAGAAAGAAAATGTTTCACGAGAAAAAAATGGTTTTGTATGGAGGGTTGGCCGGTTGGAACGAGAAACTTTTCGCGTTCAAAATTTTTTTCTGCTACTTTTTCATAGTCGCAATACGACACGATACCAATTATGGCCTTAAACGGATTAATGGTTTTTTTACACCCTGTATTAAGGGTAAAAACCCACAGATAGTAAATGTTTCTAATTGTCTTGTGTTTTTTGGAAACCTAAATACTTTTAGAGATTTTTACAATTAACTTCATGTATAGTCACCGGTGTATTAAATTTAGAACATTAATCAAAAATATATAATGATTCACTTATTTTTTTCGTAATTTAGTAATAAGCATAGTTTAAAATATAAAAAAAATTTTAATTTTCTTTTTGTACATAGATATTTAACATTTAATACGACATTTGACTGTGCTATTTCTAACTTTAAATGTAAATTAATTTGATTGCTATTGCGAGATGCTAAATATGATTAAATTTACTAGTTTTAATTAATTTAACTTTACACCTGACACCTATTTGATATTGAGGATTTTATTTGATTGTGAAATATATTTTGACGTGATAACGTCTTTAAAATCGTTTTAGTCGGGTGACATGTTCAGAAACTTGTGTCACACCAAAACCTCACGAGCGCGATCGCAGGTATAACGAGAGAGAGACGGACCGATCTCCCGTCTCATCTCGAGCGCTGCCAGTCATTCCGTGAAACTTGTCACGCGGAATCCTCACGAGCGGTTAGACGTTATCACGTAAACATCTCGATCGTAAACCTACTTTACAAACAACCAATTTTTTTTTTTTTTGTTCTGCACGTTTGTATATTGAGGAAATTATAAAGGCTTTATTTATTTATTTATAGTCACCGACAAAATATCTTCCTACACGAAAAAGTATGTGACACTCTCTTATGGCCCTACAAATAAGAGCGTGTCACATATTTTTGCGGCCTTCGTGTAGGAAGATACTATTGCCGGTGGCTGTACATGTTTGACACGAACCATACTGAGTGTCATGTTAAATAGTGAAACTATGTCCCCAGAGCTGTACAAGCACTTCTTCAGCGGCGCGGAGCACTTCGACACGCGCACGTGGGTGGCGGCCGTGTGCGTGGTGATGGGCGCGCTGCTCGTGCTGGCGGCCGGCACGTGCGCCGTGCTGTGCCAGGAGTGGCGCCGTCCCGGTGAGCCCGCGCCCTAGCCCCTGCCCCTGCCCCTGCCCCTGCCCCTGCCCCGGCTCTACTTCCTGTGGGAGTAGGCCTTAGGGTGATAGGGATAAGGTCCACTTTTGGAGTGGTTTATAGCGCGCTTCTGAGGAAAGGCCATCCTAACACATGTGTATACTTTGCTGGACCATTACAGGCTTTAGTGTGAGAGGTATAAGGTCCAGTTTTGAAGTGGTTTATAACTCGCTTCTGAGGAAAGGCCGTCCTAACAGATGTGTTATACACTTTGTTAGACCATCAACTATCAGTCGTCTCTATTGTGGCTGTACTTCTTGTAGAAATAGGCTGATGTATGCTTTCTATGGTAATAGCGATAAGGTCCAGTTTTGAAGAGCAATTTGCAACGGCAGCGTTTCTGAGAAAGCCTATTCGAACCATAGACATATAAATTAAGAAGACGTAATCCCACGAAGATAAAACTGTGATTCCATAATGAGCCGCGATCTCGTGCACACACACTCACTTTTGACGTTTGAACCAATCACCGCTCGTCCACGAGTTGTAGATGTGTGCGTGTCGCGCGTAAACACGAAGAAATCGGGCTTATTATGGAATCACAGTTTTGTCTTCACGGCGTTACGTCTTCTTATTTTATACGTCTATGATTCGAACAGTTGCGTAGAATTTTTTAAATTATTTGATTCATTAGTAAACAAACGCCTACGTGTTGTACTTCTTTTAAAAGAGTAGGCTGCTTGCAGGCTAAACTGGGATATAATGATTGTATGATTAGGATCTTTTGAGCAACGCTATACAACTGCTTCGTTTAGGAATGGCCTTTCCAACAGAAGCGCAACGTAAGCATAGTCACAAAAGATATTGCTGGGATAGACACTATAAGTAGACAGTGCAAATTTGGGTTTACAAATTTTTGGCTAAGGACAACTTTCAAAGCTTCCCGTGATGTTCATAATAGATAGAGCCTTTGTAACAGGCCCAAGTTACTGATTTAGAAGTACAAAAGCATCTACCACAAGTTGAAAAGCTCGAATCAGAGAATCGTGGCAGGAACTACTAGTTAAAGCAATGGCGCGTAGTTACAGTGTCTGAGATGCACCCGGATGGCTCGCAGTCTTTAAGCTCCTTACGTGTTGTGGGACTATCCTGTGCAACCCGAACTGACCCACGTTGGACTTTGTTTTTCATCCCCCCGCCCCCTCATTTTCTTCCGGCTTCCAACTCTGAGGGATCGTTAACCGACCAGCCAGTGTGAATGGCAATTTGCATGGTCGTTCTTTACCCATAAAGATACAAGAAATTGAGAGCGAGGATGAAAATCCAAGTCCAACGTAGGTCAGGTCGAGTTGCACAGGGTAACCACCCTGTTGTGGAGCCCCACAACACGTAGGAAGCATAAATACCGCGAGCCATCCGGTTGCCTCGCGGCTCAAACTACGCGTCATTGCTCTGAATATACAACTTTAGCTGTATACTTGATACATAATTAGGAACTAGTGTTGTATTTTGTCAAATTGGACCCGGGGTATGTCCTTAAACTACGTCCGGACCTGGGTATGTCCTTAAACTACGCCAAAAAGAGAGGTATGGGCACTGCGAATGGCATCTCGCTAAGTGTGGTAGGGCACGTTCAGAGAATGTCATCGCTCAAATCTGGAGCAGAGCCCGACTGGGGAAGTACCTCCACCTTACAGAAAACCACAGCCAAATAGCACTAGACCCTACTCATTGTGTTGTGTTCCTGTTGGTGAGTAAGGTTGCCAAAGAGCTCAAATAGGACCCAGTGTGTTGACGATGAGGGACCTTCTTGTTCCTTTAGTCGTCAACACAGTGAATCCTCCTTTTTGTAAAGGGTCGGCAACGCGCATGTGACTCCCTTGGAGTTACAGGCGTCGATAGGTTACGGTAGCTGCTTACCATCAGGCGGGCCGTATGCTTGTTTGCCACCGTCGTGGTATAAAATAAAATAAAAATAATTAGCATTTTTGCATAATATCAAAGTAAGATAAAATAATCGGAAGACAAATATTTGCTTGTTGCGTATAATTACTGAACGCCATGATATATTTTCTTGCCGTAATGTTCACGGATAGTTCGTTTAGATTTTATAATAACTAATAATAGGATACAAAGATATCTATTGAACAAAAGGCAGTGATAACTTTAATTTTGAATTCACGGTACTATTCAAATTATATAAAATAATTTGAAAATCCGTGATGATAGTTTGTCGGCCAACATGAGATATAGTTTCATGCTACAACCACTACATTTTCACAAATCTCTTTCTTAGTTTTATCACAAATACGTACAACTTTTTGAATATATCTTTGCACTGCTTTTACAGCCTTTAAAGTTTAAAATAGCATATTATAATCGTTATTTAATAAAAATAAGTTTCAAATAAAAAAATAAATTAGTGATATTCCATTTTAAAACAAAAGGTAATTAGTGCCAAGATACATTTATAAGATTTTTTTTCTTCCATAATAAAGTTTCTAATTATATTTACATAAGTAAATAGCTTTTTTATAAAACAAATTAATATAAAAAAACATTAAAATTAAGATGTATAAAATTTGCTACGGGATGGGTGCTACGCGTTGATATTTTAGTAGTGATAAAAAAATTATACCAAAAAGCGATCTTTCCAAATTCGACAAGTTACCAGCTGTATATAAGCATAGAAACATATTTACTCGTATTAAAACAATTTTAATATTTACATTCCTATGACGTCTTAGAGACGAAAAGCAATAATAATAGTTTCTAAAGCACTATAGGGATTTCGCCTTTATAGCGTAAAGTAGGGTATGGACCAAAGAGTACTACGGAGAGTCAATTAATGCTTAGAGGTGTAACCTGATAAAAATACCTTCGGAAATATGTCTCACTATTAGGATTTAAAACAAAATTATAAAACTTTTACTTCATAGCTATGCTAGTGATGCTTTAAAATAATTTGTTACCTATTTGATATTTTTAGGATTGCATAAATAATCAATTATTAAGCAATATCTTAGGTTAAGATTTAAAAATTCAAGTTAATTTACCTATAAGTATAATACTACTAAAACACTATCTTAGTAGTGAAATATAAATACATTTGATGGTAAAATAGATAAAAGTATACTATTGTTCTTGCCATATACTCGCTTCAATAATATTTACTACATATTTCATACATAAGAAAAAAAAATTAACAGTATTAGATATTATATAATAACTAAGCTTTTATATACACTATGATTTTACGTAAAAAAAACGTGTTATGATTATTTTCTCTGGAATTGATTTTTGTCACTTTTAATCAAATCATCAACTAACTATAAACAATATTTCTACAACTTATATATTTATTCCGTGTTGCCAAATGAAAACTAATTTTATCGTAACTATATTTCTCAAGGGGGCGTCCATTAATCGCGTCATATTGTATAGGGGGGGGGGGGGGGGGGAGGGGGTCAAGAAAAAAATCACCAATGATCACCAGAGGGGGGAGGGGGGTCTGGACACGTATCACGTGTAATTTTTTTTTCCTTCGTGCTATACTGTATTTCAATAAAATAAAAATTGACAACTTTTAAATGAACCAATCTGTGAAAACCAGAGTAAAATTTGCCTCGCAGTTGGACTTCTGCGTTTAGTTGAGTGGGTGAGGCGTCGCTATGCTTTATGCACGGGGTCACTTAGATTGATTTCATTTTTATCAAAATCAAATTCTAATGACGGTATCCATGAGGAATCAAGGGAACTCCTGAAACCTCATAAGCAGACGTATAGCTATTTTTTTTAATCTAAAAATCAAACAATTGCATTTTAATAGTGCTATTTAGTGAAATTGAAACTGCTTGTGAAAACCAGAATGGGACTCCTCCACGACAAGGTTTTCTACGTCTTATGACTAATTGTTATGACTCTTATGAGATGCACTATGATTGTAAATAATTTTTAGTGGCATTTTAAATATTATTTTCTTCATAGTAGGTTTTTAGGGTTCCGTAGCCAAAATGGCAAAAACGTAACCCTTATACTAGTTTCGTTATGTCCGTCTGTCCGTCCGTCCGTTCGTATGTATATTTATCGGTTTAGGAATTATTAACCTTTTGACCGCCAAGCATTGAACAAAAATGACGCGCCACCGACGCCACGTAATCGCGTTTTGTCAAGCGAAATTGAACTTTGCGGAAGCCCGCGTAGGTCCCTATTGCATTACAAAGCCTGTCGGCTGTAGCCGTCGTTGGCGTCCATGGCACAACTTTTTGATGTCGGCCACAGCCGACTGTGGCGGTCAATAGGTTAAGTTATCTCCAAAAAACGTCTTTCATAGGCAGATACGACCTTGTGATATTACTTTTTCGATAGTAGGTACGAAACCCTCCATTATGCGTGGTCCGATACGCACATAGCCGGTTTTTTCTATTAAATTTTATTTTAATGAAAATAGTGAGATGTGTATACATGTAGTTTCATTTTTTATTACGTTTTCACGTGTTAGAAAACTGTACTTACTTTAGTTAGCAAAAAATTACACGTCATATTGGACGAGGGGGGGAGGGGCCTGAAAATATCACCAAAGATCACCATGGGGGAGGGGGGGTCTAAATCAAGCCAAAAACGTATGACGCGATTAATGGACGCCCCCCAATGTATAAAATAAAATGACAACCTACTACCAGAGTTTGTTTATGCTCAAACATGAATATGTCCAATAAACTTAATACTATCTACTCTTATGATCTAGGACCATTACTTGTATATCCGGACCACTGCGACCGTGAGGAACTTATTATATTTCTAGTGACGTCAGTACAGTAATCATAATAAGTAAGGCTCGCTTGCGCAACTACTATTAAATATTCTAGATATTATTTAGATTATAAGTACTTAATTAAGATTATGCATGAAATCACATCTGTATTTAAATATAAGCACAATTTTTCTCTTAGAATAAAAGAGATAGGACAACATGAATATGACTAATTATGGAGTTTCTTAAAAATATTGAACATTGGTGTAAAGGGGGTGATTTTACATAGTTTCCTAGTATTGCCAAAGCCTCTTTAGCAATTCTTTTAGAATTTAAATTAACTAGTAAAGCTTCACGGTTACGCTTTTTTTCTAAAACTCGTAATTTACTCTGAGGCAGTTGCTTAGCGTAGCGTAGTGCCTCGGCCGGGGCACGTCCACACTAGCCGAGCTGCCTCGCGCGGCAAATTCCACGCGAGGCGGTGCGTCAGGTGTGGATACGCCTAATGATTGACGATTTTTAACAAATCCACATGAGAGATTTGTTTTGCTATGTCGCAATCCTAGTGTTGTATAAGATGAATTTCATTATATACTTGTGAAATTCTTCACTAAAATGCTCGAAATGACCCGAAGAGCTCTTATGCTTGCTACACACTAATTCGCGAAAAGCGTGCGTGTTTCTTGAGAACTTACATTTCTTGTAATAATAAAAAATAGCCTAAACTAAGCGTAAGCTTGTAACAAAACGAGTGGGGATTCTGTGCACTGTTCGCGCAACAAGTGTGTAGCTAACATTTGATTTTATTATCTAGCCAATAGAAACTCGCTCTTAACTCCTAGCATCAGAGTCCACGAAGCGAGTCCTCTTTCCGCATGCATATTTTATGACCATAATGCAGTTTTATTCATTCGAATTTTTTTCTTCTTTCCCCCTATCGCACTCGCTTGGAACGCACGCTTGGACTGCGGACACTAACCATTCACACTCACACGGTGACGGTATGTATAACAGAGTACGGCGAGGATCAAGATATAATGGAACTAGTGCCTAACATAATCCTTAACCCTGGGTTCATGGACGCCGACCCCGTGCCCAGGGAGCCGGCGGGGTCCACCATCACCATCAGGTCCGCGGAGTGTCCGGGGCCGGGGAAGCCGCGACGGGTCTGATTCTCGTCCATACTTAACCTTAGGATATTCTACCGCACCGATTCCGGACATTTGTCATGATTGTAGCGTTGAGGTGTGGTGTTGGTACGGGAGCGACATTTCATATGATCGTAGAAAACCCCAGAAGGGATGGCATGGTTGCTATTTTATCACCTATCGCGTCATGCGTCACTTTTGCATTTACGTACCTGCTAGAACGTGACGTTAATGGTGATAAGTGATAAAAACCCGACCATATTAGACTAGCAGCACGGCTAGCACGTCTTACGCGCGACTGGAGACAGATCTGCGCGACTTCATGCGTTGTCGCTAGTTGGCAGCACAACTTGCGCGTGGAAGGAGCGACAGACTCGCGATCAAATGTCACTGTCATAAAATGACAGTGACTCGCGACTTTGAACTAAAATCCTTAACACAACTTTGAGTTCTCTTCGCGTCAGTTGCAGCCGCGGGTGCATGTTATGCTACCGGAAAGCGAGATTTTTGACAGGCGCGACAAAGTTTTTCCTACTCGCGGCTTTAGTCGCTCTTGCAAGACGTGCTAGCCGTGCTGAACGCGTATCATGGTTGTCATTTTATCGCTTATCATATCATGCGTCACTTTCGCTCTTACATACTTGTTAGAACGTGACAGATATGGTGACAAGTGATAACAACCCGACCATATTAGACTACCAGGACAGTTGCTGAGAGATATCTGAGCATGACTGACTACATTGTTCAAGTGTTCATGTTTGTAAAGGCGTTTTTATTTTAGCATCTTGCCTGTTACGTATGTGCGAGACGGGGCATTATCTGTGCATTGAAAAATGGAAAACCGTAAAGTTCACAAAAAAGTATTACTAATTCTGAAAATGCAAAGTATCATCGCCCACACGTTTAACTGCCCATCGGTGGACTTTATGCCTTTTGTAATAAGTAAACATCGGTATCAACGTTCAAATTTCGTGGCAATGTACGGTTGGCAGAAAAATAAATACAAACAAATCACTTAGTATTTTTAACCTTTATTTTGTATATGTAAATAAAAAAGCCCCTAAATAGCACATTTCCTAATTAGGGTGGTAAAACAAAGAAAGGCCGCGCAATCGCAATTGTTGCGGCCCAAGCTGCAAGCGAGGGACGTAATTATGCGATCGAGGGCTTTCTTTATTACCTCCCGTGTTGGAAAAATATGTGCACATTTGGCCAGAAAGCGGCTCTATCCGTACGCGTAGCGTGCGGAAAAAGCCACTTTATGTCCAGGTGTGGCATACAATATTTTACGAGTTAGAATAGATCACTAAAATTTGTTCCATAGATTTTGCTGTCAATCTTTGACGTCTTTAAGAATATATCCATTTTAAATGACTAAAAGATCTTTCCACGCTGACTGAGGTAATAGGAAGGTATGTCAAGCATTGAAAATTTTGCACACAGTTTTTATTTACACTTTCTGGTATTTCAGCCTCGTTGTTTTTAGATAGTTGGTTAATTATTTGTACAGTCTTATAACCAGGATTTTTCTTTAATACACTTTTTAATTTAAAATAAACTTTTCTGGCATTTTGATGTAACCTTAACGTTGATATTTTTTTTTGCAAACCATGAACAATGTTTAATGATTCTGCTAGACTCAGTTTTGGATCCTCCAATAATTTTATTGACTTAGCAATTATACTAAAGTGTGTATCGACGAATAGTAACTCAGTTTTTAAATTCCGGTTACGGAAAATTTTTTTTGCTTTAGAAATTGCACTCGCTTCACGCGGATTTAAGGCATCGATGACAGATTTGATTTTATCATAATGCATGTGATAATATGAGGCAGCATTTAACCATGTTCCCCATCTTGTTATCACGGGTCGGGGTGGTAGAGGAATATTTACACACATTTGATGAAATAAATTTGTCCTTGAAGGAGCGTTACGAAATATTTTTTTGATACAGTCAATCAAACTGTTTATGGTCGGGTAAAGACTTCTAATTATCTCTGCGACTCGATTACATCCATGTGCTATGCATGTTACATGAGTCATATTTTTATATTTCTGAACAAGGTTTTTAGCTGCTTTTACCATGTAGGAACCGGCATCCGTTATAAAAAATAATAATTTATCCATGTTTTTTTTGTATTCATCGCCCCAAAGATCTTCAAGGGTTTCCTCAACGAGTTTGGTTATTGTCGAATGGTTAGTCGCCTCCAATACCTTAGAAGCAAATAAATGTGGCTGGGTACTAGTTCCATCTAGAGCTCCGATCAAAATATTTGCCACTTTTTTTCCCACGGAATCTGATGTTTCATCAACACTGAGGTAAATCATTTTATTTTGTAATTTCTCTTTCAATTCATTTTTTTTCTTTTCATACAATTCAGGTAAGCATTTTACTCGTATTTTTGTTTCACTCGGCACAGTAATATCGTTTCCATATTTATGATTTAAAAGGTTTTCTACAAAATTTCTAAATTTAGGATTGTCTAATTTTGACCACGGTATATTCGAACAAATCATAAACTCTGTTAAATCTTTATTAAATTTTTCTTGTGCATTATTTTTATGAATTTTGTTGTGTAAATCTGTTTTTAAATGGCGGTCGATACTAGATTTAGAGGGAAATAATTTCGAATTACACAATTTGCAATATACGATATCGTCTTTAATTTCGAAATCAGCATTATCTCGTATTATATCCTGTAAATGGCAGCGTGAATCAGATAATTTATCTTGATGAGATTTTGATTTCAAATGTTTCTCTATATTGTACCTTTTCTTTTTTATATTCATTTCGCAAATAGTACAGCAAGCACCTTCGTTAGTGAATATAAAATCAGTATACTGAGTCAAATCCATTTTCTCAAGTCTGATAGGGAGTTGGGTAAAGATTTATCAATGCCAAATTGTAGTTGTAAGTGTTTTTAAGAACTATTATCGTTGAAGATTTTACCACATATTATTTTGCATGACAATTAAATTGACATTTCTTGCCTATTTGGCATTTAGAATTTTTTTTACAAATGGATAATGAAATGAGTATTGAGGTTCTATGACGTATTAAGAATATAAACCTCTTTAAATATATGTACAGTTTACCAAAGTACGATTAAGAATAAAAATAAATTAAATGTTATTTATTACTAATAAATAAAACAATGATACCTATGTATTTCTTTTTTTGCGACCCTTACCAAGTGCCACGAAATTTGAACGTTGATACCGATGTTTAGTAATAAGGTCCACCGATGTACAGTTAAGCGTGTTGCTGTTTGTACTCATCAAATTAACTAAAACCATAAAAATTCAAGATAGATCTCAATCAGCAAAATTCGCGACAATTCATATGAAAATTATTGTTGCTTAAATAAAGCACTAATTTTCCAAAACCTATCTACCCTTAAAGTTGTTGCACTTGGTTTCCAAACTAATCTAAATTGCATGACATGGAAAAGTGTGGTTTGTCGTTTTGCGCCAAAAGGTAACATTTTAACGATGCGACAAGGTGTTTCTAACATTCCACAAAGTGGTACGATTGTCATAAAATGTCACAATTATTTTGCCTCAATAATAAGTGAATAACTTCAATCACTTGCGATGTTACCTCGCATGGATTTCGCCTCCCGTATCACCTTCAGTACATCAACAACATCGAGTATGGCTCAAGGGTAAGCTGGACATATCAAGTGGTTTATAAGTGGACGGTGCGTAGTATATCCCTAGGTTGCGAACTTGCTGTGCTTGTAAGTTTAGACTCCGAACTGTCACCAATCATTTTATTGACGTTTCAAAGCAGTAACGGCTTTTGCGAACGGAATGAAACTTTAATGTTTAGGTAATAAGGTTGATTTCGGTCTAACGGGTGTGGTGGGTATATAACTAAGTGTGTAAATTGAATTTTGATGTGTTGTGAATACGTAACTGTCTATGAGTGTGTAAAAAGGTTCAGGGCCGGGTTTTTAGCGAGATTTTACACTACAGATGATGCGTATCTTTTTATAGATATTAGCAAACTCCATAATCCGGCTTTGTTTGACTTGAAAGCTGTTACTACTTGAAACGGCACATTGGTGATACACGTTTGGGGTAATTTTAGCGTAAATCTACAATTGAGAGAGATCGCTTTAGTATTGTAAGCATTTAATTTTTATAATCAATGTTGAGGTTGCCATCACTGAAAGACATAATTTAGTAGTATTTTACTGTCACAATTTTGTATAATGCTTGCATTTACTTTTGATAACTATATACTATACACAGTTATGGCAAAAGTCTGACTGAACGCTTTATTTATTTCTCTCCTGGCAACCCCGACGGCCATTTTGAATTTAGAATCTTGTTGCTTACCGTTCGACTAATATATTGTTAGACGTAAGTATTGTATCGTTAATTATATATTTTTTTGCAATATTAGATATATTTTTATAATAAAAGATCTCAGTAAATTTAGTTAGAAGGCGTACTCGTGGCGCGCATTTTTTTATTTGAGCGTGATTTTGTACTGTGATTTGTTTACGTTATTTATTTTAAGTATGTAAATGATTGACTATTTATTATGTATAGCCAAGGAAATTGATGGCGATTGTATATATTTATTTTTACTAATATTGTACGTGCGCGGTGTATGTAAGCTAAGAATGTATATAGTAAAGCTAGCCGCGTAGCAATCGATGCACAGTACTATGATGGTTTAACCAAGAATACGATAATTCGGCAGTCGCACCTACATTAGTGAAATTAAAATAGATATGGCAAAAAGTTTGAAATTTACCATTATTAAGTTCTTTGTACCTTTGTAAACTTTTAAAAATGAAACAGGAGGAATTTATTTATAATATCTTATCATTTGTTTACCCTACTTGTATTAAAATGTTTTATAAATATTCGTTACAATTAAAATACAGCGTAGCGCTACGAATATAATAAATTCATAATAAAAAAGGAAGATAATTCATAAATGCTCGAAGTAAACCGTCATAGTAAAATGCTATGCTTATAGACGCGCATCGCGTAAGATTGACTAATATTTTATAACGAGTAACTAAGGTAGTCGATATTCACGGCACTGTGATTTGTAGTTAAGCGGTTGTATAGCGCAATAGATAGTCAGCTCATATGTTAATGTATTTACATAACACACGACAATATTATTGAGAGGTTAATTAATGTTTAACGGAACCGTGTGACACTTGAAGGCAATGAAGCATTATAATGATTGTAATTTTAAAGTAAATGCTCTGGAACAGAATCGGCTAGCTCTAAAAGATTTTTATATTGTTTTAACATCTAAGATCTCATTTTAGGTAAATACTTTAAATAATTTTAACAAACATTGTGACAAAACGATGGACCTAACAAACAGAACAGACGATTCTTATTTTCTACTGGCAACACTAAAATCTTTATTGCTTAAATTAAAAAGACATCTTTTTGAGGATAGTTCGATAAACATCAAAGTTTCCTAGAGCATTGGTTAGTGATAAGTCAGAGCATATTGTTGTTATAGATGTGTAGAGCTGTTTATTTTTGTATACGGCGAGCATGCATATCAGGGAGCCTTAGGAAGAGAATATATGTCAAACAGAATGTATTTTGTAATATCCTTTCCTAACTATATTCTTCGTAGCCTGATGTCGCCAATGTGTCCAAATCAGAACATTACAGTCAAGGGTATCATTGATTGCCCTAGTGATGTATTGAAATGTAACGATTCCTACTTTTTACTTGTGGGAGAAAGAAAAATACTCATCGATTCCTTCCATTTAATTGGAAAAAAATAGTATTATGACAACTATAAATATAAACGCAATAAATCCAGCGAAGGATAAAACTATACAAATATTATTAAGTGTAAATAATGACCCTAAAAAAACTACATCGGAAGTGGGGCATACAATGACGTCAATGAGCAATGACATAATATTCTGCGCATGAGGTTTGGCGTCTAAAATTTTATCTTGCCCAATCTAAACTGATTTACCAATCGCATTTTTTTTAAAGATGTGGTCATATCTGTATCATTACGTTTATGTGCACATATTCCCCTTGACTGTACTTATAAAGTACCTAGTAGGTACAAGACGCCTATTTAAAAAAGTTTTAAAAAGTATTTTTATAGCGACCTCTCGGGCTACGCTCCTCTTTACCTTCCAAAGAAGCTCATTGCCTTTCTGTGAATTCACTTCTCTCGCATTCGCTTACACTTGTACTTACTCTACTTCCTGTTTCTTAGAAAAGTGATCAATGCGATAGACAAGACAACATGTACATATTTATGAAACAAATATTAAACGTGGACTTTTCCTCAATAGAGTTATATTGGTTACTTTGTATATTGGTAAACCTTATTTCATCCCAGTCAGGTTCATTAGGAGTGTACGGCCTGATTGGTGAGCGTCTGGCGTCGCGACCAGCGTTGTGTCGAGCTTCCAAGGGATATCAGCAGCGTTCACTTAGGTCACTCCCATACATATTCATTTGTTTGATACGGCAGCAGACGCGCTGTCGGTCGCTCGAGGCACTGTTTCCACCCTAAGGCGAGAGATGAGCTAGGATGTGTCGCGAGGAATGTGTTTGTTAAGAACCAATGCTAGAGCTGTGCTGTGCGAGGATTGGCAAATGAAGTTATTTTATTGGTTCTGAACAAACACATTCCCCGCAACGCATCCTCGCTCATCGCTGGAGGAAAAGCAGCCTCAGACGAATCAGTATAAATACGAGTATTTTTAATAACTTCAAGGTATACATTTGTTTCATATCTGTGTACTTATACAATGTTAACCATCAGCTAACCACATTGAATGCTACTCAAACTAAGCTAAGTTTAACCGCCATTAACTCACTTTATTCCTAAACTGTGTTGTGCTTGCTTCCTAAACTAAGTATATATTTATATGATAATTGTGATGATTCAACATGTGTCCGTCTTGCAATTTTAAATGTGCTAACGTGTCAATTATTTCCTATGTCGTGTGATGCACCTGTCACTATATTAATACGCTGAATATCACTCAAGTAACGCAATGAGAAAATTCTAATTCTATTTTGTATTTCAATTATAAACCTAAATTATGTTAATACTTTTTCATAATTTAGGCAATTCACGGTGTTGTAAATATGCATGATCTGTAAGTTTCAGTTGTATATGGAGATTTGAATTTAAAAAAATGAACTTCGCTTAATAAACATCGACTTGACCGAAAAAACTTGAGTGAAATTTTGCCTGTGTGTCTGCAATTCTGCATTGAATCACGCACCTTAGACTTATAGATCTTCCTCTAATTTGACAAGTAAGTGGTTTCATTAACACGGTTTGAAGATGATTATGGAATATAAGCGATAGTATTTCTTGTAGTGAAATTGACGATGCATTTTGGATGGTTGATATTGCAAGTATTTTTATAGAATTGTCAGTTGCATATTGGCCTCGTGATCCTGTTATAATGTCGCGTAACCTGTTACAGTACGCAATTATGATAATTCCGTATGATACTTAGATGACGTCGTAAAAAATAAGCATATCCAAGTAGTTTTTAAACCCCCACACAGTATATCTGAATGTATGGAGCAGACCTGCTGTCCTTATGATATAACAAAGCAAAGTTAGAATGCGTAATTTATAAACACACTATACGTTTAAAAGGAGTTTGTACTCTTTCGATATTTTCATATGTATGCAAAAGGCTTCAATTATATCGACACAATGATTCGATTTTATTTGCAATTACATGAATCCATGTAACCAAGTAAAATTTCAAATTGAAGACAACTCCGCGTGTTAAAACAATTGTTCTGTCCTATTGAAATAGAACCAGCAAATTACGCCAAACCTCCCGATGAAAAAGTAAAAGTAAACCGTAAGTGTATAGATTTAAGAGTTGTAATATTAGTGTAGCCGTTTGAACGCTAGCGTAGAGGCACTTAGATAGAGAGCGAGAGTCAAGACTGGGGTGCGGGGGTGTGACGATGCGAAGGGTTCCTATAAAGATTTCAGTGAGGTTTATACTTGAACACGCTAGGCAAATGATTGGTTTGTCACTCTAGTTTGCCATTTTGTTGTGGATTGAGGTCGTCTTCATAGCAGAAGCTCAACACGCAACAGCGTGGCATTTGCGTTATACGCTCATGCAAATTGGGTTCTGTTGTGACTTATTCATTAGCATGAGCATGCATTTGTGATCAGTAGTCCAAAGTCTTTTAGTGTTAAAAAATTAACTGATCAATCCGTTACAACAAACAGTAGGGAATTTAATCTCGTTGTAATAAGCTTGCTAATTATTAAGGCAGGAGCCCAAGCTAGGATGACAGTCATTTGTCGATAACGTCAATGGAAAAATAAAATATGTACCGGAATAACAGATGAGAATAAAAAAGTCACATGATCAAATTTATACAATACTTCTCGATTCACATTGACGATAAACAATTATCACTTGGTTAGTCTAGACCCCCAGGTAGGTAACTTTCGTCGTAACGAAGAAACCGTGGTTTTGTTTTTAACCGACTTCAAGATTTCGAAGTACGAGGTTTTCAATTCGTCGGCATCTTTGTTTCTGGTTGTTTTTTTTTTATGTTTTTTCACCGATTATTCGAAGACGGCTGGACGGATTTGAAAATTCTTTTTTTGTTTGGGGGGCGTCCATTAATCGCGTCATATTGTATAGGGGGGGGAGGGGGTCAAGAAAAAAATCACCAATGATCACCAGAGGGGGGAGGGGGGTCTGGACACGTATCACGTGTAAATTTTTTTTCCTTCGTGCTATACTGTATTTCAATAAAATAAAAATTGTCAACTTCAAAATTTAAACCAATCTGTGAAAACCAGAGTAAAATTTGCCTCGCAGTTGGACTTCTGCGTTTAGTTGAGTGGGCGAGGCGTCGCTATGCTTTATGCACGGGGTCACTTAGATTGATTTCATTTTTATCAAAATCGAATTCTAATGACGGTATCCATGAGGAATCAAGGGAACTCCTGAAACCTCATAAGCAGACGTATAGCGTATAGCCTGTCGGCTGTAGCCGTCGTTGGCGTCCATGGCGCAACTTTTTGATGTCGGCCACAGCCGACTGTGGCGGTCAATAGGTTAAGTTATCTCCAAAAAACGTCTTTCATAGGCAGATACGACCTTGTGATATTACTTTTTCGATAGTAGGTACGAAACCCTCCATTATGCGTGGTCCGATACGCACATAGCCGGTTTTTTCTATTAAATATTATTTTAATGAAAATAGTGAGATGTGTATACATGTAGTTTCATTTTTTATTACGTTTTCACGTGTTAGAAAACTGTACTTACTTTAGTTAGCAAAAAATTACACATCGTATTGGACGAGGGGTGGAGGGGTCCTGAAAAGATCACCATGGGGGAGGGGGGGTCTAAATCAAGCCAAAAACGTATGACGCGATTAATGGACGCCCCCTTGAAAGAGTATTCTTCACAGTCCCATTGTCATCAGGTCAGGATCTGATGATGGGATCATAGAGAAATCGACTCTTCAGATATAATAGGCGCAGTAATTTGAGTATTTTTTACAGAAGTTCGGGCATTTGTTTTTGTAAAAGTGGAGGCTAAGGGAAATCGGTTATTTTCTGTTTAAACTGACGAGTTGTTCTCTCTCTTTGCCTAGCCATATCCCATGTCATTTGGGGTCGGCTCTCCTCGTCAATCTTCGCCATTTTCTTCTGTTCTGAGTCGTCGAATTATTGAGTTGGGCTTTCTTCAGTTCATTATTTATTACTGACATGCCAGTTTGAAGGGGTTTTCCGCGCTTTCTCGGACCGGTATCTATGTTGAGGACCTGTTTGGTCATGTGCTCCTCGGGTCTTCTCATCACATGTCCATACTGTCCATACCACCTAAGGCGGCCAAACTGACGGGTTGTTATTGTATTGTAATTTTCTGTAGCTACAGTATTATTGTTTATCATCTGCTTTGTATGTTTGTACGTTTGCTGCGGCTTCGCACGCACTCTAATGTTTCGGAGAGAAACATTCAATGTGCCTACGATGTACATACATTTTTTAAAGCCTAGACGCCAGGCTTTCGCGGCAGTCATTAGCACAGGCAACGCTAGAAATATGAATACACTTTTAAACCTTACGCTGTTGTAATAAGGTTTAAAATTGTATACATATTTAAGGCGTTGACTGCACATAGCCGTACGTAGGAAATTAGGTAAACTGAAAAATAACTATTCGGAATGATTTGTGAAAGCGATATTGCCGCACTATCCTTGTGTACCTACACTAAAATTAATTCATATAAGTATTTATTAATTTTGCCATCCTAAATCAGAGAATCAAGCTTTTTATAGTTTTCAACACTTATAGATAATACGAGTATAACGCATGATTTCACTGCTTTATACTTAGTAGAAAGGACGAGTGAGATATTCGTACTTATATAGTAGAAAACAGGTATTAACATCTATTAGAGGTAAGAGTTCAAGTATTCTTACGTTGCAAATGTTACTCAGCGGATAATAATTTGTTAGGTATGTTGATGTTTGTCTAAACATAAGCTAAACACAGTCAACACAGGAAGAGACTATACTTTGTGAGAAAAGAGAAGTCTCGTGATTGATGTGGAAACTAATTAATTCTACGACACATCTTTTTCCGCATAAACATAAATATTGGTCAAAAATAAAAGAAAAAGTAGAAAAATCCAATGCCTCAGGCGAGACTTTGAACTCGCGACTCTGGGATACATGCCCATTGCTCTGACCAACTGAGCTACTGAGACTTACCTGATGGCTGCGAATTTTTCCACGTCTTAGGGGAACGCCTAGCGACATCTGCCGAAGAAGTCTTAGACTTCAGCTCAATTGGTCAGAGCGATGGGCATGTATCCCAGAGTCGCGAGTTCGAGTCTAGCCTGAGGCAGTGGATTTTTCTACTTTTCCTTTATATCTAAACATTGTGGTATCGTTAGCAGATGTTCTGCTTAATACAAAATGAATAAATATTGGTTTTCGGGTTATGTGGGTAGGTATGCATTATTTCATTTTCTACCTCTTTTCTATTTAACTATATATCACACCGTTGAGTTTTTTGTCGCTCCCGATGGACTACTTTTCTGGACAAACCTAATTTGTCTATAAAAGTGGTCTAATCATTAGACAAGCGTGTGTAGTTGACAATGCAAATTCATGTTGTTCTGTCTCTTAGCCGATAAGTACCTATGTGGTATATACCACAGACATGTTATTTCATGCTGATGTATGAAATATTGTTCAAATTTTAAGCCGCGTCCAAACACTGGTTACCAGTACAATATTGTGATTATAATTTATAGAAACATAAACTTGAATTATTTTGTTTGAATGCGGCTTAAAATCGCTATTATTTACTTTATATTAAAATATTATCTTAGGCTAAGGTCGCCTTTACGTCTGGAAGCACGTCCATGATATAGGCAGCGAATGTTACATTTACTTTGCTGTTATTACTGTCATAATAAAAACAGAAGAGTCGTCCGACTCGTCTCGTCTAAAAGCGCTCTATAGTTCATCCTCAGTGTTATTGTTGAGGATACTTTAGGAACAGCCGCTCCTACAAAGGTTACTCTGAGGACTTAACTCTTTTTACTATGACATATGCCGGTTGTTTCATGTTATTGAGCTCCGGTCTAGAATACCAAATTTATTATTGGCAATATTTTTTATATCATAAGTTAGAATAAGCATAGGTTAGTGAAACGGGGACGATCCCACTTCTGATACACTCGGAAACTGTTTACGAGCTACAATGTGCTGATACTACTGCTGTAACCAATTTTAAACTTTAAGGTTTTGCGATAAAGATGAAAATTGGTTACTTAATTACGTTTTCAACTGTAAATCGCGACGATGATAAGCACAGCTCGGACATTTCATAGCAAAAACGTCGCGAAACGAATATAACACTGAAATAAAACAAGATATATTAAATTCGTATTATTTACAGTATTTTAATAATATATTTCTATATTACATTCATAACCACAACCCAAAAAGTGTCGAAAACTGTGCATCTTGTTCTATACAATATTTATTTTTGCTATGAAATGTCCGAGCTATGATGATAAGCATCCGTCTTTTTCACAAAAGCGATGTTAGAAAAGGACAGTTGCTCGTACTCTCGTGATACTTAGTGCTCCCAACTGTAATAGTGTAAGCATAATCTGCCGACATTGTAACGTTTACAATAGCGCGCTTTCTGTGTCCTACTGTCTGCCGTCTACAATAGATACATTAGTTAGAATTATAATCACTACACGTGCATAAATAGTTTATGTTCACTGTTATTTAACATCAGTGAAGCTTTATGTAAGTAATCATCGACAAAAACAATATTTATTCCTTCTAAGTTCTTATTCTCGGGTTCAAATGGCTCAAGGACAAATTTCCAATTTTATGAAAATACGTAAGTATATTGATAAGACTAGCTTTGTTTTTGTTAAATAGCAGTGAACGAAACTTCCTCATAACACTTCCAACGATCAAAAAGTATATTGCCTTGAATCTCACCGCGTTGTGTTAAAATAATAAATTAAATATTCTTCGTATTATGTGCAGACATGTACTTATAATCAAACTAAATTTCAATATGTAATTTGAATCTCATTCTATTCCAAAATTGTTGTTAGTGCATTATAATTAGTTGATATAATTATGTATCGTTATTTTTGGAACGAAGTTGCTTATCGGACGGTTTGCGAATGGGGGCTAGGCGAAAAAAGTGTAAGATTTGACCGTCACGACAACCCGTCACAAGCCATACGATTGAGAAACATGTAAGAATGAGAATAAAATGTAATGAGAATGATAATGAAATGCAATGAGAATAAGGATGAGTATGAGGATGCGGATGAGTAAGTGTATGCAGTTGAGGAACATAACTTCGTTCCAACCGAGTGTTCCACGACACGCATTTTTTCCATTATTATAGTGTAAGCAAAATGTAATAACTTATTTACACCTTTATTTTATATGAAAAATTTTTTTGGATTTTATGTTACAAAAAATTTGGTATTTTTGTTGTACACCAATGATAATTATGTTTTACACAATCTGGCACACTTTGTATAAGATAATGTTCTCCACTCAAAAAACATATAAGTTAAACATTTTGCCGGCATACTTTCTTCCTTGTAACGCTAATGTGATGACAAGTTTTAAGTACATGAACTAGGATAACATACAGTTGTTGTGATGTTGGAAATCATTCCCATTAAAACTACATTTTACACATGAAATTGTTTTTATTTTCTCGAATAATCCTGTTAGACGGAGAGCTGGCCACCTCAGCGTCGTCATATCTGACGTAGAGGTGTGCGCCGATGGCAGAATCATCAGCTGACACAATAATGAAAGCAACGAAATTCCATCAGTTAGCTCTCTATACTATGCTTATTTTTATTTCTTTATATCCGGACATCTGGCAGCTGTGGATTGGTGAAAAGAATGAGGATCAAAGAATGCAAACCACTTCAAGATTACAAATCCTAGAGTTCTGGGTTTGATGCGATGTTATAAGAAATTATATAAATAAGGCTTGTTCACGTAATAAAGTAGCCACCTAGAACTAAGTCTTTACAGGAATATAGAAAATTTTTTGAATGCTAGTACGTGACATTCCAATAAATATATAATCAAGTTATAAAAAAGTATAAAATAGATGTCATTGAGTAAATAGAATCAAAATGCCGAGAATAAATGAAAATATTCGTAAATTAATTATTGTCGCCTATTTATTGCACCGAAAAGGGTGTCTCGATGCGACAATTAGCAAAACGATATAAAATATCTAAGGACGGTGTGCGAAAAGTGATCAGTAAATTTGGGCAATTTCATACTCTACATGACCTACCAGGTCGCGGTCGAAAAAAAGGCTGCGTGAAGCCTAAATTGGACACCGCAATAGCTTCCTCGTTCCGCCATAATCCATCAGCCTCTGTTCGAGATGTGGCCAAAAAGGTAAAGACATCGGTTGGAAATGTACAAAGCGCTAAGAAGAGAAATAATCTTGCTCAGATCGAAAGAGCAAAATGTCGTGCTAAAACTTTGAGCAAGTTTTTCAATCAAAATCGCGACCGATGCATATTAATGGATGACGAAACATATGTAAAAAAACCGGCCAAGAGCGTGTCGGGCCACGCTCAGTGTAGGGTTCCGTAGTTTTCCGTCCGTCACAGTAAGTGTCCCCACTTAAGAGTTAATAACACCGCCATGTAGGATATGATATGAGAGTTCCACGTACAGCGACATCTATCGGCAAATTAAGTAAACTATTGCGCGCGAGCTTAAAGTATGGAAGATAATTTTTATGGAATAATTCTTTATTGCGTGAACCGATTTTCACCGTTTTTACTTTATTTGAAAGCACGTCATTTCATTGTAATTTTGTAGAAATTACAGGTACAATAAACACCTGCTTATACGGTTAAATTGCAAACTTAGTTCAGAAATTATTTTGTAATTTTTTTTTCAAAAACTATTCATCCTATCAAGTTCAAAATAATTTTCCTAGAAAGTTTTTATAAAGTTCTACTTTTGAGATTTTTTTTCATATTTTTAAAACTTATGGTTCAAAAGTTAGAGGGGGGGGACGCATATTTTTTTACTTCTGGAGCGATTATTTCCGAAAATATTTACATTATCGAAAAATGATTTTAGTAAACCCCTATTCATTTTTAAATACCTATCCAACAATATATCACACGTTAGGGTTGAAATGAAAAAAAAAATCACTCCCCACTTTACGTATAGGGGAGGTACCCTAATAAATAAAAAAAATCCACTTTTTATTTTACCACTTTGTCGGCGTGATTGATATACATATTAGTACCAAATTTCAGCATTCTAGTGCTAACGGTCACTGAGATTATCCGCGGACGGACGGACGGACGGACGGACGGGCAGACATGGCGAAACTATAAGGGTTCCTAGTTAACTACGGAACCCTAAAAAGACATGAGAACTTTACCGGGGCCTCAATTTTATACGTGTGTGGCTGGCCGGGATGTTTCGGAAGAGCATAAAGTCCATCGCTTTTGAAAAATTCGCCCCTAAAATCATGGTATGGCAAGCTATTTGCTCATGCGGGCTGAAGAGTTCGAGCTTTTTTACTACTGGCACAATCAACGGAGATGTCTACCGACAGGAGTGTATTAAGAAGCGAATTCTGCCCTTATATAGGAAACATGAACGTCCCCCTATATTTTGCCCTGATTTAGCTTCAGCTCATTACGCTCAAACAACCTTAAATTTGCTCGATAATCAGAATGTTATTTATGTGGCGAAAAACATGAACCCGCCAAATTGCCCAGTACCTACTTCGCCCGACAGAAAGGTATTGGGCGAACATCAAGCGATACCTGCTCAAGAAAGGTGCAGTAGCGGACAGTGATGCTGACTTCAAAAGAATATGGAACGCAGCCGCTCGTCAGTTCACTAACACGTCAATAACTACACTAATGGCAGGCGTTCGAAAGAAAGTAAAACAATTCTCCAGTTCCTGAGGATTCCGCAAAAAAATGCACTGTATTTTATTTTTTGAATGTTTTCTTGTATAATAACCTGTTTTTGTTATCTGTAGCGTTAGAAGTAAACGATTTATTTATGTTTTCATATGGCTACTTTATTACGTGAACATGCCTTAATTAGATGTTATCATTGCTAAAGGTTTTTGTTGGAGGAAAGTAGTACCAAACGACGTATAATTCATAGTTTGTCGCCTACTTTTTTTGCTTCCGTAATAGTATAAAAGCAATGATTTTTTTTCGTATGTTAAAATATAGACCCTGCTCTCTTATACACGAGACAGCTTTGGCAGTTTTTACTTATTTTGGTATTATTTATTACAATCTGAAAAATGTTGCCAGTGTGTCACTCTGACCTCCACCCATTAAAAGCTGCCAGATGCCCGGATCTAGCAATAAGAATAATATAGCAATCTAACTAGACTGGTTTGGTGGCTCTCATTATTGTGTCATACCTGACGTGGTCAGCTCTTAGTCTATGATGTCTACGGTGTTTCGAGTAATTAGATCTTTTCCCCGAAATCGTTAATTCCGCGTAGCAAACTTTCCATTCGCGTTTTTCTCCACTTTTTTATTTTCCTATGCGATTATGTTACCATTAGGTTTTTTCTTCGGACGCATTATTTTCTACTCTTTTTTGTTGCTAGGCGTATTTTTCTCTGTGCATGTCTCCAAGTCTGTATGATGTGACAGAGCGAATCGGTTCTGGCGCTCGCCGGCCGCTACCGCGGCACGCTCGCTTCGCTCGCTCGGCTTCGCGCACTGTTAGTTCGCAGTTCACCTAACACTAGGTGCGACGACGAGCGAAGCTAGGAGGCTAGCTTCGCTCGTCGTCGCACCTATATTGAGTCTGTCAAATGACAGTCTTCCGTGATTATAAGTATATTATCATCAATTTATTTTTTTAATTCCGCGGGCTAAACCGGGAAAAATACGTCTAGCAACAAAAAAGAGTAGAAAATAATGCGTCCGAAGAAAAAACCTAATGGTAACATAATCGCATAGGAAAATAAAAAAGTGGGGAAATACGCGAATGGAAAGTTTGCTACGCGGAATTAACGATTTCGGGGAAAAGATCTAACCCCCCGGTGTTTCTTCTGCTTCGTAATTCAAGTTAGATTTTCTTAGTCATTCTGTCAGACATAGTTTGTTCGGACGTGGTTGTCTCTTTATAATATGACATCCTTATATGAATAAAGGTTCTGTAAAATAAAATGTTTCTAATTAATAATCAACGATAACTTAACATTGAGTTAATGCAATTTTACTACATCGGCGCAGACAGTTATAAAAAGCTTCAGTCAATTATGGTCTTACTTGGTATTAAATACTTAATTAGGTACTAAAGGTTATCTAGATAAGTAATGTCGTCGGTATAGCGCGGTCATAACGTTACTATCTGCCTGTAGTGTCCTACTACTGGGCAAAGGCCTCCGTCTCTTTCTTCCACGTGTACCTGTCTATGTCAATATCAGTCCAATCACTACGAAAGACGTCAAGATCGTCCCGCCATCTCCGCCTAGGTTTGCCACGCTGCCGTTTCCCATTTGGTGCCCACTCGGCAGTTGTCTTGGGCGACAATACGTCTGTCATACGGTAAACGTGTCCCGCCCAGTCCCACTTAAGCATGGCGGCTGTCGAGGCTACGTCGGCTACTTTGGTCTTGGAGCGCAAGATGGAGCTTCTAATTCGGTCGGCCAGTTTGACGCCAAGAATGCTGCGCTCCATGGCTCTCTGGCAAACCTTGAGGGAGTGCTTTTGAACATTGATCAAAGACCAAGTCTACGCACTGTAGGTGAGGATCGGCAGAATGCACATGTCCATGAGCTTTCGTTTTAGTGTTATGGGAAGGTCACCCTTCATGTATTACTTCATGGACCAAAAGCTCTTCCAAGCATTTTCGGTACGTCTTGTCCTCCTTGTCTTTTCGTGCCTGGAAAGAGACTATTTGGCCTAAATAAATATACTCATGGAGATATTCTATTCTTCCGCCGTCGACTTGAATCCTACGTTTGACGCTTTTAGTCATGAGCTTGGTCTTCGACTGTAATAATAACCCACGAAAATATCTTTTTGATTTATGACATGATATTACAGGACGAGACATACGAATACCAAAGGTGAAAGTGTAAATCTCACCTCAAGGTCTACATTCCGGAGCGCCTCCTCAAGCTGTAATATGGCAGGCTCATCTGGCCCGAACGTACAGCACTGCTCCTCCAAAAACCTAACTATCTTAAGCAGGAAACGGCTCGGAGAGAATGGAATAGGGAATTGCAGTTGATTGGAGACTAAGACTGCATCAACGACGTTGATAGTGCTTACCTCAAGGTCGACATTACGAAGCCCCTCCTCAAGGTCCAATATCGCAGGGTCATCAAGCCCGAACACGCAGCACTCTTCCTCCAAAAACCTGTCTATCTTACGCAGGAACTCTTGGCTCGGGAACAGCTCGAAGGGAATGGAAGGAGGTGGTGAGTCCATTGTGTCCGCGGTGCTTGTATCAAGACTCAGACTGCGAACAAGAGGTATTTAAAACTTGTAGCGTAATTTACTTAATACGAACCGAGATTCGCTTTAGCAACGGTAACTCTAATATAAGAGCAGGACATGGTATGTATAAGTAGATATTGTAGATTTTAATAAAGTGACTGCTGTCTTACCCTCAAACCAATGGGGTAACTAAAGCCTTCTGAGTCTGATTTCCTCAAGGTGTTTCCTGCCATAGAAAAGCTACTAAGTATTATCAATATAGGTTCCGAGTAGTGATGGGCCGTTCCCGGGCACGTTCCCCATTCCCCAACTTTCCCGGAAACGTGCCCCACCGTGGGGAATACTGGGGAAAGTTGAATATGTGTATAGCTACATTATTTTTTTGAATGGTATCATCCATTATAAAATGAATAATAACAATATTTAGCACGACAATATATAATGTATTTCTTTTCCAAAAGCAAATTCCCCCGTGTTCCCGGGAAAGATGGGGAACGTTCCCCAACTTTCCCGGGAACGTGCCCCAATGTTTCCGGCAATTCCCCATTGTACCGGGGAATCGAAGGAGCGTTTTAATCATAAAGAAACTTATATTATTGCATAATTATCACAGATTTTGGAACGAAGTTCCTTATCGGACGGTTCGCGGATGGGCGGCTAGGCGCAAAAAAGGCACGTGACCGTCACGAAAACGCAACACAAAGCCATACGATTGAGAAACATGTTAAATGAAATAAAATAAAATAGAATAAAGTGAAGTGAAAAGTGAGAAGTGACAAAGTGAAAAGTGAAAAAGTCAAAATGAGTTGAAAACACAAAAATTAAAAAAAAGACAAAAAGGGTGGAAATGTCAAAAAAGTCATAAAAGTCAAAAAAGACAAAAATTCAAAAATTACAAAAAATTCAATAACATGACTTCGTTCCAACCGAGTGATCCACGACGTATTGTTTTCATTATTAATGCAATAAATAACTAGTTAATTATATAAAAATATATACATCTATATATTGATAATAGACATCCATATATTGTATTAGTCACATACTAACACGTAATATGAATTACAAACACTACAAAAATCATTACAAAAAGTATTTAAAACACATTGATTTTTGAATTCGCTATTTACGGTTGGTAATTTAAGACGTCCATATGATTTGTTAGGAGAAATATGTTTTTGAACTTCAAATGTAAGTTTGTATTATTTATATTAGATATTTACACTTTTACGAAAAAAACATTCTAACAAACAAGTCTCACAATAAAATGTCAATAAAAATAAATAAAATAAAAAATATTTATTTCAGATCAAAGATCCATATTATGTTAGTACTTATACTCTAGACTTAATAACTGTGTTAGTTTGAGCAGACACATAAAATAAAAACAAAAACCAAATAAAAACAAAAAAACTTCCTATTTGGCCCTTCCAATGGCGACTTCGACCCAGTATTTAATTGTAGGGCAGTCTAGGCTTTCCGACAATGTCCTGAGGAGGCTATTGCCACTGCAACGCACTCGCCTAAGTAGTGATCCAACACGCTTGCGTCTGATTGCGAAAAAGTCATCACTTCGCGCTTCCGCAAACATGCTAGACGCACTACAGTGCTTCGGCAGTCGCAACAGCATCCTCAAGGCATTGTTATACTGGACTCTCAGTGCGTTGTATGCCCTTTGTGTAAAATTTGCCCACAGACTGCAGGTGTAGAACGTCTGACAGTATGCTTTAAAAAGCGTCATTTTGACTTGTTCGTTACACCTTGCAAATCTGCGGGCAATCATATTACCACGCACCGCCATTGACCTTCTCTCCCTCTCTAGATCTAGGTCATCCTTCAGATTTTCTGTAAGGATATGCCCCAGGTATTTGAACCTCTCCACTCTCTTCAGGGGCACACCGCAAAGCATGATCTCAGGCATTGTTGTTGGGTTGTATTTCTTGGCTTTAAAGAGGACGAACTCACTCTTGCTAGTGTTATACCTAAGACCATGCTCCTCAGCATACCCCTCGCATATAGTGATGAGTTTTCGTAACGAGTCGCTCGACGGACCCAGCAACACCATGTCGTCTGCATAGCTGATGTTGTTGAAACACGTTTTTTCTATATGACATCCGACATGTGTGTTGCTGAGCTCCTCGATCAACCCATTAACGTAGAGGTTGAACAGAATGGGAGATGTTAGTCCACCCTGACGAACCCCACATTTGAGACTATACTCGTCTGAGTTTTCACCCGCCCATCTCACGCAATTGACCTGGCTGCCGTACCAGTACTTTAACAGTTCGACGCACTCACTCGGTATACCCGTTTTCGCTAACTTGTCCCACAGTACGTCGTACACAACCAGGTCAAATGCTTTCGACAGGTCCAGAAAACACGCATATATGGGCGTATTCCTGTGTTTATAGTACCTGATAGCCTTCTCAACACACAATATTGCAGTCTCTGTAGACAATCCCTGACGGAAGCCGAATTGTGCATCATGTAGCTTCACGTATCTACAAAGTTGCTCATTAATAAGGCTATCAAGTACTTTGGCAAGAACAGTTGCCAGAGAGATGGGCCTGTAATTACCTATGTCCGACAAATCCCCCGTTCTGTTCTTTACCAGCGGCACTACAACTGTCCTAGTGAGCTTCCTAGGGAGATAAGCGTGTCTTAAGCACATCGTGTAAAATGTATGTAGAACCTAATCTGGTAAACTTTTGTAAAAACCATATAATAAACATCAGACTTATGTAATTTAGTAGTTTGAAAAGGTAACATTGAAAAAATCACATATTATCATCACATAAATAAATGTCTTCAAAACCTACAAAAACTTTAAGGTTGACTGGTTTTGTACGTTAAGTTTCCATAAATAAATAAAAACTTCACGGAATCGTTTTGTATTTTTTTAATCACATGTTTTAGTAAAATTTTACTTTAAGACAACTCAAAATAAAAATAAAATCTAATGAAATTTAGTCTAAATCCTACAGCAATCAGACTTAAGTAATTTAGTACTTTAAAAAAGGTAACATTTAAAAAATCAGTTTTTTTACCATTACTTAAATAAATATTACAAAAAAAATCATCACTGAACCGCATCTTTTTTTAATAATCACATTTTTATATATTTTTTTTGTCAACACTAAAAAAACAAATGAAATGAAGTAAAAATCGTACAGCAATCATCAGACTTACGCCAGGGAATATTATATTTAAAAAATATTCTTATTTTTTCCCATAAATATTTTTTTTAATATTTGAACTGTAAAATACAAAAAAAAATGGTATTTCAATAATGACTATTAATGACATTGTTGAATTTTTAGTTTTTTTCTACTACTACTTTTCAATAAATAAATTATTTTTCTGATAAAATAATATATTTGAAATACATATAAGTACTTATAAATATTTATCTTATTTTGGCTACAATAAATAATAACAATAATAAACAGTCTTTATTGCAACTTTAGGGTGTACAATGTACTCTGTTCTGTACATATGCTTTTTATCTATTTCATTTTTGATTTTCACTTATGGAACATTTCTACCTTGTATGCAACTTTCCCCTGTTTGGGGAACGTGCCCGGGAAAGTGAGGAATTCCCGGGAACGTGCCCGCGGGGCACGCTCCCGGGAACGAGGCACGTTCCCCCGGCCCATCACTAGTTCCGAGATTGAAATTAACCACGATCTTCAGTTCGGAACTTGAATCGGACGATTTACCTTTTCGCTACCGATCTTTGGTAAGGTAAATATTACAAGATTACGGGAACTCGCTACGAAAACGTCAGCGATTTTATTTGTACCTCTACCTCTTGTGCTGTACGTGTCTACCTCTACACAGTGAGTATTACTGACAAAAATATGATTTCATGAGCCTTAGATTATATGATCATGATACCCATGATTTATGTAACAAGAACAGAATGGTGTCATATAGTATGATACTTTATACCTATACATTCATATTTTAATTAGGTAAAGTACCTACTGTGAATAAGACTCGTGTACCTTAGTAATATGGTAATAGGTACCATATTTTTTTTAGTAGAAGTTTAAGGAGAGTAGTGCGTTTGATTGTATATGTAATTCGCAACTAACCTATTAAGTGTGGCGATATGCTCGGGTGGAAACGCTGCCCAGCCGATCCTCATCTGTTCCCAGGGATCGCTTAAATCCAGCCGTTTGTACTGAAAACCATTTACATATAGATTATCGAATTGGATCGTTTGAATAAAGGCCAATTTTAAGGGGTCTCGGTTACAGAAAAAATAAACTGTTGCAAACTCAAACATTTATTCAGTAAGTAGGTAGGCCACAAGGGCACTTTTACACGTCAGATAGTTTATCAAAGTAAAAGAGAGAAAAAGAAATCAAACTACACCGGTTCTAACCCTACACCTCTGACCCGAGAAAAATTATGACCGGCAAGAAACTCGGCGGGACTTATTTTTTCAAAACAACAGTACGTACATCAAAACTTAAAAATACATATGAGTGCGTTGTTCTATAAGAAAACATATCAAACCAAGGTTAGATTTACCAACAATAGATTATAGTTTAAGAAAAATACCAAAGAAAAAAGATAGTCCAAATCTGACTATTTGAAAATGAATTACATACAAGTTGGATTTACCTGAACTGTGTCTTCTACATAAATTTCCAAATTATAATAAATATAATAATCCATCATCAACAGTTAGAAACAAATTTTGAATTTAAATAATAATAATTTTAAACAAAAAAGAACCGACTTCACTAAGCATCCACCTTTTCAACACCAAATGATCGATCTGCTGTAAAAAAAAATACTCAAATCACCATAGGTGTGCCTATAATAGTTGAAGAGTTCCCTCGATTTCTCCAGGATCCCATCATCAGATCCTAACATGGTTACAATGGGACCAACTGTGAAGTATACGCTTTCAAACAAAAAAAGAATTTTCCAAATCGGTCCAGCCGTCTTCGAATAATCGGTGAACATACATAAAAAAAAAATAAAAAAAATAGCAAAAACAAAGATTCCGACGAATTGATAACCTCCTCCTTCGAAATCTTGAAGTCGGTTGAAAATAAAAGTAACTGATTCTAGTATACAAAAAACATACTATTTCCAAATTATCCTTAGATATGTAAATATAAGGTCTCCAAGTGTCTTGATCTATATATTCTATATAATAAAAAAATATGGATATTCAAGCACCGAATGTTGTGTCTAAAGCCAATTAAACTAAAATTAAATATGATTAATAAAAAGTTACGTAATTGTGTAGCCCCAGTTAGTTAGTTAGTTGCATATTCCCAACGCCCAATGGAATCTACGTCTCATCTCATATAGGATAGTAAAGCAAATATAACCAAATGAGCAATCACACTTTGTCGTTAACTTAATGCGGTTATCAAGGAAATATATGAGACTGCCAGGGCACAGTAGTATTGTACACCTAAAGTTGCAATAAAGATCGTTTATTGTTTTCATACGGCGATCGACCCAGTGTGATACGTCTCCAAACCAAAAGGTGAAAGGAACATACAATACAACTCACCCTCCTGTACCAATCATAGTCAAACTCCGAATCAGTCATGGCCCTCGACAGCGGAATACTAGAGTCAGTGCTAAGGCTCCTAGCGTCGTAGTCATCAACAGTAACCGTCTCCAGTGAACTGTCGCTGATGAGGATAGGGTCCGGATCCCAGATGTACGGAGTCAGAGGAATATCAGGAATTTCTAAGTCGTTTACAATCTCCGAACGGTTAGAGGGGATGGAAGAGAGAAACGTTTGAAACATATTCATCTTAAAAGTAAGATTACTTAAAGACGATTACTTGTAGTCTTAAAGAAGTGTAATATTATTGGTTAATGAATAAGGGTAATCACTTAAAATTTCGGTAGTAACAGGACGGAAAGTTAAACAAAGACACACACACACACTTCGACGCTTCCAAAATCACGTAGTCACTCAAAACTTAATTTCACGTTCAAGAAAATCTGACAATATTCACGTAGGCAATTGACTGCAGGAATTTCGCAAGGCCCGAAAGTAGAACGGAACTGCGTGACTCAGATCACTCAGAATTACAAGTAAGGACTGTTTGCGACAGTTTGATCAATACGTGATGGTGTGTGCGTTGGCAATGACAACGAAGTTCATTGACAGAGTGAGATTATCATATGATATTGATGTCACAAGTTCCAGAGGGAAGCTCAGGATTAAGTCAGGAGGGTTTATTAGTTGCGTAATGTTTACTTAACTTTGTATCGGTACGTAGGTAAGGCTGGTTGGAGTTAGAGAGAAGCACGTGAAGGATTCTTTACTGTTAAACATTTGAGTCGACATTTAGTCTCTATAGGTATATTCTGTGGATAGTGTTTATAGGCAACCGATACCCCATTCAATGAGGCGGCGTCTACTGATCTAAAAAAGATAATTTGTGTCCCTCGGCTTATAGTTGACTTTGGGTCAAGTCTATGTACTCATTTCTAAATGTAAATGTGGTTAATTAGTCATAAATACTTTATTTGCAAAAAGTATAGTACAATATGATGTTATTGACTAGATATTTCTGTACAATGACATATTTTGCCGGTTAGGCATGATAGTCTTTAGCTGAAGAAAGCAGGTAGGTACCAAATGGTCTAAGAGCTGGCCACGTCAGATATGACACAATAATGAGAGCAATGAAACCTGTCTAGTTAGACCAACCTTATTGCTAGATCCGGGCATCTGGCAGCTTTTAATGGGTGGAGGTCAGAGTGACAAACCAACAAAGTTTTTAAGTTGGAAAAAAGGAATACCAAAATAGGTAAAAACTGCCAAAGTTGTGTTATTTATAGAGGACAGGGCCTATATTTTAACATTAGATTAAAAACCATTGTCTATTATTGAGGAAACAAAAACAGTAGACGAATAACTCAAAATTGCATTATACATCGTTTGGCACTACTTTCCCCCAAAAGAAACTTCTGGATATGATATAATCTAATTAATTACATAATTTACCATAATATTGCATCAAACCCAGAACTCAAGGATTTGTTTTCTTCAAGTTATTTGCATTCTTTGACGTCCACCACTTTACCAGCTGCCAGATGTCCGGATCTAGAAATAAGCATAGCATAACAAACTAACTAGAGGGGTTTCGTTGCTCTCATTATTGTGTCATATCTGACGTGGCCAGCTCTCCGTCTAAAAGCATTATACAAGTTATTTTGAATCCTTTGTTTCATTTATAATAGGTATTAGGTACAGGTGCCATCAGATATATCGGAGCGGCCAAGGTGGTCACAAATATCTGAACAACGCCTCTATTGTCAAGGCGATAAAGTGCATGTGCACTAGCTAGCTAATACGGAAAGGTAATTAAGTTTGAATAGTCCATTATTATACATTACATATTGTTATACAATATAAATACCTACTTTGTATGCACAGGCTCACGTATCTACAAAATAATAATTAGGTAAATATACAACAATATGAACAATTAATTTAATAGATGCATGTTCTCTTTTGAAAAAAAAACATTTGCATGATACTACGCTTCAGATTAGATAACAATAGAACGAAACTAACTCTAACAATTCATAGAAAACAATACTAGCATATTTAAATAAATTGTGGACTAAATTAATCAAGCTGCCTCTACGGTAGGTAAAGTTATGTTAGCTTATTGAGACTAAATGTAGAGATAATTATTTAGTTTAAAGTACTAGGTGTCGATTCGAACTTACTAATTTATATCAATTTGATATTATAGGTTAATAGTCCGTTATGTACATTTCACCTGGAAAGTAATCCAAACTCAATAGAACTTTAACGGGTAGTTTGGGGGTGTGCCATGAAGACTCTCATAAGTTTTCGACCTCGAGGACCTTGTGGCATTTGGAGGGGGGACAAAAAACTTTTTTTTTTCAGTTTTTCGCTTATATTATATCTCATAAACTAAGCACTTTTTTGTACACCTTGTATGGCAAAGTTAAAGAGCAATGAATTTCCTGAAAGTTAGCTGTCATACCATATTTTCAGCCCAAATATTAACGAAGATACAGCCAATTTATTGTTGAGATTTCAATATGGCGGCGGAACCATATTTTTTTAGCAATTCTGAAAAGTTATGACTTCTCAAGTGTCATAACACTTGACAGCTTAACGAAAAATAATAGATCCAAAGGTTGTCTGGATGAGATCGCTTATTAGGAATAAGGCCGCCTGTTGTTTGCCTCTCTTCATATGTAAATAGGTTTGTTGTGCTGTTTTCTTATTCTGAGGTATGGATGGTACAAGGAGGATCGATCTCTATTATAGGAAAACGGTCGAAAAAGTGTCCAGCGGTAAGCACTAAACAATAGTTCCAAATATCTCCGGGTGGCGCTAGGTATAGTTCAGCATTTGAAATGAATTACCGATATTTAATACTTATATGACATTCTAAATAAAATTAATATTCAGAGTGTTTTTCTTCTCCGCAAATAATTATTTTGTAAATATGTATGGATTTGATTTTTGATTGTACCAATGTTGTACCAATGTGAGACCAATGTGTGACCAATGTGAGACCAATGTTGAATGAAAATCTGTTCGAATAGCAAATTTCAATGTCGTTATAGCGTTGAGTTGAGTTGGGTTGGAGCTGTGTCTGTCCAGTGTGTGTGTTTATTTTTCGAATCGTGGCCAAGGTGTACACAAAAAGTGCTTAGTTTATGAGATATAAGCGAAAAACTGAAAAAAAAATAGGTTTATGTACCCCCTCCAAATTCCACAAGGTCCTCGGGGTCGAAAACAATGAGTCTTAGTGGCATACCCTCAAACTACCCGTTAAAGTTCCATTGAGTTTGGATTACTTTCCAGCTACCTTTAACTTCATTCGACATAACTGCTGAATTATAATGTCTTTTATGCAAACTTACTAATTGATGTCAATTTTGTAACAAAATTATATCTAAGTATTTGTAATTGACTTCTATTTGTAAGTTTTTCATATTAATACTCAATTTAGCTAGACAGACCAATAATTGTTGGAAGCATCAGCCAAAGGTCTAGTCTAGCGGAGAAAACGAGGTCGGAGTCAATAATTAGATCCAAAAATATTGGCACTACTTGAATATGTTTTAGACAAAAAATTATTTAATCATTAGTCATTCAATCATAAAATATAACCTAGGCGACTCCAGTGCCCTCTCTGCTCAATAATGCCAACACCTGTCCGTACGCTACTTATAATTAGGTATGGGTAGGTAGAGTTATAAAATTTTTCGACCCCAATCCCAGCGGCAATCGACAATGTTCGAATAGCTAATGAAACATCTCTCATCTCGCAAACGATCATTGAATTGAATGAAATTGATTTACATCCGGAGCGCGGTGCCAAGAAACCGTTGAGAAAAACACCCATTAGGCGTCGGCGTCTCTACTCGCAGCTATTCTTATCACTTGTCCGACAATTTGCAATCGCACCGCTATAGATCACATAAACAATATTTCTGCTACGTGTAATAAATGAAGTTATTCTATTGGTGCTTAACAAACGCATCCTCGCTCATATCTGGTAGAAACGCAGCCTAAAGGGGCCGCGATTCGAAAAATAAACACACACACTGGACAGACACAGCTCCAACCCAACTCAACCCAACTCAACTCAACGCTATAACGACATTGAAATTTGCTATTCGAACAGATTTTCATTCAACATTGGTCTCACATTGGTAACACATTGGTCTCACATTGGTACAACATTGGTACAATGTGTGATCAATGTGTGACCAATGTGAGACCAATGTTGAATGAAAATCTGTTCGAATAGCAAATGACCAATGTGAGACCAATGTTGAATGAAAATCTGTTCGAATAGCAAATGTCAATGTCGTTATAGCGTTGAGTTGAGTTGGGTTGAGTTGGGTTGGAGCTGTGTCTGTCCAGTTTGTGTGTTTATTTTTCGAATCGCGGCCAGGTTATCTGCCTGGTTCTCAAACTACGCTCGTAGCGCTACGTCGTAGCGGATAGCCTGGATTTCCCAGTAAAGTATAAAAGCAGACGGGGCTCGGAAACCAGTATTTGCTCCATACTCAAATTCCGGTATTTCTCGTTCTTTCGTTTACTATTTCACATTTAATAAAAAATCTTATAATATGAAGTCATTAACTAAATATACAGGGTGTTTGGTAACCGGATGCAAAGCCGAAAGTAGGAGATAGTCTAGGTCATGTAGAACATTTTTAGCCATACTTGTCTTAGACAAATGTTATTAGTTTTTTTTTAATTTAAATTTTAAGATTTGTCGGAGAAAACTGCAAAACTTCAGACTAAATCGATAATTAGTACTTTTTTTACTGCAGGTAGATTTTTTTTTGTTTTATTTCGTATTGTGCAATGTCTATCAAACACTAGAAAAGTGATTTCAAACATCTGTGTCTAAAGAAAACAAGTTGACAGCGATTTAAAATTTTAGTTACATGAAAATGTAAACGATTTAAGTGATTTCAAAGTACGATAAAAAAAAAACTAAAATAGCCACGAATTTTCAAACCATTTTAAAAACATGCTTGGCTTTTACCCTTTTATTTAAGCTATCAAACACGACTGTAGCTACTGTATCCTTGAAAATAAGCCACCTAAACCAACTGGGTAGCTAAAATGTTTCACTCTACTTGTGATACTTGTGGTAGTTGTGGTGACGAATCTCATTATGATTTTACAATAAAACATTGGTTCTGAATACTAAGTTGGCGTTGACTTGACATTTGACTTGTTTTAAAAGGGTTAAGTGTACTGGACAAAACTACCACATGCAATTTTAACAAACAAAGGCTTGCGGCGGTGAGAGACAAAAGGGACTGATAGCGGCAGGCGGCGGGCGATAAGACAATCATGTCTCAAGCCATTTTATCTTTGAAAATAGGCTACCTGTACTAATAAGAGGGAATGTTTAGGGTAAATTAAAACAAAAGCATAAAAGATGAGTTATTTATTTTTACGATCAACACATTAAAATTACACATCATCGCTCGTTTTCAAAATGTGACCCGCCGTTTCGAATACAAGCACGAGCCCGTCTTCTTACTTCTGTGGTGGTTGTTCCGAATATCATTTCTTCCCTCATCCTTTCGAACGCCGCTTCTATCCTCTCCCTCAGCTCTTCTACGGTATTAATGACCTCTTGTGTGTAGACTAGCTCCTTAGCTCGGCCCCAAACGAAAAAATCCAATGGTGTCAAATCAGGTGACCAAGCGGGCCAAGGGATTCGTCCGCCTCTGCCGATCCAACCGTCCGGGAAACAGTTATCCAGATGCTCCCTTACAGCCAGAGAGTAATGGGCGGGACAACCGTCGTGTTGAAATGTCACTGCACCGGGCAGCTGGTCTTCGTCAATAAGCCTGGGCAAATCGTTTTGTAAAAATTCCAAATAATTTGCCCCATTTAAATTATTTGGCAAAAAATGTGGCCCAATAAGGACTCTGCCGATGATTCCAGCCCACACATTGACGGAAAACTTTCTTTGGAAGGACACTTGCTTTTTCCAATGTGGATTGTTGTTTTTGTCAGCCCATTGGTGTAGGTTATGGAAATTTGTGATCCCCTCCCGGGAAAATTTCGATTCATCGGTCCAAAGAATGCTTCGCAAAAAACGTCGGTCTTCGATATCCGCATTGAGTAAAAATCGGCAGAAGTCCACTCGGCGTGCAGGATCTCCTTCGTCCAAACCTTGAACTCCGATGCCGCGAAAAGGATATTTTCTCTCACGATTCATTGTGGCCCATACTTTCCATGTGGACAAGTTCAGATTACGAGCTACCACTCTGATGCTCGTATTCGGATCCTCTGCAAATGCCTGTAGAACGTCTTCCTCCACTTCAGGGCGATTACGTCCTGGATTCCCTCCATGTTGCACAGCAATACCATTCTCACGTAGCCTTCGGAATGAATTGTAAAACACTCTCACATTAGGCAATCTCCGGTTTGGAAAACGCTCTTGGTACATCCGTCGGGCCATCGCTCCATTACTGTCAGCTTTGCAGTACATGTAGATAATGTCGGCGTATTCTTCGTTCGTAAACTCCATGTTTTCAATGAAGAAGTCGTAATTACACGTGAAGGAGCGCCTACGGCAGCTACAACTTGACACGGTAAATTGAGATGAGAGCGGGAAATTAAACCACAATGAACGTCTAATCGCAACTGAAGTTGTAACTAGACTAAATTACTAGTTTTTGCACAAATACTCATGTAGCTAATCAGTTTATCTTTGTCAATAAAGCACAAAACCGATCATCTTTGTTTAACGCCGCTCACCGCCTGCCGCTATCAGTCTCTTTTGTCTCTCACCGCCGCAAGCCTTTGTTTGTTAAAATTGCATGTGGTAGTTTTGTCCAGTACACTTAACCCTTTTAAAACAAGTCAAATGTCAAGTCAATGCCAACTTAGTATTCAGAACCAATGTTTTATTGTAAAATCATAATGAGATTCGTCACCACAACTACCACAAGTATCACAAGTAGAGTGAAACATTTTAGCTACCCAGTTGGTTTAGGTGGCTTATTTTCAAGGATACAGTAGCTACAGTCGTGTTTGATAGCTTAAATAAAAGGGTAAAAGCCAAGCATGTTTTTAAAATGGTTTGAAAATTCGTGGCTATTTTAGTTTTTTTTTATCGTACTTTGAAATCACTTAAATCGTTTACATTTTCATGTAACTAAAATTTTAAATCGCTGTCAACTTGTTTTCTTTAGACACAGATGTTTGAAATCACTTTTCTAGTGTTTGATAGACATTGCACAATACGAAATAAAACAAAAAAAAATCTACCTGCAGTAAAAAAAGTTCTAATTATCGATTTAGTCTGAAGTTTTGCAGTTTTCTCCGACAAATCTTAAAATTTAAATTAAAAAAAAACTAATAACATTTGTCTAAGACAAGTATGGCTAAAAATGTTCTACATGACCTAGACTATCTCCTACTTTCGGCTTTGCATCCGGTTACCAAACACCCTGTATAATACGGTTATGTATTTAGAATTAGTAATATTCAGTTTAAAATTTCCCATGGTTGTAATAATTTTATTAATCTCTGGTTGGCCCAACGGTTAACTGGTAGAGAATGCCTCTTGGCATTAAGTTCGCCTTTTGTACTCTTTTTTTCATTGTGCAATAAAGTTTAAATAAATAAATGCAATATAGAGTTCTACATAAAATAATTAAATATATTTTTTGCGAAAACCGGTTCAAAGTAGGTACTACTTATGCTGTGATTTGTATTTCAACATATATAATTGCCTTTTCACTGAGGCGGAGATGAGAAGGAGACAAGCGGGAATCAACTAATAGCATCACCCGCCGCTTATGCCCGCATCAGTGGGAAGGCAGCCTGGTTGGTTGATTCCCGCACGTCTCCTGTCATCTCTGCTCATCCCCGCATCAGTGGAAAGGCAGCCTGGTAGGTTGATTCCCGCTCGTCTCCTCTCATCTCTGCTCATCCCCGCATCAGTGGAAAGGCAGCCTGGTTGGTTATTCCCGCACGTCTCCCTCATCTTTGCTCATCTCCGCGTCAGTGGAAAGGCAGCCTGGTTGGTTATTCCCGCACGTCTCCTCTCATCTCTGCTCATCCCCGCATCAGTGGAAAGGCAGCCTGGTTGTTTGATTCCCGCTCGTCTCCTCTCATCTCTGCTCATCCCCGCATCAGTGGAAAGGCAGCCTGGTTGTTTGATTCCCGCTCGTCTCCTCTCATCTCTGCTCATCCCCGCATCAGTGGAAGGCAGCCTGGTTGGTTGATTCCCGCTCGTCTCCTCTCCTCTCTGCTCATCCCTGCATCAGTGGAAAGGCAGCCTGGTTGGTTGATTCCCGCTCGTCTCCTCTACTCTCTGCTCATCCCCGCATCAGTGGAAAGGCAGCCTGGTTGGTTGATTCCCGCACGTCTCCTCTCATCTCTGTTCATCCCCGCATCAGTGGAAAGGCAGCCTGGTTGGTTGATTCCCGCACATCTCCTCTCATCTCTGCTCATCCCCGCATCAGTGGAAAGGCAGCCTGGTTGGTTGATTCCCGCACATCTCTCATCTCTGCTCATCCCCGCATCAGTGGAAAGGCAGCCTGGTTGGTTATTCCCGCACGTCTCCCTCATCTTTGCTCATCTCCGCATCAGTGGAAAACAGCCTGGTTGGTTGATTGAAACACATCTAAGTATAGACATATGATAAGCAAGCGTAACTGGGGATGTCTTCGAGCGTTTTGACTGCTCTAGTAACAACATTCTCTCACGACTATTTACATTTTATAACAATTGAAAGACAAATCGGCGTTGATTTAATTAGACTCACAAACTATAGTACTTTAAAAAATGCTTACTCGGAACGTCATCTCTTCGTTGACCTGGTTGAATATGTAGATTGCTCTCAATTATGTGGGTAAAGGTTAAATCAAAGATAGCAGACCAACATGGAGCGTGGCGTCGTTTACTTCAGTTGGTTGTTGAATATATACCATAACGAGAATCACGACGAGTATCGATAAAAATGACGAGTTTAAGCGTAGCATCATAAAAACATAAATATAATATGTGGGATAGAGTAAAGCATGCATAATACCTGCGAAGAATTTACGTACCAGCTCTACAAAACCTCTACTTCGACCAAAAAGTCGTATCTGTGCTCGCAGGACCAACAATATACGTCTCTGTTATTTAAAAGCCTAAAGCAAGCGCACGCGCTGTGTTTATATCTGTAAAACATATTACATTTCCTGATAGTACTTTAAAGACTATGCAACAAGAGCGGTTTTCCAATAACAGTGTTATTTTAGTGTATTGACGACTAGTATTGATGGCAGAGTGCCCGAAACCCGCACAGTGTCTGACCAACGCTCGTCGAAGCCATTGTGCCGTACTAAACGTATTACTGTACTTGTTTCTCGCGTCCTTGCACTTGACGTAATTTTATTACCGGCGCTAAGTGACCATGAAATATCCGTCTCATGGGACAGTCCTAAAAAAAATTCACAGCTGTGAGCTGAAACTTTATTTGTAAAGCCGCTGTAATCATAGTGTCAAAATTATTTGGTTATTGTGATCACATAAAATTGTCTGTTTTGGAACTTATTTCAAGTAATAAAAAGTTTCTCTACACATGCAAAATGCATCCTGAGATATTTACAAAATGTGGCCACCGCCATAACTGCGCATCGTAACGTAACAAACCGCGTGCGCAAGCGAGAGCGACAATGACATATATCCGTCGCGCTATTCCATAAATTTCCACAATATCAGCTGATATCTGAACGCCGACCGCGGCGGTCGTGTCTCGAGTTTACTCTACTCAGTGATGTCGCGATAGTGAGTGAAGATGGAAGTGTTAAATGCGTCGCCGTCGCTCCGGCAGCGCGGCGTGAGTGCGAGTGAGAAGCATGAGTTAAACCAGTGCCCTAGTGTCATGTCGGCGGAGACTAAGAGACTTCTCCCGCCGACTACGGAGACTATCATGACCAAACCCTTCCCGATTAGAGGTATGTGCTAAAAATACGCGGCTGACAGCTGTTGGTATTATGAGATTGAAAGAATCCCACAGACCTTGGAGACGTGATACTTTCAGCTCACGATCATATCGTAAATAGAGATATTTTTTTAAACCGGTTCGTACAAAATTAGACAGCCTATGTTTGTTTACGTACAATGAATAAACGTTTGTTATTTGCGATACAACAAGTCTGACAATTCCAGTATTACCACAAAGCTACTCATTATTCTCCAAAAAAATAAAAATACATTGTACTTTATCAACTCTATAATACCTACTGCACATGCTGCTGCAATTACAACATTACGATGAAAACTATGAAATTTTCCTACAAGTTGACCCGTTATCTTGTCCCTAAGTGTATTATGCTTGCATGCTCCACTTTAAAAACAAACGAAGTATTAACTATTTTATTTATTTAAACTTTATTGCACACAACAGAAAAAAATACAAATCGCGGATTTAATGCCGTTCAAAATCTGTAAGAATGAACTTTTGACACTTCAGTATTGACGTCATTAGTGATGGGGCTAAGACGTATCGTTTGTCAAATTTAGCGATTATTTATGAATTGTTCGAATCGATTTTACTACAACCGATTTTTTTTCTTGTTGCCTATATATTTTGTATCACAAATCTTCTCAAATTATAACAATAAGAATAATGTTTATTGACTTAAACCTAATACAAGTGTAAGTAATATTTGCATAGTACGCTAATAGCTTAAGAGAGACTTATGTATTAGGTTTGAAACAGTTTCACCGGAACTGAGCCTCTGTCTCCCGAACTAGGCGGATGCCTGTGACTCGGGAGTCAGTGATTTCACCGAGAATATGAGTTGAGATGAGTTGTTTGCAGTTATGCCTAATATACAAAAATAAATTAAAAAAGGAAAATTTAACTATAACAAAGCAGAAAATAAAATTATTTAGGAAATGATCATTTCATTTATTTATATGTGGTAATTTAAGTAGTTTATACTGATTTAAACTTTCACGGTTTTTACACATATCTATTTGTAATAACGGGACTTAACCGCGTATATATTTATAAAAATTACCTTCGACGTTTCGAGGACGACATTGTCCCCGTGGTCCCGAAGAAAGACTGGCTCCAGTTGACATCAACATCTTCTAGCCGCGCGAGTTTTTCGAACTCCCCGCACTTGGTCTTGATTATCAACTTGAACGTTTTGCACACTAGGGATGTCACTCGGTCGACATACAACACTCACAATGTCCGGCTTTCGAACCGGCGGTATTCGTTGACGCTTACATCCATATAGATATATAGATGATATCCATATAGATATATTATTCCATATAGATGAGATCCTAAAACCATCGTCCCGATTGAAATTGCAGTGTTTTTTGATTTCAAAGGCTTCACGAACTTTTCTACTGTAAAACCGACGATCCGTAGAAAGGATTTTAGGATTATGAAGCTCAATCCAATGGTCCGGTCCTGACTCCAGTAAATGCTCAGCAACGGCAGACTTGTTCACCTGACGATTTTTGACAGCTGCTATATGTTCCTTGACTCTTTCCGCTATTGTTCTCTTCGTTTGTCCGATGTAGGAACTACCACAACTGCAATCGATCTTATAAACGCCAGGTGACTGAAAAGGGATAACGTCCTTCGGTGACCTTAGATTTTCCCCGATTTTCGACAACGGTGTGTACACGGTCCTTATAGAGTACTTCTCAAGTACTGTTCCAATCTTATCCGTTATCCCTTTTACATAAGGCAAAAATGCTGGTTGTCTTGACACATTCGGACGCTTCACTCTTGCCTTTCGTCTGGGTTGCCACTTTTTCACCTTATACCCATTCCACCTTAGTACCTCCTGAATATGCGACATCTCGCTCTCCAAATATCCAGGGTCACACAGATCATGTGCTCTGTTCACTAATGAGCTGACAACCGATTGTAGATGACGGGGATGGTGGTGAGAAAGAGCGTTTAAATACCTGTCTGTGTGCGTCAGCTTTCTGTATATGGTATGCTTTAGGGTTCCACCTGTATGACCAATCACTTTGACGTCCAGAAAGGGTAAACTGCGCTGTGCTTCCAACTCATACGTAAAATTAATCTTAGGATGAATTGAATTTAGATGTTGGAGTAGTTGCTCTACTTCCTGCCTCCCACCCTTCATAATACAAAAGACATCATCTACATACCGCTTCCACAACTTCACTGCCCATTGCTGCAGGTCTATACTGGCTTCGATATGTTCAATCCAGATATTTGCCAAAACCGGTGCTACAGGGCTTCCCATGGCAACCCCATCGATCTGGAGGTAATGTCTTCGACAATATAAAAAAGTAACTACCCTCTAAGCAGTTTCTTAGCAACACCATAATTGACTCCGACATGCCACTATCGCTAAGCTTCTTTCTGACAACCTCAAGACATTCTTTCACTGGAACATTGGTAAACAGCGACTCCACGTCGAAGCTCACCATTACGTCCTCCGGTTCCAAAATTACTTCCTTGAGAATGTCTTTAAAGTGACGAGAGTCCTTCACATAAGACGACGTTTTACCCACAAGAGACTGCAGTACTGACGCAACATGCTTTGCGAGGTCGTAAGTAGGGGAAGAGATTTGACTCACGATTGGCCGCAAAGGCACATTAGTTTTATGTACTTTAGGCAGTCCATATAATTTAGGTGGTAGTACGATCTTTGGTCTATACAAACGATTGAAAACGTCCTCCTCGAATGACTCCCTGTAGTCCCTGATTACAGCCCTAATGCGACGAGTGACCCTAGCAGTAGGATTGTACGACACAGGTTTGTATACGAGCCTGTCATCCAGTAGATGTCGAATCTTGCTGTCATAGTCAGTTGAGTCCATCACTACGGTGGCGTTTCCCTTGTCCGCCTTAAGAACCAGGATATCCTCATTCTTCTTCAGATCCTTAAGGGCCGATCGCTCCTCCGCAGTGGTATTACTCCTTGGCAATTTGGCTTTTCTACGAATAACGGCCACATCCTGTCTTAACGCTTCCGCGTCACACGACGGCACCTTATTACCCGTTATAGTTTCCTCGACACTACATATTACAGCCTCATACGGAACCCGCTTAGGCGTAATTGCGAAATTCAACCCTTTTTCCAGTACGCTAACAGTTGCATCATCCAAACTAGCACTTGATAAGTTTACAACTGTGGTTGTATTTCTGTTGCACTGATTTCGATTCGTACTCACGTTTCTTCCATATCGACAAAGCAGTCTGTCATATTTCTTATCATGCCCCGCACTACTCGACTCAAAAATACGATCAGCCTGTTCATAGGTTATCCGATCGAGTAAATCAAAATCATCTCGGGTCAACACTTCACTACACAAACAATGCACCTCGTACAACTCACACTGCACTTTGTCCAAGTCCGAATAATTATTTCTTATAAGCTGTTTTAACAGACGGATGCTCGCAGCCCTTAGAATATTTGCCGAAAATGGTATGTCCTTACGCGGTTTTATTCTAACACACGTAGGTAAAATGTCCGAATCGCGACACTTATTTAAAAATGCCAACGACGTTATTATTCGCACTCGTTTATTCCGCAAATATCCTAGACGTTTTATTTTGTTTGCTAATTCCGGCCCGTACCGGTTTACAAAACACTGATTTAAACTTTCACGGTTTTTACACATATCTATTTGTAATAACGGGACTTAACCGCGTATATATTTTTAAAAATTACCTTCGACGTTTCGAGGACGACATTGTCCCCGTGGTCCCGAAGAAAGACTGGCTCCAGTTGACATCAACATCTTCTAGCCGCGCGAGTTTTTCGAACTACCCGCACTTGGTCTTGATTATCAACTTGAACGTTTTGCACACTAGGGATGTCACTCGGTCGACATACAACACTCACAATGTCCGGCTTTCGAACCGGCGGTATTCGTTGACGCTTACATTTACTAATGACAGGATTCCATGTAGATCCTAAAACCATCGTCCCGATTGAAATTGCAGTGTTTTTTGATTTCAATGGCTTCACGAACTTTTCTACTGTAAAACCGACGATCCGTAGAAAGGATTTTAGGATTATGAAGCTCAATCCAATGGTCCGGTCCTGACTCCAGTAAATGCTCAGCAACGGCAGACTTGTTCACCTGACGATTTTTGACAGCTGCTATATGTTCCTTGACTCTTTCCGCTATTGTTCTCTTCGTTTGTCCGATGTAGGAACTACCACAATTGCAATCGATCTTATAAACGACAGGTGACTGAAGGTAATTTTTAAAAATATATACGCGGTTAAGTCCCGTTATTACAAATAGATATGGTTAAGTAGTTTATATTTTTATAATATTTGTTTTGTAGTTTATGTATTTTATTTTTACAAAAGCTTCTATATTCCCCTAGTATTTCAATTTTTGTCACTGCCCGTCAACTAAACTATTATCGCCGTTTCGATATATGAAGGTTGTCTGGAAGAGATCGCTTTTAGCGATAAGTCCGCCTGTTGATACCTACCTCTATGCTGTACCAATATTATAACTCTTTTGTTCGTTTGTTGTAGTGTGCAATAAAGTATTTTATTATTATTATTATTATCATTTAATTGTTATCTACTAATTATGTATGGCATTATAATAATTCCATAATTAATACAATATGATAAGAAAGTCTTATATTGTCTATTGGTTACATAATCGATTTTATCGACTTACGGAAATGTTATATGAATCGGAACAGCAGACATGGTCACAACACTAAATTTAAAAAAAAGGAGGCGTAGACCGTAACTGTTTGCATGCTAAATTGTTGTCGTAAAATATTCAATAACTAAGATATGAAAAAAATGTAACATTCATTAAGTTATGTTTATAAAAAGTGAAATATTGTGTTTACGTACATGACAAGCTGTAAAATCGTTATGGGATTTTGTTTATAATTTCAAAGTGTCTTGCGCGTTTACGTTCTACTGGCGTTGCGATGTGTCAAAAGTTCATTCTTACAGATTTTGAACTATAATGGCATTCTCTACCAGTCAACCATAGGGCTAAACAGAGACATGACAAGGTGTAGAGAAAAGTAAGAAAATAAACTATTAAATTCATTGCAAACTTAGCTAAAAAAAAGAAGGTAATAAACTACATAAATCGGGAGGTAGAGGGAATCGGGGGTAGGCCGGGAAAACATAAACACATATTGCTCATATTTATTTTTATTTTTAAATAGTAAAAGTATTTATTTTGTTCCAAATATTACATAACTTTAATGAGTATTTAAGGGTTCCTACCCACCAGCAGTTCTCTTCACAAGTTTCACTCTATTCACTAAATTATCACTGTTTTGGTTTGGTAACTGTCACTTCACTACAACACAACAATGGAAACCATCCAGAGGTCCATAGCAGAGTTGGAGGAGTCTTTCAATTCAAGAATGGCAGAATTCCAAGGCCAGATAGACAAGGCCACACCAGAAAGTCCCACAGTGTCATCTGTTGCTGCACATTTCAGCACTTTCCGTGCTTTTGTACTGAAGGCTATTGAGATGCTGCGGCAGCAGGTTAAGTTTCTGAGCCAGCAAGTGGATAATATGGAGATGCGGACGAGGCGCAAGATCCTCCTAGTTCATGGTGTGGCAGAGGCGGCTAATGAAGACACTTCAACACGGGTTGTGGATTTGCTGAAGGTGCATCTCAAGTCTGATTTGACCACCAACATGATCGCTCGTAGTCATCGGATGGGCCGCCCACGTAGCAATAAGACCAGATGCATTCTCGTTAAATTCAGAGACATTGCTGACCGTGATGCCATCTGGTCTGCTAAAACTGCACTCAAAGGGACTGGCGTCATCATCTCCGAGTTCCTGACCAAGCCACGGCACGAGGTCTTTATGGCAGCCAGGGAGCGCTTCGGAGTCCGTAACTGCTACACGCGAGAAGGCAGCGTGTACGTATTAGTCAAGGATGGAGATCGCCGCTGTGTTGCATCTCGGGCCGATCTCGATAAGATTAATTTAGCACCGCCGTCTAAGCCTGGACCTGCGGCAGGTGCTGACACTGTCGTACTTGCGGGTGATAAACAGCTAGGTGAGCCGAGCAAAAGGATGAGAAAACCGACCAATCGTTTTTGAGGTTTTGCATTGCATTCATTTTATTGGTTATTTGTCACTGCTCAGTCGTGTTTTTAACTTGTGCTTTTGGTAGCTTAATCTCTTGTAATGTACCCTCTTGTAATTTTTATAACAAATCCTTCAATTTAGTCGGTTAATATTAATTACATTGTTTACTGTTTTACTATCAGCGACTTTGACAGTTTGACGCTTACCGGCCAATGTTGCCAGTGCTGTTTTTGCGTTTCGTTTCTGTATTGTAATTTGTATAAATTGTGACAGACTGCTGGCGGGTAGTCGGAATTTTAATAGTAGTATTTTAAGCGTTTGTATTGTTTGTATTTGTTTAATTTTATATTGTATACTTATATTTACATATATTTATTTTTATTTTATTTATTAAAAGGCAATGTCTTATATTTCTGATAATGACGAAAGCGATATTAGTGATTATGTTTCAGTCTCTTCTAATGATAGTTTTCACAGTCTTCCTCCCTCTCTTCATGACCAACTTGACCTACAACTTTCTGAGTTTCCTAAAAACTTTAATTTAGTCCACATCAACGCGCAAAGTATTCCCGCTCATTTTAATGACCTTTTATTGACTTTCGAGCAGAGCAAGGTTGATGCAATTCTGGTGTCCGAGTCTTGGTTCAAGCCTTGCTTACCCTCCACCAGCTATTCATTACCTGGCTTTTGTCTTGTTCGGAATGATCGCTCTGATAGAGGCGGTGGTGGGGTAGCACTCTATTTACGTTCTCATATTCCGTTTTCCATCGTAAGCATGTCAGCTCAATCGCCTTGTAATTCCGCAGAATATCTATTTCTTGAGTTAAGCTTATCTCACTCTAAAATTCTTCTCGGTGTTTTTTACTCTCCCTCTCTTCACATCAACTACTTCGCTTCTTTCGAAAAGCTCCTTGAGGACCTTATGCCATCTTACGATCACCATATTATCATGGGCGACTTTAACACATGTTTGCTTAAAAATGATTTTCGCTCTAACTCTCTCAAAGCACTTGTTGAAGCCTGTAATATGGTTATTCTTCCATCTGGTCCCACACATCATTTTCCCAATTCTTCTCCTTCACTTCTGGACCTCGCCCTTGTATCTTCTCCTGATCATGTTGCTAATTTTTCTCAATTCTCTGCGGATGCCTTTTCTTATCATAATTTGCTTTTTCTTTCTTATAAAATTCGTCCTCCTAAATTTAAGCCGAAAGTCCTACTGCAACGCAATTTTGGCAGAATGAGTGTTGAGAAGCTTCGCGAAGATGCTATGCAAATGGATTGGAGCCCCATCTTGCAGGCTGTTAGTGTGAATGATAAAGTGTCACTTTTTAACTCAGCTGTAATTCAACTTTATGATATTCACGCTCCTGTACGTCCAGTTAAGATAAAACACGCTCCCGCCCCGTGGCTTACTGAAGACATCAAATCTCTTATCGCCAAGAAAAACTTGGCAAAATCAAAATATAAGGGTGCTCCGTCCGAAAAAAATAAAATGAGATACCATACCCTTCGCAATCGATGTAGCACAGTTTGCCGTGATGCTCAAAGGCGTCACATACATAGTTCGGTAGAAAACGGCGAGCCAGCCAAAGTCTGGAAGTTCCTTAAGTCGCTGGGAGTTCGGAAGTCACCGCAGAATGTCATAAATAAAGATATCAACTTAAACCAGCTTAATCAGCACTTTTCAACTTCTACTGCCTTTACCGGACCAGCTAAAACCGAGACTCTTATCCATCTTTCGAGGCTGCCAACTCCTGATTTTCCTCCCTTCTTTCTTACTCAATTGACTGAGAGTGGTGTTGAGAAGGGCGTGCTAGCAATTTCGTCCAACGCCGTTGGAGTCGACTGTGTCAGTCGGAAAATGATTCTTCCTCTTTTAGATCTCCTTGTTCCCATAATTACTCATATTCTAAATTATTCTATCTCTTCTGGTATATTTCCTTCTATCTGGAAAGACGCGGATGTTATCCCCTTACCCAAAAATTCCAATCCTTCTTCTTATTCTGACTTCAGACCTATTTCTATTCTTCCGTTTCTTTCTAAGGTTCTTGAGCGCCTTGTGCATCAGCAGCTAACATCATTTTTAAACAGGCATATGCTCATGAACCCATATCAGTCTGGTTTTCGCACTGGTCACAGTACGGTCACGGCTCTAGTTAAAATTACTGATGACGTTCGTGCTGGCATGGACAACCGTAAGCTCACTTTACTGACACTGCTCGACTTCAGCAATGCATTCAACACAGTTGATTTCGACATTTTGCTAAGCATAATGCGTTCTCTCAACCTGTCTCCCGTGGCAATTGACTGGTTTCGCAGTTACTTGGAGTGTCGTCGGCAGCGAGTTAAAGTAGATTCTTCGTTCTCTCCATGGTGCAGTACCCTAGCCGGCATCCCGCAGGGCGGTGTGCTGTCTCCTCTTCTATTCTCTATTTTTATTAACTCTATAACCAATAATATTTCCTCTTCTTATCATCTTTATGCCGATGACCTCCAAATTTACTCCCAATGCCCTTCTAGTGATCTACCTCAGGTCATCAACTCCACGAATCGGGACCTTGAATGCATTTCCACCTGGAGTAGGCGCTATGGACTGAAAGTCAATCCTTCTAAAACACAAGCTATAGTCTTAGGCAGTTCTCAACTAATTTCACGGATTGACTTTTCAAACATACCAGTCATAGTGTTTGATGGTGTTCCGGTTCCTTATTCGGGACAAGTAAAAAACCTAGGTATTTTAATAGATCGCACACTTTCATGGGTACCGCAGGTTAGTGAAATAAGTAGAAAAATATTTGCTTCTCTAGGATCACTTCGCAGGCTTCGTAACTTCTTGCCACTCGCTACCAAAATTGCGCTTGCTCAATCTCTTCTTCTTCCTATATTGGACTATGCTGATATTTGCTACCTGGATCTTACAGAGGACCAGCTAAATAAACTAGAGCGCCTCCAAAATTCTTGCATAAGGTTCATATTTGGCTTACGCAAATTTGACCATGTCTCTGAATTTCGTGCCCAGCTCAATTGGCTTCCTATTCGTCATCGCCGAAACTCACACATTCTCGCGCTCCTTTATAACATTCTCTTCAATCCCACTACTCCTCTGTATCTTAAAGAGCGTTTCAAATATCTCTCTTCTATTCGGTGTTCAGAGAAGCATCTCCTTGCTACACCATCATCTTCATCAAAATTTTATAACAGCTCTTTTACTTTCCGGGCTGTTCGCTTGTGGAATGCTTTGCCGTTGGATATAAGACGTGCTAAATCCCTTCTTATTTTTAAAAATCTTTTGAAATCGCATTACCTGTCGCTTACTTAACATGCCTTTATTTATTTATATATTTATATAATTTATGGTATATATTTTATGTACTTATGTATTTTTTTTTTGTATCTATTTATTATATTAGTGTGTATATGTGTTTATTTATTTTTAGGCACTACCCGTTCATTGTTTTATGTACTTAGTCTCCAGCTACCCAAAGGTTGTCTGGAAGAGATCGCTTTTAAGCGATAAGACCGCCTGTTGTTACCTAGTTTTTAATTTTGATTTTCTGTTTGTCTATTTCTACTTTATGGTGCACAATAAAGAATATATTATTATTATTATTATAAATATACGAATAATATATAAATATACTACTATATATTTTATACCGTACTTTATTGGTGGATACTATTCGAATTCTTGTTTTAGCAGGTGCTTATGTAGCATCCGCTGAAAAGCAAACTTGCTTAAGGCGTCTTACCTATACATATTGAGTGTAAGCGAATTCCAGAGATGCCTTGCCTGGACGACGAATGAGTTACTCATGAAACCCGAGTGGTGGACAGGAATGGAAAGCTTAAGAGTTCTGGCAGTACGCAACTCACTGCCTGGACAAGGGCGTCAAAGAAGAACTTACTTTTTAGATATTTAGAAGCAGAAGGCTCGAACAGAAAACTAAACAACTAAGTACTACTTATTTTAAAACATATAACTCTTAGGTATATAGAAGATAAGGTACCTGTATAGGGAATTTTCCTAATGATATGTTTGTGCCCGATTAATTATCAGCCTATATACCTACTCAGTAACGACACCGTCCCCATGCATAAAATAAATAAAATAAGAAAATTCTGCGGGAAATGATAACGTAACTAAAATAAGTTAACGTAAATTTAGTATTTATTTATAATCTTAAAATAGACTTATTACTCAAAGCGTAAAAAAGTCCCCAATAAACTGAAATGAACTTCTTCAAAATAAGCACAAACCCGTTTGATTCGGAGCCGGTGACATTGAACGGAACTGCCTTGATCTGGTCTGATACTGACCCTAATTTACATTGTGTCCTGTACGAATTATGCAGATCTAATCATTCAATGTAAGGCCTCCATATATTGACATATGAATTTAATTTAAAAATAAGATTTTTGGTTTACATTGTTCACTATTAGACACTGGACATTTCATAGAGTAAATATTAAACAAAAGAAAATAGCGTGAACCGTAAATGGCTCCACAATTAAAGTTCGTGACTGTACGTGTAATTTTACAACTTCACATTAACTTAAGTATGTCTAGCTACTTATAGTTCTTGGTGTTTTAATGTCAATTTTCAATAAAACTTGATTGAAGGTTACACGTTTTTTAATAACTAAGAGTTACATAAATTGTCCCGACAATGGAGCGAGAGCGACCGAAGTTAGGTTCGAACTGCATTTGTCTTTTACTTAATGCTAGCACTTCACATTCGTCCACACACGTACATAACACGCGCACATAACAAGCTGGATACTATGTATATTTAAAAATTATTCGTAATTCATATTACCTATTATTCTATCTCCCAACGCCAAACGCTGTACCCATTAAAATATAGACCTATATTAATTACACATGTATACCTACATTTATTATACATTAAATTCCCAATATGAAGTTATCAATAAATACTTACCTAATAGAAAAATTCCCAATTGATTATTTTATTATTCAAGATGCAAATGATGCATAAATTAGAAATCAATCACTGGTAATAAGCACCTCTTCAAATAGTAACAAACATCCGTGTCTTGTGAAGTGTACCTACTCCTGTAAAATATTAATATCTGCTAATTAGTTAGTATGCACTTTAAACAGTTAAAACGGTTCTAAAACGTTTGAAAATCCCTGAAACCATTTAATCGCTAAACTTCCAAGAAAAAAGAGTCTCACGAGAAACAACGGAATAACCACAACACAATAGCCTACTTCTGAATTGGTAGGTAGCCAAGTAACTCCTGGATTCAAATTGATAAGCCATGGTTTACGTCGTGAGTTACTAGGTACTATATAAGTATTTATTTAGATCATGGAACACGCGATCTTTGCGATAACCTCTTGTTGTCTTAATCGTTTACGTTTAAGATTGCAGAATGTGCAAATAATAATTATGATCATCAATCAACTTGTTCTACCTCTTGAAACGAAACTGTTTATTTCAAAACAATTACGGTGTAAATGATGAACACTATATGCTATACGGATACGATAAATAAATAAGTTATGTATTTACAATACATGCAATGCACACGAGGTTTGCATTAGAGTTTGTCCGAAAAGAGAAAAGTTACGCGGTTTATATGGGAGCTCATACATTCTACGAGACGACTCTTTCCGGGCAGACTTTACCTAGTTGTATATTGTTTATTTAATAAAAGTTACTCATCATTTATCTTAAGTATTTGTAACAATTACACGCTCACGTGACGACTTTCGGTTATATATAACTACGAGGATCGGTGCAGAGATCGAGACAGATTGAATTGCAAATTAGTACCTGTCTGTTATGTTATGGTAGAGCGAAATTGATAGATATGACTAAAATTAAATATTCAGGAGGCCTACCTACATCACATCTGCCTTGGGAAACAATTTGATAATGTATTCTGTTCCAATAACTATATTTTGTACCTATTATAAAAATACAAAAAAATCTAAACGAATTGTATGAAACGATACTCCCATTGCGATATGGTCATACTATCTCACTAATATAATACCTACATACTATGTGTATACTTTGTGTCTATTATTTGAGGTGTGCAATAATAGTAGTTTATCTACACTCGCATTGTAAGTCCTCTAAAACGTGTTCAAAAACGGTAGGCAATGGCTAGCATTACCACAACCGATTTTACTATGATAAGCTTTTTATCTGTGACAGTAACGTAATTTTAACTTTACATGCTCAAACATTGATGTGTTATGAGTTTTGATAAAATAATGTACACCTGCACGCGCCCGCGCGGCCGCCGACACGCTCCCCCCCGACCGCCGGCACTCTCCCTCCCGACCGCCGGCACAATCGAGTTGGCCATGGCGGTGCAATGGCGGCCATTCTATGGTTTCCGAACACGGCAATTAGTATAAATAATATGAGTGTAGATAAAGCAGTGTATGCAACTGTACGTAATTAGGCCTTAAAACACTCGTGTGATCTTACACTCGCGAGCAAATAATACGGGTCAGTGACAAAAACCCTTATATTTTGCAAATTAATAGCGGTATGTGCAGGAAACTAACTGTGTATTAATAGTAGTTTATGTTACTGTTACGTTTTAAGGCCTAATTACGTACAGTTGCATACACTGCTTTATCTACACTCATATTATTTATCCAAAATGCCGTATTCGGAAACCATAGAATGGCCGCCATTGCACGGCCATGGCCAACTCGATTGTGCCGGCGGTCGGGGAGGCGCGTGTCGGGCTGTCGGCGGATGCGCGGGAGGGTGCAGGTGTACATTATGTTATCAAAACTCATAACACATAAAGTTAAAATTACGTTACTGCCACAGATAAAAAGCTTATCATAGTAAAATCGGTCGTGGTAATGCTAGCCATTGCCTACCGTTTTCGAACACGTTTTAGAGAACTAACAATATGAGTGTAGATAAAGAGAATTTAATATCGAATTAAATTGAACCTTCAATGTTCTACAAGAATTCTGGAAAAAGTTTTATTTAAAAAAAAGTCGAATTTGGTACCAAATTCAAATTGAGGTTATTTCACTTTTGATTGTTTTCTCACTTTTGTTTTCAATCTGTCAAAGCAAAATGATAAAAGGCAGTTTTTGTTGACTTTGATGACCATTATTGAATTACTATCATGTCGCTAACACAAGATGAATGTACACGTATATCGTCACTTTGTTACAAGAAGGCAGAAGTCAGAGATATACAGCAAGAAGAACAGGCGTGTCACTATCTACGGTGCAGAGGGTCCTCCAACGTTTCCTACAAACTGGCAGGAACCTTCGAAGACCAGGAACCGGCAGGCCGAGATGTACTACGGCTAGAGAAGATCGATTTATTGTAACAACATCCGAAATCGGCATCTCACTGCAGTTGAAGTCAAAAACCAACTTCCGGAGACTCGAAGAGATGACATCAGCGAGTGGACTGTAAGGCGGCGGCTTCGTGAAGCTAATTTGACCCCACATAGACCGGCAAATGGCCCAAAACTTGACCGAGGGCATCGAACTGCAAGGAAACTTTACGCACGCGAATACAGGCGATGGGGTGCCGAAGAATGGGCAAGAATGATGTTTTCTGACGAATCCAGATTTATACTCTATGCACATGCATATGCGAAGAGTTTACAGACGGCCAGGTGAACGTTTTATTCCAGCCTGTTTTGAAGAAAAAGTTGCTTTCGGCGGTGGGTCTGTTATGGTTTGGGCTGGAATCTCTTCAGAGAGTCGCACGCAATTAGTTTTGATAGAAAATGGAACGTTAACTAGTGCCAGGTATGTGGAAGAGATTCTTAATGAGCATGTAGGCCCATATTTAATTAATATGGGTGAAAACTCAATGTTCATGCATGACAACGCCAGGCCACACACCGCACAGATTGTGGAAGATTATTTTGAGGAGGTTGGCATCAACACTATGAACTGGCCCTCGAGAAGCCCGGACCTAAATCCGATTGAGCACGTATGGGACGAGCTCGGAAGGCGTGTAAGAAATCGAAACCCCGCCCCAGCTACACTTAGAGACCTGAAACAGGCGTTAGTGGAAGAATACGCTAATATCCCGCAAGAACGCATAAGAAACTTAATAAACAGTATGCCCAATCGTTTAGAAGCTGTAAGAAGAGCCCGAGGAGGCAATACGAAGTATTGATATGTTTTACTTTTTTTTTGTTTTTACTTTTGTGTGTGAGGTACCACGGTTGCTTTTTACCTATAATTAATTGATATCGTGTTTACTATGTTAATTAAATAAACAAGTGAATATCATCTCTAACTCTTGACGTGGTTTTATTAACTATGCATTTATCTATAATATACAATTTAATTCAGGCTCCTAGCTTTATTATTTTAGGAGATATTATAGTTTTTCGTACTGACCCGAATTATTTGCACGCGAGTGTATTATGAAACTCACTTGCGGCTCGTTTCATAAAACCACACTCGTATTTTAAGGACCCTTATTACGTAACAGTTACATAAACTACTATTATGTAACTGTTACGTAATAAGGCCTAATTACGTACAGTTGCATACACTGCTTTATCTACACTCATATTATACAGGGTGGAATTTTGTAATGCCACCTGAAGGGGAAGTACTCTTAATATTGTAGATAGAAAATTTTACTCAAAGAAAACATTCCTTTATTTTTTAAAAGAAAGAAAACTGCATTCAAAGATTTTTAAAAATTCGCTTGCCGCACCTGGTAATCGAACTGACTAAAATCTCTAAAAGTTGCATCCTGTACTTTTATTGCATCGATCGTTAGGGTCAATTATAAGGATGAAATCTATCTTACAAACTTTATAAATTAAATGAAAGGAAAACAATGAAATCTTAAATTATTAATTCAATGGATCAAGTTAAAGCACTTTTACTCAAAGATCCATCTGTTTACTTATGTTATTAATTAATAATTATCATTGACGTCATTTATCCATTAAAATGACGTATTACTTTTTAGACAAGACGATTGCAATTTGCACGTGTTTGTAATGCAGACTCCTTTCTTAGATGCGACATAATTTTTTTGTGGGGATATGTAAAAAATCAAATTTACATTAAATTTTATGAGAATGTAAACGAGTTGAGAGTTGAAGTTCGGAATACGATTTATAACATTCACCACAACACGTTATTAAAGGTTACTAGAAATGAATTCCTTAGAAGAATAAATTTGTGTAACCAAAAAGGAGGAGCCCATTTCGAACAATTAATTAGTTAGTTTACCATTTTTTGTAAATAATTAAAATAATTTAAGATTTCATTGTTTTCCTTTCATTTCATTTATGAAGTTTGTTAGAGAGATTTCATCCTTATAATTGACCCTAACGATCGATGCAATAAAAGTACAGGGTGCAACTTTTAAGATTTTAGTCGGTTCGATTACCGGGTGCGACAAGCGAATTATTAAAAATCTTTGAATGCAGTTTTCTTTCTTCTAAAAAATAAAGGAATGTTTTCTTAGAGTAAAATTTTCTATCTACAGTATTAAGAGTACTTCCCCTTCAGGTGGCATTACAAAATTCCACCCTGTATATCCTAAAAGAAGTGATCGGAAACCATAGAATGACCGCCATTGCACCGCCATGGCCAACTCGTTTGTGCCGGCGGTCGGGCGGGCGCGTGCCGTTCGGGAAGGAGGACAGGATTTACATTATGTTATCAAATTCGATGTTCGGAATTTGAAACTCATAACGTATCAATATATGAGCATGTAGTTAAAATTACGTTACTGCCACAGATAAAAAACTTATCATAGTAAAATCGGTTGTGGTAATGCTAGCCATTTCCTACCGTTTTTGAACACGTTTTAGAGGACTTACCTACAATGTGAGTGTAGATAAAGAGTATTTATGTTTATATTATACAAAAGCAAAAATACTATAAACTCAAATGAGCAAAAATAATTAATTAAAGGTTACTAAAATTAGCGTAGGAATGCAGTTGAAACCCTTCAATTACATAATATTTAAATAAAACCGGCCAAGAGCGTGTCGGGCCACGCTCAGTGTAGGGTTCCGTAGTTTTTCGTCCGTCACAGTAAGTGTCCCCACTTAAGAGTTAAAATAACACCGCCATGTAGGATATGATATGAGCGTTCTACGTACAGCGACATCTATCGGAAAATTAAGTAAACTATTGCGGGCGAGCTTAAAGTATGGAAGATGATTTTTATGGGATAATTCTTTATTGCGTGAACCGATTTTCACCGTTTTTACTTTATTTGAAAGCAAGTCTTTTCATTGTAATTTTGTAGAAATTACAGGTACAATACACACCTGCTTATACGGTTAAATTACAAACTTAGTTCAGAAATTATTTTGTATTTTTTTTCAAAAACTATTCAACCTATCAAGTTCAAAATAATTTTCCCAGAAAGTTTTTATAAAGGTTTACTTTTCAGATTTCTTTCATATTTTTAAAACTTATGGTTCAAAAGTTAGAGGGTTATTTCCGAAAATATTTACATTATCAAAAAATAATTTTAGTAAACCCCTATTCATTTTTAAATACCTATCCAACAATATATCACACGTTAGGGTTGAAATGAAAAAAAAATCACTCCCCACTTTACGTATAGGGGAGGTACCCTAATAAAACATTTTTTTCCACTTTTTATTTTACCACTTTGTCGGCGTGATTGATATACATATTAGTACCAAATTTCAGCTTTCTAGTGCTAATGGTCACTGAGATTATCCGCGGACGGACGGACGGGCAGACATGGCGAAACTATAAGGGTTCCTAGTTGACTACGGAACCCTAAAAACGATTAATTGGGATTAAACTATCTAGTGACCACGAGCGCTGCAAAGGACTCGAAACGTCGGGAGATTTAAAATAACTAAAAACACGCGATTAATCCTTTTTATGTAATATTATAATGAATTATTATCGCGGTAACATAATATATTACCCTTCTATACTTAAATAATCATTGTTTTTCCTAAAATAAGTTTCTAGCTCTATGCTCAACATTGAGACCACATTTGTTGAGATGAGTTATTAAACTGTGAGCTTAAATTGTTTTTTTTTCATTATTTGGTTTGTTGCAAACCACTACTTTACAGTAGTATGATAATTTACATATCTTAAGTCCCATTATGGGACTCCCGTATAAGTGTGTTGGCGTTAGCTGCATGTTAGCTTGTATGTATAATAAATAAATAAATAAATAAATTTGCCCTCGATCTTATGTTCTACATAGTTCTCATTATAGTTCGACATCTATTTGAAGCTAGGTATTTTTCAAGATACATAATTAATCTACCTAATAATGTAATTCAAGACACCAATAGAGCCTAAAACCTCGCTTCTTTTCTATTTGGATACTTTTTTCAGCCACCCGGTACACTACAATAATATGTACAGATATAGTGAGAAATGATTTTCCATCATATTTTCTCGGAAAAGTTCGTTTTTATCGTGATCTCTCAATTTGCATCTACATCTACTGAAACTAATTGAGAGAGCACGATAAATACGAACTTTTCCGAAGAATTACGAAGGAAAATTATTTCTCACTGTATCTGTATAGTATATCCCACCAAAAACATTCTGTAAAAAACTAGCCAAGTCTCGATGGAGCTGCTTGTTTATCTCTAAAAAGTAATGAAATCTAGACAAAGTCGTGCCAAGTCTAAGGTTCCTTACTGCGATTTCTTTATTATTATAGTTAATGTTGTGTGACTTGGCCGTTGAAGGGTACACAAGGGTATTGAATAACCAGTCATGACTGGTTATTGAATCAACGTTTCCCAAGTGGCAATTTTCCATCGTCAATGGGTAGCGGTTCTGGCGACAGATTGGTGCAATGGTGTCATGGAGCACCTGGTTTTGTACCCTTGTGTACCCATCAACGGCCAAGTCACACAACATTAACTATAATAATAAAGAAATCGCAGTAAGGAACCTTAGACTTGGCACGACTTTGTCTAGATTTCATTACTTTTTAGAGATAAACAAGCAGCTCCATCGAGACTTGGCTAGTTTTTTACAGAATGTTTTTGGTGGGATTTCACTTCTTTTTGTAGAAACGTGGGCTTATTGATTTATTTTATTAGATTTTCTTATTTGACACAGTTTTTTTCTTGTGCGGGTATCACCGCTCTTAGTCCAATGCATTATATTTTGACCAAATTTTGTTTTCTAATCAGGGTCACCAGGTACTCCAGATCTTCGATTATCCTAGTTTTTATAGTTTTCCCTTTATGTGGCCATTAAACCCTAACTCTGTACCAAATTTCAGCTCTCTGAGTTTATGGGAAGTACTACTTCTATTTTTATGATCATGAGTGAGTGAGTTTCATAAATGCGAAAATTTGCTTTCGCTTAACTTCGGAACTAAATGACCTACAGACTTGAAATTTTGGATTTTAAGTATGTGATTATAGCTTACTGGATGACGAAAATTTCTGCGTTCTGGTCTTATCCAGAGGTTCTCAAATAGGGGCCTGAAAATGCGGCGAAATGGTTCCAGTAAAGGATGGTACGGCAGTGTTTGCTTCGCGCTCGACTTGGCGGGGGCACTGCCGTGCCGGTTAGTAGTCATAGTCAATCATTTATTGACCTTTTTATTTTTAGTAGTAGTTGTATTTAACCTTTATACTAACATGACAAAGATTCCAAGCAATATATGGATGGGCCACCGACTTGCTTAGCTGTTTAATTGTTTATGGTTAATTTTTTTTTAATTTATGAATAGGAAAAGAAACATAGGGTCACTTCGTTGTTTGTCCATCGAGACACCTATTTTCTAAAAAGATTCGTAAAGGTATCAAGTCGAAAATAAATCACCTAGTAACTAGGTGATGTAGGTGGCTTTAAAAAAATCAACCGTTTCAATGCCGCATATGTAATACTAAAAAAATATGCATAACATTATATGCAATGTGATTATTTTTGCATGTTTTTAAAGTATGGCATTCCACTCATACAATAGTTTGTTATTAAATCATATACAAACATGGATAAAATTGAAAAAATAATCAACCTAGCAGGACTTGAACCTGCATCGCTACGCCTTTTTAGGGTTCCGTAGTCAACTAGGAACCCTTACAGTTTCGCCATGTCTGTCCGTCCGTCCGTCCGTCCGCGGATAATCTCAGTGACCGTTAGCACTAGAAAGCTGAAATTTGGTACTAATATGCATATCAATCACGCCGACAAAGTGGTAAAATAAAAAGTGGAAAAAATTGTTTTATTAGGGTACCTCCCCTATACGTAAAGTGGGGAGTGATTTTTTTTTTCATTTCAACCCTAACGTGTGATATATTGTGGGATAGGTAGTTAAAAATGAATAGGGGTTTAGTAGAATCATTTTTTGATAATGTAAATATTTTCGGACATAATCACTCCAGAAGTAAAAAAAAATGTGTCCCCCCGCACCCCCGTCTAACTTTTGAACCATAAGTTTTCAAAATATGAAAAAAATCTCTTAAGTAGAACTTTATAAAAACTTTCTAGAAAAATTATTTTGAACTTGATAGGTTAAATAGTTTTTGAAAAAAGATTACAAAATAATTTCTGAACTAAGTTTGTAATTTAACCGTATAAGCAGCTGTTTATTGTACCTGTAATTTTTACAAAATCACAATGAAATGACGTGCTTTCAAAAAAAGTTTCGTAAAAACCCATTTTTTTAACTCTTTAGTGGGGACACTTACTGTGACGGACGGAAAACTACGGAACCCTACACTGAGCGTGGCCCGACACGCTCTTGGCCGGTTTTTCTGATCTGCATCGAGCCCCGGCAAGGCCCTATCTATGCAGGTTCAAGTCTGGGTTGAAAATTAATAACAAACTAATATATGCAAAAACATTCGAGAGTACCATAATGTGTTTAGCAAAATAGTAAAGAGTGTTGTAGCAGGTAATGAAATTAAACAAAAGAGGATTAGACTTTGTTCAGGTAAGTAATTGAGAAATTCATGAGTCACAAACTAGCGTCTCGGAAAATAACAAAACGCTTTGTCCTTAATGTTCCTGTTTGCAAATAAGTAGAGGAAAATAATTTTTATTATTAGTTTCAAATGTGTCGCTTTGTTTTTTATATCTGTCTTTCTTAAATATGTACGAGACATTTAGGTAGGGCTGCCATCCGTCCGGGTTTCCCCAGATTTGGCCTAGTTTGGAGGCCATCCGGGGGGGGGGGGTTTTAAACACTTTTTATGTGAGGAAACACCAAAGCAATTGTTTTTTGTACTAATATTCTTTTCGGACACGTCCAGGGAAAAAATGCGATTTACGCCAAATGTCCGGGTTTTTTAAAGTCTTTGTTCGGGTTCGGCGAATTTAGAGATGGCAGCTCTACATTTAGGCATTTGTTTACTAAATCAAGATGTCTTAATGTGCACTCTCAAAACCGGGTCGATCTGTGAAAGATTGTCCCCCTCACGTCCTCCTAATATTTAAGTATTGTTTCTGTTGCAATAAGCTACACACGAAAAGATTGCGACATACAAATTGAAAAAAGCTGCATTGAGGGCTAAGAGATGAGGTCTGTGCGTGAGTTTATTTAGGTGTAAATAGGTAGGTATAGGTGTGTGATAAAGACCAAAATTTTACAGGTAAGTACTCTTTTGTTTTAATTATCGTAAGATAAGTATTTACACACACCGATCAAATAACATAATACTAGGGATACAGCCCAAAAAACTAGCCCCACAATAATACCGCAAGAACGACTCGTGCAGCAGTTCCTCTCACAGTCTTATCTTATTACGGTTTAAGACTGGCCGGTTACAAATTTTCACGAGCCATATTTTGTGTAAATATTTTTTGAGTCTGTACCTCCTTTACCTACATTGTTGCTCGAGGTTTACACCACGGACCGAGAGAGGAACCGGACATAACTCTTACTCTAATTCCCTAACCACATTTGAACCTTATTACCGAGCAAAACAGTCGTTTATTGGTAACTAGTAAAAAGTTGTAAAAACGGTCCGATAGAGAGCATAATAGTAGGGGGTGGTGTCTCACTCGCACTCGTTACAAAATTGTCACATTTGACACATATTGACATTTTGATTGTCTGATGACGTCATTACTTCCTTAGTCAAAACGAGACAGTCCCCTAGATAACCCTCTCTTTTGGCCTCACTTTGTGACCGAAGAGTATACTCCAGTTTAAAATGATAACTTTATGGTTTACACACGACAATCGCGTCGATCCAACTATTTTTTCATTTACAACAGGTACAGCATTCGCAACATTTTGTACATGACGCATTCATTACGATATGAATACGAACGTCATGAACCGACTCGCACCAGTTCAGTGCATGTAATATTCAGATTTATACCTACTCATTCGGTTAACAAATATTTTGTCTAGATTGCATTAATTCCCATTATATATTGGTCTCTAGTGCCGTTACAACTATTTCGTTGTCAGGATTACTTTTTATACTGGTACATTTTCGTTTAGGAGCACGAAAACCGTTGTGAAAATTAGACCGCGTCACGACTAGACACTAATCAGCGACTATATATTATTATTACAAAGCTTTAATAAATTCAACCTTAGTTCAAGCTAATAAGATTTAAATTTGAATAAACTACATCACTAGCGTAACGTCAGAACGTAAACAGAGACACGACTCAATACAGTGCCTACAAAAAAGTTACATAAGGCAAATATTTATGTAGTTTATTTGCTTGCTCTGTTTTGTTTATTCAATAAGGGCACGGTAGGGCTGCCACCATGTCCCAATTAATATCGTACAGAGTTTTATCCTACCTCTACGTCTTTGTCTTATTACCTAGGTACCTACTACGTTAGGCATAAATGTACAATTTAATGTTAATTATAATTGGTATTTGCATTTTTTTGTATGTCGCAAAATAGACATAGCGAGAAACCTATATAACTCGTGCTACGACCTAGCGCTACGACCGTAGCATAGTAGAAGCATCAAATAGAGAGAAGAGAGGTATGGGCACTGCGAATGGCATCTCGCTAAGTGTGGTAGGGCACGTTCAGCGAATGTCATCGCTCAAATCTGGAGCAGAGCCCGACTGGGGAAGTACCTCCACCTTACAGAAAACCACAGCCAAATAGCACTAGACCCTACTCATAGTGTTGTGTTCCTGCTGGTGAGTAAGGTTGCCAAAGAGCTCAAAGAGGACCCAGTGTGTTGACGATGAGGGACCTTCTTGTTTCTATAGCCGTCAACACAGTGAATCCTCCTTTTTGTAAAGGGTCGGCAACGCGCATGTGACTCCTTTGGAGATGCAGGCGTCCATAGATTACGGTAGCTGCTTACCATCAGGCGGGCCGTATGCTTGTTTGCCACCGTCGTAGTATAAAAAAAAAAAAAAAAATATCTATGACAAATCTAAATTTCGACATTAAAATGTCCCCCATCGACCCAACCTTGAGACCTCCCTTTGACAAACATGAATTCGGAACCAACAATGACACAAAGTGGATTAGATTAGGTACGTCGCGTCGCGACGTCAGCGTCACCCGTCCTTGGCCTACAGACAGCGTTCGAGTCGGTTTATTTTTAGTTTTATTAGGAAGCTATCTGCATTGTAATAGAGTTGCTTCCAATTTTTTGAAACGTACTCGTTCTGTAATATCCTATATTGACCAAACATTGCCCTAGAATTCATGTTTTGCCTCGAAAGGGGCTTTAAATATGGGAAAATTACAAAAAATATTTGGACAGATGCTTCGCGCGTAAAACGCTCTTTGGAAAACGTGTGACGTCATAACTCACGCTTTGACACATAACTACATACACACGCATTATACACGTAACACACCCATAGAAGATTTTAATCGTCAACTGCAATAATTGCTTGAATAAGTGCGTTATAATACTTTTGAAATTATCCTAGCGCTAAAAATTGGGTACTCCTACCTTGCGGAAATCTATTTGGTTATAAGTTGTAACGAAACGCAACTATTGTAAGTCATTGTCTTAACTGTCAGCCAACGTCAACAGTGTCAAACCGTGAGTTGTGACGTCAACAGAATCATCGATGGCGTTTCGACTTGGGGCACATGAAGCTTGTCAAAAGATATATTAAATTTGTAATTTTCAAACATATGCTCATTAGAGGTCCACAATAGGTAGTTTTACATGTTCTTATAATCCAAAATAATTTAATGCGCTACAATTCAACCCTAACCTTTGTAGGTGGAAACAACACTATTACAGTTGCCATTATTTCCGGCGCCAGATTATCCTTGCCTTGTAATCTGATCGCTGGATCGTTACAGCGTCATTTGATAACAGTTTTCAGGGAGATATTTTTTAACTTCCTTTTAAGGAGAATCTTGTCAGTGCGCAGGCATACGCCATTAATCTGCTGTAATCGTCTGATTATCGTCTTAAATGCCAGTTAAAAGTATATTAAGTACAGCTCTAATTGAACCAGCTGCCTATTATTCATAAGGCATCTTTATGTTCATATTTATTTCATAGGCGATTGCGTAAGTTTTGCGAAGTTTCGCGATGAGACCTGGTTCGTGTCACTAAAAAAAAACGACTTCAGACCAATTTAGCACCAACTGCTGCAAATTTCTCTTGTCAGGCTAGAGGCGGCAAGTCATGCCGCTCTCGCATCGGTCTATTCAGCCACCAAAAACGGTGTCTCCCTAATTTTACACCATAAATCGTCTGCTAGAGACGTAAGGGCTAATGAAAGAAATAATTGTGTAAATCTATTAGTTTACGAAGAAATTTGAAATAAATTTTGTAAAAATCAGATAACAATCACTAGAAAAATTATATTTTGCATTGAGGCCTTGCATTAGCGATAAAGGTGTATTAACAAGATATTATTAATATCGCTTATCCATTCTTACTTTAATATCTGGCGAGTCTCAGTAATTGACAGCTACTGATACCCAAAAATAATTACGATAACGTAAACAAATCAATCAAATTCCTTGAGAACCAGACTTGGGTTGGGTCTTGATAACAAATACATAAAATACCTACGAATTAGTACGTATTAACAAGCTGTTTATATACCGACTCCAATTGAACACAAACACAAATACTAAAAGCACAGACTATATAATATTATACTAATCTAAAAGTAATCGTTAATGGTATGGTATGGTGTATTGACAGCCCTCAAGAAAATAGACCCGGGTGGGTATGTCCGTAAACTACGAACGGACATGGGTATGTCCTTAAACTACGTCCGAAAGAGAGGTATGGGCCTTATCATGGGTACTGCGAATCTCGCTATGTGTGGTAGGGCACAGCGCAGCGAATGTCATCTCCCCAGCAGACCCCGACTGACCAGACTGGGGAAGTACCTCCACCTTACAGAAAACCACAGCCAAATAGCACTAGACCCTACTCATAGTGTTGTGTTTCTGCTGGTGAGTAAGGTTGCCAAAGAGCTCAAAGAGGACCCAGTGTGTTGACGACGAGGGACACTCTTGTTCCTTTAGCCGTCAACACAGTGAATCCTCCTTTTTGTATATGGTCGGCAACCCGCATGTGACTGTTTTTTAAGTTTTTTTTTTAGCTGCTTACCACCAGGCGGGCCGTATACTTGTTTGCCACCGTCGTGGTATAAAAAATAAATAAAAATAGGTAAATAATGTCAAACAACGATAATCTCAATTAGTGTGCAACTACTTACACTAGAAAAAGTACCTATTTTTTTATCGTTATCGGGGAATTCCAGTTTTATTATGTAGGTAAGTACCAGTACCTAGTATTTACTTGATTATTAGTCATCATCAATTTAATATGTACCTTCTTATCACAGAGAACCTCCTATAGAGTAATAATCTTGCTAATTTTGTTCGCGAACGAAGTCACCAAAACATGCGGAAGACATGCGGGGCGGGTGGGTAATATCGGCGCTGCGATTGGTCGTTTCAAGGACCGCGCGCTGTCGGGTGAATGCGTAGTGATGGGAAATGTTCAATACATGTAACCGGTACCGGAATGTATTGTACCGTAATTTATTGTAGGTAAATTATGATACTTGCTGTTTACTAAATCGGTAACAATATGAAATATGTACTTATCTATGTACCTACTTTGAAAATGTACCTAAGAACTGGCCAAAACTGGCTCCTAAGCCCCTTTTTGACATTTCATTAAAGAAAAAATATATGTAATTCCATAATCTTAACAGTGAAGATTCATATAAATGTAGTAATATATCTAAAATCTCCTCAAAGTGGCTAGAACCTGCCCTATAATGCTTCGCACATTGTACAGTCGACGTCAAAGATATTTTTAGAAATAGAAATATATTTTTTTTACACTTTTGTACCTTATTACAAAGGAGTAAGTTGCAAAACTGTAAACATATATTTGACGTGGACTATCAAATCAAATTTACCAAGTTGGAGGTGTTTTAGTGATAAATAAACTAACACGATTGTACTTTTTAAATTTATTTTTATTCAAAATATTCCGAGCATTAAAAAAAATAATATAACATATAGGTAGGTACAAGGACCTACTCAGCCGTTCTTTAGTGTACCCGTATAAGTACAGACGTGACCAAATTAGTTTCGTCTTTACGGCCATGATAGGAATTAACCGAATTAAACATACTTAAATCGTTTTAAAGTTCATCATCAGCGAAATGTGACTGTAGACCCAACCGCTCAACAAGTGGATTCTAAAAAGCCCTCACAGCATTGACCTATATCAAACCAATCCCGAGTTCCGTTGCACATCCTCGAAGTTCACCATCAGCGTGATCTTGTGACTGTTGACCCAACTGCTCGCCAAGTGGATTCTAAAAAGCCCTCACACACAACATATATCACAAACCAACTCGGAGTTCCCTTAATCTTCAACATGGTTTATCATCAGGCCCACCTGTGATTCATTAGCAGAACCCTGAAAAGCTGGCGTTTAAAATGTACAGTACAATTACTTAATTACATATTATAATGTATAATACCAGTAATGGTAAACATACTCATTACTTGTCTATATAACTGCTAACTACCAACTACATAAAACGACAGATACTACAGATTAACTAGTCAAAGTAAAATAAAATAAAAAAGGTAATATAGCGCGATATCTGTTTTCTAAAATATTTCTTAAATTCGGTACGCACGAAAGCACGTGGTATCGGTAAATCCGGTATTTATCAAAGTTATCAAACGCGCATCACTAGTTCTACACGTGCTCCGCCAGAAAGGAATAGCACATTGTATGTTCAATTTGAAGGGAAGGGACAGACTAACTAACTACTTCTCAGCGTCCAGACTTCAATGAACTCCGCTGGCCAGAAAGAAATTATCAAACAAACGATGATTTCGACTTACTTGTGGAATGTTATGCCATTTTTATTTAAACTTGAAGTTTTGGAATTGTTTCCACACCACCTTACACAACAATATCCCATGATTTCAATAATTTTCCTCACGTATTCAATTTATTTCTCGCATAAACGCACGATACGAGCAGGTCTAAAACTTGGACGCAACTGAACGACTCGGCGGGCGGCCGTGCAAATTGTTAGTCGTTTTACTCCAACGTGCGGTGACCCCAAGTCACCTTATAAGGCTTATCTAGTGGTTACCTTATCTGTGCTTCTTATCTAATCTTTTCAGTGACGAAATGCTAAACAGATATAGGTATTTCTAACATAAATTGGTCCAGTGAACATCATACGTACATATATGTACCTACTTAGTATGCCAACTCAGATATGTGTTTAGGCAATTTAGGTATAGTTATCAAATAATTAATACTATAAAGTAATTGATATTTTTCTCAATAGTATTAATTCCTTTGTGTACTAGACTTCTAGACGGAGAGCTGGCCACGTCAGATATTACACAATAATGAGAGCAACGAAACCCCACTAGTTAGTTTGCTATACTATGCTTATTTCTAGATCCGGACATCTGGCAATGGCGAGAATGCAAATAACTCGAAGAAAACAAATCCTAGAGTTTTGGGTTTGATGCAATATTATGGTAAATTATGTAATTAATTGGACTATATCATATCCAGAAGTTTCTGTTGGGGGAAAGTAGTGCCAAATGATGTATAATGCAATTTTTAATTAGTCGCCTACTGTTTTTGTTTCCGCAATAATGACAATGGTTTTTAATCTAATGTTAAAATAAAGGCCCTGTCCTCTATAAATAACACAACTTTGGCAGTTTTTACCTATTTTGGTATTACTTTTTTCCAACTTAAAACTTTGTTGGTCTGTCACTCTGACCTTCACCCATTAAAATCTGCCAGATGCCTGGATCTAGCAATAGGGATGGTAAAGCAGTCTAACTAGACAGGTTTCATTGCTCTCATTATTGTGACATATCTGACGTGGCCAGCTCTTAGACCATTCGTAGTCTAACAGACTTCTGAGAATACTAAGTACAAATCGTTAACATAGAAACACAGTTTATGACACTATAACCAGTAATCTATGTTCGCAGTCAAAGTACAACCAACAACATATTTGTTTACCAGCCATTCACCCAGAGCATGCTCATGACTCAGTCCCAAGTGCAGTTATTCACAAACACCTCTAGTATATAACTACCAAATAACCAGCAACTCTTGTAAGCCTATAAGCTCAAGCATGCTTGACAAACACATCTAATAATAAAATAGGAGACGAATTTACGATAGCTAGTCTGATGGATCTAGAGTTCCGAACATAAGTAGTTAAAGCCTGACCAGAAATATATGATTATTGTCAAGAGGGCGCTGTTATTCTCATTTATATGGCAACAGTTCAGTATAGCCATAGAGCGTATTATTCTCTATGGTATGGTGACATCTTGATTTGTTTACCTGTCAGCTCTGATGATAATTTGAAAATGTTTCACAGCGAAATAACTGCATTTCCCGAGCGTATTATTTACAGCTGTTTAATACATACACTATTTAAAATGTTTCGCTCTTGACTATGAATAATTTTAGGATTTTTTGTCGTTTATTATTTAATATTCAACACTTTACTATAATTCAAATAAACTGCGACAATGACACTGACAGCCTATCACATGCACTCACACATGCATATCATTCTGTCAGTATAATGATTGCCAGTGCAAGAAATTAGTTCCAATGAAATTCCGCAACATGGCGCATGATCATATATTTCTGGTCAGGCTTTAAATAGTTATTTCACTACTGGGTTTAAAACCACAAACTGAAAGTTCCATTAAATGGGTGAATCAACTTTTAGTCCTAAAAGCCAATTATCTTTTACGATATAAAAACTTAGCAGGCAACGTTAGGATGATACTAATTACGAGAGGTTACAATTGGACTTCCAAATTAACCGATCACACATATTAAACATATCAAATGTTCCTACATTCCCAAATAAAATCGGTAACGCAGGAGAAAATGCTCATTTTTCATACAAAACCTGTATGAAAAATGTACATTTTGACTGACAACATGCTCTCCTGCGTTACCATACATAAAACTTATACACTGAAGTGTTGGTTGAGTTGTCTGACTTAACAAACATGTAGAATTGTAAACATTCTTTTCGTTTTTCTAAAATTTCATATTTAGAGGAGCACGTCGAAAAATGGCCCTTTTCTAAAAGTTGAGTCACCCAAATATGTTTAGGGCGTTAATAATTGTTAATGAATTAATGACTAGCTAGTAAATGAGCCGAGCTGAATCTTTTATGAATAGATCTCGTGCGGCCGCGCGCGCACCGCTGCGAGCACGCGCCTCGCACGTGTCACTAACTAACATACAATACATTAAAAAAAAACCTTTTAAGTATAACGGCTAACGGATCTAGCGAGAAAAGTACTATTCAGTAGATCCACACTGTTACAAACTGGATCAATTGAGAAAAAAATATCTCAGTAGATTCATGATGGATCTGGTCTATGGATCTACTGAGAATGATCCGAAAAAACTACCACCGGTTCTAACCCTACACCACTGCCCCAAGAAGCATTATGACCGGCAAGAAGCTCGGCGGGCCTTATTTTTTCGAAACAGTGATGCATTCGATCTTAAATAATAAAAGCCTAATCTGACTGAATCTCAAAACGTTAATAACTTAATCGCCGTTATTAACAGTAATTGAGGGACAAACTTTGACTTTGCTGTTGAAGAACTGTTGTCTCGTGAAATTTCAACCACCGGTCATACCGAGCGAGGTGATTTAGTAGGCCATACTGAATAAGTTTTACTATGGGACTAACCTCGCAAACCCAAAACAAATTTTGGCTTTCCCATAGAAAACGACGACATCTAATCCGCCGAATCCAGTTAAAAGGACCGACCACAAAACTTAAGGTTAATTAATTATAGCATAGCGTAGCGTAATTAGCGTGTACATTTTTTATTATTAAATTAATCATAATGCAAACAAATGCTGCCTGTTTCCGTGGGATTTAAGGATTTCAGTTCTAGGATTAACTATCAAAGTCCTCGCATAGATAACGCAGACTTCAAGGGCTACATTTTAATATCAGTTGACACCCACGATAGTGCACGAACGACAATGTTGAATGGGAGCGACAAGACAATAGTCAAAAAAAAAATGTTAATCTTCATGCGTAGGATAATTTGTATTTATATTTGTATAATTGAAATTGTATTGTTCTTTACTAAATGATGTTAAAATGATTTCCTTTTAGCGTCCTTTCTCGGTGCGTCGTTTGTGCGTTATACAATCTATGAGCCCTGGAAGGGGAACTACATTAGCTTATTTCACTGAAATGAAACATTATTTTATAATTGATAAGAAGCAAAACTACATTCATAGATTTTTAAATTTACTTGAAGACCCTTGATGTAAATAATATAATTATGGTTACCTATCATATGCAGCAGACGAGTGTAAGACCTAATGTTTCTTTCGGATAATTTATATTTGATATTGCATGCATCGATTAGTAGAATAAATAGCGAGAGTTGATTTTTTTAGTTTGTTCGATTATTGTTTCAGTTAAGCAGGGTAAGCTTCTTCATAAATCTGTATTAGCAGTTTTGTTTCCTTTTAAAAATAAAATTATGTTTTTGTTACGTAAAATAATAAGCTATTTCAAGGAATAGTTTATATAGTTCCCCTCCAGCGCCCATAGATTCTTTCCAAACTGTATATCGGTGCGAGCGAGATGCACGGACGAATGATAACAATTATATTATAATATAACTTAATACTGTCCTTATTTTGAACAGGTCTCTGTCTACGACAAGCACTTGTTTACTATCTTTAGTTTATCGACCTCTATAAAATTGGGGTTTAAATACATACTTAAGTAATCAGCGCGAATGCGTGATTACCTCGTGCTGTGTAAATAAACTAAAAATAAGTTGTTTGTATCAATTCGAACATGGTGCCATCAAATATATCAGGGCGGCCTTTTTAGGGTCCCGGACGTCAAAGGGAAAAAACAAAATCGTTATTGGATTTCGATTACTTTGTTGTCCGCCTGTCTGTCTGTCAAGACCATTTTTAGGAACGCGTGGAGGTGTTCAGTTGAAATTAAGATCGAATACATATAAACTTTGTCATATACCAAGGAAAAATTTACCTAGGCCTCCGGTGCCCAGGACTGGGAACGAACCAGCGTCTTCTGGGTTCGCGGCAGACGCTGTAACCACTAGGCAACCCGGGTCATAGCGGCGGTCGAATTTTTCCGTGTATATGCAATCTTTGTAAATGCTAAGGCCCATTTTGGCCAATCGTCTAAGGTACAACATTATGAGTCTGTACCTCCAAACAAGTGCAAATGTTTGCGGTCTCTTAAATCTGCAAATAATCAATAAGCTTCTAAGTTAACGCAATCCAAATTTGAGCATTAATTTACAACACATCGCAAGGAACAGGGGAATCAAAACCAAGAATCATAAAATTTGGCAAGAAGGAAGGTCTTACAACACAAGGGAAAATTCTGAAAATCGTTTATTTGCTGTCCCATCACAAAAAGGATTTTTTTTGGCGATTACAGACTTATTTGCAGTTGGTAAACTAATCGCGACCTATGTCGGTGTATCGACACAACAGTTTTTCAACAGTAAAATCGAACTTTGTCCCTAAATTCAAATTTTTCTTATCGTTGCAGCAATGTTCGGTAATTGTTAAAATTGTGTGATGTATGGAACCCTCAGGGCGCGAGTCGGACTCTTACTTCGCCGATTTTTTAAAGTAGTTACGAGATTACGAAGATTTATTAAATTAAATTGGTTTACAACATTATTTTTTATTTCTATCGGTTAAATGAAGAAGAGTTTTGCCTGTCGGTAATGATTAGGTAAAAAGTTAGTCCTCTACATAGACGTATAAAATAAGAAGACGTGTGGCGTAATCGCCACGTGGTGGTAGGACTGTATTTGGAGTTTAAATTTACGAGATGGGAAAGGGGTTATAGCATTTAACGTGACTATGATATTTTATGTACGTTTGGTGAGACTTACCGCTACTGCCGGATCGCTGGTCGACGTAGGGAGGCCTCCGCTTCCACAATGCACTTATTACATATTTTACTTAATATTCTTCTAGCAGACTTAACATTTACTTTTTGCAGGCATAATGACACTAAACTTCAACGTAATAGTTTCTTCTTAAGGCGGCCAGTTGTCACCACCATTCATAAACGTAATATTATAGTATAAAGGTTAAATACTAAACACCCCCCACCGAAAGCACTATGTAGCTTTCTCATAAAATAAGAAAAGAAATAAAATGTGCGCAATCTGAGGCGCGAGAAAATAAAATCTATCTTAAAAAAGAAGATGGGCATTTAGTGGGTATAGGGTAGAGGACACAGTTTATTAACTGGTCTCGACAAAGAATTATTGGCTTTTGTACGCAGAGTAAGCTTGCGCACAATGCCGTCCAAACCGGGATGTGTCTTTTCGACAATTGCAAGTGGCCAATTGCATGGCGAGACTCGATCATCCTTGACCAACACTAAGTCGCCTACGTTAATGTTGGGAGGCGAGGTGAACCATTTTGATCTTTGCTGTAAAGTATTTAAATAATCATGGCTCCATTTTTTCCAAAACAGCTGGGAGCAATTTTGTAAATATTGCCAACGTGACAAATGATCTGACTCTGGTACAGCAGTCAGACTCTTGCCTACCAGAAAGTGTCCTGGCGTTAAAACATTAAACTCATGAGGATTATCACTAGCCGGTAATGCACATAACGGTCTAGAATTCATAATAGCTTCGGTTTTACAAAAAATCGTTGACAGTTCCTCAAACGTCAAAGCTTTGTCACCGACAGCACGTACAAGATGATATTTCGCAACGCGAACGCAGCTCTCCCATAATCCGCCCATGTGAGGGGCACTTGGAGGGTTGAACTGCCAGTTAATCGAGCGCAGAGAGCAGCCGTTCAAAATATCTTGTTGAGTGCCGTTGTCGGAAATGAATTTTTGCACATCAGCGAGATATTTGCTAGTAGCTGTGAAATTCGTACCACAGTCCGAATAAAGGCATGCCGGAAGACCGCGACGTGATACAAATCTGTCTAGAGTAGCCAAGAAGCAATCGGCGGAAAGAGAAGAGAGCGTTTCCAAATGCACGGCTTTAGTGGAAAAGCACACAAAGACTGCTAAGTAAGCCTTCTCTATCTTCGCATTACGCCGTAAACTTTCCTTTATGCAGAAAGGTCCGGCTAGATCTACACCTACATGCTCAAAAACTTTATTAGGCGATAGCCGAGTGGACAGAAGATCACCCATTTTAGGCTGAAGCAGCGTTGGTTTGCATTTGAAGCAGTTCTTGCACATAGCGTGAATTGATCGAATGAGGCTACGAGCCGACAGGATCCAATATTTTGTAAGGTTTGCGGACCTGTATGTAAATATTTCTTATGAAAATATTCAACCAAAAGCTTTGTAAACCTGCACTGCTTCGGCAATAATAAGGGATGCTTCGCATTGTATGGCAGATCAGAGTGTGAGATACGACCCCCCACCCTGAGGAAACCACTAGCGTCAAGAAAGGGTGCAAGTTTCCTTAACGAGGGAATGTACGTTTCGCCCTTTTTCAAAGCTTTTATTTCTTCTTTGAAGTAGGCAGCTTGTACTAACTTGATCAAGCTATCGTGAGCGTGGTTCAAGTCTGTAGTAGTTAAGACTTGATTGCAAATTGAAACATCACCGCGAAATTGTCGCAGTAAGCGTAAGATCCAGGCGACTGATCTTTGCATTTTTGAAAAGGATGAAACCTGATTGCAGAAACGTTCTACAAATTCCAGTTTCCCTTCTTCTCCCGTCTGTTGAGATAGTAAATTAAATGTATTTGAATTTAATTTCATCTCCGGGATTTGCGTTTCATTTTTATTTATATATGTAGACACAGGCCAGGTTTCTCGATCCTCATACATCCAGGCAGGCCCCTCAAACCACTGAGAGCTACTAGCCATGAATTGCGACGGAGAAACTCCTCGCGAGGCAACGTCTGCCATGTTGTTTTCACTGTTTACATGACGCCATGCATGAGGAGGTATTGACTGTTATTTGTGTAACACGGTTACACACAAATGTTTTTAATTTATACGCATCAGTTTGTACCCACGTCAAAACGATTGAAGAATCTGTTAATGCTGTAATTCTCGTCACATTAACCCGAGTCAAGCATTCACATGCGTATTTCATAAGCTTTCCAAGGAGAGCTGCAGCCATAAGCTCCATCCTAGGTATCGTCTGAACTTTGACAGGAGCTACTTTTGATTTTGCCATGAGCAATCATGCACTTCACATTCGACTCATGTCGTGAGATGACGTAAATGCGAGCAGCGTACCGTTGAAAGGTGACAGTAGTTTCACGGTGCTCAGCTGGAACTCGCTCGAACAATTGTTCCGAGTTGCTCGACCACTTCTTTAGCACAAGTCCACCGCACTGCAGCAAATTAATTAATTCGTCCTGTAATGCACATGCTTCAGAGAAGGTTGCGCATGACCATAAGATATCATCCATATAGATACCTTGGCGTACAACAGTAGCAGCCGAAGGGAAACCTTCACCTTCGTCACTGGCTAACTGCAGCAAAGTACGTATGGCCAGATATGGCCTCGAACTTACGCCATATGTAATGTCTTCAATTCATAGACTTTTATTGGTTCGTCAACGGACGAGCGATATAAAATGTGTTGATATTTTCTATCACATTGGCGCACAAGGATAGCACGATACATTTTGCAAATATCACTTGCGAAACAATATTCGAATAATCGAAAATTCGTTATGATGGCACCTATGTCACGGTATAGGTTTGGTCCTGTCAACTGAGTGTCATTGAGAGAGACGTTTGTAGACGTTTTCGCACTAGCATCAAAAACAACGCGCAAGGGAGTTGACGTACTGCCTGGTCTAAGTATACTGTAATGCGGAATCAGATACTTGCTCGGTTCGCTACCAGTATACAATTCCATGTGGTCAAGTTTTTCATACTCCAACATGAAGTCATTGTATGCTTGTTGCAGCACTGGTGAGCGCGCAAGTTTGCGCTCCGTTGCCCGTAATCGTCGCTCAGCTGCAACGCCAGAGTCTCCGAGAGTAGGCGCATCAGGAACAAAGGGCAGTGGCACAATATACCTCCCCCCCTCATCACGGGAGTGATCACGCACATATATATCTTCAGCTAGCTGATCTCGTGGGCTAAGTACAGGTTTGCACGGCAATTCCTCTACTTCCCAGAAGTCACGCAGCGTTTTGTTTAAAGTCTTCTCTTGGGAAATTGACAGGTGTAAATTCAATGACAGTCGTATACTGTCATTGTATAATCTTCCGCAAACGACGTAACCGAAAATAGTTTTAATAACTTTTGGAATGTTCGGTTTGACATTAGTAGGCTTGTCTAAAATCAATTCTGACACAACGCCGTTGTCCAGCAGAATATCCACCGATGACTTCTCGAAGAATAACGGGTCAGCCAATTTGAAGCTCTTGTGTTCTTCCACAACTTCTGGCGGAAATGAAACATTTGGCATTTCAGATGACACCTTCTCTACCACGACCATTTTTACCTGAAAACTCGCAACGTCCGATTTACACGGTTTTAAGTCGCACGTCACCATGCCAAAGTTTTTAACCTCTTCACCTCCTAGTCCTGATACTGTGTAAGGACATTTGTTGCGAGGTAAGCCCAAACGTTGAGCACAACTTAAAGTAATAAATGAGCTTTGAGCTCCGGAATCAAGAACAGCACGGCAGTTCTGATGTTGACCAGTGATGTCAACAACTAGAGTCCTCGTAGTCCCCAACACTACACCGTAAGAACTGGAACTTTCAGTCACGGAATGAAGATTCTCAGTTATGGGTGGATCGGACGCCACACTCACGGAGCGCGGCGACGACGGCCCCGCTGCATGCACGGCAGCGCGGGGCGTCTGCAGCGTCGGCACGGCCGATGCTTGCAGAACACTCGCATCCCGATGTAGTAAATAGTGGTGAGGCCGAGAGCAAACTCCACAAGTCATGTTGCTCTTACAACATGACGCTTCATGACTACCTTTCAAACAGTTGGTGCATAGCTTCAAGGCATTGACACGGTCAATCCTATCTTGAACTAACAGTTTACGAAACTGTTTGCAACGATAAATCAGATGATTTGAGTTGCAATGCACGCAAGTCAGTTTGTTTTGGTTCGAATTATTTTGAATATCATTAGATCATTACGCGAAACAGCTAATCCAACCTTTTGCGAAGACGAGGTCGAATTCGAATATTTGTAACTGGCCGGTTTATGACTCGGTTGCGTGAAGTTGACAGGTGACTTCACTTTACTAGAAAAAGTACCTATATGTTCCAACACTTTTATTTGTTTGTTTACGAAATAAATTAATTCCGCGAAAGTCGGCAATTTATTTTGATCACGGCTTTCTTCAAATAATTTTCGAGTATGACTGTCTAACCCGCGCAATGCCAAATGACAAAACAAATAGTCGTCCAAGTTCTCAATCTGCAAGGCGTGAATCGCTTTTAAGGAATGGTCAAACGTTTCCACGAATGAGGTTAAATTCGTTACGCTATCCTTTGTCAATGGTGAAAAGTTCAGCATTTTATCCAGATACCTTCCGGTCAATCCCCTGACATCTTGGTACTTATCAAGCAAACCTTGCCAAATTAAAGGGTAATTATAAGATGTGATCGGAAGACTCTTGACAATATTAAGTGCTGGACCTTTGACACAAGACAGCAGATAATGAAATTTATCTATGTTCTCAAACTTGCGATTGTGAACAAAAGACACAAAAGTATCATGAAATGTGGTCTAATTTTCTACCTGACCATCAAACTCAAAGAGAGTCAGTTTCGGTAAGACCGGCCTGGCTAAACAATCATCATTGGATTCAGTTGAATTTTTTGAGGTTGGCTCCTGGACTAAACGGTTGCAGTTCAAGCTACATTTTTACAAGCGAAATATAAATCGTCAAAGCTTTCTAACGCACTTGTTGAAGGTTTAGTCTTAGGATTCGACTGCATTTCAAGCATGATAATCTCCATGACGATTTTTTCGAAGTCGCAACGTGCGTCATCGAGTTCTGAAAACTGTACCATGTAACTCTGTACCGAGTCTAGACTATCCAATTTAACAGTTTTGGAAACATCGTAAGCCTTTTGCAATTTGTTAAACAAATATTCTTTTTTGAGTGTCAACGTGTTTATTTGCAATAACAATTGCACCTCGCCTTCCGCCATTTTTGTCACGGACAAAATATGCGACGAATTGGATGTAAATATGAGTGTAATCTAGAAGAAACTGAAAATAGGCTGCGAATACGATTCGCAATGGAAAGCAGCGGTTGTATGAGAAAGATTTTTCGATAAATTAGGTTGGTTCAAAGTCAATGGATATTTTTTTAATGCGGGTCGAAGGCCAGAAAATGTAGCGTAATCGCCACGTGGTGGTAGGACTGTATTTGGAGTTTAAATTTACGAGATGGGAAAGGGGTTATAATAGCATTTAACGTGACTATGATATTTTATGTACGTTTGGTGAGACTTACTGCTACTGCCGGATCGCTGGTCGACGTAGGGAGGCCTCCGCTTCCACAATGCACTTATTACATATTTTACTTAATATTCTTCTAGCAGACTTAACATTTACTTTTTGCAGGCATAATGACACTAAACTTCAACGTAATAGTTTCTTCTTAAGGCGGCCAGTTGTCACCACCATTCATAAACGTAATGTTATAGTATAAAGGTTAAATACTAAACAAGACGTAACGCCGTGAAGACCCAGACCCAGTGTGTTGACGATGAGGGACCTTCTTGTTCCTTTAGTCGTCAACACAGTGAATCCTCCTTTTTGTAAAGGGTCGGCAACGCGCATGTGACTCCTTTGGAGTTGTAGGCGTCCATAGGTTACGGTAGCTGCTTACCATCAGGCGGGCCGTATGCTTGTTTGCCACCGTCGTGGTATAAAAAAAAAAAGACATAACTGTGCTTCCATAATAAGCCGATTTCTTCGTGTTTACGCGCGACACGCACACATCTATAACTCGTGGACGAGCGGTGATTGGTTCAAACGTCAAAAGTGAGTGTGTGTGCACGAGATCGCGGCTCATTATGGAATCACAGTTTTATCTTCGTGGGATTACGTCTTCTTAATTTATATGTCTATGGTCCTCTACTGCCATTTCTCTCATCGTTCGACGATTCAATTCAATTCTCGGATAAAATTTCGCTTAAAACTCGATTACTGGAGCATCTGCGTTCTACAAATAAGTAGGTATAGTACTTAATAGCAGTCAAGGTAGGTACAGTGTGGTTACCATAGTGTAAGTATATAGAATAGTAGAGTAGTGGTTAAAATATGATTATTCGGTCTTTTTAAGCTTTCGTACCTTAATAGAAAAATAAGAACCCTTATAAGATCACTCCTGTTTAAGAATGTACAGTCACCGCCAATAGTATCTTCCTACACGGAGGCCGCAAAAATATGTGACACGCTCTTATGGCCCTACAAATAAGAGCCTGTCACATATTTTTGCTGCCTTCGTGTAAGAAGATACTATTGCCGGTGACTGTACTTAAGCAAAAATTTACCTACCCCCAAAACCATGAAAAATAAACATAAAATAGCTTTTACTTACATGCAGGAAACCCTATAAGAAGTTTGGAATACAATATCGGTATTTATATAACCGGTATACCGGGATTGCCCATACAAAGTATACCGGTATTACATTCCCTAATAAGAAGTGTACTAAAAAAAATAAGAGGTATTCTAAATCAAATCAAATCAAAATTCTTTATTTCTTTAACATGAAAGTATATACTTACTTATATCCTATATTGACCGGCGTCTCCTTGTAAGTTATTTACAGAATAACCTGTGCTAGGAGGCACCGCTCTTCCATATCTACAGTTTATATTGAAGTACGGTGAAGGTATTGAAGGTCCGCTTTTACAATGAGGCTATCGCGTGTGAAATTTCTACTAGAGGCGCTAGTGTAGACGGAGGTCTTCAAAATGTCACATTCCAAAGTAATTAAGTGGGATTCGCGGAATTATTACAAATTTAACAATGTTGTGGATATTTTGCCATACCAGGATAATAAATAATAATAATAATAAAGCCTTTATTATTTCCTTAATATACAAACGTGCAGAACAAAAAAATATTTATATTAATATAAAATCCTTAATATCAAATAATGTCATGTGTAAAGTTAAATAAATTAAATCTAGTGAATTTAATCATATTTAGCATCTCGCAATAGCAGTCAAATTAATTTACATTTAAAGTTAAAAATAGCACAGTCAAATGTCGTATTAAAAATACTCGAATGCCTGCGAGTCACGTCATGCCACCTTTATACCCCTCGTCACCTCTGTGGATGGAGTTTGGCCCCACAACTGGCCACCTTCGTAAAACACCTCGGGGAAGCACTGGCATCTCGCTGGAATAGATCCCTGTCCAGTGTTTTAGGCTGGCTCAGGGCCCGTATAACTACCTCTATAATTAGAGCGACGAGCATGTGCATCCGAGGTACCCGCCATAAATGGAAGCCAGTAGCAAAACTCTTTGGCTTCGATGATGGTGCTGCGCTTCCACACTCCGACTGACATTTTATATTTATTGCTTAGTTCCACCGAAATATGTTTTATTTGTCTGTATGTTTACCATTTGGTCAATAAATGATTGCACATTTTAAATGTTAAATATCTATGTACAAAAAGAAATTTGTTTTATATTATAAACTAAGCTTATTACTAAATTACAAAAAAACAAGTGAATCATGTCATATGTATATTTTTGATTAATGTTCCAAATTTAATTATTGAATTAAGGACCTCTTACGAGTAAAGGCCTCCTCCATATTTCTCCATGCTACTCGGTCGTTTGCCTTGTCCATCCAGCCATTACCTGCTACTTTCTGAATGTCATCGCTCCAGAGCGTTGCTTTTGGTCTTCCTTTACCTCTTTTGTTGATAGGTCCGGCCCAACTTGTTATTTTTTTAGTCCATTTCATGTTGTCCATCCGTGTTATATGGCCAGCCCATTTCCATTTAAGACTTTTGCAGTGAGTTAAAGCATCTATAACGTTTGTCTTTTGTCTAATTTCTGAGTTTCTTATCCTGTCTCGTAGTTTTAGCTTAAGTGTACTCCGTTCAATAGCTCTTTGACAAACTTGGATTTTATTTTGCGTATGCCATACCAGGATATTGAGGGATATATATCGCAAATGTGAGTGTCGAGTGATTGAATATGATTGTTTAAAAAGAGGAACAAAATTTTTTTTTTTTAAGTATAAGCGGTATTTCGCCACACTGCGGCGTCATCGATATTTACGTACGGTCGGTCGGGTCGGATCGATTGTATTAAATATTATTTAAGCATAAATATATCTGGTTTTTACAAACGTGTTTTAAAAAACTACAGCTGTATTTCAGGACCAGGACCTACAGTGGCGCCAACTGGTGAGTAAAAAACGGTAGCCCTCATTCACAGAGAACCTCCTATAGAGTAATAATCTTGCTAATTTTGTTCGCGAACGAAGTCACCAAAACATGCGGAAGACATGCCGGGCGGGTGGGTAATATCGGCGCTGCGATTGGTCGTTTCAAGGACGCGCGCTGTCGGGTGAATCCGTAGTGATGGGAAATGTTCAATACATGTAACCGGTACCGGTATGTATTGTACCGTAATTTATTGTAGGTAAATTATGATACTTGCTGTTTACTAAATCGGTAACAATATGAAATATGTACTTATCTATGTACCTACTTTGAAAATGTACCTAAGAACTGGCCAAAACTGGCTCCTAAGCCCCTTTTTGACATTTCATTAAAGAAAAAATATATGTAATGCCATAATCTTAACAGTAAAGATTCATATAAATGTAGTAATATATTTTAAATCTCCTCAAAGTGGCTAGAACTTGCCCTATAATGCTTCGCACATTGTACAGTCGACGTCAAAGATATTTTTAGAAATAGAAATATAATTTTTTTGCCACTTTTGTACCTTATTACAAAGGAGTAAGTTGCAAAACTGTAAACATATATTTGACGTGGACTATCAAATCAAATTTACCAAGTTGGAGGTGTTTTAGTGATAAATAAACTAACACGATTGTACTTTTTAAATTTATTTTTATTCAAAATATTCCGAGCATTAAAAAAAATACTATAATATATAGGTAGGTACAAGGACCTACTCAGCCGTTCTTTAGTGTATAAGTACAGACGTGACCAAATTAGTTTCGTCTTTACGGCTATGATAGGAATTAACCGAATATTAAACATACTTAAATCGTTTTAAAGTTCATCATCAGCGAAATCTTGTGACTGTAGACCCAACCGCTCAACAAGTGGATTCTAAAAAGCCTTCACAGCATTTACCTATATCAAACCAATCCCGAGTTCCGTTGCACATCCTCGAAGTTCACCATCAGCGTGATCTTGTGACTGTTGACCCAACTGCTCGCCAAGTGGATTCTAAAAAGCCCTCCCACACAACATATATCACAAACCAACTCGGAGTTCCCTTAATCTTCAACATGGTTCATCATCAGGCCCACCTGTGATTCATTAGCAGAACCCTGAAAAGCTTGCGTTTAAAATGTACAGTACAATTACTTAATTACATATTATAATGTATAATACCAGTAATGGTAAACATACTCATTACTTGTCTATATAACTGCTAACTACCAACTACATAAAACGACAGATACTACAGATTAACTACTCAAAGTAAAATAAAATAAAAAAAGGTAATATAGCGCGATATCTGTTTTCTAAAATATTTCTTAAATTCGGTACGCACGAAAGCACGTGGTATCGGTAAATCCGGTATTTATCAAAGTTATCAAACGCGCATCACTAGTTCTACACGTGCTCCGCCAGAAAGGAATAGCACATTGTATGTTCAATTTGAAGGAAGGGGACAGACTAACTAACTACTTCTCAGCGTCCAGACTTCAATGAACTCCGCTGGCCAGAAAGAAATTATCAAACAAACGATGATTTCGACTTACTTGTGGAATGTTATGCCATTTTTATTTAAACTTGAAGTTTTGGAATTGTTTCCACACCACCTTAGACAACAATATCCCATGATTTCAATAATTTGCCTCACGTATTCAATTTATTTCTCGCATAAACGCACGATACGAGCAGGTCTAAAACTTGGACGCAACTGAACGACTCGGCGGGCGGCCGTGCAATTTGTTAGTCGTTTTACTCCAACGTGCGGTGACCCCAAGTCACCTTATAAGGCTTATCTAGTGGTTACCTTATCTGTGCCCTCATTCCAATAAATATCGCAGGCATTAGTTTATCTTAAGAACACCTTCGTTAAACAGTGCTAGATAGGATTGAGTGAATTTAATTTTGACATCCGGACGCCTCTGCCAAGAAACCGATAAGAAAAACTCCCATCAAGCGTCGGCGTCAATAGCTGGCTATTCTTATCACTTGCCCGACAAATTGCTATGGCAGCGTTAGTCTAAACAAACATTCTTCGCTACCTATCTAATTATGAGTAATTATATTGATACTATCAGAGACTATGCAATCTATACATATAATAGACAGCCACCAAACGAGAGCAACCAAAAGATACCCCAAATGTAGGAGGAAATGACATCTGCGCTGCAGCGCCATCTAGTAAGGAGTAGCGTTAGTACTAAGGCTTGCAATTATCCGGATAAAAAAATATATTAAAAAAAATACATTATGGGACAATCTTGCACAAATCAACCTAGTCCCAACGGTAAGCTCAATAAGGCTTGTGTTGTGGGTACTAGGCGACGATATATATAATGGATAGATATAGATAAATACTTAAATACATACATAGAAAACATCCGTAACTAAAGAACAAAAATCTGTGATAAACACACAAATAAATGCCCTGACCAGGATTCGAACCCGGGACCTCTTGCTTCGTAGGCAGGGTCACTACCGACTGGGCTAGGAGGCCGTTAAAAATAACATGAAAATATTCTAATTTTTGAAAGATTACACTACAATTACCATTCGCAGATCATCGCTAGGCAGATCGATGGGAGAATGAGAATCTCTTCAGCAGCTCAATAGTGGCAGCAGTGCCAGAAGTTATAGCGCGTAGACAGCGTGACATAAGTTTTTATATAATAAGTACCGCTTGCCGCCATTTTTATCGTTCATATAAGTATTATTACATTCATCGATTCGACATGCCAAACTGCGAGACGTGGCTCTCACACTTGTCTCGCTAGGTGATAGAGTGAAATCCATCTGTCCACACGTGTCCACACGTGTCCACACCTAACTGTCAATCTGTCAGTAGTTCTCGCTAGAGCGTTTTGTCTATGGCTATGGCCACCATTTTAGATGTCACTCTTGAGTGATTCCACCCCAAATTTCAACTGCCACAAAAGTGTGATCTTCATAGTTGTCTCTATGGATGGTATAGGAAGGAGGAACTCTCTTATAGGAAAACGGTCGAAAAAGTGTCCAGCGGTAAGCACTTGAAACCAACTTGTCTAGGTGTCACGTTTTCCACGCGGTATGATGTCATTGGTGATAATGACAAATCCATAGTGGGCATATGGATTAAGATTTGTTTTCGCCTTCTAGCTCCACAACCCCTTGAACGATCCTTCTCATATACGAACTCACATATTTTATGTATTTCTGCTACAACCCCAACAAATTTCATAAAGATCAGAATAACGTTACCTACTAAAATTATCGCGGAACAAACTCTCAAAATCAAAAACCGGCCAAGTGCGTGTCGGACCACGCATAGGAGGGTTCCGTACCTTTAATGTAATAACAACCAAACTAATGCCAAAATAATCTGATGCCTATGGAAGAAGTTTTTTGGAGATAACTCAAAAATGGCTGAACCCATAATGTTCAAAATTATTTTTGTAGAAAGTATATGATAAGGCACATCGCCTCAAATTTTTTCATACATTTTGGACTTACGGTTCAAAAGTTACAGGGGGACACAATTTTTCTGACTTTCGAAGCGATTATTCCAGAAAATATTCGCTTAATCACAAAATGGTCAAAAAACCTCAATGTTATTTTTAAAGACCTATCGATTGATGTGTCACATGTTTGGTTAAAAAACATTTTTTGAAATTTAGTTATATCTATGGAGCGCCCCCCTAAAAATATTTTTTTTTCAAATTTAACTCCATAACTAAGTAGCGGCATACAAAATACACCTTATGTGTAAATTTTATTCAGATACGTCGTATAGTTTCCGAGTAAAATGGCTGTGACATACGGACGGACAGACAGACAGACATGACGAATCCATAAGGGTTCCGTTTTTTGCCATTTGGCTACGGAACCCTAAAAAGCCATCGAAATGTCGAGACCAGTAGCCGAAGTTGTTTGTAAGAACTCACTTCGTTCGTTCGATAAACAACAGTTAATTTTCGAATTACGATGTTTGCAGTAGGCCCTCTGTACAGCGTGCACTGAACCTTCGCATGCCATACATTTTTATAGTATGTACATTAATTACATGTGCTTTCTATAAACGTCAAACTGCACTGACTCGCTGCACACTCCGCTTTTTCTTGTTTTTTTACAGTTACAAAATGTGATATTCCACGTCAATGGTACCATTCGGCGCTTACATTTTTATTGTTCGAAAACAATATTGAATCTGTACAACGTACGACGTAAACGCCTTCCGTTAGGATAAATACTAGCGTAAGAAAGAGACAGTATAATTATGTCTGTCTATGCTCGAAGTAAAACAAACCCAGGCCAAACTACGAGTATATAATATATATTACAAATAGCCTAAGCAAGCGATCTTCCTCATCTCGTGTACTTCCAGTATTTGGCTAAAATTGACTAATAGGGCAATAAAATCTAATAGAAACATTTACTGCAAGTTAAATGCACTAAATAGCAGTTATATCCACTTTCCACTGCAAACTATCGTTAGTCACTATGAAGCACTCAAACTATCGTTAGTCATCATACGAGACCAGTGGGCGTCCCGTTTCCGTAATGATGCATAGCGGCTCATCTCTGGTTGTCCGGGATAAAAACACAGATGGGTTTAGTCATAGCCTAATTATACAGGTCAGTTAAATTGTTGACACCTCGTGACGTCAGTGACCACACTGACGTCATCAGGGAACGATGCGGTTCTCAAACTTTTAAAATAGGGAAAATTATTTAATAGAGGATTACCTCTATTATTAGTAATTATACTAGACATTATAATAAGAATGCAAATGAAATGCCGTGCCATTAAAAAACAAATCATTGGGTATATCTAAACGACACCATACCAAGGGTGAGCAAGTACCTATGCATCTCTGTCAAAAAAATTGAGTTTGACATTTAGTATCCGATACACGTTTCCCTAAGTGAGAAAGAGAACTTGTCATGCGTTAAGAAGGGACAACATGATTCGTAACGTCAAAGAAGAAGCTGAAGAATCCGCGGATGCGGATATTAAAAGGCTCACATCCCTGGAATACGGATGCGGATGTAAGACAAGTACACAAAAAAAACAAATATTAAAGTTTTGTACTACTCACATCATACAAAGCCCTTCGCCCTACAATAGCATTTCAACACTAAAATCAAAACAAAACAAACTCGTAATTTCTTGTCGCTATCCGTCAAGGACATAGAGCTCGATCGACGAATCACGAAAATGTAACAATATTCCGATTGGGTAATGGTGAAATTACCTACGTTACTTTACCTAGCACGTGCGCCGTCGCAGAGACGTAATGTAATAATTTTTAAGAAAAAAAAACCGACTTCAATGGGGGTAGCCGGTGAAGGATTATTGTAGATAGATGGTGCACTTAGATTCCATACAATGAAATAACTTGCTTAAAAAACGCAGCGGAGAGGACCAATCGCCAAACGTGAACTATGCGTCGTTGAAGAGTTCCGTTCTGATTATCATCAACAGTTCCACTTCATCAAATGTCACTCTTTTGAATGAAAATGCTTGATTTGTTGATAAAAATACAAAAGTCACTTTATGTATGCCTTTAAGATTTGAGGAATTCCCTCGATTCCTCGTGGAACTCATCATCAGAACTTGAGCTTGACGAAAATTGGTCCTGACAATCTAACTTGCTTAACAAACATAGCGAAGAGGAAGAATCGCCAAACATGAACTATGCGTCGTTGAAGAGTTCCGTTCTGTTCATCATCAGCAGTTCCACTTCATCAAATGTCACTCTTTTGAATGAAAATGCTTGATTTGTTGATAAAAATACAAAAGTCACTATGTGTAAGCCCTTAAGATTTGAGGAGTTCCCTCGATTCTTCATGGATCCCATCATCAGAACTTGAGCTGGACGAACATTTGTTCTGACAATTAAACTTGCTAAACAAACACAGCGAAGAGGACGAATCGCCAAACGTAAACTATGCGTCGTTGAAGAGTTCCGTTCTGATCATCATCAGCAGTTCTACTTCATCCAATGTCACTGTTTTGAATGAAAATGATGGTTTTGTTGATAAAAATATAAAAATCACTATATGTATGCCTTTAAGATTTGAGGAGTTCCCTCGATTCCTCATGGATCCCATCATCAGAACTGCGTTTTGACAAAAACGGGACCAATCTGTATATATATACTTACAATCAAAAAAAGAATTTTCAAAATCGGTTCAGACATGACGGAGTTATGGAGTAACAAACATAAAAAAAAAAAACAAAAAAAAAAAAAAAAAAAAAAACATACACGCCGAATTGAGAACCTCCTCTTTTCAAATCTTGAAGTCGGTTAATTAAGACGTAATTCGCCTGTACCTAACACCATCCGTTAATATGAACTTTCCTCCATTGTTCTCTAATTCTCGTTAATTCACTGGGGCCCATTGTGATTGCATACACGTGTCGCCTGTCACTTGATCCTGTTTTAGAACTCTTTCCACAACAAATGATGTTAGCTTTTCAATACTCTTGAGTATACCTATGTTCGACAAGTTATGCTCTTAGTTAATTGATGAAATGACAACAAAAGACGACAGATAGTCGAAGGCTCGGAGGGTAAATGTGGTGGTATGTTATGTACATAACATACCACCAAATTTACCTATTTTAGTTGTTAAAAACAAACGGTTATTCATCTCTATGTAACTAATGTAATACTATTGTACTGTAACTCATGATAAAAAATAAAATAAAATGTATCTCTATATAGAACGGGTTAAAAGTGATATGACACGTTTTCGTCCTTTTCGTCTCACTTTTTAGAGTTGTAGGTAAGTAAGGATATAATTGTTTCGTTTATACTAACAATAACCGATGAAAAATCGGTTTCAGATGGGCATGTCGTACCTACCTATGATTGATTAGACATCATTATGATGTGCGAGTGTCACATAAAGTGTAAGGCACTGGTCCCACCGCGAGATAGTAAGCTATGAGCTATCGGCTATTTCAAGGGACAAAAGATAATCGCTCCCGTGTAAATAAAAGAGAGAGATGTATATTGATAGTTCATAGCTGGGCTATGAACTATAATCGCCCGGCGATGATATATCTCTCTCTTTTATTTACACGGGAGCGATTATCTTTTGTCCCTTGAAATAGCCGATAGTTCATAGCTTACTATCTCGCGGTGGGACCAGTGCCTAAGGTAGGTACGTTACTTTTACACTTTCAAGTAACTATGGATTATTTGATAGATAATAAAACAAAAACAAGTTAAGTCGACAATTTGATTTTAATGACGTTTTTCAGTTAGAGGTGTTTCCCGCAATTCTTCTTCTTTCGTGTCGACGGTTTCTATATGATGGATGCTCAGAAGGCAATTTAATAAGTTGATAACAGCTCGCTAGTTACTTGAGATTATAATTATTAGATGATTAGGTAAGTGCATGATTCTACATACTATAATGACGCCTCATCAGATCTATCGAAACGTCTTGTACGCAGCGAACGACTGATGCAGTTACACACAAGGTTTTTTATAACTCTTGCGAACAATAAAGTTTTAAGACAAAAAAGATTTAAAAAATAACTAACACTTCCACTTTTCTATAACTCCCGCTACGCATGCGTGTAAGGGCACGCATTGTGAGCAAATCTCATGTTTTTTAGGGTTCCGTAGTCAACTAGGAACCCTTATAGTTTCGCCATGTCTGCCCGTCCGTCCGTCCGTCCGCGGATAATCTCAGTGACCGCTAGCACTAGAAAGTTGAAATTTGGTACTAATATGTATATCAGTCACGCCGACAAAGTGGTAAAATAAAAAGTGGAAAAAAATGTTTTATTAGGGTACCTCCCCTATACGTAAAGTGGGGAGTGATTTTTTTTTTCATTTCAACCCTAACGTGTGATATATTGTTGGATAGGTTTTTAAAAATGAATAGGGGTTTACTAAAATCATATTTTGATATTGTAAATATTTTCGGAAATAATCGCTCCAGAAGTTAAAAAAAAATGTGTCCCCCTCCCCTCTAACTTTTGAACCATAAGTTTTAAAAATGTGAAAAAAATCTCAAAAGTAGAACTTTATAAAAACTTTCTAGGAAAATTATTTTAAACTTGATAGGTTGAATAGTTTTTGAAAAAAAAAATACAAAATAATTTCTGAACTAAGTTTGTAATTTAACCGTATAAGCAGGTGTTTATTGTACCTGTAATTTCTACAAAATCACAATGAAATGAAGTGCTTTCAAATAAAGTAAAAACGGTGAAAATCGGTTCACGCAATAATCTATTATCCCATAAAAATCATCTTCCATACTTTAAGCTCGCGCGCAATAGTTTACTTAATTTGCCGATAGATGTCGCTGTACGTGGAACGCTCATATCATATCCTACATGGCGGTGTTATTTTAACTTTTAAGTCGGGACACTTAGGTACTGTGACGGACGGAAAACTACGGAACCCTACACTGAGCGTGGCCCGACATGCTCTTGGCCGGTTTTTTTTATTATAAGCTTTAGATTTTAGCTGTGCACTATACCTTGACCTAAACTCATGCACTTATATTTTACTACCCTTATATGTATATGCTCCTACATCATCAGTGATCGGGTCTAGGATGCAATTTGGGCATTCTAGCCGCTAGCCGTACTTACATATTTATTATACCTAAGATAACCATCCCAGTGATCGACACGCTAATTCCCAATAGATGACACCCTGCTGTAACCTTTATTACCTACTAGCTTTTGCCCGCGGCTTCGTCTGCGTGGAATTAGTAATCCTTAAGAGGTGACTTCTGGGATAACAACGCAAACTATTTCAATATGTACCAAATTTCATCTAATACTTACTCATACGTACAGCGGTTATTTTATTACGAATGTCTTAAGTTTAAAGATGACATGTATTGGGTCAGTCGAGCACTCAGCCTTATATTAATATTATTTTTTCTCAATAATGTCCTGCAGGGTAGACTTTGCTGGTTAACATTAGGTGGCGAAATCCATTAGTTTATGGTTAGTCAAAAATTAAACAGTTAAAAACCTTACATTTCCGGTTACACATATACTTTAAAAGACCCTACTCGTAGTAGATATGGACTAAGAGTTGGCCACGTCAGATATGACACAATAATGAGAGCAACAAAACCCGTCTGGTTTGATTGCTGTACTATCCTTATTGGTAGATCCGGGCATCTGGCAGTTTTTAATGGGTTGAGGTCAGAGTGAGAGACTAGTAAAAATGTTGAATTGGAAAATAGTTATACCAAAATAAGTAAAAACTGCCGAAGTTATCTCAGTTATAGAATATAGCTAGGGCTTATAATTTAACATTAAAACAAAAAAAATGCGTATTATGCCGGGCACACAACACAGCTTACAAAAACAGCAGGCGACAAACTATGAATTACATTATACGTTGTTTATGGGACTACTTTCCCCCAACAGAAAATTTTGGCAAAGATGTAATCTAATTATTTAAGTATATAATTTCTCATAATATTGCATCAAACCCAGAACTCTAGGATTAGTTTTCTTAAAGTAGTGTGTATTCTTTGACCTCAACCACTTTACAGAGCTGCCAGATGTCGAGATCTAGAAATAAGCATAGTATAGCAAACTGACTAGAGGGGCTTCGTTACTCTCATTATTGTGCCATATCTGACGTGGCTAGCTCTCCGTCTAGTATATCAAACAGTAATAATAATAACGTTGTTGTCGCCATACCCACCTTATCAGCAAACAATTACGTTAAGTAGTACCGGTTGATAAGTAATCACATTAATGGTATAAACAAACATGTAATTAGCTAAGGTATTATAATAGAGTCGAGTTTGTTGACTCACCTGACCTACATATCCTGAAATGTTGCAAATAAATAGCCCTTTCATCAAATTGGGTATGTAATTATGAACCCGATGGTACATTATAGGATAGGAATTGGCATTTAAATAGGTTCAACCGTTTTAGCGTTACGGTACCACAAACACACACAGACACAGCACATAGCGGCCAAACTTAAAACACTAGGGGTTTTGCGTCTGGGTTTAAAACAAATAGGTACCTACAGCTGGGGTAATACAGGGGCCGCGATTCGAAAAATAAACACACACACTGGACAGACACAGCTCCAACCCAACACAATCCAACTCAACTCAACGCTATAACGACATTGACATTTGCTATTCGAACAGATTTTCATTCAACATTGGTCTCACATTGGTCTCACATTGGTCTCACATTGGTCTCACATTGGTCACACATTGGACCAATGTGTGACCAATGTGAGACCAATGTTGAATGAAAATCTGTTCGAATAGCAAATGTCAATGTCGTTATAGCGTTGAGTTGAGTTGGGTTGTGTTGGGTTGGAGCTGTGTCTGTCCAGTGTGTGTCTTTATGCAACGTCTCTCAATTAGCCACGCGTGCCAACATCCGTCTCGTCTCGTCGCTAAACGAATCGGGTTAAAAATAGCGCCCATTATTATTGTAACGCTTCATTAAATACGTATTTAATTACGTAAGTAACTGCTTCTGCACTCAATTAATTAATTCTTAATATATGTTATACTCGTTGGTATTCTCAGTCTTTGCCAGAAAAGGCTCGAGCATTTTTTTTTTTAGGTCAGAGATAAGATAATTGTAAATAATAGTAAATAAATCTCGTGTCTCGTCTTAATTTATAGATAGCGCCACCAGGAGCCACGACACATGGTATACAATTATAATATTAATAATAATTACAAGTAACTTACAAGTCTCTGTTTGGCCTAATGGTTGACTGGTAGAGAATGCCATTTGGCATTAAGTAGGCCATTTGTACATTATCACTTGTTGTGCAATAAAGTTTAAATAAATAAATAATTACGTCGGTAGTGCAACCAAACGTTAATCTTTAGTTATTAGTATGCCTACTATCGTTATAACTGGATCCAGAGGGCTGACAGTGCTGGACCCTGTTGGTGGACCTCGGAGTGGTAGGTCAGAAAGGTACTTATTAATGTATATCCTAACTATTCTTTTTATGTTGAAGCAATGACACACAACGTCACACATTTATCGATTAATAACGAACTTTCGTTAAATGACTCTTTTGCTTTGCCTCAGTAAAAAGTGTACAAACCTACAGTTGGATACGTTTAATAAAAAATAAGTGTATGTTTACGCGCAATAAATTGGAATTTCCGATCTTTGCCAAAATGGGCTCGATCATTCCTAACTTAACGTATTCAAACTTAAAGTCCGGAATATTGTCATCACATCACTTATCGAGCGACGCCTCTCCGGATACCAAAATCAAATGAACCTTTATTATCTCATTCGTAAAACTTATTTCAAGTAAGTAGGGTAATTGTGCTAGTTTCCCATCCAGGTCCAGTTTACCGTCCACTTGATTAAACTGCTGCAAATAAATGGGAAAAACTTTTTAAGGTCAACATAGTTTATATTTATAGTTTATTCTTTAGTAGATCTTTTTAATTTTAAGCTTTTACTTTGGGAAAAACTTGAAGATAAGCATATAAATAAGTATGGACGGAAAACTGACAAGAGTGGACCAAATCTAGCACAATCATTCAATCACAATCACCTATTTTCTTATTTTATTAAATATATATGTATGTATGTATGTATGCGCTATGTAAGTTTTGTAGCGGTACCCAAGAATTAATATTCTGCATTTAGAACTTTTATGTAAATTTGATTATTATCAAATTATTTACATTTTACTAAGGTACTAATATTGACTCAGTTATGCAACTAACTGTACTATCGGGTTCAGAATTGCATGGCCAATTTATGAATGAATTCATTGATAAATTGACCATGCAATTTTGAACCTGATGGTACATACAAGGCTAAGAGGATTTATTTATTTATCGTATGGCTACATGTCACTGGATATAGCTAGGCATTTCTTCCCTGGGATAGTAGTAGTGGGAAAGCAGATGATGAAGAAAATCCAGTGAGTGCTGCGAGGTCCAGAGGGGACAGTGCAGCTGCCAAGTTTGTTACTCTTTGAGCATCACCAAGGGATCACGTGTAGGGTTGTCTAAGGTGTTTCCTACGGACGCAGAGTAACATTGATCCCCACATGAGAAGATTACAATGTCTATTAGGTACAAAACCGCTTTCATAATTATGATGTCTATACTCGTCCTACATCGCGCAATTTGAATGCAACTTTAATACATTACGCGACCGCAATGTATTGAATATCGTACCTAGGTAATTTGTTTGTTGCGAGACTTCCTAGGTCAATAAAGACCCTTTAACTAGCCTAGCGCGATCTATGACGTCAGTGACGTACCGAATCTCGTTCCATCCATGGCACCGCACAAAAATGGATGGAATTGAATGTGTTGTGTTAGGTGCCTAAGATGGTGCCAGGCGCGGTTACAGGGGGGGGACAACAGGGGCAATTGCACCCCCCCCCCCCTGAAACGCAAACCTCGTATACTACGGGGGCTACGGGGCCCATAGGTGCGGACCGCGAGATTTTTTGTGAAGGGAAGTGCCTCCCCTGAACGAAATCCTGGATCCACGCCTGGATGGTGCCTAGTTACTAATGTCATAAATGCCAAATGCCTAATTTGGGCAACGCTCATAGACGTACACAATAGAGTAACATAATACCGTGCGACAAAACTGTGATTCCATTCCATCATAACCCGATTTACTTGTGTTTACGCGCGACACGCACACATACAACACCTGAAAGAGCAGTGACTTGTTCAAACGCCACAAGTGAGTATGCAGGGCCGGATCTAGGGTAGAGCGAGTGGAGCGGCCGCTCTAGGCGCCGGATGGCAAGGGGGGCGCCAAAATGGCAAATTAGGAAAAAAAAGTTTTAAAAGACGCGAGTGTGGTGCGGGCGCAAAATATGTACGCTTGGAGTTGCGCGTTCGTTCGGTTCACGGGTTTCGGTAAAAGTCGTTACCCCGATCAAGGGCTCGGGCCGGCGCTGTGAGTATGTGTGCACGAGAGCGCAATCATGGAATGAGGATTACGTCCATGGGAACGCGATTTTGTATCCTCAGATATTGTCAGTCAATTTCCAAATTACACTGGAGACTATCTCACGATTCACTATGCTTCTGAACAAATGCGATCTCGCATTGTTTATTGACTGACGCCGCCGTGCCAAGTGAATGAAAGCGAGTGTATGTGCTAATTTTACTACGTGCAGCTCCCTTGACATTGCTCTTACGTTGACTCTTGAAGTTCGATAAAAGGACGTGGTAAATATTGTGCTGATGGAAAGTTTTCATATTTGAAAATTTCTGACGTAGAAACATATTACGTTTTTCAACATTTCTTATGGAAAACTTTGCGAAAGGGAATCTTCCTTTGATTATTGTAAGATTTACTAGAATTTTCTGGGTATTCATGGAGTTGTTTTAAAACGAATGTACGCGAACAGAAATCTTAATTGTCAAAGGCTAGGAAAAGTCCGATAACGCGATGTATAAGTATGTGCAAGTAGATGTAGAAGTATAAAAAATATACATAGAACGTTCAGGGTTCTATAAGAACATTTTAAATAGGTTGCGTAAATAGGCAGTTTAGACCAGCGGGAAAACAATGAGAAATTTTGAATAATAAAAATTAAAAACTATTTGGAAAAAAATACAGCTTAGAGAGCATGGTGGCCGGAGATAGAATGTTAACCACATCAAGAAAACAATACTAGAGTTCTGGGTTTAATGCGATATTAAGAGAAATTAGATTATATCATTGCCAAAAGTTTTTCTGTTTGGGGGAAAGTATAAGTACTGTATAATGTAATTCATAGTTTGTCGCCTGCTGTTTTTGTTCCCGGCATAATACGCAATGTTAAATTATAAGCCCTAGCTGTCCTCTATAACTGAGACAACTTCGGCAATTTTTACTTATTTTGGTATACCTAACTATTATTTTCAAATTCAACAATTTTGCTAGTCTGTCACTCTGACCTCCACCATTAAAAGCTGCTAGATGCCCGGTACTAGCAATAAGGATAGTATAGGTATAGCAATCTAACCAGACGGGTTTGTTGCTCTCATTATTGTGTCATATCTGAGGTGGCCAGCTCTTAGTCTATTATCTACAATATATCGCCAACGTATTGCCATATAACGAACATGCTTAGATGAGCTCAACATGCAAGTATCTGCATGAATATGAGCGGCAAGCTTGTGGATTTGTGAGTTATCGTTAAGGTAGGGTTATCTGAGAAGCCCCTAGTTAATATTAACAGTCAAGTGGTGATGATAAGGTCTGACGCACTCGGCCCATTCGCTCTCCTTGTGATAAGAAATTAATTTAGCTATGTTTCTCCGTAGATTCTAGTCTAGGTATACCTTTAAAGCTTGGAATATAGAAGCAAGTTTGAATATAACGAATAAGTTGCGAATTTATTAATATTTTATTTTATTAAAAGCGATTAAGACTCAAAATCGTATAGCCTCGAGTGTCAATCGATGATTTGACAGCGACGTCTAGGCCATTTATATGTTACGTTCCGATAAACGAATAACAAATACTTTGATAGAAACAGTGAAGTTGACAGTTACTTTTAATTTAATATCATTCGTACTACCGAAATGTATTGCTTATTTTCGTAATTTAAATAAACTATTATTATCTACTGTTACTTTACCAAAGTTTTACGAGATAGTATCTTATTATTTGCGTAAAACGTAACAATTGTGGGTATAGATAGTTTGTAAATTAATGTCAGCGACGTCAGTGTAGGTGACAGCTTGAAATCTTGAATATACTATAGATTAGATTTCACATCCTATACTGTAGTCGTCAACACTGAATTTAATTAAAATTATTGAATTAATTGTGTGTTAAATAAAAATAAGTGATAAGGTAATCAGTCTATCAACTATGGATTCAGACGATAACCGCGCAGAAGGCTGGAAATATCTCAATAAGCAGTTCTTTGGTGATGGTTCGTACAATTTTATAAAATTGGAAATATATATCTTTTATCGTTGCTAGTACAAACATTTATGAGTCGATAACCTTTGCGGATCCATATATTTAGAACTGTTGTTTTGTTCTAAATGACTAACTATGTAATGTTGCATGAAATGACTGAATGTTTAGTATATAGATAAAACTACCAGGCTATCTACTTTGATTGAGGTTAATAAATATGAGTTATCGTTTGAATTATCAATAAAGAAACGAACATCTGCTTTTAATACAAACAAGTTAGTGTTTGACCTGTGTCTTGTTGGAAACATTTCTAATCAGAATATCTTTTCTAGTTCAAAATTCAAATGTCTTAATTACCATGGACTGTGTATCACAAGTTGTACACTATGTTTACACACTACAAATTGTATCCTTCTAGCGTTTGCTCCGGTTTTTTTCCATGGCTCAATGGGGAAGGCAACTTTCAAAGTGACATCTCGAACATTGGTCCTTAGAAAAGCTAAATTTGTGTGGCGGGAAGTCTTTTTGGTCATTAATTTTCACGAAAATTACACAATAATTTGTCTCTAATTGCTCTGAAATAGAAATTCACTGGTTTCATAAATACTCAGAATGCTGTAGACTAACGCCATAGGGAAGGTTTTTACCTAAGAAAAGGTTGATGATGGTTCAAGGGGTGTGTGGTCAAACCCGATAACTCAAGCTAATAGGTTTTTGAAAATAGAACAATTAGCTGTCATACGTTAGATGCTTATTTAAATGAAAAATTATTTCTACTTATCGGGTTTCACTTTGCAACCCTCGATACTAGTGTATACGGTTTTCGTACATAGTTAAGGACCATTCATCTTCTGTATCTTTCTCTCATTGTATGGAATCAGGAACAGCACCCTCTACAATAAGTTTTCACCCCATTGAGTTTTACCACGCCAGGCTACAAGCTCTTTGCACACTACGATACTACAGATACGACCTTTTGGTATTAGTTTTTTCTTATTCCATTGAGAAGAATTTAAGTTAAATTTAGACTAAGTTTGAAATTTATATTAGATTCATTTTTTTTGCACCCAGAAATAAAAGGCATTTTTATTTATTTTATTTTATTTATTGAGAAGGTACAGACGGAACCCTCCTTTATGCCATTTAGCCGGTTTTCTATTCAAGATCTTTTTCATTTACAGGTGAAAGGGCCAACTATGTGAACATTCCCCATGTGATCGCCATGGTGGGGCTCCCAGCGCGGGGGAAGACCTACATCTCCAAGAAGCTCTCCCGATATCTCAACTGGATAGGCATTAATACTAGAGGTCAGTATTCGTTTATTAATTGTAGGAAAACGATCTTGCTAATCTACAGTACGTACAGTCAGCATAAGAACCCGGATATGTTGTTAAACTACGTCCTTCCTAGTATTTCCTTAAATACCATCCAAAAGAGAAACATGGGTACTGCGAATGTCATCTCACCTCCACCTTACGGAAAACCACGGCCAAATATCACTAGACCCTACTCATAATGTTGTGTTCCTGTTGGTGAGTAAGGTTGTCAAAGAGCTCAAAGAGGACCCAGTGTGTTGACGATGAGGGACCCTCATGTTCCTTTAGCCGTCAACACAGTGAATTCTCCTTTTTTTTAAGAGTCTGCAACGCGCCCGTGACACCCCTAGAGTTGCAGGCGTCTGTAGGCTTCGGTAGCTGCTTACCATCAGGAGGGCCGTATGCTTGTTTGCCACCGACGTGGTATAAAAAAAAGAAGTAGCTAAACTGGCAACTGACAATATTATCTGGACACACTCTTGTTCTCTCCATAAATCCTTTACAAAATGAACTCATGTTCCGGGCAGCGAAAGTGTTAACAATGAAGTCATGTCAAGATCATTTTGAACACCTCACCCCCTTAGCAACTTCTGCTGCTGACTGTACTCTTTAGGGTTCACTTAGTAACACGAGTAAGTATTGAACAAAAGAAAATAGCTTGAACCGTAAATAGGCGGATCCACACCAAACAAGCCGCCTCGCTAGGACATTGCCGCGCGAAGCAGCTTGGCCAGTGTTGACGTGCCCCGCCCAAGGCATTGCGACCGCGCGCGCGTTTGCTTCGTTTTTTTTTTTATACCACGACGGTGGCAAACAAGCATACGGCCCGCCTAATGGTAAGCAGCAACCGTAACCTATGGACGCCTGCAACTCCAAAGGAGTCACATGCGCGTTGCCGACCTTTTACAAAAAAGGAGGATTCACTGTGTTGACGACTAAAGGAACAAGAAGGTCCCTCATCGTCAACAGACTGGATCCTCTTTGAGCTCTTTGGCAACCTTACTCACCAACAGGAACACAACCCTATGAGTAGGGTCTAGTGCTATTTGGCTGTGGTTTTCTGTAAGGTGGAGGTACTTCCCCAGTCGGGCTCTGCTGCAGATTTGAGCGATGACATTCGCTGAACGTGCCCTACCACACTTAGCGAGATGCCATTCGCAGTGCCCTCTCTTTTTGGCGTAGTTTAAGGACATACCCAAGTCCGGACGTAGTTTAAGGACATACCCCGGGTCCATAATCGTTCGAGGCACGCCTGCACCTGCAATTTCCTCGCGACTCGTTTGGGGTAGACCCGCCTAATGGTTTAACAATTAATGAATGTCCGTGATTGTACTAGCCCATACTTTCTCACTTTTATGACTGAAAGGATATTGGTCTTTTCTGTCTAAAAATATGCATCATCTAATATATCCCTTTAAGTCCACATACGTAACATTCAAAATGTTAAATTTAATCATTAAAAAAAATTCACCACCACCACCACCACCTGCTGCTCAAATGACTAAATACTGTTTTAGAATATGAATATAGAATGTGCTCCTTGCAGAATTAATACAACAATATGCTGCACTTAACAAAAAAAAGTTAAATGCTTATGTATTAATTAACTAACCACAATGTTAATGTTGGCATTGTTGTATATTACAATAATTATGGTTTATGTTTTTTGTTCCAGTTCCAATGACGTGATTGATAACCAAATTCATTTAAATCTAAATGTTATTACTTGAATACTATTACTCATTATTTAAATATGAAATCAATCACATAAAAACCTTTTTAAAATATTGGTTTCAGTATTCAACTTAGGAGAATACCGACGGCACGCCACAAGCGCGTACACGTCGCACGAGTTCTTCCGCGCGGACAACAAGGAGGCCATGGCGATACGGCAACAGTGCGCGCTCGACGCTCTCAAAGACGTCTGCGAGTGGCTGGCCAAAGGGGGAGAGGTCGCGGTGAGTGCCAGCTGAAGCTTAGGATTCTTAATATTAGCTAGCGGCAGCGCGTACACGTCATACGGGTTCTTCCGCGCGGACAACAAGGAGGCCATGGCGATACGGCAACAGTGCGCGCTCGACGCTCTCAAAGACGTCTGCGAGTGGCTGGCCAAAGGGGGAGAGGTCGCGGTGAGTGCCAACTGAAGCTTAGGATTCTTAATATTAGCTAGCGGCAGCGCGTACACGTCACACGGGTTCTTCCGCGCGGACAACAAGGAGGCCATGGCGATACGGCAACAGTGCGCGCTCGACGCTCTCAAAGACGTCTGCGAGTGGCTGGCCAAAGGGGGAGAGGTCGCGGTGAGTGCCAACTGAAGCTTAGGATTCTTAATATTAGCTAGCGGCAGCGCGTACACGTCACACGGGTTCTTCCGCGCGGACAACAAGGAGGCCATGGCGATACGGCAACAGTGCGCGCTCGACGCTCTCAAAGACGTCTGCGAGTGGCTGGCCAAAGGGGGAGAGGTCGCGGTGAGTGCCAGCTGAAGCTTAGGATTCTTAATATTAGCTAGCGGCAGCGCGTACACGTCACACGGGTTCTTCCGCGCGGACAACAAGGAGGCCATGGCGATACGGCAACAGTGCGCGCTCGACGCTCTCAAAGACGTCTGCGAGTGGCTGGCCAAAGGGGGAGAGGTCGCGGTGAGTGCCAACTGAAGCTTAGGATTCTTAATATTAGCTAGCGGCAGCGCGTACACGTCACACGGGTTCTTCCGCGCGGACAACAAGGAGGCCATGGCGATACGGCAACAGTGCGCGCTCGACGCTCTCAAAGACGTCTGCGAGTGGCTGGCCAAAGGGGGAGAGGTCGCGGTGAGTGCCAACTGAAGCTTAGGATTCTTAATATTAGCTAGCGGCAGCGCGTACACGTCACACGGGTTCTTCCGCGCGGACAACAAGGAGGCCATGGCGATACGGCAACAGTGCGCGCTCGACGCTCTCAAAGACGTCTGCGAGTGGCTGGCCAAAGGGGGAGAGGTCGCGGTGAGTGCCAACTGAAGCTTAGGATTCTTAATATTAGCTAGCGGCAGAGCGTACACGTCACACGGGTTCTTCCGCGCGGACAACAAGGAGGCCATGGCGATACGGCAACAGTGCGCGCTCGACGCTCTCAAAGACGTCTGCGAGTGGCTGGCCAAAGGGGAGAGGTCGCGGTGAGTGCCAGCTGAAGCTTAGGATTCTTAATACTACACGTCACACGGGTTCTTCCGCGCGGACAACAAGGAGGCCATGGCGGTACGAAAACAGTGCACGCTCGACGCTCTCAAAGACGTCTCCGAGTGGCTGGTCAAAAGGGGAGAGGTCGCGGTGAGTGCCAACTGAAGCTTAGGATTTTTAGTACTAGCTAGCGGCAGCGCGTACACGTCACACGGGTTCTCCGCGCGGACAACAAGGAGGCCATGGCGATACGGCAACAGTGCGCGCTCGACGCTCTCAAAGACATCTGCGAGTGGCTCGTCAAAGGGGTTCACAAGTTATCGCTCGGACACGATGACCAACGAAGAAATTGTTTTCAAATAGTCTAAATTATTTGAAATGTGGTCTTAATTTATTGGTGTAGAGATTCAGATGTAGTTGATGTAAAATGTAAATGTGGTGTAGTGACAGTGACGCCCGGCCAGAAGCGTAATTCCCTGAAGTTGGAGTTGCAGGTTATGGGCCTATCGGTATTCCCACATTATTCTCCTGTAATCTTGCTTTCTTACAGAAAAGAAGGATTTTAAACTTGACATCCTTTAGATCCATTTTCTCTAGTTCATCTATGCGAAACGCATTCATTTAATGGTGTATTTTGCGCAGGTGTTCGACGCGACGAATTCGACGCGGGAGCGCAGGCGCATGATCCGCGACATAGTAGTACACGAGATGGGCTTCAAGTTATTCTTCGTAGAGTCCATTTGCGATGACCCCCGCATCATCGAACAGAACATTATGGTGAGTTAGAACTTATTACTATACGCTTTTAACATTTGAGGAGTTCCCTCGATTCCTTAATCAATCAGTAAATTTTTAAAATCGGTTCAGACATGACGGAGTTATGGAGTATATATTTCCGCAACTCGACGTCTGTATATTGCGCCTATTTTGCATGCTGGGTGAGGCCATTCGTGCCAACCCAGTTCCTCCAGAAAGCCTAGCAGACCCTTTACGTTACCGACGGCTTCCGGGAGTGCACTTGGCGAACCAAGATGTTTCGCCCGGTATTCTGCCACCCCCGGACATGTGATGATGACGTGGGCGGCTGTCTCGTCCTCCTCCATACAGGCTCTGCAGAGAGGACTGTCCGTAACACCTAGAGTGAAATGATGCTTGTTTAGAAGGGAATGACCAGTTAGTGCTCCGGTTATTAGTGTTTTAGCTTCTGAGAGCATCCGGGGTTGATCATCGGGAGGGCCTCCTTGGTTTGCCTGCATGTTATGAGTTATGGAGTAACAAACTTTAAAAAAAACATACGTCCGAATTCAGAACCTTTTGAAATCTTAAAGTCGGTTAAAAATATAAATTTAGAAAATCATAATCGAACCAGCGCTCTGATCTACAGTTGATCATAAATGGGACGGCAAATTTTAGTCGGCCTCCGGGGGGCCACACATACACTACGCCGCTGAGTCAGCGAAAGCATATTCGTATAGTGCCGTCGTTAATAAAGTTTAAAGGTTTTGCGGCTAACTCCATAGATTACTCACAATCTTACATTTACATTGGTAAGTTTCATTAGCTGGTATCATTGTGCGAGTGAGACACAACTCCCTACATTATGCTGTCTATCGGATCGTTTTTACTACTTTTGACCTATGAACGGCTGTTTTGCTCGGTAATAAGGTTCAACTGTGGTTAGAGAAATATAGTAAAAAGACGGTCAGGTTTCTCTCCTGGTCCGTGGTTTAGGGTGAATGATCGCCCGTATTGTTAGCATTGTTATCCATAAATAATTTAGTTTAATAAAAAAAAAGTTAATGACGAAATTCCCGTATAAACTACGACATTACTCTATCTGCACAAATTGTTTAAATAAAACAGTACTTGTTAATAAAGAAAGTTGATAAATGTCATTAACTATTTTTGAATAAATTTACAGTATTTTTACGCTTTAGCCAGTAGCAATATAGCTATCACAAATTGAGGAAGTTTCCGCGACGTTGATAACAATCGTAACGTCAACAGTCGCAGTCACTGTTTATTGCCTTGATTGCACTTGCATACAACTAGATTTGCACTAAAAAAGTAAACAACGTAAACACTTGTCACTCTTGGTATTCATCTATGACCCTTATTACGCGGAGATAAGGTCGAACTATGGTCAGTTAATTGATTGACTGTTGGTACTCTCCGCCCGTATCAACATATGTATTAGCGCTTTGCTAATTGGATTTGTAAACAGTATTACGATTAAACTGGAGACCTAACCTGTCCAATGTGCATGTACTGAATGCAATTATTTCCGTAGATATTCGTTCCGTAGAAAAACTATTATCTACTAGCTTTTGCCCGCGGCTTCGCTCGCGTTAAATTCGGGGTAACAAACCACACAAACTTCCACCCCCCCCATTTTAGGGAAGTGGTGGGTTAGAAAGAGACAAAAAGTAGCCTATGTCACTCTCCATCCCTTCAACTGTCTCCACTTAAAAAATCACGTCAATTCGTCGCCCCGTTTTGCCGTGAAAGACGGACAAACAAACAAACATATACACTTTCCCATTTATAATATTAGTATGGATTCAATTATTTTTTTCTCCTACATTGGTGTAGGAGACTTCACTTACATACATCTGTTTGGCCCAATGGTTGACTGGCAGAGAATGACCATTTATAAATGTTACATAGTTTCTACAAAAAAAATATTTTTGAATTCTGCAGACCCAACAATGCTTAACCTAATATATTTAATGCTACGAGTTTACCTACTGAGCCCGAGCGGTATATAGGCGTAGTAGGTTTTGTCTTTCATATTTAAATAATAGTGTATACAAAGACAATATCAGGTTATCATGTAAGATACTTATAGTTTCTAATCGAGTTTAGACAACTGTCTGTCCGGCGACGATCAGCGAGGAAGCAATTAGAGACGAATAACTCCATAAAAACACGTACGTAAATCGTTAGTCGGGCCATTCTACTTGTTGCACATAAGTTTTTGACACTTTTTCGTAAAATGCTTATTTTAGAATACTTGGCCATTAGTTTTATTTGCTGTTTTGTGACGGAGAAAGAGATCATAATAACAACTGTAAATATTTTAAATCACAGTCAGTAACTCAGTGGTCCTTAATAGTCTTCCGATTTGTATGAAAATAAGGCATTTACCACTGCGTTACCATCTTTTTACATTAATCAATATTATATATATATATTTTGGTTAACAAATCCGTTTATTTGGTTCAGGTAATATTTGGGAATCCACACACGAAATTCAATGTCTATCATACTTGTTTCTGGCAATAGATTAATGGTCACGAAAAAGTAGAAAGAGCCAGTCGGTTTCTCGCCGCCTGTAAAATAGCAGTCTTAATAGCAATTTTCCCCTTTTTTGAAACTTACTAAAATATTTTTTTAATACAATTGCTCAAAAAGTTTAGTTTATGTAGCTGCAAATCGTGCGTAAAGTTTGATTTTATGCACTAGTGCTAAAAAGTAATCTGATCTGCAAATCGTGCGTAAAGTTTGATTTTACGCACGATTTGCAGATCAAAATTTTATATAAATCAGTATTATGCGAGACCCGCTTATAAATGACCCACCTGAACTACGCGCGATGGGGCATAAAGGAATATTATGCGAGACCCAATAGTATTACTTGAACAACGCGCGATTGAATGAAGCTGTCTTTCGTACACTGACAGAATATAAATGTAATTCTATTTCATTGTAGTTTTTTCGCAATTGTATTAAAAAACGTTGTTCGTCACACGTGCGGAAGTGTCATTTTACGGCTCGGGTCAAGTAACCTCGGTACTCGTGCAAAATCACATACTTTTCGCACTTGTATCGAAAACTACTATTTTCCAGGAAGTAAAAGTGAGCAGCCCCGACTACACAAACATACAGAACACGGACAACGTCCTCAACGACTTTCTACTACGGATCGAGCACTACAAGGAGAAATACGAGCCTCTGGAGGAGAACCTCGAGTCAGACTACAGCTTTATGAAGATCTACGACACGGGAGAGAAGGTACCCAATATACGCAAGGTATACCTCACCTGGTGAAAGAGCATGGAAATTGTATTTTTAGTTTGGACAGGCTCTGACTTACTTCAAGCGTAGACAGCGAATCATACTGTTTTTCTTACGCTTACTAGCCCTCACCACTAAAACAGGGATAAGATGGACTTTTTGGTTAAAAAAGATAAAATATATTTATTCTTCAGTTTAGGCGCATTGCAATGCACTTATGTATGAACGTCAGAGAAAAAAAAACTACCATCGGTTCTAACCCTACACCTCTAACCCGAGAAGTATTATGACCGGCAAGAAACTCGGCGGGACTTATTTTTTCAAAACAGTAATACATTAGATCTTATAGATACCCAATAATGCGTAGTTATTCAAGAAGACATATTAAAACAGCTGGAGGGATAGAGAATGTACCTATTGTTTAATAATAAAATCCAAATCTGACTGCAATTAATGTTGTATTAAGCAGAACGTCTGCTAACGATACCTGACTCTGACTGCTTCACTAAACGTTTGATATGCTTTCCTACCTGAACTGTGTCCTCTAAATGTTAGTTAGTTTTTAATCTATGTATGCAGTTTTTCTTATGCTTATTAAAATCGATAACATGGTCCCTAAGAACAGATCTTTGTATGTCTCATAGTTACAGACTTGCCTATACTGAGCGATCTAAATGTACCATCCTGTACAATAGATATATTCATATAAATACATAGAAAACATCCATAAGTCAGGAACAAATATCCGTGATAAACACACAAATAAATGCCCTGACCAGGACTCGAAGCCGGGACTTCCTGCTTCATAGGCAGAGTCACTACCGACTAAGCTAGGAGGCATTGAGGTAGAATTCAGTGCTATGAAGCCGTTAATAAGAATTGCAGGAATTTGCGTATTGGGTCATACAAAGCCAGGGAAAGGGGTGGAGCACAGATAACCTCAACCACTAGATAGATCATAAGTACACATAGGCGCTCCCGTGCTAATTTAGTATGAGAGCGCGACCGCTTATTTCAGTTGAGTTAACGTTTTTGATCATTACTCGTGTGAATTAAAAATATCCACAAATATCAAGTTATAGGGGTGAACCTGGATTCTTGTACTACAAAATGTTGTAGGTATATTGAGATGTGCTGTTCGAATCGTAGAAATTTATGAATATAACTGAGCTTATTTGTGGTGACCTCGTGCTCCTTGTAAAAGCTTAATGATGAGTAGTTTGTGGGGTGAAGAGATATTTGTCAGGAAAATATCGGCCATGATGAGATGAGAGATGAGAGAGATGAGAGCCATGTTTGTACCCTATGGCCCCAATGTAAGGCCAGCGCTAGAGCATTATTTTTAAAACCACGGGGGTAGTAATTAAGCATACAGGCCGCCTGATGGTAAGCGATTGTAGCCTATGGCGCCTGCAACTCTAGATTCTAGTTACATTTAGATTGCCTATACCTATTATTCAAAAAGGTGTACTAGAAACTATAGTACATTACTTCAGAGGCCGTGAAGTAAGGGATTTAAGGATGAGATTGCGGTAGACGGCCGAGTCGTAGACGAGGCCAGATAAAGCGAGTCCTGTAATCCCTGTTCCGGCCAAGGATTGTATAGTACTTTTCTCAAACAATGTAAGAAAATATTATAATTAAAATAACTAATTTCACAAACACTTATCAAGTAAATAAGTTTAAATTGCCGCCTTTTTTATTTTTTAAACTTGACATTTGAAAAAGCTATTCGAGAACCATGTTTAAGCGCTTATAAATTTAGTACCATAGATTTTGTTTTTTCTTTTTTAATTTTAATGTCGCAAGTATACTTACAGAGAGAGTGGTCGTTGGCTGTATGTAATATTTCCTTTGTCAGTCTAACCTTAGTGAGCAAATTTAAAAAGTTAGAGCAGCGGACAATAATGTAAGTTTCATACTAACTCCGTAAGGAGTCATAAATGAGCAACTTCATGTCTTCATTTCGTGACATTAACACATACATTTCGGAGTATGTTTGAGAAAATTAAATTAGTGATTATTAGTAGTAATAGTAATTTTGAGCCATGCTGTACTGCCACTAAATAGTTTCTATTTAGTGGCATTTTAATTCCGACGTAAAAAGAGGGATTTATAAGTATATCCGCTATGTGTGTCTGTCTGTCTATCTGTCTGTTGGTATGTGGCACCGTTGCGCTTAAATGGTTGAACCGATTTAAATGCTTTTTTTTTTAATAATTTGAAAGCATGTTTTCTAGCGATCTTAGATATGCCGTTACGTAAGCTTTCCTAAACTTTTAATCGGACGAGCGGAGCCTAAGCGAAGTGAAGTTCTTACAAACAACTTCTGGTTACTGGGACGTCTCGGAATTTCGATGGCTTTTTGATTTTGAGAGTTTAATCGAACGAGCGGAGCGTAAGCGAAGTGAAGTTCTTACAAACAACTTCTGGTTACTGGGACGTCTCGGAATTTCGATGGCTTTTTGATTTTGAGAGTTTGTTCCGCGATAACTTTAGTAACGTTTTTCTGATCTTCATGAAATTTGTTGGGGATGTAGCAGAGATCAATATAATTTGAGAGTTCGTATATGAGCAGGATCGGCCAACGGGTTATGGAGCTAGAAGGCGCGAAAAAATCATCACATGGGTCTGGTTATATTGGTCAGCTTGTTTGCAAGTAAATCGCGAGTTCTGAGTTCGAGCCGGACTACTAGTTTATATTTCATAAAAGTTATGTTATATGTATCATTCCACCTTATCGTGATGTAACTTGATCTACTATTGAATTTAATGATGATTATTTTGTTTTAGGTAGTGGTACACAAACACGAAGGACACATACAGAGCCGGATAGTATACTACCTGATGAACATACACATAGTGCCCAGGACCATATATCTGACTAGGGTAAGTTTGATGTTTAAACAAATAATTTTGAACAAATAGGAACCGACTTCACTAAACATCCACCTTTCCAAAAGCAAATGCTCTAGCTGCTGTAAAAAATACTCAAATCACTATAGGTGTGCCCATAATAGTTGAAGAGTTCCCTCGATTTCTCCAGGATCCCATCATCAGATCCTGACCTGGTTACAATGGGACCAACTGTGAAGTATACTCTTTCAAGCGAAAAAAGAATTTTCCAAATCGGTCCAGCCATCTTCGAATAATCGGTGAACATATCATCTTCGAATAAAACAAAGATCCCGACGAATTGATAACCTCCACCTTCGAAATCTTGAAGTCGGTTGATAATAATTTTGAACAAAAAAGAACCGACTTCGCTAAACATCCACCTTTCCTAAAGCAAATGCTCGAGCTGCTGTAAAAAATACTCAAATCACTATGGGTGTGCCTATAATAGTTGAAGAGTTCCCTCGATTTCTCCAGGATCCCATCATCAGATCCTGACCTGGTTACAATGGGACCAACTGTGAAGTATACTCTATCAAACGAAAAAAGAATTTTGCCAAATCGGTCCAGCCGTCTTCGAATAATCGGTGAACATACATAAAAAAAAAATAGCAAAAACAAAGATCCCGACGAATTGATAACCTCCTTCGAAATCTTGAAGTCGGTTGAAAAGAAGATGATTTTATACTGCCGCAAATATAGCAGTTTACGCATAGAGTTAGAATATTAGTAGAGGTAACAGTCTCAAACAAGATTTAACGAATATATGGCTTTTGAATTTTTTTACCGGCCAGTGTTATCACTGACAAAAGTGACCGAAAAACTGCTACGAGTCGTTCTTACAGCACTATTGTGGGGGCAATTTTTTGGGCTGATTGTGTATCCCGTTCTTTATTATACATTCTGTCTGTCGATTAAAATTAATTAGTACATTTTTTTTCGTAAAAAATAGTTTACCTAAAGTATTCCTTGGCACTTTGATATCTGTCAATAAGAATGTCTAGACTAGACCCCATAAAGGGTGAAATCGCCATCAAATAATTTTAAACAAAAAAGAACCGACTTCACTAAGCATCCACCTTTCCAAAAGCAAATGCTCGAGCTGCTGTAAAAAATACTCAAATCACTATAGGTGTGCCTATAATAGTTGAAGAGTTCCCTCGATTTCTCCAGGATCCCATCATCAGATCCTGACCTGGTTACAACGGGACCAACTGTGAAGTATACTCTTTCAAACGAAAAAAGAATTTTTCAAATCGGTCCAGCCATCTTCGAATAATCGGTGAACATACATAAAAAAAAAAAAAAAAAATAGCAAAAACAAAGATACCGACGAATTGATAACCATACGTCGTTATCGCGGGAGCAAAAACGATTTGACAGTAGTCAAAGATTATGACAAATAAGAAATAACAGAAGTGACAGTAGTATTAAAACGTTTGTAACTACAAGTTCAAAATTTATCGATGTTTTTTCTAATATCTAAACTTCGTAATCGACTTGATTTTAGTACATACTAAAAAGATTAGCCACGCAATCCTAACGACAACCTCTTCAGTCACCTGTTATTCGAAACATTTATCATTCATGTTCGATTTGTCTAGACTTGTAAATAAACGATTATTTTAGACACACGAAGAGTATTTTTTTTCTCAAAAATCAACGTTAGGTACTCGTAATTTTCATAAAATTAATCTTCTGTTAAACGAAATTTCTACTCAAAAAGACGCACTTTAACGTACGTAGAAAAGGAGCAAGTCGAGTTTGATTGATCATTTCTAGCAAAAGCATTGTGCTAGATATGAAGAACTTCTTAGAGGCTAAGACGTGTAGGCATAATATTCTGTTTATGTTAAACGGACATTCTGTTATACATATTCGTCAACACATTTGTATTTGCTCCCGCGATAACGATGTATGTTGATAACCTCCTCCTTCGAAATCTTGAAGTCGGTTGAAAAGCGTTTTGCACTGAGTCACAATAAAAAATGTTTTTTTTTTCTTAATTGATAGCGAATTCCAGAAAAGTTTATACGACATTTTAGTCTCCAATTTATTATTTATTTAATCGTATGGCAAAATACAGAAGCATAAGATATGTATATTCAATAAATTAGGTATTAAATGTCAACACTAAGACCAGTCAGCCATTTAATGGCTTCGTCGCACAAGGTGATCAGGTCATCTGGAGGACCGGCGGTATAGCGTGATATAGGGCAGTCTTCAATTATGATCAGGAATACACTGCTAAAATCTCTCGCAATCCTCACGAGCAACGTGTATATCGGTGAATTTACGCCAACCATTTTCAAAAACTTTATACAAGGACGGTGTTAAACAAGCATAAAGCCCGGCTGATGGTAAGCAGCTTCCGAAGCCTATGGACGCTTGCAACTCCAGATGTGCCACATGCGCGTTCCCGACCCGTTAGAAAGGAGGATTCACTGTGTTGACAGCTACAGCGACAAGAAGGTCCCCTATTGTCAAAACACCTTGCCCTGTAGCCAAGATGACAATCGTTTGCAGAAAACGAAACTAGACGCTACACGCTCTCGCTCACTCTTCATTACTTCGATAGAGATAAGGAGAGCGTTTCGATTCGTTTTCTGCAAACGATGATCATCTTGGCTAAGCCCCCTTATCCGCTTTGAGTTCTGGTGACCTTACTCACCGGCATGAACACATGTAACACAACACTATGAGTAGTCTAGTGCTATTTGGCTGTGGTTTTATGTACGAGTATGTTAGTACACCGATTATTCGAAGAGGGCTAAACGTCTTCCTCCTAACGTTTGTCTCGGTTTGGGATCCGCTCGACAACCTAATCCTTTGAATTGGCGTAGGCACTAGTTTTTACGAAAGGGACTGCCAGCTGACTTTCCAACTTAGAGGGGGAACTAGACTTTATCGGGATTAGGTCCGGTTTCCTTAGGATGTTTTCCTTCGCCGAAAAGCGACTGGAAGATATCAAATGATATTCCGTACATAAGTTCCGAAAACTCAGTGGTACGAGCCGGGGTTTGAACCCGAGACCCCCGGATTGAAAGTTGGACGTCTTACCGTTAGGCTACCAGCGCTCTAAATTTTGGAAATTATTTTTTTGTTTGAAAGCAGTATACTTCACAGTTGGTCCCATTGTAACCAGGCCAGGATCTGATGATGGGATCCTGGAGAAATCGAATATAATAGCCACACGTATAGTGTCTGAAGTATTTTTACAGCAGCTCGAGCATTAATTTGCTTGTGAAGTGTGGAGGCTTATGGTTCTTCTTTGTTTAAAAAAATGATTAGCAATAAGTTATAAATAAATGTATGTTTTCACGCTACTGTTCGGAAATGTGACAAAAGATGGTCAAAATCCAAGCTGGAAAGTAAGCATTTGCTGTAGCACCTGAACCACCACTACAGCGATGTTATTGTAGCGATGAAATATCATTAGTTGGAAAGTAAATTGTCCAGTTATGTCATTTCATTCATTAAAAACATTAAAAGGTCTTTTTTTGGCACAAATTTATGTTTCAAAAATAAAATAAGGTTGTTTATCGGGTGAACTACCTGTTTAAAAAAAAAGAAACGTCAAAACCATTTATTCACCCTTAAGGCGTTTTACTTTTTTTAGCCGTTTGTGGTTTTCTATCAAAAACGCCTCTAAGTAATGAGTCAGTTTGAAGCAAACAACAGAAAAACGCTTCTTGAAAGTGAAAAAAAAAAGTAAAAAGGCGGGAATCATAAAGCTAATACTGAATTGGATATTCTATTAAAGCATTTATATTATGACAAATGTTTTTTTTTATTTCCTCACAGTAGTCGTGAAAAGCACTATGTAATATCTCGGCCGAAAGCGCTATAGGTGGACTCGTATCTTCGAGGGCCTCCCCTGGCGGGTCGGCCCTCGAACTAACTCGATCCACCTATAGCTTACTTTCAAGCCTCTACAACAATGTATGTTTATCTACACTCATATTGTAAGTTCTCTAAAACGTGTTTGAAAACGGTAGGCAATGGCTAGCATTACCACGACCGATTTTACTATGATAAGCTTTTTATCTGTGGCAGTAACGTAATTTTAACTTTTCATGCTCAAATATTGATGTGCTATGAGTTTTGATAACATAATGTACACCTGCACCCTCCCGCGCATCCGCCGACAGCCCGACACGCGCCTCCCCGACACAATCGAGTTGGTCATGGCGGTGCAATGGCGGCCATTCTACGGTTTCCGAATACGGCATTTTGGATAAATAATATGAGTGTAGATAAAGCAGTGTATGCAACTGTACGTAATTAGGCCTTAAAACACTCGTGTGATCTTATTATGAAACTCAAGTTTTGAGGACCCTTATTACGTAACAGTTACATAATACGAGTAGTAGTTTATGTTTCTGTTATTCGCCTGCGGCTCATTTCATAATAAGATCACAGTGTTTTAAGGCCTAATTACGTACAGTTGCATACACTGCTTTATCTACACTCATATTATTTATTCTAAATGCCTTATTTGGAAACCATAGAATGGCCGCCAACTCGATTGTACCGGCGGTCGCGCGGGCGCGTGTCGGGCTGTCGGCAGATCCCCGGGAGGGTGCAGGTGTACATTATGTTATCAAAACTCATAGCACATCAATAATTGAGCATGAAAAGTTAAAATTACGTTACTGCCACGGATAAAAAGCTTATCATAGTAAAATCGGTCGTGGTAATGCTAGCCATTGCCTACCGTTTTCGAACACGTTTTAGAGAACTTACAATATGAGTGTAGATAAACTACTATTGCAGCACGGCGAGAGCATGCACAACATCGTGGGCCGCATCGGCGGCGACAGCGCGCTGTCCGCGCGGGGCGCGCAGTACGCGGGCGCGCTGGGCTCCTACATCGCCGCGCAGGCCATCCCGGGGCTGCGCGTGTGGACGTCGTGGATGCGGCGCGCCATACAGACCGTCAAGGACGTCAAGGCCCCGCAGGAGAGGTGGAAGGCGCTCAACGAGATCGATGCGGTCAGTTACGTTATCTAAATATATAAAAGAAGAAACTGACTGACTGACTGACTGACTGACTGACTGACTGACTGACTGACATATCAACGCACAGCCCAAACCGCTTGTTTTAGAGATTCCAAATTTGGCACGTAGGTTCCTTACAAGGTCTAGGGATGCACTAAGAAAGGATTTTTCAAAATTCACCCCCTAAGGGGGTAAAGTGGGGGTCCATAGTTTGTATAGCGAATCAAGATTTGTTAGACTATTTTATTCGAAACTTCACAGGAGTATTCCTAACGATAAATGAGCAAACACGTGTTTCAGGATTTTTGAAAATTCAACCCCTAAAAGGGGCAAATGTGGTCACAAAGTCTGAAAATCAACATGGGTATCGTATCCTTTTTGAGTACTTATAGTACGCGGGCGAAGCCGCGGGAAAAGGCTAGTTACAGTTAAAATGTTAAAGTTCGACTGTCCACAATCTGTGAACAACGCTTCAGAAGTTACTTTGGCCATATAATGAGAAGGGGAGACGAAAGTTTGGAAAGATTAATCGTTGTTGGAAATACTGAAGGCAAAAGGTCACGGGGCCGTTCACCAGCACGATGGACTGACCAACTCAAAGGCGAGGAACCCTCTCAGAAGTTCTACGATGTGGTAAGAAAAGCGATGGACCGGAATCGATGGCGAGAGTATGTTCGTGCCCGAACAAAACCGACCAAGCACGATCATCAGTCATGATGGATGCGACCAAGAAGAGAGAGCACTATTCATCAAAACCTTGGCCTTGTAATACGGTTAAATGAGGATAATATTAGATTGTACAACAAGTGCATAAAACGCACCATTATGCGTGAGATGTTTATCCATCCGAGTGAGGATGGATATAAAGTCGAGTGTAAAATGGGTTTTATGGACGAGTTGTACACTCTACTTTTCATTTCGATTGCGAGAATCCCAATAAGACCTGGTGTCCCCTCTGGATCGGAAGGTCAGATGGCAGTTGCTTTCGTAAAATCTAATAGTGCCTACTCCAAATCGTGAACCCTAGGCTCAATTGAGCTGTGGCAAAATCCGGGATAAACGCTAGGAGGATGATGATTAATTCTCTTACTTATATATTTAATCGTACGGCATGTATATTAGGCAATCAAAGTACAGCTTTGAGGTTGCTAAGCCAGGCCAACCACGTCGGGTGTAAGGGCGTCCAGATCCTCAGCTAGACCAGGATAGGAGTCAAGAGGGCAGCGCCGAAATGTGCTCAGTGGTTTGATCTTCTTCGCCGCACTCGCAGAGTGACTCCTTCCATTCCCACTTATGTTGGGAATAGTTACAACGGCTATGCCCCGTTCTCAACCTGTTTAGACGGCACCAAATCTTACAAGGGAGATGGAAACCTTTTGGTTTCATTCTCTTATTTATTTCATTTCATTTTTTATTCAAAAACAATATACATTGTGTGCGAATACATTTAGCTTAGCTTAAAAACTATATACCTATTCTTCTAATTATGTAGAAGTCAATTTAAGAATAATTTCAACGATGTCAACATTGTTAATTAAGTTAAAAATTAAAGTATTTATATATATTTAGAGGGTTGACTAGAACTGTTTATATTCTTACACTACTATTTATATATACAGCCTGTAAATTTTATACGGGCGTATACTTTATCCACCTATAGTATCCAGCAATAGGACTCATATTGTATAATCATTTTGTTAAATAGTGTTATTAATTATGTGTAACGATTTTAAAGTCCTACCGGGCACCAATGTACGCTATACAACTGATTTAAAACTGACATGACGCATCGGTAATTTAATTGTCATGGATGCAATACATTGCGGGCTGAATTATTATGTATGAAAAAAGATTCCTTATTTTCATAAAGAAATAAATGTAAATAGGTTCCCTAGGTCCAATACTAATCGCCAGTACAATATACGCCCATATAAAATTTACACACTGTATTCGTTATGTAGTCGTCAATACAATAGTATGATTTCTCTAAGAGGTGCAGCTTGAGCTTTGCATTGAAAATTTTACTATTTAGAGTGCTTTTCAACTCCAGTGGTAATTTATTAAATAGACGCACGGCCTTCTTTTTACCATTTATACTTATTATCTATAGTCTGGCCAGCCAACGAACGCGGTAGCAATGTACAGCGAACAAAAGTATGACAACACTAAGAATCAGTGAAAAAAGCAGCAATGATCATCAAATTGTATGTTTTTAATTTTAGGTGGTATTTCCGCCCCTTTCATTAGGTGACATTTACGGTGTGTAAAAAGGAGACGGATATATTTCGCCTGATCTGTCATGAACTGCAACAGATAATCTGGTTGAGGCAATTGACATATGGCTTAAAAATGAATTTAAACTTAATTGGGAACGTCGCAGGAGTTCTATCTCACTCGCGCTTAAGATGAGAGAGTGCAATGCACTAGAAACAAATTCAATGTGAATTTAAATGTACGTCATGAAATACGGTCACAAAGGGTTGCCACATGTACGTATTTTGAATTTGCCGCGCGTTTCTACTGACAGAAATGGTTTGCCAGACTATAACTATTCCCCAGGGCATCTGCGAAGAGATGACCTACGCGGAGATCCAAGAGAAGTACCCGTCGGACTTCAACGCGCGGGACGCGAACAAGTTCGCATACCGGTACCCTCGAGGGGAGAGCTACGAGGACCTGGTGGCCAGGCTGGAGCCGGTCATCATGGAGCTGGAGAGACAGGGGAACGTGCTCGTGGTGTCCCATCAGGCCGTCATGCGGTGTCTACTCGCGTACTTCCTCGACAAATCCGCAGGTGAGTAAATAGTACATTACTTACCAAGGACTGTAAAAGAAAGAAAGCCCGAAATCGCAGGTATTTGAGACCCGAGCCGCAGGCGAGGGTTGTAAATATGCGATAGAGGGCTTTCTTTTTTACTGCCCGTGGTGAGTACACAATTTTACGTCTCCATCATAATGCGAGTTTTACCGTACGCGTAGTGTGCGGTAAAACTCACATTATGGCCAGGTGTGACGTAAAAATATTTTATAATCCTTAAGGCTCCGTCAGACTTTCGTGTCTTGTAAACGGAGCGCGTAAGCAGAAGAGACGCGAGCGGTTCACTAATGTTTAACCAAACCATTTTTAGCAAATATTCGTTTTACAACAAACGTTTCACCAATGTATTAACTGGCAAATATGTTATTCCGCAAATGTGTCATTTTACAAAAACTCACTTGACAAGTAATCTTTTAGTAACTAATACATTTGTAAAATGTGTTAAATAATAAAGTATCAATTGTATATTTTTCATGTCATCTATTAATATGTTTAACAAATTTATTTTATACATTCACCAAATGTCATGTAACAAAATAGTTATGTGATTAAAACATTAGTGTTGGTGGTGCTGGGTATTTTGTTCCGCTACCCACTTACTCCCGTGAGAATTAGTTGGTTGCACTGACATTTGAGGATAAACGCATTACGTTTTCCGGGTTGTAAAAAAAATAACCTCAAAGCTTCTAACCTAACCTATCCGAGTCCTAACTTTGTTGTTAAATGTTCATTTGTCAGAAAGATCTCTTATTTTATTGGTTAATTATTTGGTCATGACAATATTTTGTCTGATATGTTGTTGTGAAATGAAGATTTGCCAAAATATAATTTTGCCAGTAGTTGGTTGCCAAGTGTCAATTTACTAAACAATTTTTGGTCAAACGACCGCATACTGACGCGAGCGCATCGCTTAGTATAGTATTTTATACAATCGTGACATAATTAAGAGCTTTTCAGTCGAGTACCGTGTTTGCCTAAGTAAGGTACGAGATTGAAAAGCTTGATTATGTCACTATTCTATACAATAGTTTTTCTACGAGTGCTCAATATAGGCAAGCCGGTAAGAATAGAGTTCGACGAAAGACCTGCTGCCTCTATACAATAGAGTAAGTTCAATCTCCCGGCAGATCGTGCCCGAGCCCGCGCGGCGACGCGGCGGGCTCGTGCAACTGTGTTACAATATTGTATGAAAATCCTTTGTACCATCGTTGGCGATGTCACAATATGGGACCATAAAAGCTCTATCGGAAAGTATGCGCTAGTAGTTCGGTCTACACAATCACAATTCAAGCATTACAGTCGTCGAGTAGAAAAAATAGTAAGCGTAACTACTCGTATCGCCCCTCGACAGAGCGGAGCGCGGGGCGTGGGCGGGACGTGCTCTCATCGCGCGTCGCTCACCAAACGCGCCAATCTGACAGAGCCTTTATTCTTCAATTTAGGCCCATTACAATGTAATTATGGTACTATCGGGTTCAGAATTGCATGGCCAATTTATGAATGAATTCATTGATAAATTGACCATGCAATTTTGAACCTGATGGTACGTCGAAATATTACTACCACCGGTTTTAAATCTACACTTCGGGCTAGAGAAGAACTATGACCAGTAAAAACTATTTACTCCGAAACTACTGGACCGATTGAGTTGAAATTTGGTATTTTTTACAGAGGAACTTCCCTACCTACACGTGCCGCTGCACACGGTCATCAAGCTGACGCCGGTGGCGTACGGGTGCCGCGAGGAGCACGTGGCGCTCGCCGTGGACGCCGTCGACACGCACCGCCCCAAGCCCTGTGTGAGTACTATAATACCTTATACAGAGGAGCTACCGTACCTACACGTGCCGCACACGTCATCAAGCTGACGCCGGTGGCGTACGGGTGCCGCGAGGAGCACGTGGCGCTCGCCGTGGACGCCGTCGACACGCACCGCCCCAAGCCCTGTGTGAGTACTATAATACCTTATACAGAGGAGCTACCGTACCTACACGTGCCGCACACGTCATCAAGCTGACGCCGGTGGCGTACGGGTGCCGCGAGGAGCACGTGGCGCTCGCCGTGGACGCCGTCGACACGCACCGCCCCAAGCCCTGTGTGAGTACTATAATACCTTATACAGAGGAGCTACCGTACCTACACGTGCCGCACACGTCATCAAGCTGACGCCGGTGGCGTACGGGTGCCGCGAGGAGCACGTGGCGCTCGCCGTGGACGCCGTCGACACGCACCGCCCCAAGCCCTGTGTGAGTACTATAATACCTTATACAGAGGAGCTACCGTACCTACACGTGCCGCACACGTCATCAAGCTGACGCCGGTGGCGTACGGGTGCCGCGAGGAGCACGTGGCGCTCGCCGTGGACGCCGTCGACACGCACCGCCCCAAGCCCTGTGTGAGTACTATAATACCTTATACAGAGGAGCTACCGTACCTACACGTGCCGCACACGTCATCAAGCTGACGCCGGTGGCGTACGGGTGCCGCGAGGAGCACGTGGCGCTCGCCGTGGACGCCGTCGACACGCACCGCCCCAAGCCCTGTGTGAGTACTATAATACCTTATACAGAGGAGCTACCGTACCTACACGTGCCGCACACGTCATCAAGCTGACGCCGGTGGCGTACGGGTGCCGTCCCAAGCCCCCTGTGAGGAGCCAACTAGAAAAATATATCTTACTCGAAAACCTTAAATATTAGTAGCATGGTCAATCCTCAGGAACATTACTTGTTTGTTATTTTTGTATGTAAAATGACTTGCGACTTTAATATTTCGAAATCGCCAAACAGGATGATAAGCTATAGATTTATTGGATAAGACACAAAAATTATCATAATTATATCTGTTAATATCTGTGGCCCTCTTAGAGAATTCAACCAACCGGAGTCGCCATTAACAGGCGTTCCCCTTTGCCGAAAACATATGACCAGTGGTCATACACATGTATGGACTGACGTTTATCTGACGTGGCTATTTGTACGGTACGTGCGAATAGACATACATTTGACGTTCCCCTCCCCCGCAAAAATCGGCAAACTTTTATTGTATAGAAAATGACAGACATGGCTATTCCACAGGTTGAATTCTCTAAGGTGGCCCTAGATCAAAACAGTACAAGTCTCATACCTAAAACTTGTATGAAACTTATATCGTTCTTCAATAGAGCCAAATCATTATTATATGAGGAGAAAAAATAATGACGTTAGTATCTACCGCTAAAACAATGTTTTTTTTTTTCTATATAGGGTAAATCGCCAGTTACTGGCCACTGTCCAATAACTGGCCACCTGATACTCGTACTAAAAATGAACTCTGTTTACCTACAAACAAAGCTGAAGTAGAAACTGAAGGGTTTCAATAGCTGGCCACGTTATACTAAAATGAATTTTGTTTGTAGGTACGCAGAGTTCGTTTTTAGTATGAGGTGGCCAGTTATTGGACAGTGGCCAGTAACTGGCGATTTACCCTACAACAAAATATTTCAAACTACATATTTTTATTAATAACAAGATCAAAATTGTAAATGTAATTTAAGTTTTATTCCTAACAGGGCGAGGAAGAGGAAGACAAGACCGACATATAAGGCTCACGTACGCTATATGTTGTGTCACACGCATGACATACATAGTTAGATATACTGCGTACCGACAACTTGCCCAACATTGCCTGCCGTGCCCAACTTTGCCTGGCTGGAAAAATAGTGATTCACACTCGCTTTGTTTCAAGCGATGCCAAATTGGACATTGTATATAATGTTTGGCATGTTTATAGTAATAATATGAACGTTGTGAAACTTGGTTCTTATACTGTGTTTTCAAGGTTAAATTTTACTAACGATTTATTAAATAAAGGTTAAATTACAACCATCTCAGGGATATATTGTTATAACTTCTTGTTTCCATTATTTATGACGTACGAATGAAAATAAAGAGCCATATAAACACGTCCATAAATCGTTTTTTAAGATATCGCAGTGACGACATATGCGCGATTTAAAAAAAACTAAGGATACATTACAGATAATTTCCGAGGATGATATTATTATGTAATATTTATTACACATAAATCATCATCTGTTAACGTCGTGATATCTTTAGGAAATTTGGTCCTTTCCTTGGTAACAAAGTGTATGTTTAATATATCTTCGCCTTTCAGATGATACATACTATCCCATTTCACAGCGTTCCTATAATTACCGCAGTATAAAATAGCATATCGATAGACTAGACCATGGCATGTTGAAAACTCGACTTTCATAATACTGGGGTGCGGACCTACCCTCAATCTCATCAAGTTAAGTTACAACATTATACTGGGGTGGCGGTTATATGACTGTACAAACGTTTGTTTTTACATATTAGTTTTTTATCCTATTTTTCTAGATTTAGCTGAGTTCACCCGAACACCGCCTATCGCTAAATAAGCAAGATATCAAGCAAATTACTGGCTGCCGATGACATTTGATTCCGTTAAATATTTGCTCTTATAAAACGCTAAAGTTATTAAGTATATAATGATGATATGTATAAAAATATCGAAGAAATCCGCGAAGTTGTAAAATAATATTTTACTTTCCCTATGCGGGTATTTTTTGGGTACCTTGAACATATTTCGCCTAAACTGAACAATTTTTTTTTTATAATGCAGTCGTCGGCAGCCACAGTTGCTCAGAGACGATCAATTTTAATATTAATTTTTCGTCTCCCTATTGGTACTATCGCTTTAAAGCGTTTTTCAAAATTTAAAAAAACAAAAACCCGCATTTGGTATGAACAATAAAGCTGAGTCAACCTGGCGTGGCATTTTAAATAGGCACGATGAATTTATTTCATGAATGGTATCAATCGATTCGTTTTGTTGTAAGGATCAAATGTCTATATGGGGCTAATTGCGTCAAAGCAACACAAAAGTCAGAAATGAGATTGAAAATCTGTCACTCGCTTTTGTTTCTCAAAACGCTCCTAACAAATCGATATGCAACAGTGTCGTCATAGTTAGCCCTGTTTAAAGTATGGAAAAATATGAAATTGCTATTTTGACGGTAAAATATTGCGTTTATGTATATGGTTGCATTACGATTTATTTTACGATAAAATGTAAGAAATCGAATGATGTCATTGTTTTTTTTTTTAATTTCATACTTTTTTTAAATCGTAAAATTTTGAAATCTCGTATCTTTGAACTATTTCAATAGATTTTTTAAAATTTTACTTTATTAGGATATAATTATCATTTTGCATCCATTCAACTTAATTTTATTACAAAATTCAACATGTGTCATCATCCCTATTCTGGTGACAAAATGGTCAATAAATATATTCGAAAATAAATTCGCTAGCTATGCAAAGTTGAACCTACCCAATTCAATCTGCAACTTTACCTATTCCGTTTCAATTATTTTTTTACTTGGTTAGGCAATGCAAAGAAGTTTTAAGACAGTAAAAAATGCTAGTAAGATCGTTAGCCTCCATGCTTTTGATGCTTTTCAGAATAATTTTTTGGCAAAGTTACCATCCACTGCAACTGACTAATAAGTTTATAGCAAGGGGCCAAAGTTATACGTTAAATATAAACGCGATCCTGCAACCTAATTACGGACGGGCAAAGTTATAAGCTTCAACTGATTCACTACAGTAAACACTTTACACATTTTAACAGTTAATTTTCCCGACAGGTGATACCAGCGCCGCTGATAGCGCCGCCGGTGCCGCCGGTCCTCAACGGGGAATCGAACGGCGACTCCAATGACCAGTGCGAAAAACTTTAATTTTAATACATGGTGACTTTGGAAGTAGTGTCGTGTCTAATCGTTTTACCTTGGATTCTATCGACTGGTTTTTTAGGAACTGTCGTTTTGAATGTTTTGTTGGGTATATATTTGTGTTTCTTATTATCTATGTGATAAATAAACATTGTTTGAGTGAGATTGCTGCACAAAAGGACCAATAGCGTTTTTCTCACTAGATCAATAAATATCATGCATCAAAAATATCAAAATCAAGAAATATTGTGTGACTATATGTAGTAAATATTGATTCTAAAATGTATATGTATGTACATATGTTACATATGTAAAGTAGTATAAATAATAAAAAAATGTATATTTTATTATATGTAATAAACTTAGTATTTTAGTTTTCTCAAATTAACCACTCGTTCCCCGCACTATTACTTTTTTATCTTTTTGGCCTGATGTTTGACTCGTAAAGAATAATGATAATAAATATTCTTTATTGTACACCACATGAAACAAGGAACAACTAGGTAACAACAGGCGGTCTTATCGCTAAAAAGCAATCAACGTTTGGGTAGCAGGAATCTATGAACTCACAACTGATCGGGTAGTGCCGATATGATTCTAGTAATAGTAAGTAGTTACTTTAAACAGTTATACCTAAATACATAAACACATAATTACTTAGTATATAAATACATACAGCCTTGGCCAGAAGTGTTGAGCACCCTTGCGATTTTCATACAAAACTCGAAAGTTTAGACCGGCGTTTCTATCTTTTTTGAAGTTATTTTATCAATTAATTCAAACTGAACAGGCATGTTTTGTTGAAGTGAGTAGTAACTGCATATAATATTTGCAATTTGTCGCACCAACCTAAATTCGCATTTTTGGGACCTCCACTTTTCATATTTTATAGGTACCTTGAAAGTGTTATTAAGTGAAGTTTTCTAGATATATCAATAAAATATAACATTTTACGTCATCGTACATTGTTATTATTGGGAATTAATACTTAACGTCAAAATTGTAAACAAAAAAGAGCTATGCTCAACACTTCTGGCCAAGGCTGTAAATAAACGAAGGCAACTTAAGGCAGCGAAAGGTAATGTGATTTCAAAAGATTTTTGAAGATGCTAAGAGATTTAGCACGTCTTATATTCAACGGTGAAGCATGCCACATCCGAACAGCCCGAAGAGTAAAGGAGTTGTCGTAAAATTTTGATGAACGAGAAGGAGGAACAAGGACATTCCGCACACCGAACAGAAGACAGATACTTAAAACGCTCTTTAAGATATAGAGGAGTGGTGGGATTTAAAAGAGTATTATAGAGTAGAACGAGAACGTGACAGTTGCGATGGCGTTGGAAGGCACTCCAAAGGCACTCCACCTTTCCAAAAGCTCGAACTGCTGTAAAAAAAATACTCAAATCACTATAGGTGTGCCTACAATCATAGCTCGGATATTTCATAGCAAAAATATTTTTTTTATAGAACAAGATGCACACTTTTTGACACTTTTTGGGTTGTGGTTATGATTGTAATATAGAAATATATTAATTTATTAATGTACTCCACATAATACGAATTTAATATATCGTGTTATATTCGTTTTGCGACATTTTTGCTATGAAATGTCCGAGCTATGATTATAGGCACACCTATAGTGATTTGAGTATTTTTTTGCCTATAATAGTTGAAGAGTTCCCTCGATTTCTCCAGGACCCTATCATCAGATCCTGACCTGGTTACAATGGGACATACTGTGAAGTATACTCTTTCAAAAAAATGTCAAATCGGTCCAGCCGTCTTCGAATAATCGGTGAACAAACAAAAAAAATAGCAAAAACAAAGATTCCGATGAATTTATAACCTCCTCCTTCGAAATCTTGAAGTCGGTTGAAAAAAAAATTGTTTATGTCAAATCCATGACTAACTAAACGTATGTTGGGTTCTTAACCTTGCATGAGCTGAAACAATGATGCTTAGTATAATTAAAATGTTAATTACTAGCCATTACATATTGACTACAATATTATTGCAAAACGACAGTTTCTTAAGTATCCAGTCGAGTACAGACCCTGCAATAATATTGGACAAGCTGAAAAAAAAAACATTAGAGCATATATCTTTTGGCGCAAAACACACAGCGGAATTCAGCTGTCATAGAAAAAACCAGCAGGAATTTGTCTACAGTGGCTGAATTTTTGTATGGAGCCGATAGGCAAATTTAGCGAGGGATTATATTTTCCGCCTTCCGGCTGATTTTGGTCTATGATAGCTGAGTGAGAGCACCGTGACGAGAGGTATTTTTGACAGCAGCTGTCAAATTCCACCAATCAAAAAAAAAAGATTAAACATGATTGGTGGATTATGACAGCTAGACCTCTCGATACGGTGCTGCCATCTTGTGAAACCCTAATTCCGCTGAAGTGTGTTGTGCCTTTTGCTTCGTTACATATTATTGCTGGCCACTGTATCTACTGTTGCCGTCAAAAATGTCTCAGCTATAAGAATGCCAAAAACGTTTGAACAAGATTGTCAAAAAAGATAGCGGACAAGAATAGTAATATTCTAAACTCAGACATTTTCGATGGTGACTTTACTGTACACATTGTAATATAAATTTAACTTTAATAAAGGTACCACTTTGTTCATCGTCGATAAAAATTATTTCTTATTGCATATTTATAGCAATAACGCCTTATTGACAACCAATAAGATGATACGTTTTCATTAAGATAAATATCCAATGTTATTTATAGATTGTAATCGTCGGTGACTCTAATGGATGTAATTTAAACTCATTGTGGTGGCTTGTACAGTCAACCAATTTGATTCCTAGGCCACTCCAGAACCTTGTCACAATAGCTAGTTTGATAGCGAATAGGTTACATTTATACGTATCCACGGGCAACTGTCATTACGACAAGGTTCTACGGTGGCCTAGGAATCAAATTGGTTGACCGTACTGTCGGTGAAGTTAAATGTGAGACTGATAAGTGAGTCTAGACCTCCTTAGTCTTGTTATCATAAAGTGTAAAATAAATCGCAGCCATTTCACTCGAAAGTTATTATAATTAGTGCTGGGACATAAAAAACAAAACATAAGTTGGATATCAAGCTTTTTATAAACAATATTGGACGCTTTCTAATATGCAACCGAATTTTAATTGTTTTATTTTTGATACCGTCCTTGTAATATTTGTACGCTAAAATTAAAGTTTCAGGACAAAAACTAAAACACCCATTTTGGAGAATGAATGATAATAAAACCTTGTAGTCACGAACCCGGATTGTTGAGCCACTTGCCATAGTTCGTAATTTAGCCGTGTAATAAATGACCGATGTAACTGACAGTTGACAGCTAATCGTTTACAACGGTTATTTATTACACGGCTAAATTACGAACAATGGCAAGTTCGTGATTGTACATTTTTTAGTACCCTTTCGTGTTGCGGGTGTCCATGGGCGATCAGGCGAATCGTCTGCTCGCCTCCCATGTCATAAAAAAAAGAGGCCAGCTAGTTCTCAAAAAAAATTGGTTGTTTGTAAAGTAGGTTTACGATCGAGATGTTTACGTGATAACGTCTAACCGCTCGTGAGGATTCCGCGTGACAAGTTTCACGGAATGACTGGCAGCGCTCGAGATGAGACGGGAGATCGGTCCGTCTCTCTCTCGTTATACCTGCGATCGCGCTCGTGAGGTTTTGGTGTGACACAAGTTTCTGAACATGTCACCCGACTAAAACGATTTTAAAGACGTTATCACGTCAAAAAAGTATCTAAACATACTTCTTTTACTTGTGTACTCAACTTAGGTACAACTTAAGTACCAACCAATGCAATGTAAGTCTTATGTTATTAGTAATAAAGTTTAAATCCTCTTATCACGATTTTAATAATTCATAATAATATCGTTATTCAGAATAGATTTTCTATTTTATGTCTTCACTTTTCTTTTATACCACGACGGTGGCAAACCAGCATACGGCCCGCCTGATGGAAGTTTGTCATCCCTGTCTAACCCCAAATGTTAAAAGAAGACGGCATATAGGCATATGCCGTTTTACGGCCAGGCGGCCGTATGAACAAATAGCTACCTAATGTCCCGCACTCATATATTTTTATAAGCGCTACAGTTTTGCCTACCATCCGGTCATATTGATATATGTAGGTAGGTTTACAATCAATGGTTTACAAATGGCTATGTATATTACGTGTATGTAATAGTTAATTTAATGTTAATTATAAGTGTATTTCTAAGTGGGTATGTGTGTTTTATTTACAATGTCCTCGTACCTCGTATGCCCTGTCTCAGATTCAATTAATATGTACATTTTTAAAGAGCTTAGTGTCCGCTAGGTTACCTAAATCCTAAAAACTGGACGAAAACTATAATATGTATTGTCATTACATCAAACTAGATCATACACCCTAGGGAGAAGCTAAAGTGATATTCAGAATAGAGCAAAATGCCAGCAGTTTGAAGAATTATAATGCAATATACCCTTGCTGCATAAGAAGCCATATATGGCATTTACAATTTTCAATTGTATTGTTCGTATGTCAAAGTTCAAATTAAACAAATGTTTTACAGTGAAACTTATTATTATTACATTGCCTCAAATTGTTTCGTCTGTCTTTCGCATGTCACATTACACGCTACGCGACTAATTTTAAAACACGTTTCAAGATTGCTGATAGCATACCGTAACCATCAGCCTACATAATTTAGTCGGTTTGGTGTGGATTGATTACACGACCAACTGCAACGAAAACCTTGAATGTATACCACAGGCCAGGCTGCTGTCTTAGAGAGTTCAACCCGGATGGAGTAGCCATGTCTATCATTTTCTATACAAAAAAAGTCTGCCGAGTTTTGCGGGGGAGGGGAACGTCAAATGTATGGCTATTCGTACGTAACATTCAAATAACTACGTCAGATAAACGTCAATCCATACATGTGTATGACCACTGGTCATGTGTTTTCGGCAGAGGGGAACGCCTGTCAATGGCGACTCCGGTTGGTTGAATTCTCTAAGGCTGCTGCAGGCAGGCTGGGCTGGTCCATGAAGTTAAATACAATCTGGAGATCATACTTCGACCACAAAGTGAGGCCGAAAGAGAGGGTAATGTGGGGGGCTGCAGCTCATTCTAAGTAGGGTGACCATATGTACTATGATGTATGTGGGATTGGGCTAGTATGAAGACAAATATAAAATATGCTTGTCGTCTAGTAAGTATTGTCCAGAAAGAGAAGTCTCATAGTTCATATGGGAACTTATACATTCTACTGACTTAAGGAGCTGGCCACTTCAGATACGTTGGCGCGATGGTGGGAGCAGCGAACCCCTCTAATTACTTTACTATTTTAAACTTATTGCTAGATCCAGGCATCTGGCAGCTATTTATCGGAGGACGTCAGAGTGACAGACCAGCAAAATATTTCAGTTAATAGGTAAAAACTGTCGAAGCCTATCGCTAATATAATAACAAAAAAGTAAAAACATTGCGTATCGCTACGGGAAAAAAACAGTAGGTAGGCGACAAACAATACATTAACGTAACGTCATTTTGCACTATTTTCCCCCAACAGAAACTCCTGAAAATGATATAATCTTATTAATTACATGATACTGCACTGCATCAAACCTAGAACTGTAAGAAATTTATTTCTTACAACTCGTTTGCATAACACCGATGAACAATTGCCAGATGTCCGCGTCTTAAAATCGGGGATAGTTAGTATAGCAAACTAAAACTAAGTAAGTACAGGAGGTTCGTGGCTCTCACTATTGCGTCATATCTGATGTGGACAGTTCTCCGACTTTAATATACTTAAAGGTATATAAAGAAAACAGCAAAACATCAAACTGCTCAATGGTTGACTGGAAGAGATCTCTTCCATGTAAAAATATTGTATATTCTTCCTGTTGTATTTTTCTTTGTTGTACAAATGTTGTACTATAAAGTCTATTTTAACGGCCTCCTAGCCTAGTCGGTAGTGACCCTGCCTATGAAGCAGGACGGCCCGGGTTGGAATCCTGGACAGGGCATTTATTTGTGTGTTTATCACGGATATTTGTTCCTGAGTTATGGATGTTTTCTATGTATTTAAGTATTTATATGTATATATCTATTACATATATCGTCGTCTAGTACCCACAACACAAGCCTTATTGAGCTTACTGTGGGACTAGGTTGATTTGTGTAAGATTGCCCCATAATATTTATTGATTTATTTATTATACCGCCACTACTACAATTTTTTGTATGGCCTTGTGCCATTTTAGGACCCTTTCGAAAGGGCCTAAAAAGACCCGCGGGCCACTCCTGTCCTGTGTAAGTAATACTTAGGAACAGACGTAATACTTAGGAACAGACCATGTACTTATGTACATTTCTGTAAAAACAGCAAAACCGACCCGCAGTTTGCCGACATCATAGTCACCCTATTGTTTGACAATCTTAACTTGTTGTTAAATCGTAAAATTGAATGATTGTGGATTACCGGTGAAAGGAAAGTCTACTTTATTGTAAAGTCTCACCCCTGCACCCTTTTACACAACATATCTTGACCATTTTTACTTAAAAATGTTGTTACGAAATGTTGTTGAGCTGAGCGGCGTCATTTGAAATAATATCAGTGACATATTATGTCAGTGATGGGACTGATGGGATGGGGATACCCACAGATATCTCAAAGAATTGAGATATCTGTGGGGATACCAGACCGTATTTTAAATATTACGAAATAATATCAGTGACATATTATGTCAGTGATGGGACTGATGGGATGGGGATACCCACAGATATCTCAAAGAATTGAGATATCTGTGGGGATACCAGACCGTATTTTAAATATTACAAAACTTACTACTGTCTGCAATATTAATTGCAATTCTTTAATTATTGAATGAATAATATTTACGTCGTAAACAAATTCAAAGCAGCTAAAAGGGAACAAAGTATTAATTCAAAATCTTGCAATAAATTATTATAAGTAGGAAGTAACTTCTAGTGTGTTACTAAAATAAATGTATATAAATAAAACCACATTGGTAAGTTTCATAAGTTGGCAGCATTGTGCGAGTGAGACACCGCCCCCTACATTATGCTCTGTATAGGACCGTTTTTATTACTTTTTACTAGTGACCTATGAACGACTGTTTTGCTCGGTAATAAGGTTCAACTGTGGTTAGAGGAATATAGTAAAAGTACTATCCGGATTGTATTCTGATCCGTGGGCTGGTCACGATCCAAATAACATTTCAAAATGGCGGGAACGAACAACAAGGAATATTAGTGGAATAGTCAATTGATATGATACTCTTTTAAGATGATGCTAAATAAAAAGTAGTCATCCTTAAAAGTTACAGTATTTAGAAATCATATTACAATATATGTACGTATAAGGTAAATTTTATGTAAGTTTATTATATTATAATGTATGTAAGTAAGTATATGTAAATATATTACGTTTCGGCCGCCATTGGTATAGTGTTTCTTTAAGTGACCCTTTTTCTGTTTTTCTTGATTGCCTGCATCTACAACCATTTCTGTTTATCCCGATAGTTGACTGGAAGAGGATGCCTTTAGCCATTAAGTCCGCCATTTGTACTTTATATTTGTATTGTGCAATAAAGTTTAAATAAATAAGGTATTGCTTTCTTTATTTATTTACACATAAGTTAACAGTATTACACCAAAACACTTACGTGGTAATATAACATGGTTCACATGGGTGACAGGCCGGTTATTTTTAATATTAAATAGGTAATTCATTATATTTTAAGTTTTATTTTTATATAATATAATAATGTAATTGTATGGTAATTTAATTTATTAATTTGACATTATATTTATTCATTTGACATTGTAATTTAATTTATTTAATCTGTGCCAAATGTTATTGTTACTTCGAATTGGATAATTACACTAACAATTAGAAATAAGTTATTGTATTACTAACATGCCTATGGGCCTATAGAGCCTGAAATAAATAATTGAATTGAATAAAACGTAACAAAATAAAATATTAGAAAAAGTAAACTTAAAAGAACTGAAAACAATGAGATCATTATATATCCTATATAGTAACTCTAATTATACAATATTATGTATACACCTTAAAACCTTTCTGTAAAATACACCAGCATTATCTGCAAAAATGTCAATATCGTCCGACTCTATTACGATCTGGTTAAGAGTGGCTTGCGCTCTGGCGGTGGGAGCGTTGGCACCTCTCCGCGTGCGCACGTCGGCGACCGCGAACAGGCGCCGAGGCCGCCGCGCCGCCACCGCGCCGCCCGCGCCGCCCGTCACGCCCGCACAGCCACTCGCCCTCGGCACCCGCAACCCTATACCCTCGAGTGTAATCGCGCCATCTACTTTGTTGTGAAGTAACTGGTAATAGTGCATAATATGCAGCAGTTTTCGCCTAGTCTCTAGTGTTTGGAATCCGACCATACCTGTGACGAATCGCGCACATATGAGATTTGGCATTCTCAACAACGTTCGTACCTCGGTTCTACATGCCTTCGAGGTTTATTATTATTACTTTCAATCGGTTGGATTTCGATTATTTTGGCGTTAACTATTCTTAAACTGTATAATAGATAATTTATGAAACTCTCTGCCATCTAGTGGCAAAATAATTAGGAAAAGTATAGGCCATCTACCGGAGAGTAGCGTTTAAACTAAACTCTATTTGCTTTCTGTTAGATGGCATTACGAGTACCTACTCTTGAGAAAATTTTACACACGTAGGTATAATAATATCACTGTTCGTAAATTTTTAGTACGCTATCGAATGTATTTCCTATTTTTATTTATTGAATGCACCGAATTTTTATAATGTTATTCGAAGTTGAAGTTAAACAAAAGAATACACAAATATATTTTTTTTATCAAATATCAACATGTTGCACACCAATCGATAGGTCTTTAAAAAAATATCGATAGTTTTTTTGAACATTTTGTGATTAAGTGAATATTTTCAAAAAATAATCGCTTCGAAAGTCAGAAAAGTTGTGTCCCCCCCTGTAACTTTTGAACCTTAAGTCTAAAAAAATTTTAGAAGATGCGCCTTATCACATACTTTCTACGAAAATTGTTTCGAACATTATCGTTCAGCCATTTTTGAGTTATCTCCAAAAACTTCTTCCATAGGCATCAGATACGACCTTTTTGTATTAGTTTGGTTCTTATTCCATTGAAGGTACGGAACCTTGCATTATGCGTGGTCCGACACGCACTTGGTCGAGTATTTTATATACCCGAAATACGACAAAATCAGAAGGAATAGGTTAATAAAACATTTTTAGTAAACATTGAAACTAACCAAAACGCCTACACGATCATTTATATTCGCATTCACTGTCGTAAAGGAGAAGTATAACCTACCTATATCGTTATAGGTACCCATTTGTTATTTATGTTGTGTTGTAAGACTATGAGGACGAAATACGTTTATTTCATAAAAACCGCAATATACGAAATATATTTTGACCTACATAATACGCCCCGTTGCAGAATAAACACGCTCAGCCCTGTTTCCTAGCTGCCTAGATACTGTCGGGCAGTTCAGCACATAACATGAGTAATCAATAAACTACGTACATAGCGGGCATGTACGCCGGCCGCCAGCTCGGGCCCGGCCTCTCTCGCGCCATATTTACTTATACCTACCTACGCCAATATGTTACATTTTTCTGTTCCCAGAATGTTTGTCTACATTACCCTGAATGCAAGTAGGTATAAACAGTCCGAGTGACTACAAGATTAGCATTAAAGATTTACTTGGTCCTAGTTAAGGAGCTCCACACGTTTTTTATCAATTTTTGACCAGTTTTGAGTGAATATTCCAATGTTTGCAGTACAGATAGAATTATAAATCAAACGGCTATCGGTCCTTGAATCTTTTATCTAAATTATTTTGAAATAAATGAGCCCTTCTTTTTTATGATTTCTTTAAATGTGGTCTAAAAAACACTTTTATCGATATTCGAATGCTGTAAAGATTCTTACATATACGTAATCTACATATTAGGGTACCTCTTTGACGTCTCTAAAAACTGACGAGAGATTTTAATTTTATACTAATTAAAGTTATGACCAGAAAACCACTTTTTGGCCTAAAATTGTTTGACTTTGAAGTCAAATATCTCGAAGGTAATAAATATTGAAGTAAATATAGGATACTATATTGTCAAGGCCGTTACTGATAATATGATAAATTGATAAGCTATAAAAATCATTACAAAACGAAGGGATTCCGATCGAAAGTCATTGGGGCCAGGGATCGAGCCCCTTAACTGATTAACTTTACAAACAAACTTTATGTCTTTCTTTGTGCATATCTTTATTCTTTTATATATGTTACTGTTGTTTTTATGTTATACCTACTTGTTTATGTGCAATAAAGTGATACATACATATATACTTGAATGTACTTAGATAGTAATTCTTTATTGAAATTAAAAATATATATATGCAAAGAATGAGAGCCCGTTCACACGGCATCAAGTTTTGTCGGATCTACTAACTATCGGATCCTGTAAAACCGGATGGTGTATTCACATGGCCGCCCGGTTTTATAAGATCATCCGGTGCGCCCCGCCCGTGCCCGCCCCCCTCCGCCTTGCCGGATCTGTGTTTTTGCAGGATTCTTGCTCCGAGCTCGTGTGAATGCAAATGGAATGCAAGTATTGGAATACTGTTGCCACTAAACCGACCCGGCATTTTAATGGACGACCGGACCGATTTGTAGTCGCAAAATCGGACAACACATTTTGCAGGATCCGTTTTATTGCCGGATTCTGCAACCGTACGCTTGTGTAAACGCATGCATTGAAATACTATTGCGAGTAAATCGGATCCTACAAAAAACAGTTCCCGCAAAAAATCGGCATGTCTCCGTGTGAACGAGCTCTTACCATGCTCTTACCTGAATTACAAAGTAAGTATCCTCGTTGTAACATACATTTTTTGTAAAAGAAACTATGTTACAACGAGGATAGAAAAAATAAATCCATACGATAATATACCTGAATTACATTTTATCAAACCAGTAATCGATTTGATACACTTAAATTACGTCGATTTACTCGATTTTCAATAAGTTTCCGATTATCGACGAAAGAATACCGATATCGATCTCCATATCGATTTTTCGGCCATAGATCAACGTCAGCAAAGTCTATGCTCTATTGGTGTCAGCTGTCAATGACACTTCTACGTTCGAACGTATTTTGCAAAATTCATTTTTAATTTTGCATCAATATGATCTTATTCTTATATAATTAGTGTCTTACTTTTAATATACTAGGGTCGTCAAAGAATATGGAGTGAAATGTAAAACGCATTGCATATGATTGTGTTGTGTATTTGGAAAGATACGAAGCTTTTCATTGAAGATGGTGTCAACTTTGAGTCGTCAAGAAAAATTTAATCAAGGTTCGCCATATTTTCAGCGCTTATTTGGGATGAATTTTAAATTAGAGTTAAATATAGTCATCTAACGTATCATTATTTTACAGCGAGAAGAAATTTCTGTTTTTACTTGGATATTCAAGACCAAGGATTATGTAGATCGATATCAAGGAGACTCCAAGACATGGGTTTAGTAAGTACTTATGTTTTTTGCCGCCAAAATCGTGAGCCTATTCCAAGTATACGTTGCATTACATCGTTGCTTTATGTATTTGGTTATGTAGCGGTGCAAGTTAGATAAATAGGGAATCCACATCGACAACGATATTTGTGGTGCTATTAGGTCTATCAAATTTCGTCGCGTTAACTACGTTCCATTACTTATATTGATGTATGCTTGACTAATTAGCAAAATGTGGATCAAACATCTTTTTAACTTCTAACTATAAGTGAAGTATTGTGTTTGTTTTTACATTGTGAATCATTTTGATAAGGAATTGGTATTAAACAAAAACACCATTTCGTTCTTGTACTCGCTAACAGTAATCTGCGTAGTAACGGAACGTGATTGTAACCGACCAATGAGAAGCATTGCCCCTTCCGCTCGACAGCAGCGCCGCTTGTGACCTAAACAAAAACTAAAGCGAAATAACTCCATCTTGTCTGACAGATTTGTGTGTTTATTGTGAATATTTCGTATATCTTTAGCAAATGTTCATATTTACTAATAAATATTATCACTTTAAGTACGTAAACTATCTGGAATATCATTATACATTAAATAATACAAACACTTTAAGTGAATGCCGTAATTCGGAGTGAATCTTGCAGTGACGAAGTGTCCATCTCATTGACTGGTATATAGTTACTTATTTTTGTGATAAGCAGAGCGCGCGGGGCTCGCGGACGGCTTTTGTGTAAATATATATGCTCGGCGTCGCTTACATAGTCGAGCCGACACCGGGATCGTGTCATAATTGTTTAGAAAACGGTTTAAAACATAGTTTGCACTGTGTCCAGTCGGGCGCGTAGCTTGCGTTCGATTTTAGGTCATCTTTTGTACGGTCGCGTTAGAGCCGCCGCCGCAGCGCGAAATGCAACGGGCCGAGGCCGCGCATAGCAACCTCACGCTCGCGGTGCACTCTATCCATTTTAAAAGCGGTTCAAAAGTGTAGTTACCTATCGGTAACGCGTGTGTATGCTTAATTTTTGACAGTTGATATTACTTTTACCGTCTCAAGGGGATGTGGTTCTTAAGACGTCAATAGTAAGGGTGAGTTTGGTGTGAGCGCGGGGTGCATGTTATTTTTTTGCGCGGGACGGTTGGAGCGAACGAAGGGCGGGATGCCGCGGTGCCGGCGACGCGCTACATTTGCTGACGGTATTTCAAGGAAAAGTGCGGTGTATTATGTAGCTCGCCGAGCGCCGCGGCGACCGCCGCGCGGCGCCGTTACCTCATCAACTAGATACTTGTATGCCACTACTTGATGCTCACTTCCTCTGCATGCTCTTGTGACCAAATCAGCGTTTTACCGTAAAGGGGGCATTGCGTTGCGACATACGTGCCCAGTCACTGCAAGTTTATAGTGCTGACACTGCTGACTTTCACATTTTATGTACAGACTGCACTGTTTGCATTTTTTTTGTGTGACAATGACAGATTTTCTTATAAGAGTTGCTAATTATTATTATATTTAATCAAATTTTATTGGCAACACTGCAGTGCAAAATTATTGCATATTTTTAAAACTATATACCTACCTAAAAATATATTTTATATAATGTTTCTCAATCATCTAATTGTAAAAAGCACTTAACAAGTGAAAGAGGAATGTATACATTTTAAATGTTATGGTGAAGTGCCTAATAAAAATAGCATAGCAAACGCATTGAAAGTTGCTTTTGAACACAAAACCTTTTTACTAAGCAACATTAAACATTGTTAATAAGTTGAAACCAAGTAACATAAAATGAAACAATTCTGAAACTGCAAATTGATAGGCTTGCAGTGTCTTATCTAGATTATTACATACAAAAATAATGTTTAATTAGAGTCTTTAAATAACATTTTTAATGGCCTCCTAGCCTAGTCGGTAGTGACACTGCCTACGAAGCAGGAGGTCCCGGGTTCGAATCCTGGTCAGGGCATTTATTTATGTGTTTATCACAGATATTTGTTCCTGGGTTATGGATGTTTTCTATTTATTTATCTATTATATATATTGTCATCTAGTACCCATAACACAAGCCTTATTGAGCTTGCCAAGGGCCTAGGTCGATTTCTGTAAGATTGTCCTATATATATATATATATATTTTTTTTTTTTTAAATGTAATGGTTTAGAAATTTATAATTTAACTCACATGAAAAATACATTTCAGAAATTAAAACTAGAAACATTGGTATAGTGATTGGTAACCTGGTAGCTTTTTTGTGGCTAAATAGTTGAAAGTAAATGGCAACAAACAACAACAAAATGTGTACAAACAATTGCAAGCCTCAGATGGTCAATAATGGCTATTTTGAGTTATCTCTCTAATTATTAATTTATACTGAGATTAATTAAATAGTTAAATAATAAATTAAAATAGTTTAATGGTCAGAATCATTACATTTACAAAGTAAGTAACATTTTTTACAACTAAGTACCTCATCCTATAAGCCTAAAAAAAATGCACATTAAATTAGTTTCACATTGCGTGATAGGCAATCATAAAAAAAGAGGAAAACCATAAATGTATGTCAGTAAGGTTTGGTTTTTACAGTTATGTTGTTAAGCCTCGGTGGATGTCTTATCAATCTAAGAGCCCGTTGCAACAACCTCATTTTCCAGAATGATTATTGTCACTCAGCGGAGAAAATTTCCCATGTATAAAATTTTGTTAACATTTTAACAGTGACATGGTTTGGTTGGTAGTACTATTAGTTATTCTGTGGTTTAGTGCAACTGACTCTAAGCCTAATAGACACAATCAAGCCTTCTGTATAATACTTAACATTATATTCATGGTATGAGGTTGACAAGCAGACCCGAGGCTCAATTAACTCCGGACAAACGATGTGTCTGATGTCTGACATGACATCCGCTTTGCAGCAACAAGAAGCGTGCCTGAGCGCTCGCGTGACGCACGTGGTGCGCGACAGCGGCCCCGGCGCCGGCGCCGGCGCGGCTCCGCGATGGCGCCGTGACTCCGCCCGCACGCGCGCCGATGCCATGCTCGACCGCGTCCGCCACGCGCCCACTCCGCGGAACTACGTGCTGCTCTCTGTCGAGAAGGTAACTGCTGGCTTCTAATCTACTGACAGTGTCACTACCTATACGAATATATGGCCACTCTCACAACAAACCGAGAGTTACTAGGCGCTCAGAGATTGCGTATCTTACGTGCCTTGCCAGCGCGTGCGTTTGGCTCGGGCGAGGCGCGTTTTTAGGGTTCCGTAGCCAAATAGCAAAAAACGGAACCCTTATGGATTCGTCATGTCTGTCTGTCTGTCCGTATGTCACAGGCATTTTACTCGGAAACTATACGACGTATCTGAATAAAATTTACATATAAGGTGTATTTTGTATGCAGCTACTTAGTTATGTAGTTAAATTTGAAAAAAAAAAAATATTTTTAGGGAGGCGCTCCATACAGGTAACTAAATTTTAAAAAAAAAATTAACCAAATATCAACATGTGACACATCAATCGATAGGTCTTTCAAAATAACATTGAGGTTTCTTTGACTATTTTGTGATTAAGTGAATATTTTCTGAAATAATCGCTTCGAAAGTCAGAAAAGTTGTGTAGCCCCCCCCCCGTAACTTTTGAACCGTAAGTTCAAAAAATATGAAAAAATTTGAAGAGATGCGCCTTATCATATACTTTCAACGAAAATTGTTTTGAACATTATCGGTTCAGCCATTTTTGAGTTATCTCCAAAAAACTTCTTCCATAGGCATCAGATACGACCTTTTGGTATTAGTTTGGTTCTTATTCCAAGGTACGGAACCCTCCTATGCGTGGTCCGACACGCACTTGGCCGGTTTTTTAAATTCCTGTATTCGTTTTAGCTACGTCAGTTGTAAAATTCTTAGACTGTGTCAAAAAATACATGAACACATTGTTTAACTTATGGTATCAGTGTAAACATTTCAAAAGATAAAAGCTAGTAGCTGTTGCAAAACTACTTCTTGTAACTTTTCTAAGAACCAAAACAAGCTTGCATTTTCCCTTATATGTGTCTGTCACACCACAGTGCTCAAATAGTAATTATTTAAGCAATTTATAAACTATATCTAATGCTGACTTTATTTTCTTGCTTATTTCCATTGGTTGCGAGGAATTTTGCTTTCTCACTTCTTTTCATCTCTCCTGTTCGGAAAGTTTTATTTTCCTGGGTAGTTAGCCAGGTGGAAAATTGCTTTTTCATCCCTAGGAAGGAAAGTAATTCTCACTTCGTTCGAGCGCCAGAAATATCTCGGGTGAAATGGATCACTTTCAACCCTTGGTTAACAATTTACTATTTATTCAGTCAGGAATAACTGACACAGTCTTTCATGTGTTATGTCCTATAAAGAAAGACCATTGGAAATCTGCTCTTGCTTACTAACCACTTTCTGTCTTCTGCGTGTTCCTATATATATTTACAGCTCATTTAATCTTTCAGGCTATAGCTCTATTGGATAAACTATATGACACATTCTTCGTGGCCCCACGTAAATCGAATGTCAGGCTCTTCACAAAACATTATATCAAGATTGAATTTTTGGACAAGTATGGACTATAATTTTAAACTAATTTTACTATAAATTCAACCTTACAAAAACCTATAAAAAATATTTCTTTTCAGACAGTGCAGGCCTCTGTATAAGGAGTTTGACTCGTGGCCTGAGATCTCACTAGAACCTAATCCGGAGAGGAAAGAAAAAAAGGACCCAACAATAATAAACCAAGGAGTCACGGTCAATAACAATTATCAAAATACTATTGGACAGAATCGCGAGTAAGTCAAATATGCATACGTTATTGATCCTAGTACCTAATACCTATCCTTTTTTCTTGAAGGCTTTTAATTGTTATCGTTGTTTTGAACAAACTAGTTTTCATTAATTTAGTTACGTCTAATTAACTTGTATTTTCAAGAACCCTTCTGTTACGACAGAATCCTCACGTTTTAACGAACGTTAGAAACTAAAAAGAATTATCTTTTCAGAATGACCCGGAAGAACAATCGTCCGCGAATAACAGAGAAAGAAGACAAGGAACCAACGGGCGGGTACTGCGAGGCGTGCGGCGCCATGTTCGCAGACCTCGCCGCGCACGCGCGCTCCCCGCGCCACGCCGCCTTCGCGCGCGACACCAACAACTTCCTCGCGCTCGACTCCCTCATCGGCGCCTCCTTCCTCCCCTCCCCCGCCCCCGCCCCCGCCCCCGTAAACGGCGAGCGGCGCTCCCTCCGCAACATGTGCAACGGGGAGCTGGACGCGCGCCGCCCGCACCGCTCGCCCGTCAACGGCACGCTGGACGGGGAGCCCCGGCGCACGCGCTGCCGCAAGACCGACAGTCAAGAGGACCGCCAGTATTACAAAGTCGTCGGTGTCAGTACCAAGCTCCGATCCAGCGGAGGCTTTGTTGCTAAACGGAAGGATTCCTCCCCGACGTGCAACGGGGCGAAACCGCTTGTAGTCAAATTCAGAAAAGTGAGACGTTCCGAGCTATCGGTTCTTAGTGATGAAGCGGAGCAGTTTATGTTCCCGAAACGCGCCAGCTCGACCAGTTCGACTTCCTCCGACGATGATGATGATGAAGATGAAAAGAAGGAGTCGCCGCGTCGAAAGACGCCGCCGCAACCCACGCCGACGTTAGAACGGCGACGCCAAGCGCGCCCGACCGCTTTAAAAGAAGAGTCCTCGGAGGAAGACAGCTGGTTAGATGATAAGAGGCAGCGGAAGCGACGAGTTGCCACCGTTGTGAGGCGAACGCGGCGAGCTCCTTGTAAACCTCCCACTCCCGAGCCCGAACCACCACCTGAAATAGAACTTCCAGTAGAACCAGAACCAGAGCCAGAACCTGTCCCAGACCCAGACCCGGAGACGGATGTGAGTCCGCTGCGAGAGGAACCGGCCGAGAAGTGCATGAAGTGGGAGGACGGCAGGCTAAAGTATACCCCGGCGGTGGAGCAGCTGGAGTTTGCGTTCGAGAGTGTTCCGCGGAGCGAGCCCTGGTTTGAGACCTTTACGCGGCAGGACCACGACCAGGTCTCAGTCAAAAACGTGCCACGGTGTTTTGGTAAGAGTCTAAGTTTGGCTCTTTTCAACTTTGCACTTTTAAAATGACAAAACCTCCAAACCTTTTTTTTTGCAATTTCTTTTTTAATTTTCAAATACAAAAAATTTGTTGGTCACTAATTTAAATCCACAATCACACTGTTGTGCATGCATGCAAAATCACAGATCTGTCATACTGATGTCAGTTGTTTCGTGATAATAAATTTGTAATTTTGTTTCAGCATTATACTCCAAGTCGCCAAAGTTACCGTACGAGATCGGTCAGCTGCCGCCGCTCAAGCCCAACTGCTGTCCTCTCAGCAACCTGCCTAAGCCTGTCGTAAAAGAACCGCGCTCTGAACGCTACGGCACGAGGGGGCTCAAGTCCAGGAAGATACACAAACGCATCGCGGCCATAGCGGTCGAAGACTCCAGGCCGAGGAAGTCTCCTCGGGAACACGCGTCCACGCTCGCGATGCTCGGCTCGGCCGGCATGCACCGTCGAGTCGACGACACCAAGTCTACTGCCTCCGAGGACACCGTCAGCGACGCGCTCAGCGCCAAGCCCGAGCCCTCCGAGGCGCAGGAGGCCGACGAGCGGCTGCAGAAGTTCCTCTCGGAGGTGTTCGATGACGCGGCAGAGTTCGAGCTGGACGAGATGGAGGGCGGAGCCCTGCCCGCCGCCGCGGCGCCGCCCGACGTGCTGGGGCTTGTCTCCGAGTGCGACGAGTGCGACATCATCCGCAACGAGATCGCGGAGGTGGCCGAGCAGCGCCGAGCGCGCCGGCGCGGACGCTTCAAGAAGAAAAATAGAACCGGCTGGCCCAACAAGAGGAAGTCCAAGAAGGGCTCCCGCACCAACAGCTCGGAGAAAACCGAGAGCAGCCTCGACCTGTCCTCCGTCGGCTCCGGGGACAACACGTGCGACGAGGACAACCTGTCCGAGGTCGAGGAGACGGTACCGCCGAAGGTGAAGTCCGAAGACGAGGCGATGGACGTCGACCAGGACAGCAAGTCCGACGACAAGCCGCTGCGGCTCGACGTGAAAGTGTTGCTAGAGGACGAGAAAAAAGCGGAGAAAGTGGCCAAAAGAGGATCGCGCTCGTCCGGGTCCGAGGAGGCGGAGGAGCGGGGACGGAAGAAGAAACGAGCTCCGACGAATCTGGCCAGTTGGTTGCAGCCCGTGGTGAGGGTGGCGCGCGTGGACGCGGCGGCGCGGCGCCTGCGCTCGGCCGCCAAGCCCCGCGCCGCGCGCCTCAGGTAGCGGCCCCCGGGCTCCCGGGGCTCCCCGGGCTCCCGGCCCTGACGCCAGGACGTCGCCAGCTGATGGCCAAAGACTGTATGAGGATATTGGCTTAATTGGTTCCGATTTGGCAACCATTTTTAAACTTTCAAGGGGCAGATTGCCTCTACTGCCTCGACTTGGCGACGCCCGTGACCGGCGAGCCGGTAGGGGTTTACTATTGACGTCAAGAATTCCAGTGGAATCTAAATTTATTTTTACAGCATGCTTGTGAAAATGACAATGGAAAGTGACAATTTCCAATGGGACATTGAATTGTCTCCAGTTCTTTTTAGTTACCTAGCTAATAATAACGCTTTCGTAATGTTATCTTCTTTCATATTTGTATTGAACTTTGAGCCATAGTTTACGAGTTTAAGCTGATTTTGTTTCTACTGTTTTGTTTTGTTTAGTCATTTAGGTTGACAATTTTTATTTTCTGCATGTAAATATATGGAGGAGGATGACTTTATGCAAAGTGTGACAAACGTAGCGTTTCGCCATAGTTGTCAATTTCATTGTGCTTGTCTTGTACATGCTGTGAAATCGAAACTTTATCTCAAAAACATACCGTTGAAGGATATAGTGCATACGTTTAACAGAAGTTTGTTTTTGAGGCTGGACATAGGGTATAGTTGTAATGAATATTGTAAATAGAATGTAATTTAACCGAATGTCAGTGTGTGTATCTGAGAGAGCTTAGTCTGTATATAACTGTTGCGCGAATGCGAACTGTTTCTTTTCCTTTTTATTTATAAACAAATGAAAGTTATCTCGTATAATTTTGTAATTTAAAATTGTATAAAATATTATGATTCTCAACATGGCTTTTATTTATCCTTTTATATGTCCTTTATGTCGATTGTATACTCCAGTCTATTATATTGCGAACCTGAATAACTAGGAGCGAGGACTTTCCATATAGATATTGCACGGCCTCGCATAGCGTATTGATTTCCAGCCGCCGGCGTTTCGGCTAGGCTCGTACTCCGCGTACCTACCTACATGTAGCACTATTCATCAGGGAACGGCCATGCTATACATAGAACGACGACCGTTCTAAAATGAAACGCCAGTTCAATAAAATACGCATCAGTACAGTCTCTACCAGATACATCGGAGCGGCCAAGGTGGACAATAATATCGGAACAACGCCTCTATTGTCAAGGCGATAAAGTGCAAGTTCCGATACTTTTGAGTACCTTGGCGATCCGATATACTTGATGGCGAGGTTTAAAATATCAATGCGATTTATTGGCCAAATATACGGGATATAAAATCATGTCCACATGTCTCTGGTTAAACTTGTTTTTTTACTATCTAAATTTAAAAAAAATATGGGTTTTTAAATGACGGAGTTCTGAGGTAGGTAACAAACATAAAATAAAATTCTTCATTTTTTAAGTCTGTTAAAAAGCTAAAGAAAATAATGGGACTCCTTTTTGTTCATCTTTGGTACAACACGTGTGGCAAAAATTGTCTAATCACTAGTAAAAATCAATTCTAAATACGTTTAAATAAGGTTTATATTCCTTTGGACTTTATCTTTCAAACTTCGCTGGTGGTCGTAGCCTGTCTCCTTTCTTAGCTATAGGTAGTCCTTATGCATAATCATACGTTGTAACTAGAATAGGCGTAGCGACGTAGTTCGAAGGTCAGGCAAACTAATACACAAGTCTGTAGATATCGGGCTGATGAATACAAGAAAACTTAGATGGCGTAGAAACGCATGTCTATAATAACTATACTTATACCTACGGATAACTAAAGGTCGTGTTGTTAAACATCTCGTCGGTCTAAAGATATTACTTTTGCATGAGAGACACCACAACGAAGTGTGCCACAAGTTAAGTAAAGCAAAGAGTAAAACAGCTATTAGACATGGCAATTTGTAGGGCCCAACATGCCCCTCCCTCACCCTCCTTCAGCTCCCTACAGGCCCAACCTCCTATTACACCTCCCAACACAACATGTTGGGCCCTACAAATTGCCATGTCTACTAGCCGTTTAAGTAACCAACTACTTACGAAACACTGATTTCAACTTTCACCATCTTTCACGCTTTTTACACGTCAATCAAATAAGACCAAATGCGGGTAGTTAGAAACTCGCCGTTATGTCGTTGATGTCAACTTTAGCCAGTCTTTTTTCGGGACCCCGAGAACAACGTCGTTCTCGAAATGTGAGAGGTAATTTTCAAATTAATATCCGTGGTTAAGTTAAGTACGGTCAAAGTTAAAAATATGACAAACAGTACTTTTTCACCTTACTTTCAAAAATGTATACTTATATATTTTTGCTGGCCTAGACCGATGTACGTAGCGGTTTCATTCTCACTGCCACATCTAGAAAGCCTAATTATTTACATACAACACTACTTTGTAGCTACAGTTGCTACTCTGGAGTACCTAGATAGGCTAGATTTGAATTCACAGTAGGTATTCGTTCCGGACGACCGCGCGGTGTCATTGAACAAGGAATCAATAAATCCAGGCAAAAATATACGGGTCACGTCGATAGTGCGTAGCGCGATAGGTATCTATGTAGGTCATTTTGCAGCCTAGGTTTGCTATACGCTGTTATCGAAACCTACAAGCATGTACGTAGGTTATAGTTTTTTCTCATAGCGACAGACTACAACCTTTTGAACGCTTATCCTCTCGCGCCAAGACGTGGCCTACACGCCAATATCTCGACTAGTGAATAACGAATATAAACCTTATCTGTCAGCAGTACAATTGCTTTGACAGCATCCGCAATGCCCACTTTAGTGGTCGTTGGCGTGGCAGGCACGACCCAGCACACGACCGATTTAGTGGCTCTTGGTGATCAAAAGATTAAATAATTACAGATTTGTTAAAACACTTGTGGCAGATGTGTGAATTAGACACAAAAGGCATACTTACATTGCCTCCAGTCAAACATTAGTTTCTACAAGAACATACTAAGTAGGACAGAAAACTTCGTACTGTTAGCACCTCTCGCCTTTTAAGTTAAACTTGACACCCTCGTTCGTGCCAACTATGCGAAGATTAGAGGTCAAGTTATGCTGGACTTTACTCGTTAAAGGTTCACAAGAATCACAAATTCGGTAGGTAAGTAACCTGTTGCTGTTTTGAACAGACTAAGATTTCGAAGGAGGTTCTCAATTCGTCGGGATCTTTGTTTTATTTTGTATATATATATGTATGTTCACCGATTATTCGAAGCAGGGATGTTACAGAGCTCCGGTTCCGTTAAGTCGGAACTTCCGATTGGTTTTAAACATCCGCTTCGGTTCCGGTTCTGTTACTTTCAAAACAGAAGTTATATCGGATGTCATAGCAACGCAGTGGGGGGAAATGAGCGGCGTACATCAAAAACAAACAGGTTTATGCCTGTCATTTGCTCATGTCCCCGCTTGCCAACTGCTGCTATCACTCGGGCTCCGATTCTGGTTCCGCTAAATAAAAAATAAATAAATTTACAACATCTGATTCCGCTTTCGGTTCCGATAAAACCACATCTGTTACATCCCTGATTCGAAGACTGTTCCCAATGAATTCTATGACACCTCTTTCCGCTCAGACCAACTTTACTGTAGAGCCGTTTAGTTTAGATAGGTAAATTTAGTTAGGGATAGATAATATTATTCATATTTAAGTACTACGCCGGTTGCAGACACGCATAAATTCCGTGAAATAATAAGCAGTTACCGTACCCTATGGACGCATGAAGACTGTTTAAAAGCCCCTAATTGCTCCAAACAGTCACTTAATGTCTCAAAAATGTAATTATACTTACTTTACTCTTTGATGTAATTTCTTTCTAATTTTAGTTTACAATTTTAAATCAAGGTCAAAGGGTACAAGATACGGGTAGTATGATTTGATAATGTTACATACATATGTACCTACATAATAAATTATGTAGAAAAGTTTAGTTTAGTTCATATCGAGACAGTGAAAGGTTCAGTTTGTCGGTACATATCGAGACTACATTCTTTCACTTATTAGATCCTGAAGATATCTTCATATCAACCAATAACAAAGTGGACCTTTTTCCCTGCATTGTCACATGATCTGCCCACACAAAAAATAAAAGTATAAAGGTACACCCAGATTCTAAATTGCATGGACAATAATTTATGAATGGATTAATTCATGTGTCCATGCACTTTTGAATCTCACTGTAGTCTACATTATACCTGATCAAATTTGCTGGTTGTACATATTTTGATACCAAGGTTGCTTATTTTTTTTAATATTTAACAGTATTTATACTACCGTATTTGTTTTCAAAAATGTTACAGTACATGCTGCAAAAAAGCACTATATATACAATGATACAAAATACTTTATAATCTAATAGTTTATTGTAATGGTACGACAGAACAGCTTTGACCAAATAAAAAGCGCATGATCTAGTTCTAACAGGCATATAATAAAAACAGATTTTACACTTTTTACATCCCCCTGAGACTGATGTTCGGCCATATTGATCTTTATTAACAGATAATGCAACTATACTATTCAAATTTAGTAAATTTACACCAACTGAAGATACATTTAATTAAGTTTAACACACAAAATGGTAAGTGCGTTTGGTCTAAAATTACTGAATTTTTCAAATAAATTGGGTTTATTCATAGATGTCTTCTTTGTCAGCAATATATTGGACAATGTCTTTGGGCCTGACAAGCCTCTCCGCATCTCCATCAGGAATTTCAAAACCAAATTCATCTTCCATGGCCATGATGATTTCTACATGATCAAGGGAGTCCAAGCCCAGGTCATTCATGAAGTGGCAGTTAACATTCAACTGAAAAAATAACCATATTTTTCAATAATTTTACTTTAGTACAGTCACCATCAGTCTCCATCGGAGCGGCCAAGGTACTCAAAAATATCTGAACATGCACTTTATCGCCATGAGAATAGAGGCATTGTTCTGATATTTGTGACCACCTTGGCCACTCCGATATATCACAATCTATACCTAAACATCCTTGTTATTACAAAAAGTTTTAAACAGTAAGAACAGAAATATCAAAGAGAAAGTTGCTAAAACACTGCAAAAACCATGTGTATCACATTAAACATAAGATTTAGAGATATTTAATTTTATTCTACCTTTTCAGCGCAAATTTTGTCATAAAGTTTCAGAACTAGAAGGACTCTAGATTCAATGAGCTCAAGCGAGAGCGGGGGGCCCGCACTGTAGTGGCGGACACCGACTTTCTGGCTCTGAAACAAAATTTGAATAATGAATAGGTACCTGGGCTTGAGTCAGTTTGTCGTAAGCTTTGCACACTTTCATCACACGTTCCTCGATCTCTTTCTCGGACGGTTTGGTCTGGGGCCCTGATGAATATGGTTGCGTACGATGGAATTGCACCTAAACAGTTTTAGTAACACTGTACACATTTGTTATGCAATACAATGATTGAGGTTATAATATAAAATTAGACGAATGATATTCATGTAACTTTTACATTTGATACCCAAGCTCGTATGATAAAGTAAAAAGTTAAATCTAGAAGTAGTATTGCTCGAAAATTAACAAAAAACATTGTATTGATTGACGAAATCCTTACCTCATTTTGAAGGTACTTGTTATTGTATAAGGTTACAGCGGTTTTTACTGTATGGTATTTTTGTTGTAGGGTGACGGTCGAAAGCCGGCATACTACCGGAGTTTTATATGTAGCGGATTTTCGTAATAATCCGCTAAAAGCACTTCGGACAAGATTCGCAGCAGCCATTTTTCGGGCTTCAAATATTTTCTACAATAGACAATATAGAGCTGATAAGACGTGTCTAGTGTTGCCATAAATGTAAATACTTATTTTTCTTCCTAGCGCTTAAAGCATTGTCCCGAATTGTAAAAAAAGATATTTTTACTTTATGACACGTCTTGCTTGCTGTCATTTTCCTGTCAGTTTTTGTCGATTTGTTTTCGCACTGTATGTACGTATGGAAATGGATTTAATAAGTTTAAACAATTAATAAAAACATTTAAAATGGGGAACGCTGACACAAAATTAAACTTTCGGAAAGCTGTGGTTCAGTTAACATCAAAAACACAGGTAGGATCAGCTCCAAAACGCCTACGTTTGATTTGCGTTGGTGTTTTTATTGATGAATCTTTTCTTAACTTCGTTGAAGCCTATCGATGCGTCGGACGACAGTTTCTGGGACCAGTTCTGGTCGGAAAGCGTGACAAACGTGCAGGACGTGTTCGCGCTGGTGCCGGGCGCGGAGATCCGCGCGCTGCGCGAAGAGTCGCCCAACAACCTGGCGACGCTCGTGTACAAGGCAGTGGAAAAGCTTGTGAAGACTGTAGACAGCAGCTGCCGAACACAAAGAGAGCAACAGATCGGTAAGTGACAATGAACTGGTAAGTTATCAACACTTTAGCCCTAAAACAATATAAAGAAAGATAACATGACATACTTAGCTAGGGAAATGTTAGTGAAATTTGTGTAGCCTTGAATCGTAATCACTAATCTGATGAATTGCATAGTTGAGTGTTTATTGCTTTTTTTAAAGTAGGAAACAGCAGTCTTGCGTTAGTGGCTACTGGAATTAACCACCTGCCAACATGGATATTGAAAACCTATAATTAACATCTGAGAATGTGATAAAAGAGATTAATAATAATATTTTAAACACTTCCTACCAGAAACCTTCATGCTGAACCAGAGCTTCTGTGAGTTTCAGGGTTTGTTCATATAATTTTGTATATATTCAAACATTTCATGGTTAAACATGAATTCGGGGATAATAGAAAAGTAAAATAATGTAAACAAACACATTGACCTTCATTGCTTCGCAATCACATACTTTTAAAGAACATGAAATCGTCAGCGTATACAGATAACTTGTTATTTATATTCATTTCTAGTAAAATTTTAATGTATTTTGTTTTTTTTTAAATAAATTAACTAATTTTTTAAAACTAATTTTTTGTCACATATCAAACGCTTATTTTGTCTAGAACCTTAGCCATATTTGTTTACCTTATTTTATTTTTCTATCGACACCGAATATAGCTGATTCTGATGACTTTAAGAATGCAGTAGGAATGAGACAGACCAAATTACACATGGGCAGAGCCATGGGAACTGCTAGTATTTTCTTTCAGCTACTTCTTTAAAAAGTATTATTGGGCAGTAATTGTACAGTCACGTCTGGAAATATGGATACATTTAATGTGACAAAAATATGTAGCCGCGACTCTATTTCCAAGGCGTAAGGTCTTGGATACATGTTTTTGTCACATTAAATGTATCTATATTTTCAGACGTGACCGTACCATTTCTTATCACCCCAGAAAGGGATATCAATAGGTTTTTTCTGTGTTACCAACAAAATTCTATTTTGTAATAATTAGTAAATTATTTACCATCTAAAGTTGAATTCATAATTTAGCTGAGTAATTTGACAGCACTTTAAATAGATTTGCAAACAGCTTTGTATGTCAGAAACTTACTCCACTTAATTATGAATTCTATTTCTTTATTATTCTAAAGGAACCCTGTCTTTCCTCACTCCTTTAAAACATCGACACCAGGGGTTCTCAAACTGTGCACCATAGAAAGTACAGAGGGACGCCTTGAGGCAATGCTCCCCACCATACTATACCTGTCTAATTCAAATAGCCTGGCTAGGTTAGGGTGCCGAGATTATACAGAGACATAAAATTTGGAACGTGCAAGTGTGCTACGGACTTTAAAAGATTGGGTCTACACAATCTTGATAGTCAAGTAACAATATATAATATTCTGTAATGTTCTGCAGCCCTTAACTGCGCCCGCCTGCTCACGCGGGTGCTCCCGTACATGCTAGAAGAGCCCGAGTGGCAGAGCTTCTTCTGGTCCTCTCTGCCGGCCTCGGAGAACGAGTCGGTGCCGCTGGCACAATCCCTCGTCAATGCTGTTTGTGTAAGTTCTACTCTGTCAAACAACTTCTTATTCCCCTCGTTGCTATGGCTACGTCCCTTGGACAACATTTCTTATAAATAAAACAGTGTGAAGATGGCCCCTGGATAACGGGGACAGAGTAAACAATTCACAAAGTGGATTTGCCCTACTGCACTATTATTATTACATCCGAAAAACTACATTTGGTTATTTTTAAGTATTTGTCTGGCAGTTAAAATTTATTGTACGATAGTTGTTCATGTGCATGGAGTTGATTACCATACTTTGTAAACATTTTGGGTATAGGAGTTTAAAAAAAACTCGAATACACGACAACACACAAACACAACACAATTACACATTTTATGTTTTTTACGTCACACCTGGCCATAATGTGAGTATTACCGCACGCTACACGTACGGTAAAACTCGCATTATGGCCAGGTGGAGACGTAAAATTGTGTACTCACCACGGGCAGTAAAAAAGAAAGCCCTCTATCGCATATTTACAACCCTCGCCTGCGGCTCGGGTTACAAATACCTGCGATTTCGGGCTTTCTTTCTTTTACAGCCCTTGGTAAGTAATGTACTATTTTATCTATCTAGTAGGTTAGATTAGAATGTTTAATTATTTTATTATTATTACATTTATTGCCGTTTTGTACAGCCAGGTATGTCTACCAGTTCTAATTCTCCGTCAACCGCTCAAAAGGTTGACTGGAAGAGATCTCTCAAGGGATAAGTCCGCCTTTGTACAAATATTATATATTCTTTCTGTTGTATGTTTCTTTGTTGTACAATAAAGTTTATACTACTACTACTACTACTACTACAAAAACACAAATAGAACACTTATAGACAAAATAACAGGTAGCTTATCTAATATTCCTAAGAAGTGATGTGCTGTGGGAATATTCCCCAAATGGGGGAATATTGAAGTACAGGTTACGCAAAATAAAATAGCAATCAAAGCTAGTTATAAATGTTACTAAAAGTAGTATTGAGTAGAATAAAGTACAAATAAAATAAAATAAAAGCTTTAATTAATTATAGGTATTTTTTTTTATGAAAGTGTGTATTGTTTTTTTTTTCATATTTTTTGGACAATTGATTCAAAAGTTAAAGAATTTAAAAAAGATTATAAGGAACCTCATCAAAGTTATTATTAAAGACCTTTCGATTGATGTGCTACATGTTTATAATAGCGAAAATTTTTGGAATTTATATTTAATTATTTATGTAGAAGCTGTAGAGCTGGAAATCAAAGTAGCAGCACACAAAACACACCTCCAGTGAAAATTTAATTTAAATACGCTTTATAATTCATGAATACAATGACTGCGACATAAAGGACTCATGAACGGACGAGCAGACGGAAAAAAAGGTATGACGCAACTATAAGAGTTTCTTGTTACGATTCTGGTTAAGGAACCCTAAAAATATTTTATCTACACTCACATTGTAAGTCCTCTAAAACGTGTTCAAAAACGGTCGGCAATGGCTAGCATTATCACAACCGATTTTACTATGATAAGCTTTTTATCTGTGGCAGTAACGTAATTTTAACTTTACATGCTCAAACATTGATGTGTTATGAGTTTTGATAACATAATGCAGGTGCAGGTGCAGGTGTAGCACGCTCCCGCGCGGCCGCCGACACAATCGAGTTGGCCATGGCGGTGCAATGGCGGCCATTCTATGGTTTAGGAATACGGCATTTAGGATAAATAATATGAGTGTAGATAAAGCAGTGTATGCAACTGTACGTAATTAGGCCTTAAAACACTCGAATGATCTTATTACGAAACTCACCTGCGGCTCGTTTCATAAAACCACACTCATGTTTTAAGGACCCTTATTACGTAACAGTAACATAAACTACTATTATGTAATTATTTTTCGTTCGGTTAGGGGATAATTCCTAGCAACTATGGAAATATTCTTAAAAGCAAAGGGAAATTTTGCCGGTAACATTGGGAATAATTAAGCTCAGGGTAAAATTGGGAATTTACTTTTCCGGGTGAGTTACTGTGTTTGATGTCCCGGTAAAGAGTTTTATGGCCTTAGTTTTAACCAATTCCTTGAAAATAAAATATGTGTTCATACAAAATTTTTAAAATACCTCAATATTCCCTCAAGGTGGGAATATTCCCGGGAACGGTACATCGCTATTCCTATGTGAGAAGTTATAATATTCATCCATGTTTTAGAAATACTTACAATGAAAAATATTTTGAAAATTGTATCCCTTTAGAATTTCAACATAAAGATATTAAATGTTGACAAGGTTCTCTCACACAACACAACAGATTAAGGTAATCAAGCTTAGGTACTACGAGTATATCATAACATAATATAGAAATACTTACTGTCACAAATAATACACCACAGGAAATGTTAGGTCCTTATCGTGGTTTTGTTCCTATTGCAGATAATGTTATATTATCCATTCTTTGTATGATTTATAATCATTTCATATCCTTGAGTAATTTTCTTCCTCCTAGCGTTTGTCCCGGCTTGGGGTCCGCTTGAAAATCTAATCCCATAAATAGGCACTAGTTTTAACGAAAGCGGCTGCTGACCTTCCAACCCGGAGAACTATTAGTGGAGTACGAGAACGCCTTTTTAACCTATAAAAATGACATCAATCACAAGTCCGATTTTATTTTGTGACCTGTTAGAATACGTTAAGGAATAATAATAATAAATATTTTCGCGCTATCTATAACTATCGCGCTAGGTATAATACATGTATTTGTTTGCTACACATAGAAAAGATTACTTAAGTTTTATTTTTCTCCACCAGGTTATCGCTTTTTACTATTGCAACATAACTTCACATTTTATAACGGTTTTGTCAAGAGCATATGTCGTCTTAGCCATTTGTAATTCGTTTAGAATTCAAGGTCACTTATATTTTGACAAATTGTTTTCGATTATGCTCACATAATCTATTGACCAAACTGTTATAAAATGACAGATGATGTTGAAATAGTTGAATGCAATAGTATGGTAAAAGAATTTTCCTCCATCTTGTATAATATTTTCTTGTTGTTATTAACAAATATCTATATAATACCTAGCGCTACGTCAAAAACTGTTAGAAAATATTTTTACTATAAGTAATCATATCATATTCTCTAACTAAAAAAGAAAATCGCACTTGTGAGTTATCGAAGCTCAAAACTGTTTGCGTACTGTACTATATGCCTTATCGGCATTGGGATAAGATCCGGTTTCCTCTCGCGCGGAAATTTCCTGACGAGGCTCCTCGGCCTGTGTGGACCAGCCTAAATCCGAGCGGCTGCTGCGAATATACGTGCCTCGCGCCTTGCCACTGCAAATCTGGACACGGCTGAAGAGCATTTGGCTCTCAATGACCCATTTAAAGCCCTGCACGGTTCATAAAGCAGGTTCTATATTCCCCTGTCAAAGTCAAAAAATGTGCCAAAAGTCAAAGTCAAACCGTCAGGTTCAATTATTATATAATTCAGAGAAACATATTGATGCGATCATAAAAAAATATATATTTACATGTCAAAATGTATGATAATAATTTCACAATAAGATCTTCAAAACTTTTTTTTTAAATAGCCTATGTCAGGGCTTCCCAAACTTTTTTTTGATACGACGCCCTTAGGCATCCTCCTTTTTTTTTGCGACGCCCCCCTCTAGCCTAAAACTAACTACCACAGGGGACTACCCAAAGGAGGGTTCCGGTGGTTTGCTTTCCTCTCGAAACTACGCCTCGCGACGCCCCTGGGCCCGCTGGCCCGCTGGCCTGGGACGCACAGTTTGGGAAGCCCTGGCCTATGTTATGTGTCACTGCTGGGCAAAGGCCTCCCCTCTCTTCCGCCACTCGTCACGGCCTGGTGCATCAAAACTTTAATGATAAAAAAAAAATACTAGTCTAGAATGTTTCTAGAATGAAATCTAAATGTCAGAAGGAACATTTAAGTAATTATTTTATTAATATACTAATAGTATACATTGTTTACAGTTGCAATTTAATCCCACGGTGTTATATCATCCATGTAGTCTTCTAAGTATACTATACTCGTAATAGGCTTTAGAAATAAGTTTACGTTTTACATTATTCTTGAATTTATTTATTGATAATTTGGTCATTTCTGTTGGAAGCTTATTATAAAACCTTATACAATTACCCATGAATGAATCTTTTATTTTATGGAGCCTGAAACTGTATATCAACTTTTAGGACATCAATTATCTTTTACGATATTAAAACTTAGCAGACGTCTTTAGGGTGATACTATAATAATTATGAAGCGTTATAATTAGACATCCATATTTACCGATAAAAAAAAATAAAAATATTTTTATTCAGTAACTAAGTTTTGGTTTACGATAACATCTATTAAACACATAATATGTTCCTACATTCTCAAATATAAGAGGTAACGCAGAAAACAATGCCCATTTTCCATACAAAACCTGGGGACAACGTGCTCTCCTGCGTAAATAAATAAATAAATAATGTATATTTTGTAAACATGTACACTGAAGTGTAGACATGGTACATTTGAATGTACAAAAGGCGGACTTAATCTCTACCAGTCAACCATTGCGCAAAGCAGAGAAGAATGTAGGAGGTGCAAAAAAATCAAGATAAATGCATAATCTAAACAGCTAGAATTTAACCTAACCATAGACTATAATTTGCAGGACCTGCTGTTTTGCCCTGACTTCACGGTGGCGAGTACACGGCGCTCCGGCCCGGTGAGTGTCCGATCGATACTAATCTTATCTCCCTAAACTTATCTTTCCATGCCAATATCATGGTATGTTGATTCATCCGAAAATTTGGTGAATAATATACAAGGTGCTCGCGAGGAAACGCATAATTTTAACAGCGTACTCCTGAGGCCAAAAGAAGTAAAAAATATCATAATATGACTTTTGGACAATTCCGACAAAAACAAAATTTTTTTTGTTTTATTTTTTCTTGTTTTCTGAACGTATTCTTAAATTAAAAATAAATGTTAATGACAAAACTATGCCTAAAAACAAATAAAACTACTTTTTTTTTCTTAAAATCAAAGTTAAAGCAAAGTGTTTCCTGTCACTTTGATGTCTGTCAACAGGGATGCCTATAATGAGTTCCATAGTGGTAAAATTGCCGTTAAGAAAGCGTTCAGTCCCGAGTTATAATCAAAATATTTTATTTTTTTAATTGGCTATAACTCCGAAACAAGATGAATTTCAGAAAAGTTTATTTGACATTTTAGTCTCTAAATAAGGTCGGGGTAACGCTGTTAAAATTATGCGGTTTCCTCGCGAGCACCGTGTATACTGACCTTCTTCGGTACCTATTTTTTTTCTCGCCCAAGTTGATTTTTTCTATTAACTACTAGTCGGCCTCGAACAGAGAACTTGCGATTTCCTTGCAAACGAGTTGCCCAATATAACAAGATCCTAATGATGATTGTTTCGAGCTTTCTAGCTCCATCACCCCTTGATCGATCCTGCTCATAAACGAACTCTCAAATTGTATGGAGCTCTGCTACAACCCTAACAAATTTCATATAGATCAGAAAAACGTTGTTAAAGTTATCGCGGAACAACTATTCAAAATGCAAAAGCTATCGAAATGCACAGACGTCTAGGTAGCCAGCTGACAGTTCCGTTGTGTCCGAAGTTGTCTGTAAGGACTACTTACGCTCCGCTCGTTCGATTAAAATTATTTTATCTACACTCACACTGTAAGTCCTCTAAATCGTGTTCAAAAACGGTAGGCAATGGCTAGCATTACCACAACCGATTTTACTATGATAAGCTTTTTATCTGTGGCAGTAACGTAATTTTAACTTTACATGCTCAAATATTGATGTGCTATGAGTTTTGATAACATAATGTAAATCCTGTGCTCCTTCCTGATCAACGGCACGCGCCCGAGCGGCCGCCGACACGCGCCTCCCCGACCGCCGGCACAATCGAGTTGGCCATGGCGGTGCAATGGCGGTCATTCTATGGTTTCCGAGCACTTAATTTAATATATATAATATGAGTGTAGATAAAGCAGTGTATGCAACTGTACGTAATTAGGCCTTAAAACACTCGTGTGATCTTATTATGAAACTCGCCTGCGGCTCGTTTCATAAAACCACACTCGTATTTTAAGGACCCTTATTACGTAACAGTTACATAAACTACTAGTATGCATATCGAATTTCGATATTCGCGGAAGGGCCCGAGTATATTATGGTAGTAATATAGTAATCTAAGTGACAGTCTAAAACTTATCTCGCTTAACAGGAGCGCGCCGAGGAGCTCTCATCCCTCGACAGCTGCGAGTATATCTGGGCCGGTGGCGTCGGCTTCGCCCGCGCGCCTCCAAGATGCGCTACGCACGAGGCCGCACGTACTGAACTACTGAGGCTGTTGCTGACGGCTTTCAGCGAGACGGTGTATAAACCGCCACACCAGACACATCACAACAAGTGGATCGCGTGAGTACATCGACAGATGGAGCATCCACTAGGTGGGGCTCTCTCATCGCTCGATAGATAGAGGAAATCTGGGCTACGCACGAGGCTGCACCTACTGAGTTACTGAGGCTATTAGTTACCGCCTTTAGCGAGTCGATGTATAAACTGCCACACCAGACACCATAACAAGTGGATCGCGTGAGTCATTTGATGGTTGAGTAGAACCCTTGTTAAGCTACGTCTATACTATGGGAAGACATCTTCGTTCGCTAGGCGCGAGGGCGCGCGGAATGATTTGCTGAGGCGTTGCCTACGCCTTTTATAAGATGAAAAGCACCAGACACAGCACCTCGTAGAGTATGTCTAAACGTTGAAAAAAAAACAGTGTGAATAACACTGAAATGTTACTAATAGTAATCTTATCTTACCCGCAGGTACCTGACGAGCCCCGACAACCGCCATGCTCTGCCACTATTCACGTCTCTACTAAACACAGTCTGCTCCTATGACCCCGTGGGACTAGGCCTGCCTTACAACCACCTACTATTCAGCGACACGCTTGAGCCGCTCGTAGAGGTAAAGTTATAAGCGATTTAAAAAGCTTTTTGTTTTCTATACAATATTAATTTAAAACCACTTTAATTTGTTGCAGGTGGCTCTACAAATTTTAATCGTTACGCTGGACCATGATACAAGCAACGCTATGAATGAAGATTCGGATGAAGTAAGACCATAAACGATCATAAAACTTTTTGTGTTAGGGGATAGTGTTTTTGGGGTAATAAAATAGAAAAAAATTACAGCCTTCTAGTGAAATATATTTTTGATCTAGAAATCTGTAAAGGATTTTTTTTATTTATGTTATTGCAAATTGAAAAAAAAACATAGCACAGGTTCTTACAGTTTGGTGCCATGACCAGGATTACTATTTTTTGTAGACAAGTCAATAATAATTTATTCACTAATTTTCTAATCTCCATAACATCTTTTTAACTATGCCCAGGCCCTCCCAGACAACTTATTCATCAACTATCTCTCCCGCATCCATCGCGACGAGGACTTTGCCTTCGTGCTTCGTGGCGTCACCAGACTGCTTAACAATCCATTGGCACAGACGTACCTGCCCAACTCGGCTAAGAGAGTAGCTTTACATCAGGAACTGCTGGTTTTATTCTGGAAGATGTGCGACTACAACAAGGTTAGTATCATTACAACTAATTATTTTTCTAGTTTCCTAATTTTTTTGATGAAGTACGCAGCTAAAGAGATGTTACAATTTGGTGCTGTGACCAGGATTCATATTTGTGTTTAGTAACATTTGATAAAAAAACCGTTAATTTTTTGTACCACGTGCGCTCAATAACAGGAAAACAAAGGCTTTTTAAATTGAGATAAGTACTATTATATATATATATATGTATTTAGTAAGTGATCATTATAATTTCATTTTCTATTTTCGAACCTGCACCCAACAAATGTTTCTTTTTTCGAACCTGCACCCAACAAATGTTTCTTTTTGGCCCAATGGTTGACTGGTAGAGAATGCCTTAAGGCATTAAGTCCGCCACTTGTACTTTTTTATGTGCAATAAAGTTTAAATAAATAAATAAATAAATAAGTACCGAAGTCAAACCTAATTGACTGTATTATTTTCAGAAATTCATGTACTACGTGTTGAAGAGCAGCGACGTACTGGAAGTCCTAGTGCCCATCCTGTACCACCTCAACGACTCGCGCGCTGATCAGTGTAAGTATTTATTGAACACCAGTTGCCTCCTGCGACATCGTCCGCGAAATAATCTTTGACCTGTCATATGTTTCCTCTAGTACATCCGTACTAATCTCACTTTTATTCCGAAAGGACCCACACAACAAATATTAAGCTAAAAAAAACAAGCACCCTCAACAGTATGAAACCGCGTGCCTATTTCTCCATATACTTGCTACGTATATTTATAGCAATATGATAGAGAAATATCACCATTTACTCGGGCCTACGTTTTTGAATGGATTTAAGGACTTTTTTGAACATGACACACACAAAATTATATGGTAGACAGCAATATGAGATATATTTTATTCAATAGGTATTCGTTCGAAAACAACCGCAACGGATGGTAAGCGACACCAGGCAACGAATTAACAGCTATGCTCTATATTTCAGTCATCTAATTAAAACATTTCAACTAAAACAAAACTTACAAATTCACATAGGTTAATTCATGGGATACACTCATGACTATCAATAATAACGTACAGTTGCATACACTGCTTTATCTACACATATTGTAACTCCACAATAATGTGTTCGGGAACCATTAGAATGACCGCCATTGTACCGCCATGGCCAACTGGATTGTGCTGACGTTCGGGGAGGAGACTGCGGGGAGGACTGTCTGGAGGACCGCCTGTGGCGGAAACAAGAGTTACCCCAAGTTTAAATTAAAATTAGTTGTCCTACGAAGATATTCGAAATTCGAAAGTCATTCATTACGTTACCTACTATCGATTACGTAATGAAAATACATAAAATATTACCTACGACACCAGATCAGATAATAATTATTATTAATCAGATTGATATAATGCTGGTCATTACGGCCTTTTCAACCGACTTCAAGATTTCGAAGGAGGAGGTTATCAATTCGTCGGGATCTTTGTTTTTTTTTTATGTTTGTTCACCGATTATTCGAAGACGGCTGGACCGATTTGGAAATTTATTTTTTTGTTTGAAAGAGTATACTTCACAGTTGGTCCCATTGTAACCAAGTCAGGATCTGATGATGGGATCCTGGAGAAATCGAGGGAACTCTTCAACTATTATAGGCACACCTATAGTGATTAGAGTATTTTTTACAGCAGCTCGAGAATTTGCTGTTGGAAAGGTGGATGCTAAGTGAAGTCGGTTCTTTTTTGTTTAAAATTATTTTGAATGCATTTTAGAGGGTTTATGGTGTATGTGTAAATAAACATGTTTACATTATTTTCGATAATTAATTCGTTCAATTTTAGTTTGTACAACAAACCACTGACTTATCCTAAACAGGCATTGCATCCTAACTACATAAATACCGTAATAACGTATGACGCATATCTTAAATGACTTCCATAAATACGTGCTTAACATGTTAACAATAACAATTCTTGATGAGAAGGTTGCATGTTCTGTTGTCTATCGTAAGCATGTCGTTATTCGAATAAAATTATAAATGACGTTTAAAAGGAACCTAATATACTCCCACGACAATCCAGGATAGAGCATCCTGGCTCCGACGTACAAGGAGGCCCGACCCCAGATAGAACTGGGACTAAGAGAAGGAAGAAAAAGAAAAGGAACCTAATATGGTTTTATTCTCCAAATACTAAAATGACAGGATTACGTCCTTTTGTGCATCCGATCTGTCATTTCAGTACGAACGCGGTCAACGCGCTCTGATTATCGGGTTGCGCCCGACATACAGTTTATTTTACGCAGCATTGTAAAGTCACAAATATTATCTGACAATCTTACACAAATCGACCTAGTCCCATGGTAAGCTCAATAAGGCTTGTGTTGTCGGTAGTAGACGACGATATATATAATAGATAGATAAATACTTAAATACATAGAAAACATCTATAACTCCGAAACAAATATCTGTGATAAACACACAAATAAATGCCCTTACCGGGATTCTAACCCGGGACCTCTTGCTTTGTAGGCAGGGTCACTACCAACTGGGCTAGGAGGCTGTTGAAATAGTACATTACTTACCAAGGACTGTAAAAGAAAGAAAGCCCGAAATCGCAGGTATTTGTGACCCGAGCCGCAGGCGAGGGTTGTAAATATGCGATAGAGGGCTTTCTTTTTTACTGCCCGTGGTGAGTACACAATTTTACGTCTCCACCTGGCCATAATGCGAGTTTTACCGTACGCGTAGCGGGCGGTAATACTCACATTATGGCCAGGTGTGACGTAAATAATGGTAACGTATTTTTAACGAGGCTAACGCTCTTCACATATTAACAGCTCGCGTGGGCCTCATGCATATCGGCGTATTCATCCTTTTGCTGCTGTCGGGCGAGCGCAACTTCGGCGTGCGGCTCAACAAGCCGTACACGGCCACCGTGCCCATGGACGTGCCCGTGTTCACGGGCTCGCACGCCGACCTGCTGGTGCTGGTGTTCCACAAGATCATCACCACGGGCCACCAGCGCCTGCAGCCGCTGTTCGACTGTCTGCTCACCATCCTGGTCAACGGTAACTATTGTAACTAGACAGACCTCAAGACTACCGTGCCTATGGACGGTTCACTATATATCACCATCGTACCAGTTTTTGCCGATGCACTAACCGCATGTGAGGGTTAATGAGGGACGGGTTGGCACATCGCGTATCACCTTATGGGTGCGTTCGAAAATATGTGACGTTTTCAAATCATAGACATCATTGTCGGTTGTCAATAGAATTTATTTCTAAATATTTTTTTATGGCAGTCAACGTTTTATTGACAACCGACAATGATGTGTACCTTTGATTGAAAACGTCACATATTATAATATCAGCGTATTTATGACATGCCTCAAACCTGCATATATATGATCCGAAGCACGTTGAAAACCCCTTTCATCTCTGTAGCTAAATGTCAAATTGAGGAAGGAGAATCTTCTGTACCTGTACTATTACTTATTCTGTGCCTCTATTAAGAGTCTGACATTTTGTGGCATAAATCGTTATTAGTGATCCATGAGCAAATAATACCACTCCCCCACCTGACTTGCCACCTAGTGGCCTGAAACAGAAACTTTAACTTCACATTAAAAGAGAGCCAATAAAAACAGAGCTCCAGCCCAAGCTGGCTCCCTATAACATCAACATCTTCTACAGTATCGCCGTACCTGAAAACGCTATCCATGGTGTCTTCAAGCAAGCTTCTTCATCTGCTGGAGGCGTTCAGCACGCCGTGGTTCCTGTTCTCAGCGCCGCAGCATCACCATCTGGTGTTTTTCCTGCTGGAGATGTTCAACAACATCATACAGTATCAGTTTGACGGTTAGTATCGAGTGCACCTCTCTTGACGCTCTCCATGGCGTCGAGCGTCCTTCATCCGCTGGAGGCGTTCAGTACACCGTGGTTCCTGTTCTCAGCACCGCAGCATCACCATCTGGTGCTCTTCCTGCTGGAGATGTTCAACAACATTATACGAGCCCCAAGGCATATTAGATCGTCTAGTCACACTTAACAATACGATATTTTTTTAAAGACTGCTATTTAAATCCGGATTGACTTTGATGATTAAAGGAATACGCTACATACAAAGCCATTGAAAGTAGTTTAATGTTGCGTTGTACAAAGTGTAATAATGTTATTTAATTTAGAGTAATTGTATCGTAAAGTTAACATTAAGCAAGCAAAAAATTACGTCTAGTTCATATTTTAGGCAAAATAGGTCGTCTATATAAGATAAAAACTGTTTTTTAAGAAGTTTAATATTTAATTATATTTCAAATTGAATATAGAATATTCTCTGTCATCTAAAATGACAGATGGCTATATAAAAACGCAATTGCAGTGCAAATTTTCATTACTTTATAATCATTATTCTATCGAGATGGTGCGAGGTAAACCAGTGACTGAAGAAGTGCGGAAAATTATAATTTCCGGTAACAATAACGGCAAATCTACTTACCAAATATCCAAGGAGATGTCGTTGCCACGATCTACAATTCAAACGATTATCGAGCATCACCGAAAACATAGAACAATGTCCTGTTTAAAGAAATCTGGCCGTCGACGAATAACCTCCAAGGCAGAAAACAGGATGTTGAAGAAGATTATCAAGAAAAATCGTCGTGCAAGAGCAAGAGAACTTACCGTATTGTGGCGGAACGCTATTAAAAAAAACATTTCAGTCGATACCTGCAAGAGAGTAATGAAGAGAATGGGCTATAGTTTTTACACTGCTAAAGAGAAACCGTTACTTACTAAAACACAGAAAACCAACAGATTGAAATTCGCTAATAAATACAAAAACTGGACTGTCAATGAGTGGCGAAAAATAATATGGAGTGATGAATTAAAATTTGAAGTCACAGTTGGTGACGAACGAAGTAAAGTCATTCGGGTAAAAGGAGAGGCATTTCATAAAGACTGCCTCAAGCGAAAGGTGAAGTTTCCAGCATCTTTAATGATTTGGGGCCGTATGTCGGCACAGGGCGTGGGCCGTCTGCAATTTATAGATGGAACCGTCAATGCCGAGAAATACCAAAGCATCCTGTAAGAGAGTTTGCTGCCGTCTATACTATAATCCCTACCATGCCATGGCCGTCCAGCAGCCCGGACTTGTCTCCCATAGAAACTTTGTGGTAGAAAATGAAGAAAAGGCTGCGAAAGGACCCTTCTAGATCTAAAGCTGATCTTAAGGAGAAACTTACCTGTGTCTGGAATGAAATAACCACTGAAGAGTGTAGAGAGTTGGTAGATTAAATGCCGCTCAGGATCAAAGTTTTGGATGCAAAAGGTGATACCACCAAGTGGTAGACGGTCTATTATGCATCGGCTAAACCGAAGACGAACTTTTTTGCGAATATCTCATTTGGCAAGACAATTTTTTTTTATCACTGTGAAACGTTGTTATTTTTTTCATTCGATACATAAAGTATTATTCATTTTCTATATTGTGTTTATATTACATGATCTTCTAAACATCGCTGTCATCCTGAATTTTTAGGTTAAAGTTAGGTTAGTACATTTTTTACCTGCTAGACGAACTCATTTGCATTGGGGCTCGTACAGTATCAGTTTGATGGTTAGTACTGAGTGCACCTCTCTTGACGCTCTCCATGGCGTCGAGCGTCCTTCATCTGCTGGAGGCGTTCAGTACACCGTGGTTCCTGTTCTCAGCACCGCAACATCACCATCTGGTGTTCTTCCTGCTGGAGATGTTCAACAACATTATACAGTATCAGTTTGATGGTTAGTACTGAGTGCATCTCTCTTGACGCTCTCCATGGCGTCGAGCGTCCTTCATCTGCTGGAGGCGTTCAGTACACCGTGGTTCCTGTTCTCAGCACCGCAACATAACCATGTGGTGTTCTTTTTGTCGGAGATGTTCAACATCATACAGTATCAAGTCGACGGTAATTATTTGACAATTCAATGCTATCTGTTTGAAAATTATAATCGAAATGATTTATTGTTTCGGTAAACCGTTCGGTACAGAGTACTTTTTTGCAACCTTTTAACTCGTCAGTGTTTGTCAGTTAGTTAAGAAAATAATGTTTAGGTAAAATCTTAAAATTCAGATTTGAACCTGTTACTGATGTATGACAGCTGAAATTTTGCATATCTGCATAACTTGGATGGCAATTTTTTTGTACAGTCGCCATCAGATATATCGTATATCAGTGCGGCCAAGGAGGTCAGAAACATCTGAACAACGCCTCTATTCTGAAGGCGATAAAGTATGTTCAGATATTTTTGAGTACCGTGGCCGCTCCGATATATTTGATGGCGAGTATGGCGACTGTACCATCGAGCAGGTCTGATGATGGAGAACGAAGGTGGTAAGAACTCTGTGATAAAACAATAGGGATGATGACAAATTTAGTTAAATGGATGCAAAATGATCAATATATCCTAATAAATTGAAAATGAAAGAAATCTATCGAAATAGTTCAAAGATAATCAGGCTTCAAAGTTTCAAAATTTAACGATTTTTTTAAAGTACAAAAAAAAATGACACCATTCGATTTCTCTTGTATTACTGTAAAATAAATTGTACAGCAAATATATACATAAATGCAATATTTCACTGTCAAAATAACAATTTCATATTTTTTCCATACTTTGAACAGGGTGACTATGCAACCGTGACGTCACTTGCATATCATTTTGTTAGGAGCGTTTTGAGTAACAAAAGCGAGTGTCAGATTTTGAATCTCATTTCTGACTTTTGTGTTGCTTTAACGCAATTGGACCTATATAGACATTTGATCCTCACAACAAAACGAATCGATTCATACCATACATGAAAACAATTCATCATGCCTATTGAAGCTCATTGAAACTTGAAATTTGCATGTCACTGTGTGACAAGGTAGCTTGGCTCACTTAACTATGAACTGTATGCCTATCTTTCGCAAATAAATGACTTATGACTTATTGTTTGGGTTTGTTAGAATTATATCATTACGCAGTAGATGACTTGCAAGAAAAATACAGTCTGCGTTATAAGCTTTTGTGCTTTTTTTGTTGAAACATTAAATATAACTACGTACTATTTACAGGCAATTCGAACCTTGTATACACTATCATTCGCAAGCGAGCCGTGTTCCACGCACTCGCCAACCTGCCGCACGAGCACACCGCCATCGCCAGGTCCCTACAGGCCAGCAGACCTGCGCACGATAAAGCTTTACCCAGGTCAGAACTCAACCTTACCTCTATAGTCATAAGGTTGGTTTCTCCATGGCACGAGTACAGGTCACTGCAGGCCACCAGACCCGCGCACGGTAAAGCTTTACCCAGGTCAGAACTGAACCTTACCCCTATAGTCTTAAGGTTGGTTTCTCCATGGCACGAGCACAGGTCCCTGCAGGCCAGCAGACCTGCGCACGATAAAGCTTTACCCAGGTCAGAACTGAACCTTACCCCTATAGTCATAAGGTTGGTTTCTCCATGGCACGAGTACAGGTCACTGCAGGCCACCAGACCCGCGCACGGTAAAGCTTTACCCAGGTCAGAACTGAACCTTACCGTTATAGTCATAAGGTAAACCTTACCATCTCTTTCTATCTCTTTCTTTGCATCACAAACATGGGTATTTAATAAATACACTAGTCAAAAGCTATCAACAACCGAAAGAGCCATGGAGCGGAGTATTACTGAACCTTACCGTTATAATAATAGTCATAAGGTTGGTTTCTCTAATGCACGAGTACAGGTCACTGAAGGCCACCAGACCCGCGCACGATAAAGCTTTACCCAGGTCAGAACTGAACCTTACCCCTATAGTCATAAGGTTGGTTTCTCCATGGCACGAGTACAGGTCACTGCAGGCCACCAGACCCGTGCACGATAAAGCTTTATCCAGGTCAACTGAACCTTACCCCTATCGTCATAAGGTCCATGGCACGAGTACAGGTCACTGCAGGCCAGCAGACCTGCGCACGATGAAGCTTTACCCAGGTCAGAACTGAACCTTACCCCCATAGTCATAAGGTTGGTTTCTCTAATGCACGAGTACAGGTCACTGCAGGCCACCAGACCCGCGCACGATAAAGCTTTACCCAGGTCAGAACTGAACCTTACCCCTATAGTCTTAAGGTTGGTTTCTCCATGGCACGAGTACAGGTCACTGCAGACCACCAGACCCGTGCACGATAAAGCTTTATCCAGGTCAACTGAACCTTACCCCTATCGTCATAAGGTCCATGGCACGAGTACAGGTCACTGCAGGCCAGCAGACCTGCGCACGATGAAGCTTTACCCAGGTCAGAACTGAACCTTACCCCTATAGTCATAAGGTTGGTTTCTCTAATGCACGAGTACAGGTCACTGCAGGCCACCAGACCCGCGCACGATAAAGCTTTACCCAGGTCAGAACTGAACCTTACCCCTATAGTCTTAAGGTTGGTTTCTCCATGGCACGAGTACAGGTCACTGCAGACCACCAGACCCGCGCACAATAAAGCTTTACCCAGGTCAGAACTGAACCTTACCCCTATAGTCTTAAGGTTGGTTTCTCCATGGCACGAGTACAGGTCACTGCAGGCCACCAGACCCGCGCACGATAAAGCTTTACCCAGGTCAGAACTGAATCTTACCCCTATAGTCTTAAGGGTTTCTCCATGGCACGAGTACAGGTCCCTGCAGGCCATCAGACCCGTGCACGATAAAGCTTTACCCAGGTCAGAACTGAACCTTATAGTCTTAAGGTTGGTTTCTCCATGGCACGAGTACAGGTCACTGCAGGCCACCAGACCCGCGCACAATAAAGCTTTACCCAGGTCAGAACTGAACCTTACCCCTATAGTCTTAAGGTTGGTTTCTCCATGGCACGAGTACAGGTCACAGCAGGCCACCAGACCCGCGCACGATAAAGCTTTACCCAGGTCAGAACTGAACCTTACCCCTATAGTCTTAAGGTTGGTTTCTCCATGGCACGAGTACAGGTCACTGCAGGCCACCAGACCCGCGCACGGTAAAGCTTTACCCAGGTCAGAACTGAATCTTACCCCTATAGTCTTAAGGTTGGTTTCTCCATGGCACGAGTACAGGTCACTGCAGGCCACCAGACCCGCGCACGATAAAGCTTTACCCAGGTCAGAACTGAACCTTACCCCTATTGTCATAAGGTTGGTTTCTCCATGGCACGAGTACAGGTCACTGCAGGCTACCAGACCCGCGCACGATAAAGCTTTACCCAGGTCAGAACTGAACCTTACCTCTATAGTCTTAAGGTTGGTTTCTCCATGGCACGAGTACAGGTCACTGCAGACCACCAGACCCGCGCACAATAAAGCTTTACCCAGGTCAGAACTGAACCTTACCCCTATAGTCTTAAGGTTGGTTTCTCCATGGCACGAGTACAGGTCACTGCAGGCCACCAGACCCGCGCACGATAAAGCTTTACCCAGGTCAGAACTGAACCTTACCCCTATAGTCATAAGGTTGGTTTCTCTAATGCACGAGTACAGGTCACTGCAGGCCACCAGACCCGCGCACGATAAAGCTTTACCCAGGTCACAACTGAACCTTACCCCTATAGTCTTAAGGTTGGTTTCTCCATGGCACGAGTACAGGTCACTGCAGGCCACCAGACCCGCGCACGGTAAAGCTTTACCCAGGTCAGAACTGAATCTTACCCCTATAGTCTTAAGGTTGGTTTCTCCATGGCACGAGTACAGGTCACTGCAGGCCACCAGACCCGCGCACGATAAAGCTTTACCCAGGTCAGAACTGAACCTTACCCCTATAGTCATACATAAGGTTGGTTTCTCCATGGCACGAGTACAGGTCACTGCAGGCCACCAGACCCGCGCACGATAAAGCTTTACCCAGGTCAGAACTGAACCTTACCTCTATAGTCTTAAGGTTGGTTTCTCCATGGCACGAGCACAGGTCACTGAAGGCCACCAGACCCGCGCACGATAAAGCTTTACCCAGGTCAGAACTGAACCTTACCCCTATAGTCATAAGGTTGGTTTCTCCATGGCACGAGTATAGGTCACTGCAGGCCACCAGACCCGCGCACGATAAAGCTTTACCCAGGTCCGAACTGAACCTTACCCCTATAGTCTTAAGGTTGGTTTCTCCATGGCACGAGTACAGGTCCCTGCAGGCCATCAGACCCGTGCACGATAAAGCTTTACCCAGGTCAGAACTGAACCTTATAGTCTTAAGGTTGGTTTCTCCATGGCACGAGTACAGGTCACTGCAGGCCACCAGACCCGCGCACAATAAAGCTTTACCCAGGTCAGAACTGAACCTTACCCCTATAGTCTTAAGGTTGGTTTCTCCATGGCACGAGTACAGGTCACAGCAGGCCACCAGACCCGCGCACGATAAAGCTTTACCCAGGTCAGAACTGAACCTTACCCCTATAGTCTTAAGGTTGGTTTCTCCATGGCACGAGTACAGGTCACTGCAGGCCACCAGACCCGCGCACGGTAAAGCTTTACCCAGGTCAGAACTGAATCTTACCCCTATAGTCTTAAGGTTGGTTTCTCCATGGCACGAGTACAGGTCACTGCAGGCCACCAGACCCGCGCACGATAAAGCTTTACCCAGGTCAGAACTGAACCTTACCCCTATTGTCATAAGGTTGGTTTCTCCATGGCACGAGTACAGGTCACTGCAGGCCACCAGACCCGCGCACGATAAAGCTTTACCCAGGTCAGAACTGAACCTTACCCCTATAGTCATACATAAGGTTGGTTTCTCCATGGCACGAGTACAGGTCACTGCAGGCCACCAGACCCGCGCACGATAAAGCTTTACCCAGGTCAGAACTGAACCTTACCTCTATAGTCTTAAGGTTGGTTTCTCCATGGCACGAGCACAGGTCACTGAAGGCCACCAGACCCGCGCACGATAAAGCTTTACCCAGGTCAGAACTGAACCTTACCCCTATAGTCATAAGGTTGGTTTCTCCATGGCACGAGTATAGGTCACTGCAGGCCACCAGACCCGCGCACGATAAAGCTTTACCCAGGTCCGAACTGAACCTTACCCCTATAGTCTTAAGGTTGGTTTCTCCATGGCACGAGTACAGGTCCCTGCAGGCCATCAGACCCGTGCACGATAAAGCTTTACCCAGGTCAGAACTGAACCTTATAGTCTTAAGGTTGGTTTCTCCATGGCACGAGTACAGGTCACTGCAGGCCACCAGACCCGCGCACAATAAAGCTTTACCCAGGTCAGAACTGAACCTTACCCCTATAGTCTTAAGGTTGGTTTCTCCATGGCACGAGTACAGGTCACAGCAGGCCACCAGACCCGCGCACGATAAAGCTTTACCCAGGTCAGAACTGAACCTTACCCCTATAGTCTTAAGGTTGGTTTCTCCATGGCACGAGTACAGGTCACTGCAGGCCACCAGACCCGCGCACGGTAAAGCTTTACCCAGGTCAGAACTGAATCTTACCCCTATAGTCTTAAGGTTGGTTTCTCCATGGCACGAGTACAGGTCACTGCAGGCCACCAGACCCGCGCACGATAAAGCTTTACCCAGGTCAGAACTGAACCTTACCCCTATTGTCATAAGGTTGGTTTCTCCATGGCACGAGTACAGGTCACTGCAGGCTACCAGACCCGCGCACGATAAAGCTTTACCCAGGTCAGAACTGAACCTTACTTCTATAGTCTTAAGGTTGGTTTCTCCATGGCACGAGCACAGGTCACTGAAGGCCACCAGACCCGCGCACGATAAAGCTTTACCCAGGTCAGAACTGAACCTTACCCCTATAGTCATAAGGTTGGTTTCTCCATGGCACGAGTACAGGTCCCTGCAGGCCATCAGACCCGCGCACGATAAAGCTTTACCCAGGTCAGAACTGAACCTTACCCCTATAGTCTTAAGGTTGGTTTCTCCATGGCACGAGTACAGGTCCCTGCAGGCCACCAGACCCGCGCACGATAAAGCTTTACCCAGGTCAGAACTGAACCTTACCCCTATAGTCATAAGGTTGGTTTCTCCATGGCACGAGTACAGGTCACTGAAGGCCACCAGACCCGCGCACGATAAAGCTTTACCCAGGTCAGAACTGAACCTTACCCCTATAGTCTTAAGGTTGGTTTCTCCATGGCACGAGTACAGGTCCCTGCAGGCCACCAGACCCGCGCACGGTAAAGCTTTACTCAGGTCAGAACTGAACCTTACCCCTATAGTCATAAGGTTGGTTTCTCCATGGCACGAGCACACCGCCATCGCAGATCACTCCAGGCCACCAGACCCGCGCATGATAAGGCTTTGCCCAGGTCAATCAGATCACAACCTTACATATATGGCTATATGGTCGTTTTCGCAGGCAACTTGAACCTAGCATACATTATCGCCTTATGAATGAATTTACGGTAGGAATATATTGTCATTGCGCGGCCTTAGCTGTAAGACCAGCACATGATAAAGCTTTACCCAGGCTAGTGACATCACAACTTTACCTACAGCCTTGGCCAGAAGTGTTGAGCACCTTTTCGAAAACTCGAAAGTTTAGACCGGCGTTTCTATCTTTTTTGAAGTTATTTTATCAATTAATTCATACTGAACAGGCATGTTTTGTTGAAGTGAGTAGTAACTGCATAGAATATATGCAATTTTTCGCACCGACTTAAATTCGCATTATTGGGACCTCCACTTTTCATATTTTATAGGTACCTTGAAAGTGTTATTAAGTGAAGTTTTCTAGACATATTAATTAAATATAACATTTTACGTCATCGTACATTGTTTTGATACTTAACATCAAAATTGTAAACAAAAAAGAGCTATGCTCAACACTTCTGGCCAAGGCTGTATATAGTCTGTCTGGCAGCCGAAAAAGTGTCACTATACTCTGTATCTGTAGGTATTTAAATAAAAGTAAATAAGATCTACCCTCAAATGGCTCCTTAAGCCAGTTGAGGGTAGATGAAAACATTACACGATCAAATAATGTTGGTTAAAGCCAGGTCGTTAAGTGACAGATCCAGGCAGTTTTGTATTTGATTGGTTAACCAATAAAAGTTATAACTACCCGAAAATTTAAAAATTGTTTGTTTACTTTTATTGAAATACCTAAAGACATAGAGTATAATGTATTACATAATGCTGATATCTATCCGCAGGTCAACCAGCGCCGAGTCAGTGGCGGAGCTGGCCATGGAGGGCTCGCGGCCCGCGCAGCCCGCGGAGCCCGGCACGCTCAACGCCACCTTACCGGACACGCCCGGTATGTATATTATAGCATAGCTCGTCTTATACAATCACTGATCGGATTTTACGGTGCGACACGGCGGAATTCATGCGGCGAATGTACTCGTAGTAGTTAAAACGTTAAAATGTTATTGAAATGTATTTGATGTAATTAAAGTAAAAAAGATGGGTGGGAAGATTATCCATATTGGCATATTTTTTGAGGTAAAAAAACCGTGTTACACCCTAAAATCCGATCACTGTATACAATACATGATGCTGAACGCAAATACGTCGTAACCGAAAATCGAAGCCGTCGTTATTGCATTTGTTTTCTGAAATGAAATGAAATGAAATTATTTATTCACAAAGAACATATGGTAACATAAGATGTTGATGGGTTATATACAGTGCTTCCCTTAATATACACGGTGCCCGTGAGCATTGCGAGAGATTTTAACCACGCATTTCTGAGGTCAAAATAATGAAAAAACATTATATAACTTTTGTTGTAAAACGCCAAAAAAAATTTTTTTTGATTTTACTTTTTTTTCACTTTTTTGGAATGCTGTTCTACATAAAAAGTAAATGTCATTAGAAAAAAGTACCGGAAAAACTAAATTGCAACATTTTTTCTCGTAAAAACTAGTCCATGCAAAATCTTTCTTAGGTCTTTGATATCAGTCAATAAGAGATGTCTAGACTATGCCCCATACTGGTGAGATCGCCATCAAAAAAGCATTTTACACTAAGAAATAATTCAAAATGCAATTTTTTGTAAGTAGTATTTCCTCTGAAACTGGCGAATTTCGAAAAAGTTTAAAGGACATTTTGTTCTCTAAATATGATAATGAATACACTGTTAAAGTCTCTCGCAATGCTCACGGGCACCGTGTATTCAGTCTATGTAGACATGTGAAAGTCGTTTGAAAGCGAATTGGTTAACAATATAATAACTATCAAGAAATAATTTTGAATAAATAAACAGTAACTCAATTAATAAAAAGTCCATAACATAGTTTAATTCTAAAAGCAATGTTACTCTACAGGCAAGATTAAACAGTAATTATTTTATTAGTTACGACAAAACCGACAATTCCTTGCTGTTATTTCCCTTTTATTTCCAATTTTATTTCGAAACTAATAACTCGCTGAACCTCCTGATCCGGTTCGTCAGTATCAAAATGAACCGTCCGATGAGTTGGATTGCCTTTTCGGTATCACCCAAGTAACACATCAAGGCAGTATAACGGCCGTCTTACAGCACATCTGTATGCTTTTAGCATTTTGAGTTCGTTTTATAGTAGCATTATAAACGTTTATAGTGCTGATATAGGTCTTAAATGGGCACAAATTACCCAGCTTGAGATCCTATACAGGTCATTTAATAACATTGCAGGCGCATTATGTCTGCGCTATTAGCATTATCGTTGTCATGGAAAGTGTCAATCGCATTAAAGAAGCATTGGTACGCTCTATTAAGTTGCCAACCGCATTAAAGAAGCATTAATACGGCCAAAAAACTTGCTAATCGCAGTAAAGAAGCATTAGTACTCTCGATTAACTTGCCAATCGCAATACAAAAGCATTATACTAGCATAAGAGTGTAGTAAAATAAATCTTACGTCAATGCAAAAACGTCTCTAAGGGTCTCCCCAAATCTATCGACGCGGATTCGGCAAAATCCGGTGGAAAAAAGCTTTATGTCTACGCAATAAAGCTGGTCTAAATCAAGCCAAAAACGTATGACGCGATTAATGGACGCCCCCAATGAATATTGAAGTAAGTATAGGATACTATATTGTTTAAAGCCGTTACTGATAATATGATAAGCTATATCAATCATTGGAAAACTAAGGGAATCAGATCTAAGGTCGTTGGCGCCAGGGAGCCCCTTAAAATATAGGCCCTGTCCTTTATAACTGAGACAACTTCGGTAATTTTTACCTAGTTTGGTATTACTATTTTCCAATTAAAACATTTTGCTAGTCTATCACTGTGACCTCTACCCATTAAAAGCTGCCAGATGCCAGGATCTAGCAATAAGAATAGTATAGCAATCTAACCAGACGGGTTTTGTTGCTCTCATTATTATATCATATCTGACGTGGCTAGCTCTTAGTCCAATAGCAGCTCAGTGACCCTTAAAAAATGCCGTATTTATGCCTACAGCATTACACGTGAATAATTATGCTATTAAACAACATTAAGCATTATATACTACTTAAAATTGCTATTGTAAACCCTAAGGCACTAAAACAGCTAAAAGCTGTATAGGGGCTGTTCATAAATTACGTCATCAATTTTTGATGATTTTTTACCCCCCCCCTAAAATCATCCAACCCTCCCCCTGCCAAATAAAGTGACGTCATTTAAACAAAATGCGTTTTAAGCTTAATTGTAAAATAAAAAACTATTTAGTAGATAATATTTTATAGCATTAAAAGTTTATAGAAACACGACTTTCATTCCTTTTTTTACACATTGATGATGTGATGTTCGGAATGACCGCCCCCCCCCTCCTACGTCATGCTACCATCATCCGATGTCCAGACCCTCCCCCCATTTGAAATGACGTAATATATGAACAGCCCCTGATACTGAATTACTTGGCTTTATAATGTTTTAAATGGTTTATATTATTGCTATTATACAGCGTTAGGAATGTATTACCTACTTATAAATGCTATTGTATACCCTAAGGCATTAAAAATAGCTGAAAGCTGTATAGCGAATTTACGTGGCATTATAATGGCTAATATTCATGCTCTTAAACAGCATTAAGCATTTATTTATGCTATTGTAGAACCTAAGGCACTAAACCACACCGAAGCATTAGTGTAGCAAACCAAAACGCAACTGTACAGCATTCAGCTGTACAGTTGCATTTTGGTTCGCTGCACTAAAACTAAAGGCTTTAAAAAAGCATTTTTACATGCCATTATACAACCGTTATACAGCTTAAAGCATTATATAATGCTATTATAGAACCTAAAGCACTTAAGTGCTTTTAAACAGTCGAAAGCTGTACAGTTGCGTTGTGGTTTGCTGCACTAAAGCTAAAAGCTTTACAAAAGCATTTAGATATGCCATTATACAACCGTTATACAGCTCAAAGCATCATATAATGCTACAAGTTGCTCGGTAAACGTATATAAGAGTTTATACGGTCCTTAAGTTCGAAATAAGTTAGCTATTCATATGTTATAATGCTTCCTGTGTTACTTGGGCACTGTCTGTCGTCGACTTTCTGATCAGGTAATTTCTTTTGTAGTGTCCAATTTTATATTTAGTCAGTATGTCTAGCCAGCACAGAGGTTAGACGCCCACAAGCGACACTCACCTATTTAAGCCTTCACATTCACGGTTTAAATTGCGTGTTAACTTATAACTTCAATTTATAACAGCAATCGCAGCCATGACAGAGCGCGAGTCAGCGCATCCCAGCGTTCAACAACTAGAGAACACGCAGTCCCTGTTAGAGAGCCGTAGCGGCGGAGATGGCGAGGACTGCGAGCCTGATGCCATCACTGATGGTGAGGAGACACCGCGGCAGAGGACACATGTGAGTTCCATACTGTAGCACTAGTGGTCGACATCAGCGTTCAACAACTAGAGAACACGCAGTCCTTGTTAGAGAGCCGTAGCGGCGATGGCGAGGACTGCGAGCCTGATGCCATCACTGATGGTGACGAGACACCGCGCCAGAGGACACATGTGAGTTCCATACTGTAGCACTAGTGGTCGACATCAGCGTTCAACAACTAGAGAACACGCAGTCCCTGTTAGAGAGCCGTAGCGGCGGAGATGGCGAGGACTGCGAGCCTGATGCCATCACTGATGGTGAGGAGACACCGCGGCAGAGGACACATGTGAGTTCCTTACTGTAGTACTAGTGGTCGACATCAGCGTTCAACAACTAGAGAACACGCATTCCCTGTTAGAGAGCCGTAGCGGCGGAGATGGCGAGGACTGCGAGCCTGATGTCATCACTGATGGTGAGGAGACACCGCGCCAGAGGACACATGTGAGTTCTATACTGTAGCACTAGTGGTCGACATCACCGTTCAACAACTAGAGAACACGCAGTCCCTGTTAGAGAGCCGTAGCGGCGGAGATGGCGAGGACTGCGAGCCTGATGCCATCACTGATGGTGAGGAGACACCGCGCCAGAGGACACATGTGAGTTCCATACTGTAGCACTAGTGGTCGACATCACCGTTCAACAACTAGAGAACACGCAGTCCCTGTTAGAGAGCCGTAGCGGCGGAGATGGCGAGGACTGTAAGCCTGATGCCATCACTGATGGTGAGGAGACACCGCGGCAAAGGACACATGTAAGTTCCCTACTGTAGCACTAGTGGTCGACATCAGCGTTCAACAACTAGAGAACACGCAGTCCCTGTTAGAGAGCCGTAGCGGCGGAGATGGCGAGGACTGCGAGCCTGATGCCATCACTGATGGTGAGGAGACACCGCGGCAGAGGACACATGTGAGTTCCATACTGTAGCACTAGTGGTCGACATCAGCGTTCAACAACTAGAGAACACGCAGTCCCTGTTAGAGAGACGTAGCGGCGGAGATGGCGAGGACTGCGAGCCTGATGCCATCACTGATGGCGAGGAGACACCGCGGCAGAGGACACATGTGAGTTCCATACTGTAGCACTAGTTTAACTTATAATTTCCACCAACTACAGCAACAAAGCAGCATGATCTGTAAAAGTCTTCGACCGGTCAACTCCATTACACCTTGACTACCATCATAGCGAAACTAGTCATTCAAACTGTCACGAGTTAATAAATAATAAATATTATGGGCCAATCTTACACAAATCAACCTAGTCCCACAGTAAGCTCAATAAGGCTTGTGTTGAGGGTACTAGGCGACGATATACATAATGAATACATGGAAAACATCTATAACTCAGGAAAAATATCCGTGATTCACACAAATAAATGCCCTGACCAGGATTCGAACCCAGGACCTCCTGCTTCATAGGCAGGGTCACTAGTACAGTACGCGAACAGTTTTGAGCTTCGATACTCCAAGTGCGATTTTCTTTTTTAGTTAGATATGATATGATTACTTATAGTAAAAAATATTTTCTAACAGTTTTTGACGTTGCGCTAGGTATTATATAGATATTTATTAATAACAACAAGAAAAGATTATACAAGATATATTTTCCTTTGCCATACTATTGCATTCAACTATTTCAACATCATCTGTCATTTTATAACAGTTTGGTCAATAGATTATGTGAGCATAATCGAAAACAATTTGTCAAAATATAAGTGACCTTGAATTTTAAACAAACTACAAATGGTTAAGACGACATATGCTCTTGACAAAACCTTCATAAAATGTGAAGTTATGTTGCATTAGTAAAAATCGATAGCCTGGTGGAGAAAAATAAAACTTACATAATATTTTCTATGTGTAGCAAACAAATACATGTATTATACCTAGCGCAATGCTAACAATTGTTAGAAAACATTTGTTATTATTAGTACTTAACGTATTCTAACAGGTCACAAAATAAAATCGGACTTGTGATTTATGTCATTTTTATAGGTTAAAAAGGCGTTCCACTACACTACTGAGTAGGCTGGGCGGCTGTTAAAGTTACCAGACATTTAAAACGTTTACGCCTTGATATAGAGGCATGTTCAGATAGTTGTGGTCGCCTGGTTCGTTCGCATATATCATGACGATTATACACATTTCGAAGACTAAACAATCTATTATTTCTTCAGCGGGACAGCATCAAGACTACCACAAGCGTTCGCAGCCCGACCACAGAAGGCTGGCGAGCCAGCGCCGAGTGGGTCGCCAGCTGGCGAGGCAAGCTGCCCCTGCAGACCATCATGAGGTTGCTCCAGGTCCTCGTGCCGCAGGTGGAGAAGATCTGCATCGACAAGTGAGTGTTGAGCTATACAGAGACAGAGATCGCTGCATCACGCTCTATGGCGTGAGGGGAGAGCTACCATTAGTAATACCAGGGGCCGATTGCATAACAACTTGTAACAAATATTATTAGTGGAAATCTCTTTCTAATAAATGGGATAGGAAAGAGATTTCCGCAAAATTTTTATTTTATTTTATTTATTTAATCTAGAAACAAACAGTCTTATATAGTTGTATATAACACTAAACATTTTTTAAAACTAGACTTACAGTTTCCTTAAGAATATTATTTGAAATTATGTTTACCCTAATAAATACATAAAGAAACCAAACAAAAAGCACTTAAAAACAGAGTTATTTGTGTGTGTACAAAAAAAATGAAAATAGTAAATGTTTTAGATATATTTTCGTATCTTACTTTTATAAAAATATTATACATAACCCAACCCAAGAAAGGAACTGAATAAACATAATAAAAAGCATAAGCAACAATTGCTTATATAACAAGATTTAAATAAGGTAATGTAAGGTAATATTTTCACATTCAACTGCCAAATACATGAGTAATCTAAACTAATTTTTAAATAATACTTTTTTTTTCTCTTTTAATAAAGATAAAAAAGATAAAAGATATTTATTCTTCAATTTAGGCACATTACAATGCACTTATGAACGTCAGAGAGAAAAAAAAAAAAAACTACCTCCGGTTCTAACCCTACACCTCTGACCCGAGAAGAATTATTTATGACCGGCAAGAAACTCGGCGGGACTTATTTTTTCAAAACAGTAATATTACATCTTAAAGATACACAATAATGCGTAGTTCTATAAGAAGGCATATCAAAACAGCTTGAGATACATACAATGTACGTATTGTTAAATTAAAATAAAATAATAATAATAAAATCCAAATCTGATTGCTTCACAAAACGTTTGCTATGCTTTCCCTATCTGAACTGTGTCCTCTAAATGTTAGATGATTTTGTAGTATTTTCTGGTTTGGGCCATGCATCTTTGTCCGTCATATAGTCCTCGACCCTGTAATAACCCTTTGACATTAAACTTTTTTTCAAATATTTCTTAAGAGCGGGAAATGATAAATTTAAAGCATCGACGGGTAACTTTTTATAAATGTGAATACCTTGACCAAAAAATGACTTATATGCTTTGCGGATACGATTACTTCTGATAGCAAGCTTGTTTTTATTTCTAGTGTTATAGCTGTGGATGTCAGAATTTTTTTTGAATGTATGTATATTCTTTACAACAAAAATAATATTGTCATAGATATATTGGGAAGCAACAGTTAAAATATTAATTTCTTTAAATAGTTCTCTAACTGATGCACCTGCCTTTAAGTTATACAGAAAGCGGATGGCTCTTTTTTGTAAAACAAAGATAGTCTGTATGTCAGCTGCTTTGCCCCAAACCAGAATACCATATGACATTACACTATGAAAATAACTGTGATAAACTAAGTGAGCTGTGTCAATATTCGTTAATTGTCTAATTCTCCTAACGGCATGAGCGGCCGAGCTTAATCGAAGAGCGAGTTTTCTTATATGAGGAACACTGCTTTATCTACTATCTCTAAACATTCACCATTCAGTAGAATCTTAGTGTCCACTGGTGCAACGTTTGGCAAAACAAATCTAATACATTTGGTTTTCTTAGCATTAAGTAGCAAATTGTTAATAGTAAACCAGTTCAGTACAGCAGCTAGTGTGTTATTGATTACAGTAAAATCGGTAGATTGCCGGTCAACTTCGAAAATTAAAGATGTATCATCGGCAAACAGAACGATATCACAAAGGTTTTGTACTACACAAGGTAAATCATTTATATAAACCAAAAACAGGAATGGGCCCAAAAGAGAACCCTGTGGCACTCCTAATTTTACTGAAGTCCCTTTAGACTGGGTTTTATTTACAACAACTGTTTGTGTTCTGTTGCTAAGATATGAAGACATGAGATTCAAGGCATTTTCTGACAAACCATAATGTTCTAATTTAAGAATGAGGGTTGTATGATCTACACAATCAAACGCTTTAGAAAGATCACAGAATATACCAATTGCATCGTAATGTTTTTCCCAGGCAATGAAAATATGTTTGATGAGTACCGCAGCAGCGTCGGTTGTGGAACGTCCCTTTGTGAAACCAAACTGATTGCTTGTAAGCCATCCATGTCTGTTGAAGTGGCCCAGTAGATCATTTAACATTAGCTTTTCAAAGACTTTACTTAGTACAGGAAGTATTGATATCGGCCGGAAGTTATTCAGATCACTAGAATCACCCGATTTAAAAAGAGGTATGACTTTACTACATTTCATAAGATCTGGAAAAACGCCTTGTGAAACTGAATTATTATAAATTAAGGCTAAGTAAGGCGCTATGACGTCTATGATATGACTGATGACTACAACTGATGTACCCCATAAGTCTTCTGTTTTCTTTAAATTCAGAGATTTGAATATTTTTACAATTGTTTCTGAATCTACAAGGTCAAATTCAAATATCATCTGACATTTCTTAATATAAGTGCAAAGTAAGGAATGAGCTTGAAACGAAGATGGTTTTAGACATTTTGTGGTATTTAATGCTATGTTAGAAAAATAATCTTCGAATGCCGAGGCAATATCGTCATTTGACAAGACCTGCTGTTCCTCTGAGACAATGTTGACTTGACAATCGCGTGATTTACATTTACCAGCTTCCTTATTTATAATATTTCATACTGTTTTCACCTTGTTGTCCGAAATTTTGATTTTTGCACTAGTAAAGTTCGCCTTCGCAGTCAAACACTTTCTTGAAAATTTTTGAATAGTTCTTAACATAGTCCAGAAAATCTGCATTTTTGTTCAGTTCTCTCTCTCCATAAAGCCTCTTTCTACTTTTATGAATGCCTACGGTAGCCCATTCGCTAAACTTTGATTTAGATTTAGTCTTTGACCCACTAATAGTTCTCAATTTGAAATGTTTGTTAAATTGACAAAGAATCATACCAAACAAATCTTCATACAAATTATTTGAGTCATAAAAATGTGAATAAGGCAGTGTTGACAGATGATTTTGAATTTCTTTTTTGAATAATTCCAAACGATAACCATTAATGGGTCTATATGTTACAGCTTGTGGAGTTTCCTGAATTGGCTTTATAAAAGATGCCCTTTGACCGCTGTGATCAGAATTAAAACAGTTAAATATTTGCTTATCCAGACATTCACAGTTACAAAAAATATTATCTAGGCATGTTGCACTAGTGACGCCCACCCGGGTAGGTTCAAATAACAAATTAAACGATTTAAACAAACATAGCAATTGAACAGAATTATTAGGCGATTCAAGCAAGTTAACATTAAAATCTCCACATACTATAACATGCTTTCGGCAGTTTCGGTTATTATTTAGTCACTAATTTCAGCACATTTTCCATGGTATTTTCAAATTTGTTGAAATCAGCTGCTGCCGCTGTTGGTGGCCTATATACACAAATAACAATATAACTTTCTAATTCTACACAAGAAATTTCTGCAATCCTCTCTATGGAACATTTTACAACATCCTTCCGTTCTTTAGATCTTAGACCATTTTTAACAATAATAAGGGAACCACCATGAATGGCAGATTTTCTAGCATAGTAACTGACTAATTGAAAGTTAACAAAGTCAAATATTAAATGTTCTTCTTTAAGCCAATGTTCTGTAATACACATAAATTGTACATCATTATTATCTAAGAATAAACCTATCTCTAACTCCTTGCTGGAAAAACCCTGAATATTCTGGTGAACAACATTCATATTAAGATGTTTTTCCGCTGTCTGACAATCTAGTTTAAATGTGACAAGGTGGTGCTGTGAGTCTGCCGAGATCCTCTTATAACACTATTATTTCTATTTGGCTCAATATTAAAGGCCAATAAATCGGAAATACTCCTAGTACATTTCTTTGGCAAAAAAATCTTCCCCGGGGTTAGCCAAAAGCGCTCAATGAATTTATTTAAGTCAAAGAAATGATACTTATTATTGAGAGATATGGCGTTGCACATTAAAGAGTTGTAGCGTGATATTTTACTATTGTAGTCATAAGGCATATTCTCTGAATATGGCAATGCACATAAAATAATTTTGCCCACGCCAGATCTTTCAATATCATTTAAAGTTGACATCAGCTTATCTATACTTGGCTTATCAACATTAAGACTATTTCCCATTAAAATTACCAATGTAGTGCTATTATCATATCATAACATCCCTTTGAAATAAGGTCACATAAATGAGACAAAGTTATGTTGCGGTAACAGTAATTTGACACTTTTTGTCTCAGTCCAAGGTTCAATAAGGGGCCCATTCCTAACCCAATCTCATCAGAGTAAATAACCGTCTTCTTGACAGGTTTATTAACTGCTGGCACAGCCAGCTTAAGTGCCTTGAGGGCCACACTAGGTTGATCAGACACTGTAGGTGGTGTTTTTTCACAACTACAAACGTTACTATTAAGAAGCAACTTGCAACGCTCTTCTAAATTATGATTTTCTTCCAACAGTTTAGAAAAAGCCTTAGTATGCTCCTCAACTTGCCCAATACTAGTTTCATAACTAGAGGATATTACCACAAGCTCATCCTTTAACCTATTTATCTCAGCATGCAACTCCTGTAAATTTAATTCTTTTGTGGCAATTCTTTTGTCTCTAGCGCCGTATTACATATTATTAGTTACAAGTTCTTCGAGGCGGAGCGTGGGTAGAGCCCCCGCAAGGTGGACTGATGACCTGGTGAAGGTCGCGGGAGTCCGCTGGATGCGGGTGGCGCAGGACCGGTCATTGTGGCACTTTTTGGGGGAGGCCTATGTTCAGCAGTAGACGTCTTTCGGCTGATATGATGATGATGATGATGACAAGTTCTCATGCAATCGGCCCCAGGACATGATAAAGTACTCGAGAAGATCTAGCGTAGTAGTTCTCTAGAAAATCTGCATCGATAAGTGTATCCTGACACATTGTCGCACGCGATTAAGTACAAACTTCTATTGATCCACGTGGCAACGTATATAATGTTGTCGGGTCTGAGCTACCGTTAGTTCATTAGCAATAGGGATTGCGGTACTGGCTCGGAACCGGGAATTCCCGGTTCTTCGGTACTTTTTCGGTACTGAGAATTTTTTTGGACGTTTTGTAATTTCGCTTAAATATTTATAATGAAATTTTATTCCTAAATTCGCTATTATTCCTCGCGTATGTTTTTTTCTGCTATTCAAACGGCTCTTTTACAGTTATAGATTTTTTTTGTCACATTTTCAATGGTTTTAGAATAAAAATACTATACTTACAACCTGTTATGCCCGTAAGTAACAGAAAATAGGTAAAGTAGAAAATACATAACACATAATAAAGAAAGTTTAAAGGCGAATTTATCCCTAAGTTACTGTTGGTCGATCGGTGTCTCATTGCCGAATTTCAACAGGTAAGGGTTGTATTTTTTTCTCGGACCAGTATATACCGAAAATCCGGTGGAGGAAGCGGTTTATCGTAACAGGAAATCTGCGTGAGATATCTTTTGTGATTTTCCACGTCTATCTCGTACCCATATAGCAACACGGTCTTTACACGGTAAACCGTTTGATCGGAATATTCTGAACTTTCCATATCAGTTTGCTTGGGGCAAAGCTGTGCGAAGGATGCTCTTGATTTGGCGATTCTCGAAGCGATGTCCTCTCCGGCTCCTCCAGTCTTCGACACAACATTTCCACATCCTCTGTGCCAATAAGCAACGGTGAGATACTTGTTGCGCTGCACCAAATTTCCTGGATCTTCCAAGTGTTCACTTCCCGTCTTCATTGCTTCTCCTCAAAGATCGTTAAATTTGGCTGGCTAATCAGGTCATGTGTGGCTTAGCAGAAAAAGGTCATCAGCACAGTCCAAATCTTCTAAAATGTTTGAGAGGCCTCAGTCCATGCCGCGGCGCTATGATTTCGTGTAATGCAAGCATGCGGCCATCAACGGCAACATGAAAAAGGAGAGAGGGAAGACCCCTTGTTGCACACCCGCATTAACTAGAATATCCTCCGAAAATCTTGCGTCACGCACGCTACAAGAATATTTCTTGTAGATTACGTTTATACGATGCGAATTTTTTGTGAACAGCAATTTCATGCAAATACCTATACCACCTTAGCGTATCAATGGCTTTTTTTTAATCTACAAATGTTACGTACATTTCCCTCTGCCATTCAGTACCCTGTCCTGTTCTAGTAAGTATGATGCGTAGTGTGTTGACTTGATCTATTTTTGAGACTCGAAAGCTGCCTTGATTCATGTAATCATTTTAAGCCGGGTCTTGAGTTAATGGAGTTAAAATGAAAAGCTTTTGACTTTAAAAACATCGACAAAACAATATCTACACAAGTACACATAGAGATACCGACACGTAACAAATGACGTGACAATAACACTGTTAATATATAAGAAGCAACCGAACGAAGAGTAATGTGATGAGATAAAAATTGAAGGAAAGGTGTGAAAAATTATAGTTAGGATTTAAAATAATATACCTAGTTAGTCAATCGCATTGAAGGTGAATTTATCCCTAATGGAATCTATTCCGGATAAACTTTCACACACGAAAAAACGAACAATCGAGCGCTCAATTTTCACAAAACCTAAAACAAAATCCTTCATTTGGCTCTCAGCCATACCGACAAAGATAGACCATTTTGACTTATCGCCACCAGAATTTAGAGACGCACTGGCACTGCGATACCACAGAACACCTGTCTCCATGCCCAAATCATGTGATGGCTGCGGCAATGATGACTGTGGTTTAATAACACGACGCCACAACGAAATTAGAGATCTATTTTGTGAGCAATGCCAGCACGCTTGGGGGAACGTGGTCAAAGAACCCATCATCACCGAAGGCGACGATGGACTTCGCGGGGATCTCTGCTGCCGCGGCGTCTGGGATGCACAGAGGAAGGCGTTATTTGATATCCGTGTCGTAGAAACCGACGCTCCCTATTACATATCACGTCCGGTAGCATTCGTCCTAAAATCCGCCGAAGAGAAAAAAGAAAATACACGAACGTTGTGAAAAATGTCACGCAACTTACACTCCCCTCTTCGCTCCGCAAATGTGCACCTTCATCAAACATCTCGGTAAAGCCATCGTTGACCGGTGGAACAGATCCCTTAGTGTAGTAATGGGCTGGCTAAGATCCAAACTCATGATTTCGATAATCCGAGCCACCAGCAATACCAGCATGTGTATTCGCGGGACACGGCACAGATTCAAATCCATCCAACATTTCTTTGGTTTCAATGACGGTACGGCCCTACCCAACCCGTCTACCTCTACCATGTACTAGCGACGTTTCCTTGTTGTTGGCCATTTCTGTTTTTTATAATTTTACATATTTGATAAATAAATGAGATAAACTGTCAATCGCATTGATGTATCACAAAAAATTGCAACAAACAATAATCCATACAATTTAGATTCAAATGTAATGTATTTAAATTACACAATAATATCACTGGAAATTTTCACACTACGTGTAAAATATTTGCCTTCCTCCCCAGTACCGAAAAGAACCGAGAACCGGGATTTTCCTTCGTCGGTACCGGTTCTGACTGAGTTGTAAATTCCCGGGATTTCCCGGTACCGAAAGTACCAGGGAGCAATCCCTAATTGGCAAGCAGTGGTGGTGGTGGTAGTTTTCATATTATCGATGTGAGGGCGCCAACTGTACTTATAGGTATTTTTGTGTCCAAATGATATGAATTGTGTGTATTGACAGGGGCCTGACGGACGAGTCGGAGATCCTGCGCTTCCTGCAGCACGGCACGCTGGTGGGGCTGCTGCCGGTGCCGCACCCCATCCTCATCCGCAAGTACCAGGCCAACGCCGGCACCGCCGCCTGGTTCCGCACCTACATGTGGGGCGTCATCTACATACGGTGCGTATACTACAGCTCGGCAACCAGCATGTGCCACCTCTGTCGTCCGTGGGCTGCGGTGGGGCTGCTGCCGGTGCCGCACCCCATCCTCATCCGCAAGTACCAGGCCAACGCCGGCACCGCCGCCTGGTTCCGCACCTACATGTGGGGCGTCATCTATATACGGTGCGTATACTACAGCTCGGCAACCAGCATGTGCCACCTCTGTCGTCCGTGGGCTGCGGTGGGGCTGCTGCCGGTGCCGCACCCCATCCTCATCCGCAAGTACCAGGCCAACGCCGGCACCGCCGCCTGGTTCCGCACCTACATGTGGGGCGTCATCTACATACGGTGCGTATACTACAGCTCGGCAACCAGCATGTGCCACCTCTGTCGTCCGTGGGCTGCGGTGGGGCTGCTGCCGGTGCCGCACCCCATCCTCATCCGCAAGTACCAGGCCAACGCCGGCACCGCCGCCTGGTTCCGCACCTACATGTGGGGCGTCATCTACATACGGTGCGTATACTACAGCTCGGCAACCAGCATGTGCCACCTCTGTCGTCCGTGGGCTGCGGTGGGGCTGCTGCCGGTGCCGCACCCCATCCTCATCCGCAAGTACCAGGCCAACGCCGGCACCGCCGCCTGGTTCCGCACCTACATGTGGGGCGTCATCTACATACGGTGCGTATACTACAGCTCGGCAACCAGCATGTGCCACCTCTGTCGTCCGTGGGCTGCGGTGGGGCTGCTGCCGGTGCCGCACCCCATCCTCATCCGCAAGTACCAGGCCAACGCCGGCACCGCCGCCTGGTTCCGCACCTACATGTGGGGCGTCATCTACATACGGTGCGTATACTACAGCTCGGCAACCAGCATGTGCCACCTCTGTCGTCCGTGGGCTGCGGTGGGGCTGCTGCCGGTGCCGCACCCCATCCTCATCCGCAAGTACCAGGCCAACGCCGGCACCGCCGCCTGGTTCCGCACCTACATGTGGGGCGTCATCTACATACGGTGCGTATACTACAGCTCGGCAACCAGCATGTGCCACCTCTGTCGTCCGTGGGCTGCGGTGGGGCTGCTGCCGGTGCCGCACCCCATCCTCATCCGCAAGTACCAGGCCAACGCCGGCACCGCCGCCTGGTTCCGCACCTACATGTGGGGCGTCATCTACATACGGTGCGTATACTACAGCTCGGCAACCAGCATGTGCCACCTCTGTCGTCCGTGGGCTGCGGTGGGGCTGCTGCCGGTGCCGCACCCCATCCTCATCCGCAAGTACCAGGCCAACGCCGGCACCGCCGCCTGGTTCCGCACCTACATGTGGGGCGTCATCTACATACGGTGCGTATACTACAGCTCGGCAACCAGCATGTGCCACCTCTGTCGTCCGTGGGCTGCGGTGGGGCTGCTGCCGGTGCCGCACCCCATCCTCATCCGCAAGTACCAGGCCAACGCCGGCACCGCCGCCTGGTTCCGCACCTACATGTGGGGCGTCATCTACATACGGTGCGTATACTACAGCTCGGCAACCAGCATGTGCCACCTCTGTCGTCCGTGGGCTGCGGTGGGGCTGCTGCCGGTGCCGCACCCCATCCTCATCCGCAAGTACCAGGCCAACGCCGGCACCGCCGCCTGGTTCCGCACCTACATGTGGGGCGTCATCTACATACGGTGCGTATACTACAGCTCGGCAACCAGCATGTGCCACCTCTGTCGTCCGTGGGCTGCGGTGGGGCTGCTGCCGGTGCCGCACCCCATCCTCATCCGCAAGTACCAGGCCAACGCCGGCACCGCCGCCTGGTTCCGCACCTACATGTGGGGCGTCATCTACATACGGTGCGTATACTACAGCTCGGCAACCAGCATGTGCCACCTCTGTCGTCCGTGGGCTGCGGTGGGGCTGCTGCCGGTGCCGCACCCCATCCTCATCCGCAAGTACCAGGCCAACGCCGGCACCGCCGCCTGGTTCCGCACCTACATGTGGGGCGTCATCTACATACGGTGCGTATACTACAGCTCGGCAACCAGCATGTGCCACCTCTGTCGTCCGTGGGCTGCGGTGGGGCTGCTGCCGGTGCCGCACCCCATCCTCATCCGCAAGTACCAGGCCAACGCCGGCACCGCCGCCTGGTTCCGCACCTACATGTGGGGCGTCATCTACATACGGTGCGTATACTACAGCTCGGCAACCAGCATGTGCCACCTCTGTCGTCCGTGGGCTGCGGTGGGGCTGCTGCCGGTGCCGCACCCCATCCTCATCCGCAAGTACCAGGCCAACGCCGGCACCGCCGCCTGGTTCCGCACCTACATGTGGGGCGTCATCTACATACGGTGCGTATACTACAGCTCGGCAACCAGCATGTGCCACCTCTGTCGTCCGTGGGCTGCGGTGGGGCTGCTGCCGGTGCCGCACCCCATCCTCATCCGCAAGTACCAGGCCAACGCCGGCACCGCCGCCTGGTTCCGCACCTACATGTGGGGCGTCATCTACATACGGTGCGTATACTACAGCTCGGCAACCAGCATGTGCCACCTCTGTCGTCCGTGGGCTGCGGTGGGGCTGCTGCCGGTGCCGCACCCCATCCTCATCCGCAAGTACCAGGCCAACGCCGGCACCGCCGCCTGGTTCCGCACCTACATGTGGGGCGTCATCTATATACGGTGCGTATACTACAGCTCGGCAACCAGCATGTGCCACCTCTGTCGTCCGTGGGCTGCGGTGGGGCTGCTGCCGGTGCCGCACCCCATCCTCATCCGCAAGTACCAGGCCAACGCCGGCACCGCCGCCTGGTTCCGCACCTACATGTGGGGCGTCATCTACATACGGTGCGTATACTACAGCTCGGCAACCAGCATGTGCCACCTCTGTCGTCCGTGGGCTGCGGTGGGGCTGCTGCCGGTGCCGCACCCCATCCTCATCCGCAAGTACCAGGCCAACGCCGGCACCGCCGCCTGGTTCCGCACCTACATGTGGGGCGTCATCTACATACGGTGCGTATACTACAGCTCGGCAACCAGCATGTGCCACCTCTGTCGTCCGTGGGCTGCGGTGGGGCTGCTGCCGGTGCCGCACCCCATCCTCATCCGCAAGTACCAGGCCAACGCCGGCACCGCCGCCTGGTTCCGCACCTACATGTGGGGCGTCATCTACATACGGTGCGTATACTACAGCTCGGCAACCAGCATGTGCCACCTCTGTCGTCCGTGGGCTGCGGTGGGGCTGCTGCCGGTGCCGCACCCCATCCTCATCCGCAAGTACCAGGCCAACGCCGGCACCGCCGCCTGGTTCCGCACCTACATGTGGGGCGTCATCTACATACGGTGCGTATACTACAGCTCGGCAACCAGCATGTGCCACCTCTGTCGTCCGTGGGCTGCGGTGGGGCTGCTGCCGGTGCCGCACCCCATCCTCATCCGCAAGTACCAGGCCAACGCCGGCACCGCCGCCTGGTTCCGCACCTACATGTGGGGCGTCATCTACATACGGTGCGTATACTACAGCTCGGCAACCAGCATGTGCCACCTCTGTCGTCCGTGGGCTGCGGTGGGGCTGCTGCCGGTGCCGCACCCCATCCTCATCCGCAAGTACCAGGCCAACGCCGGCACCGCCGCCTGGTTCCGCACCTACATGTGGGGCGTCATCTACATACGGTGCGTATACTACAGCTCGGCAACCAGCATGTGCCACCTCTGTCGTCCGTGGGCTGCGGTGGGGCTGCTGCCGGTGCCGCACCCCATCCTCATCCGCAAGTACCAGGCCAACGCCGGCACCGCCGCCTGGTTCCGCACCTACATGTGGGGCGTCATCTACATACGGTGCGTATACTACAGCTCGGCAACCAGCATGTGCCACCTCTGTCGTCCGTGGGCTGCGGTGGGGCTGCTGCCGGTGCCGCACCCCATCCTCATCCGCAAGTACCAGGCCAACGCCGGCACCGCCGCCTGGTTCCGCACCTACATGTGGGGCGTCATCTACATACGGTGCGTATACTACAGCTCGGCAACCAGCATGTGCCACCTCTGTCGTCCGTGGGCTGCGGTGGGGCTGCTGCCGGTGCCGCACCCCATCCTCATCCGCAAGTACCAAGCCAACGCCGGCACCGCCGCCTGGTTCCGCACCTACATGTGGGGCGTCATCTACATACGGTGCGTATACTACAGCTCGGCAACCAGCATGTGCCACCTCTGTCGTCCGTGGGCTGCGGTGGGGCTGCTGCCGGTGCCGCACCCCATCCTCATCCGCAAGTACCAGGCCAACGCCGGCACCGCCGCCTGGTTCCGAACCTACATGTGGGGCGTCATCTACATACGGTGCGTATACTACAGCTCGGCAACCAGCATGTGCCACCTCTGTCGTCCGTGGGCTGCGGTGGGGCTGCTGCCGGTGCCGCACCCCATCCTCATCCGCAAGTACCAGGCCAACGCCGGCACCGCCGCCTGGTTCCGCACCTACATGTGGGGCGTCATCTACATACGGTGCGTATACTACAGCTCGGCAACCAGCATGTGCCACCTCTGTCGTCCGTGGGCTGCGGTGGGGCTGCTGCCGGTGCCGCACCCCATCCTCATCCGCAAGTACCAGGCCAACGCCGGCACCGCCGCCTGGTTCCGCACCTACATGTGGGGCGTCATCTACATACGGTGCGTATACTACAGCTCGGCAACCAGCATGTGCCACCTCTGTCGTCCGTGGGCTGCGGTGGGGCTGCTGCCGGTGCCGCACCCCATCCTCATCCGCAAGTACCAAGCCAACGCCGGCACCGCCGCCTGGTTCCGCACCTACATGTGGGGCGTCATCTACATACGGTGCGTATACTACAGCTCGGCAACCAGCATGTGCCACCTCTGTCGTCCGTGGGCTGCGGTGGGGCTGCTGCCGGTGCCGCACCCCATCCTCATCCGCAAGTACCAGGCCAACGCCGGCACCGCCGCCTGGTTCCGCACCTACATGTGGGGCGTCATCTACATACGGTGCGTATACTACAGCTCGGCAACCAGCATGTGCCACCTCTGTCGTCCGTGGGCTGCGGTGGGGCTGCTGCCGGTGCCGCACCCCATCCTCATCCGCAAGTACCAGGCCAACGCCGGCACCGCCGCCTGGTTCCGCACCTACATGTGGGGCGTCATATACATACGGTGCGTATACTACAGCTCGGCAACCAGCATGTGCCACCTCTGTCGTCCGTGGGCTGCGGTGGGGCTGCTGCCGGTGCCGCACCCCATCCTCATCCGCAAGTACCAGGCCAACGCCGGCACCGCCGCCTGGTTCCGCACCTACATGTGGGGCGTCATATACATACGGTGCGTATACTACAGCTCGGCAACCAGCATGTGCCACCTCTGTCGTCCGTGGGCTGCGGTGGGGCTGCTGCCGGTGCCGCACCCCATCCTCATCCGCAAGTACCAGGCCAACGCCGGCACCGCCGCCTGGTTCCGCACCTACATGTGGGGCGTCATCTACATACGGTGCGTATACTACAGCTCGGCAACCAGCTGTGCCACCTCTGTCGTCCGTGGGCTGCGGTGGGGATGCTGCCGGTGCCGCACCCCATCCTCATCCGCAAGTACCAGGCCAACGCCGGCACCGCCGCCTGGTTCCGCACCTACATGTGGGGCGTCATCTACATACGGTGCGTATACTACAGCTCGGCAACCAGCTGTGCCACCTCGTCGTCCGTGGGCTGCGGTGGGGCTGCTGCCGGTGCCGCACCCCATCCTCATCCGCAAGTACCAGGCCAACGCCGGCACCGCCGCCTGGTTCCGCACCTATATGTGGGGCGTCATCTACATACGGTGCGTATACTACAGCTCGGCAACCAGCATGTGCCACCTCTGTCGTCCGTGGGCTGCGGTGGGGCTGCTGCCGGTGCCGCACCCCATCCTCATCCGCAAGTACCAGGCCAACGCCGGCACCGCCGCCTGGTTCCGCACCTACATGTGGGGCGTCATCTACATACGGTGCGTATACTACAGCTCGGCAACCAGCATGTGCCACCTCTGTCGTCCGTGGGCTGCGGTGGGGCTGCTGCCGGTGCCGCACCCCATCCTCATCCGCAAGTACCAGGCCAACGCCGGCACCGCCGCCTGGTTCCGCACCTACATGTGGGGCGTCATCTACATACGGTGCGTATACTACAGCTCGGCAACCAGCATGTGCCACCTCTGTCGTCCGTGGGCAGCGGTGGGGCTGCTGCCGGTGCCGCACCCCATCCTCATCCGCAAGTACCAGGCCAACGCCGGCACCGCCGCCTGGTTCCGCACCTACATGTGGGGCGTCATCTACATACGGTGCGTATACTACAGCTCGGCAACCAGCATGTGCCACCTCTGTCGTCCGTGGGCTGCGGTGGGGCTGCTGCCGGTGCCGCACCCCATCCTCATCCGCAAGTACCAGGCCAACGCCGGCACCGCCGCCTGGTTCCGCACCTACATGTGGGGCGTCATCTACATACGGTGCGTATACTACAGCTCGGCAACCAGCATGTGCCACCTCTGTCGTCCGTGGGCTGCGGTGGGGCTGCTGCCGGTGCCGCACCCCATCCTCATCCGCAAGTACCAGGCAAACGCCGGCACCGCCGCCTGGTTCCGCACCTACATGTGGGGCGTCATCTACATACGGTGCGTATACTACAGCTCGGCAACCAGCATGTGCCACCTCTGTCGTCCGTGGGCTGCGGTGGGGCTGCTGCCGGTGCCGCACCCCATCCTCATCCGCAAGTACCAGGCCAACGCCGGCACCGCCGCCTGGTTCCGCACCTACATGTGGGGCGTCATCTACATACGGTGCGTATACTACAGCTCGGCAACCAGCATGTGCCACCTCTGTCGTCCGTGGGCTGCGGTGGGGCTGCTGCCGGTGCCGCACCCCATCCTCATCCGCAAGTACCAGGCCAACGCCGGCACCGCCGCCTGGTTCCGCACCTACATGTGGGGCGTCATATACATACGGTGCGTATACTACAGCTCGGCAACCAGCATGTGCCACCTCTGTCGTCCGTGGGCTGCGGTGGGGCTGCTGCCGGTGCCGCACCCCATCCTCATCCGCAAGTACCAGGCCAACGCCGGCACCGCCGCCTGGTTCCGCACCTACATGTGGGGCGTCATCTACATACGGTGCGTATACTACAGCTCGGCAACCAGCATGTGCCACCTCTGTCGTCCGTGGGCTGCGGTGGGGCTGCTGCCGGTGCCGCACCCCATCCTCATCCGCAAGTACCAGGCCAACGCCGGCACCGCGGCCTGGTTCCGCACCTACATGTGGGGCGTCATCTACATACGGTGCGTATACTACAGCTCGGCAACCAGCATGTGCCACCTCTGTCGTCCGTGGGCTGCGGTGGGGATGCTGCCGGTGCCGCACCCCATCCTCATCCGCAAGTACCAGGCCAACGCCGGCACCGCCGCCTGGTTCCGCACCTACATGTGGGGCGTCATCTACATACGGTGCGTATACTACAGCTCGGCAACCAGCATGTGCCACCTCTGTCGTCCGTGGGCTGCGGTGGGGCTGCTGCCGGTGCCGCACCCCATCCTCATCCGCAAGTACCAGGCCAACGCCGGCACCGCCGCCTGGTTCCGCACCTACATGTGGGGCGTCATCTACATACGGTGCGTATACTACAGCTCGGCAACCAGCATGTGCCACCTCTGTCGTCCGTGGGCTGCGGTGGGGCTGCTGCCGGTGCCGCACCCCATCCTCATCCGCAAGTACCAGGCCAACGCCGGCACCGCCGCCTGGTTCCGCACCTACATGTGGGGCGTCATCTACATACGGTGCGTATACTACAGCTCGGCAACCAGCATGTGCCACCTCTGTCGTCCGTGGGCTGCGGTGGGGCTGCTGCCGGTGCCGCACCCCATCCTCATCCGCAAGTACCAGGCCAACGCCGGCACCGCCGCCTGGTTCCGCACCTACATGTGGGGCGTCATCTACATATGGTGCGTATACTACAGCTCGGCAACCAGCATGTGCCACCTCTGTCGTCCGTGGGCTGCGGTGGGGCTGCTGCCGGTGCCGCACCCCATCCTCATCCGCAAGTACCAGGCCAACGCCGGCACCGCCGCCTGGTTCCGCACCTACATGTGGGGCGTCATATACATACGGTGCGTATACTACAGCTCGGCAACCAGCATGTGCCACCTCTGTCGTCCGTGGGCTGCGGTGGGGCTGCTGCCGGTGCCGCACCCCATCCTCATCCGCAAGTACCAGGCCAACGCCGGCACCGCCGCCTGGTTCCGCACCTATATGTGGGGCGTCATCTACATACGGTGCGTATACTACAGCTCGGCAACCAGCATGTGCCACCTCTGTCGTCCGTGGGCTGCGGTGGGGCTGCTGCCGGTGCCGCACCCCATCCTCATCCGCAAGTACCAGGCCAACGCCGACACCGCCGCCTGGTTCCGCACCTACATGTGGGGCGTCATCTACATACGGTGCGTATACTACAGCTCGGCAACCAGCATGTGCCACCTCTGTCGTCCGTGGGCTGCGGTGGGGCTGCTGCCGGTGCCGCACCCCATCCTCATCCGCAAGTACCAGGCCAACGCCGGCACCGCCGCCTGGTTCCGCACCTACATGTGGGGCGTCATCTACATACGGTGCGTATACTACAGCTCGGCAACCAGCATGTGCCACCTCTGTCGTCCGTGGGCTGCGGTGGGGCTGCTGCCGGTGCCGCACCCCATCCTCATCCGCAAGTACCAAGCCAACGCCGGCACCGCCGCCTGGTTCCGCACCTACATGTGGGGCGTCATCTACATACGGTGCGTATACTACAGCTCGGCAACCAGCATGTGCCACCTCTGTCGTCCGTGGGCTGCGGTGGGGCTGCTGCCGGTGCCGCACCCCATCCTCATCCGCAAGTACCAGGCCAACGCCGGCACCGCCGCCTGGTTCCGCACCTACATGTGGGGCGTCATCTACATACGGTGCGTATACTATAGCTCGGCAACAAGCATGTGCCACCTCTGGCGTCTGTAGCTGCTTACCATCAGGCGGGCCGTATGCTTTTATAAAAAAATCAGCCCTGTAAAATGTGACGAAATTCGAAAACAACGAAACCCACACGCACGGCTTTGTTGCCCTCGAAATTGTCTCATTTCCGGAGCTAGGCTAGCTTTTAGTTTACATATAATTGTTTAAACTTCACCTCACTCGAACTCGAACTCCGTGCATTTTAATTATTTTTAAAATGGCTAGTATATAAAGATACAGTCACCATACCGGATTGTTGAGCCACTTGCCATTGTTCCTAATGAGGGTTACCGCGATTGAGATTTTCACTAGACGGCAGCACCGTGGTGAGAGGTCTTTTTGACAGCAGCTGTCAAAATCCACCAATAAAAAAATATGATTAAACATGATTGGTGGATTATGACAGCTAGACCTCTCGCCACGGTGCTGACATCTAGTGAAAATCTCGATCGTGGTAACCCTCATTTAGCCGTGTAATAAATGACCGATGTAACAGACAGTTTACAGCTATAGTCGGTAACATCGGTCATTCATAACACGGCTAAATTACGAAGTGGCTCAACAATCCGGGTTCGAGACTGTACCTATAAAAATAACCAAATCCTAATTGAAATAGTGATTGTGCATCAGAAGATACCAAAACATTGCTTTGATATGCTTTTGATGCGCAAGTCAATATTTTCTGTAGAGCCATTTAATATTTCTCTTTTTAAATTTACTCTTAAGGTGCTTCTGAAAACCGTCATATACACGGTGGGGCCTGTAACTAAAGCAAAAAATTAAAATGTACATTCTTCTCCTCAAACTACGCAACGTTTGTTTGACGACTTTGAAAAAAAACTTGCGGTTTGAATTTTATTACATTTTAAAGTTAATTCGAACACGCAATGTACTATGAAATTGATTATGTCTGTAGAGTGACTAGACTGACAGGCGATGTCAATTAGACGGAGTTTTAAGTACATTGAAAATACTATTTACTTTGTTTGACAAAATAACAATCTTAAAACTTTATGATTTTAAAAAGTTGCTACACAAAAGTTGTCTAGTTTGAGGACTAAAATCTACGTTTTAATTTTTTGCTTTAGTTACAGGCCCCACCCTATATAACTTTACAGTGGCGTTTTTATAGTAGACCACCTGTTTTCCAAAGCTTTTATTTCCTACGTTTATTACTCGTTTAGAACTTATGTCATACATATCTGGCTAAATAAGAAATGCCAGCCTCATTTTACCAAGCGACCTCGCTTCACTCACACATTCATATCACCCTCGCCGTTTCTCAGCCTTTATAATTCAAATTCAAAATCGTTTATTATTAAACAATGTATATTAAAATAAATACATTTCGCTACCACTGTATTGAGTTTTTAGGGGGATGTAGACCCGCACAGTGTAGCATCATCGGATAATCAGGCTTATCCGCAATAATCATTCATAATAATGTACTTTTTCTATGAATTGCAGAAACGTGGACCCGCCGATTTGGTACGATACCGACGTCAAGCTATTCGAGATCCAGCGAGTTTGAGCGACCTGAAGTGGCAGCTGAATGTTTATCCTGCAATGAGCCAGTCAGTCGACGTACGCATTTCCTTTTATTTATATCATAGACAAAAACCGAAGACGCCAAAACGACTGCAAAATGTTCTACCCGTAAATGTATGTTAATAGGATTTTCAAGCGAGGTGGCGTTCATAAGTTACGTTATTTAGATGGTTTTTTCCCCCCACGTGAAATTTAGCTCGACGCCCTCCCCTAAATGCGTCACGTAAATAATGGTACAATATTTTGCAATGGTTTACGCGTCAATATAGACTGCAGCGTCATCTGTATGTAACGTTTCATTTTAATCTTATACTCGTCCATTATCATCATCAAATTACTTTATAATCGACTGACTGACTTCACCAAAGAAAAAAATACAAAAAAAGAGTAATTATTTGTTGTACAACTTTGAGACATCACATTCAACATCTTTGAAGGGTCTTTATTTCATACTTCGGTGCATTAGAGGTCGAATCAAACAGCGGATTATTGAATCCAGAGGTTTTTCAAAACAGTATTGAGCTAAATTATAGATGACTACCGAAAATGTGTCACCTTACAGTGATTATCACTCCGATGTAAAATCCGCCACATACATTTTATGTGTCGTTTGTACAGTCGCCATCAGATACATCGGAGCGGCCAAGGTGGTCACAAATACCTGATCAACGCCTCTATTGTCAAGGCGATAAAGTGCATGTTCAGATATTTTTGAGTACCCTGGCCGCTCCGATATATTTGATGGCGACTGTACATGACAGCTTTTGTATCGTGAACTCTATGGATAAGGCGATCCTTAAGACAGCAAGTATAGTGAGACTAATAATAATTATAGTGCCGCGTTGTGCAAGGGGTCAATGGTTTTTTTCGTGCAGATAATTCTAAGTCTGCTACAGAAAAAAGGATAATACGATGGATGGTACAGTCGCCATCAAATAAATCGGAGCGGCAAAGGTACTCAAAAATATCTGAACATTCGATTTATCGCCTTGACGGTAGAAGCATTGTTTCGATATTTGTGACCTCATTGGCCGCTCCTATATATTTGATACGATATACTTCACTGAAATCCGGACCAATAGGAAAAAAGTCTAATTAACAATAGCTGTGATGTACGGCAAAATTTTACAAATTGACTTTTGAAATGTTTGCTATTAGCCTGCTTATCTCACGTCCACGGATGAACACCTGCCTGATACCCGAATCTAGTAATAGGAGTGCGTTCATAATTGTACACCTTTTTCCGGGTCCGGGGTAATAGTCAGATTTGGTTGCTGTATGAGAATATAGCAAGCAAATCTGACCTCTTGCAACGACGTGTCTTAAGCGAATATGTAGTTTACCCATGAGTTTACCCTAATATTTCAAGTAGTCCTGTAACCCCCAGAGGCATATAAAAAGGCCTCTCATTCCATCGTATTTTAAATCTTAAAATTGACAAATCGAAATTATATGTCTTGGCAATTTTTGACTTGTCGGCGGCAGGGTGTCAATGTCCTACCTGACTGTCTGATAATTTACTATATCATGTTTTTATCTTATTTAAAGCCTGGCCAGAAATATATGATCATTGTCAAGAGGGCGCTATTATTCTCATTTATATGCCAACAGTTCAGTATAGTCATAGAGCGTATTATTCTCTATGGTATGGTGACATCTTGATTTGTTTACCTGTCAGCTCTGATGTTAATTTTAAAATGTTTCACAGCGAAATAGGTTCATTTCCCGAGCGTATTATTTACAGCAGTTTATTATATACAGTAATTACAATGTTTCGCTCTTGACTAAGTAATTTTGTGAATTTTTTGTCGTTTATTATTTAATATTCAACACTTTACTATTATTCAAATAAACCGTAACAATGACACTGGCAACAGTGACAGCCTATCACATTCCCTCACAAATGCATATCACCCTGTCGTTATAATTATTGCCAGTGAAAGAAATTAGTTCCAATGAAATTCTGCAACATGGCGCATGATCATATGTTTCTGGTCAGGCTCTATAACTTTATTAGAAACCCGATTTCTCTTCTAAACGAGGCTTAGATTTGATTTTTTTATGTTATGATATAAAGCAAAATAAATGTTATTTAGTATGTTTTAAATATTTTTAATTGTGTAAATAAGTAATTTAGCAATTATACAATATATTAAATTATGTTATGATTTTACAATTTGCATTTCGACTTGTATAGTCAGACTCTTTTCTTATGAACTTGTGTGATTTTAGAATGGCTGACTATTTTTAATGTTTCTTAGCACTTATGTACACCTAGTCACTTTCGGTGTTTATTCATTGCAACTGTGTTACGATCAATAGCAAAATATATACTATTAGTTCTGTTATTCTTACGGGTCATTTTCTCTTACATCGTCATCATCATTTGTGACGTTGTCAGTTCAAGGAACCTCATTGTTGGTAGTTAATTCGCAGAGCTGGGTACAAGACCGTTAATCCGTTAATGGTAAATCAATGAAATTTTTAAATGTAAGTTTAAAGGACTTATTGCTATTTACTGTAATCAAGCCCTTCAATCGTTAATACAGTACCCTTTAGTGGCGTTATGTACGAAAAATATTGCCGAGATGACATGGAAGATTTAACAATTTTTGTTAAGTAAAAAGCTAAAAACTACAAACCTTTACGTTTCCTCGTCGAAATCTGGACATTAGACGCGGAAACTAGGTTTAACGTAACAACATATAAAATGCAATTTCTATTACAACGAGTTAACAGTGTAACGATTTAGCTCTGTTAATTTCTTAATATTTTTTTTTGCAACCGACAATGAGGTACCTGTCTATTTATTCTGTGTACCTTCGGTATAATTATAATCGTTGCTAAAGTTCTTGTCTAATAAATTGTAAGTAATATGTTTTATACAACCATTATGTAACTTTATAATTTTCAAATGTTGCCAAAGTCCGTTTATGCTAAGTTTCGACTACTTGGCAATACCAATGTATGAGAACGCTATATTTGACGTAGCACTGCGTGGTCGGACTATTGTTTTTATTTAGGTTACCAAATCCAACTTTGACATTGTGATTGTATTTGTGAACGCGTGCAATGAATGTAATATGTATATGTACTACCTTTGTTGTTTAGTGTAATTTTAGATTAATTATATTTATTTATCACAATCACCGATGTACTTAATGTTATTGAATGATGAATATACATATAAATGAGCTTGAATCCGTATTTTACTTCTGTCATTTCATTTAAGGGAATAGTACACTGTAACGTGGGGCGTACCTAAGAGAAATATTTTAAACTCGAGTCATAAAAGTCCTCTACTTTGGCTCGGGCTTCCATTAGACTCTCGTACGCAATATTCTTCGAATTAAAAACAATGTTTCGTCATCACACTTGCTAAAAATAAATAAAGTTTTAAGACAAGTAAGGGAGAAAAAGTCCATAACTCCCTAAACGATTACTATAACGTTTGCTACGCCCGCTTTAGGAGGTAAAATGTATAATGAAAAAAATATTTTTCGGCAGGCAAATAAACCTTATATCAACATTATAAGGAATAACAATTTGTTGTAGATTTTATACAGATTTGCTAAAGGATGGAAAATGAAACAACATAATATATCACAGTTACAATATCTTATTATAGTAAACCGTTTGTTACAAAAGACGAAGGCCCTTATAAAAGCTTCATATAAACTCTGACTGAAATATAAACACCGGTAATATTGAACGAGTTGATTAGGTAGGTCATACTGAACAAGCGAATATTCGCGAAGTCGGCATACATACGGTTGGAATCACTGACATTTAGATTTCTATGGTCGGAATGTATACCTAAGTTTATTTTGTTCAAAATGGGTACTTACATATGAAAATGTGATCGTTAAATAGTAGTTTATGTAACTGTTACGTAATAAGGGTCCTTAAAACATGAGCGTGGTTTTATGAAATGAGGCGCAGGCGAATTTCATAATAAGATCACACGAGTGTTTTAAGGCCTAATTACGTACAGTTCCATACACTGCTTTATCTACACTCATATTATATATATTAAATTAAGTGTTCGGAAACCATAGAATGACCGCCATTGTACCGTCATGGCCTACTCGATTGTGCCGGCGCTCGCGCGGGACCAATCGAGTTGGCCATGGCGGTAACATTATGTTATCAAATTCGATGTTCCAAATTTGAAACTCATTGCTTAACAATATTTGAGCATGCAACGTTAAAATTACGTTACTGCCGCAGATAAGAAACTTGTCATAGTTCAATCGTTTGTTGTAATGCTTGTCATTGTCTACGGTTTTTGAACGCATTTTAGAGTACTTACAGTATGAGTGTAGATAAAATATTGTAGTACCTAGTAGTAGTAGTAGTAAAACACTTTATCTACACCAATATCATAAACCCTCGATTCCGCGTTCGGAAACCGTATTTAATTACCACCATTACTGCAACCAGTAACGTAACATCAGTGTTTTATCTGTGACAGTGTGGTTAAAACATGAATGAAAATCTGCTCCCCTCTCCGACCGCCGGCACAATCGAGTTGGTCATGCTCATGGCGGTGCAATGGCGGTCATTCTAATGGTTGCCAAACACTTCATTTAGGATTTATAATATGTGTGTAAATAAAGCAGTGTATGCAGCTGTACGTAATTAGGCCCTAAAACACTCGTGTGATCTTATTATGAAACTCGATTTTAAGGACCCTTATTACGTAACAGTTACATAAACTACTATTATTGTACAAGAAAACACAACGTGAGACACTCGTATAACACAACATATACGTACAAAGGCGAACTGATCCCTTTAAGGGATTTCTTCCAGTTAACCTTTGAGCAATTGAGAGAGCAAGTTGGAAGTGCTAGGCAGATTTAGGTACTGTACGACTCGGTAAGATGAGTTGTATTATAATTTATAATCTAGCTAGGTACTAGGTAGATACTCAGTTTGGTATCATACATAAACTTACATAAATTACGCACATAATACACTTATCATTATTTATATTTGACAATCATTTGTGACATCTTATTTTAGTATATTTTATTTTGAATTTTAATTATTTATTAACATTATCATTAAATTAATTAATTTGAATTTTGCTAAAAATTATGATTTCATGACGCTAATTATTTATTAAATTATCAAAATTATTGTAACATGTAGTTAGCTTAATAAATATATTTTATTTTATTTATATATACCATAATTACCATACATCGTTATCGCGGGAGCAAATACAAATGTGTTGACGAATATGTATAACAGAATGTCCGTTTAACATAAACAGAATATTATGCCTACACGTCTTAGCCTCTAAGAAGTTCTTCATATCTAGCACAATGCTTTTGCTAGAAATGATCAATCAAACTCGACTTGCTCCTTTTCTACGTTCGTTAAAGTGCGTCTTTTTGAGTAGAAATTTCGTTTTACAGAAGATTAATTTTATGAAAATTACGAGTACCTAACGTTGATTATTGAGAAAAAAATACTCTTCGTGTGTCTAAAATAATCGTTTATTTACAAGTCTAGACAAATCGAACATGAATGATAAATGTTTCGAATAACAGGTGACTGAAGAGGTTGTCGTTAGGATTGCGTGGCTAATCTTTTTAGTATGTACTAAAATCAAGTCGATTACGAAGTTTAGATATTAGAAAAAACATCGATAAATTTTGAACTTGTAGTTACAAACGTTTTAATACTACTGTCACTTCTGTTATTTCTTATTTGTCATAATCTTTGACTACTGTCAAATCGTTTTTGCTCCCGCGATAACGACGTATGATAATTACATACTACATATATAAAAAAATTGCCATCCCTCATTCTCGCAATAACATTCGTAAAGAAATGCTTCTTCCCTCGAACAACTAGGCTATTTAATAAATTGAACGATATACTTACTCCGATGTAGACTTGTTTCATGTAAGATTAATAATGTTAAAAATATTATTGTCATAGATAGTTAAATATACCCGACATAATTTTGCGTTTATAGATTCTTGCTATTTAGAGACTATATTAATGTTTTTTAGCATTATACATATATGTGGAAGCTTGTAACTTGCATCTAGTTGATCCCGAATAAAAATATATGCACAGAGAGGAAGCTTATTTGTTAGCTTTTTAGGGAGCTTAGCTTAGTTAGTTTCACAAGGCACTGTGTTTTTATCACGTCACGGCCTTAGCCAGAGTTGCAATTAAAATAGGGCAGTGCTTATTTAAGGTATGGCCAATAGTAAGGTAGGGCATTTACTTCATTTTCATAGTATATATTTCGGGCCGATCATCGTTTTACGGTAGATCATTGCTCCATCGGCCTCCAAAAATTCAGCTACCTTAGAGAAACTTCCGTGTTCTCTGAATTGCTGAATTCCGCTATATTGTGTGGAGGGGAGGCGTTCCACCCACTTAGCGAAATTCAGCGTAGAATTCAAGTACCTCTACCATAGACAAAAATCATCTGGATAACGGAAATCCGGCTGAAAATTGTCTGTGGTTCCATACAAAAAATCAGCTACCACTGCCATAGACAAATTTACAACTTATAATCTGTGATGTCTATGATACTTACAACATGGTATGACTTCTATGCAATGCACAAACTATCCTATAACAGTTAAAGCAATGGTGCGTAATTACAGTGTCCAAGAGGCATCCGTATTTAAGCTACGTGTTGTGGGAGGATGACAAACCAAGTCCAACGTGGGTCAGTTCGAGTTGCACACGGTGGTTTCACAACACGTAGGGAGCTTAAATACCGCGAGCCATCCGGTTGCCTCGCGGACACTCAAACTACGCGTCATTGCTCTGAATATACACTTCTTTATGGAATTTTTAAAAATTATGCTCTCTGCATAAAATACAAATTTTATTATAAGACTAGGTAAGTAATCGAAATTTAAATCATTTGTATTTTTTATTATTAGATGATTATAGAGTTTATAAACTAGCAAATACGTAACTTTTTAACACCGCATAGCTTTAAGTAAGTATAAGAATTCATACTCGAAGATTAGGCTTAATTGAATAAAAAAAATTGATGTCAGCGGTTGTCAAACTTTATAAAACTGCTACCGATAATATGTCCCCAATATTCTTAAATTGCTATTTAAATTCAAAGTGAATATTGAACGTAACTAACGTAAGAAGGTTCACGTATAAAAAATAAATTAACAGTCTCAGTCATGGTTTCGATGATGGGGAGACTCTATCGGTAGGTTTATAAAGTTTGTCTTTTGGGGAGCCTATGGCCCAATGTAGTTGACCAAGTAGAGTTTAATCTTAATAGTAAAACCATAGACATAAATTAAGAAGACGTAATCCCACGAAGATAAAACTGTGATTCCATAATGAGCCGCGGTCTCGTGCACACACACTCACTTTTGACGTTTGAACCAATCACCGCTCGTCCACGAGTTGTAGATGTGTGCGTGTCGCGCGTAAACACGAAGAAATCGGCTTATTATGGAACCACAGTTTTGTCTTCACGGCGTTACGTCTTCTTATTTTATACGTCTATGAGTAAAATCAGAGAGAGAGTATCTATTTTATACAGACGCAGTCTAAGAACTTTTTGAGGCTCTAAGTCTGAAGCGCCAGCTAAACGAAAGCAACCTAAAGTTACCGAAAATGTAGAAGGAATCGTTAGTAAAGCTACTCGTTACTAGATGGCACTGCACGGTTCCTCTTACATTTTCAGTAACTTTGGGTCACACCACCGGGGCGCAGGCTTGGGCACAGGCGACACCGCACACGTACGCAATGGACACTGCTGCTACCCTGTGATATATAATAAAGACATGAGTGAATTCAAACAATTCTCTGTAGTTGCGTACCGGCAAGCGAGAGGGATGGACGTGCTCCAATGAGCTCCCGTCACCCGTATCAGAAAGAGATAAACTGTAATTGTTTAACAACGAGAGTGACAAGGATTGTCAATAGATAACCTTAACAGAATCAATGCTAGGTTGTGGAATGAAGGAAGTATTTTTCATGCTCAATTGTTAAGAGTATAACCCATCCATAGTAAAAAAATCATTACTGCTTCCACGTTCACTGGCTATTCCGGACAATCCCAAGGTAACAACTTACTAAGGGCTCTTCAGACGCGAGCAGCGGTGGAGCTGGCGCGCGGCGTGCCGTGGTCGGCGCGAGCGGTGCAGGCTTGGCGCGGCGTAGGCTTAGCGCAGCACATGGATAACGCGCAGCCGAGACCACACACGCAGGCTATGGATATTGCTGCCACCGCCACGTTCACTTCGGCATCAGCTGAGCTGTCGTCAATCACCTGAGATAGGTTACGATAATCTAAAATTTAAAAAAAAAGGAATATTTTACAAAAAAATATTTACGTAGTTTGCGGTGCATCGCTACACTAGTAGCTTCCCACCCACATCACTACAACCAGTGCGTCAAAAAATCTTGTTTTCAATCATTGTAAATAATCCTTCATTATAAATACCTATCCATCCTACTCCGCGTATCTATAATTTCAATTGTAGTAGTGCTAACAGCTTTTGTATGATTAATATATCTACGCAATGTAACTGCATATCATTTAGTCAAATCGTTGAAATAGAACACGAATGTGTTTTTAAAAAAATACTTGTAAAATATTCTTTGATCCCACACACACACAAGGGCCTTTACATATTTCTTTGTCCCCGCCCACATAGTTTGACAACCACTGACCTGCCGCTCAAAATAGTACTTGGCACCGACGAATACAGTAGTGAGCCCAAACGATACTAGCATCCCCATCTTCAATAGCGGGTCCATTATAGGCGACTGGTCGAACCCTAGGGCTGCAGTGTCCGGCGTGACTCCCCGGGCCGCCGCGAGACTCGCGATGGTTGGTTCCAGGGGTATTTCTACTTTAGGGCTTGGCCCGTCACTCTGACGCCGACTTGCGTGGACCGGCGGCATTGGGGGTCTATTAAAATCGAAGTCAAAACTATAAAAATTGCTGCCCTTGTCGCATGTTTATTTATGAGGTGCAATATGTCAACTCACCCACAGCGGCGCAGGCAGCTTATGTAGATGTGTACGGGCCCCGCCATGGTGTTGCGCGCCCACGGACACGGTCGCACACGACCGTGCGACCGCCCCACCCCCTACCACAGACAATTTTAATCTTCATTTGAAAATAATTTAAAACTATTTCGCCTGAACTGGATTTGAATCAGCTAGCTAGGTTTTTCCGTACGACATCAAGTTTTTGTGTTTAATCAACATATTAGAATATCCAGGTACGTTATGATAAAACTTGTTTTTAAATTATTCGCTGAAATAGATATCATATATTTCAGAAAAAGTGACCAAGTCCTCTGGTGTCTGAGGCCAGATTTGAACCAGACCACCCGGCGGAACCCGTCGAATTTTCTCAAGTAGACATAATATGCAATCTCTGCTCGGAATACTACTTAAAAAAACTGAAAATTAAAAATTATTTAAATAAATAATTTGATTGGCTTCAAGATTTAGTTTTAAAGTCTTCAAGTTCAATTTAGTTTTAAAGTCAATCTCGCAAAATAGGCTACTTTCCTATGAAGTCAAATCAGCTACTCTTTAGGAAACGTCAAAACTATTTTTTACTATGGAGTTTATATGGCAGACTAATATTGTGACGTCACAATACTTATGATAAATACATCTCCTTTACCATTATAAAATCATTTAAAGCGCAAACACATGTTACACCTGGATTTTCCCGTGTATTTTTGAAATTTTGATTCTATGAATGCAACGAAACAATTAAGTTTATCTATTGGAAAGTACCCAATTCAAGTAACGTGAAAAAATATGGTACCTATGCTACTTAATAAACTTTGAAAACCACTTGTTGAGTAAAAAAACAGTCATGTCTTAGTAATACCTAAACTGATACTGTTATCGTAAATGAAATGAAAATAACTTTGGTTTAATTTAATAACATTACACACAAAGGTTTTAATTAAGGCTACAATCTCTAAACAAATTAATAAAAACTCAAATAAATAAAAAATAAAGTTCTGTCCAAGTTCGTTCACTCGTGTTTTACGACGCACATCTCTTAAACGTAGTAAACAATTGGCAAATAACTGCGTCAGAACTCGTTGGCTGACCTGCTGACTTGAAGTTATATATTTCAGTTAAATTGTCAATTATAGTTTAATAGTTATAGGTTATAGACTTTTAGTAGTAGTAGTAAAACACGTTATTGTACAAGAAAACAACGAAAGACGTATAACACAATATATACGTACAAAGGCGAACTTATCCCTTTAAGGGATTTCTTCCAGTTAAACTTTGAGCAATTGAGAGAGAAAGTTGGAAGTGCTAGGCAGACTTAGGTACTGTACGATACGGTAAGATGAGTTGTATTATAATTTATGATCTAATTAGGTAGATACTCAGTTCGGTATCATACATAAATATAAATAAACTTCTTAAACTTTTGAATACTTACCTCTGCTAAAACGAGTTCCCCAATACTTAGATCCAAATAATTAAACAACTGAATTATTTTTAATTTTATTAGTAAATTACGGAGAAATAACTTATAAGTTTAAATACGTTAACTTGGATCTTATTATATAGTATCTAGCTTAGACAGCACAAGATTCGATTAAATACTTACCAAGTCGGAGTAATTCGTGAGTACTTAGTAGTGATCGGTGAGCTGCTTTTTGACTTAAACAATTTTTTTGCCGTAAACAGATGTTTTGTAGAAATAGTAAACACAAATTCGCACGCAGGCTAACCGCCCTCAAAATAGTACTGCGTTTCATTTCATTTGCTACGCAGTCTCATCAGTCAGCCCGTCAGGCAGACGCCGCGCGGCGCGCACGCGCGTGAGCGTATCCAGCAGGCGAGCGTGGTTGTTGACGTAAGATGCCTAGGTACGTAGGCTTCAATGATTCTAGATTCGAATGTATTAGTACGGGCGGCGACCACAAGATCTGCTACGTTACGTGATACAAAGATAAGCCCCATGGCACATGTTCATTAAAGTGATGCTGAGTTCGCAAAAAAATGTAAAAAAAAATACAATTAGGAATATGCATGATTTTTTTGAAGGTCGTCATTCGATTCTGTTTCCCTGTAGATTCAAATGTCTCTAATAAACCTACTATCTATGATAGCCCTGAAACGTCAAAAATGTGAAAATACGTTAGGCGTCTGCGCCGCGCGTCAAAACGCCCCATCCATACAAAAAGTGTGTAGATTGTGACGTCACCGTTCACAAAGTTGCAGAAAACTGTTTGGATGGAACAAGTTTTTGTAAGATTTTTGTAATTTTAGGCACGAAAAAATGCGTTTAGCTATATAGTTGTCGTACATTTTTTTTCTTGTTAGGACATAAGTAATCGAACTGCAGTTTCGAAAATACATTTGATGTATAAAAAAAAATGCCTAAAATGTTACGTTTTCAAACCGCAATATCTTTAAAAAACTGTTAAAAATTATTACGGATTTCCACTTGTTTATATTAGTTTGGGGTTGTTGAACGTGTTTATGCCACAGATTCAATTAAATATTTTTCATGCATGTTCTCTATTGTCCGAAAGCACAAACAAGTACAGTCGCCATCAAATATATCGGAGCGGCCAGGGTACTCATAAATGTCTTGAACATACAATTTATTACCTTGACAATACAGGCGTTGTTCAGATATTTGTGACCACCTTGCCCGCTCCTATATATCTGATGGCGACTGTACCACTTCCGGTGTAAAGAATGTATGGGATTTACCTACGTCATTTGATATAAAGATGAATTTGTTTCTACATACAAACCTTACCTACCTACGATGGCGTGACGACACCGTGAAAGTAGCCGGAGCGCTTTGGGCAAGAACGGCACAGGACAGAGAAAAGTGGCATGATTTGGAGGAGGCTTTTAGCGCAAAAGGCGGCTCTTAAAAAAACTATCTACTACTACTACCTATACTACTAGCTACTTTAATAAACTAAATCTAATAACTTTAAGATATACTTGTAAGAAAACTTTGTAAGGCATTAATAAAGCTTAATTATTATATTATACTCGCAAATTTTATTTTATTTTATATATTGACTTGAAAATAGCTAACAGTTTTTGACGTCGCGCTATACGATTATACAAGATATATTTTCCTTTACCATACTATTGCATTCAACTATTTCAACATCATCTGTCATTTTATAACAGTTTGATCAATAGATTATGTGAGCATAATCGAAAACAATTTGTCAAAATATAAGTGACCTTGAAATCTAAACGAAATACAAATGGCTAAGACGACGACATTTACTCATGACAAAATCGTTATAAAATGTGAAGTTATGTTGCAATAGTAACAAGCGATAGCCTGGTGGAGAAAAATAAAACTTACATAATCTTTTCTATGTGTAGCAAACAAATACATGTATTATACATAGCGCAATGCTAACAATTGTTAGAAAATATTTTTTATTATTAGTACTTAACGTATTCTAACAGGTCACAAAATAATATCGGACTTGTGATTAATGACTAATGACATTTTTATAGGCTAAAAAGGCGTTCCCGTACTCCACTAGCTAGGCAAATATAAACCTTGTTTCAACGTTATAAAGACTAACAATTTTTTTAGCTTGTATATAGATTTTCTGAAGGATGGAGAATGATACAACATATCTATTCCATACATATAATATCACAATAAGAATAATGTTTTATTAATTATAGTCAAGCGTATGTTACAAAAGACGAAGATCAGTCACTTCTATTAAAGATCCATATAAAAATATAGCGTTAGTTATCAATTTCAACGCACATTTACTTTATATATTTAATTATATTAACTTGAACGTCTTGAACTACGGACGGCGGCGAGTTTCAGGCGCTCCACACACCTTGATCTGAATTCATCAATTCATAGACAATTGTCTATGGTTGCGGAAATTTGTCTATGGTAGCTTAATTTCGGTATGGATGCCATAGACAAATTTTCGCAACCATAGAGAATTAATTATCTATGAATTGATGAATTCAGAATTGAATTCAGATCAAGTGTGTGGAGCCCCTCATCGGCCTTAAAGCCTTGTTACACTTTACTTTTTTTAGTGTCCTAGCTAGCATCCTATTAATTAGGATTCATTTTTTATAAATAGTAAATTTACTTGCTAAATGCGGTAATTTTTTGTCACTAAATAATTTAGGAAGCTAACTAGGACAAATGTAACAGGGCTTTTATTGTACATTTATTTTGTAACAATTTCAGTTCAGTAATTTAGAAAAAATACAATGGTGTAGGTAAGTATGAAAATCTACATGACAATCATTGAATTAAACATTTGTGATAAACCAAATCAAAAGGGACCTTATGGCGGCAGACTTACGTTGCAAGTTGTACAGTCACCATCAAATATATCTGAACGGCCACGGTACTCAAAAATATCTGAACATGCACTTTATCGCTTTGACAATAGAGACGTTGTTTAGATATTTGTGACCACCTCGGCCGCTCCGATATATCTGATGGCGACTGTACAGATTCAGTTTTATATTCGTACAATAAAGCCGTAAGCGCCGGCCACCATAAGGTCCCTTTTGATTTAGATTATCATCACATCACATATTACATGCCAAATGGCTTTGAGTACTCGTATCGCACTAATATTATAAACTAGACGTTTAGTGTGAGCGTCAATATTCATGAATTAAGTATTAAAAAAGCCAATATTAATTTATTAAGTATTAAAAATGTTCTTATCTACATTTAGGCATTATTTTCTTAATTAGCTTAGTTTCCTGGACTGGGCCTAGTCAAGACATCTGAGCCCCTGAATTACATCTCCTAGCTAATCCTCAATCTCCCTATCCTAATCCACAATCCCTCTCGGGCCACAACTGCAGATAAAAAAATCACACCCTCTGGTCCCGAACAAATACTTATCCGCGTTTTAACCGTGGTACCACGGCTTTTGTCCCACGGGGGACCACGGGTAATTTTTTTCCCCGTAGACCCACTGCACCAAAATGCTGCCGCGGGGCTCCTATTTCTGTGTGGTTTGGCCTTCGGCCATTAGAAGATAACTAACGAACCTAACCTAACCTACCTATGAGTGGTCATTTTGCGTTCTAGACCTTACTGGGAAAATAGGAGTGGGTCTACGGCGAAAATGCCCCTGCGGTACAAAAGCTGTGGTACCACGGTTAAATACCTCAAATATCCCCGCACGAAACCTAGCCAATCACAAAGCTTACAACGATAACGATGACTCAAAAAAATAAATGTTTGATGAGCCAGTTACCCTTGGCTATAAGATGGTCGAGAGAAGAATATAGTTACGTGTAATGTAATGCATAAGTAGAGGGCCATAGTCTAAGAAACGTTTGTGCTTCGAGTTTGATAGCTTTACTAGATGGCACTGTACGGCCCTTTCCATTATGCGGTAACTCTGAAGCGGCATCTGAACCAGAGCAAACCAAAGTTACGGCACAATGTATGGGGCCGAACAGCGCCATCATCTGGTAGGTAATGCTATGAAACTTGGAGCACAAAAAATTCTTAGACTGTGTCACTCTATTTATACATTCTCTTTAACTGCCATCTACCTAAACGCCGCCTCCTATCCGCCGGGGACAGATGGGAATAGGTTTTCTCTGAATTCATTTCCATTTGTCCTGGTCATACTGAATCGCACGCGACCGAAGCAGAGACAGATGGGAAAACACCGTTAAACGCACTTGTCAAACTTTACAGTAAATAATTTTAAACAAAAAAGGACGGACTTCACTTAGCCTCCACCTTTCCAAAAGCAAATGCCCGAAATACTCAAAAGTCAAATCACTATAGGTGTGCCTATAGTATTTAAAGAGTTCCTTCGATTTCTCCAGGATCCGGAGCGTGGAGTGGACTACACGCGGTCCCACGGCGCCAGCGTGAATACACGCGGTCCCCCGCCGCGAGCGTGGTCTACACGTGGTCCCACGGCGCCAGTATGGACTACACGCGATCCCACGGCGCGAGCGTGGGCTACACGCGGTCCCACGGCGCCAGCGTGGACTACACGCGGTCCCACGGCGCCAGCGTGAACTACACGCGGTCCCACGGCGCGAGCGTGGGCTACACGCGGTCCCACGGCGCCAGCGTGGACTACACGCGGTCCCACGGCGCCAGCGTGGACTACACGCGATCCCACGGCGCGAGCGCAGGCGCCACGCGGGCGCGACACATGGACACCGCGCAGCCGACACTGCACATGCACGCCATGAACACAGCTGCTGCTAGGACGTTGTCTACGGCATCAGTTGAGCTGTCGCGCACCACCTGCTGGTTACGATTTACAATAATCAACATTTTTGTAGGTACCAACAAGTTTTTTTTTATTTCTTTTTTGAGACAAGCTTTTATTGCTATTTGTATTTTTCTTTGTAGAATCCTTAACTGCTCACCAAGACGAATGCAACGAGCCCAAACACGACGGGATTATGTTGAGTAGTTGAGGAGTTCCTATGGCCACCTTCCAGCCAGGCGCGGATACAGGGGGGGGGGGGGGGGGGGGCAACAGGGGCAATTGCCCCCCCCTGGAACGCAAACCTCGTATACTACGGGGCCCATAGGTGCGGACCGCGAGATTTTTTGTAAAGGAAAGTGCCCCCCCTGAACGAAATCCTGGATAGTGCCCCCCCTGAACAAAATTCTGGAAAGTGCCCCCCCCTGAACGAAATCCTGGATCCGCGCCTGCTTCCAGCTCCATCATCAGATCAGCTCCATGTTATGATAGAATTCCACTGTCATTTAATTTACACACAAAACTTGGAAAACTATTTAAGCTTGTAATATTAATAACAGTAAGTTTCCGTAAGATTCAAATATCTACTACTTACACAAAATTTTTAGTCAAATTATTGAAATATAGTGTAAATAAAGTTCCATGGATCCCCCCCTGATACGTCCCTGACTTTTCTTGACTACGACATTCTAGCTCTATTAATTGATCTCATAAAAACAATAAAACGATAATGAATAAAAAAACTAAAAAAATGTTCCGAAAAACTTAATAGTAGATTGTGTAACAAGGGAGCAAAATGAAATATTTACGGCGAGGGCGTATATTGATTCCCAAACGAAGCGATGGAGTCTATAATAGAATCCCGAGCGTAGCGAGGGATTCTAAAGTAGACTCCTGAGCGTAGTGAGGGATTCAAGTGTTAACGCCCAAGTTGAAAATAGTTTTGCTCCTATGTGACACATACTGCTTTTCACACCACCTTAGGGGAATTTTTTTTTTATTGTTGAATCATATTTATTTTGACTTTATATGTGCTTAGTGTGCTTCTTGATTATAATGAATCTATTAATTTAATAAGAAATTTGATTGTGATGACGGACTGGCTGAAAAAAAAAACGAATGTCCTAGAACAGAAAAGTGCCACTTTGTTCCCTCCTAGCAGGGAAGAAAAAGCCCGTATACGACTAGGTGGTGTGAAAAAATAATTGTAAGGCTCGTTCGATATTTAAACTCGAAAGTAAAGTTTAATTTTGTATGTACTATTTTTCTCTTATGGTTTTAATTTATGAATCATAGGAAAGTACCATTGATAATTGACTCTAGGTACATATTGAGTCCTATAGTAACCTAAGGTGCAGTCTGTGTCCAGAAAACTGTGTGGAAAAAAAGATAGGTCTACCAAATAATTATGCCGCCATCTCCAGACTCTATTTAGTGGACTCTTCAGTTCTCAGTTTCTAGTTAGCTATAGTTTCTGAAAAATACCCCGCCTTTTTTTCCGAGCAAAAAACAGAGCCGTAATTTTAGTACGGAAAATGAGTTAGCGTACCACTGGTCAATTTCCTTATTCGTCAATTTCATTAATTCACCAATTTACACATTAGACAGTTTCGCTAGGTTGACAATTTAGCTAGTTAGGCATTTTACTGATTTTTCAGTTTCCTCCTTCGCTAGTTTAGCCAGGCTATCAGTTTCGTAAAAATGCTAGTTTTGCAATCCGCTAGTTTCGTTATTTGTCATTTTCGTTAATTGAACGGTTTTCCTATTTGTCAGTTACGTTAGGTAGACAATTTTGCCAGTTTGCTTTTTTCGTAAATCCTTCAGTTTCCTCGTTCACTAGTTTTGCTAAGCTGTCAGTTTTGTAAATTTGCTAGTTTCCATGTGTATTCGTTTACTTATTCGTCGGTTCCCATATTCGCCTATTTCACTAGTTGCCAGGATTATTATTCCTCATAGATCAATGTTTTATAATAAACATAAATAGTACAAAACAACATCAGTTTTATCTAATAAGTATACCGAGTGTCCCTAAAACCAACGTCAAGACTTATAGGGCTGGTAGAACTATCAGATCAGATTAGGCAAATTGGCCCTAATGAAAATGGCATAGTTTTCGAGATATTTGCAGATGACTAGCTTTATCGAACGAGCGGAGCGTAAGCGAAGTGAGTTCTCACAGACAACTTCGGACTGCAGCCGGCTACCTCGACGTCCCTGCATTTCGATGGCTTTATGAGTTTGAATAGTTGTTCCGCGATAACTTTAGTAATGTTTTTCTCATCTTTATGAAATTTGTTGGGGTTCTAGCAGAGATATATACTATTTGAGAGTTCGTATATGAGCAGGATTGATAAGGGGGTTATGGAGCTTGAAGGCGCGAAACAGTCATCAGAAGCGTCTTGTTATACTGGTCGCCTCGTTTGCAAGGAAATCGCGAGTTCTCAGTTCGAGGCGGAATACTAGTTATAATGGTATACAAGTGCCAATATCTCGAAAACTATGTCATGTTCATTCAGGCCAGATTTGCTTAACCTGATAGCCCATCAGCTGTTCTACCAGCCCTTTAAGTCTCGACGTTGGTTTTAGGGACAGCCTGTATATTACAAAAACTCATTTTGTATGCGGCAACCATGGGCATTTCACGTCGGCAACGTTAGGTTTGGTAACCGTGTCCGGCAACCTGACACGAAAAAGTAGGTACTCTTTTTCTATTTTTATATGCTGTTGCTGTATAAGTTTATCGCGAATAAAATTAATATAATGATTTCTGATTTACTTATAAAGATACAAACTATGGCTTTTGACCGTTTTTTATTATTTCTAAGAAGAAGAGTTTGTTGTTAAGTAAAGAAGAAGAGTTATGTTGTTGAGTTAAGAAAATTTTTACAAAAGATTGGTTTTATTTCAAACAATAAATTTAATATTATTGGTATAGTCAGCAGCAGAAGTTTTTCAGCAGCTCAGGTGTTCAAAATGACCATCACACGCTCTTATTCCCTTAACAATAAAGTCGTGTCAAGGTCATTTTGAACACATTAATTAGCGTAGGCACTAGTTTTTACGAAAGCGGCTGCCATCTGACCTTCCAAACCAGAGGCTAGAAAACTAGACCCTATTGGGATTAGATCCGGTTTCCTCACGATGTTTTCCTTCACCGAAAAGCAACTGGTAAATATCAAATGATATTACGTACAGTCGCCATCAGATATATCGGAGCGGCCAAGGTGGTCACAATATCTGAACAACGCCTCTATTGTCAAGGCGATAACGTGCATGTTCAGATATATTTGAGTACCTTAGCTGCTCCGATATATTTGATGGCGACTGTAATATTCCAGTAGCAACGGGAATGGTCAATTTTCGCCATTTTGTTAAACTACCTACACACTTTACCTTGTTATAATATCAAATGAAAGGGTTTGATGTGAGAACTACAACTATAATACCTTGGATGAATAAATTATATAAATCTATGTATAATATTATTGTTTTGAAATTATTCGAGAATAAAGGCGAATTTTGACCATTCCCCTCAGTCTCTCGGAAACCGATGAACCTACATTTTAGAAAAATAAACATAAAATCGTTATTTACCTGTAGATTACAGAAAAAAATAGTAAAAAGTCCGCGATCAAGCGTAAGTCGGTCTTAATAAGTAATAAACATTGTTAAAATTGTGTGATGAATATGGAAACCTCGGAGCGCGAGTCCGAATCGCACTTGGCCGATTTTTTTAATTACTATAATGGCAAGGAACCCTAAAAACTTACAAAATGTATAAAAAAACTACTCAATAATTAGGCTCATGCTTTTCACTTTTCGCAATCTTCGAAGCGGCAGCCATTTTTATGACGTCATTACTCGGGAGACATTCACACCTATGTCCCCGTCTCTCGGCAGTTTTGGGGTCCTAGTGTCGTGCCCAACAACATACTAAAAGTTGGTAACCGTATCCAGCTCTGAACTATTACTTAGGCCCTCTCCCATAAGGGAGAGCACTATTGTGTTGTGGGTACTAGACGACCCTGCCCTGCCTGCCTGGGTCTGTATTGCACACCTCAGAATAAGAATCTGGTATGAGTCGTATGACTTTCAGGAATATTGCTCTTTAACTTTGCCATACAATGTGTACAGAAAAAGTGCTTAGTTTATGAGATATAAGCAAAAAACTAAAAAAAAGTCAAACATTTTGAGGTTTTGGCCCCGTCTCCAAGTTAGCACAGGGTCTTCGAGCACGAACACTTCTTAGTCTAAGTCTAGTCTTTCTAAGTCTTCTAATCTTTAGTATGCCTCCAAACAACGCGTTCCGTTGTTGTCAGATTACTTTCCAGGTTATATACAATTACTCTAACTAAACTTTCACCTGCCTGACCGTGCATTGCAGAGATGTGAATTATTATTTATTACTATTATTTTTTATACATTATTATTAGCTATTTCTTTAATAAATTACTTCTAGTTAACAATTTGAATGTAAACTTTCCAGGTAAAATGTAAGTACATAAATGCTGGGCTAATGCCCTGCGCTGCCTCTCCATATCTAGGAGGAAAGTAACGGGTTGGGAACATGATCATCATCATCTCAGCCATAAGACGTCCACTGCTGAACATAGGCCTCCCCCTTGGACCTCCACACGTACCGGTTGGAAGCGACCCGCATCCAGCGTGTTCCGGCGACCTTAATAATATCATCGGGCCATCTTGTGGGTGGACGTCCTACGCTGCGCTTGCTAGTCCGTGGTCTCCACTCGAGCACTTTTCGGCCCCATCGGCCATCTTCTCTGCGTGCAATGTGGCCTGCCCATTGCCACTTCAGCTTGCTAATCCGGTGGGCTATGTCGGTGACTTTAGTTCGTCTACGGATCTCCTCATTTCTGATTCGATCACGTAGATAAACTCCGAGCATAGCCCTCTCCATAGCTCGCTGAGCGACTTTGAGTTTTGAGATGAGGCCGATAGTGAAAGACCACGTTTCGGAGCCGTAAGTCATCACTGGTAACACACATTGATTAAAGACTTTTGTCTTGAGGCACTGAGGTATGGGAACATGATGAAATAGGTAAATTGACAACCTAAGCTAACTGACGAACAGGTAAGCTTGCGAACAAGGAAAGTAACGAGTAGGGAACATGACGAAATAGCAAAATTGACAAACTAAACTAACTGACGAACAGAGAAGCTTGCGAAAAAGGAAAGTAACGGGTTGGGAATATGACGTAATATCAAAACTGACAAACTAAACTAACTCGAATAAAGAAGTTAGCGAACTAGGAAACTGACTTAATACAGGAACCGACCGCTTAGTGAAACTGGCAAATAAGGAAAATAGGCGAATTAAGAAACTGTCTAATGTGTAAACTGGTGAATTAGTGAAATTTACGAATAAGGAAATTGACCAGTGGTACGCTAACTCCGGAAATAGCATAATACGTTTTTTATCGACACTACTGCTCGTAAAATGAAGTCAAAATCAGTCAGCTGTCCTCATTTTTTGCAAGCCTTCTATTAGTAGGTATTCCACGCGATTCTTACAAATGAAAAATAAAATTCTCTTTCCCCCTTAATCCCCATAAACTTCCTCTTAAAATTAATTAAGGCCTGAGTAGGTTTGCTTTGATTGAACTGTCATGGCGTCCTTGTATCGCTGCTTTACCGACTTAAGCAGGCCTAAGTGCGCTATCTATTGTATAGCTTTGGTAAAATCAGATATCCTTCTTACCCACACTATGCGTCTTGCCCGGGCTTCCCCTACCTTGGTACAGCCGACATTTTCTATATCTTTTCCAAATTTCAGTTTCTACGTCAAACTGTTTCCGAGAAAGATGATGAACGATTACGAAATTTCGATGAACGAAGTCAACGAAGTGATTTCATAAGTGTTTCTTAAACCAAGTTTTGGTACGAAAAACTAAAAATAGCCAAAACTAAGATTCCGATGAATTGAAGAACTCCTACTTCGAAATCTTGAAGTCGGTTCAAAACAGGAATGTGTACTGATTTAAACTCACACGATTTTCACTCAGTATGTGTAGGTACGCGTAAAGTGAGTGTATACGCGATTTTATCCCGTTATTGTCAAAATAAACAGGATGTGTTATAAAAAAAACTTCTAAGCCGTGCACTACGAATGTCACTCAAGAACACATTAATACCTAGACTTGAACGCCTCCTCAACAATGTCATACATATATACGCTTTATCTTTGGCCTTCGTAAAAACGATCGTATCTCCTATTACCATCACCAACTCAACTGGCTCTCCGCTAGTCGCGTGGATCCCTAGGATCTGTACCCTCTTTGTAATTCTGTTTGAGCCTTCCACTCCTAAATATTTAACAAGTAAGTTCTTGTTTGCCCCTCGTACAGGCAGTGAGCTGCGAACTGCCAGAATTCTTTGGCTTTCCATTCCTGATCACCACTCACTCGGGTTTCATGAGTAACTCCTTCGTCGTCCAGGCAAGGCGTCTCTGGAATACGCTTCCTCTCAATATGAGGCAAGTCTCAAGCAAGTTTGCTTTTAGGCGGATGCTACATAAGCTGCTAAAGCAAGAATTCAAAAGTATCCATCAATATAGAAGAAGTATAACGAGTACATATAATATAAATATATATTAGTATATTTATGTAATACTTATATATACATATAAAACAGTTTTACTTTGACAGCCACTGACCTGCCGATCAAAATAGTATTTAGCACCAGCAAAGAACATCGTAGCGAGCGTGAACGACACCACCATCCGGAACTTTAAATGTGGGGTCATTGTGGGCAGTTGAAGAAGGCTTAGGGCTGCGGTGCGGACCCGGGTTTTCGGCTTGACGCTTCGGGCCGCTGCGAGACTCGCGATGGTTGGCTGGGGGGGTTTCGGGTTCGGGGGTACGTAGAAGCTCGTCTTTCTTTTTTGAGGTTGGCTTTTGTGCACCAGCGGCATCGGTGGGGACGGTGGGGGACTGTTAAAAACGAAGTCTTGTTAGGGCTAGTTGTTTTAAAACTATACTACTACTAAAAAACTATATACATTTAAATTTTAGGTTTTGCCCGTTAAAAAAATCTGGCCAGGTTCATCACAATATATAACGTTTGAATACATGAGCGTCGAACTATAATTGGTATTCGCGAGAGTTCAGTCTTCAGGTGGACCGGGCCGCGATGCTTGCCTGATTGACCATGTTGAACAGTCTTCTAGCACCCGCGTTCTGTGGTACCTCAAATAATATACCTATTTAATAATATACAACGTGTTACACCCAAGACTAAAAACCTGAAAGCTGTTTGTTCAGAATCGAGAGTGGAATCGATTACAGTATATCTTCATATGGGTATACTTTTTCTTTAATTTTCCAATTATTTACGTGTCGAGTCTAAAAGTTTCGAATACTATAGTTTACCATTCTATCGAGAGGTTAGGATATAGAGGTTGAATATTTAATAATGTCATCTTGACAAAGTAGGTTGATAGTTGACATGACATGACACATGTAGAGATGTGACAACCACGCAACAAATGTAGAGTTAACAATTGAATAGAATTGCAAGGAAAACTAAACATATGAATATCTTTCGAAATAATTAACTGATTTAAAAATAAATACTCTAGATTAATTAGCAATAATAAAAATCATTTGGGGTGTCTGGGGTTTTTAGTGGCTCAAGTAACACGTTGTATATATGTTTTTAGGGTTCCGTACCTTGAAAGGAAAAAACGGTACCCTTATAGGATCACTTTGTTGTCCGTCTGTCTGTCTGTCTGTCAAGACCATTTTTCTCAGCAACGCGTGGAGGTATCAAGCTGAAATTTGTATCAAATACTCAGGTCTATTGTCCCTTGGAACTGTGAAAAAATCAAACTTAAAAGCCAACGCAATCAAAAGATACAGTCGTTTATGCTGCAAATTTTAGAGTTTTTCGGCACTCGCAAAACCTACGGGGTACTTCCCGTGAACTCAGAATCTTGAAATTTAGTACAAAGCAACGTCTTATAGCACAGATAAAGGAAAAATTGCCGAAACCGTAAACTTTTAGTTACATCATATAATAAAAATATTTTTAATAATTTTAAAGTTACTACCCCTATATACCTACAGGTTTGTACGGAACCCTCGGTGCGCGACTCCGACTCGCACCTGGCCGGTTTTTTTTAGTATGATGTACGTTCGTTCACTCACCCATAGTAGCGGCGCAGGGATAATACGAAGATGTGTATGGGCCCCGCCATGGCCCTGCGCGCGGCCGCGACCGCGCGACCGGCCCACTCCTACCACAGACAATATTCATTAAATTCATTTATAATCTGGCTATAACTCTCATTATGGCCAGATGGAGACGTAAAATTGTGTACTCACCACGGGCAGTAAAAAAGAAAGCCCTCTATCGCATATTTACAACCCTCGCCTGCGGCTCGGGACTCAAATACCTGCGATTTCGGGCTTTCTTTCTTTTACAGTCCTTGGTAAGTAATGTAGTATTAATTTACTATTTCGCCTGAGCTGAATTTGAATCAGCTAACCGCTACGTTAGCTAGATTTTTTCAGACGACATCGCAGTAAGTATCAATCGAGTTATTGGATTTAATAAACAAATTAGAATTTAGAATATGTACGTATGTTGATTGTGCTATTTTTCGTCCACTCTTGTCAGTTTTCCGTCTACACTTATTTACATGTTTATCTTCAAGTTTTCCCCAAAATAAAAGCTTAAAATTAAAAAATCTACAAAAAATAAACTATAAATATAAACTATGTTGACCTGAAAAAGTTTTTCCCATTTATTTGCAGCAGTTTAATCAAGTGGACGGTAAACTGGACCTGGACGGGAAACTAGCACAATTACCCTACGTTATGATTTAACTAGTATTTAAATTAGTTACTGAAATAAATATCATAACATATTTCATAAAAAGTGACCAAGTTCTCCGTTGTCCTAGGCCGGATTTGAACCGGCGTCTTCAGCTTTCGCGGCTGACGCCTTGGCCTCTAGACCAGCCGGCGGAACCCGTCGAATATTCTCAAGTAGCAATCTCTGAATACTACTTAAAAAAAACTGCAACCAAAAAAAAATATATTGATAATTTTATTGGCTTCAAGGATTTTTTTTATTAATAAAGGTCTCCGGTGCCCAGGGCTGGAACCGGCGGAGTTTACGAATAAAAACCATTATAAAAAATAACTATGGTTTCATTTAATAAAATTACACACAGATATAATGGTAAGTAAAATAAACACTGGTCTTAATACGATAATAATGAGTCTACAATCTCTAAACACATTAATAAAATAAAAACATAATTGGTTTTAAATGAGTCTACTCGTACAATCACTAAACAAATTAATAAATAGTCTCAAATAAAATAAAGTTCTGTCCAAGTTCGTTCACTCGTGTTATACGACGCACATCTCTTAACTTTTAAACGTTCCTATACAGAAATCATCCTTACTTGTCTGATCATGTAAACAAACGCGTCTCAATCTAGACATCGTAATGTCATTTATTTTTGAATTCTGGGCGCCGATTTTTGACTTTGTAACGTTCGAATTCAAAGAAATTAAGCACGAAAATAATCGCACAGAAGAGTTTGTCGCTAATATTTTGTCATGAAATTTATAGTTTCAATAATCGTGATTTTAAATTCCTATCGCTGTTATTTTTAAAACATCATTTCATCATTTTATTCAAAGTTTAAAATGTTAGATTTGAGTACTTGAAGCTAAAAAATCGCCCCCTGATTTGATTTGTTCATTACTTCGATTATTAAATTTACCTATAAGTATATTTTTTTAAATGATATTTTTGAGTCGTTACTTGGTTGAATTCAATTCCTATTTTGTGAGTTTTTTAAAGTAAATATATAACAAGATTTTAAGTGATAATCCCAGAAAAGTGTGATAATAGGTATATGAGAAGTGTTTGTTTGTTTGTTTACATGATTAATAAGGATGAGTAAGGTTGACTTCTATAAAGTAATAGGTGTGTCAGAACTTGTTGGCTGACATGAAGTTTTATTTTTAAGTTTATTTCTGTGTCATGTACAGTTTAGTAGTTATAGACTTTTTAATACAAGCCCCCCCGACACTTAGATCCAAATAATTAAATAACTGAATAATTTATAAATTCACCCACCTGTGGAAACTTAATTGGCTCACTGTTTCTACATTACTGCCTATCTTGTTAAGTTGTTACCCGATTTAGCTGTAAGTTTTCTTATGAAAATAAATGTAAAATAAAATAAATGACTGAGAAGTAGCGTATAAGTTTAAATAATATCACAACATACGAAAATACTTACCTATAGATAGTCGGAGTAATTGTTGAGTTAGGAGATATCGGCGAGCTGTTTTTTTGACACAAACAATTTTTTTGTACGAAATTGATGTTTTGTAGAAATAGTAAACACAAATTCGCACGCAGGCTAACCGCCCTGAAAATAGTACTGCGTTTCACTCGCCAACAGGCACTTCAGACGCCGCGCGGCGCGCAGGCGCGTTATGTACGATTCCCACTGAACGGGCGGAGTCGGCACGCGTTTTAGAACCAAAGGAAATGTAACCTTTCATGTAAGGACTTAGGTTCCATGTTTGAGTTTGAATGACAGCTTATTGCCACACGGCCCGCTCGCCTCGCGACCATTACGATGCCATTAGAACTTTGAGGCAACAATGTAAGGGAGCTACAGTTTCAAACAAGATTAACTGAAAGTATAGCTCCTGAAAATTTGTAACCGGCCAGTCTTATACCGTAAAAAGACTGTCAAAAAAATTACCGCCCGATTCGTTCTTGCGGTACTATTGTGGAGCTATTTTTTGGGCTGATTCCTAGTATTATTTGATCGGTGCATTAGAATATGAAACGTATAACTATATTGAATAGAATATTCGGAAACCGTATATAATTACCACCATTATTGCAACCAGTAATGTAACATCACTGTATTATCTGTACCAGTATTGTAATGATGTATGAGAATTCATTACCACATCGATAAATCGGTAACGTAATGAATATCCAGCCCTCCTCCCCAAACGCGGTTATCCTCCTCCCCGACCGCCCGCACGATCCAGTGGCATTTACATGGCGGTGCAATGTTATGGCCGTCATACTAATGCTTTCCGAACACGTCATTTAGGATTTATATAATACAATTCAAATACTCTTTATTGAACACCTCAAAAAGAAAACCAGTACAGAAAATGCAGAAAGTCAGAATAGAGATAAACAACAGGCGGTCTTATCGCTAAAAAGCGATTTCTCCCAGACAACCTTTAGGTAGTGGAATTGTGTTAAATAACCTAAGTCAGTAGGTGTTGCAAAATGTTAATTTATAATGTGTGTAGATAAAGCAGTGGACGCAATTGTAAGTAATTAGTCCTTAACACTAGGTAACTATTACTGCTAGTATAACGCACGCCTACTCCGCCAGTTTGGTGAGAAATGTCAATAGGCATGATGATTTTTTTTCATGTACTTATGGCATCAAGCGATTCGTTTTGTTTTGAGGATCAAATGTCTATATAGAGCCAATTGCGTTAAAGCAACACAAAAGTCAGAAATTAGACTTAAAGTCTGAGATTTGCATTTGTTTCTCGAAACGCTCCTAACAAAATGATGTGTAAAAGTGATGTCACGATTACATAGTCGCCCTGTTTAAAGTATGGAAAAGTTACGAAATTGCTATTTTTACAGTGAAATGTATCGTTAATGTATATGGTTGCCATACAATTTATTTTACAGTAAACTGTTAAAAATTTAATGGTATCATTGTTTTTTTAAATATCTTACTTTAAAAAAATCGTAAAATTTTGAAAATTTGAAAATCTTTGAACCATTTCAATAGATTTTTTTAATTTTCACTTTATTTGGATATATTGATCATTTTGCATCCTGTCAACCAAATTTCAGTTCATAATTCAACATGTGTCATCATCCCTATTATACATTAGCGTAAGTACATAGCGCCCGCGGGCGGGCGAGTGTGGTTGTTGACCTATGTGTCCTAAGGTGGTCCTATGTCTACGCGCTTAGGGTTGCCAGGTGTCAGATAAAAGGGAGAGATATATATTTATAGTTCATCGCTGGCTGTTCACACTGCGATGAACTATAAATATATATCTCTCTCTTTTATTTACACGGGAGCGATTATCTTTTGTTCGTTTCTTGGGCGAGAAAATCGCCGATAGCTCATCGTTACTCGCCCGCGGTGGGACCAGTGCCTTACGCTACGCGCCAGTCACGCCAGTGGTATGATTGAAAGACCAGCATGTCCGGCTTTTAGGATCAAATGTCCGGCTAAATTAAGCGCGGAGTCAGGCTTTTTTCATTTTTGGGCCTGGTAACCCTATACGCGCTAGACATAGCGCCACCGGCGTCGCGTAGGGTTAATTAGGGAATGCAATTACCGGCCAAACCGGCCGGCCTAATAGTTTTACAAGACCTTGATACGATAATCATGATTAATCAACATAATCGACATAGAAATGATGGTAGCAAATAGTAACGCTACTTTTATCATTTTACCCTTACGAAAGCCAGACGGCGAGGGAATATGCCGTAGGTACCCCTGACGCCACGCGATCGCGATTATTTAAGCGAAATTGAACTTTACGGAGTCCCGCGTAAGTTCCTATTGCATTGGCGAAGCTGTCGGCTGTAGCCGTCATTGGCAAGACTTTCCTATGACGGCCACAGCCGACTGCTGCCACCAAAAGGTTAAGAAACTTTAACTTATCTTTGATGGGCTCTTACTCAATCTTCCTAATAGTACGGGCGGCGAACGCATGATCTGGCCGGCTAGCATATCTTACGTTGTCACCTGTCATTCCATACTTCGAGTCGCGCTTGAAGTATGAACTGTCGCGTCAAACGTCAAGTTATGCTAGGCCTGCTGCTACGTTACGTGATACAAATATAAGCTCCATGGCACATGTTCATAAAAGTGATGCTAATTTCCGAAAAAATAGTAAAAGGAAAGGAATTGGCCGAAAGCACAAAAAAGTACCACTTCCGGTGTAAAAAATGGATGGTATTTACGTACGTCATTTGATACAAAGATGACACTTGTGGCAACAAATAGCAATTTGTATGTTCCTGCATGGCAAGGAATTTACGTTACTTTTAAACCAGTCTGCCGGGCACTTCCGGCCATGCAGGGCTCGGCAGACTGGGTTTTTCTGTACCTGCTGTAGCATGCCGAAAGAACGCCAGCTACATCTCGCGGCGTCCCTTGGGACTATCCGCGCGGTTAGTTTGTTACCGGCCAAGTTGCGCGAGTCAGGGTAGATTAGATCGTGGTTCGTCTACTTATAGATAGGTGGCGCCGATATCAAAATATGATCACCATATCATGTGTCCTTTTTTATTTTGAAAGAAGCTGACGGCTAAGAAAAGAGGATATTCGCATCAATTTTAAATTCGAATTTTGTAGGAGTTTGGAATAGTTTTTGTTTTAGTCGAGAAGACAGATAGATTGTGAACCTCGAGCTGTGCAGTTGTCATAATCCATTTTCGACATCCCATTTTTCCTATTTTAATCTGAGTTCGATTTTTTTTTGGGCGTGATTGGAATTAGTATTTTGTGATATCCAATGCCAAGTGTGAAACTGGCGTATCGCCCTGGAATACGGCCGCCAGTCGCCTCTAAAGGACTCGAGCCCGCATTTCGCGTGGCTCACCAGGTGAAACCGGAGTATCGCTCTAGGATACGGCCGCCAGTCGCCTCCGAAGGACTTGAGCCCGCATTTCAGTTGGTTCACCAGGTGAAAGCGGCGTGTCGCTCCGTGAAGTGTTCTAGAGTTTAATTGGGGACTTCGCATTTTATTTGCCGTGCTTTAGTTCTATATTGTTGTTACCATTCTTACATATCTTCGATCCGCATTTTTATATTAACCCTAAATACCCAAAATTCTAATTGCCTCATTTGACGGGCGTACAAAGACCTGACTCTTGAATTTAGGCTACTCTCATCCAGCGAATCATCTGTCACCATCCATATCACTCGCCTCATTAATCCATTACTTTCCCCGCAGCCAAATTACCAGCCGAGTCTTTATTTGTACTTTGTTTTGCTAGTACTCCCTCCTTTTATTTTCCTTTCGTGCGGACAGTAGACGTCTACGATACTAAGGTAATTATTGAATGTTAAATATCTTTATATCTATATCATTATCGTCATTTTTATGTGAAGTGCTAATTTTAAATAATCTGATTATTATTCTTAATTACATTCTATCCGGGTCTACGATACTAAGGAAATTATTGAATGTTAAATATCTTTATATCTATATCATTATCGTCATTTTTATGTGAAGTGCTAATTTTAAATAATCTGATTATTATTCTTAATTACATTCTATCCGGGTCTACGATACTAAGGAAATTATTGAATGTTAAATATCTTTATATCTATATCATAATCGTCATTTTTATGTGAAGTGCTAATTTTAAATAATCTGATTATTATTCTTAATTACATTCTATCCGGGACTACGATACTAAGGAAATTATTGAATGTGAAATATCTTTATATGGATATCGTTATCGTCATTTTTATGTGAAGTGCTGATTTTAAATAATCTGATTATTGTTCTTAATTACATTCTATCCGGCTCGAAGGACCAAATTGCTAATTTTAAATAATCTACTTAATCTGCAAAATTAAACGTGTTAATGCAAATTAAGCTATGTTTTACTACAAATTGGCGCCCGAATTAAGGTAAAGAACTCTGGATTTCCTTTTAATAATTGTAATTGAATTATTTTTATGGATTTGTGAGATGGTGACCGTAGACCGGTCGCGGTTCTATTAATCTTAATTTTGGTTTGTTTCAGCCTGCTGCCTCCTTACGTCCCATCTTTAACCCAAATTCCTTCATATTGAAATATTGCTTTTATTTATGTTAAAAAAAAAAGAATTTATCTGTTGACCTTTACTTATGCCTTTTTCTCAATTACCTGTAACATATCCCGTATACCTTATTTCATAGTTTGAGTCCTGTAGTTAGAGCCCGTAGACGTTAGGGAATTCGCAGGTAAGTCAGTTTTTTTTCAGAATCTGAACTTGTTTTTTTTTATTTCGAACTCTAACTTAGCATTTAGAGTTCAAGTTTTATTTTCTTTCTTTGGCTTAAGCGCTTGGTTTAGACCACTGACATACTCGAACTTCGGATTTTAATTTTGAAGTCGATTAATTTTAATTTTTGTTTGAACTTGAAACGCAAGACAACATTCGACTTTTCACCATGTCGCACTTAAGTAATGAAGGATCAATTGCTGAGACGCCTCATGCACACTCGTCTTTAAACTCGCACGATCCGAGGATTTTAAATCCAATGGCAAATGATGAAGAACAGTTTTTTGATTCTGAACCACGACCCCAGGTGATGCATATGTCCGGACTTCCCCCGCCTTTTCCTTTCAAAGATTATTCACTTACGAAATGGAACTTGAATTTTTCCGGGGACACTTGCGTTCGCGAATTTTTCTTTCGAGTTGAGGAAGAAGGTATGGCGCGTAACGTCAATCCTTCATACGTTGTTAAACGTTTCAATGAATTGTTATCAGGTAGCGACTTGAAAAATTTTAGGGCAATCAGATATCCGGCTCTTACTTATGCGGAATTAAAGTCTGAATTCATTAAAACTTTCGACGTAGTAGATTTCGATTTCAAGCTCGAGAGCCAACTTCGCGCTTTATCACAGAAGGTCAACCAGTCAGTGGTTGATTTTGTTATTCAGGCGCGCGATCTAAACGCAAAGCTTCATACACCGGTTTCCGAAGACAACCTATTTAACATTATTAAATATGGAATGAATCCTAGATATCATCCTTGTCTTGCAACTAACGTGGTTAGGGATATTGATGGTTTGTTAGAAGTCGCGAAAATTTTTTAAGCCTTTCAAGGTTCACGTCCAGCACGTTTGGCTATTGCACCGATTAGTGCTCAAGTTGTAGGTTAACCCAGTTCTATAGTGTGTATGAAGTGTGATGCAACTGGTCACAACTATCGTAATTGTCCTTACGTTTCAGGGGCAGTGTGCTTCAAGTGTAAGCGTGTTGGGGCAATCACCCGCGATTGTCCTAGTTGTAATCCTGGTCCGTCAAAAAAAAATTTGGTGGCGCACTGAGACGTCCATCGGTGTCGCCCGTTTATATTAATAATTCCCCGGATAATAGACTTTTTATTGATGTTATAGTCGCTGGTATTCCGGTAAAAGCTCTTTTGGACTCTGGTGCTCAGGTTTCAATAATTGATATTTCTCTCCTATTGAAGCTCGGTATAACTTATCGCGAGGATATTCGGCCTTATGTTGTCTCCGCCGACAATTCTCCTATTTAAATTTTAGGCGGTTTGGACATCCCCATTTTTTTAGTGGCATTCGCGTTCTGCACCCCTGTCTAGTGAGCAGTAAACTTCCTACTGCATTTATTTTAGGAATTGAGTTTTGGAATTCCTTTGGTCTCATTGATATTTTAAAGAAGGCATTTAATGATGGTTTGTCAGGTAAGCTTTACGTCGCTTCACATCATCTTCCTGCTGCAGTCCCACAAGTCATAGGTGGGGTTCGCTGTCCACCCTCGTACGGTGCTTACACCCGATCAGGAATCCAAGCTTCAATCTGTTATTAACGAGTTCGAGGAGATTTCTTCTGATAAAGCTGGTTTAGGTTGTACGTCGTGGCTTTCGCACAAGATTGAGACTGTCGGTTCACCCATTCGCCAACGTTACTATCCCTTGTCTCCTGTCAAGCTTAAGGTTCTCAATGAAGAGATCGATAAGATGTTAGAGTTAGGGGTCATTCGTCCATCGCGATCACCTTGGGCTTCCCCAGTGGTGATGGTTACCAAGACGGATGGTAGTGTCAGGTTTTGCGTAGACAGTAGGAAGTTGAACAGCGTTACCATCAGAGATTCATATCCTCTCCCGCGCGTCCAGGACATCCTTGACAACCTACGAGGTGCCAAATATCTAACTTCGCTGGATTTTAGGACTGCCTTTTGGCAAATCCCTTTAGCTGATAAGGCCAGTTGTGAGAGAATCGCCTTTATCGTACCGCAAAGGGGTCTTTTTGAATTCGTTCGCCTCCCGTTTGGTTTAACCAACGCTGCGTCCGAGATGCAGAGGCTCACTGACATGATTGTCAATTTCGAATACACCCCTGAGTCTGACGATTTTATCTTCGGCTATGTAGATGATTTGATCTTGGTGTCTCGTGATTTTGATAGTCATATGCAGCTTATTCGTAAGGTTCGTGATAGGTTGAAGGAGGCTGGCCTTACAGTTAATTTAAATAAGTGCGAGTTTTGTAAGTCTGAATTGAAGTATCTCGGCCACATTGTCAACGAACGTGGTCTTCAAACTGATCCGAAGAAATTAGAAGCTATTAGGGATTACCCTACCTCTTCTTCTGCCAAGTCTCTACGTGCTTTCATTGGTATGTGTTCATATTATCGCCGTTTCGTGGATGGTTTTTCTTCGATTATTGCTCCTCTCACGGCACTTATCGGCAAGAGGAAGGGACGTGATCCCATCGATTGGAACGATAGTGCTGGTGAAGCTTTTTCTAAATTGAAGGATGCCTTGATGAACACTCCGTTGATGGCCTGTCCAGATTTTTCGAAACCTTTTATCCTTCAGTGTGATGCTAGCCAGGTTGGCTTAGGCTCGGTCTTGGCTCAAGAAATTGATGGCGTTGAACACCCAATTGCTTATTATTCCCGTTTATTTACTAAGGCTGAACGTGGATATGGGACAACCGAGCATGAGCTTCTCGCCGTTATTCCATCAAGCATTTCCGTGGTTATCTCGATGGAATGAAGTTTAAGATCGTTACTGATCATATTGCTCTTAAATGGTTGATCACCCTTGATAATCCTACTGGACGTTTGGCTCGTTGGGCAACTTTGATTTCCCAATATAATTTTGAAGTTGAGCATAAGAAGGGTGTTCTTAATGTTGTTCCTGACGCCTTGTCCCGCGCTCAAGTTGGGCTTATCTCATTCGCGCGTGGCACGGATCCTTCTGGAGATCCTTGGTATGAACGTATTTACCAGGGGGTTTTGGACAATCCTCAAATGTTTACTGCATTTGCTCTTCGGGATGGTGTCTTAATGCGCAGGGTATCTATCGAAAACCCTTTAGCACCTAATCCGTGGCGTATAGTTCTTCCTGCTTCAAGGACTACAGAGGTGGTTGCTTTTTTTTTTTTTTTAATTAAAGTTCAAAAATAATTAAATCGCAGAGTTTCATGGGTACTTAACTGCTAAAGCCATTTATGGCTTATTTACAGCAAGGGTTCAGACTAACTTAACTAGCTATGATATTTTTTCTCACAGTGCATTTCCAGTTTTACAGAGCGTAGTCGTCATTATTAGAAGACAAAAAAAATTCTAACATCCTTAATTGACTTTGAGTTGGATAGGTATAGATCTTGTATGTGTTTTGGAAGGCTATTTATGATTTTTGTAAGAAAGTAGATATTAGTTCTCATTCTGTAAACATTTTTAATCGCCGGTAGGACGAATCTAGGTGCATTCAGTATACTTCTTAGCCTACTGTTTCGGTGGTATTCATTCAAATTTTCTATATGATTGTACTCTTCTTTAAGAATGGATAATTTCACTATGTTTTGTACGGCAACTACTTTGCAATATTAAAAGAGTTGTGAATAATTATTTATTTTAACATTTTTGGGAACAATCGTTGTTAATATAGTTTTCTGTAGATTATATATGTTAGAAAGATTAGTTTTAAACAATCGCCCATAGCTGCTAATACCGTACCGTATAACCGATTCAGCTAGTGTTAGATATAACATCCTTAAGGTGTTGTATGGTATCTTATGTTTCAAAATTGTTAGTCGGCCTAATACTGATCTAAGTTTATTAATTATTACATACGTATTCTATATGTGGTTGCTGAAATTCATAATGGATTTCTTAACGTTCATCCTGGTGTTATGAAGACGTATTTAAAAGCTCGTGACTTATACTACTGACCGAATATGTACCGTGATGTTACAAGGTTCCTTTCCGAATGTCAGATTTGCAAGTCTTATAAAATTGCAAATTCACAACCTCGTGGACTTCGCTTATTTCCTCTTCGTGTTGCGGCTCCAATGGATCTTCTTTCCATTGACTTAATTGGTCCTTTACCGGTTAGCCGTAATGGTTGTCGTTATATTTTGACTTTGGTTGACGTTTTTACCAAATTTGTTTGGTTGGTCCCTTTAAAGTTGGTGAATGCGAGGTCAATATCGATGGCATTAGAGTCGGAGGTTATTTTGCGGTACGGTGTTCCTACTAACATTCTCTGTGACAACGCTACGGTTTTTCATAGTCGTCAATTTCTGGATTTCCTGGCGAGCTATAATATTTCAGGTCCGTGTTACACCCCATATTATTCGCCACAAGCGAATGTTGTGGAGAGATATAACCAGGTCGTGATTACTACTTTGAGCATTTTAGTTGAAAATGACCAACGCAGTTGGTCAGGTTATTTACATCGGGTCGCTCTTTAATCTGGCTACTGCTTATACACCGAACTTTTTGATGTACGGCCGGGAGTTGCCAATGATACGTGAGCGTGTTGAGAATCAGGTTGGGGACCAAGATGTGGGACTCAGCCGGATGGAACGCGCTTCGAATCTTCAGACGCTTCGTGAGGTGTACGATAAGGTTTCGGATTCAATGGCTTTGGCTTTTCATCGTAACGCCGCCAAGTTCAACAAGAACCGTTCTGCGCCCAGGATCGTTGGCGAACAAATCGTTTGGCGCAGGAATTTCCAGCGTGGCTCTACTGACCCTCTTCGGGGCGGAAAATTCGCTCCACGTTTTGTTCGGTGCCATGTGGTTAGACGAGTATCTCCACAGGTAGGTATACATACTGGCTGATTCCGATTCCGAGCACATCGGCACTTATCATATTAAGGATATTCTCAAATAATTTCCTTTTGTTTGAGCATTTCCTTGCTCCTTTTTCCATAATCCCATCCCAGTCGTCATGTCTTGGACCGCGTGATGCGTTGTTTTGTTGTGTGTCATTTTGTTTGTTTGTTGGTTTGTTTTATTGTTTGTTTCTTTGTTTGGTAGGGAGATGCTGTAGCATGCCGAAAGAACGCCAGCTACATCTCGCGGCTTCCCTTGGGACTATCCGCGCGGTTAGTTTGTTACCGGCCAAGTTGCGCGAGTCAGGGTAGATTAGATCGTGGTTCGTCTACTTATAGATAGGTAGCGCCGATATCAAAATATGATCACCATATCATGTGTCCTTTTTTATTTTGAAAGAAGCTGACGACTGAGAAAAGAGGATATTCGCATTAATTTTAAATTCAAATTTTGTAGGAGTTTGGAATAGTTTTTGTTTTAGTCGAGAAGACAGGTAGATTGTGAACCTCGAGCTGTGCAGTTGTCATAATCCATTCTCGACATCCCATTTTTCCTATTTTAATATGAGTTTGATTTTTTTTTGGGCGTGATTGGAATTAGTATTTTGTGATATCCAACGCCAAGTGCGTGCGTGTACCGCGTCGGAGGGGCGTCAATCGTTTGCGACCGGCCCCGCGATACTTTCCAACGCAGATATTGGATATCGCCTGTCGCGGTTAGGATACCGTCGCCAGCCGCTTTCAAAGGACTTGAGCCCGCATTGCGCGTGGTCCACCAGGTGAAACCGGCGTATCGCCCTGGAATACGGCCGCCAGTCGCCTCTAAAGGACTCGAGCTCGCATTTCGCGTGGCTCACCAGGTGAAACCGGAGTGTCGCTCTAGGATACGGCCGCCAGTCGCCTCCGAAGGACTTGAGCCCGCATTTCACGTGGTTCACCAGGTGCAAGCGGCGTGTCGCTCCGTGAAGTGTTCTAGAGTTTAATTGGGGACTTCGCATTTTATTTGCCGTGCTTTAGTTCTATATTGTTGTTACCATTCTTACATATCTGCGATCCGCATTTTTATATTAACCCTAAATACCCAAAATTCTAATTGCCTCATTTGACGGGCGTACAAAGACCTGGCTCTTGAATTTAGGCTACTCTCATCCAGCGAATCATCTGTCACTATCCATATTACTCGCCTCATTAATCCATTACTTTCCCCGCAGCCAAATTACCAGCCGAGTCTTTATTTGTACTTACTAGTTTTGCTAGTATTCCCTCGTATTATTTTCCTTTCGTGCGGAAAATAGACGTCTACGATACTAAGGTAATTATTGAATGTTGAATATATTTATATCTATATCATTATCGTCATTTTTATGTGAAGTGCTAATTTTAAATAATCTGATTATTAATATGTTATTTAATCAAATACAAACATTGAAACATTGAAAAAATAATCAACCCAGTTTTGACTTGAACAAACATCGATACGCCTTACCGGGGCTCGATATCGCTTTACCAATTAAGCTATGGGTTCAGTTAACCCATACTATAACTGAACCCATAGCTTAATTGGTAAAGCGATATCGAGCCCCGGTAAGGCGTATCGATGTTTGTTCAAGTCAAAACTGGGTTGATTATTTTTTCAATGTTTCAATGTTTGTATTTGATTAAATAACATACTAATGTATGAGTGGAATACCCACTTTAAAAAAAACAAGTATAAATAATTATGAATCTGATTATTATTCTTAATTACATTCTATCCGGGTCTACGATACTAAGGAAATTATTGAATGTTAAATATCTTTATATCTATATCATTATCGTCATTTTTATGTGAAATGCTAATTTTAAATAATCTGATTATTATTCTTAATTACATTCTATCCGGGTCTATGATACTAAGGAAATTATTGAATGTGAAATATCTTTATATCGATATCGTTATCGTCATTTTTATGTGAAGTGCTAATTTTAAATAATCTGATTATTGTTCTTAATTACATTCTATCCGGCTCGAAGGACCAAATTGCTAATTTTAAATAATCTACTTAATCTGGAAAATTAAACGTGTTAATGCAAATTGCGCTGTGTTTTACTGCACTACATACAAATTGCTATTGTGTCATCTGCCATTGAGCTTATCTTTGTATCACGTAACGTATCAGACCATACGGTCACCGCCCTTACTATAATATTGGTAACCCAAGGTCACGTGCCGGCGGCGCCGCTCCGACTACAAATGCAGACTAAAAATCCATAGGGGTCAAATCGGGCGATCTCGGAGGGGATGTCTCCTAGGAGTCCTAAGCGACTTATAAATTTTTAGGGTTCCGTATAGTCAACTAGGAACCCTTATAGCTTCACCATATCCGTCTGTCTGTCCGGGGCTTTGCTCAGTGATGGTTAGTACTAGACAACTGAATTTTGGTATGAGTATGTGTTATGTTATAATCATGCCGACAAAGTCGTAAAACAAAATCTAAAAATATATATTTTAGGGTTTTCCCAATAAGACGATGTGCTTGCAAATTAGACAAAAAGTAATACACTATCATTTGTCTATCTATAGTTTTCATTATTCGCCTTAACACGTTCACTGTCCAGTGTCCGCACTTAGATTAGTTAGTATCACTTCATACTGCATGATAATATAGGGATAATTCTGATATAATAATGTTTTTGGCTAGTTAGACAACAGCATACTACAACAACATACAAATAAAGAATATATCTATCTATCTATCTAGCATACAGAAAGATATTGTACTTATTCGAAAGCGTGCTTGTTTGTTTCTTAGTGACCCATATGTGGAGCATGGACGTACAAGGAGATGCATACATATTGTATGGGGACTGTTAACGTGTTAACTGCTTGCTGCTGCTTGGTTTACTCATCCGTATTGAAAGTCGTTTATTTTCTTGCAAGCTCCGCTCACACTCAATAGGCTTTCCAGAGTTCGTGTGTACCATTTAATGTGTGTTCGACTGGGGCCTGATATTGGGATATTTTGTGCCGAATAAGTTTTACGAAACCTTTGAACCCATGCCCATGACCGAATAAAATTAATACTCAGCCCAACACTGACGACGAATATTATACGTTTTAAGGCGAATAAAGAAAAAAGTCCATGGCTTCCTAGGGAACAAAATTGTTACTACCCAAGTAGCACACTTGGCTGTATAGCAGCTGAATAATAGAATACGATTACGCTAAAGCTGCATAATAGCTGTATACGAGCTTATTCAGCTTTTATACCTCTTAAATGGGCACAAATTATACAGCCTTAAGTTCACATAGCTGCTTAAAAGCGTTGTAGCAGAAATTTTACAGAGTTATAAGGGGTAATAGGAGTTATAAGAGCGGAATACTGACTGTCTAAGAGACCTCTAATGACCCTTTATTCAGAAAATATATCTCAAATGTCTCCTAATACCGGGATAGGCTGATATTGGTCTGAATAAAAGAATAATAAAACATAATTTGGTGTGCGATTTGGCACCGCCGGTAGTATTTCGAAACATATATTAAACGTAAATCGTACGCGCGCCGCCATATCACGCTGTGTTAATTTATTCGGATCAATATATGTTCTCTTATATGTATTAATCCGAGAAAGATGTATGGGAATGCAAGTTTACTGACATTATATATATATATTATCTAAGAAAATTTTAGTGCGCCACGAAAATACTCAGTTTATAATATGCTATAAATAAGATATGGGAAAATTTTGACCAAACAATTTAAAGTAATTTTAAATAATTATTACATAAAAAGTTACTATTACGATATTAGGAAGTACAAATTAATGCATACGTTCATAATTTATGCACAAAGATTATAGAATTCGGAAAAGTAAATCAAAATATTTATAGGTTATACACATAAAATGGTGGCTGATGTTAAACAGCGACGTTAACCGTTACATGTCTAATAAGCAGCATAAGGCTGTTTAATGATTATTCGTGTACTGTTAAACAGCCTAAATCTGAATAGAATTCAATATATGAACCTGTATGTAGCTGTAAGCTGTTTACTTTACGTTTAATTCGCGTTTTTAACTCGCACTCTCGCCTTTAACTAAAATGTGACTATTAAACAGGCGTTATACGGACATTTTAGGGAGCCGCAATTTTGCAAGTAAAGCCATTGCATTGGCTATCTTATACTTCAGAATTGTCAAAGTTATAGTAAAATATAAATACGCGCGTCAGTTTAGTATCCCCATGCAGCAAATGGCAGACTACGACTTTTTACGGTACCACATATGCTATGTTACTAAGATAATATCTGATTAAAGATACTTAAATGAACCACTATGAAGTTAAAGACGTTAATTCGATACACTACTGAACCGCTAAACAGCTATGAGACATCTTCTGAACGTTTAAACAACCGCTATATGCGGACAGTATCAACGGCAGTATAAAGGCTGCTTAGCGGTAAACATGTTCAGCTTTAAGCTGTATTATGCGCCATATTATGTTCCATTATACGTCTATTGGCTGCATAGTAGTTCTTTGTGCTCCCTTATTAAGTCAGCGTAATAGAAGTTCACAATTACCTTGTTAAACAGCACTTGGCATAATTTTACCCACTAAACAGACCTTATTACGGTTAAAGCATTTGAAAACGTTTAAAGCTGTATACAGTCGTAGCAAATTCACCTTTATAGCACCTTTTGCGTATTAATGTAAGTTTTCTCGACCGTAATGCAGCTCTTAACCTTTTGAACGCCACGAATCGGACAGAAAAATCGTGCCACCAGCGCCAGAGCGAAATTTGTTCGAGCGCACTCAGATACCGTAGTGATTGGAAAACAACATATCGACGAAACATTTCTTTCCGCCTAATAGTGGATTTAGTTAGGCAAAATCACTTTAGATATTTAGAAATCATAATAGTAAAGAATATTTATTTCGTATTTTTCTTATACATCTAAAAGCTAATTATTAAACTACAAATATATGAAAATTAATATACATTTTTTTTGTCAATATAGCCACAGCACTACTTAAGTGATTATTAGTTAGAGTTGGGGGTGAGAGATAATCATTCATTTCTGTATCGATATTTCCGTGGTGTAACTGTATGAAGGAAAATACGTTAGGTTTTTTAAGTGTTTAGTTGAGTAAAAAAATGTTTAACAATACCATCAATAAATAAATTTTATCATAAAAACTAATGAACATCGGACAGAACGGGTGTGTAGGTAAAAAAACACCTCGCGCACATTTCAATCTTTTGTACCTAAAGAAACTTGGTATATCCCTAATAATGACATATTCTTTGTTCACTTAAACTCGATCTCTCACCGATAACATTCATATTGGTTGACATTTTATCTAAAATACCATTTCATTATTTTTCATTTCTCATACTCTGAAAGTGGGTCATTGTTCATCTAAGTGGCCTGCTGAAAGTGGCACATTTCTGCTTTAGAGCAGAAAAGTATTAAAAAAAAATTGTATGGTTAATCGAAGTTATATTGGGCAACGGCCTTTACCTATACAGCCATAGTACGATTAATTTTAAATTTATTACTTTTTTATAGACGAAAATATTTGATAATTGTTTTTGATATTATTACCAATAATGTTTAATATAATAAACATAAATTATTTATGACTCGCTTTCAAGACAAGAGGCAAAACTTTGAGAAAAAAGTAAAAATGTTGTTTAAGACACAGATTAAACTACCAGGAACTCATGAAAAAAAAAATGGCTGACATTATGGCGTAAAAAAAGTAAACTGGCGGGAAACCTTAAATAAATAAGTGCAAATCTTTCTTTGGAAGTTCTATTAGCTGTGTTAAATTTCGAAATTAATTTTAATAAGATGAGTTCTAGCGGTTCTGAAATGGATTTAACACCTGATTTTATAAAAGAAGAGGCTCAAGCTGTCGAGGAGAACCTTTTACCGACAGTGTCAAAGGAACGATATATGAAATCGTATAACAATTTCATGAAGTGGCGGGGTTACAAGCGAGTGAAATCACACAAAGTGTGTTCCTTACTTATTTCAACGAATTATCAAAGAACCTTCAGCCTTCAACTCTATGGAGCATATTTTCAATGTTAAGAACGGTCATAAGTACAATATAAAGAACTACACCAGGCTGATATCATTTTTTAAGAGGCAGTCAGATGGTTTTAAATGCAAAAAGTCGAAGGTTTTTACTGCGCAAGACCCCTGATGAAATATATTTGGCAACAAAGGTATGGGACATCATTACAACTATTATTTAACTTAACGTACACTCAACATAATCTCATCGAGTTTAGGCTCGTTATAATCGTCTTGGTGTAGGTATATTTTATGAAAGACACAGTCTGTAAAAAAAGCTTGTAGGTATCCACAATTTAAATTTAGACAGACATTTCTTAAGACTGTGTCGACCATCCAGTAGCGCCCTCATTGGGGCGATTGTATTTCCTAATAAACGAATCAATTTATGTATAATCCCGCAGTGTTAAGTTGTAGTGCTACTGATTACGCAACTTTTTATCATTGTCACATAGTTTCATTTTGCGTATTTTTTGCTTCATTACCTTAACGGCAAATGGTGGCCACTTTTTTCCGTTTTGGTGATGAAGTTAAAAGTAAGTAATATAAAACTGTATCACATAGATGATAAGTTGCGGAATTAATAGGACTACAATTTAACATGATGGATTATACAGAAATTGATTCGTTTATTAGGAAATACAATCCCCCCAATGAGGGCGCCACTTGACGGTCGACGCAGTCTTAATAGTTATAGGTGTTGTTTAAAAAAGTCTGCAACGGTAACAATGTGTGTTAATAAGATTATTATATTGCAGGTGGCACTAATTTTGGGCATAAGCGGCGCATGTAGGAGCATTGAACTCACGAATCTCACTATGGAAAACATAGAAAAACACGGCCAATTACATGAAGAGTGAAATAATTCACTCCATAGGGTCAGATCACCAATAGATGAACGATTAAGCGACTACCCCAACTTTGGTATTTTTTTTATGTGTGGTACAACCAATTTTCATCCGATTCAATTTTTTTATATGATTCTGCATATAATCTAGTTTAAAATAAGCTATTCCTAACCCTCCTATGACCATACAATATTTTTATAAAAATGTTTATTGGCCGGAATAGGCCATTTTACCCAGAAGATGAACAAAGTGCCCTAATTATGAACGTTTTGATCCAAAAGATGAACTAGTAAAAAAGTATAAATAGGTGTCCAATTTATGAACGACTTGACTCCAGTAGATGAACTGGTATTGGGCCAAAATGCATTAAGAACAGTCTAACCTAACTTTGTCCCAAGTAAATTATGCATGCTAAACGAAAATTCCCAACAAAAACGAAAGTAGATTATTAATATCATCATCAGACTATCACGAATTTGTAAATTATTGTGAGAAATTAAACGGTTTACAAAATAAATAGTTCTGTGTGTACTACTTACGTATTTTGTTGATATTATCAGTTAGCACTAGTATAGGTTTCTGAGCAGGGCTCAGGCCCCCTTAGCAAGTCGTTGCAAAAATCCAGAACAACTCTTATAATGATCATAAAAGCAGTACTTGTTAATCATTTGAAACTAATCGAATAAACAATACGTTTTCATTTGGTAGCTAGTTATGATAACCGAGGGGAAATGATATTCTTAACCTAGGTACTGACAGTTTCACAACACTATACCTCGCTTTTTTTGGATTAGAAAAATAACGGTCAATTTCGCCCATGTGTCTTTATTTCTTTTAGCCATTTCAGGGAAAATACGCTTAAGACAATAAGAGTAAAACTGGTGAGTTTTAAACTCATTTTCCCAGAAATCGCACGACGGCAGTCCCCCAAATTTTTCTTATCTTAAATTTTACGTAAAAATAAAATAGTAGTTAGGAAAAAATCAGACTTTATCGCAAAATTAACAATGGTAACATTTGAATAAATCAGCGAGATAGAATAAAAATAATAAAATGCTATAGTACAGTAATCTGTATATTTTTACTTCCATATCTATATTATATCTATTAGTATCAATAATTTTACCTATTTACTAAGGGTATTGTGGACTATTTTAATCAAATTAAGAGATTAAATTTATTCTTTTTAACAGACCACATACATAATTATACCGTAAAACCATTATAACTTACGTTTTTTAATTAATGTCGTACAATTTGCTACCTTCATCCCAAAGTAATTGTAATCACAGAGTTTTTCTTATTAATAAGTAATTATATTCTGTATCTCGTAACTCATGAGCACTTAGAACAAAATTAAATCTGGGGCAAAGTTAGACGGTTAACAGATTAACTTTGCTCCATACTGATAACAGTCCAACTTTGCCCCAGATTTAATTTAATTACACATAAAATATATAAAAAATTAAATAGGTTAACAATATTTAAAAAAAATTACGAATTTAAGATATTAATAAAGCGATAGATTTAATAAGTTATTTTAGCCATTAAAAATGTTCAGCTTAAAACTGCTTGCCAAAACATGAACTAAGAATTTTTGTTAGTTCAAGTTTTGGACACGATATTGACAAAATGAACGAACAAATTTTAAGCCAAATTCATTTATTGGAATACAATCCAAAAGATGAACTAGGAAATTCTCTTAGTTCATCTTTTGGGTATAGAAACATCGGTTGAACAAACACGTTTTCATACTAAAATAAACCCCCAAAATAAAGGTGTTTGAGAAAGAAAGTGCTGTTCAACTTTTGGTCAAAAAATTGTGTACCAGACAGCAATCAATTTAAAATATATATGGTTTGTCTATCGTTTATATTAGAATTTATACAAGATTTAAAAAAAGTAGCCCATGCCCACAAGTTGACCGCCGGTCATCTATTGGAAAGTACACACAATATTGGAACCATAACTTGAACAGCTAATATATCATTAAATAATAATAAAAAAGTATTTTTAGTAACGTGAATGAAAGGTATATTAGTCTAGAATCTAAAATGACCAAAACCATGTCAGTAGGTCTTGTATTCTATTTTCTATGCAATTAAAAGCTTATATTTTGAAGCACTTACCTTAATAAGATTTCCATACAAATGGCGATTTTGGCGCGAAGCCCAGATTCGGCGACTGATAACGGCCATATGCCAGGCGCAACTGTCTGGCAATTTAAATGACATTGCCGACGAAGTGTTGACGCGTTACAGAAAAATACTCTTAAGCGTTTAGCATAATTCACGATTTAATTATTTAGATTTTAAGACGTTTCGTTCATCTTTTGGGGGTCGGTCATCTTTAGGGGCAACTACCCTACGTCTACGAACGAAAGTATGCCTTCTCCGACATTGAGAGGCCTGCCTATAAATGTTACTCAAATATCACAACAAGTATCGAATATTAATATCCCGGGAAAGAATCTTTCTCTAACGTTCAATAATTGTACGAACGTTACTATTAATTTTAAGTAGGCAACTGCACTGCACATTTTTTATTAAATATTTTTATTATACCTGGCTTGTGTTTACTTTCCTCATATTCGAAATGAAAAGTAGAGTGTTTAACTTGGGCGAAAGCACCCATTTCTGCCTCGAACTATTGGCGCTCCCACTTCGTTCGAGCGCCAAAATACCTCGACAGAAATGGGTGCCTTTCAGCCCTCGGTTAACAATCTACTATTTACTTATTGGGTATGAATGAAATGGACCGGAAGCCCACGTGTCGTGGTATCTATCATTGTTTAAGACGATTGTCGCCGGAGTGTCCTTGAGCGTTTGGGCGCTCTCTACCCGCGCCACCCGCGTACCCTTCTCATTGCGATCGTGCGTAAATCCGCCGCGATGCACCGCAATAATGTTCAAAGAATATAACTTTACTCAGAGGCGCGCGGGCAGATTTATAATAATCATACCTAATACTTTTGTGGATGTTTTGCGATTTGAATACTGTGATTAAGTACTACGGTGACATTTTTTAGCAATGCTACTAAATAAGATAAGTAATAACGATCCCGATTAGTAGATTTTTATGTAAAAAAATGAAAACCTAGATTTTGAATTTGAAGTACAGTGAGCGGCAAAATATTTATGAATTTACGAAATATGGTTAAAAATATTCAGAAAAAAATAAAAAAATACTGACTAGTACAGCAAAAAAATCTGAATACACATCAAAGCGGTGTTTTCATGTGAATTTGGATTTTTTTGCTGTGCAAGTGAGCTTAATAGATGGTTATTTTTTGTTGCGATTTTAAATATTAACCGTAAAAATTCACTTAATTACGATAAATTAACAAAACTAAGCCTGTTGCGAGTTGCGAATAGTAAAAATGCACATATAAGGAGCGGTATTTGTGCACGAAATCGTCATACAAATGAGAGCTGTAAACCCATTAAATTTAGATCTTTAAAATATAACACAGCGCAAACACATCGTAGGGTTCCATAGCCAAATGGTCAAAACGGAACCCTTAAAAGTTTTTTGAAACATGTCCGCCTGTCCGTCCGTATGTCACAGCCATTTTTATTATAAAACATATATTACTGAAATTTTATCTAGAGGTGTGTTTCATGTGCCGCTACTTAGTTTTCTGGCTAAATTACTAAAAAAATCTTTTAGGTGAGGCATTCCATACATACATATGCCAAACTAAATGTCAAAAATATTTTTTTTGTAAATATTTACATGTTGTACGATACGGCTTTAAAAATATCTTATATATACATATGTATATAGAGTATTTTTAAAACTTTTTTATTGAGTCAATATTTTCAGAAATAATTGCTTCGAGAGTCTAAATATAATAGCCCCCATCTAACTTTTAATCCGTAAGTCTAAAAAATATGAAAAAATACCATGAAGGCTTAGTACTTAATTTTCTACGAAAATTATTTCACATATTATCGGTTCATCCGTTTTTGAGTTATCTCCAAGAAACTACTTTCTACGGAACCCTACATTATACATGGTCCGATACAAACTTGGCCGGTCTTTTAAAGATATTTGATAGGTAGTATTAACCCTTAGTAGTAATTTATTTATTCACTTGTGTTGATAATTAATATAAAATTTGTATTTATTTGCATTTCACCGACATAGTAGTTTTTTTAGGGTAGTCAACGCGCATGTGAATCTTCTGGGGTTGCAGGCGTCCATAGGCTTTATAACTGCTTTCAATTAGGCGGGTCGTATGCTTGTTTGCCAGCGTCGTGGTATAAAAAAAAGCTTTTTTCCTTTATTCTTACATACATTGAACTCTTAAATATCAGCAATTTTTTATTAGATTCTCAATCAGGCTTTGCTCAGTGATAGTTAGTAGACTGAAATTTGGTATGAGTAATTATGTGTTTTAATTACGCCTACAAAGTGGTAAAACAATAAGTACCTGAAACCCATTGTTGGATAGGTCTTTCAAGAAGAATATGCCTTAAACAACTTTTGGATAAAACGAATACTTTCGTAAATAATAGCTTCGAAAGTTAAAATGCTCTTTGATTTTTGAACCGTGGGTCCAAAAAAAATGGGAAAATTCCTGGAAGTGAGGCCATTGAAATACTTATCACGTATTTTCAATAAAAACTATATGGAATAAAATCGGTTGAGCCCTTTTTGAGTTATGCCTATAGTAAAATAACGTAAGTGCCACAAAATATTTCTTTATAGACTACCTTTTGAATGGATGTATTGTAACAGGCCGGCAACTACGGATCCCTACACTGAGCATAGCCCGATATTCTCTTGGCCGGTTTATCTGCAATCCTTTGCAGTTTACTTCGCAATTTCTAGTTTTGAGAAATTAGTATAAAGTATATCATTAAAGATTGTGTTTAATCTTAAAATAAAACGCATATTACATTCGTTTAGAACACGGTATTCTTAAATAAATATGTTTAAATAAATTTGGTTCTTTGGAGTTTTTTATTAAATTAATTATTAGTCTATTGTATTGCAGTACTAGCAGATTTCCGCAACTCGACGACTAATGCCTATTTTGCGTGATGCATGCGTCTACTAAAACATAATAATTTTAGTTTACTTACATGACCAAATTTGTTTTCAGAGCAATGTGAGATTCATGATTTTTGTTTTTTCTCCATTTTTATTTCATTTGTTTTTTACTTGTATTATAATCTAAATAAAATACACTTTTTATACGAACGTACATAAACATGCATACGAGTACATTATCTTAAAAGATAAAACGTCAATACATTATTGATTCCGGGAAGACACGTTATATCCGCACCGCATGAACCCTCTGCGGTTATTTAGTCTTTAGGCACAGTAAGTCCGATATTATTGCTCACGGGCCAAGCACAAGTATATGTAGTACAAGGGAAGCACGGAGCGACGAGCGACACAGCCTCCTCGTCTCAAAGCTAGCTCACGACTGCCAGCAACGCCGTTTTCGAGCTAATAACGCACGAAATGTGAAATTATGATCAAGTTGTTTAAGAAAATTTAATCAATTTGAATATCCTACGTTGAGTTTGTAGTGTTCTGTAGTACATATTTTTTAGTTCAACAATATTTTAAATCGAATGAGCCGTTCAGTAGATATAAGCAAAATTACCGTAAAACGACATTTCGTTACATTTACATAACGGAGAAACTATACGTTACACGAGTTATTCAAACGTTGACAATGTTGTACATGAAATGGCAAATAACATATATTTTTTTCAAAATTTTTGAATGGCCCGTTATTGAGATATATCCCTTAGAAAGTAACAGTTTTCGGCCACAATCAGCGCCTAGCGCCTTAAGGATTAACAAGAATGCGGCGAAGCAATAAGATTAAAAGAAACGACATACAGATTGTTAGGTTTTAAATACGGCCCTTATAACACGCATTGTATTTATTCCATTGCGACTTAAATAAAACTCTTTAGTTTTTAATAATGCATATATTAAAGTAAAAATTTAAAATATATACCTTTTTTAACATTACGATATATAGTTCCTAAAACTAATCTTCTACACGAATCACAGTTTAATAATTAGGTTTATTATATAATAAAGCTTAAAATGCGAAAAACATTTATAATAACAGTGTTTGGTTAATGTTCATACAATAATCAACATCGACCACTATGCTTTCAAACGAACAACACTATTTCGAAGTGACGTCACGCCGCTTGACGTGATTACCCGTCAACGGCGAGGAGGGCAGTGCCTTTTTGTTCTTTTAAATAGCTTTGAGGTATTTTCTAATTTTTTCTTGAGTTACGGGTTATTTTTAAAGAAATTTTAACTAAAAAAATAGGTGAATGGTAGAGCTATAATAAATATACAAAAATATTACTATAAAGGTTGTTTATTAAGGAGTATTTTGATCTCTCATTTTGGACGTTTTAACACGTCATGGCGCTGAGGGCACGACTTTTCGTTGACGTGTTTGAACGGCTTTGGCGGTCAAAGGGTTAATCAGCCCTAAGCTATTTAATTATCACTGACAGCTATTATGCAGCTTTAGGACCGCGAGTGTGTCCTTATAACTGTCTTAATACGCGCAGAGCTCTATATAAATCTATGTGTGAGTAGTTATAAAGCTATCTGTGCTACTTGGGTATTACTTCCGCTACGCCTACTTAGAATGTCATAGACGGAGAGCTGGCCACGTCAGATATAGAATAAAAAATAAAATAAATAAATATTTGGGGACAATCTTACACAAATCAACCTAGTCCCAAACTAAGCAAAGCTTGTACTATGGGTACTAGGCGACGATATACATACTTATATAGATAAATATATACTTAGATACATAGGAAACACCCATAACTCAGGAACAAATATTCGTGATAAACACACAAATAAATGCCCTTACCAGGATTTGAACCCGGGACCTCCTGTTTCGTAGGCAGGGTCACTACCGACTGGGCTAGGAGGCCGTTATATGACACAATAATGAGAGCAACGAAACCCCTCCAGTTAGTTAGCTATATTATTTATAGATCCGGACATCAGGAGTGCGATTTTTGAATCTCACTGGTGATATCAAAGTCACCGGTGACTAAAATGATCACCGATGACTTTTATGTCACCATTTTCCAAAAGCCGTATTTTTGAAAGTCACACGCTGTTTACCAACATGCAGAAATTTTACAATGTCAAATTTACAATTTTACAAATTTTACCAATGGTTTCGTAAGCCGATAATATGTTTTGAATTTCGCATTAGACATCGCAAATGCTTGCTCGTGATGAATTCTTTCTGCGACGCCTACCGCAGCTGGATTATGTTGACGGTGAGGAACGTCGTCGTCTTCGTCGCTGTCCGTGTCCGTCATCGTCATCATAACATAATGTACTCCTCCAGGCTTCCCATTTTTAGGGTTCCGTAGCCAGAATGGCAAAAACGGAACCCTTATAGTTTCGTCATGTCCGTCTGTCCGTCCGTCCGTCCGTATGTCACAGGCATTTTACTCGGATACTATAAGACGTATCTTAATAAAATTTAGACATGTGTATTTTGTATGCCGCTATTTAGTTATGTAGTAAAATATGAAAAAATTTGAGAAGATGCGCATTATCACAAACTTTCTACGAAAATTATTTTGAACATTATCGGATAAGCCATTTTTGAGTTATTTCCAAAAAAACTTCTTCAATAGGCATCAGATACGACCTTTTGGCACTAGTTTGGTTCTTATTCCATTGAAGCCACGGAACTCTCCATTATGCGTGGTCCGACACGCACTTAGCCGTTTTTTCTATTTTCAATAAATCGTCGCAATCACAAATGTCACAATCGAGCCCCGCTGCTAATTCTTCCGAAAAACATACTTTGGCGTTTTTGGCAGATGTCACATACGTCAACTGTCAAAAACAATCGCATGGTGATTTCAATTACGAGTGGGTAGGGGCACTCGTAAATCGATATCATAGGTATGACAAATGTAAGTCACCGATGAGTTTCAAAAATACGAACTTTCGGAAATCACTCACATCGGTGAGAATTAGTCACTTGGTGAGATTCAAAAATCGCACTCCTAGAGTGCGATTTTTGAACCTACCTATGATATCGATTTACGAGTGCCCCTACCACTCGACTTGAAATCACCATGCGAGAACGCCAAAGTATGTTTTTCGAAAGAATTAGCAGCGGGGCTCCATTGTGACATTTGTGATTGACGATTTATTGAAAATATAAAAAACGGCCAAGTGCGTGTCGGACCACGCATAATGAAGGGTTCCGTAGCTTCAATGGAATAAGAACCAAACTAATGCCAAAAGGTCGTGTAGCTGTAAAGTGGTGGAAGTCTAAGAATGCAAATAACTTAAAGAAAGCAAATCCTAGAGTTCTGGGTTTGATGCAATATTATGGTAAATTATGAAATTAATTAGATTATATCACATCCAGAAGTTTCTGTTGGGGGAAAGTAGTACCAAATGATGTATAATGCAATTTTTAGTTAGTCGCCTACTGTTTTTGTTTCCGTAATAATAGATAATGGTTTTTAATCTAATATTAAAATATAGGCCCTGTCCTCTATAAATAACACAACTTTGGCAGTTTTTACCTATTTTGGTATTACTTTTTTCCAACTTAAAAACTTTGTTGGTCTGTCACTCTGAATTCCACCCATTAAAAGCTGCCAGATGTCCGGATCTAGCAATAAGGATGGTAAAGCAGTCTAACTAAACAGGTTGCATTGCTCTCATTATTGTGGCATATCTGACGTGGCCAGCTCTTAGACCATCACGTTTTTTTTAAATAAATTCTTTTATTATAAGCAAATTTTTTTGAAATAAATTATTTTCGTCATATAGGCAAATATAAACCTTGTTTCAACGTTATAAAGACTACCAATTTTTTTTAGCTCTTATATAGATTTTCTGAAGGATTTAGAATGAAACAACATATCACAATTACAATAATGTTTTATTATAGTCAAGCGTCTGTTACAAAAGACGAACCGATCAGTCCCTTCTATACAAGGTCCATATAAAAATAATCGCGTCAACAGCCAACGAAACGAACGAACGAAACATTACATGCACTAAACGACTAGACTCTTACACTATTTACAATACACAAAAATAAATTTACATCTTCAACCATTTTTAAATTTACGCTAAGAGCAATGAAGTCTTGTTTTTTTAAGTGACAAAAAAGAGTTTATTTAAGGTCTGTTCTCCGACATTGTACACTTCAAGTAGAATTCAACATATTATACAGATAATAAATTAAGCACACAGATAAAACATTCAGCACTGTGCTGAAATTTAAAATTGTATATGGGATTCATACAAAAAATCAGAACCCGTATACGATTTCAGCATAGTCACAGGCATAGTGCTGATTTTTTTTTCTGAATGCTAATTCAACTCAATGTATGATGTCCTTTACATTCCAAACTCCAGATACTAATATGGTAGTTTGAGTGCCCCAGTTTTCCATCCGATTTAGGTATCATCTTTATTTCAATATAAAGTAAAAGTGACGGATCGGACAGGCAATTCGAAGCTAACGAATTAAATCTGATACAACAATCCAGAATTTAAAGCTGCTTAGAGTAGGCAACGCATTATGACACCAGAAGATTTCAAAGCCCTCACGTAAATATAAAAACACAAGGACTAGATTCACATTTTAAAGCATATGGAAGGGATCCTTTACTCAAACTATCGTAAATGGACAAAATAACGTGTTAAGTGACTCAACATAACAGTCAATTTAAGACGCACATTTACTTTATATTCATTATATTATTTAACCATAGAATGGCGGCGCGGTTATTGTACATTTTTTGTTTCACTTTTAGGTAGTATACTGATTTAAAATCTAATGAATGAATCTAAAATGAATATCTACATGACTGTCATTTTCTTTTACATTTTAGAAACTCAAATATTTTGGGATTCATTAATGATAGACAAATGAATAATGCTTTTGCATATTGTTTGCTATACAAAAAAAACCTGATGATGTGAAGTAGGTAGAAAAAAAGTTAGTCTTCATTTTGACTGGTCAATCTATTTAGAGTCCGCGCCGCCCCTACCGTATAAGTCTCCACCGTTTCATTCTATGTACATATCTCTCCATAACAACTATACATAGATATAGACACACAGTACTACCAACCGCTAGACTAATCATATCGGTAGACAATGTATGAGCATATGATTTTAGGCGAATACTACGCCACTTGTGCAGTCAACAGGTCTACACAGCATATATACGGATAAAGATATGGAAAACATCTTCTCCCTCCAACGAATCTTTTTTACTTGAACTCTTCAGTGGGTATTTACCATGCAATAGGTATAGAACAATAGTAATTTGTATTTATTTGTTATACAAGTGTGGAAAATTGTATTGTGGAGTGGAATTGAAGCACGAGCTAGCGAATGGATTCTATGGTTGAACCACGAGCGAACATTGTCCTGTCTAGAGTGGCCATTACATGTTATTATGATTTAAAAAGTAACGAATAACACGTTCGAATTTCAAATATTCTTTGCACTCTTGTGAATAAAATGCAGTTTTGCTATCTGTTGTTAAAGAAGAAAGGGCTTTCCGAGCTAGTGAGGTGAAAATGGAATTCTCTTTCAGTAAACCACGGAGCCAAATAAGCAGGGTACATTATAGATATTTAAGATCTCTTTACCCGTATAGATATATCCAATGCCGACTGTACATAACATTGAAGTTATACAAACACGGTGTAACCTAGGATTTGGCTTTATATTCAAAGAGGCTTTCGTCTGACAAAATGTGTTATTTGTGTTATTTTTTCATTAAACCAGATGGATAGCAGTGGCGTCGCGTTAAATTGTTTTTAGGCAAGTCGGAGCTAATTTGGCTTCCATTTTCTTTACGAGCTGTACATGAAATGCCCAAGTGTTAAAAAATATGCAAGCCGGCGGAAATCGAGTCCCATGAACGCCCCACCACTGATTGGTAATATGGCTTCTTCCTCCTCTTTTTCCCGGCTTGGGATCCGCTTGACAACCTAATCCCATGAATTGGCGTAGACTCAATTTTACGAAAGCGACTGCCATCTGACCTTCCAACCCAGAGGGGAAACTAGGCCTTATCGGGATTAGGTCCGGTTTCCTTACGATGTTTTCCTTCACCGAAAAGCGACTGGTAAAGGCACTGGTCCCACCAAGAGCGAGTTAAGCGAGTAAAGTTAAGCGAGTAGCATTACATCGCGGGCCTTGAAAGGTCGATCGATCACTCTATACCTCGACAAACCGCAATGTAATGCTACTCGCTTGACTTTACTCGCTTACTCGCTCTTGGTGGGACCAGTGCCAAATATCAAATGATATTCCGTACATAAGTTCCGAAAAACTCAGTGGTACGAGCCGAGGTTTCATCTTCGGATTGAAAGTCGTCTTACCGCCAGGTTACCAGCGCTTTAAAATGTTGCTGCTGAATGTAACTTGTGAACTACATTTCTTTGGTTTATTTCGAGCGAGCCCTAGAACATTATCTCCTAGCTAATCCTCTCTCGGACCACAACCGACACAACCGCAAATAAATAAACAGTTAAACACACACATTAATGAACTAATGTCCCTGCACGAAACCTGGCCAATAGGCGGGTCGACACTGGCTGCGCAGCCTCGCGAGAAAATTCGCGCGCGAAGTAGCTCAGGCAGTGAAGTCGTGCCTCGCTCGAAACCGCTTGCATGTTTGCCGGCCGAGCGAGGCACGGCAACAGGCACTGCTTGGCGCGGCAATTTCCTCGCGAGGCTGCTCGGCCTGTGTGTACCCGCCTCATCACAAAGCTTACAGTGATAAAAAAAGTTAAGCGTCTTAAAATTAGAGGACTTAGGATGGTATTAAAAAGTAGAAAAAGATGCTTCATTAGTATTAGTTACTGGAAAAACAACTTGCCGGTACCTATAGCAATTGGATGATGGGTTGGTCATTCTTTTTAATTTAAAATGATGACGACAACTTTAGTATGTTATAATATAATTCTACAGGTTACATCGGAGACGAAATCACAAGTAACATGATAAATTATTTATTCAAGTTTTTTTTTATTTTTTAAGTACCTACGTATGAAAAAGCCTTAGCAATTTTGCCGGTGTAAGTTTTGTAATACAGGCCACTGCTAACGAAAAACAAATAACTAACATTAATATCACATTTTTATCGCTGACAGTCACTAGCGGACCGCTAATTTTAAATAATAATCATAATTTAGATTAGAGTGTGTTAATAAAAGTGCTAAAAACAATGGGGAAGGCAACTGTCAACAGTTTGGCCAGATGGCGCTAGCATAAGTTGTACCAGCCACTAGTATTAGTCTATGGGAATTAAGTTGGGGCTTAAAGCATCCGGGTCAGAAAATGGTAAAAATAAAACCTCACCTTAATACAGGGTGGTTATGCTCGTTTCCCGTCCAGGTCCAGTTTACCGTCCACCTGATTAAACTGCTACAAATATATGGGAAAAACTTTTTAAGATCAACAAAGTATCTATTAATAGTTTTCTCTTATAGTAGTTTTTTATTTTATTTTAAGCTTTTATTTTGGGATAAACTTAAATATAAATAAGTATAAACGGAAAACTGACAAATGTGGACGAAAACTAGCACAATTACCGTACCATACCGATATTATTTACATTCCAATGTATTTGGACCATATATACACACATTATAGTCTATGATCCAGAATAACATCCACTTAATTCGCCCTCATCTCGTCACCATTTTGAAAAAACCTCGTATCTTGTTTTATTGATCAAAAGAAAAAATTTAGTAACTATAAGTATGTACAGATATTTATGAACTCGACTGTACCCATGTGTTGCATACAGGGTTACAGCGTTTCAACTTAGGAGTAGCAATGTGGTGCGAGATTATTTCAAAGTACTGACGATTTCTTGCCTTCATTTGCAAAGATACGAGTGTGTACGCTTATCCATACTAATATTATAAATGGGAAAGTGTATGTGTGTGTTTGTTTGTCCGTCTTTCACGGCAAAACGGGGCGACGAATTGACGTGATTTTTTAAGTGGAGATAGTTGAAGGGATGGAGAGTGACATAGGCTACTTTTTGTCTCTTTCTAACCCCCCACTTCCCTAAAATGGGGGGTGGAAGTTTGTATGGAGCATTCCGGGGGGCAATCAGGAAAGGGGAACCGTGTTACCCCGAATTTAACGCGAGCGAAGCCGCGGGCAAAAGCTAGTCAGAAATATTTATTATTGCTTAATTAATATTTATTATTAAGCTTAGGGAAGGTAAGGCGATGTTAGACTGAATCTTCAAATTATTCAGGTAAACAACCCAGTTAACGGCACTTGAGATTATTTTATTTTAGATTTTCTGTGATATAGCGTAAAGCGTACTTTGGTATTGAAGGTAGTGTAGGCTTTTCCGTTTCGCTCTGGGCTTTTTCAACCGACTTCAAGATTTCGAAGGAGGAGGTTATCAATTCGTCAGGATCTTTGTTTTTGCTATTTTTTTTTTATTTTTTTTATGTATGTTCACCGATTATTCGAAGACGGCTGGACCGATTTGGAAAATTCTTTTTTTGTTTGAAAGCCTATACTTCACAGTTGGTCCCATTGTAACCATGTTAGGATCTGATGATGGGATCCTGGAGAAATCGAGGGAACTCTTCAACTATTATAGGCACACCTATGGTGATTTGAGTATTTTTTACAGCAGCTCGAGCATTTGCTGTTGGAAAGCTGGATGCTAAGTGAAGTCGGTTCTTTTTTGTTTAAAATTATTACATAATACGTTCCATTTTGATACCATTTTCCCATGATTTCAGGTTCCGTAATAATATGTCCTCAACTGAATCATTTACATTCATACAACATCATACCCCATTTGTATGTTTAATTGTTTATAAAATTACACATTATACAATAGGGGCCAGGCGCCTAACCTATATCTAAGTATGTATACATACATGGAACGACTTCTATACACATACTAACCTATAACACTTATTTATGGGGTTTTTAAAATTATGCTCTCTGCATAAAATACAAATTTTATTATAAAGCTAGGTAATTACGATTTTCATAATTTATTTAAAACATTCTTGATAAACACCATTCTGGAGTTGGTACACGTATTCAATGGAAAACATTTTTTTAAATAATTAATTATTATACACTTTACAAGTGAATTCATGACTTTTATAACACCGCGTAGCATCAAAAGAACAAGAATTCATGGGTAAGTACGATTCATACTTGAAGATTAGGCAACATTTAATAAGAGAAGCAAAATGTCACTGGTTGTCAAACTTTATATAACTGCGACCCCCCATATGACCCCTAATTATTTTAAGCTCGCTATTAAAAAGAAAGTCAATGATAATGAACGAAAGAAGGTTTGCATATAAAAATACACTACATAATATGTATTATGTAGTCGGTTTCGATAATGGGAATACTAGCGGTATTAGATAAGGTTTTATGTTTCTTTTGGGTGGTCGATGGCCCAATGTGGTTGGCCAAGTAGAATTTAATCTTTAATAAAATAACCCTGAGTGGCAGCAGTGTCGCAGAGCATTTTAGAAATTCCTTCGTCTATAAATCGTACTTCACCCTTATTCAATGTACCTACGTAACGAAAAATCATTAACAAAACCTTGTTACCCTTTAACGCGATTTAGCTTTTTCTTAATTTAATAACACATCTTTGAACTCCACATTGTCAAGTAGATTTAACATTGTCATTATCACACAAAAAATCTGCTTTACCACTTCTTAATATAATTTTTACGAGGCTTTACTTTAAAAACATATGATTTGGAACACATTTGGCCAAATTAAAAACATTTTTTTTGTTATTTTTTAGACACTAAGACATCTTCAGCAACTGGCCGGAAGCCATGAAGGTCAAGGGAAGAGGCCTTTACCCAGCAGTGGGATACTAAAATAGGCTAAGAAAAAAAAAGTTGGTGTTAACCACTCATATTTAACGAATTTATAAGAAGTGGTAAAACTGATCTAATATAATACATAATTATGTATATAAACCTATTTAAGATTACTCTGGGTCCTTCTTCTTTTTGTGCAATAAATATTACGTAAGTTCATTAATATAGCATTTGGCCAAAGCAGAGAGCGTAAAATAAATGCTCTAATAGTGTGCGTGTTGAGTTAATCCTAGCAAAAGCAGAAAAGATAAAACTTTTTACCATATACTTATACCTTATTTTTAGATTGAATGAATAAGCGGATGATGATATAGTTAATTCAGATTATTTAAATATGATCTAAATAGGTACACAATCTGGAACCATTGTTACAATGTTTATCCAAAAATAAGGTATATGTGCAGCATAATATGCACCCTGTATTTACAATAACATCAATTTGGTAAGACTGAGATTCTTATAAGAAATGAGTTATTTATTTGATGACTAGGTTTGTAGGACGACAGGAGACAGATCAAATATACTTAATAAAATATAAGTATTTATTTCAGATTTAGTATCCAGATAATCCGACGCTAGTCGTGACAAGACGTCATAAAACAAAGTACTGTGTACGGCGTTGGGAAGATCTTGAATTACCTTTGCCGAGTTAAATTTTACTACCTACAATTTTAAATATCGTATCCCCTTGGTTCTTTTTTTGTAAAAATATCCTACATGGAATAGGAATTTATTTAAAGTTATCTTCCAAGAGATTTCATTCACTCGATCATTTCTTGCAATCGTAATATCTTATATCGAGTATTTTTCCCTGGCTAAGCTCATTAATTTGGCTTTCATGGTACCTAAGTTTGGTACGACCTTATTTGGATTTCATACAATCGATTGTCAAAATGACAATAATAATTTCACACGACACCAAGCATATACTACATATAGTTAAGCCCTGGTTGTTAATTTTATTCTTTCCGATCCAAAAATAAATAAAACAGTAAATATTAAAAAATTTGGTGTAGCCATATTTGTTTAACAAGAATCTGATATATATACAAATGGTTCTTAAGTAAACGAAACACAGATTCTCAATCTTTTTATTTCTCTCATTTTATTTTTTCTATAATGAAGGACATGTGAGAAAATAGACAATTTTTATTTTAACTTTTGGAGTAGATCTGAGATAAGATTCATTTAAAATCAAGACTGTTTTAGTAGGGCCGTTTCGATTTGTAACAACTAATAAAGTAAAAAATAGTTTCAGTTTAAGCAAATCAAATCAGTCAATCTCGCCTATGTCTGGATGTGGGAAGAATAGTACAATCACAACTAGTTGCGGAAACTTTCCATAAAATCTTCATTCGGTCTAATAAATCCATATCCATACTAATATTATAAATGGGAAAGTGTATGTGTGTGTTTGTCCGTCTTTCACGGCAAAACGGGGCGACGAATTGACGTGATTTTTTAAGTTGAGATAGTTGAAGGGATGGAGAGTGACATAGGCTACTTTTTGTCTCTAACTAACCCCCCCACTTCCCTAAAATGGGGGGTGGAAGTTTGTATGGTTTGTTACCCCGAATTTAACGCGAGCGAAGCCTACAGTTAGAAACGGCTCAACCAACATCTGTCATCTCGGATCTGTCAGGGCTCACCTATACCTATATGATGTACTCGGTGCCGGTGAGGTGCTGCAGCTACCTGAGCGCGCTGTAGGCGGGCGGGGGCGGCGAGCGCGGCGGCAGCAGCACGGCGATGTGGTAGGGCGGCGGGGCCTCGGGCGCCGGCGAGCGCGAGCGCGAGCGGTTGCGCTCCGAGCCCGAGCGCTCCAGCAGCGCGCTGAGCGAGAGCTCGTCGCCGGACTCCGTGGGCGGCTGTGAAGGAGAAATCATTATAAATAAATAAATATTATGGGACAATTTAACACAAATCAACCGTCCCACAGTAAGCTCAATAAGGCTTGTGTTGTGGGTACTAGACGACGATATATATAATAGATAGATATAGATAAATACTTAAGTACATAGAAAACATCCATAACTCAGGAACAAATATCTGTGATCAACACACAAATAAATGCCCTGACCAGGATTCGAACCCGGGACCTCCTGCTTCATAGGCAGGGTCACTACCAACTAGGCTAGGAGGCCGTCTAACACGTATTATGAAACATATAAGTTAAACTAGTAGTCCGCCTCGAACTGAGAACTCGCGATTTACTTGCAAATGATATAACCAATATGACAAGACCCTTCTGAAGATTTTTTTTTCGCCTTCTAGCTCCATAACCCCTTGATCGATCCTGTTCATGAACGAACTCTCAAATTTAACTTATCTCTGCTACAACCCCAACAAATTTCATAAAGATGAGAAAACGTTACTAAAGTTATCGCGGAACAACTAATCAAAATCAAAAAGCCTGAAATGCTAGGACGTCTAAGTACTCTAGGTAGCCAGCTCACAGTTCCGTTGTGTTCAAAGTTGTCCGTAAGAACTTCACTTCGCTTACACTCCGCTCATTCGATTAAGGGCCAGTTGCACCAACCATTGTCGAAGGACTCATTAGCGTCACCAGGCAGAGTACTATGAACATTTCCATACAATATAATTTTGCGAACGTTTTAACGGTGACAGACGGCTTGGTACAGCAGACCCTAAGCCATGAGGGTGGCAGAATAACAGTGTCCGTTGCTTGAAGGTTGTAAGGACCTAGTGCCTTTATGCCTTTTTTTTTTATACCACGACGGTGGCAAACAAACATACGGCCCGTCTGATGGTAAGCAGCTACCTTAACCTATGGACGCCTGCAACTCCAAAGGAGACACATGCGCGTTGCCGACCCTTTACAAAAATGACGATTCACTGTGTTGACGGCTAAAGGAACAAGAAGGTCCCTCATCGTCAACACACTGGGTCCTCTTTGAGCTCTTTGGCAACCTTACTCACCAGCAGGAACACAACACTATGAGTAGGGTCTAGTGCTATTTGGCTGTAATTTTCTGAAAGGTGGAGGTACTTCCCCAGTCGGGCTCTGCTCGAGATTTGAGCGAGATGACATTCGCTGAACGTGCCCTACCACACTTAGCGAGATGCCATTCGCAGTGCCCATACCTCTCTTAAATGCCTTTTCGCATAGACATAAGCTGTACCACTTTTTTTTATATGTTTTTTTAAATGTTCAGACACGCATTACACGCCTCCGATAAAAAACCACATTGCCCGAGTCCGGTGAGTCCAACTCAAGTGTCACTGCTCCCGATACACAGCTAGATAACAACTACAGAGGGACGTGCTGTGCAAGTTGTAATAAAAACATGAAAAAGTTTTTGTTTTCGGTTGATTATTCACTTACGGTAAAGTTGCTTCTAACCGTTCTGCTTACTGTGTAAACTGGCATTACGCTGTGTTTTTTATACTACGTCAGTGGCAAATAAGCATACGACCCGCCTTATAGTAAGCAGCTACCGTAACTTATTAACATCTTAAGAGCGTTGCCGATCCTTTAGAAAATAGGATTCACTGGGTTGTCGGCTAAAGAGACGAGAGAGCCCGCCGTCGTCACACTGCATCCTTATAGAGCTCTACAGCCAAAGAAAAAAAAATCGGTTGTCTGTAAAGTCGGTTTACTGACGATAGTTGAACGCGACAACGTCATAAGAAAATACTGATGGAATGGTTGCATTTTTCAAAAGAAAATTTTAATTTCACTGCACTTCATACTTGACGAAAACATGTAAATGTATTATTGTATAGCAGCTGTCCACGCGGACGCATCGCTCACTCAAGTAGGAGAGAGACAGATATCGAACGCCGCCGAACGCGAAGGCCGATCGTGCTTCTTTGTCGCTCGTTCCGCGCTCTCGCTTGCACTTCAAGCCTTAAATGGAACGCCTCAGAGCGAGGTAACGCCGCATGAGTCATGTTTTTTCGTGCGTGCAGCCGGCTCCATCGAATTAAGAATATGCATGATTTTTTTTGGAAGACGTCATTCGATTCTATTTTCCTGTAGATTCAAATGTCTCTAATAAACCTACTATCTATGATAGCCCTGAAACGTCAAAAATGTGAAAATACGTTAGGCGTCTGTGCCGCGCGTCAAAACGCCCCATACAAAAAGTGTGCGGATTGTGACGTCACCGTTCACAAAGTTGCAGAAAACTGTTTGGAAGGAACAAGTTTTTGTAAGATTTTTATAATTTTAGGCACGAAAAAATGCGTTTAGCTATATAGTTGTCATACATTTTTTTTCTTGTTAGGACAATAAGTAATCGAACTGAAGTTTCGAGAATACATTTGATGTACAAAAAAAAAAGCCTAAAATTTTACGTTTTCAAACCGCAATATATTTAAAAAACTGTTAAAAATTATTACGGATTTCCACTTATTTATATTAGTTTGGGGTTGTTGAACGTGTTTATGCAACAGATTCTATTAAATATTTTTCATGCAAGTTCTCTATTATAAGACGTTGTCACGTCAAAAGTACTCACGGAGGGGTCCTCGGGCGGTCGCGGCGTGGGCGCGGGCGCGGGCGCGGGCGCGGGCGCGGGCGCGCGGCGCGCCGTGGACGACACGCGGTCGGGCGGCGCGAGCGGCGCGGGCTGCGCGCGGCACATGGACAGCGCGCAGCCCACGCCGCACACGCACGCCATGGACACGGCCGCCACCACCACGTTCACCTCGGCGCCGGTCGAGCTGTCGCGGACCACCTACGGCGGACCACATACGAGTATTATTCAGCATACCGAAAAACGAATGGGGGTAAAGTTCATATATGAAGGGTACGCGGACGGGTTCGTATATGAAGGGTACATGTCTAGTCACTTTGTTTGTAAAATGTGATTTTTATATCAAAATATAGAGCTTGAACTATTACTGACAACTTCTGTTACAGCTGTAAATACGTAAATCCACTTTTTAACTCAAAAAAAAACCTAGTTACGAAAATTGTGTGGTTAATTGAATGGCTCCAAAACTTTTTTGTCAAAGTGACTAACAGTTGTCTTTCCGTGTACCCTTCACATATCCCACAAATATTGTAAAGACTCCTTAAAAAACATAGTCTAACTTGTGCTTAAGAATTAAAAACAATCATTTACTCTTTCGTATTAAGCTTGAATTAATGCCCAGCTAAACGTTTCATCAAAATATTGAAGTATTTAAAAACTAATGAATACAATACAATAACGGATTAAAATAATGTTATGGTAAAGATATTTTATAACACTACAATCAAATTCCATATCATTTTTTGACGACCCCTCGAGAAACCCCTATAGTTTGACAACCACTGACCTGCCGATCAAAATAGTACTTGGCACCAGCGAGGAATACAGTAGCGAGCGCGAACGACACCAGCATCCCAAACTTCAAATGCGGGGCCATCATGGGCGAGTGATGGAGCCCTAGGGCTGCGGTGCGGAGGAGGGTGTCCGGGGTGACGCTGCGGGCCGCCGCGAGACTGGCGATGGTTGGTTGAGGGGGTTCGGGGGGTATTTCAACGTAGAGGCTCGGCTCGTCGTTTTGACGCCGGCTTGTGTGTACCGGCGGCATCGGCGGGGGTCTGTTATTTAAAAAAAACAAAGTCTTAACCGAAGTAGTTCAAGTAGATATAGTTTTAAGTCAGCCATTAACTAATCTCGAGTACGACACAACTCTAATACATAGGAAAAAACACTTGGCTCGGGGTATAGCTTTATACTGACACAAGATGCCTATGTTAAGATAAAAATGTAAGATAGAGTGTGCGTCGTATGGTGTACACTACACTACATCATAGTGTTTTTTAACCGACGAAAAAAACGGAGGAGGTTCTCAAGTCGACGCGTATATATTTTTTTTTTTTTGTATGACCACGATAACTTTTTACAGAGTAGTTCGATTTTGATAATTATTTTTTTATTGGAAAGGGTATACCCCGAAATTGGTCCCATATAAATTTGGAAAAAAAATTCCAACCTTAAAGGAAAATAAGGGATGATTGATTTTTCACTCTCCGATTGTAACGTATGACCACGCATAACTTTTTACAGAGTAGTCCAATTTTTTGGAAAAAAATCCTACCCTAAGGGTGGGAAAATAGGGGTAATTTATTGTTCACTCACAGATTTTAAAGCAGTTTTTACAAAAAAAACCTCACGAGTTTTGACAATGAGTTTTAGACCTGCCAGTCTCTTGTGTGTAGCAGAGTTTTTACAAAAAAAAACCTCACGAGTTTTGACAATGAGTTTTAGACCTGCCAGTCCCTTGTGTGTCTCTGCATTTCTGCTAAAGTTTGTTTAAAGCCTGTTCTTTTTTAAGTATTTATATTACAGAACAAAATAATAGTTAAAGTAGGATTATTAAAATAACAGTTAATAGCTAAAGCAAGGTAGGTAGCTATTTTAAAAGTAATCAAAAATTAAGCATGTAACAATTTGTATAAATTATACAGTGGCGGTACTTCCATACAAGCCCAAAAGCCGGGCTTGCCCTAGTTGCCTCACCGAAATTACGTATTTTAATCGTCGCGCTAAATAACCCGTATTAATTATTTCGAGTGAGCTGTTTATAAATTTTGCCACACGCAACAAAGTGTCGCCACTGCCGCGCAAACGACTGAGGCAAACGAAACTAAACGTAGCACATGCTGCTGTCCCGCTCGCACTCACCACCGCCGCCGCCTTGCAAGCGGCATACAAGCGGGCATTCATTTCGCCTATACAAATCGCCCTATTGGTGTCTGTACAACGAGCAACAATTTTTGCCCGGTGTACCTATAGCAAAATACGGCGATTTAAAACCAGCTTTTTGGTGTGATGTTGGCCGCATGCCGTAAGATCGCGCGACGCAAGTGAGCGTTAACGGACAACTTCAACAGTAGCGTACCCAGAGGTTTGGAGTAGGGCAAGCCTAAAGACATGATTTCGTACTAACTATTCAATCTTTATATACTCAAAATGTCATCATCTTTCGAAAAAAATATGCTACAACAGCAATATAAGTTATTTAGAATGAAAACAACTAACAATCTAACCTAGTGTATTTTGTAAGCAGCCCTACTAAATTTTCGCTTATGCGACTGGTTTATCTGAGACATGCCTACAAATAACACAAGCCGGGTATTAGGTTTAACGACACATTGATTTTGAACAAACTTCAGAGATTTTACCTTGCCTTTGTTGATTTGCCATGATCAACACTTGGACGTACCTCAAACAGTCGCAAGGAACGGCTTCATCCATTATTAATAAGTAATTTTAACACTTTTACAAGTTTTACAAAAGAATTAAGCACTTTTACTAAGTCGTAACCTCACCTCACCACAATACCATTCAATTCACATTGACTTACTCAAACAATTAATTTGCGTATCAAATTCGACTTTTGTAATATAATACACTTGAAGTTGTCCGTTAACGCTCACTTCCGTTGCGCGATCTTACGGCATGCGGCCAACTTCACCCCAAAAAGCTGGTTTTAAATCGCCGTATTTTGCTATAGGTACACCGGGCAAAAATTGTTGCTCGTTGTACAGACACCAATAGGGCGATTTGTATAGGCGAAATGAATGCCCGCTTGTATGCCGCTTGCAAGGCGGCGGCGGTGGTGAGTGCGAGCGGGACAGCAGCATGTGCTACGTTTAGTTTCGTTTGCCTCAGTCGTTTGCGCGGCAGTGGCGACACTTTGTTGCGTGTGGCAAAATTTATAAACAGCTCACTCGAAATAATTAATACGGGTTATTTAGCGCGACGATTAAAATACGTAATTTCGGTGAGGCAACTAGGGCAAGCCCGGCTTTTGGGCTTGTATGGAAGTACCGCCACTGAACTTCAAGTGTATTATATTACAAAAGTCGAATTTGATATGCAAATTAATTGTTTGAGTAAGTCAATGTGAATTGAATGGTATTGTGGTGAGGTGAGGTTACGACTTAGTAAAAGTGCTTAATTCTTTTGTTAAACTTGTAAAAGTGTTAAAATTACTTATTAATAATGGATGAAGCCGTTCCTTGTGACTGTTTGAGGTACATCCAAGTGTTGATCATGGCAAATCAACAAAGGCAAGGTAAAATCTCTGAAGTTTGTTCAAAATCAATGTGTCGTTAAACCTAATACCCGGCTTGTGTTATTTGTAGGCATGTCTCAGATAAACCAGTTGCATAAGCGAAAATTTAGTAGGGCTGCTTACAAAATACACTAGGCTAGATTGTTAGTTGTTTTCATTCTAAATAACTTATATTGCTGTTGTAGCATATTTTTTTCGAAAGATGATGACATTTTGAGTATATAAAGATTGAATAGTTAGTACGAAATCATGTCTTTAGGCTTGCCCTACTCCAAACCTCTGGGTACGCTACTGAAATTATAGCCACAGAAAATTATAAAATAAAAACTTTTTAATAAAAAAATTTAACCGCCGAAAAAAAACTAAAAGTCAATAAAAAACCGGCACTAACACGAAACGAATCGGCCAACAAAAAACAATAGCGCACTGAAAAGAAAAAAAATAATAATTTGGTCTTCAATAACGCAAGTGAATACCTACCCTACAATTACAATTATAATCTAGTCGGAGTTTGGAGTCGGTGCCAGCCTCAAACAAACTTGAGCACCTTAGTGAAGTGTTTAACGCAACACATTCCAAAACTGCAACCTCCGCCAAGCGCCCAATACAAGGCGTCGCTGCTAAAGATGCTCAAGTTTGTTTGAGGCTGGCACCGACTCCAAACTCCGACCAGATTATAATTGTAATTGTAGGGTAGGTATTCACTTGCGTTATTGAAGACCAAATTATTATTTTTTTCTTTTCAGTGCGCTATTGTTTTTTCTTGGCCGATTCGTTTCGTGTTAGTGCCGGTTTTTTAATGACTTTTAGTTTTTTTTCGGGGGTTAAATTTTTTATTATTAAAAGACCATTTTCTGTAAAAAGGGGTCCCATACGATGATTTGCCACGGGCCCCACATAATGTAGTTGGAGAGGCGGCCCAGCAGTGGGACGTATATAGGCTAACATTTTATTATTATTCACTCACCCATAATGGCGCTGCGTGCGCGGCGGGCGGCGCGGCGGGCAGTCGACGGCTGCGAAGCGGTGTACGGGCGCCGCCATGCCCTTGCGCGTGCCCACGCACACGCGACCGCGCGACCGCCCCACCCCTGCCACAGACAATTTTAACCCTCATGAAAAAATATTAAAACTTTCGCCTGAACGGGACTTGAAACAGCTATCATTGGTAGGTACTGAAACTTGTAAGTAATGAGGCATATTTTGGGATTTGGCGCCCCGGGCCATAAAAGGCCTTACAGGCCGGCGCACTGAAACCAGCTCGCAGGGCTGGCGATTTGCCGGCCCAGGCGATGGCCCCCTCGGTCCTAGGCTAAATACGCCCACCCAAACCCGGTAGATACTCAGTCTTGAGTTTTACAAACATAATGAAAAAAAAACCGGCCAAGTGCGAGTCGGACTCGCGCACCGAGGGTTCCGTACAAACCTATAACAAGCAAAAGTTGTAGTATGTTTATTACTAATTCAATTTAATACCTCTACGCGTTTACGAGGAAAAAGATAGTAAGTTTAAAATTTAAAGAAATATTTTTTGTATGTTTTACTGAAAATGTCTACTTTTCGTAATTTTTCCTTTGTCTGTGCTATATGAAGTTTCTTCGTGCCAAGTTTAAAGTTTCTGAGTTTACGGGAAGTACCCTTTAGGTTTTGAGTTTCTTGTGAGTACTCAGTTTCAAAATATGCGACTTAAATTGCTATTTCTTTTGATTGCGTTGACATAAAAAATTGGTTTTGCTACATCTAAAAGGTCCTATAACCTTGAGTATTTGACATGAATTTCAATTTAATACCTCCACGCGTTTACGAGGAAAAAGGTAGTAAGTTTAAAATTTAAAAAAATATTTTTTTGTATAATTTTACTAAAAATGTCTACTTTTTGTAATTTTTTCATTGTCTATGCTATATGACGTTGCTTCGTGCCAAATTTCAAGTTTCTGAGTTCACGGGAAGTACCCCGGAGGTTTTGCGAGTGCCGAAAAACTCTAAAATTTGCAGCCTAAACGACTGTATCTTTTGATTGCGTTGGCTTTTAAGTTTGATTTTTTTACAGCTCCAAGGGACAATAGACCTGAGTATTTGATATAAATTTCAGCTTGATACCTCCACGCGTTCTTGAGAAAAATGTTCTTGACAGACAGACAGACAGACAGACAGACGGACAACAAAGTGATCCTATAAGGGTTCCGTTTTTTTCCTTTCGAGGTACGGAACCCTAAAAAATACTTACACCATTTGTAATGCACATTTGCATTGCAATGGTGAATAGATACATTGAATTTTAATTTAATTTGATTTATGTATAACGATCTGTAACGATTTTAACGGTATGTTAAAAATAGATTAAAACAGATAGAGATAAAGTTTGAGAATCAATTGCTGAATATAATACAGCCATGTATAATATGTGTATTGTTTTCACCCGATGGTCTCATCGGAAGATCAGCGCTGACAACCGCCAGCATCATGCTGAGATGAGGCCATTTCGTGGCACTTTCTCGTATTATGTTTTCTTTCCTTCTGTTTCTTTTATATGTATGTGTTTACGAATAAACTATTTCTATTCTATTCTATGTAGATCTATCATACCAAATACAGAAAAAGGGATTAACGCTTATTCATATTAAATTATAATTAACGCAGAATAAGAAATAAAGCTACCTTTTCAGGCGAATTTTCTATATTTAGTGAGTAAGTGTTGAAACCTAATAAAGAATTTCCGGAATTTAACCTTTCAGTAAATCCAGCGCTAACAGCTTATTTTTCACGCTCGATATACTTTGTCACGAAATAGGTCAATATAGCCTTATCAAGCTTGACCTAACACGCAATATCGATTTTCTAAAGAAAAGTCCATAGGTTATCCATACAGTTGGTATCGTTTTACCTATAAATTGGTTTTTAAATTACCTAGTTTTAAAAACTAGTCAAGTAGTCACTAGATAACAGTATAATCTTATTATGGGTCTTGTCTCTTAACTTGTTTAACCGACGGCTACAGTCTGGCCGCCGCTTCCTTTTCGTGAGCCGGCTTGGCAGACTCACGGATCGAATCCGGGTCTTATAGACCCTTGCACGGTTAGCACAAGTGTGCCGCTACAGTATCTCGCGCGCAAGAGACTACCCGTATCTTTTTAATTTCTGGAGGACAGAGCCTATATTTATCGTCTTTATTACATTAGTATCGAGTGGTCTTAATAATTAATGGAGTGGAGTATCTTTTTAATTGATACAGTCAGAAAACTAAACAAATATGTACCAGATGACAAAGATGAGGGCACGCGGTGGCGGCCGGTGTAGCACTGGCTGCGTTTGTCTATCCAGAAATGCATCGGAGCTCCTGCCTCGCGCCGCGCACTCAAAGCTCGCCGAGGCACATCCCAGCGCTGTAGCTACGAACTAAAGGAAACTAAATTGTAATTACTGGATTTTTAAAGCTGAGGCACACTCTGCCACATACAAGGTGTAATAAAAATGTAAAAAAAAAATTGTTTTGTATGGAGGGTTGGCCTGGTGGAACGACGTGCCCCATACAATTTTTTTTTCTTGCGTCTAAAAAAAATTTCTCCTAGTTTTTCTTAGTCGTAATACTATATCAATTACGCCCTTAAACAGATCACGAGTATTTTTGTTACAAATTGTAGAGAAATAAGTAAGGATAGTGCTCATTCCATACATATTTTAACACAAACCCTGAACACTGAAATAACAAAACAAATGAATTCCCAAGACAAAAAAGAATTATTATATATTTAAGACAAGACATTAAATGGATTTCGGAAGTGTCTGAATATTTATTGCTCGTGTTTTCAAACTTTTTAGGACGTGACACGTGCCGTTATAACCCCTGTTCACATAATAAAAAATTTCGCGAAACAAATTTCGACTAAAAATATATTGCGACCCCCTGCATCCCAACGGACTCACAGTTTGAACAACACTGAACAGTAAAACACGTTCAGTATGGACGATGTATTCAGACCATTGAGTGAGTGTCACTAATGAATAAAAGTCACTGTATTTTAATTATAATAATCCCGTGAGATTAGGCGAGGAAATTGCCGCCGCTCGGCTAGTATGGTCGTGCCTACACTGCACACTAGCCGAGCTGCCTCGCGCGGCAATTTCCTCGCGAGGCGGTGCGTCAGGGTGTGTACCCAATTTCGACTAAAAATATATTGCGACCCCCTGCATCCCAACGGACTCACAGTTTGAACAACACTGAACAGTAAAACACGTTCAGTATGGACGATGTATTCAGACCATTGAGTGAGTGTCACTAATGAATAAAAGTCACTGTATTTTAATTATAATAATCCCGTGAGATTAGGCGAGGAAATTGCCGCCGCTCGGCTAGTATGGTCGTGCCTACACTGCACACTAGCCGAGCTGCCTCGCGCGGCAATTTCCTCGCGAGGCGGTGCGTCAGGGTGTGTACCCGCCTATTCAGATATAAGTATTAATAGTACATTACTTACCTAGGGCTGTAAAAAAAAGAAAGCCCGAAATCGCAGGTATTTGGGACCCGAGCCGCAGGCGAGGGTTGTAAATATGCGATAGAGGGCTTTCTTTTTTACTGCCCGTGGTGAGTACACAATTTTACGTCCCCACCTGGCCATAATGCGAGTTTTACCGTAAGCGTAGCGAGCGGTAAAACTCACATTATGGCCAGGTGGAGACGTAAAATGCTGTACTCACCACGGGCAGTAAAAAAGAAAGCCCTCTATCGCAAATTTACAACCCTCGTCTGCGGCTCGGGTCACAAATACCTGCGATTTCGGGCTTTCTTTCTTTTACAGTCCTTGGTAAGTAATGTACTATTTATAAACATAAGGAGTCACGCGTCATTAGCCGTGTCCACACCAGGCACACAGCCTCGCGCGGCAATTTCCTGGCTAGTGTGGTCGTGCCTCGGCCAAGGCTCGGCTAGTGTGGACGTGCCTCGGCCGAGGCATTGCGGCCGCGCTTGCGTTTGTCTCGGGCGAGGCACGTCCACACTAGCCGAGCTGCCTCGCGCGGCAATTTCCTCGCGAAGCGGTGCGTCCGGTGTGGACACGCCTATTCAGGTGCAATTTCGCTCATTATGTTTCGATCCACACACTAATAAAATAACCCTTACTAACATGGCTGTCCCGATTTTAATCATTTATCGATAGTTAAACATAAACAAGGGCACATAAAGATTAAAGAGTTTTGGTAACAAGTATGTATGTGTATCACTTTATTGCACATAAACAAGTAGGTATAACATAAAAACAACAATAACATATATAAAAGATATGCACAAAGGCGAGCTTATCCCTGATAGGGATCTCTTACAGCCAACGAATGAGAAAATGAGAAAGGATTAAATACAAATGGTGAAAGACTAATTATGCACAACAGATACAAATAAAAAGTTCCAAAACCACAGAGAACCTCCTATAGAGTAATAATGTTGCTCATTTTGTTCGCGCCGCGAGTCACCAAGTCTTACGGAAGACGTGAGGGGCGGGTGGGTGATAGCGGCGCTGCGATTGGTCGATTCAAGGACCGCGCGCTATCACCACGCTGTCACGTGGTTGCGTAGTGATGGGACATGTGTACTACAACTAAACGGTACTGTACCGTACCGTACCGTAATTTGTTCTTGTTAATTGAGGTATTTAACTATTTATAACAATAATGCAATAAGTATTTGCCTACTTTAAAAACATATTACCAATTAATTTTACCTAGTCGCCTTATAGACTAATCTGAAATTACATTATCTGTGCATGTTGAAAGTACTTTTAGGAGCGACTACCATGTGACACCCAATTCAAAGTGTCTTATAGAAGCAACGCTCATGTGACACCCATTAATAGTTCCTTAAAGCCACTCCTATGTGACAACTATTGAAAGCGCCTTATAGAAGAAACGCTCGTGTGACACCCATTGAAAGCGTCTTATAGAAGCAACGCTCATGTGACACGCATGGAAAGTGTTTTATAGAAGCAACGCTCATGTGACACTCATTAAAAGCGTTTTATAGAAGCAATGCCCATGTGACTCCCATTGTGTTTTAGCTAGCGTCTTATTGAAGCAACACTCATGTGACACCCTTTGAAAGCGTCTTATAGAAGCAACGCTCATATAACACCCATTGAAAGCGTCTTATATAAGCAACGCTCATGTGACACCAATTGAAAATGTCTGATAGAAGCAACGCTCACGTGACACCAATTAAAAGTTATTTAAAACAACTCTCATGTGACACCCATTGAAAGTATCTTATAGAAGCAACGCTCATGTGGCACCCTTAATACCCATATTTATTATAACTATATGAAAAGAAAAATTACCGACAGAATAAATCTTTAAATTCTACCAACTACTCAAACTAAAAGAAAAAAACCGGCCAAGAGCGTGTCGGGCCACGCTCAGTGTAGGGTTCCGTAGTTTTCCGTCCGTCACAGTAAGTGTCCCCACTTAAGAGTTAATAACACCGCCATGTAGGATATGATATGAGAGTTCCACGTACAGCGACATCTATCGGCAAATTAAGTAAACTATTGCGCGCGAGCTTAAAGTATGGGAGATGATTTTTATGGAATAATTCTTTATTGCGTGAACCGATTTTCACCGTTTTTACTTTATTTGAAAGCACGTCATTTCATTGTAATTTTGTAGAAATCACAGGTACAATAAACACCTGCTTATACGGTTAAATTACAAACTTAATTCAGAAATTATTTTGTAATTTTTTTTCAAAAACTATTCATCCTATCAAGTTCAAAATAATTTTCCTAGAAAGTTTTTATAAAGTTCTACTTTTGAGATTTTTTTCATATTTTTAAAACTTATGGTTCAAAAGTTAGAGGGGGGGGGACGCATATTTTTTTACTTCTGGAGCGATTATTTCCGAAAATATTTACATTATCGAAAAATGATTTTAGTAAACCCCTATTCATTTTTAAATACCTATCCAACAATATATCACACGTTAGGGTTGAAATGAAAAAAAAAATCACTCGCCACTTTACGTATAGGGGAGGTACCGTAATAAAAAAAAAATCCACTTTTTATTTTACCACTTTGTCGGCGTGATTGATATACATATTAGTACCAAATTTCAGCTTTCTAGTGCTAACGGTCACTGAGATTATCCGCGGACGGACGGACGGACGGACGGGCAGACATGGCGAAACTATAAGGGTTCCTAGTTGACTACGGAACCCTAAAAAGAAAATAAAACAAAGATCTTCTGTTTTCCATTGTACTTCGGATATTTGTTAAGTCGAAAGTACGTGGTGCCGGTATATAAATTCGGTACACATCATCCGCACATCACTATCGTACACGTGCTTCCGTAAGAAAGGAATAGCACATTGCATTCTTAACATGATAAAAAGAGACTGGCATACTAACTACTTCTCAATTGACCAATTCAAAATGAACTCCGCTGGCTAGAAACATATTAAAGTAAAAAAAATATTTTGAAGTAAAAGTGGAAAGTAATTCCAACTCTTTTAATTCTTAACGTTTAAAAACATTTGCCACGCCACCTTACACTACAATATGCCTGGATTTTGAATAGTTTTCATACGTATTCAATTTTTGTTCTTGCATACACGCACACTACGAGCAGGTCTAAAACATGGTCGCAACTGAACGGCACGGCGGACGCCCGCGCAATTTATTAGTCGTTTTACTCCAACGTGTGGTGACCCCAAGTCGCCTTGTAAGGCTTATCTAGTGGTTACCTTATCTGTGTCCAAAACACATAAAGCTGCAGGTAAACACTAATAAATATATAGGTACATTCATGTACCATACAAATACTTAAACTACGCTTAAACTACATACATAATAATATAATATACATTACTATACACATATAATATCAGACCATGTTCATAAATAACTAACTAAATAAATATATACCTATATACATATATATATATATGAAATATTCAATTCGCAAAAAACATTAAGAGTCCACTAGCCACAACTTTTTCAATCTCTCCTTTTTCAAGTCCTGTTATGGTAAAGTTACTAGTTGGGCAGGGTTCTATTTTCAACTGTGACTGTGGCTGAGCTGCGGTTAAACTTGACTACAATTTATTCATATTCATATTATATTTTTATCTACACTCATACTGTAAGTACTCTAAAATGCGTTCAAAAACCGTAGACAATGACAAGCATTACAACAAACGATTTAACTATGATAAGTTTCTTATCTGCGGCAGTAACGTAATTTTAACTTTGCATGCTCAAATATTGTTAAGCAATGAGTTTCAAATTTGGAACATCGAATTTGATAACATAATGTTACCGCCATGGCCAACTCGATTGGTCCCGCGCGAGCGCCGGCACAATCGAGTTGGCCATGACGGTACAATGGCGGTCATTCTATGGTTTCCGAACACTTAATTTAATATATATAATATGAGTGTAGATAAAGCAGTGTATGCAACTGTACGTAATTAGGCCTTAAAACACTCGTGTTTTAAGGACCCTTATTACGTAACAGTTACATAAACTACTATTATTGATTTCAATTTTTTTAGAAATACCTTTGCAATGATAATTGAGTACACATTAATCCCCTTATTCATAAACGGCCACTAAAGTTAAGATCGCTGATAATCGTTTGTCCCTTTCCCTCATATAGGTTGGACGGAAAGGGACAAACGATTATCAGTGGCCTATTAACTTTAGTAGACGTTTATGAATATGGGGGTTAGACACCATGTTAGTCTCAATTATTTCTTTGGTTGTATTACGATGAAAGATTTTTTTTTCCAATGATTGGCTTGAAATTTTAACTCTTGTGATACTCAATCATTAAAAAACAATAATAAAAACTTTTTATAATTAATCTAAATTATGTGAGTAACGTGCTATTAAATATTTTCTTTTTTCATTTTAGCCGGCGCCGGAACTGCCAGTGGTTTGGGCCGTATATAATATAACTAACTTATGCCTGCAACTTTGTCTGCGTGGAATTAACATTCGGCATGAGGAATTAATAAAACACCTTAGTGAAATCTAAAAGCAAATATTAATTTAGTGCATATGCTATTTTAACTCCACTGTGAGCAACAAACAATTCCATACAAACGTCCACCCCCCTTTTTACCCTCTTAAGGGATGATTTCTGGGATAAAACTATCCTATGTCCTTCCCCACAAACTATCTTCATACCAAATTTCATCTAAATTGGTTTAGCTGTTTAAGCGTGAAGAGGTAACAATCAGACACTTATAATATTAGCATGCCTATAACTAAGCAGACACACAGAGTGACAAGTAAGGTGCTATATTTAAAAATAATTGGTAATTTACTTTATTCTGAGGTTGTAAGTCCTATATATTTTAATAGAGCTGTCAATGGCAAAAGGTCTGGTTCAAGACGGCTGCATCGTCTTTGGAATAGTTTTTGTTTTTTGCTCATTTACGTAGTAGCTTATTGTGCGGGGACCTAACGAACAAGTGTGCAGCTAATGAAAAGTTAGTCCCAAAACGCGAGTAACCACCTTTTAGTCACAGAAGAGATAATCTTTAGTTGAACAAACGGTTATCCGGGGTCCCGGCCACCCACGTGTTTGTAAGGAGGCTATCACTTTACAATCAACAAGGCCTTAACCGAACAACGTTGCTATTATTTTATTTTACGAAAATGAATAAAATCCTAAGTGTACCTTGACATTGGCAGAATTCAGCTCGCTAAAATAGGCGAGGAGTAAAAGCTATTAATTAAAAAAAAAAAAATTATAGACCCATATCATTAGATTCAGCGCTGTCAAAGGTAGTTGAATTAGGAATATGTAACAGTCTTCTGAAATAGTTTGAAGGAAATAAGTTAATTCACAAGCATCAATATGCAAACTGTCACGGCCAGTCAATTGTTGATGATGCGAATGCGGTTTCTCAACAGAAAAATATTACCAATAAACTGTTATCAAACACCAAATTAAAGAATGAATGATGGAAATTCAGATCAAATAAAGAGTTTGCGAAGTAAGGATTATGTTTTAGTTCGATTAATTTCAATTAAACTGTATGGGAAACAATTAAATCTTAAAATATACTCGGTCAACCCATGGATCCCGGAGCTAAAAAAATCTGGGGAAACCAGGACATATCATAGTCCTATCCCTTACCCCCTATAATATTTTAGTTTACTTTTAAATTGATAGACACTAGGCATGCAAATAAATTAGATTGTACATTAATTAATCCTAAAAAAATTCTCTGACTCTATACAGAATTTACACAGGCGCAGCATACTGTGAATGAGCTACGAATTAAATTTAATAAATGTAAGTGTATTTTATTTTTACAACTTTATCAGTAGATTGATAAGATTTAATAAAATAAAAACTTCATTACCCAAATTAAAACTGCACAATAAATCTTTTACGTATTAAAAATTCCATAATAAACTTTAATTGTACTAAATATATTCTCAAGACCTTGTAAAATTAAAATATTTGAGGATTTATTGTAGTGTCAGAAGACCCTTACTTACATTTTATAATTAGTTGAATTCACTAAACCACTAGCTCATATTTACACAAATATCACGTATAATAATTTTATTTGTAAGGTAATTTACTAATTTACATGCGTCTTCGATCAATATCGAGATATTATTTACACATTTTTTAAATTGAATAAAAATGCATTTTCTTAACACTTGACTCTTGCTTGACAGCCATTAGTGGGCGGGGCCGAAGCGCGGGGCGGGGTGCGCCAGTGTTGCCAAAGCACTACCAGCTAAAAGTACGGTCGTGTGTCAAAAAAGGTACGATTTTAGCCAAAAAGGTACGATTTTTATTTAGTTCTACAAAATCGCCACAAATAAGATCAGGGTGGTGTTTTATTGATGTACGAGTTATAATTTAGCTATTTTTCTATCATTCTAACAACCATATTCGTTAGAAATAGCTAAACATTGAAATTGTAAAGGTAACTTCTGTGGACCACGATCACCGGGCCTACCGCGAACTTAGAGAATTCCACCAACCGGAGTCGCCATTGACAGGCGTTCGCCTCTGCCAAAAACATATGACCAGTGGTCATACACATGTATGGACTGACGTTTATCTGACGTAGCTATTTGTACGGTACGTACGAATAGCCATACATTTGTCGTTCCCCTCCCCCCCAAAAAACGGTAGACTTTATTTTTTGTATAGAAAATGACAGACATGGCTACTCCACCCGGTTGAATTATCTAATTGGGTATTAGACATTGCAATTTGTAGGACCCAATCTGTCAGGTTAGGAGGTGTAATAAGAGGTAGGACCCTTAGAGAGCTGAAGGAGGGCAGGGTACACAACAGATTGGGCCCTATAAATTGCAATGTCTAATACTCGAAATTTCGTTGTCTCCCTGTCTATCGCACTGACATACGAGCAAGAGACGCTAATAGCGAGGTTTCGAAGTTCGGAGTAGGCCTCTGGTAACGATATTAATCGAGTGTTGATGCCTAGAATACTCTCATGGCAAACTCGGGCCAATGTGAATGGAGGTGACGGCCAACCCGCACGAGGACACAGATTAGTGGCATTGGTTACTATTTCTGCTACTTTGATCCTATATTTCTGTGACAGTTGATTTGACACGTGGCGTTATACTAGTATAAAATAATTATGATTGAATACAGTGACCACATATTAACTAATAAATAACACGCTCGATATTCATTACGACGGACATTCTAGATCATTAAATTTAAACTTTCGTGAGACTTACTATCACTATAAAATATAACGGTTACACTCACGTCCCTTTAGTCACTAAAGTGACGTGAGTGTAACCGTTATATTTTATAGTGACATTCTAGATTATATATTCGTTAAATTTAGGATTTCTAGATATTTTTGGTTCATGAACTAGGATCAATCCGTCTGATTGGCGCTGTAAAGTATAATTTTAGTATGCTTTTGCCGGGTACGCTATAAAGTACGATTTTTAGTACGGATTTTCGCAGGGTAGGCCAAATAGTACGGTTTTAGTACGGTTTTCTGCAGGGTACGATAAAGGTACGCAGAGGTCCAAAATAGTACGTAAAATCGTACCAAAAGGTACGGTCTGGCAACACTGGGGTGCGCAGCAAAACAAACAGGATTACCAACCTTCAGCAACTTAGGGGGTTGGAAAAGCGGAAATAGCTCAATTCGAATCCTTAATCATACAAAAGAATAAATCTTTTAAATATTATAACTCACTAAATGCAAGAAAAAAAGACTTGAGGAGTTGTAAGAAAGATAGTTCTAAAATAAAATTAAAAATTAACATCATTTTCAAACTGTGTTATATTTGTAAATTAAATAAATGTCACAATCATTTGACTTCAAAACATCTTATTAATAACTAGAATAATATATTGAAATTGAAATTGTATTTCCATTATTTGTATCAATAAAAAACGATCTGCAGTTTTATTTTGAAGATATTGCTCGATAAACTTATTTCGTAATTATAATTCCCGCTATAACGTAAGAGGATGCACGAAACTTCCGGAATTTTCCAAGCATGCGTCAACATTTCAAAGTTTTCGTTCGGAAGTATAACAGATTTCAGAACTTGTAGTTGCAACCACAATAAAATATTTTTATTACAATTTTTTTTATTTATTTGTTTATTTACATGAAAACTACGTTGTTTTTTCAAACTGGTTCACTATACTGACATTTTAATAATTAAAATAAAACATTGTACAAGAGTAAGAGACAAGAGTAATTAGCTTATAGCTTTATATATTTCTGAACGAGTACTTACTATATAAATCAGCTGTCACTGCTCCCAACGTTTAGTTATCTGTGCACTTTGCTGTTTTGCTGTTATATGTCCGTTACGTGGGTGTTGTGTTTTAGTGCATTGTATTAAAACAACGAAGTGAAGTGAACCCATTTGTTAACTTTAATACGCGAATTTATGCGGTCAATATGTTGCTCGGACCACAAAAATCTAAAGTTAGTGAGAACCAGTGTGCCAAGCCATATTGTCAGTGTTTCAAAAAGCGTGAACCAGTGCCGTGGAAGCAGGTGAACCCTTGCTTATGTGGAGAGGACGTTGAAGGTTTGTAAATATTTTAATTAAACAATTAACTCACTTGAGATTAAAGAGATAATAATCTACAACAGAGATAATAATTAAACAATTAACTCACTTGAGATTAAAGAGGTAATAATCTTAAAGAATACATAAGATTTTGTTCACGATTTTTACATTAAGGTTCAAGGCAAAAATAACTTTGGTAGATGAAGGTCTTTCTCTTTTTATACCATAATTTTCGGACAAGAATTATTTTTATTTTGTAACGATTCTGCATTGTGAGAATATGATCTATTAGCCGCATCCTTTTTGGTATACCAAAGGTTGAAAATGTAAACTGTGCCACTTTACACCAAATAAATATTTTCAAATCACTTTCATTCAAATTAAATATAATAAAAACTTAGGAGTATTTTGGCTGTATATACATACGGTAATAGCTGATTATCTTTATGACAGTGACATTAAGATAAGATAATCTATATCTTAACATCATTGATAGAAGAAAAACATTTAAATAAAAGATATTTTTTTACCTATTATTTATCGTATGGCTACATGTCACTGGATACAGATAGGCAATTCTTCTCTGGGGTAGCAGTAGTGGGAAAGCAGATAATGAAGAAAATCCAGTACGTACTGCGAGGTCCAGATGGGACAGTGTAGCTGCCAAGTTTGTTACTCTTTTAGCACCACCCAGGGATCATGTATAGGGTTGTTGTAAGGTATTTGCTACGGACGCAGAGTAACATTGATTTTTTCATCTTATAACCAAGGATCGGACAAACGCCCGTCATTTCGAAAATATAACCCTGTTCCGTACAGCAGAGACTTCCTTATGTTAATTAAAAAAATAGTATTTTATGGATTTATTGGACCATAATTTATATCCAGTGACAAATTAATTAATGATTGACATTCCGAAAATTACTTTCGCCAATAAAATAGAATGACCAAAATTTTTTCAAAATTTTTACTTGTGAGCCTATAAAGATGTGAATTTAGGACCCATTTATGCGTTGAAAAAGTCCGTTCGCAGTCTACGGACGTCATAGGGGCATATGTAATCGTTGACATTGGTATACTGTTCTTCCAATATGCTTGTGCCTCGGAGTTAATTTTTTCATGTATTTCTTTCACGGTGACGTAATCAGGATTCCTGTTAAAAAATGCTTGAAATTTTGATATAGCTCTAAAGAACTATTATGTAATCTGTGCTCTAGATCTAAAATAAAAGACAAAAAGACGAAGTTACACATAAAAGAATCATTTAAAATTGTTGAGGACATACATACCGTTTTACAAAATATTCCCGGGAGTTTTAGATCTAGAGCTTTAGTGGGAGTTTTAGACAAGTGAAAATTTAGAAAAAATTTTGGTCATTCTATTTTATTGGCGAAAGTAATTTTCGGAATGTCAATCATTAATTAATTTGTCACGGGATATAAATTATGGTCCAATAAATCCATAAAATACTATTTTTTTTTATTAACATAAGGAAGTCTCTACGGTACGGAACAGGGTTATATTTTCAAAATGACGGGCGTTTGTCCGATCCTTGCTTATAACATGCTACCTATCCAAAATCAATGTCTTATAATATCATTTTATACAAGTCGGATCCCAGAGGTAGCACCATTTAAGAATATCTAACTTACATTTTGCTTTATCACTATAGGACAATTACTGGTTTTATAACGGCACTACCCGTAAATTGTTATAAGTTCATTGTGTCCATAGGTAGTAACCTAAAGGGTGTCTGGTAGAGATTGCTTCTTAGAGTTAAGACCGCCTGATGTTACGTAGCTTGTATATTGGTATAGGTATATTGTTATTGTTATTTATCATGTGTTCAATAAAGAATATTTATTATTATTATTAATATTTCAATTCTCAACCTACTGCCAACACAACTAAGTGCTGTTTTAATTAACTTGTCATAAGACCATATTTTCCTTCTATTAATTATAGTTGTAATTTTTCAGGATGTCCGAATCTTACTTGTACAGTTCATTTTATTTGAGATTAGAAAAACGTTTACAGAACGATGTACAGGGTTTTTTATCTGGCAAGATACATGTCACAACTGTCAAAGTATAATACCTATTGCAGTGAAACACTTCTTACTTGCATTAATACGTTTAATTTTGACGACAAAGTAAAAATATTTAATATTAGCAAAAATTATCAATTATTTAAAATGTAGCATTTCACGTAAAAATCACAATAATGGCATCTAAATAAGGGTATTTCACATTCAATAAGTTCCCTAGTGGTCAGAATACAATTAAATTATAATAACAAAAATATTTAAATTTAGCACTTCACTTAAAAATGAAGAGAACTGTACCTATTTCACTTTCACATTCAACAACCTCCCTAGTGACCAGAATGTAATTAAATTACAATAATTAAAAATATTTAATATTAGCACTTCACTTAAAAATGAAGACGACTGTACCTAAACAAGGACATTACAAATTCAATAGTTAGCAAAACCGGTAAGTAAAAATAAAGACTCGGCTAGTAATAATTTGGCTGCAGGAAAATAATGGGTTAATGAGGCGGGTGATATGGATGGTGACAGATGATGCGCTGGCTGAACGTAGCCTAAATTAAAGAGCCAGGTCTTTATACGCCCGTCAAACGAGGCAATTGGAATTTGGGGAAATTTAGCAAAACAACAAAAAAAACTATTATGGCACAAAAATACTGGATACAAAAAAGGAATCCGATTTGTAACGTTTTTTTAACAAAAATATAAATAATTTGATGTTCTCGAAAGCAGGATGCAAAAGCTGTTGCTTAAATTAAAAAAGAGTTCGTGGGCCAGTGTCCGCTTTGATACGGCGGACCCAATAGCTCGCTGAACTCCTTTTCTCACTTGCGAGAGCCCGCTGGATGCGGACTCTAACTCTCCGATGATGTGGCGAAGAAACCCGCGGAAATCGCGGCAGCTGCAGACTGTCCCGCCGGCCCGGCATCCACAAGGGCCTTCCGGAATCAGGCGGTTTCAGGGTATAGCACTTGCTAAATAATTTATATTGGGCCTCTTCGCCCGGCAAGGGTTTCGGTTTTATTTCTGCTCCAACAATGCAACAATAGCACTTGCCATACAATGTTTGAAATAAATCGCACTTTATCACGATGCAGCTAAGCAAATTATGGCAAAAAAGACCAGAACAAATCCAGATTATCTCTTTTTCTTTCAAAATCTCACGGCGCTCTCACAGACTCCATCAAAAATCAACCTTTTTTTTTTTGACAATCTGGAATACCTCAAAATTCACATTCAAAATTAGCGCGAGTCTTATCTCAATTTTATAACTGCCAGACGTATTACAAAATACGGACTGATATAAGCGCCATCTACCTGTAATGCCGTGAATCACAATGTACGCTTTTTTATATATCAACCGTGACCTAGCCTTAGACACAGAAGTTCAGAAGTTCTAAAGAAAGTCGACAGATGTCGTACGATACGTAGCGTAATGCTACAGCATCTCCCTACCAAACAAAGAAACAAACAAACAACAACACAAGTAAACACGAGAAAACTAACCCCAAGCAACAAAAACAAACACAACTTAATGCTAAGGCCAAAAAAAGGCACAACAAGAGAACCCTAAACGAATTCCAAAAAAAAACAAAACTAACCAGTTATTAACATTACCCCTAAAGACTAACCTAATAGATTAACAAGATGACAAAACGCCAACCAACGCGTCACGCGGTCCAAGACGTGACGGCCGGGATAGGACAGAAACTGCACCTGGCCACAGATCTTAATCCCTCACATCGAGTCATCAAATTATACAACCAGGCTATCATAGACCGGGAAAGATAAACGAAGCCTTAAACACCAACGGTAAAAAAGGTCAAATCTGGAAAAAGGAGCAAGGAAACGCTCAAACGAAAACAAAAAAACGATAAGAAACAAATCAAGCAAGGATTACCGACAAGGGAATGGCGGACTAAAGCGCATTTTAGAATTTTGAGAATACTGAACGGGCCGAAAGAAGAAACTATTTCAAGATATCTTTAATATGATAGGTACCGACGTGCTCGGAATCGGTATCAGCCAGTACATATACCTGTGGAGACACCCGTCTAACCACACGGCACCGAACGAAACGTGGAGCGAATTTACCGCCTCGAAAAGGATCAGCGGATCCACGCTGGAAATTCCGGCGCCAAACGATTTGGTCACCAACGATTCTTGGCGAAGAACGGTTCGTGTTGAACTTGGCGGCGTTACGATGAAAGGCTAAAGCCATCGAATCAGAAACTTTATCGTACACCTCACGAAGCGTCTGAAGATTCGAAGCGTGTTCCATCCGGCTGAGTCCCACATCTTGGTCCACAACCTGATTCTCAACACGTTCACGAATCATTGACAACTCGCGGCCGTACATCAAAAAATTCGGTGTATAAGCAGTAGCCAAATTTATACAAGAGTTTAAATAAAGAGCGACCCGATGTAAATGACCCGACCAACTGCGTTGGTCATTTTCAACTAAAATGCTCAAAGTTGTAATCACGACCTGGTTATATCTCTCCACAACATTCGCTTGTGGCGAATAATATGGGGTATAACACGGACCTGGAATATTATAGCTCGCCAGGAAATCCAGAAATTGACGACTATGAAAAACTGTAGCGTTGTCACAGAGAATGTTAGTAGGAACACCGTACCGCAAAATAACCTCCGACTCTAATGCCATCGATATTGACCTCGCATTCACCAACTTCAAAGGGACCAACCAAACAAATTTGGTAAAAACGTCAACCAAAGTCAAAATATAACGACACCCATTACGGCTAACCGGTAAAGGACCAATTAAGTCAATGGAAAGAAGATCCATTGGAGCCGCAACACGACGAGGAAATAAGCGAAGTCCACGAGGTTGTGAATTTGCAATTTTATAAGACTTGCAAATCTGACATTCGGAAAGGAAACTTGTAACATCACGGTACATATTCGGCCAATAGTATAAGTCACGAGCTTTTAAATACGTTTTCATAACACCAGGATGAACGTTGGGAAATCCATTATGAATTTCAGCAACCGCCTCTCTAGTCCTTGAAGCAGGAAGAACTATACGCCATGGATTAGGTGCTAAAGGGTTTTCGATAGATACCCTGCGCATTAAGACACCATCCCGAAGAGCAAATGCAGTAAACATTTGAGGATTGTCCAAAACTCCCTGGTAAATTCGTTCATACCAAGGATCTCCAGAAGGATCCATGCCACGCGCGAATGAGATAAGCCCAACTTGAGCGCGGGACAAGGCGTCTGGAACAACATTAAGGACACCTTTTTTATGTTCAATCTCAAAGTTATATTGGGAAATCAAAGTTGCCCAACGAGCCAAGCGCCCGGTAGGATTATCAAGGGTGATCAACCATTTAAGAGCAATATGGTCAGTAATGATCTTAAACCTCATTCCATCGAGATATCCGCGGAAATGCTTTATGGAATCAACAACGGCGAGAAGCTCATGTTCGGTTGTCCCGTATCCACGTTCAGCTTTAGTGAATAAACGAGAATAATAAGCAATTGGATGTTCAACGCCGTCAAACTCTTGAGCCAGGACCGAGCCTAAGCCAACCTGGCTAGCGTCACATTGAAGGATAAAAGGTTTCGAAAAATCCGGGCAAGCCATCAACGGAGCGCTCATCAAGGCATCCTTCAATTTAGAAAAAGCTTTACTAGCACTATCGTTCCAATCGATGGGATCACGTCCCTTTCTCTTACCAATAAGTGCCGTCAGAGGAGCAATAATCGAAGAAAAACCATCCACGAAACGGCGATAATACGAACACATACCAATGAAAGCACGTAGAGACTTGGCAGAAGAAGGGGTAGGGTAATCCCTAATAGCTTCTAATTTCTTTGGATCAGTTTGAAGACCACGCTCATTGACGATGTAGCCGAGATACTTCAATTCAGACTTACAAAACTCGCACTTATCTAAATTAACCGTAAGACCAGCTTCTTTCAACCTATCACGAACCTTACGAATAAGCCGCATATGACTGTCAAAATCACGAGACACCAAAATCAAATCATCAACATAGCCGAAGATAAAATCCTCAGACTCAGGGGTATATTCAAAATTGACAATCATGTCAGTAAGCCTCTGCATCTCGGACGCAGCGTTGGTTAAACCAAAAGGGAGACGAACGAACTCAAAGGCCGTTTTCTCACAACTGGCCTTATCAGCTAAGGGGATTTGCCAAAAGGCGCTCCTAAAATCCAACGAAGTTAGATATTTGGCACCTCGTAGGTTATCAAGGATGTCCTGGACGCGCGGGAGTGGGTATGAATCCCTGATGGTAACGCTGTTCAACTTCCTACTGTCCACGCAAAATCTGACACTACCATCTTTCTTGGTAACCATCACCACTGGGGAAGCCCAGGGTGATCGTGAGGGACGAATAACGCCTGACTCTAACATCTTGTCGATCTCTTCGTTGAGAATCTTGAGTTTGACTGGAGATAAGGGATAGTAACGTTGACGGATGGGCGAACCAACAGTCTCAATTTTATGCGAAAGCCACGAAGTACAACCTAATCCAGCTTTATCAGAAGAAATCTCCTCAAACTCGTCAATAACACATTGGAGTTTTGATTCCTGCAGTGGTGCAAGCACCGTACGAGGGTGGACATAGCGAACCTCACCTACTCGTGGGAATGCGACAGGAACATGATGTGAAGCGACGTAAAGCTTACCTGACAAACCATCACGGAATGCCTTCTTTAAAATGTCAATGAGACCAACAGCATTCCAAAACTCAATTCCTAAAATAAATGCAGTAGGAAGATTACTGCTTACTAGACAGGGGTGCAGAACGCGAATGCCACTAAAAAGAATGGGGACGTCCAAACCGCCTAGAATTTCAATAGGAGAATTGTCGGCGGAGACAACATAAGGCCGGATATCCTTGTGATATGTTATACCGAGCTCCGATAAGAGGGATATATCAATTAGTGAAACCTGAGCACCAGAGTCTAAAAGAGCTCTTACCGAAGAGCCAGCAACTAAAACATCAATAAAAAGTCTATTATCCGGGGAATTATTCATATAAACGGGCGACACCGATGGACCTCTCAGTGCGCCACTTATTCGTTTTTTGACGGACCAGAATTACAACTAGGACAATCGCGTGTGATTGCACCAACACGCTTACACTTGAAGCACACTGCCCCTGAAACGTTAGGACAATTACGATAGTTGTGACCAGTTGCATCACACTTCATACACACTATAGAACTGGGTTGACCTACAACTTGAGCACTAATCGGTGCAATAGCCAAACGTGCTGGACGTGAACCTTGAAAGGCTTCAAAATTTTTCGCGACTTCTAACAAACCATCAATATCCCTGACCACGTTAGTTGCAAGACAAGGATGATATCTAGGATTCATTCCATATTTAATAATGTTAAACAGGTTGTCTTCGGAAACCGGTGTACGAAGCTTTGCGTTTAGATTGCGCGCCTGAATAACAAAATCAACCACTGACTGGTTGTCCTTCTGTGATAAAGCGCGAAGTTGGCTCTCAAGCTTGAAATCGAAATCGGCTACGTCGAAGGTTTTAACGAATTCAGACTTTAATTCCGCATAAGTAAGACCTTGATATCTGATTGCCCTAAAATGTTTCAAGGCACTATCTGACAACAATTCATGGAAACGTCTGACAACATATGAAGGATTGACGTTACGCGCCATACCTTCTTCCTCGATTCGAAAGAAAAATTCGCGAACACAAGTGTCCCCGGAAAAGTTCAAGTTCCATTTCGTAAGTGAATAATCTTTGAAAGGAAAAGGCGGGGGAAGTCCGGACATATGCATCGCCTGAGGTCGTGGTTCAGAATCAAAAAACTGTTCTTCATCGTCTGCCATTGGATCTAAAATCCTCGGATCGTACGAGTTTAAAGATGAGTGCGCATGAGGTGTCTCAGCAATTGATCCTTCATTACTTAAGTGCGACATGGCGAAAAGTCGAATGTTGTCTTGCGTTGCAAGTTCAAACAAAAAATAAAGTTAATCTACCTAAAAGAATAAAATCCGAAGTTCGAGTATATCCGTGGTCTAAACCAAGCGCTTAAGTCAAAGAAAGAAAATAACACTCGAAGTCTAAATGCCAAGTTAAAGTTCGAATTTAAAAAAAACAAGTTCAGTTTCTGAAAAAAATAACAAAACGCAAATCATACATTCTATGTCTGACTTACCTGCGAATTCCCTAACGTCTACGGGCTCTAACTACAGGACTCAGACTATGAAATAAGGTATTCGGGATATGTTACGGGTAATTGAGAAAAAGGCATAAATAAAGGGCAACAGATAAATTCGTTTTTTTTTTAACATAAATAAAAGCAATTTTTTATATGACGGAATTCGGGTTAGTGATGGGACGTAAGGAGGCAGCAGGCTGAAACAAACCAAAATCAAGGTTAATAGAACCGCGACCGGTCTACGGTCACCGTCTCACAAATCCAAAAAAAAAATAAAAAAATATTTAATTACAATTATTAAAAGTAAATCCAGAGTTCTTTACCTTCTCGGGCGCCATTTTGCAGTGAAACACTTCTTACTTGCATTAATACGTTTAATTTTGACGACAAAGTAAAAATATTTAATATTAGCAAAAATTATCAATTATTTAAAATTTAGCATTTCACGTAAAAATCACAATAATGGCATCTAAATAAGGGTATTTCACATTCAATAAGTTCCCTAGTGGTCAGAATACAATTAAATTATAATAACAAAAATATTTAAATTTAGCACTTCACTTAAAAATGAAGAGAACTGTACCTATTTCACTTTCACATTCAACAACCTCCCTAGTGACCAGAATGTAATTAAATTACAATAATTAAAAATATTTAATATTAGCACTTCACTTAAAAATGAAGACGACTGTACCTAAACAAGGACATTACAAATTCAATAGTTAGCAAAACCGGTAAGTAAAAATAAAGACTCGGCTAGTAATAATTTGGCTGCAGGAAAATAATGGGTTAATGAGGCGGGTGATATGGATGGTGACAGATGATGCGCTGGCTGAACGTAGCCTAAATTAAAGAGCCAGGTCTTTATACGCCCGTCAAACGAGGCAATTGGAATTTGGGGAAATTTAGCAAAACAACAAAAAAAACTATTATGGCACAAAAATACTGGATACAAAAAAGGAATCCGATTTGTAACGTTTTTTTAACAAAAATATATATAATTTGATGTTCTCGAAAGCAGGATGCAAAAGCTGTTGCTTAAATTAAAAAAGAGTTCGTGGGCCAGTGTCCGCTTTGATACGGCGGACCCAATAGCTCGCTGAACTCCTTTTCTCACTTGCGAGAGCCCGCTGGATGCGGACTCTAACTCTCCGATGATGTGGCGAAGAAACCCGCGGAAATCGCGGCAGCTGCAGACTGTCCCGCCGGCCCGGCATCCACAAGGGCCTTCCGGAATCAGGCGGTTTCAGGGTATAGCACTTGCTAAATAATTTATATTGGGCCTCTTCGCCCGGCAAGGGTTTCGGTTTTATTTCTGCTCCAACAATGCAACAATAGCACTTGCCATACAATGTTTGAAATAAATCGCACTTTATCACGATGCAGCTAAGCAAATTATGGCAAAAAAGACCAGAACAAATCCAGATTATCTCTTTTTCTTTCAAAATCTCACGGCGCTCTCACAGACTCCATCAAAAATCAACCTTTTTTTTTTTGACAATCTGGAATACCTCAAAATTCACATTCAAAATTAGCGCGAGTCTTATCTCAATTTTATAACTGCCAGACGTATTACAAAATACGGACTGATATAAGCGCCATCTACCTGTAATGCCGTGAATCACAATGTACGCTTTTTTATATATCAACCGTGACCTAGCCTTAGACACAGAAGTTCAGAAGTTCTAAAGAAAGTCGACAGATGTCGTACGATACGTAGCGTAATGCTACACTATATATATACAGGGTGATTCATGAGACGTGAGCAGGAACAACCCTACACACTTAGTTAACGATAATGAATCGGCCGCCATCATGTTTAAGTGAAACAATAACGCCTTTCAATTTTTTAAACCTATTTTGTTTGGTAGAAATTTATTTTCTGTAATCATGGTCATCCTACATAAACAAATCAATAAAGATAAAACCTCTTTAACAATCATGACAGCACTTTGATTATGAAAAAAAAAAATTGTCAAATTCAGTGAGATCCGATGTTTCCAAAGTAACCAGACATCAATTTGACACATATCACAGAAAAACAAGAGAATATCAGTACTCGACGGAGTATTCTAACTGTAGAGTGACCATGCGTGTCGTAAATAATTTTGAACTTTTTATTTTTACTTTAATTTTTTTTTTTTGGGTTTATCACACTAATACTGATATCAAACAATAGCTTATTATTAACTGAATCCGTAGTGTTAAGCCTGCTCACGTCTCATGAATCACCCTGTATATTATACCTACGTCGTCATCAAACACACTTAAATACATTTGTATTTACAGTAAAGCCATGCATTCGTATTTGTAAATGTTATATTGAGTATTTAACAATATTTTGCTAGTAGTTATTTGCTCGAAATATTTTATTTTTAAAATTTTAAATGTTCTTGTAAATGTTGCACAATAAAAACCCTATAGAAGAAGAGGTTTGAGACGAATGGTTAGATTTTTAAATATTTTCTCGCGTCATCTGTCACTCATACCTCTCAGCCATATCTGGATAGTTTTAATGTTTAAAGCTTATTGTGATTCTTATTTAAGTAAAGGTATTTTTTGTTCTATTATAGTGCCATTAGTTGGAGCGTTATGGAGCAACCAGAGGCAGGCCCGAGTGGCTTACAACAACAAAAGCCACCTCTTAGTCCAACAAATCTTTTACCATCACCTAAGACAATTGTTTTATTATTTAGTATTATATAATAAAACAATTAAATATCGTTTAGAAGAACTTTTATTTACGAAATTATTTAATAAGTGCATATTATGTATCATTTAAATAATTGTAGTGAATACTGATAAAAAACTAGAAGTTAAGTTTCCTGTCAAGAACGTACATGCGTCACTGTCAGTTTTTAAATTTTCACGGTCTCTAACGTGATAATCAAAACGAAATTGTGTTTTTATTGCTGTGTTGGATTATTTATTCTGCAAATTGTTATTATTTATTCACAAATGTGAACTCTTAATCATGTTAACTAATCGTTTGTTGGTGTGCTTGCAGTGTGTTTAAATTGAACATTTAGAACAGGTTGGCAACTACTGTTTCTATGTTTATTCAATTTCTAATCTCAAAAAAACGAAGTATAAGGAGTTCTACCGACAATTCCGACATCTTAAAAAAATCGTACTATACCTATTCATAAACAATTCAAAATCTAGAAATAGATTTGCATGATGGTACTATTAGATTTATATCTCTTAAACGGCTATTAGACATGGCAATTTGTAGGGCCCAACCTGTTGTGTTGGGAGGTGTAATAGGAGGTTGTGCCCGTAGGGAGCTGAAGGAGGGTGAGGGAGAGGCAGGGTACACAACAGGTTGGGCCCTACAAATTGCCATGTCTAATAGCTGTTTTATGTATCTCTAAATCGAAAACTGTGACATTTTCAAGTTCAATGTATATCATTGTCTATTGTGAATAAGGAGTAACTTTTATAAAAAAAATCACTTAAAATAAACTCTATTAACAACCAACTATGATGTACCTTTGACTTAAAAACGTCACAATTATTCTGTATTACAAAATACCTGTAGGTCCTAGAAGGAAAACAATTAATAACTATACCTAAAAATATTCCAAGATTCTTCCTACAGAAAATGTAGTGTACAAAGAGCGTGTTAGGCTAAGCGCGCACCACGATTTTTTGTCGTGCGATAATTTTGTCGCAGAAATGCAACGTATGGGTTTATATGTCAGTGCGCGCATATACGATGAAAAAATCGCAGCGATTTTAAAATTGTGATTTGTCACATTTTGCTGCGACAGTTCGCGACGCGATTATCGCACAAGTAAATTGCAACGTACAGAGTTGTATGGCCCCGCGCGCACTGCGGTAATAAAATCGTTCCCCGCGCCCCGCGGCGGCGCTCAGTCGGCGTTCCGCTCTTCAAGCGTAAACATGTCTGAAGTTCTGAACCTGCTTCTCCGATGGAGTCCCAAGACGAGACGCTAGACGTTGACCATTTAATAATGGAAGTAGAGACAAAACCTCCTCTATGGGATAAATACTCGAAATCATATAGTGATAGAAATTTTGTCAAATGTTTGAATCTTCATTCTATAATAGCCAAAGAATTTCTCGGCATAAAGTCGAAGTTCGTTGTATCTCACATAAAAATAACCTTTGATACATCTTTGAGCTGTTAAAGGATGAGTCCAATATTGACAATTTCTTTTTTTCTTCCTACTCCTCCGAAGGAGTAAAATGGCAAGACAAGCGACTTGTACGAAATCCATGTTGCGAATGAAAAATCCATCGATTTTTCCGTCGCAGTGCGCGCAGTGAATCTTCTACGATATTTTAACAGCGCTATTATAAAATTGTGTCGCAACGTGTCAATCGTGGTGCGCGCTTAGCCTTAAGGACAATTTAACCATTTCTCAAGTTGACACCTCAATGCTGAATAGGCAGGTAATAATTACACTTTGCTTGCTATTCATTTTGTCACTTTAGACGATTAGAAAGTTGAATTAAGCAAATTCTTGCTTTAAATAAGTGTTTTAGTGTAAAAAATTAATCTTCTCCAGCATTCTGAAGTGATGGTGAAGCGACTTTGTTTTATATATATAGATTATCATTAGGTTTTGTCTTTTTCTTCCACATATTACTGTCGCGCATCATCTCATCACACGTTTTCTTTTCGTATCATCACTATTGTATTGTATTGTCATCGCTTACTAACTAAAGAATAAGTATATATCATAGATGTAAATAAATCATGTAGTACTAACAAAATATGGACCACGGTCTGCGATAAAAAGTTTCAATTTCAATCCCTAACATTGTCTATCCACCTTCACCTTTGTAATACCTTTTTCGTCTAAGCTTTATTGATAAACTAAAGAAATGCTTAAAAAGGCATTAAATTCCTTGATAGATAGAGCTTACTAAGCGAATTAAAAAGTACAAATAACTCTACTGTGTTATGATTCCGTAAGACCGTTGACACCATTTTTTAAAATGGCCTATGCTATGTCACTTCTACAGTTGAGACGAATCTATTGACACCTCACACGTCATAATTCGTCCAACAATGTACATGTCGTGCCAAAGAAATGGACATACATACTCTGCCTCCCCCTTAACCATCCCTCAACGACCCCTGATCCCCTCAACCCTCGAATCCTTCGGCACTCGGGTAAAAAGAGTATTTCTAAACCATCAATCTATACCATCTCACGAGTCCCACGACTCTTTCATTTCAGTACGCGAATGGAAATGGCAGCAGCCGGAAGAAAGCCAAAGTTGGGTCGTGTTCGACGACAACCAGAAGCAAGTCACATTCCACCCGTTCTACAGTTCCGGGACCGCAGCCGTACGAGGAGACACAGCCTTCAGCAAGGACCACCACTACTACTGGGAAATCAAGATGTTGACAGACACATACGGGACTGATATTGTAAGTAATTAGGATAAAACCCAAAAAAAACCCTTTTTTTATTTATTTGGACTTTAGGCGCTATTGCCTGTAGCCAATGTCAAGTATAAAATGGCGGGAAATTGGACGCTTGTAAGTCAATCAATTTTTGGCTTTGGGTACAATGTCTTCGATCGACGATTATAATCAACGTTGTTCCCTGCTGATCCCTACATACAGCACGAGGGGCCCGACCCCGGCGACTACAGGTTTTCTGAACCAAACAATGGTTCTGAAACCAAACAATTCTTCATTTGTTAGATCGCCGCACAATAAAGCTATCAATATTACACACTGAACCACGAAACTGAACAACAAAAAAAACTATTCTCAATCCGCCATGATGAGCTCAACATATAGGTCCCCCCCCCCCCCCAACCCAACCCAACCCATAATTATAAATGGTGCTTTTTACCGGCAGCTCAAAGCAAGTATCTTTAGAATTGAAACACGCGTTCGCCCAAGAAGGACAGAATACACGCAACGCGACTAATTTTAGAACACGTTTCGAGATGGCGGATAGCATACCGTAACTAGCTTACATAATTTAGTCGGTTTCTTTGTTGCCCTTCATAAAGCAGTGGAGGGTAACAAACACAGATAAGGTAACCACTAGATAAGCCTTACAAGGCGACTTGGGGTCACCACACGTTGGAGTAAAACGACTAATAAATTGCGCGGGCGTCCGCCGTGCCGTTCAGTTGCGACCATGTTTTAGACCTGCTCGTAGTGTGCGTGTATGCAAGAACAAAAATTGAATACGTATGAAAACTATTCAAAATCCAGGCATATTGTAGTGTAAGGTGGCGTGGCAAATGTTTTTAAACGTTAAGAATTAAAAGAGTTGGAATTACTTTCCACTTTTACTTCAAAATATTTTTTTTACTTTAATATGTTTCTAGCCAGCGGAGTTCATTTTGAATTGGTCAATTGAGAAGTAGTTAGTATGCCAGTCTCTTTTTATCATGTTAAGAATGCAATGTGCTATTCCTTTCTTACGGAAGCACGTGTACGATAGTGATGTGCGGATGATGTGTACCGAATTTATATACCGGCACCACGTACTTTCGACTTAACAAATATACGAAGTACAATGGAAAACAGAAGATCTTTGTTTTATTTTCTTTTTAGGGTTCCGTACCTCGAAAGGAAAAAACGGAACCCTTATAGGATCACTTTGTTGTCCGTCTGTCTGTCTGTCTGTCTGTCTGTCTGTCTGTCTGTCTGTCTGTCAAGACCATTTTTCTCAGGAACGCGTGGAGGTATCAAGCTGAAATTTATATCAAATACTCAGGTCTATTGTCCCTTCGAGCTGTGAAAAAATCAAACTTAAAAGCCAACGCAATCAAAAGATACAGTCGTTTATGCTGCAAATATTAGAGTTTTTTGGCACTCGCAAAACCTACGGGGGTACTTCCCGTGAACTCAGAAACTTGAAATTTTGCACGAAGCAACGTCATATAGCATAGACAACGGAAAAATTACAAAAAGTAGAAATTTTTAGTAAAATCATACAAAAAAATATTTTTTTTAAATTTTAAACTTACTACCTTTTTCCTCGTAAACGTGTGGAGGTAATAAATTGAAATTCATGTCAAATACTCAGGGCTATAGGACCTTTCAGATGTAGCAAAACCAAACTTTTACGTCAACGCAATCAAAAGAAATAGCAATTTAAGTTGCATATTTTGAAACTGAGTACTTGCAAGAAACTCAAAACCTAAAGGGTACTTCCCGTAAACTCAGAAACTTGAAACTTGGCACGAAGAAATTTCATATAGCACAGACAAAGGAAAAATTACGAAAAGTAGACATTTTCAGTAAAATCATACAAAAAATATTTTTTTAAATTTTAAACTTACTACCTTTTTCTTCGTAAACGCGTAGAGGTATTAAATTGAAATTCATGTCAAATACTCAGGGCTATAGGACCTTTCAGATGTAGCAAAACCAAACTTTTATGTCAACGCAATCAAAAGAAATAGCAATTTAAGTTGCATATTTTGAAACAGAGTACTTGCAAGAAACTCAAAACCTAAAGGGTACTTCCCGTAAACTCAGAAACTTGAAACTTGGCACGAAGAAATGTCATATAGCACAGACAAAGGAAAAATTACGAAAAGTAGACATTTTTAGTAAAATCATACAAAAAATATTTTTTTAAATTTTAAACTTACTACCTTTTTCCTCGTAAACGCGTAGAGGTATTAAATTGAAATTCATATCAAATACTCAGGTCTATAATACCTTTCAGCTGTAGCAAAATCAAACTTCTACGTCAACTTTTACTTATATACCTACAGGTTTGTACGGAACCCTCGGTGCGCGAGTCCGACTCGCACTTGGCCGGCTTTTTTCTTTTAGTTTGAGTAGTTGGTAGAATTTAAAGATTTATTCTGTCGGTAATTTTTCTTTTCATATAGTTATAATAAATATGGGTATTAAGGGTGCCACATGAACGTTGCTTCTATAAGATACTTTCAATGGGTGTCACATGAGAGTTGTTTTAAATAACTTTTAATTGGTGTCACGTGAGCGTTGCTTCTATGAGACATTTTCAATTGGTGTCACATGAGCGTTGCTTATATAAGACGCTTTCAATGGGTGTTATATGAGCGTTGCTTCTATAAGACGCTTTCAAAGGGTGTCACATGAGTGTTGCTTCAATAAGACGCTAGCTAAAATACAATGGGAATCACATGGGCGTTGCTTCTATAAAACGCTTTTAATGAGTGTCACATGAGCGTTGCTTCTATAAAACACTTTCCATGGGTGTCACATGAGCGTTGCTTCTATAAGACGCTTTCAATGGGTGTCACACGAGCGTTTCTTCTATAAGGCGCTTTCAATAGTTGTCACATAGGAGTGGCTTTAAGGAACTATTAATGGGTGTCACATGAGCGTTGCTTCTATAAGACACTTTGAATTGGGTGTCACATGGTAGTCGCTCCTAAAAGTACTTTCAACATGCACAGATAATGTAATTTCAGATTAGTCTATAAGGCGACTAGGTAAAATTAATTGGTAATATGTTTTTAAAGTAGGCAAATACTTATTGCATTATTGTTATAAATACCTCAATTAACAACAACAAATTACGGTACGGTATTCAATTCAATTCAATTCAATCGTTTATTCATAAAATATACATTTTACACGTCAATATACAGAGTAAATTAATATTAAATTTAAGTCATAATAGTACCTACTTATAATACAGGGTGTTTGGTAACCGGATGCAAAGCCGAAAGTAGGAGATAGTCTAGGTCATGTAGAACATTTTTAGCCATACTTGTCTTAGACAAATGTTATTAGTTTTTTTTTTATTTAAATTTTAAGATTTGTCGGAGAAAACTGCAAAACTTCAGACTAAATCGATAATTAGAACTTTTTTTACTGCAGGTAGATTTTTTTTTGTTTTATTTCGTATTGTGCAATGTCTATCAAACACTAGAAAAGTGATTTCAAACATCTGTGTCTAAAGAAAACAAGTTGACAGCGATTTAAAATTTTAGTTACATGAAAATGTAAACGATTTAAGTGATTTCAAAGTACGATAAAAAAAAACTAAAATAGCCACGAATTTTCAAACCATTTTAAAAACATGCTTGGCTTTTACCCTTTTATTTAAGCTATCAAACACGACTGTAGCTACTGTATCCTTGAAAATAAGCCACCTAAACCAACTGGGTAGCTAAAATGTTTCACTCTACTTGTGATACTTGTGGTAGTTGTGGTGACGAATCTCATTATGATTTTACAATAAAACATTGGTTCTGAATACTAAGTTGGCATTGACTTGACATTTGACTTGTTTTAAAAGGGTTAAGTGTACTGGACAAAACTACCACATGCAATTTTAACAAACAAAGGCTTGCGGCGGTGAGTGACCAAAAGAGACTGATAGCGGCAGGCGGTGAGCGGCGTTAAACAAAGATGATCGGTTTTGTGCTTTATTGACAAAGATAAACTGATTAGCTACATGAGTATTTGTGCAAAAACTAGTAATTTAGTCTAGTTACAACTTCAGTTGCGATTAGACGTTCATTGTGGTTTAATTTCCCGCTCTCATCTCAATTTACCGTGTCAAGTTGTAGCTGCCGTAGGCGCTCCTTCACGTGTAATTACGACTTCTTCATTGTAAACATGGAGTTTACGAACGAAGAATACGCCGACATTATCTACATGTACTGCAAAGCTGACAGTAATGGAGCGATGGCCCGACGGATGTACCAAGAGCGTTTTCCAAACCGGAGATTGCCTAATGTGAGAGTGTTTTACAATTCATTCCGAAGGCTACGTGAGAATGGTATTGCTGTGCAACATGGAGGGACTCCAGGACGTAATCGCCCTGAAGTGGAGGAAGACGTTCTACAGGCATTTGCAGAGGATCCGAATACGAGCATCAGAGTGGTAGCTCGTAATCTGAACTTGTCCACATGGAAAGTATGGGCCACAATGAATCGTGAGGGAAAATATCCTTTTCGCGGCATCGGAGTTCAAGGTTTGGACGAAGGAGATCCTGCACGCCGAGTGGACTTCTGCCGATTTTTACTCAATGCGGATATCGAAGACCGACGTTTTTTGCGAAGCATTCTTTGGACCGATGAATCGAAATTTTCCCGGGAGGGGATCACAAATTTCCATAACCTACACCAATGGGCTGACAAAAACAACAATCCACATTGGAAAAAGCAAGTGTCCTTCCAAAGAAAGTTTTCCGTCAATGTGTGGGCTGGAATCATCGGCAGAGTCTTTATTGGGCCACATTTTTTGCCAAATAATTTAAATGGGGCAAATTATTTGGAATTTTTACAAAACGATTTGCCCAGGCTTATTGACGAAGACCAGCTGCCCGGTGCAGTGACATTTCAACACGACGGTTGTCCCGCCCATTACTCTCTGGCTGTAAGGGAGCATCTGGATAACTGTTTCCCGGACGGTTGGATCGGCAGAGGCGGACGAATCCCTTGGCCCGCTCGGTCACCTGATTTGACACCATTGGATTTTTTCGTTTGGGGCCGAGCTAAGGAGCTAGTCTACACACAAGAGGTCATTAATACCGTAGAAGAGCTGAGGGAGAGGATAGAAGCGGCGTTCGAAAGGATGAGGGAAGAAATGATATTCGGAACAACCACCACAGAAGTAAGAAAACGGGCTCGTGCTTGTATTCGAAACGGCGGGTCACATTTTGAAAACGAGCGATGATGTGTAATTTTAATGTGTTGATCGTAAAAATAAATAACTTATCTTTTATGCTTTTGTTTTAATTTACCCTAAACATTCCCTCTTATTAGTACAGGTAGCCTATTTTCAAAGATAAAATGGCTTGAGACATGATTGTCTTATCGCCCGCCGCCTGCCGCTATCAGTCCCTTTTGTCTCTCACCGCCGCAAGCCTTTGTTTGTTAAAATTGCATGTGGTAGTTTTGTCCAGTACACTTAACCCTTTTAAAACAAGTCAAATGTCAAGTCAACGCGAACTTAGTATTCAGAACCAATGTTTTATTGTAAAATCATAATGAGATTCGTCACCACAACTACCACAAGTATCACAAGTAGAGTGAAACATTTTAGCTACCCAGTTGGTTTAGGTGGCTTATTTTCAAGGATACAGTAGCTTGTGTTTGTCAGTGTTTGATAGCTTAAATAAAAGGGTAAAAGCCAAGCATGTTTTTAAAATGGTTTGAAAATTCGTGGCTATTTTAGTTTTTTTTTTATCGTACTTTGAAATCACTTAAATCGTTTACATTTTCATGTAACTAAAATTTTAAATCGCTGTCAACTTGTTTTCTGTAGACACAGATGTTTGAAATCACTTTTCTAGTGTTTGTTAGACATTGCACAATACGAAATAAAACAAAAAAAAAACCTACCTGCAGTAAAAAAAGTACTAATTATCGATTTAGTCTGAAGTTTTGCAGTTTTCTCCGACAAATCTTAAAATTTAAATTAAAAAAAAACTAATAACATTTGTCTAAGACAAGTATGGCTAAAAATGTTCTACATGACCTAGACTATCTCCTACTTTCGGCTTTGCATCCGGTTACCAAACACCCTGTATAATGCTAGGTTATACCTATATAGTATATTACTAAATTACAAATAGATACATTATTAACAATTTTTTACATAGTGATTTATTTAAGCAACACCTCCAAAGAACTCGTCAATCGAATACAAAGCATCTTTTGCAAGTTTTGCTTTCAATTTTTGTATAAACAACTTGTAACTTGGGGCTTGCCTAATTTCCAGAGGGATCATATTATAGACCTTTGGACCAATGGCGTTAAGACATTTTTTAGACTTACCCAGCCGTCTGTAAGGCAAGTTTAAGTTATGACGGCGTCGGGTGCGGGAGCAGTGCGCATCAGCGTTGGTAGGAAAGAGGTCAATGTGACTTCTGACGTACTTGGCCAGTTCCAGGATGTATAAGCCGGGTACAGTCAAGATCTCGTATTTTTGAAACAGCTCTTTTGCAGGATGATCCCAGCTTACACCTGCAATGGTGCGGACTGCTCTTTTTTGAAGTATGAATACTCTTTTACGTTCCGCAGCTGAGCCCCAGAGATCAATACCATGAGTTAATAAGGAGTTAAAATACCCGTAGTAGGCTTTTTTTACGTTTTTATAATTTAGGCACGGACGCAGTCTACTGAGCGCGGAGCGAGCAGAGGACAACCGAGGGCACAGTGCGTCAATCTGGGGCGCCCATTTTAAACCAGCATCAATAGTTAGTCCGAGATACTTTACTTGGTCTACTTGTGGTACAGGTTGGCCATTACACGTAATATTTAAAAGGTGTTCACTTAAGCCCCGTAATTGGAAGTGAATGATGTTAGTTTTTTCCACATATAGTACCATGCCATTCGCTGAAAACCAAGACGATATTTGATTCATTACTTCTTGCAGTTTTGTCTTTAATTGGAAGTAAGTCTCAACTGCGACAATAACACATCCGTCGTCAGCAAATAAAACAAACTCTGCCTGGTCAGAGGCCGAGGTGAGGTCGTTCATGAGCAAAATGAACAGGTTATTTCCCATTATCGAACCTTGTGGGACAGCACAGGGGCCTAGTTCCAGTAGGTCAGATTTTGTTCCATTTACTGACGTAAGCTGTTTTCGTGTCGTAAGGAACGAGTCTATTATTCGGTGAAAATTACCCGTGACGCCGTAGTGGTTGAGCTTGGCTAGCAGGAGCGGATGACTCACCAGTTCGAAGGCACGCGACAGGTCACAGAAGATCGCTGCCACCTGTCGCCGCCCGTCCAGCTAGCCTAATATGGTCGGGTTTTTATCGTCTGTCACCATAGCGGTCACGTTCTAACAAGTATGTAAGTGCGAAAGTGACGCATGACGTGATAGACGATAAAATGGCAACCATGATAGAGCACCAGGTGACCCATCACTCTGTCGATTACGTCACGCGCCGCGTCTATTGTAGATCGGCCCGGTTGATACGCATACTGCTGTTTATTTAGCAATAGGTTTTTATTGAAAAATGACATAAGTTCATCACTTAGAAGTCGCTCGAATACTTTTGAGAATATTGGAATTAATGAAATTGGTCTATAGTTTTTTAATTCGTGCTTCTCGCCCTTACCTTTGTAAACCGGCTGAACCTTGACCTTCTTCAAGTTAGTGGGATAAATTCCGTTTGTTACGCAATCGTTGAATAATTTAGAGATAATGTCTATAATAAATGGTGGGAGCATATCGAATAACCGTGTCGACATGTCGTTGATATCAGTTGAGCATTTCCGTTTGATTTTTTTCATAGCCGTGGCCACTTGTTGGCGCGAAAAACCATTGAGTTGAGAAACGCACACCTGTCGATCAATGTACTTATTAAGGTATTGAAGCGCTAGTGGTATGTCAGTGTGTGCGTTTAAGTTAATATTCGCGTCAACATAGCACCGGTTTAGGTTTGTCGCCAAGGCGGCGCATCGTTGAACCTCGTTCCGACCAGCTGATTTGCTTATCAGTGTCTCAAGTGCATCATTTTTATTTACATTCTTACCGGTCTCCTCGGCGATGATACGCCAGGAAGTACGGCTAATGTTGTTACTGTTAACTATTGATTTATTAATATAATCCCTCCGGGCTCTGCATAACTCATTGAAGTATACAGATTCTGTCTTTGTCAAGTCATTGGATAAATGACAATCGTCAGGGCTATTGCATAGCTGTCTTTTAATACATCGCAAACGCGACCGCAAAGCCCTTACTGAGTCGTTAACCCAAGACTTTGTTATATTTTTATGTGGATATTTCCTTATCGGAAAATGTAGGTCATAGTAGCGGGTAATAATGTCAAATACGGAATTCACAGTAAGATTCGTGGAAACAGGTTTATTTAAGAGAGATGTCCAGTCATAATTAATTAAACTTAAATTAAATTGGTCAATATTATAACTAGAAAATATACAACCTTATTACATTGATGCGTTATGTCAACTTTAAAGTTTGTAATTGTACATTTATGGTCAGATACATGCATTTCGTAAGAATTTGTACTTACAATTTCATGAATTGACATGTTTGAATAAGCATGGTCAATGCAGGATGCTTTCGTTTTACATATTCTTATAGAAAAGGACACAAATGATCTCAGTCCCGCAGACCTTATGGAATCCATTAGTTGTTTCTTTTCGGAGGTATTGCTTAATAAATCTACATTGAAATCACCTACAATGAGCACTTTATATTGCATTAGTGAGCGAAGTTCAATTAACTGGTTAAATCTGTCAAGGAATGACGAAAAGTTATTTTTTTCACCCGGTTGGGGTGGCGGTTTATACACACATATAACTATTACGTTTAGTCCAACAAGCTCAGTAGCACAGGCCTCAAGGTCCATTTCTTGGCTAAGTTGAAATACTTCCAGACGTTCCAATGTTAGATGCGAGGACCTGGTGAAGATGCATACACCACCGAAGTTCATTATATTAAGGGATGATATATCTGCTGAGGATAGCCAGTGTTCAGATAAACAGAGCACATCTACGTCTTTAAGAAGTTCAAGCTCACACTCTAACTTGTAGGTCTTGTTTTTTAGGCGGTTTATGTTTTGATGAATGACTGTTATTTGTTTCGATTCGATTTGCAGTTTAGCTGTTTTAACACCGATTGTTGGTTGAGGGCGTGTCTTCGTATGTGATGATAGGCAGCATTGAGATGACATATTGTTATTTGGAGCTTGTTTGAGCGCTAGCAGACGGGCTTCTCGCCCGCCGGGTGCTGCGGCGAAACCACTCGCTAACTTCTATTCCAGGCGGCCAGCTGGCCGGGTTCATGAAGTAATCATACCTATCATGAGGGACTGTAATGGAAAAGGAAGCGTAGTACTCATGCTTAAGTTTCAACTTATCCACTTTGTATCCCTCACAGTCATTTTTCTTTTTCATGTAGCGCAGCAGGATTTCGGCCGTAGTGTCAGTTTTAAAAAAACAGGCATGAATGCGCCTTACTTTGTCCATTGTTTGAAGTTCTGGATCTGCTGTTCCGGTACCCTTTATTGCAGACCTTTTGTTATTTTTGCGGTTTTTCTTTGAACGTGGTTTCATCCATGGGCCATCATCATTGCCTCCTTCATTTTCTGAGACGTCCGAGACGATTGTTAATGGAGATAAGGGTTCTAGTGTTAGTTCAGGTTGGTTACATGTTTTTGATTCCGTTGCCTGCAAGTTAGTGCAAGCTGTAGGTAGCTCTTGTTTATTATCTGCGACTACGTTGACGTCAGAAGTATCTATAGCCAGTGTCGGGGGAGTCACAGATGCGTTCAATTTTCTACCTTTTGTAGTTCGATTTAACGCTGCGGTTGCATTGAGGCGTGCCAGGCGCTGCGGACGCGGCTGTAGCTGTGTTGGGGTAATCGTTTGTTTTTTTGGCTGAGACTTTGGGGTAGATTCATTCCCATCTGTCTTGCCCATTAGCTCGCGTATTAGTTGAGACTGATCCGATATCTTCGTGTTTTGCTCATTAATAACGTTTTCTAAACCCTTCACTTTATCCATCAGTTTAGACACGTTTTCGAGCACCTTTTGCACGTCACTTTCAATACTACTGAGAGACATTTTATATTATTTGCGAATCAATTACGGCGGAGTAATGTCGCACGCAACCATCCCGTAGCGGGTCGCGGGGGAACTGTGGTACAGTACCGTTTAGTTGTAGTACACATGTCCCATTACTACGCAACCACGTGACAGCGTGGTGATAGCGCGCGGTCCTTGAATCGACCAATCGCAGCGCCGCTATCACCCACCCGCCCCTCACGTCTTCCGTAAGACTTGGTGACTCGCGGCGCGAACAAAATGAGCAACATTTTTACTCTATAGGAGGTTATCTGTGGTAACAAATGTTTATATTGTACTTAGGGCATTTTAGTAGTAAGCAATAATCAATGTGAGACTATGGCAAGGACGATAATAGCGCCTTGTCTGTCATACCTATTGAATGTTCTATCTATAAGACCATCCCATTCGGTCTTGGTATTATTATTACCTAATATTACACCCCGTCTATACCTAATATTACTAAGTATGACCGGCATTGTGGAACAGTATCGTTTTTCCTGCAAGACTCTGTACTATCGATTGTATGGATTTCACGTTTCCAAACCATAATCAACAAGGTGTTTGTTTGTTTGCGATTGCGACGTCATCTACGCATATATTAGCGCGTTTATCCTCATTCTAGGGGCGTGGCTAGAAAGCCATACCACGGATTTAATAGTGAAATGAGGTTAGTTGAAAACATCAGAAGTGGGATGCGTTACAGAGTTCCGTCTCATCTCAGCCAGAACCATTATAACTTAGTGGAGATTTTAGATGGTAACGTACACTTATGGAACTGATATTACAAGTTTTGTTCTTTTACATTATGTAGTAGAAATGTAGGGTGGTTTTCGAAGCCAACTAGAATCAACTGCTTGGAGGGCGTCCATTAATCGCGTCATACGTTTTTGGCTTGTTTTAGACCCCCCCTCCCCCATGGTGATCTTGGGTGATATTTTCAGGACCCCTCCCCTCCCCCTCCAATATGACGTGTAATTTTTTTGCTAACTAAAGTAAGTACAGTTTTCTAACACATGAACCTACGTAACGTACGTTCACGTGAAGGTTAAAAAAATGAAACTACATGGATACCTCACCGTTTTAATTAAAATTATCTTTAATAGAAAAGAAACCGGCCAAGTGCGTATCGGATCACGCATAATCGAGCGTACCTACAATCGAAAAACTAATATCAAAAGGTCGTATCTGCCTATGAAAGAAGTTTTCTTGGAGATAACTCCATAGTTTCTTAACCGATAATGTTCAAAACAATTTTCGTTCAAAGAATATACATACAATGATGTATCTTCTAAATATTTTTCATATTTTTTGGATCTCCGGTTCAAAAGTTACAGGGGGGCACAATTTTTAGACTTACGTTACGGGTGATCATTCTTAAAACATTCAGTAAATGGAGAAATGTTTAAACAAACCTCAATGTTATCAACCGACTTCAAGATTTCGAAGGAGGAGGTTATCAACTCGTCGGAATCTTTGTTTTTGCTATTTTTTTTGTATGTTCACCGATTATTCGAAGACGTATGGATGGATATGGACCGATTTAGAAAATTCTTTTTTTTGTTTAAAGTTTTGTTTAAAGAGTTAGTCCGACTGTAACCAGGTCAGGATCTGATGATGGAATCCTGGAGAAATCGAGGCAACTCTTCAACTATTATAGGCACAGCATTAGTGATTTGAGTATTTTTTACAGCAGCTCGAGCATTTGCTTTTCGAAAGGTGGAGGCTAAGTGAAATCGGTTCTTTTTTGATTAAAATTATTTTTAAATACCTATATTACCTATCGAGTGATGTGCAACACGTTGATATTTGGTAAAAATTTTTTTTTGACAAGTAGTTACATATCTGGAGTGTCCCCCATGAAAATATCTTTTTCAGCAAAAATTAGTAGCGGCGTACAAAATACACCTTATGTTAAAATTTTATTAAATATGTTTTATAGTTTCCGAGTAAAATAGCTGTGACATACGGACGGACAGACGGACATAACGAAACCGGTTACGTTTTTGCCATTTTGGCTGCGGAACCCTAAAAACCTACTTCACAAAATAATATTTTAAATGCCATTAAAATTATTGACAACCATAGTATATCTCATAACTTAAGTCATAACAATTTAACGGCCTCCTAGCCCAGTCGGTAGTGACCCTGCCTATGAAGCAGGAGGTCCCGGGTTCAAATCCTGGTAAGGGCATTTATTTGTGTGTTTATCACGAATATTTGTTCCTGAGTTATGGGTGTTTCCTATGTATCTAAGTATATATTTATCTATATAAGTATGTATATCGTCGCCTAGTACCCATAGTACAAGCTTTGCTTAGTTTGGGACTAGGTTGATTTGTGTAAGATTGTCCCCAAATATTTATTTATTTATTTATTTATTTAATTAGTCCCAAGACGTAAAAAACCTTGTCGTGGAGGAGTTCCATTCTGGTCTTCACGAGCAGTTTCTATTTCACTAAAAAGCACTATTTAAATGCAATTGTTTGGTTTTTAGATTTAAAAAAAAATCGCTATACGTCTGCTTAAGGTTGCAGGAGTTCCCTTGATTCCTCGTGGATATTTCCGGGCATTCCGCCAATCCGTCATTAGAAATGGATTTTAACAAAAATGAGATCAATCTAAGAGACGCCGTGCATAAAGCATAGCGACGCCCTGCCCGCTCAAATGATTTCGCAGACACTCGTCAAATCCTTAATTCGTCAAGTTAGAGGTTAGCCAAATCCTTGATTCGTCAAGTTGGAGATTCGTCAAATCCTTGATTCGTCAAGTTAGAGGTTAGCCAAATCCTTGATTCGTCAAGTTAGAGATTCGTCAAATCCTTGATTCGTCAAGTTAGAGACTCGCCAAATCCTGGATTCGTCAAATTATTATCTGAGCACACGTAACCAAGAACAAAATGATAAATTGATAATAAAATAATAGGCATATAATATTATAAGCAGAACCTGTTTATCGCAACCTTCAACCACCACCAAAGACGTCACTACTTGTACCTAGCTACAGCTATAGCGCCGTGCGCGCAGCCATCATCCCGACCGCCCGCCATTGACCTGGTGGTGCTTGCAGCGAACGGACATCTCTGGAATCTCTGTTTGTCGTAGGATCGCGTGAGCCATATCCAAGGATGATATAGACATGGATGGACAATATCCATACAAAATCGCGTTCAGGCTATACGTCTGTTTCGGTACTAAGTGCCACAGCGCCATCTGTCGAGTCTGTAGTCGAGTTATTCTGTCAGCGTTAAGCGACGAACAAAGTATTAGAAACTAGGATTTAGTGTCTGGTCTGACCGATAGATGACGCTAGTGCTTTAACCTGAAATAAGGGAACGCGATCCTACGACAAACAGAGATTCCAGAGATGTCTGTTCGCTGCAAGCACCACGAGGTCAATGGCGGGCGGTCGGGATGATGGCTGCGTGCACGGCGCTATAGCTGTAGCTAGGTACAAGTAGTGACGTCATTGGTGGTGGTTGAAGGTGGCGATAAACAGATTCTGCTTATAATATATGCCTATTATTTTATTATCAATTTATATTTTGTTCTTGGTTACGTGTGCTCAGATAATAATTTGACGAATCCAGGATTTGGCGAGTCTCTAACTTGACGACTCAAGGATTTGACGAATCTCTAACTTGACGAATCAAGGATTTGGCTAACCTCTAACTTGACGAATCAAGGATTTGACGAATCTCCAACTTGACGAATCAAGGATTTGGCTAACCTCTAACTTGACGAATTAAGGATTTGACGAGTGTCTGCGAAATCGCTCAAATGAACGCTGCCAACTGCGAGGCAAATTTCCGCGCGCAAATTTTAATCTGGTTTCAGCAGTTTGGTTAATTTAAAAGTTGATAATTTTTATTTTATTGAATATAGTGGCACGGAGAAACAAAAAAATTACACGTGATATGTGTCCATACCCCCCCCCCGCCCCTGTGGTGATCATTGGTGATTTTTTCTTGACCCCCTCCCCGCCTATACAATATGACGCGATTAATGGACGCCCCCTTGATGAGGTGAGTGTAGGTATTTCCATCTGTCTCCGTCACGAACGTGTGCGGTAAGGCGATGGCGCGGACTAATGGGAATGATTTCAATGAAAAACATGTTCAATGGAATACAACTAGGCGTTCCATCCCTTCCTTTCATTTACCTACGCATGTACCTGAAGAATGAAACCTCGTTGCACGTTGGGGAAAGCTATTGCATTCAGCCTCAAAAATATGTATGTAAGTATGCGAGACCTAGATTACCTAGTCAAAAGTATAAGTTACTTTACGGGATACCGTTTTTCACAGACGCGTGACAAATTCAATGATTCAGAAATAAAACTCTTTATTCGAGAGTCCTACTTCACGTTAAAGTATACATCAAAGTTTATACGTCGAAAGGGAAACTAATGCGGTGTCTTCTAGCTTTTGTTAAGCTTCGTAATACTGTTTATGCGCAGCGCAGTTAGTATTTCCTCAATAATTCGTTGGCATTCTTTCTCAAGGCAAAGCCAAGTTTTTGTGCGGGTTTTCTAGTTCTCCTGGCAGATTGCCTAAATGTCTGTGATTGAAAGCGTCAGGGTCTTGGTCGCACGTGTATCATTCATTTTCATTACCATTAAATATCTTCGCTGTTTTTCATATTTTGACAAGAAGTCTGACTCACAATAAAATTAGTATGCTACTAAGTTTATGTTATATACGACTCAGCAAAGAACAAGATACAACAAAGTAGTTGCTACAGATATGTTGAAAAATTCGTTCGATTTAATTCATTTCCTATACTACAAGTAAAAGTAAAGTATTAGTAGTAAATGTAGTAATAATAACTACTAATACGTAATATGTTATTTATGACTCTCTAATCACTACATAGTATAGAACAAAGTCGCTTTCCGCTGTCTATCCCTATGTATGCTTATATTTTAAAAACTACGCAACGGATTTAGATTCGTTTTTTTAATAGAGATAGAGTGATTCAAGAGGAAGGTTTATATGTATAATACATGCATAATATACTCGTAGTAGAGAAACACTGGTAATTTTTGAGGTTCCTATGTGATGTCGTAAATAAACACATTTTTTTGCACTTACATTGCAAACGCCCTACGAGATAGATCAAAATAATGTACTACAGTATTATACACCTTAAAAAGGTCCACAAAAAAGTCCGCGATGGTATGTATATGTGTATCTCCTAGGGATAACCCACAATAACCATTTTTTATCCCGTGCGAAGCTGGGGCAGGTCGCTAGTAGTTGCTAAAATGTCAAATCAGCGCTGTGCCATATTTTCTGCATATTTTTTTGATAGGCACGTTGTTAAATCAGTATTCTATTTTATATTATTTTCGGAAAACAACATTAGTTTCTCACAAAACACAGTTGTTCAGTTAACTCTACCTTTGAAACTCCTGGCGACGTATATAACGTTTATAATTTCTAACATAATCAATGTTCGACAGATGGTAGGCATCGGCACCGACAAAGTGAACATCGCCGACAACCGCTTCAGGTTCACGTCTCTCCTCGGTGAGGACGAGCACTCCTACGGCCTCTCGTATAAAGGCGCGGTGCGACACGACGCGAAGCGGGCCGACAGCCCGGGCTTCTGTCGCGGATCTATAGTGGGCGTTCGCGTCGACATGTGGCAGGGCACGCTGGAGTTCTACCTCAACAGGAAGCCGCAAGGTAAGCTGTCTAGCTGTAATGAGACCTGCCGTATAAGTAAAGGGGCGGTACGATACGACGCCAAGCGGGCCGACAGGCCGTGCTTCTGTCGCGGCTCCATAGTGGGTGTTCGCGTCGACATGTGGCAGGGCAAGCTGGAGTTCTACCTCAACAGGAAGCCGCAAGGTAAGCTGTCTAGCTGTAATGAGACCTGTCGTATAAGTAAAGGGGCGGTACGATACGACGCCAAGCGGGCCGACAGGCCGTGCTTCTGTCGCGGCTCCATAGTGGGTGTTCGCGTTGACATGTGGCAGGGCAAGCTGGAGTTGTACCTCAACAGGAAGCCGCAAGGTAAGCTGTCTAGCTGTAGCGACACGATGACGAGCGGGCCGACGATAGTGGGCGTTTGTGTCGACATCTGGCAGGGCACGCTGGAGTACTACCTCAACAGGAAACCGCAAGGTAAGCTAGACAGCTGTAGCGACACGACGACGATCGGGCCGACATCCCGGGCTTCTGTCGCGGCTCCATTGTGGGTGTTGACATGTGGCAGGGCAAGCTGCAGTTTTACCTCAACAGGAAGCCGCAAGGTAAGCTGTCTGGCTGTAGCGACACGACGACGAGCGAGCCGACAGCCCGGGCTTCTGTCGCGGCTCTATAGTGGACGTTCGCGTCGAAATGTTGCAGGTAACGCTAATGTACATATAGGAATAATGTATTTGGCCATACGATTAAATAAGGTAACGCTGGAGTTCTACCTCAACAGGAAGCTGCAAGGTAGGCTGTCTAGCTGTAGGGATGCCGCCTAACGTGCCGACTATGGAGTTTGATCTGATTTCACCAATAAGACGAGATCCGTCATGTGAGACATCGACAGTATCGACACCGTCCTAATTTAGTATAAACACATTAGAACTAAAATAAATAAAAGTACTTCATTTCCAACTGATTAAACACGATTTATATAATAGTGCCGGCCGGATTATAGCCCACCTAATGAAGGAAAACTAAGAGGAAATAATTCGTGTATAGCCAAATTTTTGTGTAGTTGTAGGCAAAGGTATCTTACACAACATACTAAAAGTACCGGTGGATGGGGGTGCCGCTAGCGGAAAGGGGGGGGTGTAAAGGTCCCTAATTTTGGTTTTTCGTAAATAACTCGGTAACGGTGGCTCATACGAAAAAATGTTCTATTGCTTAATTCATCCACATCAAATTTTCTATAAAAAAGATTATTTGCAATTTTTTGCTAGGATCAATGTTTAATGAGATATCGAGGAAATACGATAAACACTTTTTTAAACTTTCGGAGCCAATATTTACGAAAGTATTAGTTTTATCCAAAAGTGGTTTCAGAATACCCTTATTTTTTTTAAAAGACCTATCTAATGATACCCCACACATTAGGGTTGGAGTAAAAAAAATATTTACCCCCCACTCCATGTGTACGGGAGGTACCCGAAAGAATAATATTTTTTCACATTTTGTTTTAAAACTTTGTCTGCGTAATTAAAACACATACTTATACGAAATTTCATTTCTCTAGTACTAGCCATCACTGAGCAGGGTGAGGAGGGGTCCTACCCTTGGAGTTTCGGCATGTCCGTCTGTCCCCGTCTGTCCGTCCACGGCTTTGCTCAGTGATGTTTAGTACTAGACATCTAGACGGACAGATGGGGTCAGACGGACATGGCGAAACTATAAGGGTAGGAAGTGAGGTAGCAGGGTGAGCAGCCTGCTCAGTGATGGTTAGTATTAGAAAATAAAAAAATCGTGTGAGTATGTACTTTATTCACGCCGGCAAAGTTTTAAAACAAAATGTGAAAAAATATTATTTTTTCGGGTACCTCCCGTACACATGGAGTGGGGGGGTAAAAATTATTTTTACTCCAACCCTAATGTGTGGGGTATCGTTGGATAGGTCTTTTTAAAACAATAAGGGTATTCTGAAACAATTTTTGGACAAAACTAATACTTTCGTAAATATTAGCTCCGAAAGTTTAAAAAAGTGTTTATCGTATTTCCTCGATATCTCATTAAACATTGATCCTAGCAAAAAATTGCAAAGAATCTTTTTTATAGAAATTTAGATGTGGATGAATTAAGCAATAAAACATTTTTTCGTATGAGCTACCGTTACCGAGTTATTTACGAAAAACCAAAATAAGGGACATTTACACCCCCCTCACCCCGCTAGCGGCGCCCCCATCCACCGGTACTTTTAGTATGTTGTGTAAGATACCTTTGCCTACAACTACACCAAAATTCAGCTATACACGAATTACTTCCCTTATCAGGCAGTTAAGCGTCTTCGTTTGGTGAGCTATTAACAATTAATCAAACAAAGGATCTGGGTTAATCTTTGTTAATTACACAACCTTGTAATTAATATGCATTATCTAGTAGAGCGACATTGTAAATAGTGTCGCGTGCCTTTTGCACAGTGTTGGGTGCAGTCGGTAATCTTTGATAATCTGTTAAGTAAATTTAATTAGGTAATCATAATCACTAATCATAATCAGTCGTGCGTTGTCTAACGCTACCGTTTGTAATGGTTGTAATATTGAAGTAGGAACCTATTAGAGATATTTTATTATGTAATTATTATCTATTGTACCCACAACTGCCTATCACTACGACTTTATTCTAAAGGAATGGGCAGATATCCCTAAATCCCTTCACTAGATATTATAAGCGTAGATTTTGTTAGAATCATAGACATGATGAAAGACCGACAGACTCAAGAAAACCAAAAATATGTGAAATTAAATTATGAAAATTCGGTATTTAAGGGGGCGTCCATTAATCGCGTCATATTGTATAGGCGGGGAGGGGGTCAAGAAAAAATCACCAATGATCACCACAGGGGAGGGGGGGGGTATGGACACATATCACGTATAATTTTTTTGTTTCTCCGTGCCACTATATTCAATAAAATAAAAATTATCAACTTTTAAATTAACCAAACTGCTGAAACCAGATTAAAATTTGCGCGCGGAAATTTGCCTCGCAGTTGGCAGCGTTCATTTGAGCGGGCAGGGCGTCGCTATGCTTTATGCACGGCGTCTCTTAGATTGATCTCATTTTTGTTAAAATCCATTTCTAATGACGGATTGGCGGAATGCCCGGAAATATCCACGAGGAATCAAGGGAACTCCTGCAACCTTAAGCAGACGTATAGCGATTTTTTTTTTAAATCTAAAAACCAAACAATTGCATTTAAATAGTGATTTTTAGTGAAATAGAAACTGCTCGTGAAGACCAGAATGGAACTCCTCCACGACAAGGTTTTTTACGTCTTGGGACTAATTGTTATGACTTATGAGATATACTATGGTTGTCAATAATTTTAATGGTATTTAAAATATTATTTTGTGAAGTAGGTTTTTAGGGTTCCGCAGCCAAAATGGCAAAAACGTAACCGGTTTCGTTATGTCCGTCTGTCCGTCTGTCCGTCCGTATGTCACAGCTATTTTACTCGGAAACTATAAAACATATTTTAATAAAATTTTAACATAAGGTGTATTTTGTACGCCGCTACTAATTTTTGCTGAAAAAGATATTTTCATGGGGGACACTCCAGATATGTAACTACTTGTCAAAAAAAAATTTTTACCAAATATCAACGTGTTGCACATCACTCGATAGGTAATATAGGTATTTAAAAATAATTTTAATCAAAAAAGAACCGATTTCACTTAGCCTCCACCTTTCGAAAAGCAAATGCTCGAGCTGCTGTAAAAAATACTCAAATCACTAATGCTGTGCCTATAATAGTTGAAGAGTTGCCTCGATTTCTCCAGGATTCCATCATCAGATCCTGACCTGGTTACAGTCGGACTAACTCTTTAAACAAAACTTTAAACAAAAAAAAGAATTTTCTAAATCGGTCCATATCCATCCATACGTCTTCGAATAATCGGTGAACATACAAAAAAAATAGCAAAAACAAAGATTCCGACGAGTTGATAACCTCCTCCTTCGAAATCTTGAAGTCGGTTGATAACATTGAGGTTTGTTTAAACATTTCTCCATTTACTGAATGTTTTAAGAATGATCACCCGTAACGTAAGTCTAAAAATTGTGCCCCCCTGTAACTTTTGAACCGGAGATCCAAAAAATATGAAAAATATTTAGAAGATACATCATTGTATGTATATTCTTTGAACGAAAATTGTTTTGAACATTATCGGTTAAGAAACTATGGAGTTATCTCCAAGAAAACTTCTTTCATAGGCAGATACGACCTTTTGATATTAGTTTTTCGATTGTAGGTACGCTCGATTATGCGTGATCCGATACGCACTTGGCCGGTTTCTTTTCTATTAAAGATAATTTTAATTAAAACGGTGAGGTATCCATGTAGTTTCATTTTTTTAACCTTCACGTGAACGTACGTTACGTAGGTTCATGTGTTAGAAAACTGTACTTACTTTAGTTAGCAAAAAAATTACACGTCATATTGGAGGGGGAGGGGAGGGGTCCTGAAAATATCACCCAAGATCACCATGGGGGAGGGGGGGTCTAAAACAAGCCAAAAACGTATGACGCGATTAATGGACGCCCTCTAAGGTGGTCTTCAAGATTTAATGAAAAACGTACATAAAACAACTACAACAAGGTGCAAACTTTAACAAGGTTCAGTTTGGTACAATTCATGAAATTTAAACTGACGCTGTTACTTCTGCAAAAATAGTCGCTGCGACGCCATTTACTGTGCCAGTTTTTGCGTGCTGGTTATGATTCTCGGTATTATATGTGTGATAAATATGTGTCAAATGGTTAGAATGAATACAATTTACAAACATCTGTATGAAAATAAATATTTTCTTATCACAGATTATCTCTACTTACCTAGTGTCTGTTCTCGTTTAGAGTCTTAATGTCATAAAAAGATATGTGGAAAGTTTTTATTTGTACATCGGCGTAACTGTCGACAAATTATTTCTCGAAATATTTGTGTTTTTGTGTCACGAAATCACTACATAGTATAAAACAAAGTCGCATTCCGCTGTTTGTCCCTATGTATGCTTAGATCTTTAAAACTAAGCAACGGATTTTGATGCGGTTTTTTTAATAGATAGAGTGATTCAAGAGGAAGGTTTATATGTATAATACGTGCATAATATAGTAGAGAAACACTGATGATTTTAGAGGTTTCTAATGTGATGTCGTAAATAAAACTATTTTTTGCGCTTACATTGCAAACGCTGGCTGAGTCCTAAGAGATAGATCAAAATAATGTACTACAGTATTGTACATCTTAAAAAGGTCTACCAAAAAGTCCGCGATGGTATATGTCTATCTCTTAGGGATAACCCACAATAACCATTTTTTATCCCGTGCGAAGCCGGGGCGGGTCGCTAGTCTTAACTATAATTATATGTAACTTATGCTTATCAAATTATCAGTAGACATTGAAGATAATGTAACATCAGGGGCTCTAATTGGATACCTATTTATATACCTATGCAATTTATCGCTAAAGTTTACTATGTGGTGCTGTTGGTGCTGTTCATTGTTTCATTCTTAGGCGACGACGGCTGCGACGCAGCGAGCGGCGAGACGAGCGGTCGCCGCTGTCATCCAGAACAGGTCCATTCAAGTCTATGAATTTTGATCGAGGCGCGCGAGCCCGCTGCTCGCGCCCACCATTCCGAGCGTCACGATCAAAATCTATAGACTTGAATAGATGTGTTTTGAATGACAGCGGCGGCCGCGTCGCAGTCGCAATTTCCTGCGCCGGTCGCGTGTATCGAGTTCGCGGCCTTAAAACCACTGGCAGCGACTTTTATTTGAAAATCTCTTTCGGTTGTTTATTTCTTCGCTCTAGGTACATTCGAGCGGTATAGAAAGGCAGATAGTCAATCGAATTTCTATGCCTGTGATAAGCCCCTTGGCCTCTTAGCATAACATGAGTTGACGCGAGCGACTTCATACTTCGAGTCACGCCTGAAGTATAGAGAGTCGCGCGACAGGGCTGAGCACGTTTGTCAGTAACTGATGTCACCGTCTTTACGTTTCTCTCAAAGTCCGGTTAGATATGGTTAAAATAAATTTAGAATGAGTATAGAAACCACGCATTGGCAAAACACAGACTATACCTTTCCTACTTCCTTATAGAGAGCATTAGCCCTGAGTGTTAGTTTTTGTCTGGTACACCGAAAAAAATTAAGCCCAACTAGATGCATTTCTAGTAAAATGTTTGGAATAAAAATTTATTTATTTACTATATCTATCTTTATGATAACTTTTACTAAGTGCTCTTAGCTTCAACAGACACTTATTAGCCTCATATGCAGTCAAGATACATAAGATCTTCATTGAAGCAAACATATATTTTTTTTCAGTGTATCTACCTAATTATTTGGAACTTCAAGAAAGTCTATATTAACTAGGTAATTAAAGAAATTATTAGTAACAATATGAAAGAAGAGAAAAAGCTAAATAAACAAGTATTTTTACTACCTATTTTTTTTATCTCTCTACAACTTACAAGGAAATTACAAAAAAATGCACCTATTGTTTGAGAGTGGTTTATAGGTATATTATTTTATAGCATTGTTATCATTTGGTCACACAAATGAGGCGTCCAATTAAAATTATCCCAATAACTATATACGAGGATGCATTGTTGGTATGATAGTAACATCGTAAACACGTGTAAACTTTTATTATCTGAGTGACAACAACATTGTAATAAACATATGAAGGACAGAACGGTCGGCATTGCATAACGTTTTCTTTCAATATCTCATTTGGAACAAAGACACTTACGAGCTATTAGTATATTAAGCTTTTACCCTAAACTCAAAGATATAGTTTGTCCGGAAAGAGAAGTGTCGTGGTTTATATTTATTTATTTTATCGTATGGCTACATGTCACTGGATATAGATAGGCATTTCTTCCCTGGGGTAGTAGTAGTGGGAAAGCAGATGATAAAGATAATCCAGTAAGTGCTGCGAGGTCCAGATGCATTCTACGACATTTGTCTCTCTGGACAGACTCTACATAGTCCCCGTTCTGTATTGACTATTAAGTTGAATGGCTTGAAATTAACTGTTGACTGCATTTTTACAAGCTTTTATTTAGTTTCACCTGTCCCGTTGTCTGTAATCAAATCTTGTAAGTTAAATTTGACCCACTTCCCGGTTACCGATTGAACTGAAATTTTGCACGCGTATCAATGCAATATTATGAATATTATGATGACATGGAGTTGATCTGATGATGGAGTTGGAAGGTGGCCAAAGGAACTCTACATTATCCCGTCTTGTTTGGGCTCGTTGTATTTGTCTCGGTGAGTAGTTAGATATTGTATATCAAAAAGTAGAGTTAGCAATAAAGGCCCGTCTCAAAAATTAAATTCTCTATCTATGAATACAGAAAGTACATTTACGCCTTAAAGGTAGCTACATATAAAGTCATTAATGATAATGTCTCTATATCTATCGAAATACAATCCAGTTATTAATAGTATTATAAGATAAGCCAATCACGTTACAATGTTGCATTTAATCCTTTGCTAGTTTGCGCACTAATTGGTTGAGTTGTAATTAAACTTGTTAAGCTGCAAAGTAATTAAGTCTAACCTACGTAGTACAGTGTGCATCGTAAAGATGTTCTTATATTTCATCGCTATCGCGTTGGTTTGAGAGAATAAAAGGATGACATAGTGGTAATGACAGTTGGATATTGTTATTACCCCTCTGCCAGGGGCGATCACATAGTGGTAATGACAGCCTACATCGCTTTACGGATTACGAAGATTAAGTGTCATGTCTTTGAGTATATTTGTGGTAGTGATATATTAAAAGCATTAAAAAATTGTCATAGTAGATTATGTAACTGTTACGTAATAAGGGTCCTTAAAACACTAGTGTCGAGTGTTTTAAGGTACAGTTGCATACACTGCTTTATCTACACACATATTGTAAGTCCTAAATGACGTGTTCGGAATCCATTAGAATGACCGCCATTGCATCGCTATGGCCAACTCGATTGTGCGAACGGTCGGGGTGGAGGGCCGGATTTTCATTACCAAAATCGGTGTTCTAAATTTGAAACCCATAACTTATAAAGATTTGAGCATGTAATGTTAAAATGACGTTACTGCCACAGATAAACTTATCATAGTAAAATAGGTAGTTGTAATGCTGGCCATTGCCTATACCGTTTTTGAACACGTTTTAGGAGACTTACAGTGTGAGTGTAATTAAAAAAAATTATTGCTTGCGAAGTCATACAGCAGCTGTGTTTGATAATCAATTCAATTCTTAAATAAAGCTCTAGTACTATAGGGTTTCATTCCAACAATAATGTCAATATTAGCTCTCAGAAATTAAAAACTATAAATCATTCCACAGCATTTCTTACTGTTGCATACTTTGATTTTCTTATTAAGCAATTTAGTGACATTGGCTTGCACAATTATGGCACCTGACTTGATTGTCTGCCTTTTATAATTGAGTCATTTTGTGACCATTGAAATATACAGTGTTTCATATCAGCTTAATGAAGGATCTCATTATGTGTCCGTCGTATAATTATTAACCTTGATTAATAATACTGTACTCTGTACGGCAGGGGCGTATTTACCCTAGGGCCAAAAGGGCCATGGTCCGGGGCGGCAGGACGCCAGGGGCGGCGTCTGTCGCCCTACGCGCTGGGTTCAGGGCGCCGGTCAGTAATAGTAACGGCCCATACGGCCCTTATGGCCCGGTGCGCCCAATTTTAAAATACGCCTCGGCTGTACGGGCAAAATAATAAAAAACATACTGTCCCCGGGCATTATAACAAGTCACTCAATTGGCTGTCCGAATACCTACTCATTAAAGGTACAGTGAACGAGAAAGAGAACGTGTCATCGGCACCGTCCCTTAGAAAGGTCCAAGGGAAAAATAAGATTGGTGGCATTTCGCTGTTAAACATCGATTTTGTTAGACACTATTAGAAGTATTATTAGACAAGGACAATTCTGTACGTACAGTCAAGTGTAAAAATATGGATGTACTCATCTTACTCAAAAATATGTCCCATAGTATCTTATTCCGTTGTAATAAGTGCGTAGTACCATATTTATGAGACGATTTTTTCGATACGTATTTTTGCACTTGACTGTACTATTATCTTATCTATATAATATTTATCGTGCTACGGGTCAAGTTATTGAATGAATGTTAAAAAGAATGATAAAGAACGAAATCCGCTCTGAAAGGTCTCCGGTCAATACCACGCCTTGTCAACATGCGATTTCATGGTCGATCAATCAGCATAGCCACTGATGAGACCTAAGGTTGACAAGGTTCTCCCTTATTCCTGATATAGTACCTGATATTGATATATTGGTTTTTTTTTATATTACATTGAGCCTATTTTGATAAATCCGGTGTCATTCGACACATCTTTCAAGGTCTTCATATTTGGGTTTAAGTGTGAACCTTTCTTCCTGTTAACTAATCAACACTTCTCATTTACAGGCATATCGTTCTACAACCTCCGCCGACACCAGAACCTTTTCCCAATGGTGTGTTCAACCGCGGCGCAATCCACCATGCGTCTTATATATGCGGCGTCGTGGCGGGCGTCTCTGTTGGTAGACGCCGCGAAGATACTCTCAGCGTCAGTCAGTGAGGAGGAGAGAGCGAGGATACCGCCAGGGCTGTGGCGACTGTTCAGGCCACACTTCTGGATTCTGATGCCTACTGAAGGTGAGATTCATGTAATATCGCAGTCCACCATGCGTTTTATATATGCAGCGTTGTGCGGGCGTCTCTGTTGGTCGACGCCGCGAAGATACTATCAGCGTCAGTCAGTGAGGAGGAGAGAGCGAGGATACCGCCAGGTCTGTGGCGACTGTTCAGGCCGCACTTCTGGATTCTGATGCCTACTGAAGGTGAGATTCATGTAATATCGCAGTCCACCATGCGTTTTATATATGCAGCGTTGGGCGGGCGTCTCTATTGGTCGACGCGGTATGCCGCGAAGATACTATAACATACAAAACAAAATATTATTCTGTACCTGTTTTTATGAGAAATATGAAGTACTTACTTCTTTTTATTTCAATGCTCTTGCTCTACGTATACTTAGCAATCTCATAAAATCCTCATAATCCTCATAAAAAATTCTAAGAACACACGGAAAAGTTCTTCTCGAACAAAAACGTGATATCTCATGAAGTAATGAGCCTGACCTACAAAAAACATGATAACTGTTGTTAGATGCCGTTTAATAACGTTATTTGTAGCGATAAAGAGTTTAAACAGGTGTGAGTGACTGATAATGTTAAATAGTGGTTGACGAACTATAGTTAATGAATTACACAATGTGACCCAATTTGATACCATGCGGGCAAACATAATAATTATTTAGAACTAAAAAAATAAACTTAACCTTTTAGCCGCCAAGCATTGAACAAAAATGACGCGCCACCGACGCCACGTAATCGCGTTTTGTCAAGCGAAATTGAACTTTGCGGAAGCCCGCGTAGGTCCCTATTGCATTACAAAGCCAGTCGGCTGTAGCCGTCGTTGGCGTCCATGCGACAACTTTTTGATGTCGGCCACAGCCGACTGTGGTGGTCAAAGGGTTAACAATATAATATATGATGAATTATTCCTCGTGGTGTTAGTTTTTTTATATATAATATCTCTAGCCTTTGCCTAAGACTTAGGGTGGGCTGCACCACGCACAACTAACGAACTCATTAACGTTAGATATGGCGACGGAGCTGTCATCCCATAGAAAAGTGTCCCTTAGGGCCGGTTGCACCAAACCGTCTGTTAACTTCAAACATCATCGTTAAAAAAATCTTGTATGTAAAGTTTGACAGTTTTCTATGGGATGACAGCTCTATCGCCATATTTAACGTTGATGAGTCCGTTAATTGTGCACGGTGCGACCCACCCTTACTCTGCGAAAATGTTCTAAAACGTATTTAAGTACAAATTTCCCTTTAGTACCGTTCGGTAACCAAAATTTCGTAACCAGCTACCAAATGGGAATCAAGATTCCCATTTCGTAACCAGCTACAAAATGGGAATCAAGATTCCCAGTTTGAAGTCGGTTACGTATTGGGCCAGCGTGTTACCGTTTGGTAACTAAATTTGGTAACTAGCTACAAAACAGGAATCTAAAATTCCCTGTATGTAGCCAGTTACGAATTGGGCCAGAGTGCCGTTTGGTAAATAAGTTTTGTAACTGGCTACAAAATGGAAATCCAAAATTACATAAAATCAATAGGTAGGTAGGTTAGGTTTGTTAGGTAACTTCAAATGCCCAAAGCCCAAACCGCCCATTCGCGGGGCTCCGTCTAGTTAAGATGTGAAGGAAATGTTTTTTGAAAAGAAATAGTCCGACGAACTCCAGCTAACTAATAATTAAAAAGTCCCATTTTGTAACCATGCAGTTACGACCCGGGATTTATTTTTGCCCTTTCGAATCCGGTTACCAAACATGGTTCCAAATCGGTAATGGAAAAGTCCCAGTTTGAATCCTGTTACGAATTGGTATTTATTTCCCGATTCGAAGCCGGTTACCAATTTTTAGTTACCAAACGGTTTTATCCTTAAGATTTTTTTTTGTGTTAAAAAAGTATCCTGTTGTATTTATATCTAATGACGGCATCGATACATATAATTAAAGCGGTCGACACATTAATCTAGATAGGTCATAAGTCAAAGAGATAATCGTAGTTTTCCACAATGTAGCAATTAATAATATCTACTAGAATTGATTGTAGAGGTCGCGTGATAATTATATTTATATAACAACTGAATGTATTATTATTCAATTAAACATATAGTGTAGAATTGGATTACGCACATATGTCGTTTTAGGGCCTGTTTCACAATGTCCAAGTAAAGTCCTGAATAAGCTACTTGCCACTTATCTGACGAATAAAGTCATCGTTGGCGTTTCACAATCTTCAAATAAGCTTAACTGGTAGATAAAGTGTTAAGTTATGCAGGTAGTTTTATCTGGCAGTTAATTTATTTGTTGATTAGCTATCCAATACTTTACTTGGACATTGTGAAATAGGCCCTTAGAATAGTAACTATTGTATATACCTAACATAAAATGACATTGTCAAAGGCAGTGTGCAGATAAATGAAAATGGCGATTTCAGTGCGATGAAGTTCTCACACGAAGAAAAAAAACAAAAAGAAACTAATGAAGTCATAGGTCGGATTTTAAATCTTTTTATCTGGATTTGTTACCTACTTTTTATAATTTTACAACGCAATTGTATATGTTTACAACATAGTAATAATAATAAAAAAAAACGTGTTATTCATATATAATTGGGTAGAGAGAAAAACAAGTAATAAATAGTTCAGTTTTTGGATCCGGGGTACGTCCTTAAACTACGTCCGGACTTGGGTATGTCCTTAAACTACTCCAAAAAGAGAGGTATGGGCAAATCTGGAGCAGAGCCCGACTGGGGAAGTACCTCCACATTACAGAAAACCACAGCCAAATAGCACTAGACCCTACTCATAGTGTTGTGTTCCTGCTGGTGAGTAAGGTTGCCAAAGAGCTCAAAGAGAACCCAGTGTGTTGACGATGAGGGACCTTCTTGTTCCTTTAGCCATCAACACAGTGAATCCTCCTTTTTGTAAAGGGTCGGCAACGCGCATTTGACTCCTTTGGAGTTGCAGGCGTCCATAGCTTACGGTAGCTGCTTACCATCAGGCGGTCCGTATGCTTGTTTGCCACCGTCGTGGTATAAAAAAAAGTTCATGCTAAAAAAAGACGACCTTCACTATAGTCATTCAAAGTGTATGAAGAATAAGTATATTTTATTTGCTTTAAACATTATCCGGTACATATCAGGTGGTGGTGCATTTAATGTTAGGTTTCATGTTTAACCTTAAATGGCATGCACACATTCAATATACCTATATACAAGATGTCATGCAGTTACAACATTATTATTCCACTGTTTAAAAATAGTACATTATTGCAGAGGACGGGAATAAATTCGGAGATAAATTCGTGGACGAGCGATTTTTTCGGACGAAGCGCAGCTGAGTCCGAAAATATATGACGAGTCCACGAATTTCTATTCCCGCCGAGGAATATATAACGCTTTTCTCCAAATGTGCGAGGAAATAAAGTAAATTAAATAAATGACATATTTAGGTTAGCATAAAATATCATGAATTTATGAATTGGCTTCCCTTTACAATTTTTTTTGAGTATAGAGCACTACTTATACTGCCAATCATCTGCCAAACTTTATTCAAATAATATTTAAAAATCAATTTTCGTCAAAAACTATTTAAGACAGTATTAAAATATGCTCCTTTCACACAACTGTAAAAGCTTAAACCTTAAAAAAAGTTGTTTTGTCTATGATTATATGAAGCCGTATTCACACGATCAGACGCGGTGGTCATGCAAGCTATGGCACAGAACGAGACAACCAAGGTTTTTGATCTCACTATCTCGCTCTATCTTATAGTTTGAAGGGATTGCCGTTCAGACGGTTGGCTGTTTGAAATGATATTTCTTAGTCAAATGAAATGTTTAAAAGGTAAAAAACAATGCGGACGAGAAGTACAACTTGTCGTCCGCTAAAACAGGACCAATAATGATATTTATTCTTTTAAATTTGTATTAGTAAATCATGACGAACTTCACGTACTAATTTTACTACAGTAAGGTGAACATTTCCGAGCACATTGGAGAAAAAGTCATTATTACTAGTTAAAAATCATAATATCATTTCGTGTGAAAGAATTCATTTAAGCTATAGAAATTGTAGTTATTTACCTATTTCCTCATATCGTTAGGTAATTTATTATATATAATTATAGACATGCTAATATGCTAATGGAACGAGTTTACAATGTCTCATGCTGCTAATGCATTCATATAGCATAATATGCATTTATAATGTGGTATCTCTGACAAAAGCATTACGCTAAGATACTTAAATAGGATATTTATTTATTATTTATATCTATTCTATAAAACGACTTGAGGGCAACAATTTTGATTAAAAAAATCAAATAGATTGCCAATGCTAATGCCACTAATAGACGCACAGATATACACTTTAACTTATACCTAATCCTCCATCTAGGGTTCAAAAGCAAAGGGAAGTAGGGTGCATTGGGGTAATTCCGATAGGAAAAAAGTGGCTGTTAATTCCGAAAGGTACTCGTATTACAATGGGATACGAGCGATATTTGATTGATTTTTGGAATTACATGCTTTGCGAAATTACCCCAACGCACCCTACAATTTTTTTTTTAATATCCTAATGTCACTGTTATAAACAGCTCCTCTTACAATTCGCACATCTCTGTAAATCCAATTGTATAAATGGAAGCTAAAATAAATCTTATGTCATTGTCACGAAGAGGCAAGTGTTGTTTTCGGAAACAAGTCAGCTGTTGTTGAAACAGCCCGATAAGGAGTCAATGACAGTTCGTCGCCTCGGTTCCTCTGTTTGATTGCGGTTTAAACAGTCTAGCGTAGTGACTAGTAATTCACTCGGATAAATAACTTAGTGTGAACTGAATTTAGGGCGTTAGGATTACGCAGTCTTATTGCGTCATTGATAAACGTTTTTTTTAATTGGACTAATTTAAACAGTGTTTTGGTGATTGGTACTTACAGTCTGTCTTCTTATAGAACTACGCATTATTGTGTATCTTTAAGATAAAATATTACTGTATTACTGTTTTGAAAAAATAAGTCCCGCCGAGTTTCTTGCCGGTCATACATAATACTTCACGGGTCAGAGGTGTAGGGTTAGAACCGGTGGTAGTTTTTTTTCTTTGACGTTCATTAGTGCATTGTAATGTGCCTAAATTGAAGAATAAATATCTTTTCATAATTATTTTTGCATGTTTTTAAAGGTTCAAGTCCTGCTGGGTTGATTATTTTTTTCAATGTTTTCAATGTTTGTATTTGATTTAAATATCTTTTTTATCTTTTTTTTTCTATCAGTAGGAAGTAAGATTAGATTTTTAATGAATACTATTTTAGGGTTTTTCTAGGTTTAATTAAAACTCTTAAAACAAATATAGACATTTTCATAATAAGACAGATTTAGTAAACGCGTGGTAAACGCAGACATTTCTCGCGCCAGAATGGGGAAGGCAACGGTTCTTTGCCTTTTCGCTGAATAACGTTTCCCAATAAACTGTTTCATTTGGCCTACTGCATTTTTTTCCGAAACTACATATAAGAATTTCAGGATTGTTATAAAACAAACCTAACCTAACCTATATGGTTCTACACGATGATTATAAAACAAACCGTGAAAAGTTTACAGTTTCAGAAAACAAATCGGTATGCCAAATGACACAGTTGGCAAATGAAACAGTTTGGTAACAAAGTGACATCTCCAACATTGGTCCTTAGAAAAGCTAAATTTGTATGGCGCGAAGTAGTTTTTATTTAAATGAGTCAATGTTTTGTCTCGAATTGCTCCGAAATTGAAATCCACCAGTTTCTGAAATACATTAAAATTAAAATGTTGTAGATTAACGCCATAGGGAAGGTTTTTGCCTAAGAAAACATTTTTACTGCATACTAGTTAAGGACCATTTATCTTCTGTCTCTTTCTCTCATCGTATGAAATCTGGCCTTCCCCATTATCCCGGTTAAGTTTTAGTTTAGTCTAAAAAAAAAGAACCGATGGTAGCTAGTTAGTTATTTTGGGCTTTTTCCGCAAGTAGACAATTATTGCCTATTTTGCGTGAAGACAATCAACTGATTGATACTGAACTGAACTGTAGGCCTAGCACATGAGTGTAGCGACAGTATCTCGCGGTCGAGATAGACATCTTGTCACTTTCTGATGAATACAGTTAGACAGTGACAGATGTCTATCTCGACCGCGAGATACTGTCGCTACACTCATGTGCTAGGCCTACTGATAATCAGTATTTCAAATGTCTGTCAAAACATAAATAAAAAAGTCACATCAGGTATGTATAAGGTAATTTAAAGTTGTAATTTTACTGAACAAAATTAACAAGACATTTTACTCATATTCATGTTTTAATTTCAAACTTTTGTAATGCAATTGAGTAGGTAATATACTTTGAAGGTAATTAGTGTAATTACAAAAGAAACTTGAGTGACAAACATAACTACCTCGACTCGTGTAGGAAAACCGCAACGGCCTTGTAAATTTAAATAACTACCTATGTAGACATTATGCACTTGAGATAATAAATGGTCTCGACAAACGTGTAAATATGATAATGTCTACGATTAAAGAGACACGCCTGCAAACACAGAGGATTCACATGCGCGTTGCCTACCCTTTAATAAACTATATACTCCTTTTTTGAAGAACTCCGAAGAAGAACTAACACACCCGTAAAAATGTGGGGTGATTTTGCACCGCATAGGTGACAAGAAAAAATCAAATACTTAAGTAATGCTTTTTTCATTAAATTCATTGCATACACAATTACACACTATGGACAAACCATATTCCTGCAAAGGATGTAAATAGTACGTATTGTCGAGGAGGCGAAGTAGCACATTGATGGCTGAGTAATATGTTTAATCGGACGATCTTGGGAGGCCGTTTAATTTAATACGAAGCCAGCACTCGGGCGAGTCAAATAAAGTGCTTCTTTCCAAAATTGTGCATGAAAACCAAATACCGGCACGTTGTTGGATACATATTAGATTCTTTCTACTTTTAGTCCTAGATTTTCACCACAGAATAACCTCAACGGGCTACCTCGAACATCGGAAATACTTCAATTCTATATTTGCGGTAGGCGCCCAGTTTTGCCGCCTTTGTATTTTGTTAATAAAAAAATTGGAAGTGTATTTTTCACCTGAAACGACCACAAGCTATTTGAAATACCTAAAATGTCGCGGTACCAACATTATAAATATAGGTACAGATGTTGTGTTTCAAGCTGACGTCAGTTAGCCTTCTTTTTGTTTTTTGTTTTTTTTTCTAAGAGTTTAAATGAATATTTTTTTTTGTTTACTGACTACGTAGTATATATAAAACTATGCATTTTAATATAATAATAATAATAAATATTTTTTAACCGAAAAAGTCAACATTGCAAGACATTTTTGAGACAAATTCATTATACGTTAAGAGGTCTGCACTCGCCGCGATATGGCGTAAACACGATGGTAACGTCACAGTTGACATCCCCACTCCCACTGGACGTTTAATTTCACGCACGTTTTCTACTAATATTACAACATTACCTGATACTTAATAACTAATTATGTTTTTGTAAGCAAATTTACGGCTTTTTTCCAGCAGTGGACGTCTTTCGGCTGAAATGATGAAGCAAATTATATTCTTTAGTATTTTTTTAATAAAATTTGAATAAACAAAATTCTTTATTTCCTATAATATTTTCAAACATTTCGTAAAACAAAAAACCGATGTCAAGACGATGTCGCTGGTTGAATGCGCATTCGATTGATCAACACAACCATTTTGACGGCTGCCCTCTCATTATAACTAAAGTTCCATCTCGTTCTAGTCGTTTGACTAGTCGCTTACGTCTGTAGACCGCTTTATACTAAACCTGCAATTGTTTCTTTCCAGACTGCCATCCCAACACGTCTGATTTAACTGAAGAGTCTCCCATGGACTTCGAGGAAGTGAGCGATAACGTGGTAAGTAAAGCCAAGACACTCAAGACAAGCAAATGGCTATCATTGCATAAAAAGGAGTTGCTAATGTTCATACTAGGGCTTTCCATTGGAGTTCTTTGGACATACTTTGATTTAAATTGGGTTCGTTTAGATATACTGTAATTTTGTCCCTTAGGTGAAAATTGACTTGACAATCTTTGGCAATTTGCTTATCTATATAGGTATTTGTCATGACAATTTCATAAATTAGTTCACAATATTTATTGCAGAAAAGTACTATTGTATGGTAGGGTAATTGTGCTAGTTTCCCGTCCAGGTCCAGTTTACCGTCCACTTGATTAAACTGCTGCAAATAAATGGGAAAAACTTTTTAAGGTCAATATAGTTTATATTTATAGTTTATTCGTTGGTAGATTTTTAAATTTTAAGTTTTTATATTGGGAAATACTTCAATATAAATATATAAATAAGTATGGACGGAAAACTGATAAGAGTGGACGAAAACTAGCACAATCACCCGATTATTAATTTTTGTTTGGATGTAATTTGTGATTTTTTTTAATTCATCTGTCCTAATTACACCTAGATATTTTTCTAGCACGAACGAATTGTTGTAAGTGATTGACAAAATAAAAACATCGACAATCCTGTTATCGATAAGTATACTTCAAAATGGGTTTGGAAAAAACTACATGTTGTGACATTCTGCGTCAATTTGAAAGACAATTTCGGGGTGTGTGTATGTGTGTGTTATGGAGTGACTTATGGGATAATTAATTCAGTGACACGAAGAAAGAAAGTTACGAAAGTATTCCAAATTATTTTCTGAAGTATGTAAAATATAAATAAATTTATAGTTTTGTTATTTTTCTCTATTTTCTACAGCACCCTATTACCCTATATATATTTGTCTTTGTATTACCTCTATGACGTTGAAGTGGTACTTATCGATAACAGGACTGTCGATGTTTTTATTTTGTCAATCACTCACAAAAAGTCGTTCGTGCTAGAAAAATATCTAGGTGTAGTCCTAATACAGTACGTATTTGTTTCTATAAAATAAATTCAGGCCTGAAATGAAAGTACATATAAGTATAATATAAGGATTATCAATTATACATGTGGTGGGTTGGCGATCGTTATTCTAACTATTTGTGACGTTTTAAAGTCAAAGGTACATCATTGTCGGTTATCGAAAAGGCGTTACCGCCATAAAAATCATTAAGAAATAAACTATTAACAACCCACAATGATGTATCTTTGACTTTTAGACACAAATGTGACGTTTTAAAGAAGAGAGTATAATTTTAATAAAAAAGTACGAGAATAATTTTAATAATCAGTTGGTAAAATAAATATGCAAAAAAAAACCTATAGATGTAAAAGTGTGCAATAATGCATGGAATTTTTCTTTGTGATATTTTTATCAGCATCCCAAACAATGGGTAGCATATCAGTCCAATTACTAAGCATGTTAAACTAAAATAAATGTGGGTGAGGACTAAGGAGGGATTTTGGTTATTGTAATGTATTGTATGATTTTTTTTTATAATCTCGATAAGTAAATATTCACTTTTATTTTCCAAACATTCCTTGTGATTTTAACAGTATTTCTTTATTGTTTCTGTGAGGACTAAATTAGTATGACATATATACTTGAACGGGTCAGCGTCAGCGTATCACGCCAAAGCATTCCAAACAAGGGAGGTGTAGTGTCTCCCCCATATGTACGGGCCCCTCGTTTGCACTTGCAGCGCCGGCCGGGCACGAAGCGGCGCCACGCCCCCTGGCAGCTCGCGCCCGCGCGCGCGCGCCGCCCCGTCTCGCTCTCCTGCGACTCCTGACACCAACAGCGCAGCCTCCACGGAAACTTTATCGATTCTAACTATTATAACATATTCAGTAAGTCTGGTGACCTAGGTTAGACCATGTTTGTCATACCTAAATAGTTAAATACATCAATCTGGCTGATTGTCAAATAGGCGGCCAGAAATAATTGTGTCGTTTTCAAGTCAAAGGTACATCTTTGTCGGTTGAGAGTTTACTTCTAAATGAATTTCTATGGCAGTAATCTCACAATTGTTGTCACCGGTCACCGGTGATTGGTGTTTGTGACAGTGACACCAGTTTCCTATTGAAATTCAAAATCTGAGTAAGACTTATAAATATGGTCGCATATTTACATATTACTTATTATATTTGGTTTTCAGTTGCACTCTCGCAGAAGATTACATTCAAGGTATTCAACTTCGAAACAATTTAAAAATACTTTTTACGTCACACCTGGCCATAATGTGAGTTTTGCCGCACGCTACGCGTACGGTAAAACTCGCATTATGGTCAGCTGGAGACGTAAAATTGTGTACTGACCACGGGCAGTAAAAAAGAAAGCCCTCTATCGCGTATTTACAACCCTCGCCTGCGGCTCGGGTCACAAATACCTGCGATTTCGGGCTTTCTTTCTTTTACAGTCCTTGGTAAGTAATGTACTATTAAGAATGTTTTGACATTTTAAAGACTTGATTAACTTTTGACTTTAACTGAAAACGTTATGCATTAAGACTAATATAAAACTGTAAATTGTAAAAATATCCTAGGTGACTGTTAAATTCCATCGAATCTACCAAAGATCTGTCATTGATTTAAACATATGGGAAAGCGAGATAAGACTACGCTGCGAAACAGCGACACAGCACAGAAGCCTCAACCATTGTGTGTTAGTAAGTAGTAAATTCTAGTAGCCGACTAAAATTGTATCTTTGAAATGAATGCCCGGTTAGCACAAGTCTGCAGCGACAGCGACACACTATCTCGAGGGCGAGATAGGCATATGTCACTTTCTAACCATATTCAATAGAAAGTAGTGTCCGACCGAAGTTTCGGTTTCGGCCAGTTTCGGCCCAAGGTTCGGTTTCGGCCAAAAAACGGCCGAACCTTTCGGCGAAACTTTCAACATTGTACTTAATCTGACCATATGTTATGTCACAACGTTTTTAACTGATAAAATCGCAGTTGTACAGTCACCATCAAATATATCTGAACATGCACTTTATCGCCGTGACAATAGGGGCGTTGTTCAGATATTGGTGACCACCTTAGCCGCTCTGATATATCTGATGGTGACTGTATGACGGCTGACATGTAACTGAAATAAATATGTACTATTTAACACGTCTATCAAAGTTTCGGTTTCGGCAAAAAAACATGTATCGGTCGCACACTAATAGAAAGTGACAGATTTTTATTTCACCCGCGAAATACTGTCGCTGCATACTCGTGCTAACCGTGCTGCTGAATAAGTTTTCTATATGTAACTTTTTGTGTAAATTTACTGTTGAAGAAATGTTTAATTGTATTGGCAACACAGTGGTAAATTTTATGGAATTTAATTAAAATCGTATAGCAGCTTCATATTTATGTATGTGTAAAAAAGAATAAATAAATTAATACTCTATTTACTTCGGATAATTCTGATATTAACGTATCATGAATAATCTTTGATTGTTTGTAACAGTTGTTTGGATTTTATTGAATGTTCAGTAGCAAATTTGTACAAACGTTTAACACTTTGACTACCGAGAACCCGCCTGGTAGGCACTCGTAATGTTTGCTCAGATGCCGGGCACGCGGCGTGCGGCATTGCGTTGCACGTCGTAGCCCGCCTGGCGAGTTCTGTCGGTTTCTGGGGTATTGTTCAAAATTTTGCCCGGTTGCGAAAGTGTTAAGAGTTTTTATTAAGACTTGACCTGACTAATATGCAGAAAACGTAAATTGAAATAAATATCTGTGATATGTTTTACTTTATTTTTTTTTTAATACGCACCTGTGCCAATGGTCAAGTACCTATGTGATATTATATAATGTGCTATGTAGCCGGTGTCTGCATAAGATTTATACGAAACATACTAAGGTAAGATACAAAAAATAATATGTTAGCCTGCTGGGCACAGGCCTCTTCTCTTGAACGATATGTTAGCCTGCTGGGCACAGGCCTCTTCTCTTGAACGATATGTTAGCCTGCTGGGCACAGGCCTCTTCTCTTGAACGATATGTTAGCCTGCTGGGCACAGGCCTCTTCTCTTGAACGATATGTTAGCCTGCTGGGCACAGGCCTCTTCTCTTGAACGATAGGGATTTAAAATATACTTCTTATATATTTTATTTATACATATTAAAAGTATTTATATACAACACTTATTGTTCCAGAGTTTGATTACTTTTATTAAGGGACAAAATTACTAGCTATCCTACATAGCTTCTATAGTACACTGCACTATCATTTTAATCATGAGACTTAGTTTGACACTTTCTTAATATTATGCTCATGTTAAATGCTGGCTTATAAGCCCTAGGACTCATAGTTTGAGATTTTTCAGCAAAATCGGTAACGTTTATTTGTGAAATTTTTATTTAATTACCAACCATCTCATACATTATTAGTTACTTCTAAATGGTTTTGATTTTATTGAATTCTTGGTTCAAATATTTAATAGCCTCAAAATTTTAATAACCCTAGCACTGCACCAAAAATGCTGGAAAATCTACGATCACTCAATCAGTGATCCGGGTTCGACTCCCGTATACTATACTATCCTACATCTAATTCAGTTATCTGGAAAACTAGCTGTTATCTTCAAATGCAGACCACACACCTTCCATCACCATTATCTTGTGCCTTCGATATTACTCGCAGTAGTTTTCACTAAAGCGAATGTCATCTGACCTTCCAACCCAGAGGGGAAACTATATTAGGCCCTGTTGGGATTACTTTCCTCACGATGTTTTCCGTCCAATAGTGCCCTCATTGGGGGGATTGTACAAGGGCTGCTATTTATATATCCGGAAACCGGGATTACAATCTTCTTAAATAGCATATTTGACCTCCATGGTAAAATTTGAACTTTTTTAAGTACTGGCCGGTATATTTTTTCTTTCTTATTAACGCTCGTGTTTTGTTTTGACGGGTTTTAAATGTCATCTCGCAGCAAGAATGGAACTCACTCGTGAAAATATTCGTGCTATGATTTATTATGATTTTCGGCGTGGTTTAACGCAACAACAGTGCATAGATCAACTAACTTCAACTTTTGGTGATGAAGCCCCATCTAAAACTACTGTGTATCACTCAGGTTTAGTGAGTTCAATCGTGGACGTAGTATGCTTACGGACGAAGTTAAGGCAGGTCGCCCGAAATCGGTCGTTGTACAACAAAATATCGAGGCTGTGCGAAAACTTATAATGGACGACCGACATGTTACGTACCGCGAGATAGAGGCGACTCTGGGTATTTCTATGACCAGCATTAATAGCATATTACATAATTATTTGGCTGTAAAAAAAATTTGTTCGCGTTGGATACCCCACAACTTAACAAAAGAGCAAAAAGATGCTCGCGTCGATTGGTGCAATAAAATGTTAAAAAAATATAACCGTGGTGACTCAAAAGCCGTTTATAACATCTATACAGGTGACGAATCCTGGATCTATGCATACGATCCCGAAACGAAGCAACAATCAACGGTATGGGTGTTTCAAAATGAGCCGAACCCTACGAAAGTTACTCGTGCAAAAAGTACATTGAAACAAATGGTGGCCTGCTTCTTCGGTATTAATGGCCATGTAGCTACAGTGCCACTAGAAAACCGTAGAACGGTTAATTCAGAGTGGTACACGACCATTTGCTTACCGGAAGTATTTGAACAAATTCGTAAAACTAACCAGCGACGAAGAATCATTCTTCATCATGACAATGCCAGCTGTCATACGTCACGCGAAACAACTCTATTTTTGGAGGGTCAAAATGTGGAATTAACGGGTCATCCGCCGTACAGCCCTGACTTGGCACCCAACGATTTTTATTTATTTCCAAATATAAAGAATAAATTACGCGGTCAACGATTTTCGACCGCTGAAGATGCTGTCGACGCATTCAAACAACACGTTATGGAGGTACCTCAGGCGGAGTGGCAGAAGTGCTTTAAAAATTGGTTCACGCGAATGCAAAAGTGCATAGATCATCAAGGGGAATACTTTGAAAAACAATAAAACCATTTTCAGCCGTGTACGTTTGTTTGTTTTTTTGTTTCCGGATATATAAGTAGCAACCCTCGTATTTCCTAATAAACGAATCAATTTCTGTATAATCCCTCAGTGTTCAGTTGTAGTACTGCTGATTACGCTACTTTTGGTCTTTGTCACATAGCTTCATTTTGCGTATTTTTTGCTTCATTACCTAAACGGTAAATAGTGACCACTTTCTTCCGTTTAGGTGATGAAGTTAAAAGTAAGTAATATGAAACTGTATCACATAGATCATAAGTTGCGGAATTAGTAGGACTACAACTTAACATGATGGATTATACAGAAATGGATTAGTTTTTTGGGAAACGCAATCCCCCCAATGAGGGCACCACTGGAAGGTCGACGCATTCTTAAGCAATTGGTAAATCAAATGATATTTCGTATTTATATAAAGTTCCGAGAAACTCAGTGGTAAGTACGAGTATGAGCCGGGGGTTCGATCCCGCAACCTTTTCGCACGTTTTACCGCTATACCAGTGCTTCATTAGGGTTCCGTAGCCAAATGGCAAAAAACGGAACCCTTATGGATTCGTCATGTCTGTCTGTCTGTCTGTCACAGGCATTTTACTCGGAAACTATACGACGTATCTGAATAAAATTTACACATAAGGTGTATTTTGTATGCAGCTACTTAGTTATGTAGTTAAATTTGAAAAAAAAAAAATATTTTTAGGGGGCGCTCCATACAGGTAACTAAATTAAAAAAAAAAAATTAACCAAATATCAACATGTGACACATCAATCGATAGGTCTTTCAAAATAACATTCAGGTTTCTTTGACTATTTTGTGATTAAGTGAATATTTTCTGAAATAATCGCTTCGAAAGTCAGAAAAGTTGTGTAGCCCCCGTAACTTTTGAACCGTAAGTTCAAAAAATTTGAAGAGATGCGCCTTATCATATACTTTCAACGAAAATTGTTTTGAACATTATCGGTTCAGCCAGTTTTGAGTTATCTCCAAAAAACTTCTTCCATAGGCATCAGATACGACCTTTTGGTATTAGTTTGGTTCTTATTCCATTGAAGGTACGGAACCCTCCTATGCGTGGTCCGACACGCACTTGGCCGGGTTTTTTTTACAAGCTTTTATTTAACTAACAGTCAGTTGGTTTGTTGTTTAGGTTAATCAGAATCTTGCAAGCCGGGTTTGAACCAGTTCTCGTAACTTGGATGACAATACAATATTTTGGTACCATGGAACTGGTCTGATGATGGATAACGAAGGTGAAGGCAAACTCTGATAAAACAATGGAAGCTGATTGGGTTTAGGTTTGTTAGTTTGCAAGAAAAGTAGTCTTGTAAATTTAAAAATAAATTTTTGTCAAAAATTTATTACCTACACTTTAAAGGCAGGCAAAGGTCAGTCAGACACACGCGTTTTGTTAGCGTGGCGCGACCGAAGCGTGAGCGCTCTATATAAGTTTATGCCTATTAAGTATATGCCTTAACACTGTCGACCGTTCAGTGGCGCCCTCATTGGGGGATTGTATTTCCTAATAAACGAATCAATTTACGTATGTAACATGTAAGATTGACATGTAACTTGGTGTTATAAATACATTATTTGGATAATCCCTCAGTGTTAAGTTGTAGTCCTACTGATTACGCAGCTTTTGATCTTTGTCACATAGTTTCATTTTGCGTATTTTTTGCTTCATTACCTAAACGGCAAATGGTGGCCACTTTTTTCCGTTTAGGTGATGAAGCCAAAAGTAAGTAATGTAAAACTGAATCACATAGATAAGTTGCGGAATTAGTAGGACTACAACTTAACATGATGGATTATACAGAAATTGGTTAGTTTATTACGCAATACAATCCCCCCAAATGAGGGCGCCACTGGACGATCGTCGCAGTCTTAAATAGCGTTTTATTATTTCTCGTAATTATAATGACTGCTACGCCACCTAGTACTCATTTTTGGTACCAGTTTTAAGTTTAACAATAGAAACGTAGACGTGTTGTTTTTGAGGCAATACATTGGTATTGGTATAATTTTGCAGCTGAGCGCGATATTCCCCAGCCCGTACATGAACGGGCTCTACGTGGACAGCGTCGACCCCGGTTACCGCCTCGTCGTGTGGGAGGACACTGGCATCGTCAACTCGTAAATCTACCAACGGGGCACATTTCTCGATATTTTAGACTAATATTATTTAGTGTGTTGTCATGGAAACCCATACGATTTAACAGTTCGTGGACTAATTTATTTATTTATCGTATGGCTTGTCACTGGATATAGATAGGCATTTCTTCCCTGGGGTAGTAGTAGTGGGAAAACAGATGATAAAGAAAATCCAGTGAGTGCTGCGAGGTCCAGATGGGACAGTGCAGCTGCCAAGTTTCTTACTTTTAGCACCACCCAGGGATCACGGGTTGTCTAAGGTGTTTCCTAAGGACGCAGAGTAACATTGATCCCCATTGGTAATAATATTGGTCTAGTACCTTTCGAGAAATAGGCCCATGAAGCGGTTAGCGTGATTTGTACAGTCGTTGATGTAGACCACTTGAAAGGGTTATCCCACTAATGTGATTCCACTCCACACGCCGGTGTGTGGATGAGATAGCTCTATGTGCGTATTAGCAACGTCACGCTCGTACACCGGAGTGGCATGCGGATCTGCAATCCTGCATCCAATGTTAAGGTCACCTGTAAGCGGTCTCATCAACTTACACATACGCCTATAGGTAATAGGTAGGTTACGTGTCAAAGTAATTACTTTTAGATTAGACTAATATTACGTGATTGTGCTAGTTTTCGTCCACTCTTGTCAGTTTTCCGACCATACTTATTTATATGTTTTACTTTAAGTTTTTCCCAAAATAAAAGCTTAAAATTAAAAAATCTACTACAGAATAAAATATAAACTATATTGACCTTATAAAAAAATCCCATTTATTTGCAGTAGTTTAATCAAGTGGACGGTAAACTGGACCTGGACGGGAAACTAGCACAATTACCCTATACACACTTAGGTATAGGTATATTACTCTAATACCGTTTCGCTTGGTTTGGGAAGTGGGTCCCAATAGTCCGCAAATTTCATAGAATTAGCGTAACGCCATCTTAAACCTATGACTAATTAATTTTTATGACATACATAAGTTGCTCGAGAAATATAGGCATCTGAGCTGAACTGAGGCTTGTTTCATGAAAGCTGTTCTCTTGGGATAGGCTCTTTGCAATTATTTTTATTAGATTAGATAGCTCTCATTAACCTTACATACTCCTTACCTTAAACAAAAACAAAGGTTCAAAATATTGAAATCGGTTGAAAAGGAGAATGGCCTCTCTAGCTAATTGTACAACAGCACATTTTAGTAAATTATTTATTATGTAAGTTAATGTCCACTCTTTTGTCCGTTTTCCGTCCATACTTTTTTATATGTTCATCTTCAAGTTTTTCCCAAAATAAAAGCTCAAAAAGTAAAAAATCTACTAAAGAATAAACTATGTTGACCTTAAAAAGTTTTTCCCATTTATTTGCAGTAGCAGTGGACGGGAAATTAGCACAATTACCCTATGTTGTTGATGTGAATGTGTACTTCGTAACGTTATTATAAAATTCTCAAAGTAATAAAGAATTTTGAAATTCATTCGAATTATCGGAATTTAATACTATAAGACTATTTTAATTTACATTAGAATAAGAAAAATAATATTTTTAGTACGATTATTGTCGTTTTAACATTATATTAAAATTTATTGAGTAATTATGAGATTTATGAGTGAATGCAAATGTATCCAATGAATTATATTTTTTAGATGTAAAATAAAGTACCTGTTTTACAACTCAACAATTGGATTTCATTTTCGTACTAACCCCTTTATAAATATGTTATTCATCTAAAACTTGTTATGTTTAACAAAAATAAAATCTATAAGTTTTGTGAAAAAATTCCCGCCATGTTCATGCGAAAAGCTTTGATCTTCCTTCATTTCATTTGTTAGTTTCGTTTTCGTTCTTAAAGTAAGTATATCTAGAGTTGCACACGCGTTCCCCCAAGAAGGACAGAATACACGCAATGCGACTAATTTTAAAACACGCTTCAAGATGGCTGATAGCATACCGTAACTAGCCTTCATAATTTAGTAGATTTCTTTGTTCCCTTCAAAAAGCGGTGGAGGGTAACAAACGTTTATATTGTACTTGGCCCAAATCCAACTTTTGGAAGTAAGCAATAATCACAATGTGAGACTATGTATGACAAGGACCAACGATTGAAAGTTTAATAAGACCATCCCGTTCAATCATCTTGGTACTGTTATTACCATGACAGATCTATGGGTAGTATGTCTATGGTTACTTGACGTTACTTTTCAGTTCCGTTCATTCTATTTCATTCATTCATCAATGAATCCTTCATTTCATTAATCAAATCAGTTTGACATTAAACGTCGTAGGTTGTATATTTGTTTGGTGCTTGCTATTTTTTCAAACAAGTTATTAACGCTAGTTCACGACAAGTGCTATTAACCGTGTCGTGCTACACAAAAACTACAGCGTTTCTTAAATAATAGAAGCCGGACGTGGCACAAGTGTTGTGTCCTACTAACACAAATAGCAAGACTTCTTGCTCTAATAGTCAGTGACTTCACATCTTCCGCCCGACGCCAGAATGTCTCATCATGTAAGTATTCGCATTGAATTAATTGAAGGGCAGCCGTAGGGCGCTTCCTGATGACGTCAGGCAAGGGGCGGGAAAAAGGCCTCGATCCTTCATAGTTTGTAAATACTTGTGAACAACGTCATGATAAATGTGATCAATTATCTTTAAATACGTAATGTATGCGACAAGGAGTTATTTTTGTCGTAACTACGCTAGTTATACCATGAATAAACAATAAGTAGCTAAATGGGACGATAAACCGGCTTTTTGGGAAGGTAGTCCGTAGCTAACTTCCGAGTCTTCCGATACTTTTGCGCATTCCATTCCAATGGGCCTATAGCTATCTATACCCTACTTAAGCTGCAGTCGTATTCATTTACGTATGCCCTTCGTATGCCCTATCCCTATACCTTTACTATATATAACTACGTATAATACAGATGGTAAACATTTCGTGCACATCACAGTTATATTTCACCAGTATTCTTATAGGGTAATTGTGCTAGTTTCCCGTCCATTTGATTAAACTGCTGCAAATAAATGGGAAAAACTTTTTAAGTTTAACAAATTTTATATTTATAGTTTATTCTTTAGTAGATTTTTTAATTTTTAGCTTTTATTTTGGAAAAAACTTGAATATAAACATATAAATAAGTATGGACGGAAAACTGACAAGAGTGGACGAAAACTAGCACAATCATATTTGGTCCTCATCAACCTATACTCAAATAGAAAGCAGTCCAGACTCAGAAATTACCCAAAATTAACCAAATTCTGCCATTAGACGGTTATTTATCATCATCATCATCATCATCAGCAGCCTATATTAGTCCACTGCTGGACATTGTATAATCCTATAAATAGTCCTCAATAAGTTACAACATAGATAGATCTCAGATTTTTCAGAAACACAGCCTAATTTACTATTACTTTGCCTCTTAAGTAAATTAATGACAAACAATGTCTGCCGATTTGCTAAAATGACTATGAACATTAAGATATCATGATAAATTGATATTAGAACAAACTTTATCAAAATATTTTTCCTAGCGTGAGCCTACAGTGGTCGGTGTAGCCAACTTCAATGCTGCAGAAGATGCAGCAACCCTCCGTGGAGCCATGAAGGGCTTCGGCACCGACGAGCAGACCATCATTGACATCCTGTGTTCCCGCTCCAATGCCCAGCGGCAAGCTATTGCTCAGGCATTCACCCATGAGTATGGAAGGGTAAGAAAACGTGCCATTCAAATTAATAATAATAATAAACATTATAGATTGTTATTAAATGAAATACAAACATTGAAAAAAGCCGAAGTAGATCAAAATAAATGCAAAAAGATGATTGAAGGCATTAAAAATTTCCTCAACTTAGTAACTTGACCTACAGCTTAATTGGTAAAGCGATCGAGCCCCGGCAAGGCATATCGATGCAGGTTCAAGTCCTGCTGAGATGATTATTTTTTCAATGTTTTCAATGTTTGTATGATTTAATAACAATCTAATGTATGAGTGGAATGCCCCACTTTAAAAACATGCAAAAATAATTATAATAAATATTATTTATTATGCACCACATGATAAAGTGGAAAATATACACCGATACAGTGATAAAAATAGGTAACAACAGGCACATTTACATATAATTAATAAATGAATATTATGGGACAATCTTACACAAATCTACCTAGTCCCACAGTAAGCTCAATAAGGCTTGTGTCGTGGGTACTAGATGATTATGTTTTTTCTAAATAGATAGATACTGTTTTTGGATTGCTTACTACAGGGGTCTGCCTAAAATAAAATACAGGGAAAACCAAATTTAAACAGGTGAATAAAGCAGATATTTACTAAAATAACCATTACATAATATATCAGTTATCTCTGCCAGACACTGCAAGCAGATAAAAAACAAAATCTAACTAAAATGTACAATATGGGTGTCAGGCATTATGCGAAATTGAACCCTATGACTTGTAAATAAGGTCCAAAAATGGTGAAAAGTACATTGCTTCCGTATTATAAAGGCTTAAAGTTAGCTAGAAATTTTTATTCTTTTTCATAAACAAAGGAAATGTGACTAGATAGGACTAGTTCACATTTCACGTTTACTCGTCATTTCCTTTGTTAATAGGCGGGTGCACACCTGATGCACCGCCTCGCGAGGAAATTGCCGCTAGTGTGGACGTCCCTCGCCCGAGGCACTGCGGCCTAATTGTAGTTCGTTCGTTACAAACGTGATCACCTGATGGCTTATTATAATAGGCAGCAGTGGCGGAGCGTCCATAGAACTATTCCCACCGGATTGCCTAATTTACTACCCGTTGAGTACTTTTACTACGGCTCATAAGGAAAGCCAAATTAGTTCCGGCTTCCCTACAAATATTTTTGAGGCGCCGCCACTGATAGGCAGGCAGGTAAATACCTCAGATTCATATATCATCAATCATCATCGTCTACACTATACCACTACGCTAGTGATGATTGTGATTCATGAGTCATGTGACTCGCTTACAATGAAGTACGATGAGAATGACTATAAGTGCGCACGAGCTCTGATGATTTTGCAGCTAATTAAGTGGGAGTACAATTTATCGAAGCTTGTGCGGAAATTGTAACACTAGCTCGTACGAGTTTCGTACGAATATAATTGTAGCTATACTATGCTATATGTAAATATGTATATTTATTTATTTATTAAGAAACAAACAGTTTTATAAAAACATATCTGTAAATTTCTTCTAAAAAGTTTCCTGTATTTCTTGACAGTAAAAAATAATAAACATTTCACTATGAAAAGTTAATTCACAAGAAGAAAAAATATATACTACCTACTTACAATTCAATAGTTTCCACAATTACTCTAATAACTACCTTAAAACAAGTTTTTTAAATAATCCGAACGAACTCTTTTACTCTAATGAGAGCTCGCACCATAATCTGAATTACATCATTGTAGGTACAGTCGCCATCAGATATATCGGAGCGGCCAAGGTGGTCACAAATATCTGTACAACGCCTCTATTGTCAAGGCGATAAAGTGCATGTTCAGATATTTTTGAGTACCTTGGCCGCTCCGATATATTTGATGGCGACTGTACGTTACGAAGGAACTAGTCGACAATTTAAGTAAAATCTACAGACCTTTGCTTTGCTACATCTTGAACACATGCACTATAATTATGCAGTTCTTTAGACTAGGGTCGCATGACTCGCATGTAGGATATCAGTAGCAAGGGATTGGTCAGTCATATGACACACCGTTAAGTACCATTATATACCATTATCTTTATATATATATATAAACAATAATATGTTAGCCTGTATAGGTCCCACTGCTGGGCACAAGCCTTTCTCCCATAATAAATAATATAATAAATAAATATTATCGGACAATCTTACACAAATCAACCTAGTCCCACAGTAAGCTTGTGTTGTGGGTACTAGACGACGATATACATATATAATAGATAGATATAGATAAATACTTAAATGCATAGAAAACATCCATAACTCAGGAACAAATATCCGTGATGAACACACAAATAAATGCCCTGACCAGATTCGAACCCGGGACCTCCTGCTTCACAGGCAGGCAGGTTCACTACCGACTCGGCTAGGAGGCCGATAAATACATGAGAGGGATCGGGCTACAGTCCCCACGCTGGCCCAAAGCGGCTTGGGAACTTCACATACACCTTTGAGTTTCTCTGCGGATGTATGCAGGTGTCCTCACGATGTTTTCCTTCACTAAAACCATTGCTAAATATTACATGATATTTCATATATAAGTTCCGAAAAAGTCATTGGTACGAGCCGGGGTTTGAACCTGAGACCTTCGGATTGAAAGTCAGACGTCCTTAGCCAGGATACAAACGCTTGCATCTATATATAGTAGGTACATTCGTCGTCAAACGATATACCGGGTGTGGCCTGTAATAGGAGCAAAAAATTAAAACGTAGATTCTACTCCTCAAACTAGACAATGTCTGTTCAACGACTTTTGAAAGTCATGTAGATTTTAGATTGTCTCTTTTTCAAACAAATTAAATAGTATTTTCAATGTACATCAAGTTCCGCCTAAATGACATCGCCTGTCAGTCTTGTCACCCTACATATATTAATCAATGTCGTAGTACATTGCGTGTTCGAATAAACTTTAAACTGTATAAAATTCAAACTACAATATATTTTTAAAAGTTGTTGAACAAACGTTGTCTAGTTTGAGGAGTAACATCTACGTTGAAACTTTTTGCTCTTATTACAGGCCACACCCGGTATACGAACGAGTATAATGTTAAAGTGTAAACATATATTTGACGAGTGACGTCCATTGTACTAATTGTGTTAAGGGGCTGACAACAGCTAAATTCCCTCCCTATCTCTTTCAGCGCGAGAGACAGAGAAACACTGTGTTACGATTAGTATGGGCGGTCATTGCAAAGGGTCTAGCAGGCTAAGCTAACAAGAGTGGCCCCGCAAGGGATTTGGTTGTAATTTGAGGTGCAGTAGTGGCAGGACCTAAGAACACTTAGACGGAGAGCTGGCCACGGCAGGAATGACACAATAATGAGAGCAACGAAATTGATATAGTTAGACTGCTATACTATTGTTATTACCTAATCTGGCAATCTGGCAGCTTTAAGCCGGGGGGTTCAAGAGTAGCAGACCAGAAAAGTTGTTTAAAAATCTTGGGAACGACGCAATACTGAGAGTTCTTGCTTTAGTACGATATCGTGGCATTTGATGTATATAATTGGAATATAACGTGGAAGATGTCTCAGTGGGGGGGAAAAGAGGCAGGTTGAAGTTAAATGCATTTATACCGGACGCCTGCGGTTTATTTTCTTCTGATCTGTGAAAACTGTTTGTAATTAATCAGGCACTCGAATAAAACTTATTAGTTGACAGCTTTCCATGCCAAGACGATATTACCGATAGTTATTTCTAAATAGGAAATCGACTTTAACAGCCAGGATTCTCGGTTTAAATTGTTATGGAAAAATATGTGACATATTAGGTTTTGTTCTGATAATGAACTTAGCTTACAAAGCCACATCATAATACAGCTACTCGTCACTAGATTGCGCTAATATCTACTAAACATAGACAGGGTATGACATTTGAATTCCAACTGCTGACCCAGCACGGGTGAGCAGTAGATAATTAACCAGTATAAGTGTGCCGTATTGTTACGACTCTCGCGGTCATTTTACACTGGCAGTTAGAGAAGTTGGCTCGCCAAGGGGCGCACAACCATTAGGAAATTACGGATATATGGCTGCCTAATCTGTCGATAAAAATATTAATCCTTAGCAATATTTTGACCATTGAATACTTAGAGAATTCAACCACCCGGAGTCGCCATTGACAGGCGTTCCCTTCTGCCGAAAACATATGACCAGTGGTCATACACATGTATGGACTGACGTTTATCTAACGTAGCTACGTACGAATAGCCATACATTTGACGTTCCCCTCCACCGCAAAAATCGGCAGACTTTTTTTGTATAGAAAATGACAGACATGGCTACTCCATCCGGGTTGAAGTCTCTAAGTTGAATACCGATTCTGATAGCCATCAGCAATAAAAGAAAAGTAATTTCTTATTTTATTATTATATTCTCTTTATTTATCCTTCTTCTTAGGCTAGGTTTTTTTACAATATCAATATAAAACTAATGTTGGAAATGTCATTGTGATAGTTGCCTTCCCCATTCATTTTAATTACATTAAGTAAGATTTAAACAAGGGTGTACTGAACCAAGTGACACCTTACGTTTACGGGGTTGTCAAAATCCCCTTCGTTTATTTGCTGCATAACCACAGGTAAGATAAAATATTTATGTAGTTTATAGTAGTAGTTTAGTTAAAATAACGGTTAGATTGGGCAAATTAAGTATTAATCTTACATTTATGTATTTTTGTATTAAAATTTCTGATGTATCAGGTAGATTAGGGCAGGTCCAGCAATCAAACTAATCGCGTACTTGTCAACCCTAGATAATCGACAAGAAAAATTGTATGTAGAATGTAGACGTCATGTGCCACCGTTCATATGTCAAAGTTCTGTCAAACACTGATTTTGTAGGGAAGATTGAAGAGAAATGGCATGAAACCTTGAAGGAATGAAGATTAACAAATAAATTACGCTTCGAAAATGTGTATTTTATTGGGTAACAAGACATGAGACATTTTATTTTTGCAAACCTGAAAAAGGGTTAAGTTTTCACATGAGCATTGTTTAACTTTACTCGTTTTAATATTATATGTCGATGCTTATCCTTAATCATGAACTTTTATCGATATAAATATCGACTTTGCGCAGCATTTGAGTAGCGAGTATTTAAAGTGACAGAATGATAGAAAGTTCTAGATAAATAAATAGTACTATTCATAGATTATATAATTCTTCAGGTGGAGTACTGCTAACAACATTTTGTGGTTCCATAATGAGCCAGTGTCCTCGTGGTTACGCACTACACACACATACGCACAACAATAATGAGCCGCTCCCCCGACAGTCGTGTCCAAACTAGGGCTTGTGATATACGTGTTACACGCGGAACCGTAGCTACGTAGCCTTAGCACCGGCGGTGCTAAGATCCCGTACTACACGGTCACGTCAAAGATACGTATCCGTTTCTGGATTCGGCTACGTTCCTGCGAATCTCGGCTTCGGCTCCGCTCGGCTTCGGCTCCGCTCCGCTCGGTTGTTGAAAGAGACTCGCCCCTTGCATTACATTCGGGGGTCTTAATGACACGCATAAAATCTACACTAAACGTCACGGTCACGACTGGATCCGATCTACGTATAAATAAGATACGTATCTCCGTGTACACGTAGCTACGTATCTTAATTACACGTAGCCGAATCACACGGAGCAAACGGAGCGGATCTCCGTTGCCGAGTAACACGGCAACGGAGATTCGGCTACGGGTACACGAAACACGGTCACGACCAGGAGCACTAGTCCAAACGTCTATGCAGTCAAGTGCTGTTAAAAAAGAATTAAAATATGCCGTCGTGCGTTGTCAAATGCTGCAGAAATGCCACCGGTCAAAAGAAAAAAACGGATGGAGAAACTTTTTACCGTTAAGTAAACAATTCATTGCGTAATCATATTAAAAATCAGTAAATTCGTAAACTATTAACTTCACGGTAGTGGTGTTGCCAGGTGGTTGAATAGGGAAGCTTCCCGAACGTAAGGGGGTCTATAATCGCCGCGATATGTTGTCAATACGATATTGACGTCACCACTCCTAACTAGACGTTTTATATTCGTTGAAAACGTGCGTGAAACGTTTTCAACGAATATTATAACGTTACCTAATAGTTAATAACTTTAATGCTTTTGTGAGCAATTATTCTTTATTATTTTTTGAATACAATTTGAAAATAAACAAAATTATATATATCTTAAAATTATTCCAAAAACTTCGTAAAACAAAAAGCCCATATCTAGTCGTTCATTGCACGCGCGAAGTTATGTCACCACCATCTGTCAAATTTTCGTCTCATTCTAACTATCGCTGCCTCTCACTCTGAGCGGCTGACTAGTCGCGTCAGTAATCGACTGGTCAAGCGCTTAGAACGAGATTGAACTATAGTTGGAATGAGAGGTCAGCTCTTAAGTCAAACCGATTGTGTTGATCGATCGAGGAGCATTTTTAACCAACTTCAAAAAAAGGGGGTTCTCAGTTTGACCCGTATGTTTGTATGTATGTATGTATGTATGTATGTTTGTTCGCGATTGTCTTGCGTTTGGTTGAACCGATTTTGATGCAGTTTTCAAAAAGTTTTTGTTACATTCTAAACATTAGTATAAAATAAGGCGTCGTTCATTGATTACGTAAGACATTTTTTGCTAGAGACCCCCTTCCGCTACGTAAGAAAAAAAATAATAATAATAATCCTCTCTGCAGTAGGAGTAAGACATGGTCAATTCCCCTCCCCCCTAAATCGTGTTACGTAATAAATGAATACGTTATTTTTTAAATTCAAAAATACTGTATTAATAATTGGGAAAATTTGTATTACATGGCAACACTCGTCTGGGCACATACATTCAAACCAGCCGCCATCTTGCGTCACAGTTTGTTGTACAGGCATGCTCCTTCCTTTTAATTTATTCATCCAAGGTACTATTATTTACTTGGTGGTACTACCAATGCGCAACATAGATTACCTCACTAAGATTCCGCATTATATCGTTAATGAAGGCTGGCAGTCGTTATCTATATGCTGTTTTATTTATTAAATATTGAGCCGCCTGTCGCACCAGTGGATTGTAGGTTATGTACAATATTTGAAACTACAAAACCTAACGCCTACTCAATGAACTCGATTCATTTCTCATTTTGTAAGAAAGATTGGCGCCATTCGTATGCGGGAGCACTCATACTTTGGCCATATATCGATTTTAAAAACACGTTGACACATTATTTTTGTATGGAAGATTCCCTGTCATACGCTTCGAATACTCTCGAAGAATGGTAACATTAACACTGTTAGTTTCCTTGAAAGGAGAGGTTTTGTGTTTTTGATAACTACGGACTCTGCATAGGTTTAAAAACTTCCTGCCCGTGAGTACCAAAAAGCTGCTTGTGCAGGCCTTAATTTTTCCTATTATAGACTAAGCTGATGTGTGCACTACCAACATTTCCCAGGCTTCCCTAAACAGACTCGATCGTATATTAAATAATAGAAAACGCTTTATTTTCGGCTTGCGTAAAATAGATTACGTCTCAGGTTATCGTTACCAAGTACATTCGTTTTGGGATATCCCTTAGGATTTAGGATTTTTATTGTATAAGTTTCAAACGGCTGTACTTAGTTGTGTTTAGTCACTACACAATATAATCAAAGACTAAATATTTTCATTATTCCTTATTGATAATATAAAAAAATAGCCATTTTAAAAATCGTTTTCCTACCTGCACTCAATTTCCTATTCTTTAAAACAATAGATTATTTTTAATTAGTAGGTACAGTCGCCATCAAATATATCGGAGCGGCCAAGGTACTCAAAAATATCTGAACTTACACTTTATCGCCTTGACAATAGAGGCGTTGTTCAGATATTTGTGACCACCTTGGCCGCTTCGATATATCTGATGGCGGCTGTACTTAAATTATTAACGCTAATATATGTAGTGATCACGCGAGTCGTTTTGTATGCTCAATCTAATGTGCAACATAAGTTGTGCCGTTATTCCCACCAATAGTTGTGTGCACCTTGGCGAGCCAACTGCTCAAACTACCAGTGTAACATGACCGCGAGATTCGTAGCAATGCAGCACACTTATACTGGTTTATTTTCTACTGCTCACCCGTGCTAGGTCAGCAGTTGGAATTCAAATGTCATAACCCTGTCTATGTTTAGTAGATATTAGCGCAATCTATTGACGAGTAACTGTATTATGATGTGGCTCTGTAAGCTAAGTTCATTATCAGAACAAAACCTAATATGTCACATATTTTTTTATAACAATTTAAACCGAAAATCCTGGCTGTTAAAGTCGATTTCCTATTTAGAAATAACTATCGGTAATATCGTCTTGGCATGGAAAGCTGTCAACTAATAAGTTTTATTCGAGTGCCTGATTAATTACAAACAGTTTTCACAGATCAGAAGAAAATAAACCGCAGGCGTCCGGTATAAATGCGTTTAACTTCAACCTGCCTCTTTTCCCCCCCACTGAGACATCTTCCACGTTATATTCCAATTATATACATCAAATGCCACGATATCGTACTAAAGCAAGAACTCTCAGTATTGCGTCGTTCCCAAGATTTTTAAACAACTTTTCTGGTCTGCTACTCTTGAACCCCCCGGCTTAAAGCTGCCAGATTGCCAGATTAGGTAATAACAATAGTATAGCAGTCTAACTATATCAATTTCGTTGCTCTCATTATTGTGTCATTCCTGCCGTGGCCAGCTCTTAGTCCAACTGTATGCGTAATATCAGCCTTCGATCTTCTTTTGTTCCAGACTTATTCACGAAAATGTCAAAAAATCAAGGTAATTTTTGAACTGTTATTTTAGCTGAACCAAACAAGCGAGAGTAACCAAATAAATTTAGAATTAATGAGCATAAAATGGGGTTCATAATGCATATTTTTACAGACATTCATATCCTAACTTGGATGAAAAAAAATATAGTTTTTTTTTCGCTTCATTTTTTTGCCTCTTCTCGTGGAGACATAACTATCAAAAAAATTACTTGATAAGCCACAATTGTCAACTACGTATACATTTAAAAACATTTTGGAAAATCATGGTGCGTCATGTCAAAAAAAAGACATTTACGAACGTATGTTTACTAGAGTGCAGTGGCAAATGAGTAGAGCCTTTCTAAGGCAAGTCTGTAGTTGTCACACCACAGAAAGAGGGTTGATGGACACATTGGGTCGTGGATGACGTATGCATACTTAGCTTATTCGCACTATATCTGTAGAAGAAATCGTAATGTCAGATTTTAATTTTTTTGATTTTGTCGTGTCGTCGATAAGAATTGGCTGGTAGGCTCATTGACAAATTTTTTTTTATTACCATTCCATATCAACAAATAACTCAGTAGAGCTAACAGAACAATACAAGTATATGACCATTGTAAATACTTATATAAATATATGACATACGTCATTGATCAATGTTAATTAATAATTTCATAATGAACGAAAGAGGATGTTATACCTACTACAGACTGATTTGCCACTACTACTCTATTGATATGATATGATATAGTAAACATACGTTCGTAAATGTTTTTTTTTTGACATGACGCACCATGATTTTTCAAAATATTTTAAAATGTATACGTAGTTGACAATTGTGGCTTATCAAGTAATTTTTTTGATAGTTGTGTCTCAACGAGAAGTGGCAAAAAAATGAAGCAAAAAAAAAAACAATTTTTTTTTTCATCCAAGTTCAAGGATATGAATGTCTGTAAAAATATGCATTATGAACCCCATTTTATGCTCATTAATTCTGAATTTATTAGGTTACTCTCGCCTGCTTGGTTCAGCTAAAATAACAGTTTAAAAATTACCTTGATTTTGACATTTTCGTGAATAAGTCTGAAACAAAAGAAGATCGAAGGCTGATATTACGCATACAGTGTTCTTAGGTCCTGACACTACTGCACCTCAAATTACAACCCTTGCGGGGGCCACTCTTGTTAGCTTAGCCTGCTAGACCCTTTTGCAAAATGATGAATTAAAAAAAAATAAGAATGTAAAAAATAGGCCACACCACAGTCCACCATTCACAATGTCTTTAAGTAGTTATATAATATGTCTAACCGTCGTTATGCCGAGTAGTAATTGTGATTCATACAAAGGGTATCCGGCAGCGGCCTTGAGCATGATTCGTACTGCCATGGTAATAGGGCTCCATTATGCGAGTACCAGGGAAGTGCCTAAATGACTCGACAGTTATAAACAAAGTGTAGACGTGATGGTAAAAATAAAAATTAAGCTTGATGGTAGGTATTTCGGAGGACTAAAAACCTCGCATTTTTTGCGTGTTTTGTTCCTCTAACTAATAGTCTAAGAGCTGGCCACGTCAGATGTGACACAATAATGAGAGCAATGAAATCTGTCTAGTTATACTGCTTTACCATCCTTATTGCTAGATCCGGGCATCTGGCAGCTTTTAATGGGTGGATGTCAGAGTGACAGACCAAAAAAGTTTTTAAGTTGGAAAAAAGTAATACCAAATTAGGTAAAAAATGCCAAAGTTGTGTAATTTATAGAGGACAGGGCCTATATTTTAACATTAGATTAAAAACCATTGTCTATTATTGCGGAAACAAAAACAGTAGGCGACTAACTAAAAATTACATTTTACATCATTTGACACTACTTTCCCCCAACAGAACCCTCTGGATATGATATAACCTAATTAATTACATAATTTACCATAATATTTCATTAAACCCAGAACTCTAGGATTTGTTTTCTTCAACTTATTTGCATTCTTCGACCTCCACCACTTTACAGCTGCCAGATGTCCGGATCTAGAAATAAGCATAGTATAGCAAACTAACTACATGGGTTTCGTTGCTCTCATTATTGTGTCATATCTGACGTGGCCAGCTCTCCGTCTATAAAGCCTTGAAGCGGTAATCATTAGTAGGGATAGGTATAATATCATCTACATAGATTAGAACTAGGACATGCAGGTAGGTAATGGAGGTATCATGTGATAATTAACTATTAGTATGTGCTGAGGTAGATCAAACCTAGTGCCTACGTCAATTCATGGGATTAGGCTGCCAAGCGGACCCCATCCTGCTTAATTGAGCCGTGGCGAAAACCGGGACAAACGCTAGGAGAAGAATGATGAAGAAAGATGAGAAGAATGTAAAATTGCCTTATCCATCCGTATATTGAATGTTGATGTAACATGAGCATGCATAATTATGTATGTATATTTTTCCAGTACTGCATTAGGTAACGGTACAATGTTGAGCTCGTTGTATGTACAGTCACCGGCAATAGTATATTACTACATGAAGGCCGCAAAAATATGTGACACGCTCTTATTTGTAGAGCTATAAGAGCGTGTCACATATTTTTGCGGCGTTCGTGTAGGATGATACTATTGCCGATGACTGTACCTATAGCTACTGACTTTAAGAATTCAACCAACCGGAGTCGCCATTGACAGGCGTTCCCCTCTGCCGAAAACATAGGACCAGGTGGTCGTACTCATGTATGGACTGATGTTTATCTGACGTAGCTATTTGTACGTTACGTACGAATAGCCATATATCTGACGTTCCCCTCCCCCGCAAAAATCGGCAGACTTTTTTTGTATCGGAAATGACAGACATGGCTACTCCATCCAGGTTGAATTCTCTAAGGCTGCTGACGATACCTAGATTTGCCTTACATTATTCCAGACTTTACGAGTACGTATTCTGAGCAAATATCAAACTGCGCTGTAGCATAAATAATGTCTGTCTGAGTAATGTCTGAGCTGTAGTATAAATGCTGTTATGAATAAAATCTAAACTTCAACAGGACATCATCGAAGACCTGAAGTCGGAGCTGGGTGGTCACTTCGAGGACGTCATCGTAGCCCTGATGCGTCCACCAGCGGAGTATCTGTGCAAGGAGTTGCATAACTGCATGGAGGGCATGGGAACTGATGAGAACACCCTCGTGGAGATCCTATGCACCAGGACTAAGAAAGAGATCGCTGAGATTGTGGAAGCGTATGAGAGACGTGAGTATACTTGGTATCTAGTCTGGCTAAGTAGATACTAACAGCTGCAGAATTGCATACTAAATGTAGGAATGAACTTATTCATAATGTGCGTATGCATTTTTGCAGCCTATCGGGTCCAGGGTATCGTATGTGACTATTCACTATATAATAACATCAAGATTTCAGCTGAAAAACGTCCAACGTCAGAGGAAAGACTGACTCTGTTTTAGGCACTTAGAATATTTGATAATCGCCCCGAGTAGGGTCAGGGAGGGAACAGTCGCTAGGATTTTTTCAAGAGGCTGGAGCATGAAAAATATAAATCCCTGAACTAATTGTTGCAAGCACAGAGCACAGTGCATTATTAAACTTTCATATGTAGCAAATATATTTGCTGTTACTTTCACCAAAAAAGATATATCCATTCTTTTTTAGAAATTGGGAATCGAGCCACTGTGTACCCGTTGCTGTACACAGTGACTAGGACCCCCTAGTACACAGTGCTTCTAACAGTACACAGTGGCTCCAGTCACTGTGTACTACGCCCTGTACACAGTGGTTCTAACAGTACACAATGGCTACATAAGAATCGAACCTAAATAAACTTTATAACAAAAAAACATTTTTGTTGAATAAAACGGTAATTAGAATAGGTAAGCCTAATTCCGGAATAATCGTTCCTGATTCATTCTTCATTTAAAATAGGTACTTACCTAATAAATGTCGCATGATTTATTCACTTTAATTTTATTAAAAAAAGAGTGCAAGAATAATTTTTAATAATAAAAGAACTTTTATTCTTATTCATATTCAAGTAAATTTTAGCCCAACTCTGTAAGGTGCACAGTGGTTCGCGAGCCACCGTGTACTTTTCTGAAACGAACGACTGTTGACCTTCGCGCCATTTTGTATTTTAGATAGAACTAAAAACAAATAGAAACATCGAGGGCCTTGAATTATCAGCCAATACTAAGTAGATTAGACACACTCTTCGATAAAAATATAAGTAATTAAAAATCTCGTTCGAGTTAAGAAAAAAGAGGAGTGAAACTTACCTGGAAATGTAATTTTGATAGCATTCAACACAAAAACGCACCATAATACATTCGCATGGCGCCGAAGCGGCTCACTAACTACGGAACGCTTCCGATTGATGTAGAGGACAGACATAAAGCTCTTTCCATTTCCCGCACAGCACATTCGAGCCACTGTTCCCACCGAGCGACTGTACCCTCCCTGACCCTACCTATACCTAATTACCTACTCGTGGTACTCACACATTTTGTACAGGTGCTCATTACGCAGACCGGCTTTTTTTATATACCACGACGGTGGCAACTTAGCATACGGCCCGCCTGATGGTAAGCAGCTACCGTAGCCTATGGACGCCTGCAACTACAGAAATGTCACATGCGCGTATCCCTCATCGTTATTAACACACTGGGTCCTCTGAGCTCTTTGGCAACGTTACTCACCAGCAGGAACAGTAGGAACGCAACACTATGAGTAGGGTCTAGTGCTATTTGGCTGTGGTTTTCTGTAAGGTGGAGGTACTACCCCAGTCGGACTCTGCTCCAGATTTGAGCGAGATGACATTCGCAGTACCCATACCTCTGTTTGGACGTAGTTTAAGGACATACCCGTCTCCGGACGTAGTTTAAGGATATACCCGGGCCCAAAAGGGTAATTGTTATTGTTTATACCATTATGACCCTATGAACATAAAAGAAAACATGAAATATTATCAAAGTTCTGTGGTGGCTACCTGGCAAATTCGCTCAAAGCGCCTCCGTCTATTATAAATTTACATGACAAACCCATCGCAATGATTGGCTATTTCGTGACGCCGGACAATTTTTTCACTATGCTTTCACCATTAGCCAAATTGAATTGAACATCAAATAACAATTACTATGATAATGATAGCCTAATCTAGCTAGTCTGCCTGCATGGCATTACTTTAGATGTACCCTCTAGAACTGTCGGTTATATAACTGTCATGTTTTCAACCGACTTCAAGATATTTCGAAGGAGGAGGTTATCAACTCGTCGGGATCTATGTTTTTGCTATTTATTTATTTTTTGGAACCGATTTGGAAAATATTTTCTTTGTTTGAAAGAGTATACTTCACAGTTGGTCCCATTGTAACCAGGTCAGGATCTGATGATGGGATCCTGGAGAAATCGAGGGAACTCTTCAACTATTACAGGCACACCTATAGTGATTTGAGTATTTTTTACAGCAGTTCGAGCATTTGCTTGTAGAAAGGTGGAGGCTAGGTGAAGTCGGTTCTTTTTTGTTTAAAATTATTAGTTTTAATAGTATTACTACTTGCTGCTTTAATTTAATGTATTATCTCCGTGACCTCACCCACATGTGGGCCCGACGGAAGACCAGCGCTGTCCCTCCAGGCTAGCACCACGCTGAGTCGGGACCAAAATTTCGTGACAAGTCTTATTAATTGAGTACATGTGTACCAATTATGAGGCTTAAGTATTACGTCACGAATAAACGTTTTTTCTTTCTTTCTATGAAGCATCAATTGAATCAATCACCAGAGTATCTTACGAACTAACACTTGACTGTTGCTCCCCAGGGTGCTTTAAGTTGTTCCTAGCAGGGATGTAACAGATGCGATTTTATCGGAACCGAAAGCGGAATCAGATGTTTCAAATTTAGTTTATCGGAACCAGAAACGGAAGCGGAACCAGAATCGAAGCCCGAGTGATAGTAGCACGTGGCAAGCGGGGACATGAACCAATGACAGGTATAAACCTGTTTGTTTTTGATGAACGCTGCTCATTTCCCCCCGCTGCGTTGCTGTGACATCCGATATGACTTCTGTTTTGAAAGTAACAGAACCGGAACCGAAGCGGATGTTTATATAAAACCAATCGGAAGTTCCGACTTAACGGAACCAGAACCGGAGCTCTGTAACATCCCTGGTTCCTAGATATGAACTATAATTTTGCTACATCATCATACCTACATTTAGATAATGGAAACAAATATCTAGATGTAGTGTACCGGAAGCTGGCGGCCCGTCGATCCCTGCTTGCGTCCATTCAGCCCAGTTCCCTGGAGTTGTAGCTTCAGGTTACTGTCTCGGCGACATTCCCACACTGTTCTCTTCGAATCTTCTTGTTTCCCAGCAGAACAGAAGGATAGATAGCTAACTTGTGTATATGTTCCAGTGTACAACCGTCCCCTGGCCGAGCACATGTGCTCCGAGACTTCGGGAGACTTTCGCCGCCTGCTAACACTCATCGTGACCGTATGTATATGCTCCTTCTCAAATCACATAGCGTATACATATACCTATACAATTATATAAATTAGCGATGCCGAATTGACTGAATTCAGAAATCTTAAAATGCCAAATTAAGGATATGAACATGTCAGAAACTACCTAATTTCGAAAAGAGACCTAAAGATCGTAAAAAAATCAGAGATGAGACTTGAACTCCAATAATCACTCGCACAAAAGTAAGAATCGATGTTATAGCTCTATTAAATAAAAGATTTTATTTTTATTTTGGCGCGATTCATTTTGGGAGTTGCTATAGTCGAACATACAAATAACCAAATGTTGCATTTATGTAATCACTAGAGGGTGGAGTACCGGTGGCAAATTTCACACAAAAGGTATGGAGTCGTTTTTATAATTATTATTTTAGGCTTGAATAATAAAATTATTAATTTACCTAATGTATTTAGTATGGTACCTACTCGTAAATTGGAAGTAAGTACTTAACATTTATTTTCATAAATCGATTTCAGGAACACCTAAATGTTATGTCGTAAATGTTTTGGGTTATTTTTCAATTTCTTTTAACAAAGTCACCATTCATCGATATAATATTTTTTACCATATGCAACCTTTCTTTTCAAAAAGTTACTAATTTACAAATTTATGAGACATTTAGAAACTAATTATTTGACATTGTCAATTTAGACAGCTGCTTTACATCTATATTATCTGAATGAGGGTTTCCGCGATCGAGTTTTTCACTAGATGGCAGCACCGTGGCGACAGGTCTAGCTGTCACAATCCACCAATCATGTTTAACCATATATTTTTTGATTGGTGGATTTTGACAGCTACTGTCAAAAAGACCTGTCGTCACGGTGCTGCCATCTAGTGAAAATCTCAATCGCGGAAACCCTCATTATTATTGCGTCGGCTAAATATTTAAAACCGAAAAATATCAAGATGAATAAGCCATGTGAAGCAACAATTCTGCGGATGATAGAACCGTACGAAAATCTTATATATAATGAAGAAGAATGTAGCATTCACTGTATTTCTTGCTCAGTGGATTTAAAGCAGTTGAAAAAATATAATGTCGAAAAACACGTTAACAGTAAACAACACCAAATTAACTATGGTAACCAAAATGGCACTTTTGCCTATGATTTATGCGTTTTCCTTATAGCGTGTAACATCCCATGGAAAAGAGTTAACCATCCAGAATTTAAAAAGTTCTTTGGAAAATACTTAGATAAAGGCGTAAAACTTCCCGAAGAAAGTGTTTTGAGAAAATACTATCTTACCAGAATATACAATGCGACCGTCAAGCAAATACGAAATACATTTTTCGATTCCAATTTATGGCTTGCGGTGGATGAGACACTTGATAATATCGGTAATTGCGTAGTAAATGTAATTATAAAATCACTTGATGATGCTTTACAAAGGCCATATTTGTTAGCGTGTAAAGTCGTTAGTACTGTAAACGCGAACTCAATTGCAGCGGTGGTTGACGAAAGCTTGAATTTTTTGTGGGAGGATAATTTTACAGATAATATGAACAAATTTGTTGTTGGACCCGGGGTATGTCCTTAAACTACGTCCGGACTTGGGTATGTCCTTAAACTATGCCAAAAAGAGAGGTATGGGCACTGCGAATGGCATCTCGCTTAGTGTGGTAGGGCACGTTCAGTGAATGTCATCTCGCTCAAATCTGGAGCAGAGCCCGACTGGGGAAGTACCTCCACCTTACAGAAAACCACAGCCAAATAGCACTAGACCCTACTCATAGTGTTGTGTTCCTGCTGGTGAGTAAGGTTGCCAAAGAGCTCAAAGAGGACCCAGTGTGTTGACGATGAGGGACCCTGTTGTTCCTTTAGCCGTAAACACAGTGAATCCTCCTTTTTGTAAAGGGTCGGCAACGCGCATGTGACTCCTGTCGAGTTACAGGCGTCCATAGGTTACGGTAGCTGCTTACCATCAGGCAGGCCGTATGCTTGTTTGCCACCGTCGTAGTATTTAAAAAAAAAAAAAAAAAAAAAAAAAAAAAAAAAAAAAAAAAAAAAAAAAAAAAAAAAAAAAAAAAAATTAATATTCTGTTCGGATAGCGCAGCGTACATGCTTGCTGCCGGCAAGATTTTGAAGAAAAAGTACACTAAAGTACGACACGTAACTTGTTTCGCTCATGGACTACACAGAGTCGCGGAGCAGATAAGATCTGAACATAAATTGGTCAATTCTTTAATATCTAATGTCAAGAAGATTTTTTTTAAATCACCACACCGCGTCCGATTTTTCAGGGACCATGCGCAGAATGTGCCTTTACCGCCGGAACCCATTATCACTCGTTGGGGCACCTGGTTAAATGCAAGTTTTTACTACGATAGACATTTTGACGTGATTAAAAATGTTGTGATGCAATTGAACAGTAAAGAAGCTATTGCCATTAGAAAAGCCCAGAAGTTGTTTGAAAATGAAAATTTAAAAAACGAGTTAAGCTTTATAAAAAATTGTTACGAAATTATACCTGAATCGATAGAAAAATTAGAATGCACTAAAATTCCGATAGAAGAAAGTTTTCTGGTGATAGATATAGTTAGGAGTATTTTAAGCCTCCAAGGAAGTGAAACCGTGCGAAATAAACTCGAATTGGTTCTAGATAGAAACCCAGATGCTGACGAATTAAGGAATATGATTATAATGGAAAATTATAAACAAGTCCTTAAACATGCAACCATGACATCGGTAGATGTAGAGCGATCGTTTTCCACTCATAAATGGATCTTCAATAAATTAAGAAACCGATTCACTCCGAAAAACCAGGAACATGTGGCCATAGTCCATTCATTTTATAACATCGATACGCACTTAAGTGTAGATTGTGAGGAGGACCTCGAACACATAATTCCAGTCCTCAATTGTAATTGAATGGTCTTGAAAATAATATATCGTTTGGCAGGTATAACTTCTTAGTCTAGTATTTAGTACCTAATGATAATGTTTTGATAAGAAAACATTATTATGTATTATAGACATTAACAACATATTACATTATATTTGTATGCTCGTAAGATAATTTCTATAAGTTCCTAAAAATTATTATGCAAAATTAATAATTTATTCGTTATTTATTTAATCATAAGAATACTTAGGCGACTCCATACATTTAGTGTGAAATTTGCCACCGGTACTCCGCCCTCTAGTAATCACCCACATAATCGACGCATGTAAATGTCAATAACCATTGTAACAGTTAACTGTTAGTAATATAGTGCTTTTGTGCTGTTTTTTTCTTTGCAAACTAACATTGTTTTAGATTGCGCCGTGTTTTGTAGTGTGTCGACCAAAAGTCACTGAATTAACCTTAATTACTCAGAATGGGTGAGGTAATTGGTTGGTTTAATGTGACCAAGCCCTCAGCCATTTTTACAATATTGATAGACTAACTAATTAATGTTCTGAACTAATTTACTAATTAGTTATTTATGTAGTTAGTATTTAGTAGCAAAGACTAGTATCCTGGGTGTGGACACTGGGTGGGAGTAGGCTTTGTAACAATGGTTCAACGAATTTGCAAAGGATTGCCTACCGCTATAAAGTTATTTTTGAAACCTAAAACTTCAATACATTTTGTGTTTAAAACTTCACTATATGGTACAAAAATTGTTGAATATTGTCTTCTAAGCGGTGGGAATCAGTTCAACTTTCGATTAACAGAGCCTAGCTTAATGATGTGAGACTGCAACAAGTATCTTCAGTTCGCAAAACTCCCTTGCGAATCATAAATTACGCCTATCTACTACAGCTACACTACAACAAAACCACGCGTATAATAAATCAAAAGTATGAAAACAAAAGAGGAAGTGTAGTCACGTGCTTTGTGATTTGATTTAGTTCATTTCCCACGCTATCACCTCGCTTCATTAATTTGCGGGAGGTTCTCGGAAAGGGCGCGGCATTCACGCCCTTGACACAAATGAATGTGTACAGAAGTCCAGTCTGTACAACCAGAGATCGAGGTTAGTTTTAGTATAAAAACGTAACGCGAAATCTAAGGTACATTCAACTCATTGGATTCTTAGGCTGCTATAGAACCTTGTAATAGTAATTATTTTACATGAATTTTAAAGTGGGGCATTCCACTCATACAATAGTATGTTATTCAATCAAATACAAACACTGAAAACATTGAAAAAATAATCAACCCAGCCGGACTTGAACCTGGCATCGATACGCCTTACCGGGGCTCGATCGCTTTACCAATTAAGCTATGGGTTCAGTTACTGAGTTGACGAAATTCTCAATGCCTTCAATCATCTTTTTGCATTTATTTTACATCGACTTTATAGCAGCCGTAAGCGACATCTAGGTGCTAACTACTAGAGTTAGATACCTTTCCCGCCGACCCTTTTACAAGTGTCACAACGGAAATAATAGATGGCGCTGCTATCAACTCATAATTATTTTACATGAATTTTAAAGTGGGGCATTCCACTCATACAATAGTATGTTATTCAATCAAATACAAACACTGAAAACATTGAAAAAATAATCAACCCAGCCGGACTTGAACCTGGCATCGATACGCCTTACCGGGGCTCGATCGCTTTACCAATTAAGCTATGGGTTCAGTTACTGAGTTGACGAAATTCTCAATGCCTTCAATCATCTTTTTGCATTTATTTTACATCGACTTTATAGCAGCCGTAAGCGACATCTAGGTGCTAACTACTAGAGTTAGATACCTTTCCCGCCGACCCTTTTACAAGTGTCACAACGGAAATAATAGATGGCGCTGCTATCAACTCATAATTATTTTACATGAATTTTAAAGTGGGGCATTCCACTCATACAATAGTATGTTATTCAATCAAATACAAACACTGAAAACATTGAAAAAATAATCAACCCAGCCGGACTTGAACCTGGCATCGATACGCCTTACCGGGGCTCGATCGCTTTACCAATTAAGCTATGGGTTCAGTTACTGAGTTGACGAAATTCTCAATGCCTTCAATCATCTTTTTGCATTTATTTTACATCGACTTTATAGCAGCCGTAAGCGACATCTAGGTGCTAACTACTAGAGTTAGATACCTTTCCCGCCGACCCTTTTACAAGTGTCACAACGGAAATAATAGATGGCGCTGCTATCAACTCATAATTATTTTACATGAATTTTATTGTATGAGTGGAATGCCCCACTTTAAAATTCATGTAAAATAATTATGAGTTGATAGCAGCGCCATCTATTATTTCCGTTGTGACACTTGTAAAAGGGTCGGCGGGAAAGGTATCTAACTCTAGTAGTTAGCACCTAGATGTCGCTTACGGCTGCTATAAAGTCGATGTAAAATAAATGCAAAAAGATGATTGAAGGCATTGAGAATTTCGTCAACTCAGTAACTGAACCCATAGCTTAATTGGTAAAGCGATCGAGCCCCGGTAAGGCGTATCGATGCCAGGTTCAAGTCCGGCTGGGTTGATTATTTTTTCAATGTTTTCAGTGTTTGTATTTGATTGAATAACATACTATTGTATGAGTGGAATGCCCCACTTTAAAATTCATGTAAAATAATTATGAGTTGATAGCAGCGCCATCTATTATTTCCGTTGTGACACTTGTAAAAGGGTCGGCGGGAAAGGTATCTAACTCTAGTAGTTAGCACCTAGATGTCGCTTACGGCTGCTATAAAGTCGATGTAAAATAAATGCAAAAAGATGATTGAAGGCATTGAGAATTTCGTCAACTCAGTAACTGAACCCATAGCTTAATTGGTAAAGCGATCGAGCCCCGGTAAGGCGTATCGATGCCAGGTTCAAGTCCGGCTGGGTTGATTATTTTTTCAATGTTTTCAGTGTTTGTATTTGATTGAATAACATACTATTGTATGAGTGGAATGCCCCACTTTAAAATTCATGTAAAATAATTATGAGTTGATAGCAGCGCCATCTATTATTTCCGTTGTGACACTTGTAAAAGGGTCGGCGGGAAAGGTATCTAACTCTAGTAGTTAGCACCTAGATGTCGCTTACGGCTGCTATAAAGTCGATGTAAAATAAATGCAAAAAGATGATTGAAGGCATTGAGAATTTCGTCAACTCAGTAACTGAACCCATAGCTTAATTGGTAAAGCGATCGAGCCCCGGTAAGGCGTATCGATGCCAGGTTCAAGTCCGGCTGGGTTGATTATTTTTTCAATGTTTTCAGTGTTTGTATTTGATTGAATAACATACTCTTGTAATAGTAGTTTATTAGTGCATGGTTATTTATTGCTATTATGATAAGGTTCTATTCTATAGTACGAGTAGCCAAGGAATCAAATTAGTTGACTGTAGGTACTTTAGATTATTGGTCAAAATTTAAAACCGCAATATCACCGCTTATATGGACTAGACTTTCTTTTACTCAGATAGAATTAGCTTTCTGGCCCAGACAATTCCTATTGGACGGGATTTTTCTTTGTATAGATCAAAGTGTCAGGAATTGATACCAATAAAATTTATAAGTGAATATTGGGCGCTAAGGTGCCAAAAAAAAATGATAAAAACCAGTTTTTCGCTTCTAGAGGAAGAACTACAGCTCGGACAAAAAAAAGTTAAATGTAACAAATGTGCGTAATAAAAAAACAAAGAGAATGAGCCCCGGTAGAGCAAAATCGGTCTAGAGGATCGTCCACAATTTTTTTTGCAAATATTGTAAATTTAATAACTCGCGTTCCGGAAGTAATGGAGAGCTGAAATTTGAATATGATGTCAGTTTTGTGGTCCTCTAATACAGTTAAATTTTCATATGAAAATGTTATAAACTTTTTGCAAAAAGTGACCTTTTTTTAAATCGACTGGGAGGGTATTTTAATTTTTTATTTACAGATCATTTGACAAAGAATAAAGTTGTTTAAATAATCTATGAAGTTCAAGCACTCTTTGCGCGCACGGCGGCGGCGCACTATGGCCCAAACGCCCGATCTAGCTGGACAAAATTATTTTACACTACGTCTCATTGCGTCAGCTGAATGGGAGGCTGGTCTGTGGCTGCAGGCACTTCCATCTACAACAATTGGAACATTGCTGGACAACACCACTTTCCGTCTGGCCACATGTCTAAGGATAGGGGCATCGACTAACTTACCGCACCGCTGTATATGCGGGGTAATGGTGAACAATCTTGGTCACCACGGCCTGTCATGTCAGCGAAGCGCAGGCAGGATCTCACGACACGCCAGCATTAACGACGTCATCCGTCGGGCCCTTGTCAGCGCCAAGGTGCCTGCGATCCTTGAGCCAAACGGACTGATGATAGAGGATAGCAAGCGGCCCGACGGGATGACGCTGGTGCCCTGGAGTTTGGGTAGGCCGCTTGTATGGGACGCTACGTGTGTAGATACCTTGGCGCCGACCCATATCCCGGGCACCAAAGTTGCTGCTGGTGCAGCTGCGTCCGAGGCTGAAATCCTCAAACGTCGCAAATATGCTGCCCTAGGAGGGAGTTACTTATTTGCGGCGTTTGGGGTAGAAACCCTTGGACCGTGGGGTCCAAATGCACGACGCCTCTATAAGGAAATATCGACCCGACTTATAGAGGCGTCTGGTGACCAGAGGGCTGGTCACTATTTCGCCCAGCGGATAAGCATTGCTATCCAGCGGGGCAATGCGGCCAGCCTTCTGGGCACCCTACCCAGAGACAGCGGTGCGGACCTCGGCCAAATTTTTTATTTATAAGTTTTATATATTCATTATAAATCTTAATCTTAATGAAATAAAAAATTTTACACTCGTAATCAATTCTAAGAGATGCGTTTATTTTTGTTTTGCCTAGTTTTGCATAGACTAATTGACTATTTTTATTATTATTTTGCTTTAATTAATGTTTTTTTGCCAATTGTGGACGGTTTTGCTCTACCGGGGCTCATTCTCTTTGTTTTTTTATTGCGGACATTTGTTACATTTAACTTTTTTTTGTCCGAGCTGTAGTTTTTCCTCTAGAAGCGAAAAATTGGTTTTTACCATTTTTTTTGGCACCTTAGCGCCCAATATTCACTTATAAATTTTATTGGTATCAATTCCTGGCACTTTGATCTATACAAAAAAAAAATCCCGTCCAATAGGAATTGTCTGAACGTTTTATGATTTTTCCGCTAATTATATCTGAGTATTTAGGCATATTTAGATATGTCGTATACAGGCCAGGCACCATTCTTTTCTGTCGCTTTTGCCGCCTGAAGTGGCCTTGGCGGGCCGAGGAATCGTTGTATGGTACAAATATAAGGTTTTGGTTTCGAGATAGAGAGTTGTGTGTTGTAATATAGTCATACTTAATCGAAATATACTTAGTTAAAAATGCCAATTGATTAAAAAATCGTTTATTACGTTTAAATATTTTCATTTCATAGTTATAATTTAATTGTTCTTAAAGCATTGAAAATATTGAAATATGTATTTTAGTATTTGTAAATTATAGATAATATTAAACGAGACGGATTATCGCAAAAAAATAACATTTTTACACCAATAATTACTTTGATAACAGCATAAAAATATTATTACATACGGAAATGCTATCGAGCGATAGCATTTAATACATAACTAATTTAACTAAAATACTAGTGACGCTTAATGTTAGTACAAGCGTGCAATCAATATATTATTTCGAAGGATCTTCAATGCGAGCCACAGACAAAAACAACGTTACCAAATTGTGCAAAAAATTAAAGACAAAAATCGACCAAGATTATTGTTTCCTGACAAATGAAAACTTTAGCAAATCGCCGATTTGCGATCTTTTTTCTTCAACAGTAATGAAACGAATGAATAATAATTTCCCACAAAATAAATAAGTGATATTTCTCAGTACCTACCAACCCTATTATTTATGACCATATGTTTTCATACAGTCTCAAACCCAAAACCCCGTACACCGTCAGGCCCGCCAAGGCAATATGAACCTTATTTTCTACGCGTTAAGTCAGTCTGCTCACCAGGGTGCGCGGGACGAGGAATCTGGCGTCGACCTGGCCCGCGCCCAGGCATCAGCCCAGGAGTTGTTTGATGCTGGAGAAGCCAAGTGGGGCACTGACGAGGAGATCTTCAACAAGGTAATGTCAACCTTGTGTTGGCGTTATAGACGGAGCGATGAAACCCCTCTCGTTAGTTTGCTATGCTTATTTCTAGATCCGGACATCTGGCAGCTGTAAAGTGGTGGTCAAAGAATGCAAACCACTTTAAGAATACAAATCCTAGAGTTCTGGTTTTGATGCAATATTATGAAAAAATATATTAATAATTAAATCATATCATTGTCAAAAGTTTCTGATGAGGGAAAGTAGTCCAAAACGACGTATAAGGTAATTCATAGTTTGTCGCCTACAGTTTCTGTTTCCGAAATATTACGCAATGTTTTTTGTTCTAATGTTAAAATATAGGCCCCGTCCTCTATAAATAACATAACTTCGGCAGGTTTCTACCTATTGGGGTATTACTTTTTTCCAATTCAAAAACTTTGCTAGTCTGTCATTCTGACATCCACCCATTAAAATAAAGATAGTATTGCAATCTTACTAGATGGGTTTCATTGCTCTCATTATTGTGTCATATCTGACGTGGCCAGCTCTTAGACCATTAGTTTATAGTAGGCGGACCGGATACAGGCCTCCTCCATGGGAGTAGCTGAGAGTGATCCAATGTTACAAACTTAAATAGATGTCGCCTGCCTAGATGGCGGGACGACCTGGACGCATTAGAAAGCAATTCGCAGATGATTGCCGGGCACAGAGTCGAGTGGAAATTTAGGATGGGGACTTTGCCCAGCAGTGGGACACTCAAAGAGGCTAATAATAATAAATTGGTGTCATATACGAATAGACGCTGATTCTTTGCCAGCTCTGGGCACGGGAGGCCTTGATCACTTTTTCTTTCATAATAATATGAGACAACTATTTATCTTTAGAATTTACGTAGTAGTGTTTCAACCTTAAATAACCGCAAATTAAAATTTAAATAAATAAATAATACACAAACCTAGTCCCACAGTAAGCTCAACAAGGCTTGTGTTGTGGGTACTAGAAGACGATATATATAAGAGATTGATATAGATAATTACTCAAATACATAGAAAACATCCATAACTCAGGTACAAATATCTGTAATAAACACACAAATAGATGCCCTGACCAGGATTCGAACCCGGGACCTCCTGCTTCGTAGGCATGGTCACTACCGACTGGGCTAGGAGGTTCAAATTTCAAATATTTAGTCCAATATTCTCATAAACAACTGGGCAATGATTGCTTGTGTCCCGTATTCAGACATTTATTTTTGTAATATTAATTAATAATTATACTCGTATAAGAATATGTACATATAATTGTATAAAATTGCATGACAACTACATATCTGTAATCACTGACGATCACTATATAAATACGTTAGGGTTTGACTTACGGCAAATTTATAATGTATTTTATGATGAAATAAAGATATCTTATCTTATAATATCTAGTATATTATAGATCCTAGCCCACGAGAGCTTCGCACAGCTGCGCGCCATCTTTGAGGCCTACAAGGACATCGCGGGGCGCACCATCGAGCAGGCCATCAAGGCCGAGATCGGCGGCGAACTCAAGGAGGCTCTCAGTGCTATTGGTCAGTGTTATTATCAATAGTAGTTTATGTAACTGTTACGTAATAAGGGTCCTTAAAACATGAGTGTGGTTTTATGAAATGAGCCGCAGGCGAATTTCATAATAAGATCACACGAGTGCTTTAAGGCCTAATTACGTACAGTTGCATACACTGCTTTATCTACACTCATATTATTTATTATAAATGCCGTATTCGGAAATCATAGAATGGCCGCCTTTGCACCGCCGTGGCCATCTCGATTGTGTCGGCATGGCCAACTCGATTGTGCCGGCGCTCGCGCGGGACCAATCGAGTTGGCCATGGCGGTAACATTATGTTATCAAATTCGATGTTCCAAATTTGAAACTCATTGCTTAACAATATTTGAGCATGCAAAGTTAAAATTACGTTACTGCCGCAGATAAGAAACTTATCATAGTTAAATCGTTTGTTGTAATGCTTGTCATTGTCTACGGTTTTTGAACGCATTTTAGAGTACTTACAGTATGAGTGTAGATAAAGCTTATTGTGCTACTGGTTTTGTCCTTAAATATTAACTATCACTTTTTTAGGATCTAAGAAGCTGATCGTCTTCGCCCGTGGTCCCGCAATTACGCGAACAGTATTGAGCTTCGATAACTCACAAGTGCGATTTTCTTTTTTAGTTAGATTATATAATATGATTACTTACAGTAAAAAATATTTTCTAACAGTTTTTGACGTCGCGCTAGGTATTATATAGATATTTGTTAATAACACCAAGAAAAGAATATACAAGATATATTTTTCTTTACCATACTATTGCATTCAACTATTTCAACGTCATCTGTAATTTTATAACAATTTGGTCAATAGATTATCCGAGCATTATCGAAAACAATTTGTCAAAATATAAGTGACCTTGAATTCTAGACGAATTACAAATTGCTAATACGACATATGCTCTTGTCAAAACCGTTATCAAATGTGAAGTTATATTGCAATAATAAAAAGCGATAGCGTGGTGGAGAAAAAACAAACTTACATAATCTTTTCTTTGTGTAGCAAACAAATACATGTATTATACCTTATAGCGCACTTCTAACAATTGTTAGAAAATGTTTTTCTCTATTAGTACTTAACGTATTCTAGCGATCACAAAATAAAATCGGACTTGTGATTTATGTCATTTTTATAAGTTAAAAAGGCGTCCCCGTACTCCACTAAATATACTTCGCGACAGGTCACGCCCCAAGTCTGTTGATGTGCCTTATATGTGGCCAATAAAAAAAATCGCCATACATTTCTTCATATGTGTTCTCACAATTGTTAGGGTCAAAGCAAACGTCCAGTTTGCATGTCACGTCGCCAGTTACGGTTACCGAATCAGATCGCCTGAAGGTGCATGTCTCATACTAAATACCAGAGCCCCGCACCGCACACACACGGTTCTACACCGTACGGTTTCAAAACCTAACGTTAGGTCAAAATACGTCAACCGGACGTGTTCCTGTTTCATCCGGTGGGGTTACCGAATCAGGCAACCGTACCGGCTACCGGACGTTAGCTTGGAGCCTTAGCCATGTAGTTAGAATTGCAACTATGAAACAACCTTATTCGTACTTCCTGCTCTATGAAGTCACATACCTAGCCTTTTTGCATGAATAATATATACCTATGTAGAGCTGTGGTCCGAATCACGCTTACAGCACTCACAGCGCGCTAACGGGCGGACCGAATCACGCTCACAGCGCCAACATAGATGTCGTGACGTCATTGAATGATATCACTTGACAGCGTTTACAGTGCTCACGGTCCTAGGCGTAAGCACCTTGAGCACAAACGTCAAGTTGACATTTGACATACGTTTGACACATGATTTTCATTAAATTGACGTTGACAGCGCTCACGCAGCCGTTTACGGTGGTCCGAATCAAAACACTTACGCGGCCTTGAGCGCGGTAATGATTCGGACCGACTAGCAGCACTGTTAGCGTTGTAAGTGTGATTCGGACCACGGCTTAGATATACTCGTATGTCAATTAATAACTTACTCAAAGTCCTGATTCTTTGTAGATACAACTTACACGACCTACACTCTTTGTATATTCTTAATCGGACATCGTAACGTGAAGTCCCCTCTCTATTGTACGCTTTTTAGGTTCAAGAACGACAACATGATTGAAGTCAATTGCTCCGGCGTTCTGTAGTCGTGAGTAAAACGATTGTAATGTACGAAATGGATTTTGTGGGAAGACATCATTTGACCCCGAATTTAGTACGATTCCTGGGATTGGTTTGGAAATGTCTGGAATGACTTTACGTTTTTAGATTTAATCCATGGAGCTGATTTTCCTTGGATATTTATTATCTACTCTCTTTTTTTACCAATTTTTTTTTTAAATATGGCACAATGTTGCTAATTAAATATTATATTATATGTTATAAACATATACGATTTCATTTAGATATATACTATATAATGATATTCGACATGACTTCATATATTATATGAAGATTAATGCTGCAGAAACAGGACCAATATTGTTGAAATTGATTTTTTTTAAGTTTTAAAACAATAATCTTAAAGAAATATGTTTATAAATCTATAAGCTGATGATTTTGTTACATTTACAAATCTCAGAGCAAGTGAAAGTACTCGTTGACAACTATTTCTTCAGTAATATAGATGTTGAAACGATCGGACGAGTATTTAGGTCAGGGTCGCGATTCGCAAACAACCTAGATTGGGGAGGAATCCGACCCCTCGAACAAGGTCACTACTTAACAAAAGATGACTAGGTAATGGATGAATAGCTGGTACATTTTATGAAGGAGCCGCTATCTAGTCCCTTCATTTTGGACTAAGAGCTGGCCACGTCAGATATGACACAATAATGAGAGCAACAAAATCCGTCTGGTTCGATTGCTATACTATCCTTATTGCTAGAGGTTAGGGTGGAGGTCGGAGTAACAGACTTGCAAATTTTTTGAATTAGAAAATAGTAATACCAAAATAGGTAAAAATTGCCGAAGTTGTCTCAGATATAAAGGATAGGGCCTATATTTTAACATTAGAACAAAAAACATTCAGAAAGTTTTGGCAATAATATTATATAATGATCTATATAATTTCTCATAATACTGCATTAAAATTAGAACTCTAGGATTTATTTCCTTCAAGTTATTTGCATTATTTGACCTCCACCACTTTATAGCTGCCAGATGTCCGGATCTAGAAATAAGCATAGTATGGCAATCTAACGAGAGGGGTTTCGTCGCTCTCATCATTGTGTCATATATGACGTGGCTAGCTCTCCGTGTATTTCTTAAAATAAATGTGCTCAGACTAAGCAAAATCTAAGATTAAGTTAAAAAAGCCGATAACATTATGATTCGTATGAATCCTTTTTTAACTTATTTTTATTATACCTATTTATGTGTAAACAACAATAGAAATACACATTCTGTAAAAAAATATGCCTATAAAATACGTTCCACTCGTAAATCTCTTAAGACCTATCGTAATTTTCCCCGCTTACCACGACCCCAATTAACATAATTGGCCGACGCTTCCAGTGGAGTGCACCCAAAGCGCCGCCGCCTGGTTCGCCACTCGCCTCCGCCACGCCATGCAGGGCCTCGGCACCGAAGACCGCACCCTCATCCGCATCCTCGTCTCCCGCTCCGAACTAGACCTGGCCACCATCGCCCGGGAGTACGAACGGCTCTACGATAAGACACTAGAAAGCGAAATCAGGGTATGTTTTGTTCAACAGTGGAGTGTGTGGAGAACGCGCCCGCTTGGTTCGCTCAGCGCCTCCGTTCGGCCGTGGAGGGCGCGGGGACCGACGACGCGGCGCTCGTGCGCATCATCGCGAGCCGCGCCGAGATAGATCTGGGCAGCGTCAAAGCGGAGTACGAGCGGATCTATGATAAGACGCTTGAGAGTGATATTAAGGTGTGTTGCTTGGGGACGATACTTGTAGAAGTGTTTTTGTACGGTTTTTAGTATGTTTGTCTTAATTGGAGGTCACATTGAGTCGAAAATATGGAATATACTGCATGGTATAAACTGATTATTAGTGGCCGTGACTATAGTTGGCTACTTTCTTAAAGAGCCAAATCAGCTACTCTATGAAACGTCCAAACAACTTCTTATTTTCAAGTTTCTATGGGAGTATAATACTGTGACGTCACATTATAGTAAGATAAATGCACCTACTTCTTGTAAGTTTTTGCCTATTTTGAAACCATTAAAAGCACAAAAACATGGTTTTCCCGCGTATTTTCGCAAATTTGATTTCATTCTACGAAACAATTACATTTACCTATGTATCTATTATACCATATATTTTAATATGTGATATCAATCTATAAATGTAATGTATTGGGCACTGTACTGCAAAATTGTATAAAACCAAGCAATCAAATTCTACAAGTATTTAAAAAACCTCATACAAAATTAGTTAATAAAGCACAGCAAATTTTAGCACCCAATAATAGCATGAAAGTAATGCTTTTATATTCCAAATATTAATAATTGTATGAAATTGCTTGTTAATTTATTCGGCTTAACTTAATTAATTTAATGTGAATGGCAAAAGCTTTGTATGTATTACTTTTATGTTATTGTTATTATAATCAATAGTGTCTTAACATTTCTGTGCAATTACTTGGTGATTGGACTAGGAGGTGAGGATATTTTGATTTAATTATACTAGTACAGTCGAGGACAAAGAGATGTATACACTTTTGGACCTTATTACAACGCAATAAGGTCCAAAAGTGTATACATCTCTTTGTCCTCGACTGTACATTACAGCAGTGGCCGGGAAAACAAGGATTTCCGGCTAAGTAGTCATAGACGGCCGAGCGTAGCGAAGCCGGATAGGAATACGAGGCCGGGAATCCATTTTCACGCCGAGGTATGTATAGTGCTTTTCTCAATTATGCAATGAAATAAAAAATTAAGCTTACAAAAGTTTCGTTCATAAGGGATTAGTCTATAGGTTATATTATTATTCTCGAGAAATCAAGAGATTTTTTTTTAAATGAGCTGTTCGTAAAACCTGCCGCCATATTATTTGACGCCAGGGGTGATTTGCAGGCCAAGAAATACCATTACAGTCCTCTTGAGTTACTGCGCCCGGAACAGAATACTTCTCAGCCTATTAAAAGGAATATAACGATACTAAAGACAATATTTCATTGCATGTTTGAGAAAAAAGTATTTATGCATGACATGATCGAATTTAGTCTGTGCGCCAAGAGACATGTCGTAGATATTATTAGTCTCCATGTAAACCATAGACTTCTCTATCCGCACAAACTCTATCTAATTGTCACTAAAAAGCAGCCACTCCGCTGCCTGATGTTGAAAAGTAATAAAAAAATATATTTTGGCAGCTGTTTGTATTTGTACATTACGTGCAATAATATTGTACAACGAAACACGAAAATAGTAGTTTTTCTACTCCTGCACTTTTATCTGTCATTTATACATTCGTCAACACCTTTATAAGAACATAGATAATATACTAGAAGAAAAGTCTATCTAGTCTATTGCCCAAAATAACACTTGTTCTATCAAAGCTCCAAAATAGTATCGTGTAATCGCGTGCAAGCACTTTAATATAGGACAAAATAAATTACTGCCAACCTAAAAAACCTAAATAAACGCAGCGTTTTTAGAAAAAAAAACTTTAAAAAATAAAAACATGAAAAGAACCACAGATACTTTGCAGTTTTTATTTTACGTTTCCCGTTCGTTTGTTGGGGCAAACTGTAAACTTTGAAAGTAATTTAGGTATTTTTACTAATCTCTGTAGCTCTTTAATCATTGATCAAATAACGACGTGTGTATTTGTGTTAGTAATGTTAGTATTCTTGAAAAATAGTGTTTTAAAAGGTAAAACTTAAATGATTGTTGATTATATTGACAAAATAACGGCGATATCCATGAAGTTTTCAATTTCGCATTTTATGTAAAAGTAAGTGTATTCGTAGAAAAAGTATTGTATGCAACGTCGTATAAGTAGGTAAAAAAATGTTCGTGGCGTTTTTCTTAACAATTTTCGCCTACGGCTCAAATTGTTACCCACGCCACTCACCTTTTTTGACCCCTCTTATACAACTGTTGCATAAACTACTATTATGTAACTAACTAATAAGGGTCCTTAAAACATGAGTGTGGTTTTATGAAACGAGCCGCTGGTGAGTTTCAAAATAAGATCACACGAGTGTTTTAAGGCCTAATTACGTACACAGTTGCATACACTGCTTTATCTACACTCATATTATTTATCTAAAATGCCGTATTCGGAAACCATAGAATGGCCGCCATTGCACCGCCATGACCAACTCGATGGTCGGCGGATGCGCGGGAGGGTGCAGGTGTACATTATGTTATCAAAACTGATAGCACATCAATAATTGAGCATGAAAAGTTAAAATTACGTTACTGCCACGGATAAAAAGCTTATCATAGTAAAATCGGTCGTGGTAATGCTAGCCATTGCCTACCGTTTTCGAACACGTTTTAGAGAACTTACAATATGAGTGTAGATAAAATATATAACGCGCTCTTACAACTCCAGTAATAAGATTTTGTTAAAGCCTGACCAGAAATGTATGATTATTGTCAAGAGGGCGCTATTATTCTCATTTATATGGCAACAGTCATAGAGCGTATAATTGTCTATGGTATGGTGACATCTTGATTTGTTTACCTGTCAGCTCTGATGTTAATTTGAGAATGTTTCACAGCGAAATAATTTCATTTCCCGAGTGTATTATTTACAGTACTTTATTATATACACTATTTATAATGTTTCGCTCTTGAATATGGATAATTTTGTCGTTTATTATTTCATACTCAACACTATTATTATTCAAGTAAACCGTCTCAATGACACTCGACAACAGTGACAGCCTATCACATGCACTCACACATGCATATAATTCTGTCATTAAAATTATTGCCAGTGTAAGAAATTAGTTCCAATGAAATTCCGCAACATGGCGCATGATCATATATTTCTGGCCAGTCTTTACATTTTTGCGCGCTTCGTTCTATAACGATTGTAGGTGACTACTCCTTGCACATTACTAATGTTCCGCGTCTTCCGCATGCTCACCTGGCTGTTCCGCTGTGTCACCACATCACACACGGTTGTTCCGCTGTCACAACACAACATGGCCCCTAACGTGACGCGTCTCGCAGCAGAACGAGACCTCGGGCGACTACAAGAGGGCGCTCGTGGCACTCCTCTCACCGGCGTAAGAAGACCAGCACCAGCTGTTCGATGTCTGCGGGCGATCTTAGTGTAACTGTAGTCTGGCTAACTAAAAACCGCAGTTACAGAAGTAATAAGCTATACTCATCCCTGTTTTAGTAGAGAGGGTACTAGCGTTAGAATAAGACAGTATGATTCTCTCGGGCTATGCTTGAAGTGACTGTATGGCCAAACTATAATAAATGAGGATAAACGTGTGACGCAATGCGTAGATAGCGCCTGCAATCGAAAAAAAAACATCTTATGGTTGTCCTTTGGATATATCAAATCCATCTCTGTGGTAGTCTCTAAACGCGTTTAGGGGGCTAATGAACAAAAACAAGTTGGTACCATTTACGATGTGGGTTTTTATCTTCATTGAGTTGAAATATAAATGATTTTACCCGTTTACTGTCAACAACCGCTGTTATAAATTTAAGATCGCACATGTCGAAGCAGTTGCTTAATTAAGGTTCACTGTTGTATTCATTATAAGGTTTACGCTTCGTTATTTGATTATTTGCAGAGGTTTACAATCATCAAGGCATAATTTTTATTATTTTTTACGTTCTCAACTATGATTGCCTCAGGTTCGTTAATAATTCGTCAGTGTGGGTGTTACTCATAAAAAAATGATTATACTTTACTCATATAGGGCAGATGCCCCGGTTGTGTCCACTGCCGGTTTTGGCTATTTTCAACTTTATTAAGGTATAAACAAATTTACAAGTCTATGGTTGATAGTTGATATACTCGTAAGAGTAAATGGCAGCACATATGGATGGTACAAGGAGGATAACAATCTCTATGTCACAAAAGTGTCCGTCAGAAGGCGATAAACTGATGGCGCCACAATGATATTAATTTTGATATTAAAAAATTAAATCCATACATATTCACAAAATAATTATTTGCGGAGAAGAAAAACACTCAGAATATTAATTGTATTTAGAATGTCGTATAAGTATTAAATATCGGTAATTCATTTCAAATGCTCAACTATACCTAGCGCCACCCGGAGATATTTGGAACTATTGTTTAGTGCTCACCGCTGGACACTTTTTCGACTGTTTTCCTATAAGAGAGACCGATCCTCCTTGTACCATCCATAGCAGCACAGATGGCACTGTCATCTGTCTGGTATCAGTAGTCATTCAGTTGTCAGGAGCCACGGAAAAAAGTACCCAATACTTGCTTCTGGGCCTCTTTCTGACATTTAAAGAAAAAAAATGTAAAGTAAATGTAATCTTAACAGCACAAATTCATATCAATATGGTAATATATTTTCAATGACTCCGTACATAAATAATGTTATTCCTTATTGACTCAAAATGAGGGACGTCTGAATAGACAAACTCGGCTTAACCTTTGGTATGCCGCAACTGCGGGAGTGACAATACCGCTGTGTGCCGACGCGGATCCGCGTTCGTGCCTGCCTGCTTAGACGAGTTGTGAACGAAAATGAATGACTTGGTTTTGATTGGAAGATACCTTCACTCAATGATAATTATAGTAAGCTCTATTCTCGACTCTATTGACCTATAAAAACTAGGAACGCGAAAAAAATCGCGTGGGGCCGTTTGTACGTGGATCCACGTTCCGGCAGTATACCGGGAATTCGCGGATCCACGTTCGCATTCGAAAGGTTAAAGTGGCCATAACCGCCATCTGCCCTATAAAGACTTCTGTTGAGAAATTTGTACTGAAAAATTAATCATCACATAATTTTATAAATTTAAAGTATTTTATCTTTAGCTTATTACTGGAATATATTATTATTTATAATTATAATATAAAAGCTTTGGTCGTCGTGAAATGCTAAATGTTAGTAATTTATTATGATTTGTATTGAATGTCGAAAGTGTGTCTTATAATGTAGTTCGCCGAGCGAATTACTAGGAAGCAGTGCCTTGGAATTGTTAATTTACTCAAATTATAGTATTCATTGATATACTTATATTGTTACTGCAATGATACATTTTTATATTGTTTTACGCATTCCATCCTTGTTTGTGGAGTTATTACATACACTTATTGTATACGTCATCTCGAATAAAATTTAATTCAATGTATGTTGTTGTTCTCATCCTTTGTACAGCCCTTTGGACGACTTAACATCCCACCATTCCGATATTTAACCGTGTAGATGAATTGGACCATACCCATACTTAAGGATGTAAGGTTTATATTGGCTTGCATCCTTGATTTTGGCAATAAAACTAATATGGGTAGTTTTGGAGGTAAATTGATAATGAATCAGGTAAGAAATAAAACCAAGTAAAATATTATATACACATTTTTCTATTCATTTTCACGTCATACAGTAAATTCGCTAAAACTATAAAATAAGCTCTAAAACAACGAAAGATGACTATTCTAGATTTTACATAGAGTATACATTTTTTATATAATAAAATCACTTAAAATGAGGAACATAACAACATTAAGCTCCTAACAGTCGCCAATTCTAATTCCTCTGTTGCGAGTCGAGGAGAGCGGGTCGAGAGAGATGCACTTACAAGTTGGAGTGAGATAGTAATAACATGGCAGTTGAAAGCGCAGTAGTATCGTCTAGACTAAAAATGGCAGTAAAACGCTATGCGCGTTCATACAACAGGGTACAGTAAACACCAAAGATATGCGTTTTTGAACCTTATTACAAAGATGTAAGGTGTAAAAGTGTTAACATATCTTTGTCGTTAACTGTGATAGATAATGTCTATCGCCCGTCGATTGATTCAATAGGATCAAGTGTCGATCCCTTCATTCCATAGCGAGAAAAAGCAAGCGTCTGTGATGCTGATTGGGGGCATTTCACGAGCTGTCCCGTACAAACGCGTGTGTATCTTTGCAATTTTAATTAAAACTATATTGTCGTAGATCTTTCTGGAACTACAAAACCAACCAATTTTCTGAAAAATCGGTGGTTTTCCGTGGAATGCTCCATTGATAGAAAATCCTCTGACAGGATATTTATCGTTTCAGTATCAGTTATATACCTACACAATATGCCAATATAGTTTATACGCACTCTCCCGACCTCAACACTTAATTAAAGCTTAGCGCATCGTCATTTTAAATTCCGTCCTTGTCTATTACAATAAAACAGACTAAGACAAAATTCAACGAACGCTCAACTTCTTTCATTATCAATCCGAAATGATGTCAAAAAGCCAAACATCCGAGTACCAGCAAGTCTCCCAACAACCAAATTCATTTATTAGCCATTTTGAATCTTTATCATAATCTCACAATTAATTCCATACCTGTAGCATAGTTGAAGAAATATAAACTGCATTAATTCGGCATACCAGCACGCTACCACGTCTTGCAAGAGCGACTTAAACCGAGAGTAGGGAACACCTTCCCGAGCCTGTCAAAAATCTCGCTTTCCGGTAGCATAACATGCACCCGCGGCTGCAACTGACGCGAAGAGAACTCAAAGTTGTGTTAAGGATTTTAGTTCAAAGTCGCGAGTCACTGTCATAAAATGACAGTGGCATTTGATCGCGAGTCTGTCGCTCCTTCCACGCGCAAGTTGTGCTGCCAACTAGCGACAACGCATGAAGTCGCGATCTGTCTCTTGTCGCGCCAGTCGCGCGTAAGACGTGCTAGCCGTGACGTGTTACACATCAGTGCAGTTTATATCTCTGTCACTTTAACTGCGGGCTCAATTCAAAGTAGCTCGTAAATAAATTTGTCAAAACCGCAAATTACTCTCTGAGCGGATTTTTTGTACAAAACATTTTAATCTGGACTTTATTTTTTCGGTGTTCGTACAGTCGCCATCAAATATATCGGAGCGGCCAAGGTACTCAAAAATATCTGAACATGCACTCTATAGCCTTGACGATAGAGGCGTTGTTCAGATATTTGTGACCACCTCGGCCGCTCCGATATATCTGATGGCGACTGTACTACAAATCTAACCGAGTGTCCCAAATTGACATTTACTGTATATGCTACATCATTTCCGTTATAATCGAATAGTTAGAAGTTAATAAAGTGAAAAATGTTTTATAAAAAAAAATATGTTTCTAATCCTGTTCATTGCATAGATCTAAAATGTTGTGCTAATTTGACTGATACTTACAAATCGATTTACAAGGGCACCAAATGTTTACAAAAATATTGTTAGATTAGTACAAACCTCGTGGTACCATAATAAATCGCTCTGTAGGCATATAACAATTTCTTAAAAATACTGGACATGTATTGTGCTGAAAGGCTGGCGTATTGATATATTTTATAATTCGTATTTATATACTTTAATAAACGTCATATGGTACTACAATGAAAACTAGCATAGCGATAGTTACCGAAGATAGTCGTCAACATTTTTAGAGTTCAAACATTTTACATCTTGAAAGCAATTTCAATTTACACTGCCAAATAATAGTAAAATACTAAGTATTTTTTACATTTCTATTACGTATATAATATAATAGTTTTCGTATTGTATATTACTGCATACTGATATCAGAGTTCTAATCTGCGTTGTTTGTAGCAAAAATCTTTAATTCAAGTATCTAAAAATATAATATATACAGTCGCCATCAGATATATCGGAGCGGCTAAGGTGGTCACAAATATCTAAAAGCCTCTATTTTTAAGGCGATAAAGTGCATGTTCAGATAATTTTTAGTACCTTGACCGCTCTGATATATTTGATGGCGACTACAGTTGAGTTTCACTGGCAGTGTCTGGCGACATATAAACTTTACCCCACATAAGAAGGAATACTTTAGTCAGCGGTCTACGCCTACACTAACATAATTTCACTAATAGACATCGAATCGCGTTTGCAGCCGCCGCGTACGATGCGTACCGATTTTTTTTTAAATTTAATTTTAATTTAAAAACGTCGGTACATTACGCCAAGCGATCTAAATACAAATCAGCGTCAAAATAGTAAAGTAACTAACGCAAAAACATCTCAATTTACATAAATTCTTTATAATGTCAAAATAAATTGCAATATTTTTGCAAAAACGCGTCCTGACGTGACGTAGATTGTCCTGATTCGTCGCCCGGGGGTAGGAGGGCCGGGAGGGCCGGGAGGGAGGACCCTCAGTCGTTGGGCGCGAACAGCTTGGCTTGAAGCTCGTCGAGAGGCAGGACCTGCTCTGCGCCCAAGTCTGGTTGTTGTTCAGTTTTGGACTGCTCTCGTAGTTCTGGAAATAAAGATAATAGTAGTTTATGCAACTGATACATAATGAGGGGCCTTAAAACACGAGTGGGGTTTAATGAAACGAGCGCAGCGAGTTTCATTATAGGATCACACGAGTGTTTTAAGGCCTAATTATGTACAGTTGCATACATTACTTTATCTACACACATATTGCAAGTATTCAAAGATGGGTTCAGAAGCCGAAGGCTATTGATCTGCATTACTAAGTAGATAGATACAAGTGCTGAAACATACCCACAGGTGTAAGCTTAATAAAAATAAATAAATTAGAACTGATAAGGAAAGTATATCTATATATTATAATATAGCTAATAGTAAACAAATAAATTTTAGCAATTAAAAATGTTTCGACAAACAATAACTGACAAGTTGATAAAAGAAATGGCGGCCGTACAAACTTCTGTCGCGAGTTTTTTTTTAATATTAGCCAACGAACGAAGTCCTTAACAATACAACTCATAACTTAACAATATTTGAGCATGTAAAGTTAAAATTACATTACTGCCACAGATAAGAAACTTATCATAGTGAAATCGTTTGTTGTAATGCTGGCCATTGCCTACGGTTTTTGAACGCATTTTAGAGGACTTACAATATGAGTGTAGATAAATGGTTTTTATAGTTAAATATATAATCCAGAAATCACCCAGATCTTCGCTTTGTCTCGTAAAATTACTTGCTGTGTCAAGTTGGTATTTTTAACTGACAAAAACCTGGATCTTATGCTTTTACAATAAGGTTGACGAGTCGACGGTACGATCGCGTAACTACAGCCCGCTCGTCTCTTAGAAATCATGGTTGTTTATGACACTTTTTTGTAATAGGTACCTTTTTTGTGTAGGTAGGTAGGTATTTGATTGAATAACATACTATTGTATGAGTGGAATGCCCCACTTTAAAAAAAAACATGTAAAATAATTATGAGTTGATAGCAGCGCCATCTATTATTTCCGTTGTGACACTTGTAAAAAGGGTCGGCGGGAAGGGTATCTAACTCTAGTAGTTAGCACCTAGATGTCGCTTACGGCTGCTATAAAGTCGATGTAAAAATAAATACAAAAAGATGATTGAAGGCATTGAGAATTTCGTCAACTCAGTAACTGAACCCATAGCTTAATTGGTAAAGCGATCGAGCCCCGGTAAGGCGTATCGATGCGAGGTTCAAATCCTGCTGGGTTGATTATTTTTTCAATGTTTTCAGTGTTTGTATTTGATTGAATAGGTACCAATTTTATTTTTGATGTGCTGTCACATTTAGACATGTTTGTTTACTATAAGAACTATTAATATATTTTTACTATATATGTATAACAACATTTGACATAATTTTGAAGTATATAACACTTAGTAAATCAATAATATCTATAACACTAAAGACAAATACATTCCGTATAACATAGGGTAGATGATATAATCGACATTCGGTATAGCAATTACCCAGTATAATCGAACGAGCGGAGCGTAAGCAAAGTGAAGTTCTTTCAAACAACTTCGGCTACCTAGACGTCTGTGCATTTCGATGGCTTTTTGATTTTGAATAGTTGTCGCGCGATAACTTTTAGTAACGTTTTTCTGATTTATATGTAATTTGTTGGGGTTGTAGTAGAGCTCAATACAATTTGAGCTCCACTACATACTTATATCTCTATGATTCTACCTACAGCAAATAATACCCATTGAATTTTATATCGGAAGGTATTATGAAAAATGAACATTCTTAGTATTAGGTTGACAGTTGATATATCGAATGTCTATTATTTACCGAATGCCGGTTATACCCAATAATAATATGTTAGTTGTTGTTATACCCTTAATCAATATACCCTCTGACCGTCATTTTGACCAATAATATATCAAAAGTGAACGGCACTCGTGCTGAGCTACCTTTCCACTGAGTCGGAGATGAGGGACGTGCGGAATCAACCAATAGCTCCTCGCATCCCCGCTGTGGAAAGGCCACCTTACACTGGTCGCTGTGTGGTGTATGTGTGTGTAGGGGGCGGTAGTCGTACTCCAGCCCCGAGTAGCGTGTAGTGTACGGGTAGTGGGTAGTGTGTAGTGTAGTGTAGTGGGTACGCACCGTGCCAGTGCTGCAGCAGCGCGGAGTAGTGGTCGGCGCGGTCGTGGCGCTTGAGCTGCGTGAACACGTGCACCAGCCCGCGGTAGTCGTACTCCAGCCCCGAGTAGTGTGTAGTGTACGGGTAGTGGGTAGTGTGTAGTGTAGTATAGTGTAGTGGGTACGCACCGTGCCAGTGCTGCAGCAGCGCGGAGTAGTGGTCGGCGCGGTCGTGGCGCTTGAGCTGCGTGAACACGTGCACCAGCCCGCGGTAGTCGTACTCCAGCCCCGAGTAGTGTGTAGTGTACGGGTAGTGGGTAGTGTGTAGTGTAGTGTAGTGGGTACGCACCGTGCCAGTGCTGCAGCAGCGCGGAGTAGTGGTCGGCGCGGTCGTGGCGCTTGAGCTGCGTGAACACGTGCACCAGCCCGCGGTAGTCGTACTCCAGCCCCGAGTAGTGTGTAGTGTACGGGTAGCGGGTAGTGTGTAGTGTAGTGTAGTGGGTACGCACCGTGCCAGTGCTGCAGCAGCGCGGAGTAGTGGTCGGCGCGGTCGTGGCGCTTGAGCTGCGTGAACACGTGCACCAGCCCGCGGTAGTCATACTCCAGCCCCGAGTAGTGTGTAGTGTACGGGTAGTGGGTAGTGTGTAGTGTAGTATAGTGTAGTGGGTACGCACCGTGCCAGTGCTGCAGCAGCGCGGAGTAGTGGTCGGCGCGGTCGTGGCGCTTGAGCTGCGTGAACACGTGCACCAGCCCGCGGTAGTCGTACTCCAGCCCCGAGTAGTGTGTAGTGTACGGGTAGTGGGTAGTGTGTAGTGTAGTATAGTGTAGTGGGTACGCACCGTGCCAGTGCTGCAGCAGCGCGGAGTAGTGGTCGGCGCGGTCGTGGCGCTTGAGCTGCGTGAACACGTGCACCAGCCCGCGGTAGTCGTACTCCAGCCCCGAGTAGTGTGTAGTGTACGGGTAGTGGGTAGTGTGTAGTGTAGTATAGTGTAGTGGGTACGCACCGTGCCAGTGCTGCAGCAGCGCGGAGTAGTGGTCGGCGCGGTCGTGGCGCTTGAGCTGCGTGAACACGTGCACCAGCCCGCGGTAGTCGTACTCCAGCCCCGAGTAGTGTGTAGTGTACGGGTAGTGGGTAGTGTGTAGTGTAGTATAGTGTAGTGGGTACGCACCGTGCCAGTGCTGCAGCAGCGCGGAGTAGTGGTCGGCGCGGTCGTGGCGCTTGAGCTGCGTGAACACGTGCACCAGCCCGCGGTAGTCGTACTCCAGCCCCGAGTAGTGTGTAGTGTACGGGTAGTGGGTAGTGTGTAGTGTAGTATAGTGTAGTGGGTACGCACCGTGCCAGTGCTGCAGCAGCGCGGAGTAGTGGTCGGCGCGGTCGTGGCGCTTGAGCTGCGTGAACACGTGCACCAGCCAGCGGTAGTCGTACTCCAGCCCCGAGTAGTGTGTAGTGTACGGGTAGTGGGTAGTGTGTAGTGTAGTATAGTGTAGTGGGTACGCACCGTGCCAGTGCTGCAGCAGCGCGGAGTAGTGGTCGGCGCGGTCGTGGCGCTTGAGCTGCGTGAACACGTGCACCAGCCCGCGGTAGTCGTACTCCAGCCCCGAGTAGTGTGTAGTGTACGGGTAGTGGGTAGTGTGTAGTGTAGTATAGTGTAGTGGGTACGCACCGTGCCAGTGCTGCAGCAGCGCGGAGTAGTGGTCGGCGCGGTCGTGGCGCTTGAGCTGCGTGAACACGTACACCAGCCCGCGGTAGTCGTACTCCAGCCCCGAGTAGTGTGTAGTGTACGGGTAGTGTGTAGTGTAGTGTAGTGCGTACGCACCGTGCCAGTGCTGCAGCAGCGCGGAGTAGTGGACGGCGCGGTCGTGGCGCTTGAGCTGCGTGAACACGTGCACCAGCCCGCGGTAGTCGTACTCCAGCCCCGAGTAGTGTGTAGTGTACGGGTAGTGGGTAGTGTGTAGTGTAGTATAGTGTAGTGGGTACGCACCGTGCCAGTGCTGCAGCAGCGCGGAGTAGTGGTCGGCGCGGTCGTGGCGCTTGAGCTGCGTGAACACGTGCACCAGCCAGCGGTAGTCGTACTCCAGCCCCGAGTAGTGTGTAGTGTACGGGTAGTGGGTAGTGTGTAGTGTAGTATAGTGTAGTGGGTACGCACCGTGCCAGTGCTGCAGCAGCGCGGAGTAGTGGTCGGCGCGGTCGTGGCGCTTGAGCTGCGTGAACACGTGCACCAGCCCGCGGTAGTCGTACTCCAGCCCCGAGTAGTGTGTAGTGTACGGGTAGTGGGTAGTGTGTAGTGTAGTATAGTGTAGTGGGTACGCACCGTGCCAGTGCTGCAGCAGCGCGGAGTAGTGGTCGGCGCGGTCGTGGCGCTTGAGCTGCGTGAACACGTGCACCAGCCAGCGGTAGTCGTACTCCAGCCCCGAGTAGTGTGTAGTGTACGGGTAGTGGGTAGTGTGTAGTGTAGTATAGTGTAGTGGGTACGCACCGTGCCAGTGCTGCAGCAGCGCGGAGTAGTGGTCGGCGCGGTCGTGGCGCTTGAGCTGCGTGAACACGTGCACCAGCCCGCGGTAGTCGTACTCCAGCCCCGAGTAGTGTGTAGTGTACGGGTAGTGGGTAGTGTGTAGTGTAGTGTAGTGGGTACGCACCGTGCCAGTGCTGCAGCAGCGCGGAGTAGTGGTCGGCGCGGTCGTGGCGCTTGAGCTGCGTGAACACGTGCACCAGCCCGCGGTAGTCGTACTCCAGCCCCGAGTAGTGTGTAGTGTACGGGTAGCGGGTAGTGTGTAGTGTAGTGTAGTGGGTACGCACCGTGCCAGTGCTGCAGCAGCGCGGAGTAGTGGTCGGCGCGGTCGTGGCGCTTGAGCTGCGTGAACACGTGCACCAGCCCGCGGTAGTCATACTCCAGCCCCGAGTAGTGTGTAGTGTACGGGTAGTGGGTAGTGTGTAGTGTAGTATAGTGTAGTGGGTACGCACCGTGCCAGTGCTGCAGCAGCGCGGAGTAGTGGTCGGCGCGGTCGTGGCGCTTGAGCTGCGTGAACACGTGCACCAGCCCGCGGTAGTCGTACTCCAGCCCCGAGTAGTGTGTAGTGTACGGGTAGTGGGTAGTGTGTAGTGTAGTATAGTGTAGTGGGTACGCACCGTGCCAGTGCTGCAGCAGCGCGGAGTAGTGGTCGGCGCGGTCGTGGCGCTTGAGCTGCGTGAACACGTGCACCAGCCCGCGGTAGTCGTACTCCAGCCCCGAGTAGTGTGTAGTGTACGGGTAGTGGGTAGTGTGTAGTGTAGTATAGTGTAGTGGGTACGCACCGTGCCAGTGCTGCAGCAGCGCGGAGTAGTGGTCGGCGCGGTCGTGGCGCTTGAGCTGCGTGAACACGTGCACCAGCCCGCGGTAGTCGTACTCCAGCCCCGAGTAGTGTGTAGTGTACGGGTAGTGGGTAGTGTGTAGTGTAGTATAGTGTAGTGGGTACGCACCGTGCCAGTGCTGCAGCAGCGCGGAGTAGTGGTCGGCGCGGTCGTGGCGCTTGAGCTGCGTGAACACGTGCACCAGCCCGCGGTAGTCGTACTCCAGCCCCGAGTAGTGTGTAGTGTACGGGTAGTGGGTAGTGTGTAGTGTAGTATAGTGTAGTGGGTACGCACCGTGCCAGTGCTGCAGCAGCGCGGAGTAGTGGTCGGCGCGGTCGTGGCGCTTGAGCTGCGTGAACACGTGCACCAGCCAGCGGTAGTCGTACTCCAGCCCCGAGTAGTGTGTAGTGTACGGGTAGTGGGTAGTGTGTAGTGTAGTATAGTGTAGTGGGTACGCACCGTGCCAGTGCTGCAGCAGCGCGGAGTAGTGGTCGGCGCGGTCGTGGCGCTTGAGCTGCGTGAACACGTGCACCAGCCCGCGGTAGTCGTACTCCAGCCCCGAGTAGTGTGTAGTGTACGGGTAGTGGGTAGTGTGTAGTGTAGTATAGTGTAGTGGGTACGCACCGTGCCAGTGCTGCAGCAGCGCGGAGTAGTGGTCGGCGCGGTCGTGGCGCTTGAGCTGCGTGAACACGTACACCAGCCCGCGGTAGTCGTACTCCAGCCCCGAGTAGTGTGTAGTGTACGGGTAGTGTGTAGTGTAGTGTAGTGCGTACGCACCGTGCCAGTGCTGCAGCAGCGCGGAGTAGTGGACGGCGCGGTCGTGGCGCTTGAGCTGCGTGAACACGTGCACCAGCCCGCGGTAGTCGTACTCCAGCCCCGAGTAGTGTGTAGTGTACGGGTAGTGGGTAGTGTGTAGTGTAGTATAGTGTAGTGGGTACGCACCGTGCCAGTGCTGCAGCAGCGCGGAGTAGTGGTCGGCGCGGTCGTGGCGCTTGAGCTGCGTGAACACGTGCACCAGCCAGCGGTAGTCGTACTCCAGCCCCGAGTAGTGTGTAGTGTACGGGTAGTGGGTAGTGTGTAGTGTAGTATAGTGTAGTGGGTACGCACCGTGCCAGTGCTGCAGCAGCGCGGAGTAGTGGTCGGCGCGGTCGTGGCGCTTGAGCTGCGTGAACACGTGCACCAGCCCGCGGTAGTCGTACTCCAGCCCCGAGTAGTGTGTAGTGTACGGGTAGTGGGTAGTGTGTAGTGTAGTATAGTGTAGTGGGTACGCACCGTGCCAGTGCTGCAGCAGCGCGGAGTAGTGGTCGGCGCGGTCGTGGCGCTTGAGCTGCGTGAACACGTGCACCAGCCAGCGGTAGTCGTACTCCAGCCCCGAGTAGTGTGTAGTGTACGGGTAGTGGGTAGTGTGTAGTGTAGTATAGTGTAGTGGGTACGCACCGTGCCAGTGCTGCAGCAGCGCGGAGTAGTGGTCGGCGCGGTCGTGGCGCTTGAGCTGCGTGAACACGTGCACCAGCCCGCGGTAGTCGTACTCCAGCCCCGAGTAGTGTGTAGTGTACGGGTAGTGGGTAGTGTGTAGTGTAGTATAGTGTAGTGGGTACGCACCGTGCCAGTGCTGCAGCAGCGCGGAGTAGTGGTCGGCGCGGTCGTGGCGCTTGAGCTGCGTGAACACGTACACTAGCCCGCGGTAGTCGTACTCCAGCCCCGAGTAGTGTGTAGTGTACGGGTAGTGTGTAGTGTAGTGTAGTGCGTACGCACCGTGCCAGTGCTGCAGCAGCGCGGAGTAGTGGTCGGCGCGGTCGTGGCGCTTGAGCTGCGTGAACACGTGCACCAGCCCGCGGTAGTCGTACTCCAGCCCCGAGTAGTGTGTAGTGTACGGGTAGTGGGTAGTGTGTAGTGTAGTGTAGTGGGTACGCACCGTGCCAGTGCTGCAGCAGCGCGGAGTAGTGGTCGGCGCGGTCGTGGCGCTTGAGCTGCGTGAACACGTGCACCAGCCCGCGGTAGTCGTACTCCAGCCCCGAGTAGTGTGTAGTGTACGGGTAGTGTGTAGTGTAGTGTAGTGGGTACGCACCGTGCCAGTGCTGCAGCAGCGCGGAGTAGTGGTCGGCGCGGTCGTGGCGCTTGAGCTGCGTGAACACGTGCACCAGCCCGCGGTAGTCGTACTCCAGCCCCGAGTAGTGTGTAGTGTACGGGTAGTGGGTAGTGTGTAGTGTAGTATAGTGTAGTGGGTACGCACCGTGCCAGTGCTGCAGCAGCGCGGAGTAGTGGTCGGCGCGGTCGTGGCGCTTGAGCTGCGTGAACACGTACACCAGCCCGCGGTAGTCGTACTCCAGCCCCGAGTAGTGTGTAGTGTACGGGTAGTGTGTAGTGTAGTGTAGTGCGTACGCACCGTGCCAGTGCTGCAGCAGCGCGGAGTAGTGGTCGGCGCGGTCGTGGCGCTTGAGCTGCGTGAACACGTGCACCAGCCCGCGGTAGTCGTACTCCAGCCCCGAGTAGTGTGTAGTGTACGGGTAGTGGGTAGTGTGTAGTGTAGTATAGTGTAGTGGGTATGCACCGTGCCAGTGCTGCAGCAGCGCGGAGTAGTGGTCGGCGCGGTCGTGGCGCTTGAGCTGCGTGAACACGTACACCAGCCCGCGGTAGTCGTACTCCAGCCCCGAGTAGTGTGTAGTGTACGGGTAGTGTGTAGTGTAGTGTAGTGCGTACGCACCGTGCCAGTGCTGCAGCAGCGCGGAGTAGTGGTCGGCGCGGTCGTGGCGCTTGAGCTGCGTGAACACGTGCACCAGCCCGCGGTAGTCGTACTCCAGCCCCGAGTAGTGTGTAGTGTACGGGTAGTGGGTAGTGTGTAGTGTAGTATAGTGTAGTGGGTATGCACCGTGCCAGTGCTGCAGCAGCGCGGAGTAGTGGTCGGCGCGGTCGTGGCGCTTGAGCTGCGTGAACACGTGCACCAGCCCGCGGTAGTCGTACTCCAGCCCCGAGTAGTGTGTAGTGTACGGGTAGTGGGTAGTGTGTAGTGTAGTATAGTGTAGTGGGTACGCACCGTGCCAGTGCTGCAGCAGCGCGGAGTAGTGGTCGGCGCGGTCGTGGCGCTTGAGCTGCGTGAACACGTGCACCAGCCCGCGGTAGTCGTACTCCAGCCCCGAGTAGTGTGTAGTGTACGGGTAGTGGGTAGTGTGTAGTGTAGTGTAGTGGGTACGCACCGTGCCAGTGCTGCAGCAGCGCGGAGTAGTGGTCGGCGCGGTCGTGGCGCTTGAGCTGCGTGAACACGTGCACCAGCCCGCGGTAGTCGTACTCCAGCCCCGAGTAGTGTGTAGTGTACGGGTAGTGTGTAGTGTAGTGTAGTGGGTACGCACCGTGCCAGTGCTGCAGCAGCGCGGAGTAGTGGTCGGCGCGGTCGTGGCGCTTGAGCTGCGTGAACACGTGCACCAGCCCGCGGTAGTCGTACTCCAGCCCCGAGTAGTGTGTAGTGTACGGGTAGTGTGTAGTGTAGTGGGTACGCACCGTGCCAGTGCTGCAGCAGCGCGGAGTAGTGGTCGGCGCGGTCGTGGCGCTTGAGCTGCGTGAACACGTGCACCAGCCCGCGGTAGTCGTACTCCAGCCCCGAGTAGTGTGTAGTGTACGGGTAGCGGGTAGTGTGTAGTGTAGTGTAGTGGGTACGCACCGTGCCAGTGCTGCAGCAGCGCGGAGTAGTGGTCGGCGCGGTCGTGGCGCTTGAGCTGCGTGAACACGTGCACCAGCCCGCGGTAGTCGTACTCCAGCCCCGAGTAGTGTGTAGTGTACGGGTAGCGGGTAGTGTGTAGTGTAGTGGGTACGCACCGTGCCAGTGCTGCAGCAGCGCGGAGTAGTGGTCGGCGCGGTCGTGGCGCTTGAGCTGCGTGAACACGTACACCAGCCCGCGGTAGTCGTACTCCAGCCCCGAGTAGTGTGTAGTGTACGGGTAGTGGGTAGTGTGTAGTGTAGTGTAGTGGGTACGCACCGTGCCAGTGCTGCAGCAGCGCGGAGTAGTGGTCGGCGCGGTCGTGGCGCTTGAGCTGCGTGAACACGTGCACCAGCCCGCGGTAGTCGTACTCCAGCCCCGAGTAACGGGACCCGAACAGCTTTAGACCTGAAACGGTCATCGACAATACTTAGGACAAAACCCTGGGGAGAAATATCATCTATCTACTATACATATAATAAAGCTGAAGAGGGTCGAAAGTCTGTACATGGAAGGTATTAGAAAAAAAGTTGGCTGGGGATACTTATAAGCGATAACTATTCAAGCACTCAGTAAAAAGATGACTTAGTGACAAATGCTATTATAGCGTAAATGAATATTTGAATGACTCGTTGTAACTTGTAATTTGTGATATTAATTAAGATATTAATCCAATGAATATTTTTTTTTTTTATATAACTCTGTGACATATTTAAATACTTAATCCAATGTTTTTTTATTTTATTTGACATGACTTTTATATGTACTTACTTGCTAAGCCTTTGTATAATTTATTTCCTTGTACCAACTCTGTATTTTAGATTGATTCATTATAAGTTTAGAATAAGGTGAAATCGTATGTACGCCTGAAAAGGTAGAGTTTGGAGATACCAATAAAAATAGCAATTATAACTGCAAATGTAACCCAATCTCCACATACATGAATAAATCATTTCAAAATCATTTCATCATTTCATACGAGGGTTGCTACTTATATATCCGGAAACAAAAAAACAAACAAACGTACACGGCTGAAAATGGTTTTATTGTTTTTCAAAGTATTCCCCTTGATGATCTATGCACTTTTGCATTCGCGTGAACCAATTTTTAAAGCACTTCTGCCACTCCGCCTGAGGTACCTCCATAACGTGTTGTTTGAATGCGTCGACAGCATCTTCAGCGGTCGAAAATCGTTGACCGCGTAATTTATTCTTTATATTTGGAAATAAATAAAAATCGTTGGGTGCCAAGTCAGGGCTGTACGGCGGATGACCCGTTAATTCCACATTTTGACCCTCCAAAAATAGAGTTGTTTCGCGTGACGTATGACAGCTGGCATTGTCATGATGAAGAATGATTCTTCGTCGCTGGTTAGTTTTACGAATTTGTTCAAATACTTCCGGTAAGCAAATGGTCGTGTACCACTCTGAATTAACCGTTCTACGGTTTTCTAGTGGCACTGTAGCTACATGGCCATTAATACCGAAGAAGCAGGCCACCATTTGTTTCAATGTACTTTTTGCGCGAGTAACTTTCGTAGGGTTCGGCTCATTTTGAAACACCCATACCGTTGATTGTTGCTTCGTTTCGGGATCGTATGCATAGATCCAGGATTCGTCACCTGTATAGATGTTATAAACGGCTTTTGAGTCACCACGGTTATATTTTTTTAACATTTTATTGCACCATTCGACGCGAGCATCTTTTTGCTCTTTTGTTAAGTTGTGGGGTATCCAACGCGAACAAATTTTTTTTACAGCCATATAATTATGTAATATGCTATTAATGCTGGTCATAGAAATACCCAGAGTCGCCTCTATCTCGCGGTACGTAATATGTCGGTCGTCCATTATAAGTTTTCGCACAGCCTCGATATTTTGTTATACAACGACCGATTTCGGGCGACCTGCCTTAACTTCGTCCGTAAGCATACTACGTCCACGATTGAACTCACTAAACCAGTGATACACAGTAGTTTTAGATGGGGCTTCATCACCAAAAGTTGAAGTTAGTTGATCTATGCACTGTTGTTGCGTTAAACCACGCCGAAAATCATAATAAATCATAGCACGAATATTTTCACGAGTGAGTTCCATTCTTGCTGCGAGATGACATTTAAAACCCGTCAAAAACAAAACACGAGCGTTAATAAGAAAGAAAAAATATACCGGCCAGTACTTAAAAAAGTTCAAATTTTACCATGGAGGTCAAATATGCTATTTAAGAAGATTGTAATCCCGGTTTCCGGATATATAAATAGCAGCCTATGTAACAGAACACGTTCTAACAGTTTTTAGAATTTTTGTCTGTTTATTTGATCACGCATCACGTGAAAATGGCTGAACGGATTTAGATAAAATTTTGTATAGAGATAGTTTGAGTCGCGGGAAAGGATAAGTATAGTTTTCATCCCGAAAATCAACCCTGGAAGGGGTGAAAAGAGGGTTGAAAGTTTGTATGGTGAATTTTTTACCACTAAAACGATTTAGATGAAAAATAGTATGGACATAATTTAAGGCCCGAGAAACGACATAATAGTTTCCATCCCTAAAATCACGGGGATGAAAAGGTGATTGGAAGTTTGTATGGGATATTTTTTACCGCTGAACCGATTTATATGAAACTTGGTTTAGTGATAGTTTGATCCTCGGGAAACAACCCATATTATCCATACTAATATAATAACTAGCTTTTACCCGCGACTTCGTTTGCGTCATATGCGTGGCATTAGTAAACGTTAAGGGATGACTTCTGGAATAATAACGCAAACTATTTCAATACCAAATTTCATCTAAATATGTACAGATTACCCATGTAAACTTCCACCCCTTTTGATCCCCTTAAAGATGACTTCTGAGATAAATCTATTTTATATCCTTTTCCAGAGCTCAAATTATCTCCATACCAATTTTTATCTAAATCAGTTCAGCGGTTAAAAATTCCCTATACAATTTTTCAGACCCCTTTTCACTCCCTTGAGGGTCGATTTTCGAGATGAAAACTATCCTATGTTCTTTCCCGGGACCCAACCTCTTTAGCAAATTTAATCTTGGGTCCTGGAGGGGTTGAAAAGGGGGTTGGAATTTTGAATGAAATTGACTAAAGTTACAGTTTGGGTTCCAAGAAAGAACACAGGAAAGTTTTCATCCCGAAAAGCAACCCTGGAGGAGGTGAAAAGTGGGTTAGACATGTTTATGGGGAATTATTAACCGCTGAATCTATTTTGATGAAATTTGGTATGGAGATAGTGTGGAGTTTTCAGAAAGGAAATAGGATAGTTTTAACCCCGAAAATCAACCCTTAAGAGAGTGAAAGGGGTCTGAAAATTTGTATAGGGAATAAAATTAACCGCTGAACTGATTTAGATAAAATTTGGTGTGGAGATCATTTGAGCTCTGTAAAAGGATATAAAATAGTTTTATCTCAGAAATCATCCCTTAAGGGGATGTAAAAGGGGTGGAAATTTACATGGGAAATCAACAACCAATAACCGATGTACATATTTAGATGAAATTTTGTTTTGAAATAGTTTGCGTTGTTATCCAAGAAGTCACCCCTTAACGATTACTAATGCCACGCAGACGAAGTCGCGGGCAAAAATTAGTATTTTCCGGAAGTTAATACCAAAGTACTTGAGTAGTAGTAAGTGGTTGACCATTTTAATACAAACTGTTATTTCCATTGAGTAACAGGAGATGACATCCCTAAGAAATTTTTTATCCCAAAAGTTGTAGTGAAAATCACTACGAGTCTATTCTATACTACTCTTTGATTCAGTCAGAGCTGTCAACCGCCAAACATGGCGCACAAAATTTGTTCTATATGTCACATCTAGTAGAATACATAATAAATCAATGATTATTTCTTGTGTAATATCTAAGAGCATGCTTAATATTATTAAATTGTTTGTTAATTTATTATAAAATAAATTTCAGGTATATACTGATAGAGCTGGATAAATTTCGGTGAACAAAAAATCTCGAAGAAACCTGGACTTATCACAGTTTCCCGTCTCAGATGGCGCTGGAATCATAATAGCTAACGGCGGACCTTGAGCTCCTATAGGACTGAGACAGCCCTAACATTCGAGAGAGAGATTTGTTAGATGCTGATCCCCACTTAGTAATCCTCAATCTTAGAATTTCTTCTATAGGGCGAGGAGAGGTGCCCTATACTGAGATGAGCCCCCCCTCGTAGTATATGGACTGTGGGGTGGTTAGGTGACAGGGACTACTTACTGATGGCGATGGAGCGCAGGTAGAGCGCCTCGGCGGCTCTGTGTTGCTGCATGTGGTAGTTGTAGAGCGAGGCGAGGTGTCCAATACTGAGCCCCACCTCGTAGTCTTCGGCCCCCAGGAGTTCCTCTTTGATAGCGATGGCCTTCAGGTGCATCGTTTCTGCGTCCTGTGACAAAACGGCACGTTTTAAACACCTTAGAAACAGGAATCACAAAAATCTGTCGACCAAAACGTTTTTTCAAAAATGTTAATAAGTACAACTGAAGCTGGAAACTTGGGCTGTTTTGGAATCCTTACAGCGATGCCAAGTAGACTATCGTTATATCAAGTGTAGCATGACGCTACATCTATCGACGTTCTTTGGAACTAATTCCGTATTTAGTTTGCCTGTTCGCTTAAGTCATTTCATGGTTAATTTATAAAAAAAAGTGTTTATTGTGTTTTCATGGTTAATTTATAAAAAAAAGTGTTTATTGTGTTTCACGTCATTACGGTTGGATGGCGTTTATATCAGTCCACATTTTGTTATAGACAACTGGCAGTTATAGCTAATATTCGGGCTAATTATTTGAATTTTTGAGGTATTCGAGATTGTAAAAACATTGGGTTTGTTTATTGGGAGTGACAGATCGACTTGGAGATTTGAAGAAAAAGCAGGAATTATCCTTTTACTGAGATGTCTCTCCGAAGCCGCCACTATGAGTGTCCAAGTACATGGCCGTCAGTCTAAACTAAACCCATCTAATTGCGTAGAGGGGTGAGACAGGGGAATGTCATACCCCCGAAACTGTTCACGAGCGCATTGGAAGACATGTTTTTTCACGCTACTGTTCGGAAATGTGACAAAAGATGGTCAAAATCCAAGCTGGAAAGTAAGCATTTGCTGTAGCACCTGAACCACCACTACAGCAATGATATTGTAGCGATGAAATGTCATTAGTTGGAAAGTAAATTGTCCGGTTATGTCATTGCATTCATTAAAAACATTAAAAGGTATTTTTTGGCACAACTTTATGTTTTAAAAATAAAATAAGGTTGTATATCGGGTCAAATACCTGTTTAAAAAAAAAAGAAACGTCAAAACCAACTTAAGGAGTTTTTACTTTTTTAGCCGTTTGTGGTTTTCTATCAAAAACGCCTCTAAGTAATGAGTCGGTTTGAAGCAAACAACAGAAAAACGCTTCTTGAAAGTGTAAAAAAAAGTAAAAAGGCGGGAATGGAATACTGAATTGGATATTCTATTAAAGCATTTATATTATTATGACAAATGTTTTTTTATTTCCTCACAGTAGTCGTAAAAAGCACTATGTAATATCTCGGCCGAATGCGCTATAGGTGGACTCGTATCTTCGAGGGCCTCCCCTGGCGGGTCGGCCCTCGAACTAACTCTGTCCACCTATAGCTTACTTTCAAGCCTCTACAACAATGTACTAAAGACGCTGGACTGGAAAGGTAAGGGCATAAACATAAACGGCGATTGTATCTCACACCTGCGATTCGCTGATGACATAGTCATAAAGTATCTTCATTGAACTCATACGACAGAGAATTAGAGTCTGCATTCGCTCGGCTCTTTTCATCAAAAGGGATAGTAGTATTAGGACCATATTTTGCCACTTATGCGTGCTAACTGTAATTATGTATTATATTTGTTGAATGCCTGACTGATATTGAAGGCTTTCAATAATACGGTACAGCAGACAAAATATAGAAAAAATACCTTGCGAGTTCGATATAAACGGACGAGCAAAGCGAGACTACGTATACTCAAGGCTGCAAAGACGGCAATATAGAAGAAATTTTTGCGAGTGTGACATAACCAGACGAGCAAAGCGAGGCCGTATATTAAGTGAAGGTACCTGGAACTTGTGCATGCTCTGATAGAGCCGGCCGAGGTTGCCGTAGTGCTTGGCGGTCTGCACGTTCTTCTCCCCGAACGCCATCATGGACAGCTGCAGCGCCGCCTTGTGGAGCGCCTCCGACTCTTCGAGCAGCGACGGTTCTGGGATAATAACTAATGTTATATGGAAAGAGTCAAAAGGAATTTGAACTTAGTATACAGTAAATCTTGAAGCAAATCAAATTATTTTGTTCAATAATTTTTGGTTTGCAATTTTTAAGTAGTTACACTACTATATATGAACTAAAACCTCTGACACCGATGTGGCCTCGGACACCGGAGGGTTTGGTCACATTTTTTCTGAAGTATATGACATCTATCTTTAGTTTAGTATACAGTATTTAAATAAAAAGCCTTTATTGATTCTTTACGAGTAATACAATCAGATTTTTTTTTAACAGGTAGAAAAAAATTTAATCGTTAGGACCCCTTTTAGGCCAAGAAAATAAGATTTTTTTGAAGAATTAATTTCCAGCAGGCTGGAAATCGTTTTAATACCTTCATGTGGTCCTAAATGAATGTAATCCGAGTTTGCCCAATCCCAAGAGGTGTGCATAACTTTTTAGCGAAAATTTTGCTCTGTCAGGTTTTTGCCTGTAGCTCGAAAACGGCACGTCCGACGGAAAATGTCATGTATATCAATATTAAAAAGGGTTTATTCTGCCTCGAATGAGTATCTTTACTTTTAATTCGGGTCAGCGGTACAGCCGAAATCAAAAGTTATAAACCGGGAAAATGTCTCATTTAATTGAAAAACTCACATTTTGACTTCCATACCACATATCTTTGAAACAGATGACTCCTGGTGAAAAACCTATAGAATAAAAGTTGAAGACAATATAATTTCACGTTATATAGACATTTCAATTTTCAAATTCAGTCATTTTGAAAGACTAAATTTGGCATGAATTCAAAAGCGGTTATTTAATAATTCCTTCTAAGTTGCATATTTTCCATAAATATGAGGTGTGAGGCGTACATTGAATGCATTGTTACAACTAAGAACATTTAGGTGCAAATTTCTAAAACGTACCCAATCAGAAAACTATTTATACACCGTGTTTTTTTTTATTTCCGGTAATTACAAGGGTATATTCCTGAGTTTAACTTAGGTTTATTTCTCAAAGACGCCAGTGTCCTAATTAGCTCCAGTTCTGAGGTAATCGATATTTTATTAATGCCTTCTAATTGAATAAACCTACATTTAATTTTTCTTTTTACTCTGAGAACCCACTACAAAATAATTCACCTGTGTGTTAAGTCAAATAGGTTCATTAGTTGTTGATTGATTCCCCAATTTGTAGGTTTATTAACTCAACTAAACAATTGAACATTATGACATGTCAATGAAATTTCGAATATTAACAATCCTATAGATACAAAGGGAACATTGTAACGTTATACGTTACACAAGTCTATTGTTATTGTATTGAAAATTGTATAATTGAAAGAAAAATGAAAAAAATCACCGCAACGAGCAAGAGTCTTCTCAACTCTATTCTATAGGTTTTTCACCGGGAGTCATCTGTTTCAAAGATATGTGGTATGGAAGTCAAAATATGAGTTTTTCAATTAAATGAGACATTTTCCCGGTTTATAACTTTTGATTTCGGCTGTACCGCTGAACCGTATTAAAAGTAAAGATACTCATGCAAGGCAGAATTTAACCCTCTTTAATATTGATATACATGACATTTTCCGTCGGACGTACCGTTTTCGAGCTACAAGCAAAAACCTGACAAAGAGCAAAATTTTCGCTAAAAAGTTATGCACACCTCTTGGGATTGGGCAAACTCGGATTACATGCATTTAGGACCACATGAAGGTATTAAAATGATTTCCAGCCTGCTGGGAATTAATTCCTCAAAACACTTTTTAAGGATCTTATTTGCTTGGCCTATTTTCGGGTGAAGGCCTCCTGCAGTTTTAGCCAGTTTTTTCTGTCTTTGGCTATCTGTTGCCAACTTTTGCCAGCTGTAGCCACGATTTCATCGGTCCACCTTTCTTTAGGCTTCCCTTTCTTCCTAGTCCCGGTGGGGCCGCGCCACAGTGGTTTTTTTGCCCATGTTTCTTTGTTTGAGCGTGTTACGTGCCCACACCATTTCCATTTCAGTTTTTGCGCGTATAGTAGATACAATTCATATTTAAATTGAGCATGTGCATTGATTCCAGGCGTATACATTTTAGACTCTGTTGTTGCAATGAGGTTTACGAAAGAGTGTCAACGTTTGTACATCCGACGATTAATACATATTAATGAAATAAGTAACTTATCCGGGTACGTAGCCAATGTGTCAATCTTTCACGCTCTGTAGCGAACGAAACGAAACGCAACGGTCACTGTCGCACTAATATGATGGAGTGATAGAGATAGGTGACTACGATACGCTACGGAGCGTTAACGATTGGCACGTTGGCTACGCATCCTGGGCAACTAATACAATGAGTATAAACATGCCTATTAATTCTGGTTAGTCGCGCTGCCTCGCTCTGAGCGGCGGAATCAAATGTATAGACATTAATTAAACTGTTCTAGACGATTAATCCAATCCTTGGGGAATCATCTCCATACATTGCCTTACAAAAGGTGGAGTAGAAAATGTTTTAATGGTTATTGGTAGGCTATAGGATGGTAATCAAAATACTAGATTTGAGACCTTGGGGGGGGGGGGGGCATCTTGGTTTAAAGGTGCCACAAGTCCGTTTTTGAACCTTGGCGCTTAAACGGTTATCAGTATGCCTAAAATGTCTATGGAACGTATGAAGAAGATAAAATTGTCTACAATATTTCCATATACAATACATCTGTAAGTCTTACAGATATTAAGATACAGGGGGTGAAAAAGTGTATATTTTCTTGTGCCCCCCCCCCCTAAGGTCTCAAATCTAGTATTTTAATTACTACCCTATAGCCCAGTTTGCGCTGTCGCGAGCCCGTCAAATGTATGCGGCCTTAAAGATAAACTCGAAAATAATAAATAAAATAAACATAATAGGACAATGTTACGCAAATCAGGATTCGAGGCCGGGACCTCCTGCTTTAGGCAGGGTCACTACCGACTAGGCTAGGAGGCCGTTAAACATGTACAGTCGCCATCAAATACATTAGGGCGACCAAGGTACTCAAGAATATGTACACACCACCCCCACCTAGTAATTATGTACACTGTGTAATAGTGAAATAAAATATTTTCATATTTTTCATATATATTAATATCTGAACATGCACTTTATCGCCTTGACAATAGAGGCGTTGACATTTTTGTGACCACCTAGGCCGCTCCGATATATCCGGTGGCGTGGCGACTGTACGGTCAACCAATTTGATTCCTAGGCCACCGTAGAACCTTGTCGTAATGACAGTTGCCCGTGGATACGTATAAACGTAACCTATTCGCTATCAAACTAGCTATTGTGACAAGGTTCTAGAGTGGCCTAGGAATCAAATTGGTTGACTGTACAGCTACGTATGTAAGGCTGTGCGTTATAAATATTACTTGAAACGGGATATTTACCATGTATATTTGTTTTTACGAGCACCCGATATTTCGGCGCAGTTGCATGCACCATCATCACGAAACCGAAATATCGGGTGCTCGTAAAAACATATACAGGGTGCCATCTGAGACGTGACCAGTTATATGTTGTTCTAACTCCATAAACAACTAGCAGTTGAATGCCCCAACTTTTACTAAAATCAGACTTTTTTTTAACTTGTTTTTGTAATTTGTTTTTCATTTGACGGGGTTTTCGGGATATTTAAACTACTTATTAGAATATTTAAATAAGTAAATTGAATTACCTCTTTGAAATGGAACTGTCGTTAATAACAATTTTGTCATTTATTCCGGATAAAATGTAATTTAATATATTTTTTTACCTTAAATATCTTATAAAACTGTTTTACACTAATATTATCATTTTTGAAAGAAAAAAAAATTACAAAAACATGTAAAAAAAAAAGTCTGATTTTAGTAAAAGTTGGGGCATTCAACTGCTAGTTGTTTATGGAGTTAGAAAAACATATAACTGATCACGTCTCAGATGGCAACCTGTATACATGGTAAATATCCCGTTTCAAGTAATATTTATAATGTGAATGACCATGTGAGCTTGAAATCATTTAAGGCTGGGCGTGTGCGTGTGCCTGTGTAGAGGTGTGTAGAGGTGTGTAGGTGTGTGTAGAGGTGTGTAGGTGTGTAGAGGTGTGTAGAGGTGTAGAGGTGTGCAGGTGTGTAGAGATGTGTAGGTGTGTCTGTACCGTTCTGTTCGCGCATCTCCTGATGCGGCGCGGGCGTGTCGAGCGCGATCTCCTCGAGGATGAGCGCCTTCACGCGCTTGGCGGAGGCCAGCAGCAAGTGGTCGGTCGGCACCAGGGTCTGCCGAATACACTCAACTGACCATCAGATACTCAACTACTAACATGTGGAACGCTTCACTAATTATAACCGGATTTCGTTTTTTTATATCGTAAATCCTTCTTTGCTTTATAGAAAATAGAAATATCTTTAGCCGTGTCCAAGGATGATTAAGACATGGATTGACAATGCCTATACAAAATCGCGTTCCCTTATTTCAGGCTAAAGCACTAGCGTCATCTATCGGTCACTACAAACACTAAATTCCTACTTAGTCTTTCTGTTAAAGTTTCTGTCATTGGTTGACTGGTAGAGAATGCCTTATGGCATTAGTACCATCTTATTTTGTGCAATTAAGATTAAATAAATAAATTCTAGTTTCTAATATTTTGTGCGGCGATTAACGCTGACAGAATAACTCGACTCCAGACTCAACAGATGGCGCTGTGGCACATTGTACCGAAAACAGACGTATAGCCTGAAGGTTCGAGGAACGCGATTTTGTATAGGCATTGTCCATCCATGTCTTAATCATCCTTGATCGTAACATTAGAAAGAACAAATAAATTACAGATAATTGTAGAGTACGACAAGTGTCTAGAAATTGTCTTTTCTCGGCATATTGTTAGCATTAGCCACGCTAGCTGACCTGAGCGCTGCTTGTGGAATTAGTTAAAAACGAAACTATATTACTTGCGTCATAAAAATTAACAGGTACTTAATTCGACTAAGTTAGTTTCGTTTTAGTTGTTAAACATGACTAACTAGGCCAGTTACAGCTATGGGGTCGTGACTAGTGACAAGGTCGGGCCGGCGGCTCTTCAGGCCCAGTAAAAAAGAGAAAGTAAGAAGTAACAGAGTGAAAGTATCGAGAACAGTGAGATTCGAAAAAGTATTTTCAACGCTACTGTGGAACATACAGCCTTGGCCAGAAGTGTTGAGCATAGCTCTTTTTTGTTTACAATTTTGATGTTAAGTATTTGTAAGAAAACTTCACTTAATAACACTTTCAAGGTACCTATAAAATATGAAAAGTGGAGGTCCCAAAAATGCGAATTTAGGTCGGTGCGAAAAATTGCAAATATTCTATGCAGTTACTACTCACTTCAACAAAACATGCCTGTTCAGTTTGAATTAATTGATAAGACTGTAAGTCTATAACCTAAAAACCCTGTTGTACCAAATATAAATGTATACGACTGTTTGTTTCTAAAAAAAAAAAAGATAGATACGCCGGTCTAAACTTTCGAGTTTTGTATGAAAATCGCAAGGGTGCTCAACACTTCTGGCCAAGGCTGCATGATATGCCACACATTCCAAAGTCTGCTAAATTCAAACTATTCCTTCCTCTAGTCGGAAAAAATCCGGAAAGTAACCTCGATAATCCGGATGGCGCGCTCGGCGTGGTCGCGCGCCTTGTAGAAGCGGCCCGACGAGTACTCCAGCACGTACAGCGCGTACGCCAGGTCCTCCTGCGCCGTCGCCACGTGCAGGCTGCTTCGGCCGAACACGCGCCGGAGGGTTGCTAGGGCCTCCTGGAAATAATAGCCAATTAGGAAAATGCATGATTTTTTTGGAAGACGTCATTCGATTCTATTTCCCTGTAGATTCAAATGTCTCTAATAAACCTACTATCTATGATAGCCCTGAAACGTCAAAAATGTGAAAACACGTTAGGCGTCTGCGCCGCGCGTCAAAACGCCCCATACAAAAAGTGTGAGGTTTGTGACGTCGCCGACCACAAAGTTGCAGAAAACTGTTTGGAAGGAACAATTGTAATTTTAGGCACGAAAAAATGCGTTTAGCTATATAGTTGTCGTACATTTTTTTTCTTGTAAAAACATAAATAATCGAACTGTAGTTTCGAAAATACATTTAAGGTATAAAAAAAATGCCTAAAATTTTTAATTTTTAAACCGCAATATCTCTAAAAAAACTGTTAAAAATTATTACGGATTTCCACTTATTTATATTAATTTGGGGTTGTTGAAAGTGTTTATGGAACAAATTCAATTGAATATTTTTCATGCATGTTCTCTATTATATAACCAGAGTAGGGTTAGCAACTCCAAAGGAGTCACATGCGCGTTGCCGACCCTTTACAAAAAGGAGGATTTACTGTGTTGATGGCTAAAGGAACAAGAAGGTCCCTCATCGTCAACACACTGGGTCCTCTTTGAGCTCTTTGGCAACCTTACTCACCAGCAGGAACACAACATTATGAGTATGATGTACATATGTGGAAGTCAAGAAACTGACAGAGAATAAAGAGGTGTGGTGATTACTCCACCGACAAGACTAGCTCTTAATTATTTAAAATTTTAAACAACCTACTTGGCCCGAAGTAACCTATCGATCCGAGCGCAGCGACGTCTGAAATGAGTCGATGAAATTGGTTAAATGGGTGTTTGTTTATTTATTAATTATTTTTAGCGTATTTTCTTAGTCGTTTCGCCACGGCCTGGCGCACGAGGAGCCACGCTTGCCTTATACACGCTTGATACTATACACGCACCTCGTACACTTGCACGCTGTGCGGTATGGAGTCGATGTTGAGCAGGTAGAAGCCGTAGTCGAGGAGCGCGGCGGCGTAGCGCGGGTGCGGCTGATACTATACACGCACCTCGTACACTTGCACGCTGTGCGGTATGGAGTCGATGTTGAGCAGGTAGAAGCCGTAGTCGAGGAGCGCGGCGGCGTAGCGCGGGTGCTGCTGATACTATACACGCACCTCGTACACTTGCACGCTGTGCGGTATGGAGTCGATGTTGAGCAGGTAGAAGCCGTAGTCGAGGAGCGCGGCCGCGTAGCGCGGGTGCTGCTGATACTATACACGCACCTCGTACACTTGCACGCTGTGCGGTATGGAGTCGATGTTGAGCAGGTAGAAGCCGTAGTCGAGGAGCGCGGCGGCGTAGCGCGGGTGCTGCTGATACTATACACGCACCTCGTACACTTGCACGCTGTGCGGTATGGAGTCGATGTTGAGCAGGTAGAAGCCGTAGTCGAGGAGCGCGGCGGCGTAGCGCGGGTGCGGCTGATACTATACACGCACCTCGTACACTTGCACGCTGTGCGGTATGGAGTCGATGTTGAGCAGGTAGAAGCCGTAGTCGAGGAGCGCGGCGGCGTAGCGCGGGTGCTGCTGATACTATACACGCACCTCGTACACTTGCACGCTGTGCGGTATGGAGTCGATGTTGAGCAGGTAGAAGCCGTAGTCGAGGAGCGCGGCCGCGTAGCGCGGGTGCTGCTGATACTATACACGCACCTCGTACACTTGCACGCTGTGCGGTATGGAGTCGATGTTGAGCAGGTAGAAGCCGTAGTCGAGGAGCGCGGCGGCGTAGCGCGGGTGCTGCTGATACTATACACGCACCTCGTACACTTGCACGCTGTGCGGTATGGAGTCGATGTTGAGCAGGTAGAAGCCGTAGTCGAGGAGCGCGGCGGCGTAGCGCGGGTGCTGCTGATACTATACACGCACCTCGTACACTTGCACGCTGTGCGGTATGGAGTCGATGTTGAGCAGGTAGAAGCCGTAGTCGAGGAGCGCGGCGGCGTAGCGCGGGTGCTGCTGATACTATACACGCACCTCGTACACTTGCACGCTGTGCGGTATGGAGTCGATGTTGAGCAGGTAGAAGCCGTAGTCGAGGAGCGCGGCGGCGTAGCGCGGGTGCGGCTGATACTATACACGCACCTCGTACACTTGCACGCTGTGCGGTATGGAGTCGATGTTGAGCAGGTAGAAGCCGTAGTCGAGGAGCGCGGCGGCGTAGCGCGGGTGCGGCTGATACTATACACGCACCTCGTACACTTGCACGCTGTGCGGTATGGAGTCGATGTTGAGCAGGTAGAAGCCGTAGTCGAGGAGCGCGGCGGCGTAGCGCGGGTGCTGCTGATACTATACACGCACCTCGTACACTTGCACGCTGTGCGGTATGGAGTCGATGTTGAGCAGGTAGAAGCCGTAGTCGAGGAGCGCGGCGGCGTAGCGCGGGTGCTGCTGATACTATACACGCACCTCGTACACTTGCACGCTGTGCGGTATGGAGTCGATGTTGAGCAGGTAGAAGCCGTAGTCGAGGAGCGCGGCGGCGTAGCGCGGGTGCTGCTGATACTATACACGCACCTCGTACACTTGCACGCTGTGCGGTATGGAGTCGATGTTGAGCAGGTAGAAGCCGTAGTCGAGGAGCGCGGCGGCGTAGCGCGGGTGCTGCTGATACTATACACGCACCTCGTACACTTGCACGCTGTGCGGTATGGAGTCGATGTTGAGCAGGTAGAAGCCGTAGTCGAGGAGCGCGGCGGCGTAGCGCGGGTGCGGCTGATACTATACACGCACCTCGTACACTTGCACGCTGTGCGGTATGGAGTCGATGTTGAGCAGGTAGAAGCCGTAGTCGAGGAGCGCGGCGGCGTAGCGCGGGTGCGGCTGATACTATACACGCACCTCGTACACTTGCACGCTGTGCGGTATGGAGTCGATGTTGAGCAGGTAGAAGCCGTAGTCGAGGAGCGCGGCGGCGTAGCGCGGGTGCTGCTGATACTATACACGCACCTCGTACACTTGCACGCTGTGCGGTATGGAGTCGATGTTGAGCAGGTAGAAGCCGTAGTCGAGGAGCGCGGCGGCGTAGCGCGGGTGCTGCTGATACTATACACGCACCTCGTACACTTGCACGCTGTGCGGTATGGAGTCGATGTTGAGCAGGTAGAAGCCGTAGTCGAGGAGCGCGGCGGCGTAGCGCGGGTGCTGCTGATACTATACACGCACCTCGTACACTTGCACGCTGTGCGGTATGGAGTCGATGTTGAGCAGGTAGAAGCCGTAGTCGAGGAGCGCGGCGGCGTAGCGCGGGTGCTGCTGATACTATACACGCACCTCGTACACTTGCACGCTGTGCGGTATGGAGTCGATGTTGAGCAGGTAGAAGCCGTAGTCGAGGAGCGCGGCGGCGTAGCGCGGGTGCTGCTGATACTATACACGCACCTCGTACACTTGCACGCTGTGCGGTATGGAGTCGATGTTGAGCAGGTAGAAGCCGTAGTCGAGGAGCGCGGCGGCGTAGCGCGGGTGCGGCTGATACTATACACGCACCTCGTACACTTGCACGCTGTGCGGTATGGAGTCGATGTTGAGCAGGTAGAAGCCGTAGTCGAGGAGCGCGGCGGCGTAGCGCGGGTGCTGCTGATACTATACACGCACCTCGTACACTTGCACGCTGTGCGGTATGGAGTCGATGTTGAGCAGGTAGAAGCCGTAGTCGAGGAGCGCGGCGGCGTAGCGCGGGTGCTGCTGATACTATACACGCACCTCGTACACTTGCACGCTGTGCGGTATGGAGTCGATGTTGAGCAGGTAGAAGCCGTAGTCGAGGAGCGCGGCCGCGTAGCGCGGGTGCTGCGCCCCGAAGGCCTGCCTCGCGAGCGCCACGGCCTGACGCACGAGGAGCCCCGCCTGTCCGAAGCGCCGCTTCACTACGCAGGCTTTACCGCACGCTCTCAGCACATCGATTGTGATCCTGCGAACGAGAGTCTGTTGTTAAACGCTTTTAATCTTTAGGATTTTTTTGCTTTCTTTTTTCGTTCGTACGTTCATATGTGCATTGTATTGCGCCTAAATTGAAGAATCAATATCTTTTAGCATTTTGACGCCAAGAACATCTAAAGGTGTTTGGCGTAGGCTGTCAAAGTAACCTTAACCCTTTCCAGCACGGTTTATATTGCTTGGTTTATTTTGGCGAGTGAGTGATATTTTTACATATGACAGGCCTTAAAAAGGTTAAATTTTCTTCCTCAAAACTGAATAAAAATATACCTATATGTATTTTCCTCATCAAAAATAAATAATAAATTAGATTTAATTTAATATTTGCCAATACGTGTAAGTCAACACCCTTCGAAAGACAAGAAATAGTTTAGAACTTATTTTTAGTTGATCAAGATTTACAACGTATTTCTAAATTGAAATCTTAAAAATATATATATATAAAACCACAAAAATTCCACCATAAAACTTATAAATAAACCCTCTTTATGCCAACGATCGCTCTAGGTAACAACGCGTATAAAAAATGGGTCTTCCTTCAGTATGGTTTATTTTTACGATTTTAAATAGATTAACATTATTTACAGTACCTAAGTTGATGAACATAGAAATGCCCAGTTAGAATAACATTTAACCGTGTGTTTTTACTTTTTAGCCGTGTTAAAGCACATTCACCCCCAAGGTTTAAGATTAAAGTGGTGATAACTACTATCAGACATCATTACTAATCCAATCTTTATGTAACATATATTAATATCTTCTTCATTTGCATGACCGATAGTGAGCAAAAACGCCAATTCCGGTGATTAACCTAAATATTCAGATATCTCCAAATCTCGCTTACAATCTTCACCTCTCTTTGTCATGAACATCGTTACTTATCTAATCGGAAACTAGTCTAATTACAATATCTCTTTTAAATCTCAATGCTTAGTCATTGTCTAATGTCTTGTCATAGATAAAGATATCCTATTTACATATCTATATTCTATACAATTCTGCGAATCGATAATCTGCCAAATGTTTGTCGGTCCGTAATCAACCTTTTTTTTTTGACCCCGGATATTTGTCGCGATGACATCACAATAGGGTAATATGGGGTGTCATAGACTAATTAACCCAAGACCCCGCATAGCCGGGCGACCCCCGCTGCAACGCTCGAAGTAATTTCACTCTATAGTGAGACACTAATATTGGAAGTGACAGTAAACATAGTACGTCTCCATGGCAACTATTAATGTCTGTCTCTCTCTCTTACGCCCCACGGAAGAATCGCGCGTTGCCTGACTAGCATTGCGAGTTCCCCTCCCGCACCCCTTCATTTTGGCAGCTTAGGTTTCAAAGAAATAACGCGCTAAGCGGAGTATAGAGATATCTTGTATATGTGGGGTGTGAATGGAACGGTGTTAATTATAAGAACGATTATAAAAAAGAGAAATCGAGGAAACTCTTCAAATATTATAGGCACACAACAGAAAAACAAGAAACATTAGTTTATGGTCGACACACCGTTATCGCGATGTACGAATCGCCCCTACTTGCACAGCGCCATCTAGCAAGCAATTTTATCAAATGACCGGTGTATCAGGTTCAGAACGAAATATACGCAAATATCGAGCATGATTTCTTTGAAGAGGATCGCCAAGACTCCCCTTTAGCTGGACTAGTCTTTACTTGATGCCCTACATGATGAACTTCTATTCACTAAAAAAAACGCCCTTTATTCTAAGTCTCATCAACTGAAATACCCTGTCACACTTTGATTCGACACATTACTAGTAGTTTATGTAACTGTTACGTAATAAGGCCTAATTACGTACAGTTGCATACACTGCTTTATCTACACTCAAATTATATATTCTAAATGAAGTGTTCGGAAACCATAGAATGACCGCCATTGCACCGCCGTGGCCAACTCGATTGTGCCGGCGGTCGCGCGGGCGCGTTTCGTTGGTCAGGAAGGAGGACAGGATTTACATTATGTTATCAAATTCGATGTTCGGAATTTTAAACTCATAACGTATCAATATATGAGCATGTAAAGTTAAAATTACGTTACTGCCACAGATAAAAAGCTTATCATAGTAAAATCGGTTATGGTAAAACTAGCCATTGCCTACCGTTTTTGAACACGTTTTAGAGGACTTACAATGTGAGTGTAGATAAAAAATATTATTAAAGAAAATCCTTTTCTCTGAAATATAAGTAATTAATGGATATCAATTTACGATGGTAATTTCCAAGAGTGATTTTTATTTTTATGAATAGTTTTAATATGAGTTTCACGAGGGTTTTATAGTTAAAATGAGACTACGGTTTTTCTATAAAAGTGCAAGATTACGAAGTAATGAAGGTTTTAAACGACTTAAGCGTGACGTAGAAACCGCTTCTACCTGCACAGCGCCATCTAGCACCCAATTCTGTAAAGTAGAGAGTACTCACTTGGCCGGTGTGTCAGGACGCAGGAGACGCAGGGCACGCATGGCCCAGGCGTGCGCGGCGCTGTAGTCGCATCGGACGAAGAACAGCGCGCTGAACTCTTTGAAGAGCCGGGCCAGGAGCGCCGAGAGCGCCCACTCGCTGGCCGGCTCGTGTGGGTCGGTCAGGCCGGGGACTTGGGAGAGGATGTCGCACGAGTCCAATCTGGAAAAGGGACAGTGGTTAATAAAAGTGGCTAATAGTACATTACTTACCAAGGACTGTAAAAGAAAGAAAGCCCGAAATCGCAGATATTTGTAACCCGAGCCACAGGCGAGGGTTGTAAATATGCGATAGAGGGCTTTCTTTTTTACTGCCCGTGGTGAGTACACAATTTTACGTCTCCACCTGGCCATAATGCGAGTTTTACCGTACGCGTAGCGTGCGATAAAACTCACATTATGGCCACCTGGCCATAATGTGAGTTTTATCGCACGTGGCGTGAGTGACGTAAAGCCTATTATAGTATAGAATACTACATGGATGACGAAACACCGTGGGATTAAATTACAACTGTTCACAACGTATACTATTGGTTTATTAAAAATATAACGACTTAAATTTTCTATCTGACATTTGGACTTCATTCTAGAAACATTCTAGCCTAGTATTTTATTATACATTTTTTTTTTATCTTTTAAGTTTTGACGATCTTATGGTGAAATTATTATCATAAATTTTGACATGTATTTTTTTTTGTATAATTGCATCAATATATTTCTATGAATTATATATTAGCTTAAGATAATAACTGTAGCTAACGATTCGAAAATGCTTGTTGCTATGTCTACTTGAATAAACTCATTTTTTACTTAAGACTTTTTAAAATTTTGAACCTTATTTTATTACTATGACGTTAAGGTTGAATATCATACAGTTTAATTGCAGAATGAACCATTAAAGAGTACCTGCGACTGCATTCTTCGGAGACATGTCTGGGCGTGTCGGGGCGAGTAGCCTGCGCGGGCGCGCCGTCGGTGAGGCTCAGCAGGTCGAGCGCCAGCGCGTACGTTTCGGCCGCGGCCGGAAAGCAGCAGTAGGCGGATTGTGTGTTCAGCAGTCTGTTAAGATATCGGCTATTAGTAAATCGGCGCCAGTTTACGTCAGACGTCTAGACGCAGACCTCTAAGTCAACATGAACGGAAGCCCCATCTATCTTTGTTCCATACACTTTGTTCGATGATTTCATATTGTCAAAATATCCCAACTTCAGTTCAAGATGCCCTCTGATACCAAAAATTGAGGTATACTTAACCAGAATTTTGGATACTTAAATCGATTTTGTACAACATTGCAGGATCAGTCCAGTTAGATTAAGATTAGGCCGTTGGCAACCGGGCGCGGATCCAGGATTTCGCTCAGGGAGGGGCACTTTCCTTCACAAAAAATCTCGCGGTCCGTTTCAGGGGGGGGCAAACGCCCCCCCCCCCCCCCCGCCTGTTGGCAACCCTTGTGTGGTGTGTTGTTGGATAGGTCTTTCAAAATAAATAGCTGAAAATGATTTATTGGTTACATTATATATTTTTGGTACACAGTTTTATTGCTGTACCTAGTAGATAGCACGGTCATGTAAAAATTAACTTACAAGATTTGACACGTATAAATATACGACTTATTCCACTTACGTCAGCTTCCACTTAGGACAGAAAAAAAATTGTTCCATTTAGGTCATCTCTGACCTAATTGGATTCCAATAAAGACACAAAAAAACTGACCTACCTGGAAACCAGTATTGACAGCATGCTAACCTAACTGGACTCCAGTTATGACAGCATGCTGACTTGCCTGGACTCCAATAATGACAGCATGCTGACCTGACTGCAGTCTGACAGTTGGACTCCGTTATATCTACAAATACGGTTTCGATCTTGGATGAATGAAAATGCCCAAGTCACCATATACGACATTATAATGTTTACCGACTTAAGGTGTGACCACACCGCTGCTTATAAAACGGTGACGCTACGGAATCGCAGTGACGCATCGTATCCGTACCGTTTTTATCGCATGCCCTCCACACCGCTGCTCAAAATACGCAGACAATTGAGCTGCGTCAAAGGATTTCGTATGGGGCACGTCACTGCGTCACGTTGCGTCTGCGTATTTTGAGCAGCGGTGTGGAGAGCATGCGTTAAAGTCGTGACGTTTACGGCACGTCATTGCGATTCCGTACCGTCAGCGTATTTTAAGCAGCGATGTTGGGAGCATGCGATTAAAACGGTGTGGATACGATGCGTCACTGCGATTCCGTAGCGTCACCGTTTTATAAGCAGCGGTGTCGCACCTTAAGTCGGTAAACATTATAATGTCGTATATGGTGACTTGGGCATTTTCATTCATCCAGGATCGAAACCGTATTTGTAGATATAACGGAGTTCAACTGTCAGACTGCAGTCAGGTCAGCATGCTGTCATAACTGGAGTCCAGTTATGACTGCCATGAAGAAAATCATCAATATCTAAAGAGGTTCTTTATATATAAATTACAAGTCATACGATAAACATAAATAATAATAAGTTTTACCTATAAACTGACGACTTTATATACAGTCAGCCACAAAATGTGGTCGACTACTATCGACTTTATATGTCAATTAATAGTCACTCGAAAGTGGTAGACCATTTTCATGGCTGACTTGCTAATTGGGGGATACGCAAATGTGATTCTCTAACTGTAATCAGACGTAACTGGAATAAAAAATATCTGTCCTAACTGGAGACTGTCGTATGTGGCATATAGAAAAACTGTCCTAACTGGAAACTGACATAAGTGGAATAAAAACTTCTGGCCTAACTGGACCTGACGAAATTGGGATTAAAACATTCCACTTACGTCAGCAGTTTTGATTTTCTGACCTATACGGAATTTCTCGAATATTGTTATATGAAAAAATAAAATCTGACCTAAGTGGTATCTGACATAAGTGGAATAAGTCAAATATACGGGGTCATTGACCGGGTCAAGCTAAATAAGAGTGTGTAAAAGTTGACGTTTATTTTATCACATCGATAACTGTGTCAGCGACTGCAGACTTCACATGCGCATTTTAATACAATTTAATTAATCATTTCAATTAACTATCTAACTACATAACATGCCACTGAGTAATTTTTACAGAATTGTACTGATACTGATGTTACTACTAGTACAGTCGGCAGCAAACATTACTATGCGGGTGAGATGTTCAGAATGACCTCCACATGCTCTTATTCTCTTTACAATATAATTTTAAACAAAAAAGAACCGACTTCACTTAGCCTCCACCTTTCCAAAGCTCGAGCTGCTGTAAAAAATACTCAAATCACTATAGGTGTGCCTATAATAGTTGAAGTTCCCTCGATTTCTCCAGGATCCCATCATCAGATCACGAACTGTTACAATGGGACCCACCAACACCAACTGTGAAGTATACTCTTTCAAACAAAAAAATAATTTTCCAAATCGGTACAGCCGTCTTCGAATAATATGTAGCCGTGTACGAAGAATGTTAACACATAAAACAAACAAATAAATTGCTAAAACAAAGATCCCGACGAATTGATAACCTCCTCCTTCGAAATCTTGAAGTCGGTTGAAAATTGTGTCAATCAAGCTCATTTTCATTTTTTTTTTATTCGGACAACTTAAAAAATCTAACTATAAACTTTAATTCAAATTGAATAAAAGTTTATAGTTAGATTTTTTAAGTTGTCCGAATAAAAAAAAATGAAAATGAGCTTGACATTATTCAAAGTATAAACCACAAAAGGAAATTTGCCGTGAATTAAAACCATATGGGGCAATAACTAAATAGATAAGGATCGTTCTCAAATAAATCGCATTTATATTAATTAGGATAAGCACAGGTCAATGGCATCTAGTCGAACGGAAACTCGTGATTTTGTCACGTTTTAGATTGTAATCGCACAAGTTGCTTAGTGAACCGGAAACTGCTGCGTGTTTACTTTGGCACCTACTTATTACATAACTCAAAACGAAGTAGGTACTTGAATATTTGTTTACTCTATGTTACGTTAATTTAAATAGGTCTCTTGTTTGAGTTGTGTTTGTATTGTATACATTTGCGTCCACATGTACACTTACATCGCAAAAAATAGCAAATTTAATCAAGTGAGTGAGTCGCGTGCTGTGTCAGCTGTGTGTCGTAGCAATACGCGCTGTTCCACCTACCAGCCGACCTCGTTTATCGTCACACTCACCGGTGGCAACACTCGAGAGTGAGTCGTGTATAGTGCGTCGGTTATAAAGCGCGGCAACGCAGCAATACGCGCTGCACCTACCAGTCGGCTTCGTTCATCATCAGTCATCACACTCACAGATGGCAACACTCGAGAGTGAGTCGTGTGTAGTGCGTCGGTGGTTGAGCGCGGCAACACAGCATTACAGGCTGCTACGCATACCAGTCGGCCACGTTCATCATCACACTCACCGGTGGCAACACTCGAGAGTGAGTCGTGTATAGTGCGTCGGTTGTAGAGCGCGGCACCGAAGCAATACGCGCTGCACCTACTTCGTTCATCATCAGTCATCACACTCACCGATGGCAACACTCGAGAGTGAGTCGTGTGTAGTGCGTCGGTGGTTGAGCGCGGCAACACAGCATTACAGGCTGCTTCGCGTACCAGTCGGCCACGTTCATCATCACACTCACTGACGGCAACACTCGAGAGTGAGTCGTGTATAGTGCGTCGGTTGCAGGGCGCGGCAACGGAGTCATACGCGCTGCACCACCTACCAGTAGGCCTTGTTCATCATCAGTCATCACACTCACCGGTGGCAGCACTCGAGAGTGAGTCGTGTGTAGTGCGCGCTCGGTGGTTGAGCGCGGCACAGCGCGCGGCAACGTAGCAGTACGCGCTGTGCGTCCGCGTACCACCCAGCCTCGTTCAAAAAGCCGCCTATAACAGACATAAACACGCAAGGGTTCAGAGAGTATTCTTTTTGATAATCTTACACACTCAGGTACATCTTGTGATTAATGTATAAATGTTGCGCTAGCACTCAATGACGAACGTGTTAACAACAGAAAGCCTATAAACATCATGTTGCGGAAAACTAACAACATTATTTGTCACTGGTTTTCGCAAAATCAAAGGTAAGATATCAAGGCAAAAACAAAACAATACAACAACCAACTCATGCCTAATTGACGTTTAGTTACGTACGTAATGCCCTACCTAGTTAGAACTTAGATCTTTGTGAACTTTTTTGCTACGCTCGTACGTAATGTCGATTTGTTTTAAGTTTAAGGATTAATTTTTATGGCTAGGTATACCTTATATATGAGAATACAATACATATTAATTACAGCAGATACTATACAGCCTAACAATATCGTCAATATCTAGATAAACATCTGTATGCTGTCCGGTCATGTTCGAAGAAAATCGGCTTATAGAGACTGGACTTGGTCATAGAAACTTTTTGATAAATCAACGCAACCTAGGTAATTATATTTAGGTTTGTTAGAAGCGTCTCGGTGACTGATGAAGAAAAGTACACTCGGCGATAAAATGCATCAAGTTTTTTTTTTTTCAAAAAAACCTTAGTTTTCAAACATTCTCAAGTCACGAAAGTGTGTTTCTGACTAGAAACGTGTTTCACTCACGTGCGAGGAGTCACGAGTTAACCTACGTCAATATTATAATTATAATATTATAGTCTAATATTATAATATTATAGTCTCCAACACTGCTGGGTTTTACCGCGTCTATGCCTAAGTTCAAGGTCGTTTAGGCCTGTCGTCTATTGTTAAAGCGATGAATATGGTAAATACCTGCTACAGTCACGACACAATAGGGTATGACCTATAAGACTTACTAGGGTGGTTTTCACCGAAGTTTGAAGCGTTTTCTTTCAATTATTTCGTGACGTCATTGTCTGGGGCGAAGATCTATTCTCGAGTAAGTACTGCTACTGGCTTAGTTAGATGACTAGCGGCCTGAGTAAGATGACCCATCCTCTGAGTAAGATTACTAGCCGAGCAAGGCTAGTTGGGTGATGCTATACTGATGTGATCATTATCGACGTCTTACGTAATATCTAAGCTGAGATACTAACCGAGCTACAGGACTAGCTACACTAGGCACTCCTCGAAGCCTTGTAGAGTAGTCTGGTTGAGTCTATCTTTACACCGTATTTATCTTCACAGCATGACAAATAGTCCTTCACCAGCCCCATTGATAGTTTAGGTGCTTCCGTATCTATACTGAACCGATCAATAATGACGCGTTCCACGTAAGACCTAGGCCGAGGATACTGACCGAGCCGCAGACCCATTTGAATGAGGCTATCTTCACACCGCGTCTCCTCTTCACAGCGCGACAGGTAGCACGTCATCAGCCTCGTTGACAGTTTAGACGCGATTTCGTTGGGCTCTGTGTCTTCTGTACTAAGATCATCAGTCACGCATCACGTAAGACCTAAGCTGAAAATACTGACCGAGCCGCAGACCCAATTGAATGAGGCTATCTTGACACCGCGTCTTGTCTTCACAGCGCGACACGTAGCTCGTCGCCAGCCTCGTTGACAGCTTAGGCGCGATTTCCTTGGGCTCTGTCTCTTCTGTACTGAGATCATCAGTCACCCTCCACGTAAGACCTAAGCTCAGATACTGACCGAGCCGCAAGCCCAGTTGGATGAGGCATTCCTCTGAGCGCGCGTTGGCGTCGCAGCGCGATAGGTAGCCGGTGGCCAGCTCTGCTGATAGCTTGGACCCGTGCTCTATCACGGCCTGGAAAAAAGGAAAACCTGTTAGAGATACGTTGACATAAAGAGGCAATAACTTATGATTATAGTGTTGAATGCTATTAGAGCGGTTTCGCACTACGTCCGATCCGAATCCGATCCGAACCCGTGAAAATATGGCCGAAGTAGCCGTAGAACTATTTCCGATCTCCGTCATCCGATTTCGGAAAGAAATCGGACGAATCTAGTGCGTAAATTATCATTGAAACCGCTCTGAGGGTCGGTCGCACCAAACCGTCCATCACCGTTAAAACGTTCGCAATATTTTATTGTATGGAAATATTCATAGTATCCTGCCGGGTGACGCTAATGAGTCCGTCAAAACTGGTTGGTGCAACTGGCCTTTAGTCATCAGAAGCAAAAACATCTCATGATTGAAACGCCACGCGATCCGACGCAACATGATATCGTGTTGAGTCGAATCAAGTCCGTATTATGACTAGTGCCGCGGGTAGATTACATTAGTAAATTCCTAACTACACCTTGAAGAGTAGGTACAATAAACAAACATAAATTGTAAAGGTCCTAACCTTGTATCTTATGCCATGTATCCAGGCGCCGATACAGGGGGGGGGGGGGGGGCAACAGGGGCAATTGCCCCCCTCCCCCCTGAAACGCAAACCTCGTATACTACGGGGCCCGTAGGGGCGGACCGCGAGATTTTTTGTAAAGGAAAGTGCCTGCATGTATTAAGGACGGCCAGGGTTGTCAACACCGCTGCCTTCTGGGCATCCATCGTTTAGGAACTTCGACACGAAACAATAAGAAGAAGTGTGCACAAGAAAATAATTGCTAGTACTATATGAAAAGGGTCGCCTTGCGTCGTGTCGTGTTTCAAGTGTCTTCAGCTTTATTGCGGTGATCTTACTGATCGTTTCAATCGAAACAAAGGTGTGGACGTTACGTGGAACCGTTCATTTTCATTATGACTTCACGTGACCAGCATGGGGGATATCAACACGTCTCGATTCACACACACATCCGTGCGAAATCGTACCCAATCGTACCAGTAATTTGTAGTATTTTATGGTACGATTCGCTCAACATTGTCAAACTTGATGTATCACGTCACGACACGAATACCTAACATTGTAGCTTTTCGTAGATTGGTCCTATGAACGCCAATACGGAGTTAATTTATTTTTTATTTTATTTTATATGAAACAAATAGTCATAAAAGGGTTACATTTACAAAATATTTGCTTAGCTTTAGACCTATAGTTTCCAGTATTATTTTAACTTAGAAGTAAACACGATGTAGCACAAAATATAATTATTATACCAATCACTCAGTTGATATAATTTTACGACGGTGGCAAACAAGCATACGGCCCGCCTGATGGTAAGCAGCTACCGTAGCCTATGGACGCCTGTAACTCCAGAGGTGTCACATGCGCGTTGCCGATCCTTTACAAAAAGGAGGCTTCACTGTGTGTTAAAAGAGTAAAATGGTTATTGGAAAATTTGATGACCACCATCGTACATCAAAATGTGACAATAACCATCAAGCGTTTAATAATGCCTGACAAATTGACATCAATTTTAAACGTTATTCTATAATGCTTCTAACTTAGGTACATCGGTCGAAAACTATGCCTGTGCTACGCCATGAAAGTCTGCGTCTGTTGGTAGTGTTGGTACGATGTAATGTATTTGTGTCTCTGTGTATTTATAGGCAAAGTTAAAATGATTCAATCAATCGAACCATCGGTGCAGTATGAATCGCACGTTGTGGCCTGACGAGTTTATGATTAGAATGGCATTGGCGAGCATAAACACAGCATTGTTGCCAATACGACCGCCGATATTAATGCGTCTACCAGCCGATTGATATGGATGGAAAAGACAATAAGCCAAAACAAAAAGCATTGCGATCTTCAGGCCCCTGGCCCTCTTTCTATACAAAAGTAGGCAAGTTTCTTAAAATTTCTCAGATAGCAGCATAAACCTCAGCACGGTTACGAGTGTGCCGCGACAGTATCTTGAGCGCGAGATAGATTCCCTTTCCCTTCACCTCCCTCCCACCTTCCCTTCCCCTTTCTTTCCCCCTCTTCTCTCTTCTTCTTATCATTTTTTCTTTCTTTCTTTCTTCTTTCTTTTTTCTCCCTTCTCCTTTTCCTTCTTTAACTGTATGCCGTTCTTATCAAGTCTGTTAAATAAGAGTGATATTACTCGACTTTTTGCGGTACATTGTATTGAACTTATATAAAATATACCAACTTAAAGGAGCAGAATGCAGTATAACTTTGATATTGTACTGCAACATCAGGGTATGATTCATTATAAGTAGTCAAGGCAGTATAAAAATACAGCTTGTTCATTGACCTGTTGCTCCTCCATCTTAAAGCGATAAAATTTATTGTTCTTTTAGTTCAACGATGCGATAACAAATTCGCGTCTCAACTTGATAAAGAAACTGTATTCCGTAGTTTTGATTTTACAAGATTGTTAATATATAATACTAGCTGTGCCCGCGGCTCCGCCCGCGTAGAATTCGGTCTGTGTCAGTAAGCGGCTAATTCACCCCTAATTTCTCTCCCGCTACCCTGGAGGCGGAACTTGAAGTAAAGTTGACAGATGGATACGCTAGAGGACAGTAGTCCTAATAAAATATTTTACAATTACCACTAAATGAAACTACACTCATAAATGAATACTTATTTTTATTATATATTTTTTTGCATGATTTAAACGACATAGAGAGTAGTAGGTGTATATCGGACGATACAGGACCACTTTTGTATTTATACGTTCATGTCCACTCCACGGCAAATATCATCCAAATCGATCCTCCCGTCAAATCAGTCAAAGCATGAAAGGTAAGAACAGGCGGGGGGTCACAAATGCAGAAATTATTTTTTTCTATTTGAGGTGCACTTGGAGGGGGGGGGGGGGGTGTCATGACCCATACAAATTTAACTCAATCGAGTTTAGTGGCTACCTCCCCCCCTTTTTAGACGTTGAATGTTTATAGGCTACGTATAACCTGGCTGGGGATTTTCTGGAATTGGAATTAGTAATCCTTAAGGGGCGATTTCCGGGATAACAATGCCAAGAGCATGTCGGGCGTTGCTCAGTGTAGAGTTTCGTAGATGCTGCCCTGTTACAAAACATCCGTTCAAAAGGTCGTTTATTTGGCGGCGCTTACGTAATTTTACTATTAGGCACTTCCTTTCACTATGCGTTTTTGACTAATAATTCAAAAACGGCTGAACCGATTTTATTCAATATAGTTTTTATTGAAAGTTCTTATCAGCCCTCACCAAATTTCAGCTTTCTAGTGCGAACGGTAACTGAGCTAGACCGCGGACAGACGGACGGACATGACGATGTAACTGTTACGTAATAAGGCCTAATTATGTACAGAAGCATACACTTCTTTACCTACACACATATTAAAAATCCATTGAAACCATTAGAATGACCGCCATTACACCGCCATGACCAACATTATTGCGCCGGCGGTCGGGGGGGCGTGCTGGCAGTCGGGGGGGGGGGGCGGATTTTCATTACGTTACCGTAGGTAATGAATTTACATACGTTTTTACCACACTGTCACAGATAATACACTGATGTTACGTTACTGGTTGCAATAATGTTGGTAATTAATTACATATGGTTCCGAACGCGGAATAGAGGATTTACCTATGATATTGGTGTAGATCAAGATATTTGTTCGTCAATGTAAGCACATTACAATGCACTAATGAACGTCAGAGTAAAATAAAATACGTGAGAGTCGTGGAAAGTGTGTGAATCGAGTGCGATTGGAACGAAGTTATGTTATTTAATTTATGACTTTTTCGTAAATTTTGTGATTTTAGAGGTTTTTGGAAATTTTGGAAATTTTGGATATTTTGGAAAGTTAGCCATTTTTGACATTTTCGAAATTTTTGACATTTTCGAAATTTTTGACATTTTCGAGATTTTTAAAATTCTCGACTTTTAAGGTTCTCGACCTTTTTCACTTTTATCACTTTGTCACTTCTCAGTTTCACTACACTTTACATGTTTCTCAATCGTATGGGTGTCGCGTTTTCGTGACGTGACCTTTTTCGTGACGGTCACGTGACTTTTTTTCGCCTAGGCCCCCATACGCGAACCGTCCGATAAGGAACTTAGTTCCAAAACTACCACCGGTTCTAACCCTACACCTCTGGCCCAATAAGTATTATGACCGAAAAGAAATTCGACGGGACTTTTCCAACCACACTGAAACTACACTCAAAAATGAATACTTTTTTATCATATTATTTTTTTAGCATGATTTAGCGTTGGGGGGGGGGGGGTCCATTACCCATGCAAATTTAACTCAATCGAGTGTAGTGGCTACCCCGCCCTTTTAGAAGTTGAAGTTTTATAGGCTACGTATAACCTGGCTGGGGATTTTCTTGAATTGGAATAAGTAATCCTTAAGGAGTGATTTCCAGATTAACAATGCAAATAAAAACCGGCCAAGAGCATGTCGGGCGACGTTCAGTGTAGAGTTTCGTAGATGCCGCCCTGTTACAAAACATCCGTTCAAAAGGTCTTTATTACGGCATATTTGGCCGCGCTCACGTTATTTTACTATTCGGCACTTCCTTTCACTATGCGTTGACTGATAATTTAAAAACGGCTGAACCGATTTTATTCAATATAGTTTTTATTTTAATAATAAGTTCTTATCAGGCCTCACCAAATTTCAGCTTTCTAGTGCGAACGGTAACTGAGCTAGACCGCGGACAGACGGACGGACATGGCGAAACTATAAGGGTTCCTAGTTGACTACGGAACCCTAAAAATAGATAAATAGTAGTTTATATAACTGTTACGTAATAAGGCCTAATTATGTACAGAAGCATACACTGCTTTACCTACACACATATTAAAAATCCATTGAAACCATTAGCATGACCGCCATTACACCGCCATGACCAACCTTATTGCGCCGGCGGTCGGGGGAACAGATTTTCTTTACGTTACCGTAGGTAATGAACTTTCATACGTTATTTATTACCACACTGTCACAGATAATACACTGATGTTACGTTACTGGTTGCAATAATGGTGGTAATTACATACGGTTCCGAACGCGGAATAGGGGATCGTGTACTGAGCTTAAATTACATCCCGACGTTTCGAACACTTTACAGCGTTCGTGGTCAACGGGTCGACTGAGGAAAAATATACAATTACCTCCGTTCAAAAACTATCACAATATGCAAACCTACCCACATATTAAATATTAAACCAAATTTTGTAATTGCACATACCGAGGGGCCTTTATAAAAAACAAATGCTAATAATGTCAAATGACTAATTTACAATCCATACTAATATTATAAATGGGAAAGTGTATGTGTTTGTTTGTTTGTTTGTTAGTTTGTCCGTCTTTCACGGCAAAACGGGGCGACGAATTGACGTGATTTTTTAAGTGGAGATAATTGAAGGCATGGAGAGTGACATAGGCTACTTTTTATCTCTTTCTAATCCCCCACTTCCCTAAAATGGGGGGTCGAAGTTTGTATGGAGCATTCCGGGGGACAAAGGGGAACCGTGTTACCCCGAATTTAACGCGAGCGAAGCCGCGGGAAAAAGCTAGTGTCAAAAGCTGGTGGTACCGAAAAACCATCCTCTCTGTTGAAATTTGGATATCATCATTTCATCATCGTCATCATCGGTCGTTTACCGATGTAAAGCACCGTCGACCAAGGTCAGCAGTCTAATAGGGCCAATCACTCAGTTAAATTTGACAAACCGCAAATCCTCGTCAAGGAAAAACGATACATTCCCCGAATGTTGCGAGAGGCGATCGAGATTAAAAAATATCCAAATTTCAACAGAGATGATGGTTTTTCGGTACCACCAGCTTGGGATCCAGTTATTTTTAAGGAGCAAGCTAGACATAGGACTGTGAGACCATAATGTTGGACAGTGTGGTCACTATTGTTATTTCATTTGTAAAGATTTTAGTTGACATTATTAATATTTATTTTCATAAAGGTCCCTACGGCGTGTGCAATTATATTAATTTGTAAATTATTTGAAATTATTTAACATTGTAAATTAGGTATTTGACATTATTAGCATTTGTTTTTTATAAAGGCCCCTCTGGCATGTGTAAATACTTTGGTTTAATATTTAATATGTGGGTAGGTTTGCATATTGTGATAGTTTTGGAACGGAGGTAATTGTATATTTTCCTCAGTCGACCCGTTGACCACGAACGCTGTAAAGTGTTCGAAACGTCGGGATGTAATTTAAGCTCAGTACACGCGATATAATCCGTTTTAGTTGTTTTATTTCATGAATAACTATCGCGGCAACCGAAGACAATATTATGTTATTTAATTTTATTTCATTTTTGACTTTTTCACAAATTGTTTTATTTTTTTATTTGTATTATTTAGAAATTTGGAAATTTTTGAATTTTGTTTTTTTTTGAAATTTTGGATTTTTTTTGGAAATTTTGAAAATTTTGAAATTTTGGAAATTTTGGAAACTGGAAATTTTGGAAATTTTGGAAATTTTGGGAATTTTGGAAATTTTATAAATTTTAGAATTTTTTGAAATTTAGAAATCTTGCCATTTTTGATTTTCCATTTTACATGATTCTCAATCGTATGGGTGTCGCGTTTTCGTGACGTGACGCTTTTTCGTGACGGTCACTTTTTTTCGCCTAGCCCCCCATCCGCGAACCGTCCGATAAGGAACTTCGATCCAAAACTACCACCGGTTCTAAACCTACACCTCTGGCCCAAGAAGTATTATGACCGAAAAGAAACTCGACGGGACCTTTTTTTTTCAAAACAGTAATACACTATTAGATCTTAAAGATACAAAATAATGCGTACTTCTTCAAGAAGACATATCAAAACAGCTTGAGAGACAGATAATGTACCCATTGTTTATTTTTAAAGAAAAATAAATCCTAATCTGACTGCTTCACAAAACGTTTGATATGTTTTCCTACGTAAACGGTGTCCTATAAATGTTAGATGATTTTGTAGTAGTTTTTTGGTTTGGGCCATGCATCTTTGTCCGTCATATATAGTCCTCGAACCTGCAATAACCCTTTGACATTCTCATCACGTTAGGTCGCGGAAGGGTCCTGGATTTTCCCCCGGCAACCATCCCACCAAACAGTCCGCCCGCTTTAGCGCTCCAGAAGCATAAAGCCCAAGTCAGGTTCAAAAAAAAAAAAACCTTTGACATTCATGACATTTTGAAATATTTCTTAAGAGCGGGTAAAGGTAAATTTAAAGCATCGATGGGTAACATGTTATAAATATGAACACCTTAACCAAAAATTACAATTTATTTCAACACCAAATTTCATCTAAATACGTACAGCGGTTATTGGTTGTTTCTTCCCCATGTAAAGGTCCACCTCTTTTGCTTCCGATTAAGGGATAATTTCCGAGATAAAACTATTATATTTCCTTTTCCAGAGCTCAATTATCTCCATACTAATTTCTATTAAAAATTCTCCTTACAAACCCCCTTTTCTTTGGGGATGAAAACTATTCTTTGTCCTTTCCCGGGACTCAAACTATCTCTACACAAAATTTCATCAAAATCCGTTCAGCCATTTTCACGTGATGCACGGTCAAATAAAAAGACAAACAGATAAATAAACAAAAATTCTAAAAATTGTTGGAACGTGTTCTGTTATCGACTAAGTATCCCCAGCCAACTTTTTTTCAATTATCTTCCATGTACAGACTTTCGAGCCTCTTCAGCTTTATTATATGTATAGATTATGTATAGATAGTTTTTATTGAAATTACCTTTCAGGCTTCACTTCCATTAAAAATTTTTGGACCTACGGTTCTAAAGTAAGATGGAGGGGGGGGGGGGGGGGGGGGCTTTTTTGAAAATGAAACTATCCTTTGTCCTTTCTCGAGACCCATACTATATCTATACAAATTTTCATCTAAATCACTTCAGCGGTAAAAAATTACTCATACCAACTTCCAACCCCCTTTTCACCCCCACAAGGGTTTGAAAACTATCCTATGACGTTTCTCAAGACTCAAATTATCTCCATATTCATTTCTATCTAAATCGTTTCATCGGTTAAAAAATCTCTATACAAATTTTCAACCCCATTTTCACCCTTACCAGGGTTGATTTTCGGGATTAAAAGTATATATTATCCTTTCCCGGGACTCAAACTATCTCTATACAAAATTTCATCAAAATCCGTTTAGCCGTTTTCACGTGATGCGCGGTCAAATAAACAGACAAACAGACAAACAGATAAACAGACAAAAATTCTAAAAATTGTTGGAACGTGTTCTGTTATCGATTCTAAGTATCCCCAGCCAACTTTTTTTCGATTATCTTCCATGTACAGACTTTCGACCCTCTTCAGCTTTATTATATGTATAGATGTATAGATGTATAAATAGTTTTTATTGAAAGTACCTTTCAGGCTTCACTTCCATTATTTTTTTCAATGGATTTACGGTTCTAAAGTAAGATGGGGGGGGGGCTTTTTTGAAGATAAAACTATCCTTTGTCCTTTCTCGAGACCCATACTATCTCTATACCAATTTTCACCTAAATCAGTTCAGCGGTAAAAAAATCCTCATACCAACTTCCAACCCCCTTTTCACCCCCACAAGGGTTTGAAAACTATCCTATGACGTTTCTCGAGACTCAAATTATCTCCATACTCATTTCTATCTACATCGTTTCAGCGGTTAAAAATTCTCCATACAAACTTTCCACCCCATTTTCACCCCCACCAGGGTTGATTTTTAGGATTAAAACTATATATTATCCTTTCCCGGGACTCAAACTATCTCTATACAAAATTTCATCAAAATCCGTTCAGCCGTTTTCACGTGATGCGCGGTCAAATAAACAGACAAACAGATAAACAGATAAACAGACAAAAATTCTAAAAATTGTTGGAACGTGTTCTGTTATCGATTCTAAGTATCCCCAGCCAACTTTTTTTCGATTATCTTCCATGTACAGACTTTCGACCCTCTTCAGCTTTATTATATGTATAGAAGCTTCATTATATGTATAGATAGTTTTTATTGAAAGTACCTTTCAGGCTTCACTTCCATTATTTTTTTCAATGGATTTACGGTTCTAAAGTAAGATGGGGGGGGGGGCTTTTTTGAAGATAAAACTATCCTTTGTCCTTTCTCGAGACCCATACTATCTCTATACCAATTTTCACCTAAATCAGTTCAGCGGTAAAAAAATCCTCATACCAACTTCCAACCCCCTTTTCACCCCCACAAGGGTTTGAAAACTATCCTATGACGTTTCTCGAGACTCAAATTATCTCCATACTCATTTCTATCTACATCGTTTCAGCGGTTAAAAATTCTCCATACAAACTTTCCACCCCATTTTCACCCCCACCAGGGTTGATTTTTAGGATTAAAACTATATATTATCCTTTCCCGGGACTCAAACTATCTCTATACAAAATTTCATCAAAATCCGTTCAGCCGTTTTCACGTGATGCGCGGTCAAATAAACAGACAAACAGATAAACAGATAAACAGACAAAAATTCTAAAAATTGTTGGAACGTGTTCTGTTATCGATTCTAAGTATCCCCAGCCAACTTTTTTTCGATTATCTTCCATGTACAGACTTTCGACCCTCTTCAGCTTTATTATATGTATAGATGAGATTTCTGTTATGATTCAAGTCCATTGTTTTGCGGGTGCACCTCTTGACACATGTGTATGGGAAGTAAGCTGTCCGTTAATTGTTTTTGTTTAGTTATTTTTTGTGTCACGTTAAATATACTTACTCGTCAAAATTTAACTTTCTTATATTTCGGGTGATCTCTATAGAGTAGAGATCACCTACCTGTAGACCTAACCTACCTAACTCTACATATGCTGTCATTTAAAACGTCACAAACTGACCTGGAAGCACTGTAGGAGCCTCAGCTGGTCACCGCTGAAACGCAGCAGCCGCTCGAAGATGTCCAGCTCTGACAGCTCCGCGCCGAGGATGCAGAGCCTCTTCTCCTGCAGCATCTGGAATAGAAGAACACCTTGCTTAGTCTTACAAGAGATCTTACAGGATTTAAAAAAAACAGACGTTAAATCGCTTCAAGCAGAAGTTTTTTCCTTTACAGATTCTTCGTGTCCATAGTAGAAGAAAACAGGCGGGTTCACACCTGACCCACCGCCTCGCGAAGAAATAGCCGCGCGAGGCGGCTCGGCTTAGTGTGGACGTGCCTCGCCCGAGGCATTGCGGCCGCGCGTGCGGCCGTGAGGCACGTTCACACTAGCCGAGCCTTCTAGCGCGGCAATTTCCTCGCGAGGCGGTGCGCCAGGTATGGATGGACACTGTGTACCCACCTAATAAGGTATCGCCATCACTACGTCACAGACACCACTTTGATTCTCAAACTTTAAATTCTGGGGTAATTTTAACTAACTTAGTGGATGTGACGATACCTCGTTTTCTTCCACCATGTTCGTGTGGATGTTACCTACTTATATTATCATAGTATGTCAAGCGGGCAGTGGTGTGGACAACTCTAGACATTTTCTAAAATTTTTGCTTTGTGCTGTCAGGTTTTGATGTTTTGAAGTCCCTATACATACTTAATCGTAATTATTATTCTACCCTAAATATACACAACGCCAAATACGCTGGTAGCGCTACGCCGTAGCACGTAGCATGGTGTCTGCATACCGTGATTTTATTTGTCTATGATAGAATAGTTAGTTTTTTTTATATTATTTGATTGAATGTTCGAATGGTCGAGAAAGTTCGGACATCATAAAATAATCTTTTACTACATCTTTTATCATCGTATGATATTGTGACGACACGACCTTGATCCCGGCAATCTTCCTCAATGAAGAAGCCCTGTCATACGGCATAATTGAAATCAATAATCGATGACAACTTCCTCTTTAAATAACCACAATCACGATGGTTTTCTACGTCGTTAAATGTTCTAGTCTAAACTTTAACGAATCTTGTAATTAACTGTTGGTAACAGCTAGAGATACCGCGAGGTTAGAAAACAGAAATTAATATTTTTTATCTAAGTATATCACTACAATAAGGAAAGCTCACTTAAGTAATTTAATAGCGAGACGGAAAACACGATCTTCGGTAATACCTAAACAATAAGTGGAACACCTATTTAAGTGAGACATATTTGCGGATCCCTTGAAGTCTCAGTTATCCAGGTTTCACTGTAATTAACACGATAATAGATTCCCGAAATGAGTTCAAGTTTTTTTTTAAATCCACGTATATAGTTTTTCTTGTCCCTAAAATCGATGACATGGTTCCTAACAACAGATCTTTGTATGTCTTATAGTTACAGACTTGCCCATACTGACCGATCTAAATGTACCATCCTGTATATGAAATTTTAATTTTCAGGGTAGTTATTTAACTACATATATCTATTCATAAAGTAAGCTAATGAGCGAAAAAGTAGGCTAAGCGTGGTGAACGCTAATGGCTGGCGATTATGCGCAATTAACACATGCTATGCACCATAGCCTAGTGTGACAGTCAGGCGGAAGTCACCGACCCGAATGAACTAAACTGTACTATAGTATTGTTGAATAATGGTATCCTATTATGTCGTGAAAATGTCAGAAACGCAGCGGGCAGCCTACCTGTAATATCTATAATGTTAATCCTTGTAGACGATGCAACAATCGTCTGAAAAGATGCTGTGGCCAATGATGACTATGTGCCAATTCTAGCTGCACTAGAGTACCAGTTTCACAGATATTGTATACTTACAATTTTATCATAATTTTAATGAAAATATTGACATGCACAATTGCACATATTATTCGGAACTGCACCCTGCAAATACGACGGCAGGCTGCTTTACCCTTGAAAATGACGTATCTAATGCAGTCATTTGAATATAACACACTAAACGACTGATATACAAATAAATAAATAAATGCAAATATGTGTGTATCTTATACATGTGAATTTGTCTGAAAATATGGATACATTTAATGTGATAAAAATATGTATATAGCCACGATCCTATTACCAAGGCGTAAAGTTTTCGATACATGTTTTTGTCACATTAAATGTACTTATCCGTATTTTCAGACGTGGCCATTCTTACCCGATTAGATAAAAGTATGCGCTGGTATCCGGTGTTTAGGTTTATTGAATAAAAAATGTCAAGATCCGATATCAACATCCGATTGGCGACGAGCATCCAATCCAATGGAAAATGCAGATTTTGCGTGGGTAATAATTACCGTGCCCAGTAAAACATTTTTTATGATATATCGATCATATGGAAATGGCGATTATACTTATCCATTGTTTATTATGTTGAATTGAGTCGTTAAGTAAAGGTTTAACAACCAATACGGATAGTTCCTGTAAATATTTCCAGATTTTATTGTTTTAATAAGAGTGAGTATAACAGTTTAAATTTCATTACCTATGTTTACGCGTGGCGTATGTAGCTTTACCTACATACATCGTTCTGATACGATACGAACATTGTTGCATAGATATTGTATCTACTTTTGTATACAATGTAAGCGTGTCGATTTAAAGTTTTGGTTAACATAAAAACAATCACATAATTTATATTTAACAACAGTGATAAAATTACAAGATTTTATATGTCGCGTCAGTGTGGTTGTGCAGAATAACTGCAGGAAATTGTACGAGGGAACTAGAGTCCAATTATTTTACAAAATACTAGATTATAACTTGCAATTTCAATCGCGCGGCTTTACCCAAGGGAGCGAGGGAGGCAAGGAAATTGTATAACAATTATAGTAAGTATAACCTTGGGTAGGTATGGGTAAGCGTTCAGGTTGAAGGGGTTTTTCCGTAATTCGGTTTAAGCAATTCTTAGGGCCGCTAAAATATCGATAACTTTACCTGGCACCGACATTAAGTTAAATTTAGATCCAACATTACGGCAGGCTACAAACCTTTAATTTCACATTTCGGTATTGCAAGATTTGTTTTCAGTGTAGGTACCACAAATTGTGTAAATAGGTACAAAGTATATCGAACCAGACCGTTCACATTCGATATACTTTGTACGGCCAGCCTCGTGAAATATGTAAGAAGACTTCCAAAGTAACATTATAAGTACATTGTGGGAAGCGAGCCGGAAAATGTTTTAAATAAGATCTTTACATTGCAAAGTTGCTTTTGCTTTACATGCGCCTTTTATGTTAATTTAATATTTCTGTCCCACATTCAGAGCTGAATTAATATTTTTAACGGAATGTCAGTTTAACGACTTTCCAGCGGACGAAGTTTTTTTTATTTTATTTAGAACACAAACAGTCACATACACAAATAGATTAAAAGTACAATTTACTTAACATAATAAAATAATTATAACAGACCTGGAGGTTCATAAATATACATACAAGTTAACATACTATGCTTACGTAGATATTTGTTTTTACAATATATATTTTATGTTTATACATATAACAAGAAACAGAAAGAAACGAAATCATGAGCCATACCTACCTTAATTCTATGTACCCACCAGTATGCAGAGCAAAATTAGTATTCATAATTATTTTACATGTTTTTTTAAAGTGGGGCATTCCACTCATACATATGTTATTCAATCAAATACAAACACTGAAAACATTGAAAAAATAAAAATAATCAACCCAGCAGGATTTGAACCTCGCATCGATACGCCTTACCGGGGCTCGATCGCTTTACCAATTAAGCTATGGGTTCAGTTACTGAGTTGACGAAATTCTCAATGCCTTCAATCATCTTTTTGCATTTATTTTTATATCGACTTTATAGCAGCCGTAAGCGACATCTAGGTGCTAACTACTAGAGTTAGATACCCTTCCCGCCGACCCTTTTACAAGTGTCACAACGGAAATAATAGATGGCGCTGCTATCAACTCATAATTATTTTACATGTTTTTTTAAAGTGGGGCATTCCACTCATACAATAGTATGTTATTCAATCAAATACAAACACTGAAAACATTGAAAAAACAATCAACCCAGCAGGATTTGAACCTCGCATCGATACGCCTTACCGGGGCTCGATCGCTTTACCAATTAAGCTATGCATCTATTATTTCCGTTGTGACACTTGTAAAAGGGTCGGCGGGAAGGGTATCTAACTCTAGTAGTTAGCACCTAGATGTCGCTTACGGCTGCTATAAAGTCGATATAAAAATAAATGCAAAAAGATGATTGAAGGCATTGAGAATTTCGTCAACTCAGTAACTGAACCCATAGCTTAATTGGTAAAGCGATCGAGCCCCGGTAAGGCGTATCGATGCGAGGTTCAAATCCTGCTGGGTTGATTATTTTTATTTTTTCAATGTTTTCAGTGTTTGTATTTGATTGAATAACATACTATTGTATGAGTGGAATGCCCCACTTTAAAAAAACATGTAAAATAATTATGAGTTGATAGCAGCGCCATCTATTATTTCCGTTGTGACACTTGTAAAAGGGTCGGCGGGAAGGGTATCTAACTCTAGTAGTTAGCACCTAGATGTCGCTTACGGCTGCTATAAAGTCGATATAAAAATAAATGCAAAAAGATGATTGAAGGCATTGAGAATTTCGTCAACTCAGTAACTGAACCCATAGCTTAATTGGTAAAGCGATCGAGCCCCGGTAAGGCGTATCGATGCGAGGTTCAAATCCTGCTGGGTTGATTATTTTTTCAATGTTTTCAGTGTTTGTATTTGATTGAATAACATAAAATTAGTATTCTTAAATTATATTGTGGGTAAGTAGAATATTGGTAAATAGGTTTAACATTCTAGTTATAATCAATTTATTTTCCTATTAGGTAGGTAACTATTGTATGAGTGGAATGCCCCACTTTAAAAAAACATGTAAAATAATTATGAGTTGATAGCAGCGCCATCTATTATTTCCGTTGTGACACTTGTAAAAGGGTCGGCGGGAAGGGTATCTAACTCTAGTAGTTAGCACCTAGATGTCGCTTACGGCTGCTATAAAGTCGATATAAAAATAAATGCAAAAAGATGATTGAAGGCATTGAGAATTTCGTCAACTCAGTAACTGAACCCATAGCTTAATTGGTAAAGCGATCGAGCCCCGGTAAGGCGTATCGATGCGAGGTTCAAATCCTGCTGGGTTGATTATTTTTTCAATGTTTTCAGTGTTTGTATTTGATTGAATAACATAAAATTAGTATTCTTAAATTATATTGTGGGTAAGTAGAATATTGGTAAATAGGTTTAACATTCTAGTTATAATCAATTTATTTTCCTATTAGGTAGGTAGGTACACCGGAAAGATACATTTATACAATTAGTTACTTAAAATTATTTTCAATACTTGAACTACGTAAAACAATTTACGTTTAAGTCTAATTTTGAGACTAGACAAGGAAGTGTGAAAAGGATCAATGTCATGTATATGCTTATTATAATAACTAGGGACTCGTCTGAAAAATGTGTGCCGAGAATAATTCTTGCGAGCAAAGCTGACATGAAATAGTGATCTTAGACGAAGGGGGAAGTGCGGACAACTGAAAGTGACCAATTCTAAGAGATTCGGGCAATTTATCACTCCTTTAAGAATTTTAAAAAGAACATTACATACACAAGTAGTGTCTTCTGTTATTAAGGGAAGGAACACGAAAGTGCTTCGCTGCCAACGAAGTGCGTTCGAAGTAATTACCTGTTCTGTAACAAAGTGATTTTAGAAAACTATTCTGTACCCTTTCCAGGCGATCAATATGCACTTGGTACCGAGGTGTCCAAACAACGCAACCAAATTCAAGAATACTCCTAACAAAAGAAAAAAATAATAGTTTATAGGTATTGGGGCGCCTGAAGGGCTGACCAATTCTGAGAATCATCCCTAACTTCTTGTAAGCTCGCTTACATATATTATCGATATGCAGACTAAAATTTAATTGCGGTAACACCTAAGTCCCTAATGGAAGATACACGGGCTATATTTTTCCCAGCTAAAGTGTAATTGAAAGTTAACGGATAATTTTTACGATTAAAGCTGATTATGAAACATTTATCGGTATTCAAGAAAAGCTGATTATCTGAACAGTAGAGTGAAAAGTTATCTAAGTCATGCTGTAATGCACGGCAATCTGCTTCCGAGGACACAGCTTTGTAAATTTATATTAGAACAATTGTTGTATTGGCTTACATCAGTTAGAGCGATGAAATCCGAAAGAGCCATAGCAGTTGGATCTTCACTGGTCTCAATATTGAGGCGATTTGAATCCTCACACAAGGACCATGAGGCATAAGACGTTAAATCACCTACAAGAACTAAAATATCTTCTGGGAAGGTATTCATTATCCTAACAGCATTGTCAAAAAAGCAACGAAGAGAACCGATATGATTATCATTATGAGGAAAATACACACAAGCAATATGTAACAGCGGCCCGCACGCCCTTGGTCGGTCGGCGAAGTTGCGCGCGTATACTCCGTATTTATTATCTATAGGGTTCAGCTTAGAGTATCTGAACGTACCTACGATATCACCAACTTCTATGACCCATAAATCCAATAACCAGGCTGATCCTGCTAGTCGGAAAATTAGGCGCGAATGTAACGGGTTTTGAATTTAAACTCTTTGTTCGTATGGCTATCCTGTAAAATGACCAAAGACATTAATTATAATTCGTCGAGTCCAGACAGGTCCATTGTGAACCAATTGCCGAACGTTCAATATTCTTAGGTCATTGCTCGCGCCGCTCCGCTGCATTCATCTCCGCAAAAACACGACAAAGGATCCACGAGAATCTAGAGAGCAACTACGAGTAGTAGGTTTATAGCCAAGCCGAACATGGTAACGCCTTTGATCACGTGTTGCTAACGTTCATAAAGGAGTCCCTCAGGGTTCTGTATTAGGTCCAACTTTCCTCAAAGTATTTACAAATCGCATCAAGTACATTCTTACCTCTGCTTTTACTGTTTGTAACTTGTATTTTATGAGTTACTTTATTTTGAAGTGTGCAATAATATTTATGTTATGTTATGTTCTTAATAAGGTGCGCGATACAATTACGGATAATAATTGTTTTGCGAATGATAAACGCAGTTTTACGTCAATTGAAACGAGTTTCTATTTAAACAGACCAAGGTTTCGACGATCATACTGTTTACGCCAAATATAAAAGTTAAACAACACGATTATGCTATGACATGACATATGACCCGGATAAGTATAAAAATTAATAGTAAATATCACTAACAAATTTGTAGGTTTAAAGAAAGTCTAGGAAATCAACCTTTGTGCTTCTTAATGAGACATCTCTCCAATAGCCACCCTTAATAGCTGTATCTAGCTCGTCTAGCTTTCAATTTAAATCAAGACTGGCACTGGCAGATCAAACGGTAGTCTCTTCGGTAAGCCTAAGCCGATAACTTAATTAGTTTCAGCTGACCTAAATTCAGAACGAAGAGAATTTATCATAATTTTGGATGCAAATATTTCCATCAATATTCATTACTTACGGATTTTCGAAACGTTAGAAACGTTCATTAAAACCTATTATAACCTAACCTTTCACCTAAATCGGGTCGGACAGTAGGAGTTGGTAGTTAAAGCTACAGTTTTTTGTTCCAAGATTTCGTCTTACTTTCGTAGGTACTAGATAAAAATGAGTCAGTATAAGATTAAGAATCGATGTGCCTAGTCAATGTCAGAATGCGAAACGAGAACATGTTGTTATTATATAACTGCTGCAGTAACGCACGGCGCATTTAGATAACGGCATTAAGGAAGCTATGAGCACGACCGACATTGTTATTTCCTGCACCCGTTCTGGATCTTGAAATATATGAGCGCGGTGCAAAAATTCTGGCCGATCGGGATTTCTAACGCATTCACATGGCCACGCTAGAAACAGTATCTCTCTCTTATTTAATTAGCTCTAGTGCAAGGTGTTAAAATTACGGCACGCAAAAGTAAAGCAGGAGAGACTATCAGGTGTCATGCCCGGGTTGCATGACACCTAATAGTCTTGCCAAAAAAGGAGTGATTTGTATTCAAAACTTTGTAGAATCTTTCTCTTCTGAAAAAGTTTGTTAATGACGAACTATTTCATGTTGGACCATGTACACCCAGATGTCCTAAATCCAAAATTGCATAGACAATCTATGAATGAATTCATTCGTAATGTATGTTATGAAACCACTGATCTAGAAAAAAAACTGCTAATTTGAATTGTATTACATACATTGTGTTTTGGTACATAATTTGTTTATCAGCACAAAAATGAATGAATACCATTTCGATGATCTGACATTTTATCTCTGTAGTACCTATAACTTGTAACTTTGATGGAGGCAACATATTCCATAATTATACCAATATCCTACTAAAGTGAGATTTATATCATGTGCATACGATTTTACTACCTAGCCATTACATGCAAGTATGAGACAGCAAGGTCGATGGCGCTCTGACGGTGCACAATCGAAGACATTTTCATGACCTTTAACGCATTGCAATAGGGTTTCTAATGGCAGTGCAATGTGCAAGCTTCGGATGGCACACATCGATTGCGTTGGCATTGACTGGCCGTTGACACCGCAGGCCTACGACATAGCTTAGATCTTTGTCACCGTGAACAGTGGACCTAAATAACATTCTAATGTTTTGTTCTGGTTTACTACGACAGTTGTGTTTATTACTGGCTTTGTATAGTTATGAAAAAGTGGTTGATAACAATTATAAGAAAGTTTTTTAGTACATCCAAGGAGTGCAAAAGAAAGAAAGCCCGAAATCGCAGGTATTTGTGACCCGAGCCGCAGGCGAGGGTTGTAAATATGCGATAGAGGGCTTTCTTTTTTACTGCCCGTGGTGAGTACACAATTTTACGTCTCCAGGTGTGACGTAAAATTAATTATGATTTTAGGTATAAATAGTGTTTCCTCCCGTTCTTGGCCTGTTACGGATTAGTGTTCTTATCAGTAACAGTAACAGACCGTTAAGAATATACAGCTTTTTTGTATTAGTTCATATTGAATCTTATTGCGTGGTCCATATGGTAGATATTCTATAAACGCTAACATGAGCCCAAATCCTTTTTTTTGTCGTGGCGCGTGCGCTTGCGGTTTTGCTACAATGGAGTTTACTGATAAGAACACTAATCCGTAACAGGCCAAGAACGGGAGGAAAGACTATAGTTAGGACACCACGTTCAGTTTTCCTATGTTTCCATTACATTCAATAGAAAACAAAGAGCACATTTTCTTGTTTTTACCCAAATTATAAAAACGGGACCCTATTACTAAGACTCCGCTGTCCATCTGTCACCATCAGGCTATATCTCATGAACCGTGATAGTTAGACAGTTGAACTTTTCACAGATGATGTATTTCTGTTGCCGCTATAACAACAAATACTAAAACCAGAATAAAATAAATATTTAAGGGGGCTCCCATACAACAGACATGATTTTTTTGCCGTTTTTATAATGTTTAAAAAACTCCGACTCGCACTTGGCCGTTTTTAGGGTTCCGTAGTCAACTAGGAACCCTTATAGTTTCGCCATATCTGCCCGTCCGTCCGTCCGTCCGTCCGCGGATAATCTCAGTGACCGTTAGCACAAGAAAGCTGAAATTTGGTACTAATATGTATATCAATCACACCGACAAAGTGGTAAAATAAAAAGTAAAAAAAAATGTTTTATTAGGGTACCTCCGCTATACGTAAAGTGGGGAGTGATTTTTTTTTCATTTCAACCCTAATGTGTGATATATTGTTGGATAGGTATTTTAAAATGAATAGGAGTTTACTAAAATCATTTTATGATAATGTAAATATTTTCGGAAATAATCGCTCCAGAAATAAAAAAAAATGTGTCCCCCCCCCCTCTATCTTTTGAATCATAAGTTTTAAAAATATGAAAAAAATCACAAAAGTAGAACTTTATAAAAACTTTCTAGGAAAATTATTTTGAACTTGATAGGTTGAATAGTTTTTGAAAAAAAATTACAAAATAATTTCTGAACTAAGTTTGTAATTTAACCGTATAAGGAGGTGTTTATTGTACCTGTAATTTCTACAAAATCACAATGAAATGACGTGCTTTCAAATAAAGTAAAAACGGTAAAATTCGGTTCACGCATTAAAGAATTATGCCATAAAAATCATCTTCCGTACTTTAAGCTCGCGCGCAATAGTTTACTTAATTTGCCGATAGATGTCGCTGTACGTGGAACGCTCATATCATATCCTACATGGCGGTGTTATTTTAACTCTTAAGTGGGGACACTTACTGTGACGGACGGAAAACTACGGAACCCTACAGTCTACACTGAGCGTGGCCCGACACGCTCTTGACCGGTTTTTTTAAATTAAATATAGGATACATTCATCAGTTATCTTCATTACTTTCTAACTTAATTTATCAAATTAGTGTGTGTGTAAATAACTCGTAAATACTACGTACGTATCAAGTCTACAAATTAGTTGTCACTGAATATTTGCAAAATATAACGCAATTTTAAATTTATATATTAGGTTCCATGGATTTTGCAAATAAGTTGTTCACCTTTGACATTACAAAGTATAATAAGTTGTCACTCATTCAAAACAAATCGTTGGTGGAATTATTTGCAAAGTGCCGAACTTGTTTTAATCCAAAACAACACTAAATTAAACTTAACACCGATATTTATAGATCAGAATTATATTATAGGGTACATTGTCATGCTGATGCAAAGCAGTGGCCAGTAAATAAAACGACGGCTTTACAAGGTCACTTCTGCGCTCGCCAAGCCACCGGCCGGACCAATCAAAACGCTCCGTAGCATGAATCACGGGCTCTTATGATTTATTTCTGCAACATGTGACTTTTGCAGATGAGCGAGATTATTGATTATATCGATCACATGACAGTAGCGGAATAAATTCGTCAATTGCTTCAATTGAGTGGCACTGGCAATAGCGTTGCTAATTATAAATCTGTTTCCATGCCATCAAGTCTGATCACCACGTTTATTCTAAAGCTATTATTTCAAGAAAACTCTTGTTTTCTAGTGTAGGTATAAGACAAATGTTTATAAGATACTCTGAGACCTATAGTGACCCGGTCAATAATTATACGTTAATATCGCGTTCTGTGTGATCCACTTTTGATGTGATTGTGAAATACGTTATGATAATAGAATATCCTAGATCACATTAGTCACAATTTCTCCAAATATCAACTCTAACAAATCTTCTCCGTGATTTCTTTCGAAACAAATTACAAGACGATTCGATCCGTGGTTGTCGACCTCTAGAAATGACACGGCGCACTGTGGGCTGAAAATCGGCTTTCATAGAAATAGATATCGATTTCATAATTTGTACCTTTTTTTTCTTGAAACAGCTTTAGCTAGGTATTAATATGTCCCAAAATGAGTGTGAGGTAATTTGGTTGGGAAAAAAATTAATTATAATAAAATAAAATAAAATATGTATGGACTAATAAAACTTAGGAGCAGTGAGCTTTTTTCGAAATAGATGTATGGAGCGTATCAGACATATCGGATTTTCTTCAACCATAAAAAATTTACCGTTATATCCTTGCAGATGGTTATAGTACCAAATATTCTTGATTTTTTGTCATACTCAAATTGTTTCTACCAGGTGCACTTTTTTTTAAAATTGATTTTCTTGAACTCGAAAAAATTATGTTTTTGAAATAATCGATTTTTTTTTAAAGTGCTATTTAAAAAAAAACTCGAAAAAAATTTTTTTTTTTAAATCGATTAAAAAAAAGTGCACCTGTTAGAAAAATAATGAGTATGACAAAAAATCAAGAATAATTAGGACTATAACCATCTGCGAGGATATAACGGTTTATTTTTTATGTTTGAAGAAAATCTGGTATGTCCGAAACGCTCCATACATCTATGTCGAAAAAAAGCTCACTGCTCCTAAGTTTTTGACTCAAATGGACTCAGAATTTTTTATTAAGGTCAAAGTAATGAGTAAAACGTATTTTTAAAAGAAAACATGAAAAAAATTTTTTTTAAATCGATTTTTTTAAAAAAAAGTGCACCACAAGTGGTAGAAAAAAATTGAGTATGACAAAAAATCAAGAATAATTAGCACTATAACCATCTGCGAGGATATAACGGTTTGCCTTTTATTTTTGAAGAAAATTTGATTTTTCTCATTCGCCATACATATTTTATTTGATTTTATTATAATTATTTTTTTTCCCAACCAAATTACCTCAGACTCATTTTGGGACATTAATACCTAGCTAAAGCTATTTCAAGAAAAAAAGGTACAAATTATGAAATCGATTTCTATTTCTATGAAAGCCGATTTTCAGCCCACAGTGCGGCGGCGGCGCCGGCGGCGCCTGCTGAACCGCTCCTATTTCTATTAGTTACGCGGCCGCGGGTAAGTCGAGTCCTCAAGACCAACCAGTGTGTCCTGACCTTAGGTTCCGTAAAAAGAGTACGGTATTTTGAAGCGCATTTATAACGGTTTTTCTAAGACTCGCCTGTACTAGGCGATTGAAATGACAGCCGTGCACTGCGCTTGCACAAGCTATGTTACTCAACCTAACGGTAAATAGGGTATTGGAGCAATGTATTCGTCAAAATAAACAAAGGGTTATCGTGATTGATTGCGTAAGGTTATGTATTGACAATGTAGAGAAGTGGTGCATCCAATTCCAAGGTTTAATGTTTGATATATTTGGTTAACAAATGCCTAGAGTCCGATTACGCTAACTTTGCTGCGACTTTAACATGTGGACATGTGGAAAATGGTGAACTGCCACTATAAACGTCATTTTCTTATGTTTATTTGACGATTATAGGTACTGGCTTTCCTTCCGCACTGTCTCAAAGTCGGTACAGTTCTAGCATGGTATCAGAAAATGAATATTGATGAAATAGCCCTTAAAAGAATATAGGTATACTGATAGATTTATCATTTCACATTTGGTAGAGTTTGTTGGGAAACATAATTAAGTACATATCATGGTTTATATGGGAGCTTCATACATTCTACGACACTTCTCTTTCCGGACACACTCTACCAATATATTTTATTGAGAAGGAGAATAAGACTAAATTTGTTTCGTTTAAAATGTGGTCACCAGTTACAAAATTTGATGTGTGTATAGAGCCAGTGAAATAGACTTTCAGAGATTTACATACAGCTATAGATTTTTACGAATAATGATAGATTATATCGACAATATATTGCCTTGCTATCTCGTCGTCTGTCTGCTTAAGTTGTAGGTAGATAATATATACCTTGTTTTTTGGACACGCTATCATGCGACGTCAACGTTATATTTACGTGTATCTATCAGTTCTATCACCGAATACAGTACCTCAAAATCAGCTAATGAGTGCTGGAATGATCGCTAAACTTATACACGGACAGTTGGACTCGGAACAAGTCCGGCCTAGCTTAGAACCCAGGAAATTTTTGACGATGTTTACGTTCTTAAACAACTGTAATACGAAGTGGGTTATAAATTGTGGGGTAAACAAGACTTTGGAACAACAGCAGTTTAGGTACTTAAAAAAAAATATTTGCTTATCCTGATCGATTGTTTGTTTTTAGTAATAACCGTATCAAGGGGCATCAGCTAATCACCTTGTTCTGTTCTATGTACTTTGTTTGTACTGTGTGTAGTAGTAGTGCTATCGGCAAACCTTCGGTAGGTGAATACACCTATCGAATAACCTTATATCATCTTGAGATAAGTGTCACAGTTTGTTGTACTGCAACTGCACGATGGTACGCGGTTAGTTACAGTGTATAGATAAGCTGAGCCAGTTCTTTAGTGCAGCAACCTTGACCGCTCGCTTGCACAACGGCGGGTCAACACCCTTGTAATCCTCTATAGAGGAAAACCGTGATCAAACCACTTCTTAGGAAAGGCATAAAGATCAGCGCAGCGTATCATAGTTTAGAAGTCTTTGTCGTCACAATCTTGGCAACAACAACAAGGTCATGGTTGTCATATCAAGCTTCACAATCCTATCTTCACATACCGTGGGTCTTGTACAACTGGTGGACCACTTGAGTGCAGTTATGACTTGGTCGGTCCAACATACCGGTGACCTGCCGCGCATCATGGTCCCTTTAACCTACGTACAGTTGTACAGTAATACCCACGTTATGAAAACTTTGTGAGGAATCCTGCATAAATCTGTGATAAAATTCAAAGGTGAGTGGAAGCCAAGGTGGATGTGCGGAATGTAGCCCATACTGCATTTTACACTGAGAGAAGACCTGTGCAATAGGCATGATGACACATGTTGAATTATGCAATACTCGTAAAATTTAGTTGATAGGATGCAAAATGATCAATATATCCAACTAAAGTGAAAATTTATAAATTCTATTGAAATGGCTCAAAGATATCAAGCTGCAAAATTTCTAAATTTTACGATTTTTTAAAGTGCGAAATTTAAAAAAAACAATGATACCATTCGATTTTTAACGTTTTACTGTAACATAAATTGTAAAGCAACCATATACATAAACGCAACCTTTCACTGTAAAAATAGCAATTTCATATTTTTTTCATACTTTAAACAGGACGACTACGTCACTTTTGCACGTCATTTTGTTAGGAGCGTTTTGAGAAACAAATGCAAATCTCGGACTTTAAGTCTCATTTCTGACTTTTGTGTTGCTTTAACGCAATTGGCCCAATATAGACATCTGATCCTCACAACAAAACGAATCGATTGATATCATACATTAAAAAATTCACCATGCCTATTAGTAGCTGTTAACGATAACGTGATAGTGCCCTAATCGTTAACACTCATGATTTGGATTGACAGACTTAAGAAATGATTATATCTTATCTTCTAGAATGCTCATTGTCTCTTTACAGAAGTTGATGAGATACTTCTGATATAAATATGCTAATAAGGTAAGCGACCTCATCCAATTATCTGATTGATAAAATTTGCGTGATGACTAATTTATTATTCTGTCTACAATGATAGACGCGTTTGATTATCTATCAGATTTTTTGTAGGGCATCTACTCGTAACAAACGAACGTCTAACTTTGGCTTTCAAAAAATGGAAACAATTTTGTTTGTGCGCATAAACAAACAAACATCCTTATCCTTTCACGTATATACCTACTCCATTTCGTCAGCCTTTTGTGGGCTAAACTTGTTGTATTGTCAGCAGGGTATCAATAAATGAATACCCGATAGCTCTTATAACAGATGTTTATTATTTTTATTTAATTAATAACAGAGATATCAACTAGCTGTTTAGGCTGACCCTTTGGGACTCCCTCAAAGAATCCCGATCGTCTGACATAGAACGTGGGAATTCCTAATTTAAAATAACACCGTGCCAGACAGTGTTCGAGAAGAAAGGTTGTAAAGGTAGTAAACCTTTACAGTATTTTTATTTTCAGTAATTAACTAGGTTTCTTTTGGTATTTGACAATTTTTACCCACGATTTCGTCCGCATACAGGTTTTCAATCACGCAAAAAGTACACCCCATTTCACTTCCATTAAACAACTTTAAAATCGTAGTCCAATTGGCGGATGCCTACATCTATTTTGAATTGAAAGGTTAAGGAATTATCAATATTTAGCAAAATAAATTAGATGCTTTTCTATAGAAGCGATTTAGTAATCTACCCCTTTGTCTACTTCACAATTAGTTCTCTCTAGAATTTCCAGTCTGATAAATATAAGCGCTGTGATATAGGTACAGGTATACGGTAAACAACTAAATAATAGATTAGAGCGAGTAATTGTAAAGCTGGGTAAGTACTGTGACGTGGCGTCTAGTTATATAGTTCGTCGCGATGGCGATAGCGACTGGCGCCGCGAATACTAGCTTTATAACGGTATCATTATTATCGTGATCATAAAAGCAGATGATTTGCTACAGATACCTTTCTGAAATCTACCCCTTTGTCTACTTCACAATTGGCTACTATCCTAAAAAAAAATATTTAGTCCGTCAATTAGATTATCAAAAAATATTAGACACCTATTTTTTATTTTGTCAATCAAACAAAAATTGGTGAAGATATAGCCCGTTAAAGTTCCGCGTGACGTCACATTTCAGTACTCTTTTTAGTATAATGTGACGTCACGCGGAACTTTAACGGGCTATATCTTCACCAGTTTTTGTTTGATTGACAAAAAAAAATACGTATCCAATATTTTTTGATAATCTAACTTACGGACTAAATAGAATTATATTTTTTTTTACCCAGGAAAGTACCCAATTAGTTATTTATAGAATTTCCAGTAAAAGGCTGCGCTTCCACCAGAAATGAGCGAGGATGTGTTTTTAAGAACCAATTAAACCAATAGGATCACTTTATTTACCTATCCTCGCACAGCGCAGGTCTATTGGGTCTTAATAAACACATTCCTCGCTACGCCTCCTAGCTCATCTCTGTTGAAACCCAGCCTAATAAATATAAACGTTGTGTAATACGTACAGGTACAAAGGTAAATAATTAAATGATAGATTAGAGCGAGTAATTGTAAGGTGGGTAAGTACTGTGACGTGACGCCGGTTAGTTATTAATAGTTCATCGCAATCGCGATAGCGACGGCGCCGCAAATAATAGCACAACCTTTACGGTATCATTACTATCGTAATTATGGCGGTTTCTATCTCATACATCCCATTTATTTGGAGTCGACGCATCTTATCCTCTTCCATACCTAGAGATGTCCCGTTCTCGAGAACATTCCCCGTTTACTACGGTAAATATTCTCCAGAATTCTCGAGAACGCCAGAACTCTTATCCAGAATACCTCTATGTCGCCCGTCATCTCATTATTCACTTCTTTCCTTTCCATGTTATCTCTCACACAGTCCATCTTATCTGTGGTTTAGTTTACCTCTCCAGTCAGGAGAGGCAAACCCACACTAATTCCTAATACCTTTCTCGTCACATGACTTTGATACCTCCGCCATCGTATGCCCGTACAAGGCCTTAACTATGTTAAAAAAACCGGCCAAGAGCGTGTCGGGCCACGCTCAGTGTAGGGTTCCGTAGTTTTCCGTCCGTCACAGTAAGTGTCCCCACTTAAGAGTTAAAATAACACCGCGATGTAGGATATGATATGAGCGTTCCACGTACAGCGACATCTATCGGCAAATTCAGTAAACTATTGCGCGCGAGCTTAAAGTATGGAAGATGAGTTTTATGGGATAATTCTTTATTCCGTGAACCGATTTTCACCGTTTTTACTTTATTTGAAAGCACGTCATTTCATTGTGATTTTGTAGAAATTACAGGTACAATAAACACCTGCTTATACGGTTAAATTACAAACTTAGTTCAGAAATTATTTTGTAATTTTTTTTAAAAACTATTCAACCTATCAAGTTCAAAATAATTTTACTAGAAAGTTTTTATAAAGTTCTACTTTTGAGATTTTTTTTCATATTTTTAAAACTTATGGTTCAAAAGTTAAGACGGGGGGGGGGACACATTTTTTTTTACTTCTAAAGCGATTATTTCCGAAAATATTTACATTATCAAAACATGATTTTAGTAAACCCCTATTCATTTTTAAATACCTATCCAACAATATATCACACGTTAGGGTAATGAAAAAAAGATCACTCCCCACTTTACGTATAGGGGAGGTACCCTAATAAAACATTTTTTTCCACTTTTTATTTTACCACTTTGTCGGCGTGATTGATATACATATTAGTACCAAATTTCAACTTTCTAGTGCTAACGGTCACTGAGATTATCCGCGGACGGACGGACGGACGGGCAGACATGGCGAAACTATAAGGGTTCCTAGTTGACTACGGACCCTAACTACGGGCTGTACGGACTGACAACCCTAAAAATAGACGGTCGTGGTGATGGCTGCACTACAGTTTTACACCACGGGAAATCAATGGGCCAGTCTATGGGACGCAGTTATACGACGGACACAAAATCGAAATATCGTTTGCTCTATCTAACGCATAGTTGCGTCCCTGTGATGCTGAAGATCTAAGTGTAAAGAAGCCAAAACAGTAACAACTGTTTCGCACTTTATAATCTTAAAATGTATGCAAGTGATACTCCGTTGTTAAGTTTTACGTGTGTAAATGTGTAACGTTTTAAACTTTAAAGTCAAAGGTACATCATTGTCGGTTGTTAATAGAGTTTATTTCTAAATGTTTTTTATGGCAGTAACGCCTTATTGACAAGCGACAATGATGTACCTTTGACTTGAAATAGTCATATGTCTGGCAGACTAGCTCCTAAACGGATGAACGGATTTGTAGTCCGATTTTTAAACGAGTCTTGTGTGTACTGTTCTTATGGTTTCAATTTACTTGATGGCGCTGTTATAAAGTTATCTAATATTCTGTAAGAAGATGTTGTAACTAACGAAACTTTTGTTGTCTTTATGATGTGTGTATTACAACCTGTTACGCAAAGTGGATCCAATGACTGGATTCGATTCGTATGAAGTGTTTTATTTTCTGTATATAATCTTCAATATGCAAATATCTCTTTGTCTGCCGTGACATTTACATAAACATAGAGCTTTGCCTACGCGCAATAATAATGCAAATGTTTTTCAACGCAGTTTACCCAGATTATACCCACTACGAGTAAACTGAAATAAGCTGGAGTAAAGTTGTGATAACAAAAATCGACTAGACATTAGGTATATCGTATCCGTAACGTAACCACTACTAACTTCATTTTTATCAATGGGAAAAAATAATCGGTCAAAGAAAAAACCATTATAACCCATTTTATTATTAATCGAAATTGAAAAAAAAAAAAACAATTAAAACTAGTCGAAGGAAAATACGAAATTCATTATGTTATTATAATAGCAAAATAAGACTATTACTATTGATTTCTCTTGTACAAAAAAAATATATTTAAAAATGGTGTTATTTTTTATGTCAATATTTTAATTCCTTATATATTACATAGTAGAGATGCAACGGATATCCGGCTACTATCCGATATCCGGCCTATGAGGCCATAATTTTACTCTTCGGCGGAATACCGGACAGTCGCATACTATTCGGCCGGATAAAATTGTCATGGGACATGTAGAAAAAACCGGCCAAGTGCGAGTCGGACTCGCGCACCGAGGTATATAAGTAAAAGTTCACCCATTGCATTGACATAGAAAATTGATTTTGTTACAGCTTAAAGGTTTATAGACCTGAGTGTTTGATATGAATTTCAATTTAATACCTCTACGCATTTACGAGGAGAAAGGTAGTAAGTTTAAAATTTAAAAAAATATTTTTTGTATGATTTTACTAAAAATGTCTACTTTTCGTAATTTTTCCTTTGTCTGTGCTATATGAAGTTTCTTCGTGCCAAGTTTCAAGTTTCTGAGTTACCGGGAAGTACCCTTTAGGTTTTGAGTTTCTTGCGAGTACTCAGTTTCAAAATATGCGACTTAAATTGCTATTTCTTTTGATTGCGTTGATATAAAAGTTTGGTTTTGCTACATCTGAAAGGTCTTATAGCCTTAAGTATTTCACATGAATTTCAATTTAATACCTCCACGCGTTTACGAGGAAAAAGGTAGTAAGTTTAAAATTAAAAAAAAAATTTTTTGTATGATATTACTAAAAATATCTGCTTTTTGTAATTTTTCCATTGTCTATGCTATATGAAATTGCTTTGTGACAAATTTCAAGTTTCTGAGTTCACGGGAAGTACCCCGTAGGTTTTGCGAGTGCCGAAAAACTCTAAAAGGGTTTAGCAGGCTAAGGAAGGACGTGTGGCCCCTGTGAGGAATAGTTGAATTGGTAAATGTCAATTGTTTGTCGCCTCATAACTAGTAATCACTCCAACTTTCAGCCCTCTATCTTGAACTGTCACAGAGATAATGTCAAAAATGAATTTTTGTAACATTTTTTTCAAACTCGTATATCTCCTAATCCATAGCAGCTAAAGCATTGAAACAAAATCACAGCTACGTAGTTTGAGTGGGAGTATACCCTATAATTTTATTAATATTATATACGTGAAAAATAAAAGAAATAAATGTCAATTTATTTTTTGACAGCTCTTTCCAACACGTTTTTTTGAAAGTACAATTATGAAAAAAATCATATAAATTGCTTATAGTATTAGTTACTAGCATACAAAAACTCAATTGATTATATTTGGTGCAACATACTGTAAAAAAAAACTAACGAAAGTACTCAAGTATCAAGAGTAGGCTTCTGAACTGAAACTTCGTTTTTAAGTTTTTTGTTTGTTGCCTAGCAACAAAGGGTGTATTGTTTTTAATTTGACGTATGACTGTCAAAAAAGGTCACTGAACTACTGCTGTGTTAGCATTTGTAACTAATTTTACTAACTACTAAATCAACGAAACGACGGATGTGCTATATGTTTATTATTTTATAAACAAAATTAATTGGTTTCATTATAGTACACGTATTAACATAACGAAATAAATAACTCATTAGAGCAGATATCACAATATAAGTCACTTAGATAATGACTATCGTAATATTCGTCGTCCCAGGTATAGGACAATGTTATGCTGCAGTCATCGCAATATCCTTTTAACATAATATTTTCGTCAGAGAGCGATATCTCAATATCTGGTAAAGACTGTAAAAACAGTTGCTTCGCTATTAACCGTGGCAAGTTGAGCCGAAATATTTTTAATTTTATGATTTCCATCTGAAAGAATGTATATACATGAAGTTTCTGTTTTATTTTATTTACATTTAAAGCTTACTTTCGCCATTATGGAAAAATCGGACTCCTCTTCTACATAACGTGTTGTATATTCCCTTAAACAATCCACTATTATGTTAAATGTGCTAGCGTATAAACTAAGCGTTTGTCGATTCCGAGTAACATAACATTAGACATTATGATTTATTAGGTATGAGCTATCTTTAAATTATACAATACTATTATACAATTTATACGCTAGCACATTTAACATAATAGTGAATTGAAAATAGATGTCATATACTTCAGAAAAAAAAAATTGCAAATCAAAAAAATATTTAACAAAATAATTTGATTTGCTTCAAGATTTATAATAGTGAATTGTTTAAGGGAATATACAACACGTTATGTAGAAGAGGAGTCCGATTTTTCCATAATGGCGAATGTAAGTTTTAAATGTAAATAAAATAAAACAGAAACTTCATGTATATACATTCTTTCAGATGGAAATCATAAAATCAAAAATATTTGGGCTCAACTTGCCACGGTTAATAGCGAAGCAACTGTTTTTACAGTCTTTACCAGTATTGAGATATCGCTCTCTGACGAAAATGTTATGTTAAAAGGATATTGCGATGACTGCAGGATACCTGGGACGACGAATATTACGATAGTCATTATCTAAGTGACTTATATTGTGATATCTGCTCTAATGAGTTATTTAATTCGTTATGTTAATACGTGTACTATAATGAAACCAATTAATTTTGTTTACGTCACACCTGGCCATAACGTGAGTTTTGCCGCACGCTACGCGTACGGTAAAACTCGCATTATGGCCAGATGGAGACGTAAAATTGTGTACTCACCACGGGCAGTAAAAAAGAAAGCCCTCTATCGCATATTTACAACCCTCGCCTGCGGCTCGGGTCACAAATACCTGCGATTTCGGGCTTTCTTTCTTTTACAGTCCTTGGTAAGTAATGTACTATTATAAAATAATAAACATATAGCACATCCGTCGTTTCGTTGATTTAGTAGTTAGTAAAATTAGTTACAAATGCTAACACAGCAGTAGTTCAGTGACCTTTTTTGACAGTCATACGTCAAATTAAAAACAATACACCCTTTGTTGCTAGGCAACGAACATAAAACTCAAAAACGAACTTTCAGTTCAGAAGCCTACTCTTGATACTTGAATACTTTCGTTAGTTTTTTTTTTTACAGTATGTTGCACCAAATATAATCAATTGATTTTTTGTATGCTAGTAGCTAATACTATAAGCAATTTACATGATTTTTTTCATAATTGTACTTTCAAAAAAACGTGTTGGAAAGAGCTGTCAAAAAATAAATTGACATTTATTTCTTTTATTTTTCACGTATAAAATATTAATAAAATTATAGGTTATACTCCCACTCAAACTACGTAGCTGTGATTTTGTTTCAACGCTTTAGCTGCTATGGATTATGAGATATACGAGTTTGAAAAAAAATGTTAAAAAAATACATATTTGACATTATCTCTGAGACAGTTCAAGATAGAGGGCTGAAAGTTGGAGTGATTACTAGTTATGAGGCGACAAACAATTGACATTTACCAATTCAACTTTTCCTCACAGGGGCCATACGTCCTTCCTTAGCCTGCTAAACCCTTTGCAGCATATACGACTGTATCTTTTGATTGCGTTGGCTTTTAAGTTTGATTTTTTTTACAGCTCCAAGGGACAATAGACCTGAGTATTTAATATAAATTTCAGCTTGATACCTCCACGCGTTCCTGAGAAAAATGGTCTTGACAGACAGACAGACAGACAGACAGACGGACAACAAAGTGATCCTATAAGGGTTCCGTTTTTTCCTTTTGAGGTACGGAACCCTAAAAATGAATTGCACATTGACAGCGACCTTCGGAAATTTAAAATAGAATTAGCCTGTTTACGGCATTCGTATCGCATCAAAATGGATATATGCGTTGCCCAATGCAGAGTATCGACTGAATTCCTTCAACAACAACAATCAACTGTATTCTATATTATATTCTATGATAAGATAAGATAAGATAAAATATCTTTATTTCATTATACGAGGGCTATTCTGAAAATTTTTAGTTAAACAAAAACTATAAGGAATATAATAAAACTTTATTTACAACTTTTCAAAGTATTCCCCTGCTACATTAATGCACTTATGCATTCGGCTGAACCAGCTTTCAAAACAGGAAAAAAACTGTTCTTGCGGAAGGTCAAAAAAAAGTCGCCTAAATTCGTCCACTGCTTCATCCGCCGTCGAAAATCGTCGTCCACGTAATAATTTTTTTAAGGTGGGGAACAGAAAAAAATCACACGGAGCCAGGTCAGGACTGTACGGAGGGTGTGGTAGTAGTTGCACACCTGATTTGCTCAAAAAGTCCATGGTTCTGGCAGCCGTGTGAGCCGGAGCATTATCTTGATGAAAAATGATGCCCCGAGTTCCAGTACTTGGACGACTGACGTTCAGCTCTTGGAAGGCCTGTGGCAAGCAAACTTCACTGTACCATTGGCTGGTAACTGTTTTGCGATCTTCAAGTGGAATTACGGCTACAGGTCCACTGCGTCGAAAAAAAACAGCAACCATTTTTTTGTTGACGCTTCGGCCGCGAACTACTTTAGTAGGTAAAACATCTTCTTCAAAGACCCATTGTGTTGATTGCTGTTTTGTAAATGGGTCGTAACTATATATCCAAGATTCGTCAGATGTCACAATGTAGGTCACTTGTTGAGAATCGCCATTATCGAATTTCTTCAACATATATTTGCACCAATCGACACGACTATCTTTTTGCTCCTGTGTGAGAAAATGTGGTATCCACCGAGACGAAACCTTCCGAACTTGAAGGTGGTCATGCAAAATGGTAGAAACTGCCCGGGATCCAATCTTCAGTTCGTCCTGAATCTCTCGGTGGGTAATGTTTCGAGATTCCTTTATTAACCACTCCGCCTTGATAACATTTTCTGGAGTAACTGCCGTTGGCGGTCGCCCCGGTCGAGGCTCATCTTTGATGTCGCTCCGCCCACGCTTAAATTCACGGAACCAGTAACTGACAGTGGCAAGAGATGGGGATAATGTCCCAAAAACACTAGTTAAATTTTCATGAGAATCCTTGTATGTTAGCCCTCGTTTATAATCATAATATATCATAGCACGAAATGCTTCCCGCGTTAGCTCCATTTTTGCGAACAAACGAACAAAAAGTGACAGACATGTTTTTTTTCTGATTTCATAAAAAAAATACTGATTGTCACTGGCCAGTGACATTTATACCAAAAAGTTTGTAATGAAATTTGCCTTTAAGCTACAGTAAAATTAAATGAATACAGTTAATAGTACGCCGTTGACTAACTATTAACGGAACAACCCTCGTAAAATACATTATAATTTATTTACATTATTTTTATTTATTTATTTTATTTTTTATTATATGCGAAGGTGAACGAGTTCCTATGGCGAGTCGCACTAAAATATATCGGAGCGGTTAAAGTGCTCAAAATATATAAACATGCACTCGAACACTAAGTATAATAGAATAAACGTGGTTAAATAGGTACATACTTTATAACAGGAAATATGCTTAGATACTAGGTAAATATTGACGATACCCATATCTCTGGTGCACAGCGAAATCCTTTGCCATAAAGGAGCTTACCTGAAATCAAAAAGGTATAAATTAATTAAATGATCATGTTAAAAATAAAACATACAAGAGTATGTTGTGGACATATAATTAAGTGTTTATTGGTCTATCTACATTCTACAGCCTTGGCCAGAAGTGTTGAGCATAGCAGTTTTTGACGTGACAACGTCTTATAATTCGATGGAAATGGCTGCACGCACGAAAAAACATGACTCATGCGGCGTTACCTCGCTCTGACGCGTTCCATTTAAGGCTTGAAGTGCAAGCGAGAGCGCGGAACGAGTGACAAAGAGGCACAATCGGCCTTCGCGTTCGGCAGCGTTCGACATCTGTCTCTCTCCTACTTGAGTGAGCGATGCGTCCGCGTGGACAGCTGCTATACAATAATACATTTACATGTTTTCGTCAAGTATGAAGTGCAGTGAAATTAAAATTTTCTTTTGAAAAATGCAACCATTCCATCAGTATTTTCTTATGACGTTGTCACGTTCAACTACCGTCAGTAAACCGACTTTACAGACAACCGATTTTTTTTGTTTACAATTTTGATGTTAAATATTATTTCCCTATCATAACAATGTGCGATGACGTAAAATGTTATATTTTATTTATATATCTAGAAAACTTCACTTAATAACAATTTCAAGGTACCTGTAAAATATGAAAACTAGAGGTAACAAAAATGCGAATTTAAGTCGGTGCGTCAAATTACAAATATTCTATGCAGTTACTACTAACTTCAACAAAACATGCCTGTTCAGTTTGAATTATGTGATAAAATAACTTCAAAAAAGATAGAAACGCTGGACTAAAGTTTCAAGTTTTGTATGAAAATCGCAAGGGTGCTCAACACTTCTGGCCAAGGCTGTATAATAGTGGACTTCAAATACCTAGATGTTATACACAAGTCTGTGTAGAAACTTCTAGAACCTAGATAGTAAGAAATACATATGTAACGGCAAAATGTAAAACGTGCCATGTTTTTGTGTCAGGCCAACGGCATGACTGACACTTGTGGCACAACAGAGTAGCAACACGAGTAACTTACACCCTTAGGTACTTATAAAACTTAGCACATGTATAATAATAAATGAAGGGAACGGACGAACGATTATAAACGGCATTTGATAGTCGTTTATGAATAATGCTCCTGAAAAAAATTGTGTGGTATCTTTATTGTTTAGTATTGCATCTATAGATTATTAATAAAAAGTACTGCTTCTTTTCTTCTCATCTGCTTTCCCGCTACTACTACCCCAGGGAAAAATGCCTATCTATATTCAGTGCCATGTAGCCATACGATAAATAAATAAATACTGCTTCAAAATTTGCTGTAAGTAAATAAAAAATATAATATCAAAGTATTGCACGAGCACATCTTATCCGGACCAGTCTTTGTTACGAGTTAAGAGTCGTTGGGTGTCATCGGTGTCAAACTCTCATCGTCCAGTGGAGCTTTGCTTCTGTCAATCCAATAATGCAAGAGCTATATACCTAGAGAACGAGATCGAGTACAGACGATCAAGCGATCATAAAATTTCGATATTCACGGTCCCTTGTATAAGTAGAATGCATTCGCATATCTCGTATCGATTATGAATCTTAAGCAAGGACAACTGGGGTCACCTACTACAGGATACGAAAATTTGACGCACCTTTTAGGTATACTCGTATAGGTGCGGCAGCTAAGTAGGACAGGTGTTCAAAATGATCTTGGTACGACTTTGTCGTTAAGTTAAGAGAACAATAGCGTGCCAATATTTTTTTGAGCTCGCCCGCTTAGTAGTTCTGCTGCTGAGTGTAACAATCCAGCAACAATACAATGCGTCTAATGATAAAGACAGAATATCGAATGATAAAACCTATACAGGGCACACACGAGATACTGACGATATACACGAGAAACTGTATTTATAAATATTTGATTTGATAGTAAATAGTTCTCACTGTCTTTTGTTTTCTGAAACCCTTTTAACTATGTTTGACATAGCTGTGGCCCTAGCGAAAAAGGGTACAAGTGCGGTACATTTAATTAGGACTAGTGCCCTTTTTCGCTGAGACATTTTGACTTATACCTCTTTTCAATGTCACAGTAGGTAACCGATGTTTCTCGGGAAGCCACGAAACGGTGGGACGACATTAAAAAGACGGCAGGACCGACATGGCATAGAAATCAATTAAGCCGCTGCATCAAGAACATCATGGAAATTCATGTGATATGTCCAGCAGTGACGGCGGAATGCCGGGAAGGAGAAGAAGAGAATGACATATATTCTGAATGGTTGCAGCGCTACTTTTGTGTTTATCCTCAATTCCTCATTCATTCTGTAATCTAAATTTGTTAAAATTGTCTACGTGAATTTTTGAACGTGAACAGCAACCGACCCGTAGGTCGGGGTTTGAACCCCAAATAGCACCAAAGTGTTAGGAATCATCTTTCGCAAGCTAACAGATACAATCATACTAGGTACTAAAGCACCAATTAACCACGCTATTGGTGCCACCGAGTATTCCATACAAGTCCGGGAGTAAGTAATTAACACAGTAACCATCTCCGTAAACGCACGCAAAAAGCGGTGCGCGCGCAGCAAGTGTGCAAGCGGGCCACCGGGTAACCGCCTTGGGGCCAGAATGCCTAGGTCTAGACACGCGGCACACATAGCTAGTACTGTCGGTAGACAACTTGGTTTAGTGAAAAAATGCAATTTTAACGTAGAACGGTGAAAACTTGTCATTAGTAGGTCTCCATTACTCGAAGGTTGTTTGGAAGAGATAATGTAAAGTACTTATTCCAACTTTCTTTTCGTAGGATACCTGTTATCTGGAGAGAGGGACAGAAAAATAAGACATACATTTCTTTGTCCTTTCCATTAGAAAATGTCGGACAAAAAGGTTAGATGTACTAGGAGCTGTTTCATATAAAGAGATGATCTCCGCAATGGGTACACAGATCTAATGACAATCGACGGTTTTCTAATACAGCCGGTTTATTGATGCGGCTGAATTGTGTAATGTGGGTAATGATGTATGTATGGCCGTAAGCAATTAAATTTTAGCGAACCAATAATACAATTAAACAGGGTAACAGTGCTTCATTTTGAAATGATTTTAGGAAAGGTTTTTGAGTCTTTACTCTAACAATTCTGGCAATAAATAACCTTAGTAATCAGAGTACAAAAATATGTGTGTAGGTTTTAGGCTGATCGTACATCATAATTGACGATTAAGCGATTTCTCGCACCACCTTAAGGGCAACCAATAAATCGCTGTCAGCATTAGTCCTTGTTGTTGTTGTCAATAAGGCGCAAATAAGAGATAGAATTACAGAAGAACAAACAATATTGACAACCAAACATTTGTCTGATAAAAGTGTCACTAATGTTCACTGTTCATATAAGGATCTGCAACGATGTGTTGCACCTTGAAGCACTTTATATATGCATAAAAATTTATAAAAAGGCAACGCAACAGACACGTCTTTCACCATTTGTATTTAATCCTTTCTCATTTTCTCATGCCTTTGTGCATATATTTTATATATGTTACTGTTGTTTTTATGCTATACCTACTTGTTTATGTGCAATAAAGTGATACAATACATACATACATACACGTCACTGCGTATACGCGGCGTTAAGAATCGGTGTGTGGGTGCGTTCGTAAGTGCATGTCGAGAAACTTAGGTGTCGAAGGGGAATAAAAACTGGAACAAGTCCTAATCGCCTGCTGAGGAAAACGACACACTTTGACTTGTTTGGATTAATTCAATGAAAACAAAAAGTTTGCAGCTCTGTCGTCGAATATGGAAACAGGCCACTCCGGTTCGGCGTCACTCTTAATTAAAACAAAAATCAACAAATGTAATTTGGCAAAAGTTGGAACTAATTCTTATTTAAATAGGTTGAAATTACTCCAAGGATATGTATTTGAGAAAGATCTTCCTACGAAAAATACATTTTCATACCATAAATTTCGAAGAATTAAAACTTAGTCAATACATTAACAAAATTTAATTTGTAATAATTGGGCATAAAGGAAAACACTGTCGTGACTCATGACATACAGGTGATTATATTGTTATCCTTCATCTCTGATCGTTTTGACACCACCTACTTTTGATTCAACTCAAAGATACAACGCGATAGATAAGACAAACAATACAAAATAAAATAATCACAGTGATAACAACTAAGAACTATGAACTCTTTAATTACATCGCAAACATGACTGTAAAATTATCATTAAAAACCAAAGTTACTCAGACTACAAAGGGCATGACACATTTTAATTTATGTATTGTTTTTATCACTGAGCTAAGTTCGTTAACATTTATTATTCGTTTAAGTGTTTTTTGTCGAAAACATCATTTTAGCTTAACTTGTGAGTCATGTCATCTAAGACCAGGAACTGCATAACCGGAATATAAAGGTACCTTTTTAAAACGGTATGACGCTTTTATCGGCAGCTGTACTTTTCTCTAAACAGTTATCTGCTACTCTACTACATGGAGAAGTTTCTAAGACACCATCAATAGGCATGATGACACATGTTGAATTATGCAATAAAACGTTAGTTGATAGGATGCAAAATGATCAATATATCCAAATAATGTGAAAATTAATAAATTCTATTGAAATGGCTCAAAGATATCAAGCTGCAAAATTTCTAAATTTTACGATTTTTTAAAGTGCGAAATTTAAAAAAAGCAATTATACCATTAGATTTTCAACATTTTACTGTAAAATAAATTGTATAGCAACCATATAACGGGTGATAACAAAAAAATGAGAATTCTTTCAGAGGCGAAAAAAAAATTCTTCTCTACCTTTTTTTGAGTTTTGGATGTTCTTAGGCAATTCACACATAATAGTTATTTACAAAACCATCAATGGACATAAGAATAGGGCCCGTGGTCAGCTGTTCGTCAAAGTTTAGACACAATGTCCGAGCAAGATCGTTGGACGGCATGTTTTTCCCTTTTGTGCACATATGACCTTGATCCCTTTTATCAACTGGGTAAAATTTTTAGCTCTCCGATTGTTTAAATACTAAATTACGACATGACTAAAAAATATTTAGCATCCAGCCACATTGTGAAAAAAATTCGAGGTATCGGATATTCACTCGACGTCTCAAATTAATGATTTTCATGTGTGATTTCGAATCGTCCAGCGACACTGTGATATAAAATTTATTTTTGCTGATTTATGTATTCTAGTAATCTTATCTGCTGGCGGCATTCTAGACCTATCTTTTTAAACATCAACAAATGTAGGTACCGTTGGAAAACTTGAATTTTTTCGTGGCAACTGTTGGCTGGTGGAATCATCATCATTAAAGATGCAATTCTGTTTGTTCAGTCTTCCCTTGGTCATTATGTTTGCTAATCTCCCGCTACCATTTCTGTAAACTACAGTCAGGGATGTAAGAATTCTACAAATAGTAGATACGGGTACATTTTCCTTTACTAAAATGACATACACAGTGGTTTTTGTCCATGTATAAGTTTGAAATATAAAAAAGTACAAGGGATTTTCGCATAGCTTCTTGTTTCGACACCATTTTTTACAAATACAAGTGCTTGAAAAAATAAAATAAACAAAATAAAAGAACCTCTAAGACATCGCCACAACTTCATGAACAAACTATTTTGTTTACGTAAATAGTTTAATTTTTATGTCTAAAGAAAATTACTCTCATTTTTTTGTTATCACCCGTTACATAAACGCAACATTTCACTGTAAAAATAGCAATTTCATATTTTCTCCATACTTTAAACAGGGCGACTATGTGATCGTGACGTCACTTTTGCACGTCATTTTGTTAGGAGCGTTTTGAGAAACAAATGCGAATCCCGGACTTTAAGTCTCATTTCTGACTTTTGTGTTGCTTTAACGCAATTGGGCCCCATATAGACATTTGATCCTCACAACAAAACGAATCGATTGATACCATACATGAAAAAAATTCACCATGCCTATTAGGTTTTGTTATTCTAACAATAAAAATAAAATAAAATTTATTCAGTTTCTAAAAATTACTTTACAACATTCAGGCTGGTACCTCTTTTTAAGTATCGATAATACTTGTGTTAAGAGACACCGCTTTTCCGCAAGTGGTTACATTTTATTCTAAATATAACAAAGTTAATAAGGCCTCATCCTGTCTATATCATCTGATCAGCTCAAAGTCATCAATAAATTACTGCTGCTTTTTCATAAGTATCTATGCCAATTTTCAGCAAAATGGCATTCCAACAAGTGGCCGAAAAACGGATTACAAATAAATCGCATCAAAATCATCAAATGTACAGTTTTTATTTTCTTTTGCCTTACTGCTTCATTCTGATTTAACAGTTTAACAACCTGTATATTACCAGACAATGTAATAAAAAACAACGATCAAGTAAAAACACTTCGACGCGTTTAAAGATAAAACTGCAATAATGCAACATAGTAACACACATGCGATAACATTACAAAGTTACAAATCACTAAAGTATTTGTAAATGTAAACAACATTACCTACAATGAAATGCACCCAAAACATTCATTGGATGTATTTTAAACCGAACTCTGCTCTGCATATAAGTATTAGCGCGTGACGATTAAAAAAGCATGAAAAGATAACATGCAATGCAACATAGTAAGATTGACGCATGCAAGACGAGAGACGAGACGGGACAAAGTTGCAAATTATTCACTCGTGAAATTGTAAACGCAACTATTTAAACAAAAAAATGCATGCAAAATTGTAAACATTTTAAACATTAATCGATTTAAGACCAAGTTTTATATATGGAGCTAACAATATAACGATTAAATAAATAAAACCGTAATCAAAAACAACGACCAAGCAGAAATACACCGATGCGTCCAAAGATAATATGCAACGCAACATAGTAATACCGACGCAAGCGAGACGCGACAATGTTACGAATTGATTTGTAATTGTAACAGCATTACACGTTTAAGGACTTTCCATTTACATAACACTTTGTTTCATCTTGAAACACATGTATCTGCCCGCGATTTCTTCCACATAGAAGTCTGTATAAAGTTTCATTTCTTTTTCAGTGGAGCTTCACATCGTTTGAAGAAATTATGTTTTAAATTTTATGTTATAACGCGACTCTTATAATTTAATTTTATTAAAAGTACTTTTTTTCTCATAGTTACAAGCCCAACGCAAATTTAATTGTTATTTTTACTTAAGTATTTTTAGGGCCTGTTTCACAACCTCCAGTAAACCTATCTGCCAGTTAAAATGATTGCTATCATTTTCTCCAGTCATACAAAAGAAAAGGACAGCAAACATTTATCTGGCAGATATGTTTTAACTGGAGATTGTGAAACAGGCCATTAGGCGATTATCACACTGAGACGCCGCAACCGAATGCGGAGAGGGTGTGCAAGCGTGACAGCGCTATAAACATGCAGAGCACTATCTCGCTCGCGCACCGACGCCGCATACAGAAACCGCAGCAGTGTGAAAGCCGCCTTACTTTGTATCAAACTTTTGAATTTTTCTAGATAATTTTATAACTGAATCAATTCTACCTAGTCCTTTGTCTGTCAGTTTTTGTTCAGTTTATTTTATTATTGTCTACTTGAACAAATGTCGAATTGATTCGTAGAGGGAGAGGTTGTCTGAAGGAGATTATTTCTTGCGAACACTTGTCACTTCGTCCTTTAGTTTCTAGAATTCTTTATTGTGATGTCTCGGTTTTAACCTTTTTGGACATCTAGACACGCGGTAGCGTGACAAGCCAAGTTCAAAAGAAGAGAGTCGCATGTTTTTATCAACCAACCAGTAAAAACAGGTACTACTCTATATTAACGAAGTCAATTAGACAAATATACATACTCATGTGAAACCTTTATGTGAAACTAGCCAAGTCAAATCTTGAACATGAATTACATCCCAGGTGAAATAATAACATTGTGTAAATTTATTTTAGGATTTTCTACGCAGAACTGGGCACCCATAGAGATATCAATTCTTTTGTAAGCGAAGAACTTGGCTCTCATTTCACATTTATGTTTTTGATGGGATATTATTCTACAAAAATAAATTGGATTATATTTGATTGTTGCTTGACATGTTATTTTCCGAAAACAAGTGATCATTGACCATTCTGCGAGTTAATTAATGCATAGTAAAATAAAAGGTGTGCAGGTCATTTAGAACATATTTCACCTATCAGTTATTGAATGTGGCTTACAAAGGCAAAACTTTACTGCAGTTAAAGTGTGCGTAATGCGTATCTCGCAACCCATTTTAAAGTCGATAAGACGCGATAGCGTCCAGTACAACCACGCTAACTATTATATACATTTATTGACCCCGTACTACTTTTTCTTTGATTACTAACCGTACAACAAATTTTCAACTCTAGCATTATAATCTGTCAATAAGATGACTGACAGGTATATTAATAACATGTACTTTATAAACCTTGTTTATAGTATTCCATAAGATGATCGTTAAACGATGTTCTTAGGGTGTGTTTATTAAGAACCAATGCCAGAGCTGCGCTGTGCGAGGATAGGTAAATGAAGTGATTCTATTGGTTCTTAAAAAAAACATTCCTCGCAACACATCCTCGCTCATCTTTGGTGGAAACGCAGCCTAAGTCTGTATAAATACGTCATCATTTATGTGCCAATAGCATAGACTAATTTAATTAACCCAAGACCCCGCATAGCCGGGCGACCCCCGCTGCCACGGTCGAAGTAATTTCACTCTATAGTGAGACACTAATATTGGAAGTGTCAGTAAACATAGCACGTCTCCATGGAAACCATTAATGTCTGACTCTCTCTTACGCCCCACGGAAGAATCGCGCGTTTCCTGTCTACCATTGCGTGTTCCCCTCCCGCACCCCGTCTTTTTGGCAGCTTAGGTTTCGTTCGAAGAAATAACGCGCTAAGCGGAGTATAGAGATATCTTGTATATGGGTCTTGGTACTGCTACTGATTGTCATATACAGATTATATAGAGATTGTTTTTGAAAGGTTTGTCACATGTGAATAACCAACCGTAATCAGCTGTGTGTTACGAAAGCTAAACCGTTTCCTACACGTCATCCTCATTGCCGGCGCTGTCACGTATACGCTCCGTGAACTGCACACAACCACACATGGATATATAACACGTGTCACTTCACATGTGTGTTGATAGGCGGCAGTTTGGAAATATGTACTTGTAAATTTATGACACAGAGTTGTGGTCTGTTTCACTAATAAGTAATTGAATGTTGGTACCCTGGCAACTTAGTAGGTATACTACACTTCAGTCAAAATTGTTAAGACCAAACACATGCAATACAAATAATCAATATTTTCATGATTTTTAGGGTTCCGTACCTCGAAAGGAAAAAACGGAACCCTTAAAGAATCACTTTGTTGTCCGTCTGTTTGTCTGTCTGTCAAGACCATTTTTCTCAGGAACGCGTGGATGTATCAAGCTGAAATTTATATCAAATACTCAGGTCTATTGTCCCTTGGAGCTGTGAAAAAATTAAACTTCTAAGCCAACACAATCAAAAGATACATCCATTTATGCCGCAAATTTTCGAAACTCGCAAGGGAATCAAAACCTACGTGAACTCAGAATCTTGAAATTTGGTACGAAGTAACGTCTTATCGCACAAATAAAGGAAAAATTGCGTAAACCGTAAATTTTTAGTTACATCATATAATAAAAATTTTTTAAAATTTTTAAAGTTACTACCCCTATATACAATAGGTTTGTACGGAACCCTCGGTGCGCGAGTCCGACTCGCACTTAGCCGGTTTTTTTTTTATAAAATACTACTTTACAGTAACTGACTGACTGATACAAAAGGGAGAGAACCCCCGATCGATCTGAGTCGTTTCTGGTGCAAAGGCTGTCCATAGCCATCCAGCGTGGCAATGCTGCGAGCATCATAGGCACTTTTGCACCGGAACCTTCAAGGAGCGGGTTTGACTTTTGACAAGTTGCTGTATGTAATTTTTTAAAGATTTATGTTAGATTTAAGGGACTTGTTTTTGACACTTTTTTAAAGATAATGAATATAAATAAGTTAATGTTGTTATTCCTCTTTACAGTAAACGATATAACAATTGTATATACTTTATAAGACTTTATTAAGCACAAGTTTTTATGAGAAAAGGGATATACTTAATAATAAAAATAAGTGAAGAGTCTTGGCATTATTTCTACCAGTATGTGTAGACTGTAGCGGTTCTAGGCTAATGGATATCCACTCATATTCAGTGATCGGATCTAGGACGCAATTTACCGGGGTTTAAGTCCGTTATGTTAACATAGATATGACTTACAATCCCGCGAGTCTTATTATTACCTACTTTTGTAAAAAGGTAAATAACTTTTAATTTTAAGTAGTTTACACTATAAAAATAACAAAATCCATACTTCCATACTAACATTATAAATGGGAAAGTGTATGTGTGTGTTTGTTTGTTTGTTTGTCCGTCTTTCACGGCAAAACGGGGCGACGAATTGACGTGATTTTTTAAGTGGAGATAGTTGAAGGGATGGAGAGTGACATAGGCTACTTTTTGTCTAACCCCCCCCACTTCCCTAAAATGGGGGGTGGAAGTTTGTATGGAGCATTCCGGGGGGCCATCAGGAAAGGGGAACCGTGTTACCCCGAATTTAACGCGAGCGAAGCCGCGGGCAAAAGCTAGTATGTAATAAATACAAACAACGTAAAAAGCTATTTATATACGAGTAATACTGCAATATGAGTCATATTGCAGTATTACTCGTGTTGCAGATGTCGCACATTATTTTCGGACCCTACGTGTTCGTCCCAGCTCGTCTGGTGATTCCGGTGGCCAAATCCATGTTCTTTAACACACCTTGCCGTTCTTTATTAAGTTATGGCCCGACGGCATAGAACCACAGCCCTCTGCCACGAGACCTTGGCAGAAAACAGATTTTAAACCATGTAGCCAGTGGTTGGTGCCAAATTCTACATGACCTTTAAACGCCCTTGGTGACTAGGCGTGCTCTGACAACCATTGGCAGAAGCAGTTGGTTGGTTGTCAGCTTCAACAACTCGCTTCAACCAAGGTCAAGTGGCAGAATCTGCAGCTATCTGCCGTCTGGTCCCAACTTTAGCTGTGTAGCCTCTACAGATCTTTACCGAACGTTTGCAATCGTTAAGTCTTCTTGCAAAACAAATGGGTTACCGAGCAAACGTGTTAATGAATATGAAACTAAAAATTGTGTTTGGTTTAAAACTTTTTGACGGTTGTATATATAGTGGACAGTACATTTTATACAGAAAATTATTTTTATTCCGACTAAGTCGTTGGTGGAAGCTAGTTTTATAATAAATTACTTAAAAAATGTACTATCTCGTCCATTGGGACTCGCGACTTCTAACTTCGTATTATAATCTAACAGTGTAACGCCCAACCGGTCTGTCACAAATAATAATACCAATTTTATTCATAACATGTTGTAACGCTGAGGAATGGGACATGATCATGTAAATTAGAGAAAGGCGATGATGACATAACCACACATAACCCTGTATCAACATCGGTTATATTTGCTAGTCGTTCTCACTTTTTGTAGGTATTTCAAGTAAGTACTTACTTTATGTTAATTGGGACTTATCTGATAAAATCTCTAAGCATGAACCTTAGTCTTATACTACTAATCGCCTTGCTCTAAATATAAGGACCGATTAGGAAATGCGTCATATCATCTAAGACCATGGACTGCATAACCAGAATATAAAGATACCTTTTTAAAACGGTATGACGTCATACCGTTTGTTTCGGTATGATTTCGGTAGCGGAAGTTTTTTTTTCGATACCTTAACCGTTTTCATAAAGGTATCGTTTGAGCTTTATCGCCGCGCCCGGCTTTGTGAGCAGAGCAAGTAAGTAACCTATATGTATACTTACATCGGAAATGCTACGATGCAAATTTCGGTTCCGTTATAATCAAGGTATAAGTACCGTATCGAAAAATAGCGATATCGTTATTTTATAAGGGAAGCGTAGTACCGTTATATTTCAATCGGTACAGCTCTACCTTTAAAACATTACGGTATCGATATTCTATATCGCTACCGTACCGCTTATCCCGCAACGTACGAGGGTTGCTACTTATATATCCGGAAACAAAAAAACAAACAAACGTACACGGCTGAAAATGGTTTTATTGTTTTTCAAAGTATTCCCCTTGATGATCTATGCACTTTTGCATTCGCGTGAACCAATTTTTAAAGCACTTCTGCCACTCCGCCTGAGGTACCTCCATAACGTGTTGTTTGAATGCGTCGACAGCATCTTCAGCGGTAATTTATTCTTTATATTTGGAAATAAATAAAAATCGTTGGGTGCCAAGTCAGGGCTGTACGGCGGATGACCCGTTAATTCCACATTTTGACCCTCCAAAAATAGAGTTGTTTCGCGTGACGTATGACAGCTGGCATTGTCATGATGAAGAATGATTCTTCGTCGCTGGTTAGTTTTACGAATTTGTTCAAATACTTCCGGTAAGCAAATGGCCGTGTACCACTCTGAATTAACCGTTCTACGGTTTTCTAGTGGCACTGTAGCTACATGGCCATTAATACCGAAGAAGCAGGCCACCATTTGTTTCAATGTACTTTTTGCACGAGTAACTTTCGTAGGGTTCGGCTCATTTTGAAACACCCATACCGTTGATTGTTGCTTCGTTTCGGGATCGTATGCATAGATCAAGGATTCGTCACCTGTATAGATGTTATAAACGGCTTTTGAGTCACCACGGTTATATTTTTTTAACATTTTATTGCACCATTCGACGCGAGCATCTTTTTGCTCTTTTGTTAAGTTGTGGGGTATCCAACGCGAACAAATTTTTTTACAGCCAAATAATTATGTAATATGCTATTAATGCTGGTCATAGAAATACCCAGAGTCGCCTCTATCTTGCGGTACGTAACATGTCGGTCGTCCATTATAAGTTTTCGCACAGCCTCGATATTTTGTTGTACAACGACCGATTTCGGGCGACCTGCCTAACTTCGTCCGTAAGCATACTACGTCCACGATTGAACTCACTAAACCAGTGATACACAGTAGTTTTAGATGGGGCTTCATCACCAAAAGTTGAAGTTAGTTGATCTATGCACTGTTGTTGCGTTAAACCACGCCGAAAATCATAATAAATCATAGCACGAATATTTTCACGAGTGAGTTCCATTCTTGCTGCGAGATGACATTTAAAACCCGTCAAAAACAAAACACGAGCGTTAATAAGAAAGAAAAAATATACCGGCCAGTACTTAAAAAAGTTCAAATTTTACCATGGAGGTCAAATATGCTATTTAAGAAGATTGTAATCCCGGTTTCCGGATATATAAATAGCAGCCTATGTAAATGATGGCCCACGATGCAACGTGAATGATTTTTTTGTTGAAAGGGTTTACTTTACTTCATAGTGGGTCCCATTGTCACCAGGTCAGGATGATGATGGATCCTGGATAAATCGAGGGAACTCTTCAAATATTATAGGCACACCTGCTATTTGAGTATTGTTACAGTAGCTGATGGGGCATTTGCTCTTTGAAAGGTGGAGTATTCTGTTTTTTTTTTTTTTACAATTACCATACAAGTTCTTTGACATCCTAGTACTTAACCCAGTTAGTAGATCCAAATAGATAATAGTAGTTTATGTAACTGTTACGTAATAAGGGTCCTTAAAATACGAGTGTAGTTTTCGCCTGCGGCTCGTTTCATAATAAGATCACACGAGTGTTTTAAGGCCTAATTACGTACAGTTGCATACACTGCTTTATCTACACTCATATTATATATATTAAATGAAGTGTTCGGAAACCATAGAATGACCGCCATTGCACCGCCATGGCCAACTCGATTGCAACTCGATTGTGCCGGCGGTCGGGGAGGCGCGTGCCGTTGGTCAGGAAGGAGCACAGGATTTACATTATGTTATCAAATTCGATGTTTGGAATTTTAAACTCATAACCAGTGATCGGCACGACCCGTGACGCACCGCGGGATTGCGAGCAGAAATCATAATATGGACATGATTAGATTATAACATAACTCCGTCATTTTGTTAAATAGAATAATTTTATTGTATGATATATTTGCAAATATACGATAAAGTGTTAAATAAGCTTATAAAATGTATAATTAATTATTAAATAAAAAATTAATATATTTCGAATGTTGAATATTTCAATTTGACAGTTTGTGAAATATTAAGTAGCGGCTCGTAATTTTGCACTCATACAAAATACGTAAGTGTTAAAACGGTGTAACCATTTCAAGTGCAACTAAACCCTTCGACCGACTACCTGGCTTATCGAAGGTCATTTGCGAATTTTCTATTGTTTGCGTTTGTTTAAACTGGTGCGGTGCAAAAAAGACGGCTAATTGAAATGCCTAAATAAAGAGTTAAGGCCATCCTTTTCTAGTTTACTGATAAGGATTGCAACTATTTTCTAATGGCAAATATGTTTACTTATGTTCCTCGGTTCATTAAGTTCGCACGTGTTGTTAAAGTTCCTTATTATCTCAGTGTTTATTTCAACGACTTTGGCTTGTTTTACGGACTCGATAATCTCTTATGTTACACTAACTGGACTTCCTATTGGCTGCTGATTGGACAAAGTGAACTGTTGCTCGTTGGTGTCCTGAATATGACGCGTAGGAGAACTCGGACCTTTCCTCAAGAAGCAACCATTTATAGTTGGATTGAACCCTACCCTGAATTGATGTACGAGTCGACGCGACGTTTGATATACTGTACGAAATGTGGAAATAACTTTGGATGTAGACAAAGTTCAGTTAAAAGACACATTGAAGGGCCTTTGCACAACAGATCATCCGACAATGACCCTAAACACTTTTACGATGATTTGATAGAATTCCTTATTCTCTGCAACATACCATGGCAACAAATAGAAAATCCGGCATTTGTAAATTTTTTACTAAAGTATATATGCTGCACTTGTGCTAAGATGCCTTTTTCAAAATTACCTAGCGAGAGAACAATCAGAAGACATCTGGACAAGTTTTATGAAGGCAAGATGACTATTATACACAGTGAAGTGAAAAATGAAAAATTGTGGATATCACTGGATGAAACCACGGACTTTCTTGGAAGATACATTGTTCATTTTATAGTAAAGCCTCTGAATTCAAGTACTTCAAAGAAGACATACTTGCTAGCGTGTAAAATGTTGGATGTGGTAAATGGTGAAAGCATTGCAAATTTTGTAACTGATTGTTTAAAAAACTTATGGGGCGAATCTTATGAAAATAACATTGAAAATGTCCTTTGCATTTGTTCAGATAGTGTCGCGTATATGCTGAAAGCGGGGCGAATTTTAAAATCAGTTTATCCCAAATTGAAGCATGTAACGTGTTTGGCTCATGCTCTCCATCGGGTTGCGGAACAAATACGATCACAACATACAGATGTGGATAATTTGATCGCAAACATAAAAAAAAATATTTTTGAAATCCCCAAGTAGGGTGAAACTATTAAAAGAAATGTACCCAGACCTTCCTTTGCCTCCTGCACCCGTCATAACCAGATGGGGCACTTGGCTTTCCGCAGTGTCGTACTTTGTCAAATATTTCAATGAGACAAATAATGTTTTACAACGTTTAAACGCTCGTGATGCAGTATCGATAAAAAAAGCAAAAGATATCTTAAAGAAGCAGAACACAAGAAGGGATTTAATTTATATTCACGAAAATTTTCAAATAATCGAAATTGCCTTAACAAGACTACAACATCGCGATACCACAATTGTTGATACCTTAGAAATATTTGACGAAGTTCGCACATTAGTTAATTGGAGTTCCAACTTAATTATACAAGCCAAATTAGAGGCGGTCATGATGCGTAATCCTGATTTAGATAAAGTTAGAAATTATGCAGATAATATTTCGAATGAATCCGCAACCATTGAAGAATATTTGTATAAATTCGCTCCACTTACATCAGTAGAAGTAGAAAGAAGTTTTTCAGCATATAAGTGGATTTTAGATGTTAAGAGAAACAGATTAAAAATAGAAAACATAGAAAAAATTATGATCTGTTATTATAATTTTATACGAACAAATGAAAAATAAATAGTAAAGTACTGTTGAGTTATACATTATATATTAATGTTAATTCTTGTTAACTTATTGCATTAGTTTATAATTTAATTACATTATAAGTTTTTATTGTACGAACATTTGATAAAAATTATGATCATTTTACTATGTGATTATATACCTATTTTGAACTTGATGTCGTTTTATTTAATGGTAAAAATCATTCATCTTCCTGTGTGGAATACCTTTATGTACTACGAGGGTTGCTACTTATATATCCGGAAACAAAAAAACAAACAAACGTACACGGCTGAAAATGGTTTTATTGTTTTTCAAAGTATTCCCCTTGATGATCTATGCACTTTTGCATTCGCGTGAACCAATTTTTAAAGCACTTCTGCCACTCCGCCTGAGGTACCTCCATAACGTGTTGTTTGAATGCGTCGACAGCATCTTCAGCGGTCGAAAATCGTTGACCGCGTAATTTATTCTTTATATTTGGAAATAAATAAAAATAGTTGGGTGCCAAGTCAGGGCTGTACGGCGGATGACCCGTTAATTCCACATTTTGACCCATCAAAAATAGAGTTCTTTCGCGTGACGTATGACAGCTGGCATTGTCATGATGAAGAATGATTCTTCGTCGCTGGTTAGTTTTACGAATTTGTTCAAATACTTCCGGTAAGCAAATGGTCGTGTACCACTCTGAATTAACCGTTCTACGGTTTTCTAGTGGCACTGTAGCTACATGGCCATTAATACCGAAGAAGCAGGCCACCATTTGTTTCAATGTACTTTTTGCACGAGTAACTTTCGTAGGGTTCGGCTCATTTTGAAACACCCATACCGTTGATTGTTGCTTCGTTTCGGGATCGTATGCATAGATCCAGGATTCGTCACCTGTATAGATGTTATAAACGGCTTTTGAGTCACCACGGTTATATTTTTTTAACATTTTATTGCACCATTCGACGCGAGCATCTTTTTGCTCTTTTGTTAAGTTGTGGGGTATCCAACGCGAACAATTTTTTTTTACAGCCAAATAATTATGTAATATGCTATTAATGCTGGTCATAGAAATACCCAGAGTCGCCTCTATCTCGCGGTACGTAACATGTCGGTCGTCCGTTATAAGTTTTCGCACAGCCTCGATATTTTGTTGTACAACGACCGATTTCGGGCGACCTGCCTTAACTTCGTCCGTAAGCATACTACGTCCACGATTGAACTCACTAAACCAGTGATACACAGTAGTTTTAGATGGGGCTTCATCACCAAAAGTTGAAGTTAGTTGATCTATGCACTGTTGTTGCGTTAAACCACGCCGAAAATCATAATAAATCATAGCACGAATATTTTCACGAGTGAGTTCCATTCTTGCTGCGAGATGACATTTAAAACCCGTCAAAAACAAAACACGAGCGTTAATAAGAAAGAAAAAATATACCGGCCAGTACTTAAAAAAGTTCAAATTTTACCATGGAGGTCAAATATGCTATTTAAGAAGATTGTAATCCCGGTTTCCGGATATATAAATAGCAGCCCTCGTATAATCGGAAATACTGACTTCCTAAAAAGACCGAAATCTCGGGGCATATCCATGTTAACATAATGATTGAGGTCATTGACACCGTGCGACACGAGTCGTGCCGATCACTGCTCATAACGTATCAATATATGAGCATGTAAAGTTAAAATTACGTTACTGCCACGGATAAAAAGCTTATCATAGTAAAATCGGTTGTGGTAATGCTAGCCATTGCCCACCGTTTTTGAACACGTTTTAGAGGACTTACAGTGTGAGTTTAGATAAAGGTATTTTACAACCTACACAGTTAAATTTACGATACCGCCCGTTCGCACGTAAAATGCACATACCTAATTCAAATACATTTCCAAATTACGTTTCCCATCTTACTAAGCAGAAAATGCGTGAATGAATCAATATGTGTATAGATAGATATACAGGGTGGAAAGATAAGTCGGGCCCTGGAGGGAACCTACCTTAAAACCTTGAGATAGCTCAATTCGCTCAAAGGAAACATTCTTTTATATTTCCTAACTAAAACTGCATTCACAGTTTTTTTCTTAATTTTCACTTTTTTCCATACTAATTGTATGAAAAATATTATTAGTATTATTTATGGGTTCTCTTGTGCCCTAAACTTGGTTGGTATTTAGAAGTCTTTATCCTCGTTGGAAACAGGATCGATTGGCATCAATTGTCATAAAAAATATTAATGGCAAAAATTACAAAATAAATATTTGTTTTGAAAACTGTACTCTTTTCCAAAAATTTGTAAATGCAGTTATGTCCCTTTAAAGAAATTAAAGAATGTTTCCTTTCAGTAAATTGAGCTATCTCAACGTTTTAAGGTAGTTTTCCTCCAGGGCCCGACTTATCTTCCCACCCTGTATATTATACATTAATATTGTCCGTGTGCAATCTTTACGAATGTAATTCTAAACAATATTAATATGGATTGTGATACTTAGAGTGAGCAAAATGAAAATGACGCATGACATTACTGAACTAAATTAGACTCGCCATTGCCCACATTCTAGGTACATGTTGTTAAAACATCCTATTTAATTTCCATTGTACAGTCGACGTCAAAGATATGTTTACACTTTTTCACCTTACCCCTTTGTAATACGGTGCAAAAGCAAAAGTGTAAACATGTGTTTGATGTCGACTTTACAAAGTTTCATTATTATCTGGCACGGGATTCTCCTCATTTCATTCATAGTATTGTCCGATATTCTCAGTCTGAGATGTGTGTAGATACAATATGCACATAGATGTAACCAACCCACGAACGTACTATTTTGTCAATTCCCAAACTTGTCTGTCTAAATTGCCATATCGTCTAACTGGGCGGATAAGGTAAACATGTTGACAGAATTAATTGTGAATCGTCTAACTGGGCGGATAAGGTAAACATGTTGACAGAATTAATTGTGAATCGTCTAACTGGGCGGATAAGGTAAACATGTTGACAGAATTAATTGTGACTTAAGCTTACAGAGCTAAATTGAGACGTATTGGAAAAACATAACACTAACGCCCTGGGTTTTCTGACCACCCGTCGCCGGCGGCCGACGACCGACTCGTGTCCGCGCCGCCGACGACGTTCGGATGTTTTGTTCGGGTCGGTCGCCGGCCGCCGGCGACGGGTGGTCAGAAAATCCAGGGCCTAATGCGCACTATTCTTTGGAAGAGAACCGGGTATGTGAACGACAAAATTATAATTTATAATATGTGCTATCTACCGATCGAGTCACTAATTTAAACCTATCAAAGAACGGACTATTTTCGGTTAAAACACGCGTTCTTAAATTAGTCCCTTCGTTTCGAGGCTACGATGACAGCCAGACACGAAGATACACGTTACGATTATAATATTATTATATTATAATATTCCTATTTGCAAGATTTCTATATTTTTCAAAGATACATGTACCTAGTACATTAAAGCCATATATATTAAGTGCCTTTACGAATATGTATAGAAAAATAATACAATATTAGTTTTAAGTTACCCATTTGCGTACCATATTAGGTTAAGCATGAAAATCACTATGAGTAACAATAATTAAGACCTTGTACTGTAATGCTTACCGCAAATAAATTATCTTTATCTTTATTTTGAACGTCCTCCTAGCCCAGTCGGTAGTTACATTACACTGCCTACGAAGCAGGAGGTCCCGGGTTCGAATCCTGGTAAGGGCATTTATTTGTGTCTTTATCACAGATATTTGTACCTGAGTTATGGATGTTTGTATTTGAGTATTTATCAATATCTACCTATCTATTATATATATATCGTCGTCTAGTACCCACAACACAAGCCTTATTGAGCTTACTGTGGGACTAGGTCGGTTTGTGTAAGATTGTCCTATAATATTTATTTATTTATCTTTTACGGAGCCCTGTTTTTCTGTCGGTGGTTAACAGGGTCCGAAATTATCAAGATAATTATGATCTCTGATATTTATCGCGATAATTAACCGACAATTTTCGGATAATTATCACCGGTATGGATTTTTTTTTCCATTATAGTTCAACTATTAATGTAGAAATTCACGCGCGATATTTTTTTTATGTGCATTTTGCCTTTACTAATTTTGGGTTATTGTCAAATAACCCAAATAAGAACTAATTATAAGAACTGTGTATTTACTGTGTTCTATGCAAATAAAATTCTATGATCTTAGAATCTTATGAATCGATAATGATCACACATAAAACTCACGATAATTATCAAGATAACTATCATTGATAATTATCCTTTTGAACCCTGGTGGTTAATAAAACACGTACGCAGTTCCCACCATCCACCCGGGCCTGTGGTTCCATACAATGTTGAGGGCAAAATCTATGCGAAGCAACAATGTATGCAACAAGTGTTTTCCTTTTAATAGCGTAATGAAAATATTTCTGGTAAGCGCAGTGTAACAACCTAACGACATTGTAATCTTTATAGGTCATGTTGTAACTATACAGTAAGTTTCATTAGTAATGAATCATTTACTATCATGTCGTTTGAAAATGAATTGTTTCCTGACAAATATTAAAATGGCTGGCTGGTTACTCAATTCTTCATAGAGACAGTGAATTAATTACATACAACGTTGAGGGATAATGCAACAATTAGGTACTAAACTAAATAAATCTAAATATATAAAAGAAGAAACTGACTGACTGACTGACATATCAACGCACAGCCCAAACCGCTGGTTCTAGAGATTCCAAATTTGGCACGTAGGTTCCTTATAAGGTCTAGGGGTGCACTAAGAAAGGATTTTTCAAAATTCACTCCCTAAGGGGGTAAAATGGGGGTCCAAAGTTTGTATGGCGAATCAAGATTTGTTAGATTATTTTATTCGAAACTTCACAGGAGTATTCCTAACGATAAATGAGTAAACACGTGTTTCAGGTTTTTTGAAAATTCAACCCCTAAAAGTGGCAAATGTGGTCACAAAGTCTGAAAATCAACATATGGGTATCGTATCCTTTTTGAGTACTTATAGTACGCGGGCGAAGCCGCGAGAAATGGCTAGTAAATAAATAAATAAAAATCATTTATCAACCGACTTCAAGATTTCGAAGGAGGAGGTTATCAATTCGTCGGTATCTTTGTTTTTGCTATTTTTTTTTTTTTTTTTATGTATGTTCACCGATTATTCGAAGATGGCTGGACCGATTTGAAGAATTCTTTTTTCGTTTGAAAGAGTATACTTCACAGTTGGTCCCGTTGTAACCAGGTCAGGATCTGATGATGGGATCCTGGAGAAATCGAGGGAACTCTTCAACTATTATAGGCACACCTATAGTGATTTGAGTATTTTTTACAGCAGCTCGAGCATTTGCTTTTGGAAAGGTGGATGCTTAGTGAAGTCGGTTCTTTTTTGTTTAAAATTATTTTAGACTAAAAAGTCCATACAACATAAACATTAAAATCTTATTACTAGTGTTAGTACGACATGCTACTCTAAAATCCTAACTAAAACTAAAAGGCGACTGCATGCAGTCTCTGCCAATGGAACCAAGTACAAATATCTCCGCTCGACTTGGAGGTTGATATGAATCGTATGAGTAAGTATATGTTTAAAAATAGTAGGGGTAATCGCTGGTCACTTAACACTTGAAGTTATTATATTGTTAATTTTATGCTGACTCCTCATGTAAATATTTCTACGCCGATGCATGCCGGCAGATTATGCTGACCTAACACTCTTTACTAACCAACTTTGTACTATATTCTTAGAAATAAATGATTGATTGATTGCAAGTCAGCATCGTTGTTACATGCTACGAAAACCGCTTACAATTGTCCAGGATGTATGCTTTTTTGCCACCAACGTGATAATTTAAAAAAAATCCTCAAATTATCATCATAACTATTACCTTGTGAAGAGCTTTTGACAATTGTCACGGGAAAAACGACTATTGTCACAAATTCCCATCAGGCAGCTCGTCTGCTACTATTCTATTATAGTTTCATAAAAAAGTGGACTAGTCAGGTAATCTCGTGTGTACAAATACATAGGCACTGTCGCCATCAAATATATCGGAGCAGCCAAAGTACTCTAAAATATCTGAACATGCACTTTATCGCCTTGACAATAGAGGCGTTGTTTAGATATTTGTGACCACCTTGGCCGCTCCGATATATCTGCTGGCGACTGTACCGAAAATTCTATATTGTATACTTAGTTTCATAATAATTTAACACGCCGGCACAGAGAACCTCCTATAGAGTAATAATCTTGCTAATTTTGTTCGCGAACGAAGTCACCAAAACATGCGGAAGACATGCGGGGCGGGTGGGTAATATCGGCGCTGCGATTGGTCGTTTCAAGGACCGCGCGCTGTCGGGGTGAATGCGTAGTGATGGGAAATGTTCAATACATGTAACCGGTACCGGAATGTATTGTACCGTAATTTATTGTAGGTAAATTATGATACTTGCTGTTTACTAAATCGGTAACAATATGAAATATGTACTTATCTATGTACCTACTTTGAAAATGTACCTAAGAACTGGCCAAAACTGGCTCCTAAGCCCCTTTTTGACATTTCATTAAAGAAAAAATATATGTAATGCCATAATCTTAACAGTGAAGATTCATATAAATGTAGTAATATATTTTAAATCTCCCCAAAGTGGCTAAAACCTGCCCTATAATGCTTCGCACATTGTACAGTCGACGTCAAAGATATTTTTAGAAATAGAAATATAATTTTTTTACACTTTTGTATTACAAAGGAGTTTAATTACATATTATAATGTATAATACCAGTAATGGTAAACATACTCATTACTTGTCTATAAAACTACTAACTACATAAAACTACAGATACTACAGATTAACTACTCAAAGTTAAATAAAATAAAAAAGGTAATATAGCGCGATATCAGATCTGTTTTCTAAAATATTTCTTAAATTCGGTACGCACGAAAGCACGTGGTATCGGTAAATCCGGTATTTATCAAAGTTATCAAACGCGCATCACTAGTTCTACACGTGCTCCGCCAGAAAGGAATAGCACATTGTATGTTCAATTTTAAGTAAGGGGACAGACTAACTATCTACTTCTCAGCGTCCAGACTTCAATGAACTCCGCTGGCCAGAAAGAAATTATCAAACAAACGATGATTTCGACTTACTTGTGGAATGTTATGCCATTTTTATTTAAACTTGAAGTTTTGGAATTGTTTCCACACCACCTTACACAACAATATCCCATGATTTCAATAATTTTACTCACGTATTCAATTTATTTCTCGCATAAACGCACGATACGAGCAGGTCTAAAACTTGGACGCAACTGAACGACTCGGCGGGCGGCCGTGCAATTTGTGTAGTCGTTTTACTCCAACGTGCGGTGACCCCAAGTCACCTTATAAGGCTTATCTAGTGGTTACCTTATCTGTGCACGCCGGGTAAAAACCACCCAAACTTGTACTGTTTTATGTCTCCTAATTTAAAGAGGATTCATGAATCCCATTCGGGCCAGTGATTTCACAAAGTGTTAAAGTGTTGAGCGAGTAAGCTAAGTACAATGTAATGTAACAAGTGTGTTCCACTCCGCATATAAGGTCTGGAATTCTGAGTGGGCATGAAGCGGTTATAGGGCGCTACATAAGGCAGGGTAAAACGAGCTAGTTTCATATGATAGGTACCTACTGCTTAGGGTTGTCAGTATTTTGTAGTTGTCTATTTAGGATTTTGTAGCCAAAATGGCGAAAATTCAATCTTGTACAGTAGACTCTTTTGATAACCGTTACATAGTTTTTTACGTTCTGTTTCCTGTATTAATATGCACTCAAAAATTTACTATTCATAGTCAAGAGCAAAACATTGTAAATATAGTGTGTAATTAACTGTTGAAAATAAAACGCTCGGGAAATGAAACAATTTCGCTACGAAACATTTACAAATTAACATCAGAGCTGACAGGTAAATAAATCAAGATGACTTATACTCTTTGTACTTTTTGACTATACCGAACTGTTTCCATATAAATGAGAATAATAGCGCCCTCTTGACAATAATCATATATTTCTTATCAGGCTTTAGTTTAAAAGGAAAAAAAATCGCACTGAAATTGCATTCCTAATCAGGTTTTTCTCGAAAACCTAAAACGATGATTCATCAGGATATATAAATCGCTAGGTTGACAAACAGGAAAACTCTTGTTGTTTTTCTAATTCGTGCACTAAGTAACTAATAGCAACACACTTTTTACTGCCCATGGGTAGACCTTATTGTTGTAATAAAGATAATGAATGGACATTTACATGTTGACGAGGGTATTACGATATTTAGCACCCGTGACGGCAATGAACCAAACGAATGTCATCTCGTTGTGCAATCGTCCTGTGAAGTCCACAGTCCACCTGTACTTTTTTAGGGTTCCGTGGTCAACTAGGAACCCTTATAGTTTCGCCATGTCGTCCGTCCGTCCGTCCGTCCGTCCGCGGATAATCTCGGTGACCGTTAGCACTAGAAAGCTGAAATTTTTTTTTTTCGTTTCAACCCTAACGTGTTATATATTGTTGGATAGGTATTTAAAAATGAATAGGGGTTTTTTGATAATGTAAATATTTGCGGAAATAATCGCTCCAGAAGTAAAAAAAAATGTCTCCCCCCCCCCTCTAACTTTTGAACCATAAGTTTTCAAAATATGAAAAAAATCTCAAAAGTAGAACTTTATAAAATCTTTCTAGGAAAATTATTTTGAACTTGATAGGTTGAATAGTTTTTGAAAAAAATTACAAAATAATTTCTGTACTAAGTTTGTAATTTAACCATATAAGCAGGTGTTTATTGTACCTGTAATTTCTACAAAATCACAATGAAATGACGTGCTTTCAAATAAAGTAAAAACTGTGAAAATCGGTTCACGCAATAAAGAATTATCCCATAAAAATCATCTTCCATACTTTAAACTCGCGCGCAATAGTTTACTTAATTTGCCGATAGATGTCGCTGTACGTGGAACGCTCATATCATAGCCTACATGGCGGTGTTATTTTAACTCTTAAGTAGGGACACTTACTGTGACGGACGGAAAACTACGGAACCCTACACTGAGCGTGGCCCGACACGCTCTTGGCCGGTTTTTTATTATTTTATGTGGGAAATGAGAACAATAGTATCGTAGTGTAGTGTAGTGTAGTGTAGTAGTAGATAATCGTTTTTGGCATGCAAAGCAATTTTCGCTGTCACATGACGACTATTATTTGACATCTGTCAACTGTTAAATATTATCGTCTCATAATCCGCCAAGATCACGCCCCGTATTTAAAGTAACACCCAATTTAAGTACACAGATAGTTTCTTATGCTCAAGCTTTTTATTTAATTGGCCGTTCCTAAACACGAAACGTCAGTTTCTCTCTAAATCAAAATCCTAATACAGTGACAACCCCGAACGTGGGCCCTGAGGAGACAGATTACATGTATAGTAACTTAAGCTCTGTGCCCGACAACATAATAATCCGTCCAAAAAGGTATACATATATACAAACGTACCAGAAAGACCCAAATCCATTTTATTGTTAACACAACTATAGAGGTTAATGGTTAGGAGATTATACACGGTGAATCTGAGTAACCCGACAGATTTTAACCATAAATTCCTGATCATAATTGGAGACTAAAATGGCATATAAAATTTTCTGGAATTAGCCTAGTTTCAGAGTTACTACCAACTATATAAAAAAAACATTTTTTATTAAGGCTCAGTGCAAAACGCTTTTTTGATGGCGATTTCACCCTTTATGGGGTCTAGTCTAGACATTCTTATTGACAGATATCAAAGTGCCAAGGATTACTTTACGTAAACAATTTTTTACGAAAAAAAATGTACTAATTTATTTTAATCGACAGTTTTAAAAATAACATTTATGTTTTTATGTTCAAAAGCATTTAAAACATCGAAAAAAAAAAGAAAAAAAAAATTTGTTGGCGAAATTGACCTAAATTCATATAACATTTATTACTCCTTATGACCTCAGGAATTTATGGTTAAAATCTTTCGGGTTACTCAGATTCACCGTGTATTAGAATGGCGTAAACATTCTGGATTTGGGTCGCTCTTTAGTGGATATTGAGGTACAGAGATGACTGACACCTGGGCTCGCTGAAACGACCGCCTGCGGCGATCTCTTGAAACGCCCGGTCGCGTGGCCCCAAATGTGATATTTACGTAGTTTAGAAAGGGCATGTATGATTTGTAGTATTATTAGGTTGAGTACCTGTTCTGTACATTAGGATTTTTGAAGCAGTTTTCAAGCAGACCTTGAGTATTGTTCCAAATGCGTCGCCTAGGCTGAGAATACCGACACAAAATCTCTAGAATCGAAAGTTTGAAGCGAGCATTTTGTAAATTTGGTATAGTTTTTCGACATTCATGGGGAAAACGTTCACCCCTAAGGCTGCGTTTCCACCCGAGACGAGCGAAAATGCGTTGCGAGGAGTGTGTTCAGAACCAATAGAATCACTTCATTCACCTATGAAATGAATGAATGGTTCTTACAAGCGCATTCCTCGCAACGCATCTTCGCTCATCTCTGGTGGAAACGTTTGAAACATTGACGACGCGTTAAACTGACCAGTCTGTTTTCGCGACCTGGTTACTGAACTACGACATCGTTTGTACGTAAATGCGGGAGTGACATACTCAATGACCTGTATACACTTTGATTAATTAGTCAAATTAGTGCGAACTGCGAACAATTACTAGGTGCTAGTACTAAATACTTGGGAGTCCGTCAAACTGGCACTGGCTAAATTCGCAATATAGCTTCATATTTTGTCAAAGCCATGCACTGGGCTTAGATACTCCCGAATTTTACCCCAACAGTGAAAAAAAGCGGTTGCGACACAATTTTTAAGTCACAACCCGAATTTTACCTTAACAGTGAAAAAGAGCGGCAGCGACACAATTAAAATTCGGCTTAGCCGTAGAAATATTAAACATTAACAGGTTACATTTTACCTTGGTCTGCACGAGATTCAATAAGTTAATGAGAATAATGAGAGTTCGTACGTACATTTATTCATAGTTTCATAGTAACAGCAAACTTCTTAGTCTAGAGCTCTAGATTATAGAAATTAGGCTTACGTTTTAGCGTAACCGTCGCTTGAGAATGTTCGGTTGTTTTCCGTGAGAAGACCATATTATGTTACCTGAAACCAAAAACATTGAACGTTAAATTTAATTCCATAACATTTTAACCATATATATAATAGAATTAATAGACAAGTCTTGTCTAATTAATTATCTTATGTGAATGCATCTGCAAATCAAACAACGAAGCGCAAAGAATGTATACCATCAAAAACATAAATGTGAAAGGCTGCCAAGTTCGACACTATGGGAATGCTTCGCCTAATATAAAAGAAGTGAGATCTGAATAAGTACCAAGTTCCATAAAAATACCTCAAATCATAAATAGTTATAGGAATGCACACATGATTTCCAGCAGTTTTTAAGGTACATTTTGAATAAGTATCACGTTACATAGAAATACCTAAAATTATAATAGTCAGAGAAACGCACACCGGTTTTTTTAACAGTTTCCTGATAACAATTATTATTTTCAGTACTTTTTAATGATGTTACTTGGCAAGTATATATGATTTCCATGTTCTTGAATCTGCGATTTTATTAGTTGTAAAATTAGAAATAATTATTTAGACTATGCGAGAAAAAATAAGTCTTTTCATTTTTGTTTGACTGATTTAGCGCACCTAGTGTACCTAGTGACCTGTTTTGCACTTCGTAAATCGTGGGTTCGGTTCCCGCAACAGACACACACAGAGTGAACAATTTTATTGTTCTTGTCTTTAAGACAAACATGTATTGTCTTAAATTGGTATGTATCTAAATTTAATTAAGTCTTATCTCATTTCCACTCCATACCTACTTATAGTAGAACAAAATTACACATTCGTTGTTTTCGAAACCGACTCACACTTGGCCGTTTTCAGATTTTTACTTTATTTCGACCTAAAGACAAACCTTCGAGCCAAATTTCAGGTCGGTACGACCATTGGAAGATAGACCCATTTAGTTCATTATGACTTCATAGTAGAACAAAGTTACACCTTCGCTATTTTTAAAACTGACTTACACTTGGCCGTTTTCAGATTTTTCCCTTTACTTTGACCTTAAGACCTATCTCCATGCCAAATTTCAAGTCAGTACGACCATTGGAAGTGGTCTAGGTTTTTGATGAGTCAGTGAGTCAGTGAGTGTATAGTAAAAATAGCGATTTTCTGACGTCAATATCTCAAGAACTGCTATAGGTAGAATAATGAAATTTTGTATACTAGACAATTAAGGGGATGTCAACAGACACTCGAAATTTCATATGCGTAGATAAAATATGTTTTGAGTTATAGGGTGGTCGAAATTGGCCCGAAATGGTTCGTGTAATATACCCACGGCCGGTATGTCGCTTTTTTTTGCTCGAACTTGGCGGACACACTGCCGTGTGTCTAGATGAGAACGGGTCTCATGCCTACTTAATAAGATTATTGTATTACATATCTTTTAGAGATGCCACGAATATTCGGCAACTATTCGGTATTCGGCCTATTCGGCCACTTTTTTGCTATTCGGTATTCGGCCGAATAGTGCGTACTATTCGGCCGAATACCGAATAGCAAATCATGTAAAAAAAAGACACGTTATTTTACTCAAAATTATGTATTTATTTCCAAATTACAACATTTTAGTACTTAAAATTAATCAGTGGTAAGTTGTGATGGATAAAAACGAGCTTTTCAGCATTTTTTGGTAGCAAACGATTGCGCTTTTCATCGTAAACGTTACCAGCCTCAGAAAATAACCTCTCACTATAAACGCTACTTCCAGGCCGTCGTCGCCTGCCGCGCGAACGCAACGAGAAAAACAGGTTGTGACTTGTCTTATTCCAGCTAACGCGCCCCCACCAAGCATTCGGCGGCCGAATATTCGGCGCTTCGGCCGACAGCGTTGCCGAATATTCGGTATTCGGTATTCGGCCAATTCACTATTCGTGGCATCTCTAATATCTTTGCAGGTGATTGTAGGTACAGGCACCGGCAATAGTATCTTCCTACATGAAGGCCGCAAAAATCACACATCTCGCTCACACACCGTCGCCGCATACAGAAACCGCTTCAGTGTGATAATCGCCTTAGTATGTATATCTAAATCGAAGCGGCTAAGAGTTTACAAATATTTGACGACGCCTCTATTGCCAAGGCGTTAGTGTATGATCAGATATTTTTAAACCTTTACCCGCTTCAATATATCTCATGGCGACATTCGTACGTTTATGTGTGTGTATGTGTGCATTTGTCGTCGATAAAAGGTCGCTTTACGTAAGCCGGCGAAAGTGAAACTCGGCTCAACCTGACTTTACCAACCTTTCCAGAGCGTACGCTAACCAAGTTATGTATGACACGGGGACTTTGTTGACAGGTGTAGTTGCTTTCTTGTTCAATCGGCAACAGAACTCAAAAGGATCTAAGCGCCACTTTTTATTTTGTAATAGGAGGAGAAGTGTGTGCAGTTGGCTCGCTTAGCGTTTTCTTTTGTTGCCCCGCTTCAAGACGTCTTGTATTAGGTAATATAATTTTGAATAAGGACCTAAGAAAAGTAAATTCTACAGTGTCCTTCTTCCAGGGTGATTACATACATGTGGAAAGGATTTAAATCATATAGCTTTTCGTGTTTGAGTTTTAAACACGTCAGTTACAAGTATCGCTAAGATACTTGGCGTCATTATGGAGGCTATCTTTTCGGCTTTTGATTTTTCCCCATTAAACATATCAACCAATTGCACAGACATCTGTCACGGGCACACAGATACGTTTTCCTCAACGCCAGGAGAAATTCACCTTGAAAAGCGAAAGCAAGCACTCGTGCGCAGACCGGTCGCAGAGCAGCGAAAACGAGAGTTTGCCGCTAAAATATGATCGAACCGCATCCAAGCCTCGGAGAGTGATGTCGCACTAAATCGTCTAAATATACCGGGTTTCTGGTAATAAATGGATAAACTTCTAACCTATATAGGCTGGTAAAGAAAAAGGGTCAGTAAGTGTCAAAAATTGTAGCAAAGGTGTAGACTCTTTTCTAAACAAGATCTAGTGTCTATAAGACTTGTATATAGAAGAGTCTAACAACTGAGCCAAGCCTTAAAAAGCAAAAACTTAAACTCGAATGCTTACATAGGTACCAACAGTAGGACATGACGTTGTATTGTCATCGAAACAGGTATCTCTGTGTATCCTGTCACCGGCCGTCATTTCCAGCGCTTGCCGGATACAGACCAGGGATGTTGCGGATGTAGTTTTTTTGACATCCGCGGATGCGGATGCGGATATTATAAGGCTCACATCCGCGGATGCGGATGCGGATGTATCATTAGGTACTTAAAAAAATCATCAAAAATTACTTTTTTCACATTTTTTTATTCAATAAAACATACTTTTCATAGTATTTTAGTAATTAAACTTATATAACGGTGCGTTATATTTTATGAATAGCAACTTGGCTGCCTTTTCCGGGTCCAGATGATTGCGTAAAGGGTCGTAAATAAGTCCCGCGGCACTAAATAATTGTTCACTAGGAACGCTGGCTGGTGGAGATGATAAATATTTTCGTGCTATATGAGATAACAGCTTAAACTCTTTATTTTCTTTCCACCACTTAAGAGGGTTCTCCGAAACATTTGTCCTTTTTTTGCTGCGGTATAACGCTAACTCCTTTTTAAGGTCTGCTCCGGGGCAAAATTACCACCTAAATATTACTAAAAAATACCAACTCGCAAATATAGTTTGAAAAAGAAACGCGAATATAACAAAACAAGCTAAGTATGATTGAATACTATGAATAGTATGAATCATTGTTTACGTAAAATGAACTATCAATTCCAATTTCCAAATTTTCCAATCATCAGAGAAATAAAAATAAACTTACCCGATTCGTCTTTTTTTTCTTGGTACTTTTTGTTAACTTCACCGCTGAATGAATTGAACTCGTCTGGGTGCATAGATTTCAAATGATTTTTTAATGAAGTGGTTGTACGTCCCTTCCGAGAATATGTTTTGAAACATATTGTACACTGAGCTTTTTCTCGATCATTTTCGTATGGTTTAAAATAGGTCCATATCGCACTTTGGGTCGGCGGTGCCATTCTTTTTATTTAAATTAGCTCTTTATTAAACACTAACAACAGTCTTAAACGCAAATGCACACACACAAAGTCTTTTTATACCTTAATTTAGTTAATTTCACTCATATACGCAATTGTTTACTATTACTCACATTACACGCTTCACTCTGTAATTGCATCTCAATTCTAAAACGAAAACAAAACAAACTGGTCGCGTCTTGTCACTGTCCGCCATAGGCGCAAGCGTTCGATCAACGAATCACAATAACGTAACTAGATTCCTATTGGCTAAAGCCGAAAATTCCTACTCGTAGCGCGTGCCCCGCTGCTACGTTGTTCCTGCAGCGACTTGTTCAACATCCGCATCCGCATCAGCTCCGCATTGATTTCATGCGGATGCGGATGTTGATGCGGATGTTGAATTTAATGCGGAACTTCCGCATTTGCGGATGCGGATACGAATATCCGCAACACCCCTGATACAGACGCCGACTGTGACAATTTGCTCGTAGATAACACGTTTTGACTAAGCAATCAATATTTAAAATTGCGGTAGAGAATAGATATGCAAAGAAGTTTGAAGAAATTTGTTTACGTTTTCAGGTAACATATCACATTTTCTGTTTCGTTATCTTATATTGTTCAGGAGGGTATCTCGTGTACCCAAGTGACAATGTCACCTGACTGACCCCTGTTTCCATTTGATACTATTTTTTTGGATTTCATCAAAACTCGATAATATTTTCAGCGGAGAAGCCAATCAAGCAAGAGTCGTGGATCGGTTTTTTTTACTCAGAAGTGTAATTTTAAATTTTAATTACTACCTCTCTGTCGCTCTTGCATATTTATGTCCAGCGATAGAGAGATAAATAGACGGATGATACATGAAGTATTTTGTAGTTATCATAGCCCAGATATCTAGCGCTTCGTGATGTTCCTGTCTAACATGCTAGTGACTCACACCTATAATATTCATTCATTCAAGGTCTGGGAGTTCGCCAGTTGAAATATGTTAAATCACTTTTGAATTATTGGAAGATGTGGAAAGTCGAAGGCTTTCCCTATTTAAGTAACTAATGGGTTTTATTAGGATAAACCAACCTATCAACACTTAAGAATTGTTAATACTTTTCAACTGTTTTTCAATTCAAAGCAATAGTGAAATTAGTGAGTGACTCGTATTTAAGTTGCTAATGGGTGTTCAATTCTCATAATTGATGTCATGAGTCACAGTTGAGCGCTGGTAGCCTGGCGGTAGACGTCTGACTTCCAATTCGGAGGTATTGGGTTCAAACCCCGTTTCGTACCACTGAGTTTTTCGGAACTTATGTACGGATTAACATTTGATATTTACCAGTCGCTTTTCGGTGAAGGAAAACATCGTAAGGAACCCGGATCTAATCCCAATAAGGCCTAGTTTCCCCTCTGGGTTGGAAGGTCAGATGGCAGTCGCTTTCGTAAAAACTAATGCCTACGCCAATTCATGGGATTGCGTTGTCAAGCGGACCCCAAGCCGGGACAAACGCTAGGGGAAGAATCTACAGTCACAGTTCCTTGGAATATCACTTCCTAGTAGCTTTAAAGTTGAGAATACAGCTATACGTGGATTGCTCACCATGTTTACGAACCGTCGGCCCGAAAACACGGCGTGATGAATCACGTGTGGTACTAGGCCGTTGAACTTTCGCCTACCTTCATTCTATACCTATCTGCACGGTTAGCACAAGTCTTACCTCTGACAAGCAAATCTGTTCATGGCTAAGAAACTTAAAATTGTAGTTTATTTCTCTGGCCAATTGGAGTCAACTTGACATTATTGTTACATAATCGCAATTGAATCGTTGCTAATAGCTCTAGGGTGTGAACGACAATGGCTATTGCCATTTATCTAATCTCTAGCATCGTCATCAAATGGGCGTCATGAAAAACTTAGAAACAGCTCAACAGTACAACAAAGTGACTTTTGATATCGATCAATACAGTTGCACTGCAACTATCTCTCTCTCTTCCAAGCTTTGTGTCCCACATAGGTGGTGGGGTCAACTTTCCGCACCTTTCCTCTCCACTTCGCCCTATCCTCGACGTCTTTTTCGGACACCTGACACTCACTCATGTCAATTAATTTTGTATTAAGCAGAACGTCTGCTAACGATACCACAATGCTTAGAAAAAATGGAAAAGTAGAAAAATCCACTGCCTCAGGCGAGACTCGAACTCGCGACTCTGGGATACATGCCCATCGCTCTGACCAACTGACCTACTGAGACACACCTGATATGGCTGCGAATTTCTCCACTATATCCCATATGCGTCTTAGGGGGACGCCTAGCGACATCTGCCGAAGAAGTCTTACACTTCTCAACCGGCCATCGGAGTCCCCAGTTGTATTGAGAATTCACCGATAACAATGCGCTACCTCATACTACAATTAATTTTGTATTAAGCAGAACGTCTGCTAACGATACCACAATGCTTAGAAAAAATGGAAAAGTAGAAAAATCCACTGCCTCAGGCGAGACTCGAACTCGCGACTCTGGGATACATGCCCATCGCTCTGACCAACTGAGCTACTGAGACACACCTGATGGCTGCGAATTTCTCCACTATATCCCATATGCGTCTTAGGGGGACGCCTAGCGACATCTGCCGAAGAAGTCTTACACTTCTCACTCATGTCCTTTAGCACCACGTCCTTCCATCTTGTCCTGGGTTTGCCAATACCTCTTTTACCCTCTTTTGCACTGCAACTATCGAAGTCTACTAATAATTTTTAATTTCATGGGTTAATGGGATAGTTTACTATATTTTCTTCTCAATACCTAAACCTATGTCAAAGTCTAAGCTACTTTGCAATTTGCATAACATTTTTGGCCACTATGGCACTATATATTCCATTTGCACACTGTTATTCTGCAAAAATTGCCGCGAATCGATTACTCATCAATTAGATGGAGGACCATTTGAGAGTACACTGACGTGGCGTCATTTTTATTATGGATGTGAGAAATAAGGTATGATGACTTATTATTTGTCAAGCTACGTACTCAGCATACTTGACACTCATAGTTTCTGCGTACTTATGTCCTTTCACTCGTGTTCCCCAATTGTTAATAATTTCTTCTAAATTGTTTGTAATTTATTAAGCCCTCCAAAAACGCAATGCCCTGGTAGTTCTTACTTGAATATGAACAGTATTATTACGTTATATGTAAAACTATATACGATGTGACATCAATATGCACTGTTGTTGATACAGATGCAGAAATATGTCGTAAAAATATACTAAGTCCCTCAATTATAAACGCCTTACAAATCTTATCAACCGACTTCAAGATTTGGAAGGAGGAGGTTATTATCTATTCGTCGGGATTTTTGTTTTTGCGATTTTTTTTTACGTATGTTCACCAATTATCGAAGACGGCTGGAAGAGTATAACACAGTTGGTCCCATTGTAACCAGGTCAGGATCTGATGATGGTATCCTGGAGAAATCGACGGAACTCTTCAACTATTATAGGCACACCTATAGTAATTTGAGTATTTTTTTTGCAGCAGCTCGAGCATTTGCTTTTTGGAAAGGTGGAGGCTAAAAGAGTCGGTTATTTTTTGTTTAAAATTATTTAGTTAAATTTTATTTTTGTCTGTTTCTAACCAACAACGGTCAAAATTACAGATCAAACAAACGATTGAAGCTTGTAAGACGTTTACGATCAAGGGGGTTAATTTAGTATTCTTCCGCACAAGCTGTTATTATTCGATATTATTATTTATATTTATTATTTAGCTAGTATTCGATACTTATAAACCGTGGGCCCTAATAACTAGAAAGATTTTAACAGTGTATTCCTGATCATGTTTAGATGCTAATAGACGGAGAGCTGGCCACGTCAGATATGACACAATAATGAGAGCAACGAAACCCATGTAGTTAGTTTGCTATACTATGCTTATTTATAGATCCGGACATCTGGCAGCTGTAAAGTGGTGGAGGTCAAAGAATGCAAATAACTTGAAGAAAATAAATCCTAGAGTTCTGGGTTGATGAAATATTATGGGAAATTATGTAATTAATTAGGTTATATCATATCCAGAAGGTTTTGTTGGGGGAAAGTAGCGCCAAATGATGTAAAATGCAATTTTTAGTTAGTCGTCTACTGTTTTTGTTTCCGCAATAATAGACATTGGTTTTTAATCGTATGTTAAAATATAGGCCCCGTCCTCTATAAATTACACAACTTTGGCATTTTTTACCTACTTTGGTATTACTTTTTTCCAACTTAAAAACTTTGTTGGTCTGTCACTCTGACATCCACCCATTAAAAGCTGCCAGATGCCCAGATCTAGCAATAAGGATGGTAAAGCAGTCTAACTAGACAGGTTTCATTGCTCTCATTATTGTGTCACATCTGACGTGGCCAGCTCTTAGACCATAAAATGTCCTATAGACTTTTCTGGAATACGCCTAATAGCTTTAGAGGTAATATCATTTTTATTTATTTATTACAACTCAGCACAAAACGTTGTTTTTGTTGTTGCCACTATTGGGCACATCATAGTTTACACGACCTTATTGACAGATATCAATAAAGTGACAAGGAAAACTTTGCAGAAACTTAATTTTTACGAAAAAAATTTACTTATTTGTTATAGGTGATCATTTTATTAATAACATTTACTGTTCATGTGCAAAAAAATTATAAAAAAAAAACGAAAAAAAAAATTTTTTTGGCGAAATTCGCCTAGTCATATAATTTTTTTGGTCTTTTTTTGCTTCTTTTGGTCTCAGAAATGCATGGTTAAGATCTTTCGGGTTACTCGAGCCCACGGTGTATACTTACTCAATCCATACTAATATTATAAATGGGAAAGTGTATGTGTTTGTTTGTTTGTCCGTCTTTCACGGCAAAACGGGGCGACGAATTGACGTGATCTTTTAAGTGGAGATAGTTGAAGGGATGGAGAGTGACATAGGCTACTTTTTGTCTCTTTCTAACCCCCCACTTCCCTAAAATGGGGGGGTGGAAGTTTGTATGGAGCATTCCGGGGGGCAAAGGGGAACCGTGTTACCCCGAATTTAACGCGAGCGAAGCCGCGGGCAAAAGCTAGTTATTCATAAACGTCTTACAAATCTCATATAATCGTTTGTCCTTATCTGTCAATTTGACAGTTGTGTTTGTAAGAAGCAGACAAAACATAATTTAACTAAATGAGGCTTGTAAGACGTTAACTAAGCGGGTTAACATTTAATTATTAAGACTAACACTAGATTAAGATTTTTGTTTGTTTGTTACTAACACTCTATGGATACATGTTTGTTATAACATGCCGTACAAAGGCATATAAGTATAGTGCAGATTGCAAAATACTGTGGCCGTAATTTGTCAGCTACATTAGTAGACAGAATAGGGAAGTGACAAGAACCTTTTGCCTGAACATAATTTATACACGTATTATATGTCGCTATAGCCGTAATGTTTTATACGTAAAAATCGTAAAACGGCGGAAATAAAACATCTTAGCATGTCAATAATCCGTTAAGTATGTCTGCGGTTACCAAATATTTGCGCAGCGAATTATCTCTCAACGTTTGATCGATTACTTCTATTTCTGTTTGGATAGGATGGTTAGTGGTTACCATTGTATCTTCTATCATATCATGCGTCCCTCTCCAACTTGACTTGTAAGAGCGTGCATCATTTATTGCGGTGTCTCACAGTACTAAAATAATTAAATGTAGGTTTACACAATCAGAAAGATAACAATTAATTATCGATTATCTCAGAACTGAAGCTAATTAGGGCACTGATGTCTGAGAAATATACTTAATTTAAACTCAGGAATGTACCCTAGCAATTAAAGGAAATAAAAAAACACGGTGTATAATAATTATTGTTCAATCAAATGATAAACTTATAGCCTACGGACACGCTAAGGAGATGATTGTACATTATAATTGTATCAATAAATAGGTATGATCACTTTTATCAGTTACGTCAGCTAGATGATTTGTATGTAGATTCGTGCCTGTTAATTAATTACCACTGTATTCTCGGATTTATAGGAGATTATTATTATTCTTAATTGGGCTATCGATATGCCGCGACGACCTGATTTGATCTGTGGCAGCCCTTTATAATTCATTACTGATTCCCGTTGCATCTAGAAAATTCCTGATTCTTTGGGCTGTAATGTGTTGTACCTCACCGGGTTGCAATACATGTCGCCCTAGATGGGTACTTCTTTTATGCATTAGTGGTCCGCAGGAGCAGAGGATGGATTTCTAGGAGATAATAGAGTAATATATTAATTTGACTTTTCTGGAAAAAAGGGGCGTTATGACTGTTTGATCATTACTTATCGTTCGTAAAGAGTTAACCATTGTCGTCGTAACCATGAGCGCTAAACAGATTTTAACCTTTTGAACACCACGCATCGGACAGAAAAATCGTGCCAGATACCGTAGTGATTGGAAAACAACATATCGACGAATCATTTCTTTCCGCCTAATAGTGGATTTAGTTAGGCAATATCACTTTAGATATTTAGAAATCATAATAGCAAAGAATATTCATTTCGTATTTTTCTTATACACCTAAAATCAACTACAAAAATATGAAAATTAATATACAATTTTATATTTTAAAAAATAGTAAAACTTCTTTGTTTTTTAGGTGCATGTCAATCAGATTACATCTGGTTATACTGGCCTATAACCGCGAACCAGTTCGTTGTTTACAAATACAAATACTCGTTCGTCTATTTGCATCGCTATCTTTCGATGCAAGCGCGGTAGAGAGGTAGATAACTAAATTTCGATTTTTGAAGTTCGCGGCGGGCCCGCTGATACCAGCATCACGATCGAATCGCAAATGACATGTAAAAAGCATAACAAAAACTTCGTAAGCCGTGGGCGAGAAGAAACCTGAAAGGAGTACCGTTGTATTGTCCGTTATAATAACATTCATCATTCATGCATGGCCGCAGGTTTAACAAAACATGCTCTTAGGTCTCAGTCATAATAGCAAAATCATGTAATTAAGTAAGATCTGCGTTCTCTGTTATTCTAGATCAACCTACACAATCATTGTCTCCTAAAACTGTTTCTTTGAAATATAAAATTATGCAAATGCGACCACAATGTAAAGCCTGACCAGAAATATATGTTCATTGTCAAGAGGGCGCTATTATTCTCATTTATATGGCAACAGTTCAGTATGGTCATATAGCGTATCATTCTCTATGGTATGGTGACATCTTGCTTTGTATGTATACCTGTCAGCTCTGATGTTAATATCAAAACGTTTCACAGCGAAATAGTTTTATTTTCTGAGCGTATTATTTACAGCATTTTATTATGGAGTACTGTTGTCACCTTTGGGCGGGAGCACCTGGATACCAGCTTGGGCTGGGCCCTTTGACTCGGTGCAAAGGCGCGCTGTGCGGATCGTCGACGATCCCAAACTCACGAGCGATATTGAACCTTTGAGTCTTAGGAGGGACTTTGCGTCCTTATGCGTGTTCTATCGCTTGTACAATGGGTTGTGCTCTGAAGAACTGTTTGATATGATGCCCACGGCAGCTTTTTATCACCGCACCGCTCGCCGCCGGCAGGGTGTTCATCCCCACACCCTGGAGCCCAATGGGTCGCGCACAGTACGATTTAAGAGGAATTTCCTCCCACGAACGCTGCGGCTGTGGAATGAACTCCCTGCCGAGGTTTTCCCAGTGGGCTACAGTATGAGGTTCTTCAAAAAAGGAGTGTATAGGTTCCTAAAGGGTAGGCAACGCGCATGTAAATCCTCTGGGGTTGCAGGCGTCCATAGGCTACGGTAACTGCTTACCATCAGGCGGGCCGTATGCTTGTTTGCCACCGTCGTGATATAAAAAAAAAATTATATACACTATTTACAATGTTTCGCTCTTGACTATGGATAATTTTAGGAAATTTGGTCGTTTATTAACCGCTACACTGATAGTGACAGCCTATCACATGCACTCACACATACATATCATCCTGTCATTAAAATTATTCCCATTGTAAGAAATTAGTTCCAACGTAATTCCGCAACATGGCGCATGATCATATATTTCTGGTCAGGCTTTATATAGTTTAACTGTCACTGTCATAATTAAAACGTACGCTACTTATTGTACCTATGGAAATTTTCAGAGTTCCGCTGAGCTATGGTAATCAGTCCATCGATTGTGGTTAATGCAATAGACCCTAAGTCTTAATTTGAAACCGACTTGGCAGTCAAGAAGTCAATACAAGTATTGACAAGACGTATCACTTAAACCACAGCCAAATAGCACTAGACCCTACTCATAGTATTGTGTTCCTGCTGGTGAGTAAGGTTGCCAAAGAGCTCAAAGAGGACCCAGTGTGTTGACGATGAGGGACCTTCTTGTTCCTTTAGTCGTCAACACAGTGAATCCTCCTTTTTGTAAAGGGTCGGCAACGCGCATGTGACTCCTTTGGAGTTGCAGGCGTCCATAGGTTACGGTAGCTGCTTACCATCAGGCGGGCCGTATGCTTGTTTGCCACCGGCGTGGTATATAAAAAAAAAAAAACTTGGCGAGGTCGAACTCTATTAGCGATAGGATCACAAGAACGATCAGTCGTTTCTTCTTTACAATACTTGGCGGGATTAAATTAGTGAAACAAAAGCACATCTTTTCTGAAATGCTGTTAGTTCACTCAGCAGCATAAATAGCTAAACGGCTGACGTATTCAAAATTATCTTGAGATGCTCTTTTTTTCTTGAAAATAAAGTCGTATCACGCTCGATGTGAACAGCTCTTCGAACTACTTCTGCTCCCTATCAAGAAATTAAAGGATCATGTTACAATAACCAGGATATGTGACACGCTCTTATGGCTCTCCAAATAAGATTGTGTCAGATGTTTTTGCGGCCTTCATTGTTGAAGATATTATTGCAGGTGACTGTATTACTAGACATTCTAGAAAACAATCTATTCTGTTCTGCAGAGAGAGCGTTAAGAAACCAAGGTAAAGGTCGCTTGCTCGCGGGAACTTGCCGGGTGGTCTAAATTTAGCACGCTGATCCTTGTCTTTCTATTTGCGATTGTGCTGATGACTGGCATCTGCTTTCCCATTGCCATGACAATTTACGGTATTAAAGATATGTGGCCTATTTTATTAAGCTACAAGTGACACAAAACAGTTTACCTTACCTACAACCGGGAGTCTCTTTCTAACCCTATGTATCTATTATGTGTGGCAAGTGCTGTGTCTACAAAGTTTGCATTTATTTAATGAGTCCCAGATTTTCGCTAGTTTCGCTAGGCCACATATTAAAACACACAAAAAAAGAACCGCTACATGTTTAGATGGAATACGCGAAACAATATGGCCAGTTTTTTGGCAAGTTTCTAACCAAAAGTAAATATCAGTGACGAGAATGGCGTTATACAAAAACGTCTGTCGAATCTAAAATGCCGCCATTGTCACATTTATGTTTGTTAAAAACAGACAAAATTTAACTCTGAATTGTTTATAAATAAGGGGGTTATTGTTTACCAGCTCCCATTCCGGTACTCTAAACATTACCAATCCTTCACCGTTAGCCTACCGATACCGCTATACGAGTTATTAGCATTTTTAGGTGAAGGCAAACCGGCATGGAGCGCTCTCTATAGAAATATTCACCTTAAATAGCAGGCTTTAAGGTCGATTACTGTACGACGGAGATGAAGTCGCGTGTCTGATATTAAATTCCGAGTTTAGTTTTTACTGAACGATGATATTGATCTAGTAAAATTGTTTGGTGTTTGGATATACATGACTGCAATACAAAAGAGGCACGAAACCAAAACGATTGCAGAATCAAATCAGCGTGCAATAATTGAGAAACAGGAGATGTCCCTAAGAAATTCTTTGCGCCAAAAGTTATAGTGAAAATCACTTAGTTTATTCTTTGATTCAGTGACAGCTGTCAAACGCCAAACATGGCGCACAAAATTTGTTCTAGATAGCCTATCTAGTAGAATAGAATACGTAATAAATCAATGCGTGCAATAGTAAAAAACCGGCCAAGTGCGTGTCGGACCACGCATAGGAGGGTTCCGTACCTTCAATGGAATAAGAACCAAACTAATACCAAAAGGTCGTATCTGATGCCTATGGAAGAAGTTTTTTGGAGATAACTCAAAAATGGCTGAACCGATAATGTTCAAAACAATTTTCGTAGAAAGTATATGATAAGGCGCATCTCTTAAATATTTTTTCATATTTTTTGAACTTACGGTTCAAAAGTTACGGGGGGGGACTACACAACTTTTCTGACTTTCGAAGCGATTATTTCAGAAAATATTCACTTAATCACAAAATAGTCAAAGAAACCTCAATGTTATTTTGAAAGACCTATCGATTGATGTGTCACATGTTGATATTTGGTTATTTTTTTTTTTTAAGTTAGTTACCTGTATGGAGCGCCCCCCTAAATATATATATTTTTTTCAAATTTAACTACATAACTAAGTAGCTGCATACAAAATACACCTTATGTGTAAATTTTATTCAGATACGTCGTATAGTTTCCGAGTAAAATGCCTGTGACATACGGACGGACAGACAGACGGACATGACGAATCCATAAGGGTTCCGTTTTTTGCCATTTGGCTACGGAACCCTAAAAAACGGTACAGGCGCCTGCAGCAAGGGGGCGACCATTATATAGGCAAGGTATTCAGGGAAGGGAGGGGGTCGAGCATAATCTCACGTGGGAGAGATCCTGGGAATATGACGTAATTATGACGTGATTATTAAGGGATACAGTGTAAAATTACTAAAATAAATTGAGTTAAATATAAATCTTTATTTTTTGTTATAAATCAAGCTTAAGTACCTAATCTAGCTGAGATTTACAAATTTTGACTAAAACTTCTATTTAAAAAAATCATACATGTGGTTCGGAGCGGGGGATTCGGTCAAGCAAAATCTCACTAGTGGGACTGGGTTAGGACTTCGAAAAATCAGAACAAAACTCTCTAGTAAATTGTGATTCGGAGCGGGGGATTCGGTCAAGCAAAATCTCACTAGTGGGACTGGGTTAGGACTTCGAAACATCAGAACAAAACTCTCTAGTAAATAGACGTTATACTTCAGCACTTTGGCAGATCCGACCAAACTGTGTCCAATGTATGAATGTGCTATGTCCGTGATTCGCCAATGCAGGATATTTAAGTGCCCTTTCCTATGACAATTGTCGAATTGCCCTTCGATAATTTACCAACTTATTACTGTTATTAGTGTGTAACACGTTTAATTTAACACAGTACAAAAGATAGGCACTAAGCACGGGCTCCGATAAACATACCGTGGTGTTGACGACATTGCAAGGCTGCGGATTAAGATAGGTGGCAAACAAGCACACCTGTTTATGCTGTTAGAGACGTGGACCTATGATGGTAATGATGGCTAGACCAGGGGGGTTTCACTACGCAGTTTAGGTACATTTGGCCGGCGCGCCTCCCGGGGAGTCGTATAGCAGTGGGCTGCCGCTCGGCTCGCACGATAGTCGTGTCACGTGGCGCTCGCGCAAAATTTAAAATACACAATGGTTTCGAAACCTATTTCGATCTAATCCGTATAAAATATGTATTTACGGATGTCTGAATAAACGGAAGAACAAGGAAGCAGAAATAACATTTTTAAATTCCGGACGATATTGAAAGGTCCCAAAGTCCTTACTTAGTAATAGTTAAAATAAACATCCTTAATTTATTGAATATCGGTTGCCCAGAAATAATATTAGGAACTGACCGACATAATTTCAAAGGAATACGGCTGTGGCATAGCTACTTCCGTGAGAATCAGACATAATCTCTATAAAAAAATCTATCTCCGGATAAAAATTTCGTGTTTACATAATCAACATTTGTAATTCCTACATATTTATCTAACAATAATAAATCAGTAGGTATAGGTACAAAAACTTGTCAAGTGCCAACCCCGTGCCGACGCTCACAGCTCGGTCATAAAACTGCGGCGCGCAAAGAAGATTCACGGTTCGTGCGCGGTTATAAGTTTCAATTTTGCTTGCAGGCGGCGAGTATAGGTATAATTTTATACCTAAATCTGACTTTTGTTAAGGAGTGAATTTTCTGTACGGTAGTACTATTAGTTATTCTGTGGCTAGACTACTTTTATGATATCCATCCAATATACTGTGATGAAGGCATGATGTTGACGACATTGCAAGGTTGCTCTATGAGATGTCTATCTACATACTTATTCTATTATATAAAAAACGTCTATTATATAAAAAGCTGTACAGATGCGCGACCATGCAGGTGCGAATGCACGAACTCACCAACCCTGTGCCGTTGAAACGGGGTGTGCGTCAAGGAGATACCCTTTCGCCCAAGCTCTTCACATCTTCTTGGAAGACATGATGAGGACTTTGAAGTGGAGCGAAAGAGGTATCAATATAAATGGCGAAAAACTGTCGCAATTAAGGTTCGCGGATGACCTTCTCCTACTAGCTGAGAACGTTGCTGACCTCCGCAATATGCTAGACGAACTTCGGTTAGCATCTCTGAAGGTTGGCCTTAAGATGAACATGTCCAAGACCAAGATAATGACTAACCATCCACGCAAAGCACCAAACATAATTGTTGGTATTTCCCAAGTGGAGGTTGTGGATGAATACGTCTATATTGGACATTGTTTATCTTTTGGCCAAGGGACCCAGGAGAAAGAGGTCGCTAGACGGATGGGCTGCATACAGTAACCTGGCGGATGTCCTCAAGTCCAAGATCCCGCAATGCCTTAAGACGAAGGTATATAATCAATGTGTCTTGCCTACGCTCACTTATGGGTCAGAAACGTGGGCTCTCAACAAGGGAGTGCTTCATAAAATGAGCGTGGCTCAAAGAGCCATGGAGCGAGCCATGTTAGGCATCACCCTTGTTGATCGAGTACGAATAGCGAAATACGGCGCCGAACGAAAGTATCGGACATTGACAAACGCATCACACAATTAAAGTGGAGGTGGGCAGGACACTTGGCGAGAAGGAATGATGGAAGATGGACGAGACGGGTTACTGAATGGTGGCTAAAATGGGCCAAAGCGTGGAGACCATCAACCAGATGGTCAGTAGATATCTGCCGAACAGTGGGTGTGCAATGGATGGGACTGGCACGGGACCGAGGAGAGTGGCGTAATAAAGAAGAGGCCTATACTCAGCAGTGGGTGGATACGGGCTGAATAGATAGAGATAGATAGATAAAAAACATAATAATAGAATTCACTGGTTCTTTGTTTATATACAAAATAATGTGCTTTTACAGAATCTCATGAAAGTAAAGTGAGAAATTGACATAATATATTTTATACGTCAAAAACAAAAATGCAGATAATGTTTTAATACCGATAAAGATAGGTGGCAAACAAGTACAGGTGCATGCTGGCGCAGACGTGAGCCGATGATGTGATATGATAATGAATTAATGATATGTAATATATACTACTTTTATGATATCCAATATCGACTTATGCACATATTTTGATAACAACATTTTTTTCTAGAAGTAGCCGCCTTTAAACCTTGAACAGAGCGAGATTAGCATTCGTAGCCCTTTATTCTGGATTTTTTTGTGAGCCCTTCAACTAATCACTAGCACGTAATTCTCAATCGCCTGCGCTGTTATAAAAAGGCAAAATCAGGACATATTTTAAACATTTTTATTTTTTATTTTTAAATAAATATTTTGATATGTTTATTTTGAGTAGACACTATATAAATTATAAGCTTAAATAGATGTCATATACAAAGGAAAAAGTGATAAGGCCTCCGGTGCCCAGGCTGGGATGCTCGTTGCCTAGGTGTTAGGGTGTCTGTCGCCGCAAATGCAGAAAGAAGACGCTAGTTCGGTCCCAGCCCTGGGCACTAGTGGCCTAAGTTTATATTTGAAAACTTTAAAAAGTAGAAACAAATGAGCAAATGTTTTTTTACATCACCTAGCTACATGTAAATACCCTATAATACCAAGTTAGACGATGAGACTGCAACTAAATTTGAACACCATCTGCGTCTCTTTTACTCTTATAGTAAAGTCAAAGAGTAATAGCGGAAAATATTCAAGAAAAATGGATCGTCAAAGATCGCCCACGAAGCAGTTGTATCAACACAGACGTAAAAACAATAAATTTTATTAATAGGTGGAAACTGAGACTGGTATGAAGTTAGCTTGAGTCAGTTGTGAAAATCGATGTTTTGAATAACTATTAACAAAATCTACCAAGACATAAACACAACCCATGGACAAGAAATGTATATGTAGGTATCGTAGGCGTTGGCACGGCAGGAGAGTTGAAGTGAATGATTAGACATACAACTAGGTAGATATATATAAACTCCTAATTAAACCGGAGGTCAATAGAAAGTAAACAAGTGTAAACAACCCATTTTACCTTCACTGGGTTTAAAGAACGAAGAAGCTTAAATTAAGGAAATTACATAATTTATGTATGATTATGTCCAGCTTGTCCATAACACTTAAGATATATTATCATTAACTAATTGTTTCAATTTGGTTTTGAACATTTTCAATGATTGGCACTTTACTTTACTTCATTAGGCAGATACAACTGTGCTCCCTCGAACGTGATGTTTGTGTTAGCTTCGCAATCACGCACTTTTAAAAACCAATCATGAATCATGATACCATCGTCAATTTATATACTTAAACATGTTATTTACATTCATTTTAGTAAAAACACTTCAATTAATTATATTTCAGCGAAAACGAATTTCTGTAATAATATTTTATTACAGGTATGCCAAATACTTTTTTTGCCTACAAATGTAGTTTCAATCCGCCATGTTTGCTTTTATTTATTTACATGTTTATTGACCTCGGTTTACAAAAAATGTTTGTGAATGAGTGAATGTAACTTAATTGCCCGATATTTAAACTAATTTCCTGATGTTTTTTTGACAATCTTCAACTTTTGTATATATTGCTATCGGGATTTTAAAATCATTCGTATTTCAAAATTCTGCTGTGATTACATGACTTCTTGTTATGTGTGTGGCTTTAACCCCGGTGCCAATACCTAATCTGCTTTCCAACCAACACCTAAACTGGCCACCCAGGCTAGCAGCATGCTGAGTCGGGACCATTTCGTGCCAGCTAAGCTCTTGCCTTAATTATAATTAGTTATTATCCTTAGATTAAGTATGTTTGTTTGCTGTTGTTATCACGAATAATTTTTTTCAATTTCTATTATTTTCTAAACGCTTATACGCTTAACAATCGATATTCTCCATTTGGTAAGATGAAATTCGGCAAATCCTTGACATTACTTTCACACGATGTTCGGAAACTAGAAATCTATTAGCATTCCGAATGCAAACACACTTTCGATTGGTGAGGACAGTCACCAGACAGTTGCAAAGCCAAGACAGTTTTGCGATTTTGGGAGAGACGCTTTAGTGACGTCTTATGAAGGATGAAAAGGATTACGCAGGTAAGAGCAAAGATTGGGTACGTACCTACAAAAGATGCCATACTAAATTTCGTAAATCTGCCTCCAATAATAAGCACAGGTGATAATGAGATAAGGTCTGGAAGGATAATAATATATAGAGGCTGAAGCCCGTCACAACTCTTGGCCGACTTGGACCGAGTTCTATTGTAAGTACAGAGGCCTTCAGCTATATTTTTGTCGTTTTATGCTGTAGAAAATTATATTTTATTTTAGGCTTGATTCGGAGCCAAAAGAAAATATAGGAATGATACAATAAATATAGCTCAAAATTAGAATCGGACCGGGTAGAGTTGTTAGAGAAACTGCACCATCTGTCAATTATTAAACTCTGTTTAAAAATCATTTTGACAGATAAACCGACTATTTAACTCAGCATATGAATTGTATACGCGATCGTGTTGAAATCGCCGATTTAGTAAAGTCGGATGATAACAAAGAAATAGAATCTAGATTTTCATGTAGAGTACTAAAATAGTAGTGAATGATATTGCGATTAATATAATATATTTGATATATAAACTAAATTCAATTGTTATCAGGACCATTACTCGGAAATTAATTATAATTTGAGGAAACAAAAAGAGGAAAGAAACTGTGAAGTCATTAGCTACTTCCATATTTGAATCACTGTACAGCAAGCTGCAAAATTGCATAAGCACTTTATGATTTTTTTTAATACCACAGAGACATTTACAATTTTTTAAATTCAGTTAAACTGACATTTGAGAACCAACAAGCCGTTAGCCGGTTCTCATAGCGCAACATTGGATCACAATGACCACAATCGCTTCTATTGTCGGTTCAATAAAAACTTTATGAGCCGACAATAGGCCATAAAACCTATAGGAACACGCAATAGGATATAAGAGTAAAAGGGGCAGAGGAAAAATAACGGATAGAAAACCTCAGAAGTTGGACGGGAATTAACGCCTCCTCATTAGGCAGAGAGACTGAGAATAGAGAAGAGTTCCGGACTGCGGTAGCCGACATCCGTAGAGGATATGGCACTTGAAGAAGTATTCGCAAAGCCTATTGGATATGTACGCGTTCGGCGACATGGGCAGCGTTGCGTCGAGCTTACAAGTGATTTAATCAGTGTGCAATGAGACCATCCGCATACGATCTCTGGGGACGCACCTATGCGTTAGAGGGAGCAAGAGATATTGCGATCCCGTTGCGTCGTCTAACTGCATCATTTACAATACACCATGATGGCCCGTGGTGGTGAGCTGCCGTACCAAGAACGCCGGATGCGCCGCTCGAGCGCCACAGTTTGCACCCTTACGCCCCTGAAGCCTATAATGTACAGTTCCCGTTCTCGTTCTTCATCACACAATTCACACATGCACAGAACTAGAAATTAGGGGGGGGGGGACACACGACATGAAAAACAAAGTCCAAGTTAGGTCAGTTCAGGTTGAACAGGGTGGTTCCACAACACGTATGGACTCCCCAAAAGAGAGGTATGTGGGTACCGCAAATGTCATCTCGCTATGTGTGGTAGGGCACAGCACAGTGAATCATCTCGCTCAGATCTGGAAAAGAGCCCGACTGGGGAAGTACCTCCACCTTACAGAGAACCACAGCCAAATAGCACTAGACCCTACTCATAGTTTTGTGTTCCTGCTGGTGAGTAAGGTTGCCAAAGAGCTCAAAGAGGATCCAGTGTGTTGACGACGAGGGACCCTCTGGTTCCTTTAGCCGTCAATAAGTGAATCCTCCTTTTTGTAAAGGGTCGGCAACCCGCATGTGACACCTCTGGAGTTGCAGGCGTCCATAGGCTACGGTAGCTGCTTACCATGGTAGACCGTATGCTTGTTTACCACCGCCGTGGTATAAAAAAAAGGGAGCTTAAATACCGCGACTACCGCGAGCCATCCGGTAGCCTCGTGGACACTGAAACTACGCGTCATCTCTGAATAAAGCTTATTAGCTAACAAAAACGTCCCACGTAAGTTATTCGAATCTCATTTTTGCCAAGTCGTCCGTCGCGACGCTTCCCCCACAAGTTTAGTAATCATAAGTTTTATGAACAACTTCCATTTGCATTTTATACGAGTCACACCTTTTATATTAGGTATAGATAGTCGTTAAATTAGCGTTTTTACTTTTTTTAGCCTTTTAGTCGCGATACTGGCCTACGTGAGCTTACAAACGTAACTTCCAAAGACAGGCAGACGTCATTGCTACAGTAATCAGAAGACGAAGGTAAAACCTACGCTTTTATTGTCTTAAAACTAAAGTCGTGCCAAAATCATTTTAAGCTATTTCTACTGCTGACTGTATAGACGGAGAGCTGGCCACGTCAGATATGACACAATAATGAGAGCAACGAAACCCCTCTAGTACACAATGTTTTTTGTTCTAATGTCAAAATAAAGGCCCTGTCATCTATAAATGACACAACTTCGGCTGTTTTTACCTATTTTGGTATTGCTTTTTTCCAACTGAAATTGTTTGTTGGTCTGTCACTCTGAGCTCCACCCATTAAAAGCTGCCAGATGCCCGGATCTAGCAATAAGGACGGTAAAGCAATCTAACTAGACAGGTTTCATTGCTCTCATTATTGTGTTAACCCTATTCGAATTAGACACATAGAAATTACGAGTCTATATTGTACTAATTGACATTAAAACGTTACTAAAGGTCCAAAGGTAAACAACACCTGTTCTACGAATGGAGGTTATTCTGGGTATAAAGCCACCCCACGCGATTTCCACGCTATGACGTCATAGTTATTTTTAAATTGATAATGTACGTATGCTGCCACACATTGAGGGATTAAAGTTATGGGTTCTGTGGGATGGTTTTTTAGTACAATAGGGCGTTTTGAAGACACAAATTTTATTTAGATGACAGCTGTCACTTGTCAGCTGAAATTGGAATGTCATACACCAATGTCAAAGACTTTCGTAGGGCAACCGGACATAAGTTAACTTTTATTTTCTTAGTATTGTATGTAAACAAACGCAGTTTTAAATAAACCTTCTGTAACTTCATGGATAAAAATAAAGTATGTAGTTACTACTAGTTACCTAATTAGCGAAACAACAACAATGTCATTTGGCATTGTTATATTTGTTATTTGAAATTGTTATGGTGGCACCACACTTCGCCTATGCGGACAAATATTCGTGTTGCGTCTCTTTCCTATTCTATACAATAAGAAAGAGACGCAACACGAATATTTGTCCGCATAGGCGAAGTGTGGTTTCAGCATTATATTTTGGACAATCATTAGTATATTTGTAGGTCATCATCATCATCATCATATCAGCCGAAAGACGTCCACTGCTGGACATAGGCCTCCCCCAAAGAGTGCCACAAGGACCGGTCCTGCGCCACCCGCATCCAGCGGACTCCCGCGACCTTCACCAGGTCATCAGTCCACCTTGCGGGGGGTCTACCCACGCTGCGCCTTCCGGTTCGTGGTCGCCACTCGAGAACCTTTCCGCCCCAACGGCCATCGGTTCTACGAGCAATGTGCCCCGCCCACTGCCACTTTAGTTTAGCGATTCGGAGGGCTATATCGGTTACTTTGGTTCTGCTGCGGATGGCCTCATTTCTGATGCGATCACGCAGAGATACTCCAACCATAGCCCTCTCCATTGCCCTTTGGGTGACTTTGAGCTTTCTTATGAGGCCCATTGTAAGCGACCACGTTTCAGTACCATATGTCATCACTGGCAACACACACTGGTCAAAGACTTTCGTCTTGAGACACTGCGGAATATTGGACAAAAAGATGTGCCGTAGCTTCCCGAACGCTGCCCAACCGAGTCGGATTCGTCGATTGACCTCTTTCTCGAAGTTGGATCTACCTAACTAGACAGTATGTCCTAAGTATATATAATCGTCCACAACTTCGAGTGTAAAGTCTCCGATTGTAACGGGAGTTGGTGCTACATGGGTATTTGACATGATCTTCGTCTTATCCATGTTCATCTTTAGACCAACTCGCTCGAAGGCTTTACTGAGGTCATCGAGCATCGTACTCAAATCCTCCATGGTCTCAGCCAAGACTACTATGTCGTCAGCAAACCGAAGGTGAGTGATGTACTCGCCGTTTATGTTGATGCCTAGCCTTCTCCAGTCCAGAGTCTTGAAAACATCCTCCAGTGCAGCGGTAAACAGTTTAGGAGAAATAACATCTCCTTGCCTGACTCCCCGCTGCAACGGAATAGGCTTCGAGTTCTGGTCCTGGAGTCGGACTGACATAGTGGCGTTCTCGTACAAACACTTCAGCACTTCGATATAGCGATAGTCCACTTGGCACCTCTGGAGAGATTGTAGTACAGCCCAGGTTTCGATCGAGTCGAAGGCTTTCTCGTAGTCCACGAACGCTAAGCAGAGGGGCAGGTTATACTCCTCAATCTTCTGTATAACCTGACGGAGCGTATGGATGTGGTCTACGGTACTAAACCGGCAACTTCGGAAACCGGCTTGTTCGGGAGGCTGGAAGTCATCTAGCCTGCGTGCGAGACGATTCGTAATGACTCTGAAAACAGCTTATAGACATGGCTCAGAAGTGAAATGGGTCGGTAGTTCTTCAGTAACGCGTTATCACCCTTTTTGAAGAACAATACCACCACACCTCTGTTCCATGCCTTAGGCGTTCTCCCTTGTAGTAAAACGGAGTCGAACAACTTCTGAAGGGCCATAAGGACCGGTTTACCACCCGCCTTCAGAAGTTCGGCTGTAATTCCGTCTTCACCAGGTGCCTTATTGTTTTTGAGCTGTTTAAGAGCCATTCTAATCTCGTACAGGCTGATGTCCGGGATGTCTTCGGTATAATGTCGGGTCAGTCTAGCTCTAGGGTCTTCCGCCAGATCAACCTCAGGTCTGCTAGTTGATGTGTATAGCTGTCCATAAAAGTCCTCTATCTCCCCCAGAAGCTCGGGTCTGGATGAAACGATTCTACCATCCTCAGTTTTTAATTTGGCGAGCTGGCTCTGCCCAATAGACAAATCTCTTGAGAAAACTTTAGAGCCCTTATTCTGCTCAATGGCCTCTTCAATACGAATTGTAGGTACCGATATTTGTAGGTACTATGCCGAAATCATTATCTGACTGACATTTGGGATTAATGATTTTGAACCTAATAGTAAACGTACAAAATTATGTAAATTTATACAAACTTAAATTAAATGGTAAGTAACTTAAATTTTAAACACTGTTTCACCACTGATTAACTTCGGACTCCATTGAATGCAAATAAATTTAAATTACGTGCATTTTTTTGTATCCCTAGGTCCCTTATTGAAAAACAAACAAAGCGAACATTCGCATTTTGTTTTCAGTTGTCCGCGACAATGACCAGTGAATCTGTGTCGAAACATCGGAACTCGAGGTAAAATAAATTTAATTTGCATTCAAAGGGTCGAATCCATCCGATACCGTAGCTGAACAGACAAAATTATGTGACTTGGTCATTTGGCAGTTAAGTTATTTTGCATATATCTATGGAATGGAGTTAGGTATGTCATTGGCTGAAATGCTAAGCTATGCAATTTTATGTACATCTTTATGGTATATGGTCTACTCCCACTTTGAAAGTAGGTAAGCTTAACAAGGTAAGCTTCTGGTCTTGCTTGTCAGGACCATTCTACTTTTCGTTGTTCATAAGTTTTTGGCACTTTTTCGTAAAATGCATATCTTAGAATACTTGGCCATTACTTTCATTTGCTGTTTTGTGAAGGAGAAAGAGGCTTAATTAGGCTATCAATCCCGATAGCTTAGTTTAATAATAGCAACTGTAAATATTCTTAATCACAGTAACTCGAGTGGTTTTTGATTGTCACCCGATCACATTAATCAATATTAATATATGAATTTTGGTTTACAAATTCCTATCATGTGGTTCAGGTACAATTGGTAAATACAATTTTATACACGAAATTCAATGTCTATCATACTTTTATCTACACTCGCATTGTAAGTTCTCTAAAACGTGTTCGAAAACGGTAGGCAATGGCTAGCATTACCACAACCGATTTTACTATGATAAGCTTTTTATCTGAGGCACTAACGTAATTTTAACTTTACATGCTCAAATATTGATGTGTTATGAGTTTTGATAACATAATGTACACCTGCACGCTCCCGCGCGGCCGCCGACACGCACCCGCGCGACCGCCGCCACAATCGAGTTGGCCACGGCGGTGCAATGGCGGCCATTCTATGGTTTCGGAATACGGCATTTAGGATAAATAATATGAGTGTAGATAAAGCAGTGTATGCAACTGTACGTAATTAGGCCTTAAAACACTCGTGTGAAAAAACCACACCATATGTTTTAAGGACCCTTATTACGTAACAGTTACATAAACTACTATTTTCTGGCAGTAGATTAATCATCACGAAAAAGTAGAATGAGCCGTCAGCGAAAAGAGAAAAAGATAGAAAGTTGTGCCGGTCAGTGCAGTATTATTCAGAGGATCCAAATACGAAAAAGAAAATGTGAAGAGGAGGTGAACTAAATAGGCCACTGGCATTTTAATCTGTTTGGTTATAAGATAAACATACCACTGTAATGTTTACATTAAAGTGGTCAATGACAGGGAGCAACAAACATGCTGTTTGTTAATCTTTAATGGTCACTGGCACCGACTGGCAGATATGTGTGATATATTCGCTTTATTTTTATAAAGATACAAAAAATTCAAATAAGTCACACTCCTTATTCTTAGGCTTAAAATTAAAAGCTCCCTGTAAAATAAAAAATCTAAACCAACTAGGTACTTTGATAAAAAAAAAACCCTGAAATGGTTACATAATAGTAATTAAGATGCCTAATAAGATTCTTATAAGAACTCCAGTGCATTCATTGTCAATGTTTTTTTGAATGTGCAGTCACTTCTTATGTCATGAATGAATCAAGACTGGCCATACAAGGAAAATCAACACAAATAGAATGCAAATCCAAAGCTATAAAATCTGTTATAATAAAACACAAAACTTTAAAGTCATCAAATTTAGGCAGTAGAGTTGGTATAGTCGTCTGAAAATATGGTTACATTTAATGTGACAAAAATATGTAGCCACAACTCTACCTATTACCAAGACGTAAAGTCTTGGACAGGACTCGGAACCGGTCTCGCAAAAAACCCTGAAATAACCTAATATAGATTATTTGATGGTTTTTACGTAGAACTCAATATTTTAATTGTATTTAGGTAATGACTTCATATTATAAGACTTTACGATGAAATAGTACGAAAGAACGAAAATAGAACGGTATTTTAGTATGGATCAAAGACCAGGGGGTCTTGGATACATGTTTTTGTCAATTTAATTGTATCAGACTTGACTGTACAAACCCAAACAAATAAGTACCTAAACATAGTAGTTAGATATGCTCTGATATCTGAGCCATCAAATATAAAGTTGAGCATAAACTAAATCAAGCAGAAAATTGGCAGACCTCCATTTTGTTTTGGTGTTATAACATCAAATATAAACACCCGAAGCAGATAATTACGAGGTCATATGTAAACATTACAGCCGCATTATACAATAGTGAGAAGATTATGAATATTATGATGTTTGTTCATCAACCTAAATAAGCAATCAGCGACACTAGAGATCTGAGAACTATTCAAATGAAATGTTCAACCTGTTTATATCTTTTTAAATGTTGGAAAATCATGTCAATGTTCCAAATTTCGAGATATACCTATAGTAGTTATAGCCAAATAATAATATGTCCCACTACTCTATGTACAGTCCAGTTCTAAAATATATGTAGACCCGATTTATTGTACATAAATATATCAGCACATCCTTATTTCATCAAATATGTTGAAGCGTATAAAGCAATTCATATATGGTATTTGTATGGGTTTAAGGTTGGGTACACTTATTTTAGTCTAATTTCCTTCTTTTAATGCTAGGGATGGTCATGTCTGAAAATATGGATAGGTACATTTAATGTGACAAAAACATGTATCCAGAACTTTACACCTTGGTAATAGACTTGTGGCTACATATCTCTGTCACATTAAATGTATCCATATTTTCAGACGTCACTGGACAAAGTAGACATACCCATGCTAGTTTATAAAAAAAATAAGGAAACAGGTAGTGAAATAGTGAAATACTTTGTACATTTACATAGTTCATGGATTAATTTGATAATGAAACAACTTGACATCATTCTGGCATCAAGCATGTTTTGTACTATTTTGCAATTTTTGCATTTGCAATAGCATAAATCAGATCTCTCAAACATGTAAATGCTAATGCATGCAAGAATTGAAAGTCGTGTGATGTCATCTAAGTGACTGTGAAGAAGGAAAGTTTAACATAACCAAGATAAAATATAACTATAACTACTCAGAGAAGTGATGTCATTCAACTAAAGATTTATGATAAATTCTAAGTAGGTACCTATGACGAGAATTGTAGTCTTTTTATCTGGATATTCATAACAAGTATTTTACATGATAATAAAACCATGTCACATGATAAAAATAAATCTCAAAATACAGAGAATAAGATTACAATAACGTTTAGATATGGTTTACGACATTCTTGTTTACAGTTTCAATAATTTCCAAGCCATTTTCAATATCGCTGTTGTGGTGTTTCGTAACAAAGAGCCGCGCTCCCACCTTGCCCCGGCTACGAATGTTCAGTGAAAGTGTCTAGGTATAGGTACTTGCACCTACGCTAATTATGTTCATGGTCACCGCTTCGAACAAGCACTAATCCAAACTACACTTTCCAATTACACCATAAATGATCCCTACACACCATCTTGCCTTGATCACAAGACGCGAATATCAGACAATATAACGGTAATGCAAGAATGTTTTTATCTGAAGGAGCCGTATGCATAACACTTACCTTATAATATACATCCATGAGGATGCTGTCCGGGAGTGTCCGCAAATCATTCCGCTCGCACTTGGATTTCTGCAAATAATTCACTAAACTTGTCAAGCACAGCTCGTATAAATTATCGGGTATTTTCTTCACGCGCAACGTCGACGCGTCAGCCATTTTGGCAAGGTAAAACAAAACTCGCTTCATTTTGCTCAGGTCGTCAGTCAGTTGACGTTTGACAGCTGCAAGCGATTGCGGCTCACTTCAAACCAATCGGCTATTGGTCGATGAGACGAGCTTAATTGTAAGCTTCGATTCTATTAGTAGCCTATTGCTACAATTTGGGGTGAAAGAGGGAATTGGTGGCCTTTGTCTGCCCGAGCTCTGAGGTCAGCTGATAAGAAGCAAAACAAAGGTTGCGCGACCGAGACAGATATGTTTCTCCATATTTCTACTTGTAATGATTGCAAAATCGTTTTGCCAGCTGATTTCGATTCCGACTGTGCGCGGGAAATTTGAGGGAAATGGGTGGTGCCCTTGATTTTATACAACGGGAGCTCAACGCTATCTGTGCAATTTATTCACTAAAGCACTATCTTGCTGATAAAACTATCACGCACCGGCATTATACATGTTTGCATTATACATGGTGCTCCTTTTCCTACCTATCTATTACCTTCTTACTTTATGTGAATTATGTTATGTGCCTCGTGCTTAGAGTTGGGATGTCTGGTGGCAATGGGGTGAACATAGAGAGCAGGTGGAGTTGTTCCTATTACTTTTTTGATAGAATAAATGAATGATTCATAAAAATCATATGAAAAACACATGACGCTACGTATCGTACGACATCTGTCGACTTTCTTTAGAACTTCTGAACTTCTGTGTCTAAGGGAGGTCTAAGGCTAGGTCACGGTTGATATATAAAAAGCGTACATTGTGATTCACGGCATTACAATTAGATGGCGCTTATATCAGTCCGCATTTTGTAATACGTCTGGCAGTTATAAAATTTAGATAATACTCGCGCTAATTTTGAATGTGAATTTTTGAGGTATTCCAGATTGTCAAAAAGAAAAAGGTTGATTTTTGATTGAGTGTGTCAGAGCGACGGGAGATTTTTAAAGAAGAACAGATATTCTGGTTTTGTCTGAGAGTTTTGCTGTAATTTGCTTAGTTGCATCGAGTTGAAGTGCGATCTATTTCTGTAGATCTTTGCGCTCAAACATTATATAGCAAGTGCTAATACATTATTAAATACAAATTTTTAAAAACCAAATACGTCGCCGGACAAAAAGGCAACCAGAGGGACCGCCTGAGCCGGAAGGATTCCGGAAGGCACTTGTGGGTGCCGGACCGGCGAGACGGTCTGCAACTGCCGCGTTTTACGCGGGTTTCTTCACCATTCATCGGAGAATTAGAGTCCGCATCCAGCGGGCTCTCCAAGTGAGAAAAGGAGTTCAGCGAGCTGTTGGGTCCGCCTAAATCAAAGCGGACACTTGCCCACGAACTCTTTTTAATTTTACGTCACACCTGGCCATAATGTGAGTTTTACCGCTCGCTACGCTTACGGTAAAACTCGCATTATGGCCAGGTGGGGACGTAAAATTGTGTACTCACCACGGGCAGTAAAAAAGAAAGCCCTCTATCGCATATTTACAACCCTCGCCTGCGGCTCGGGTCCCAAATACCTGCGATTTCGGGCTTTCTTTTTTTTACAGCCCTAGGTAAGTAATGTACTATAAAACAACAGCTTTAGCCATCCTGCTTTCGAGAATATCAAATTATTTACATTTTTTTTAAAAACGTTATAAATCCGATTCCTTTTCTTTGTATCCAGTATTTTTGTGCCATAATAGTTTTTTTTGTTGTTTTGCTAAATTTCCCCAAATTCCAATTGCCTCGTTTGACGGGCATATAAAGACCTGGCTCTTTAATTTAGGCTACGTTCAGCCAGCGAATCATCTGTCACCATCCATATCACCCGCCTCATTAACCCATTATTTTCCTGCAGCCAAATTATTACCAGCCGAGTCTTTATTTTTACTTACCAGTTTTGCTAACTATTGAATGTGAAATATCCTTATATAGGTACAGTTGTCTTCATTTTTAAGTGAAGTGCTAATATTAAATATTTTTATTATTGTAATTTAATTACATTCTGGTTGTTGAATGTGAATGTGAAATAGGTACAGTTGTCTTCATTTTTAAGTGAAGTGCTAATTTTAAATATTTTTATTATTGTAATTTAATTGCATTCTGACCACTAGGGAAGTTATTGAATGTGAAATATCCTTATATAGATGCCGTTATTGTGATTTTTACGTTAAATGCTAAATTTTAAATAATTGACTATTTTTGCTAATCTTAAATATTTTTACTTTGTCTTCAAAATTAAACGTGTTAATGCAATTATAGAAGTGTTTTACTGCAAAATGGCGCCCGATAAGGTAAAGAACTCTGGATTTACTTTTAATAATTGTAATTAAATTTTTTTTTTGGATTTGTGAGACGGTGACCGTAGACCGGTCGCGGTTCTATTAACCTTGATTTTGGTTTGTTTCAGCCTGCTGCGTCCTTACGTCCTATCATTAACCCGAATTCCGTTATATTGAAATATTGTTTTTATTTATGTTAAAAAAAAAAAAACGAATTTATCTGTTGACCTTTACTTATGCCTTTTTCTCAATTACCCGTAACATATCCCGAATACCTTATTTCATAGTTTGAGTCCTGTAGTTAGAGCCCGTTGACGTTAGGGAATTCGCAGGTAAGTCAGACAGAGAATGTATGATTTGCGTTTTGTTTTTTTTTTCAGAAACTGAACTTGTTTTTTTTTTGAATTCGAACTCTAACTTAGCATCTAGACTTCGAGTGCTATTTTCTTTCTTTGTCTTAAGCGCTTGGTTTAGACCACTGATATACTCGAACTTCAGATTTTAATTTTGAGTCCAATTAACTTTATTTTTGTTTGAACTTGCAACGCAAGACAACTTTCGACTTTTCGCCATGTCGCACTTAAGTAATGAAGGATCAATTGCTGAGACACCTCATGCGCACTCATCTTTAAACTCGTACGATCCGAGGAATTTAGATCCAATGGCAGACGATGAAGAACAGTTTTTTGATTCTGAACCACGACCCCAGGTGATGCATATGTCCGGACTTCCCCCGCCTTTTCCTTTCAAAGATTATTCACTTACGAAATGGAACTTGAACTTTTCCGGGGACACTTGTGTTCGCGAATTTTTCTTTCGAATCGAGGAAGAAGGTATGGCGCGTAACGTCAATCCTTCATATGTTGTCAGACGTTTCCATGAATTGTTGTCAGATAGTGCCTTGAAACATTTTAGGGCAATCAGATATCCGGGTCTTACTTACGCGGAATTAAAGTCTGAATTCGTTAAAACCTTCGACGTAGCCGATTTCGATTTCAAGCTTGAGAGCCAACTTCGCGCTTTATCACAGAAGGACAACCAGTCAGTGGTTGATTTTGTTATTCAGGCGCGCGATCTAAACGCAAAGCTTCGTACACCGGTTTCCGAAGACAACCTGTTTAACATTATTAAATATGGAATGAATCCTAGATATCATCCTTGTCTTGAGAAAGAAAGAAAGAAAGAAAAACATTTATTGCGAATATTGATGGTTTGTTAGAAGTCGCGAAAAATTTTGAAGCCTTTCAAGGTTCACGACCAGCACGTTTGGCTATTGCACCGATTAGTGCTCAAGTTGTAGGTCAACCCAGTTCTATGGTGTGTATGAAGTGTGATGCAACTGGTCACAACTATCGTAATTGTCCTAACGTTTCAGGGGCAGTGTGCTTCAAGTGTAAGCGTGTTGGTGCAATAACACGCGATTGTCCTAGTTGTAATTCTGGTCCGTCAAAAAACGAATAAGTGGCGCACTGAGAGGTCCATCGGTGTCGCCCGTTTATATGAATAATTCCCCGGATAATAGACTTTTTATTGATGTTTTAGTTGCTGGCTCTTCGGTAAGAGCTCTTTTAGACTCTGGTGCTCAGGTTTCACTAATTGATATATCCCTCTTATCGGAGCTCGGTATAACATATCACGAGGATATCCGGCCTTATGTTGTCTCCGCCGACAATTCTCCTATTGAAATTCTAGGCGGTTTAGACGTCCCCATTCTTTTTAGTGGCATTCGCGTTCTGCACCCCTGTCTAGTGAGCAGTAATCTTCCTACTGCATTTATTTTAGGAATTGAGTTTTGGGATGCTGTTGGTCTCATTGACATTTTAAAGAAGGCATTCCGTGATGGTTTGTCAGGTAAGCTTTACGTCGCTTCACATCATGTTCCTGTCGCAGTCCCACGAGTAGGTGAGGTTCGCTATGTCCACCCTCGTACGGTGCTTGCACCACTGCAGGAATCAAAACTCCAATGTGTTATTGACGAGTTTGAGGAGATATCTTCTGATAAAGCTGGATTAGGTTGTACTTCGTGGCTTTCGCATAAGATTGAGACTGTTGGTTCGCCCATCCGCCAACGTTACTATCCCTTATCTCCAGTCAAACTCAAGATTCTCAACGAAGAGATCGACAAGATGTTAGAGTCAGGCGTTATTCGTCCCTCACGATCACCCTGGGCTTCCCCAGTGGTGATGGTTACCAAGAAAGATGGTAGTGTCAGGTTTTGCGTGGACAGTAGGAAGTTGAACAGCGTTACCATCAGGGATTCATACCCTCTCCCGCGCGTCCAGGACATCCTTGATAACCTACGAGGTGCCAAATATCTAACTTCGTTGGATTTTAGGAGCGCCTTTTGGCAAATCCCCTTAGCTGATAAGGCCAGTTGTGAGAAAACGGCCTTTATTGTACCCCAAAGGGGCCTCTTTGAGTTCGTTCGTCTCCCTTTTGGTTTAACCAACGCTGCGTCCGAGATGCAGAGGCTTACTGACATGATTGTCAATTTTGAATATACCCCTGAGTCTGAGGATTTTATCTTCGGCTATGTTGATGATTTGATTTTGGTGTCTCGTGATTTTGACAGTCATATGCGGCTTATTCGTAAGATTCGTGATAGGTTGAAAGAAGCTGGTCTTACGGTTAATTTAGATAAGTGCGAGTTTTGTAAGTCTGAATTGAAGTATCTCGGCTACATCGTCAATGAGCGTGGTCTTCAAACTGATCCGAAGAAATTAGAAGCTATTAGGGATTACCCTACCCCTGCTTCTGCCAAGTCTCTACGTGCTTTCATTGGTATGTGTTCGTATTATCGCCGTTTCGTGAATGGTTTTTCTTCGATTATTGCTCCTCTGACGGCACTTATCGGTAAGAGAAAGGGACGTGATCCCATCGATTGGAACGATAGTGCTAGTGAAGCTTTTTCTAAATTGAAGGATGCCTTGATGAGCGCTCCGTTGATGGCTTGCCCGGATTTTTCGAAACCTTTTATCCTTCAATGTGACGCTAGCCAGGTTGGCTTAGGCTCGGTCCTGGCTCAAGAGTTTGACGGCGTTGAACATCCAATTGCTTATTATTCTCGTTTATTCACTAAAGCTGAACGTGGATACGGGACAACCGAACATGAGCTTCTCGCCGTTGTTGATTCCATAAAGCATTTCCGCGGATATCTCGATGGAATGAGGTTTAAGATCATTACTGACCATATTGCTCTTAAATGGTTGATCACCCTTGATAATCCTACCGGGCGCTTGGCTCGTTGGGCAACTTTGATTTCCCAATATAACTTTGAGATTGAACATAAAAAAGGTGTCCTTAATGTTGTTCCTGACGCCTTGTCCCGCGTTCAAGTTGGGCTTATCTCATTCGCGCGTGGCATGGATCCTTCTGGAGATCCTTGGTATGAACGAATTTACCAGGGAGTTTTGGACAATCCTCAAATGTTTACTGCATTTGCTCTTCGGGATGGTGTATTAATGCGCAGGGTATCTATCGAAAACCCTTTAGCACCTAATCCATGGCGTATAGTTCTTCCTGCTTCAAGGACTAGAGAGGCGGTTGCTGAAATTCATAATGGATTTCCCAACGTTCATCCTGGTGTTATGAAAACGTATTTAAAAGCTCGTGACTTATACTATTGGCCGAATATGTACCGTGATGTTACAAGGTTCCTTTCCGAATGTCAGATTTGCAAGTCTTATAAAATTGCAAATTCACAACCTCGTGGACTTCGCTTATTTCCTCGTCGTGTTGCGGCTCTAATGGATCTTCTTTCCATTGACTTAATTGGTCCTTTACCGGTTAGCCGTAATGGGTGTCGTTATATTTTGACTTTGGTTGACGTTTTTACCAAATTTGTTTGGTTGGTCCCTTTGAAGTTGGTGAATGCGAGGTCAATATCGATGGCATTAGAGTCGGAGGTTATTTTGCGGTACGGTGTTCCTACTAACATTCTCTGTGACAACGCTACAGTTTTTCATAGTCGTCAATTTCTGGATTTCCTGGCGAGCTATAATATTCCAGGTCCGTGTTATACCCCATATTATTCGCCACAAGCGAATGTTGTGGAGAGATATAACCAGGTCGTGATTACTACTTTGAGCATTTTAGTTGAAAATGACCAACGCAGTTGGTCGGGTCATTTACATCGAGTCGCTCTTTATTTAAACTCTTGTATAAATTTGGCTACTGCTTATACACCGAATTTTTTGATGTACGGCCGCGAGTTGTCAATGATTCGTGAACGTGTTGAGATTCAGGTTGTGGACCAAGATGTGGGACTCAGCCGGATGGAACGCGCTTCGAATCTTCAGACGCTTCGTGAGGTGTACGATAAAGTTTCTGATTCGATGGCTTCATCGTAACGCCGCCAAGTTCAACACGAACCGTTCTTCGCCAAGAATCGTTGGTGACCAAATCGTTTGGCGCCGGAATTTCCAGCGTGGATCCGCTGATCCTTTTCGAGGCGGTAAATTCGCTCCACGTTTCGTTCGGTGCCGTGTGGTTAGACGGGTGTCTCCACAGGTATATGTACTGGCTGATACCGATTCCGAGCACGTCGGTACCTATCATATTAAAGATATCTTGAAATAGTTTCTTCTTTCGGCCCGTTCAGTTTTCTCAAAATTCTAAAATGCGCTTTAGTCCGCCATTCCCTTATCGGTAATCCTTGCTTGATTCGTTTCTTATCGTTTTTTTGTTTTCGTTTGAGCGTTTCCTTGCTCCTTTTTCCAGATTTGACTTTTTTTTACCGTTGGTGCTTAAGGCTTCGTTTATCTTTCCCGGTCTATGATAGCCTGGTTGTATAATTTGATGACTCGATGTGAGGGATTAAGATCTGTGGCCAGGTGCAGTTTCTGTCCTATCCCGGCCGTCACGTCTTGGACCGCGTGACGCGTTGGTTGGCGTTTTGTCATCTTGTTAATCTATTAGGTTAGTCTTTAGGGGTAATGTTAATAACTGGTTAGTTTTGTTTTTTTGGAATTCGTTCAGGGTTCTCTTGTTGTACCTTTTTTGGCCTTTGCATTAAGTTGTGTTTTTTTTGTTGCTTGGGGTTAGTTTTCTTGTGTTGTTGTTCGTTTGTTTCTTTGTTTGGTAGGGAGATGCTGTAGCATGACGCTACGTATCGTACGACATCTGTCGACTTTCTTTAGAACTTCTGAACTTCTGTGTCTAAGGGAGGTCTAAGGCTAGGTCACGTTTGATATATAAAAAGCGTACATTGTGATTCACGGCATTACAGTTAGATGGCGCTTATATCAGTCCGCATTTTGTAATACGTCTGGCAGTTATAAAATTTAGATAATACTCGCGCTAATTTTGAATGTGAATTTTTGAGGTATTCCAGATTGTCAAAAAGAAAAAAGTTGATTTTTGATTGAGTGTGTCAGAGCGACGGGAGATTTTTAAAGAAGAACAGATATTCTGGTTTTGTCTGAGAGTTTTGCTGTAATTTGCTTAGTTGCATCGAGTTGAAGTGCAATCTATTTCTGTAGATCTTTTCGCTCAAACATTATATAGCAAGTGCTAATACATTATTAAATACAAATTTTTAAAAACCAAATACTTCGCCGGACAAAAAGGCAACCAGAGGGACCGCCTGAGCCGGAAGGATTCCGGAAGGCACTTGTGGGTGCCGGACCGGCGAGACGGTCTGCAACTGCCGCGTTTTACGCGGGTCTCTTCACCAATTAATCGGAGAATTAGAGTCCGCATCCAGCGGGCTCTCCAAGTGAGAAAAGGAGTTCAGCGAGCTGTTGGGTCCGCCTAAATCAAAGCGGACACTTGCCCACGAACTCTTTTTAATTTAAAACAACAGCTTTAGCCATCCTGCTTTCGAGAATATCAAATTATTTACATTTTTTTTAAAAACGTTATAAATCCGATTCCTTTTCTTTGTATCCAGTATTTTTGTGCCATAATAATTTTTTTTGTTGTTTTGCTAAATTTCCCCAAATTCCAATTGCCTCGTTTGACGGGCATATAAAGACCAGGAGTGCGATTTTTGAATCTCACCAAGTGACTAATTCTCACCGATGTGAGTGATTTCCGATAGTAAATCACTCACATCGGTGAGAATTAGTCACTTGGTGAGATTCAAAAATCGCACTCCTGGCTCTTTAATTTAGGCTACGTTCAGCCAGCGAATCATCTGTCACCATATCACCCGCCTCATTAACCCATTATTTTCCTGCAGCCAAATTATTACCAGCCGAGTCTTTATTTTTACTTACCAGTTTTGCTAACTATTGAATGTGAAATATCCTTATATAGGTACAGTTGTCTTCATTTTTAAGTGAAGTGCTAATATTAAATATTTTTATTATTGTAATTTAATTACATTCTGGTTGTTGAATGTGAATGTGAAATAGGTACAGTTGTCTTCATTTTTAAGTGAAGTGCTAATTTTAAATATTTTTATTATTGTAATTTAATTGCATTCTGACCACTAGGGAAGTTATTGAATGTGAAATATCCTTATATAGATGCCGTTATTGTGATTTTTACGTGAAATGCTAAATTTTAAATAATTGACTATTTTTGCTAATCTTAAATATTTTTACTTTGTCTTCAAAATTAAACGTGTTAATGCAATTATAGAAGTGTTTTACTGCAGTTGTCAATATTTTCATGTATACTTACATTACTTACAGCTTGACCTATGGTAAGTATCTCTACGGTACATAAAGTATCCTTGTATAAAAAACTCATACTGCGGCAATCTGTTCCATATTAGGTGGGAAAGGTGGGAATACATATATCCATTCCATGGATCACATCACACGATAGGTAATAGGTATATAATATAGGCTCGTGGTTTAATATTGAAATCTTGATCGCTCCTTAGGTTCTCAATGTAAGCACGATATGCAAAAACCGGCCAAGTGCGTGTCGGACCACGCATAGGAGGGTTCCGTACCTTCAATGGAATAAGAACCAAACTAATACCAAAAGGTCGTATCTGATGCCTATGGAAGAAGTTTTTTGGAGATAACTCAAAAATGGCTGAACCGATAATGTTCAAAACAATTTTCGTGGAAAGTATATGATAAGGCGCATCTCTTCAAATTTTCTCATATTTTTTGAATTTACGGTTCAAAAGTTACGGGGGGGGTACACAACTTTTTTGACTTTCGAAGCGATTATTTCAGAAAATATTCACTTAATCACAAAATAGTCAAAGAAACCTCAATGTTATTTTGAAAGACCTATCGATTGATGTGTCACATGTTGATATTTAGTAAAAATTTTATTTTTAATTTATTTACCTGTACCCCCCTAAAATATTTTTTTTTCAAATTTAACTACATAACTAAGTAGCTGCATACAAAATACACCTTATGTGTAAATTTTATTCAGATATGTCGTATAGTTTCCGAGTAAAATGCCTGTGACATACGGACGGACAGACAGACAGACATGACGAATCCATAAGGGTTCCGTTTTTTGCCATTTGGCTACGGAACCCTAAAAACAACTTTGCTCCTTTGCATAATATTTCTATTGCGCACATTCTCGAGAATTCAAAGTTTATTAACATCGATTTAGTATGTATTCTACTACATGTTGGTTGACATCAAATTTTGTGCGCCATGTTTGGCGGTTGACTTGTAGTGATTTTCACTATAACTTTTGGGACAAAAAAATTTTGTTCTTCCTGCGTTGTGTGTAATCAAATCTTGCAAGTTAAATTTGACCCACTTCCCGGTTTCCGATTGGGCTGAAATATTGTACTTACGCATATGTAAATCGTGTGACAATGCAATATGTATTAGGCTCGACTGTAGGTATTTATATTAGTTGACATCGAGTTCAGGGTTCATATTTTTTTTATAGATTGTAGGTACTCATCATAAGGAGTCTCCCCACCAAATCTTATGGTGCGGAACCTCATTGTTTTCAAGAAAAGAAATATTATTGTTCCCATACAAAATTCACAATTACGTGCTGCCTGTCAAAGTTTGCGTGCGTACATTTAGTTCGGTTGTGTTGTGGTCATTTTTTGGAGTAAGTTTTTATGTAAACATTGTGTTTGTTAGGTCAAAGTAGTTTCAGGCATGTCGGTGCAGGTAGGACGACGAGCGAAGCGAGGAGGAGGGTAAAACTGGTATTAAACATTGCAATTTGTAGGGCCCAATCTCTCAGGTTGGGAGGTAATATGAGGTGGGGTAGGGGCCCTTAGGGAGCTGAAGGAGGGGAGGGAGAGACAGGGTACACAACAGATTGGGCCCTACAAATTGCAATGTCTAATACCTGTTTTAGGAGGACCGTTTCACATCAGACAGACCGCACAATTGCTTGTTGTGCAACCGTATGTAGACACACCCTCAAAATAAGCAAATGACACGCACTTATATAAAAATGTGTGATGATTTAGTGTTTTGGGTATAATCTTATCACGGCGTGCCCACAACCCACCTTCGTGCGCTTTCGTGTGTTCCTCGTGCCAGGGTGCTGGCATCTTGTTATGCGAACTTTGAATACGTGTTACGTTACTTTGCATTATTGACCGAGCGTCAGCGATAGCGGTCTCCGTTTCAGCTTGGGAAAAAATGCTTTCGTATGTCCGTCGGGTTGTTCTTCTCTACAGGTCGCTCAAACCGATCCCCATGAAATTTTGCAAGCACGTTACTTAGAATTTGATCTTGTTTTGTATTTTGGAAAATGTTTAGAATGGTGGAAATAGGCACAAAAGACTTAAGAGACATAATGGTCTATGGCGCTTAAGACCATTGTGAGTTCGCTAAAGTATAGTATATATATCAAAATGGCGGAGCATATATTCAGCTTAAAGCTAAGCTCGCAAGGTCTACTTCTAATACAGCCACTAGTTATATGGAGGAGCAACATTCAAATGATCCTTGGTAGACTATATCTTGACAATGAGGACAAATGGTCGTTTACAGTGAATTGTATTAAGGCGATTATCACACTGGCGCCGCAACCCGATGCGGTGACGGTGTGCAAGCGTGACAGCGCTATCTCGCTCGCGCACCGGCGCTGCATTCGGAAACCGCAGCTGTGTGTAAGCCTCCTAAAGGCCCTGTTATACTTGTCCTAGTTAGCTTCCTAAATTATTTAGTTTCTAAATTTAGTCAAGTCTAACCGCATTTAGCAAGTAAATTTACTATTGAATAAAGTTAGGATCCTGATTAGGATGCTAGTTAGGACACTAAAAAAAGTAAAGTGTAACAGGCCTTTAAGTTAATGTCTATTACCGCAGGTGATGATGAGAAGCAAGTCATTGTGGCTAGCAATTTTTATTAAATAACGTTGGCACGTGTATGGTTAGCTCTTTATCATAATCAGTCTACCAATAAACACAAAAAGTGCTCTAACAGCATTAATATAGGTTGATACAGGCTAATCAACGTCTATCGGATTACCTTGCAATCAGGATACAAAGTTATAAAACAATAGATTATAATAAATGCAATGATATTTAATATGGATGGGTTATATTATACCTCAACAAAATGAGCACAATAAATACTTCTAGTTACTTCATAACCTAACAATGATTCTGTTACGTTTATATCTATTTTGACAATCATTACATCTTTGTCACTCTCGTTGTTAGAAAATTAGTTTGTCTCTTTCTCACGCGGGTGACGGAATTCATCTCCCGATTACCGTTACGCGACTAGAGACAATGGTTTGAATTCACTCATTTTAAGAGCTTCACTTTTTGAGGATGCATAACCCATCTGTTATTATTACATATCATAGAATAAATGGTGCTCTTTCATGTTTAAAGCATTATTTACTTGGTCTAGAGGCTCTGTACCATATACCACCTTTCATGAATTGTTTTCACCTGATAGTCTCATCGGAAGATCAGCGCTGACAACCGCCAGCATCATGCTAAGATGAGGCCATTTCGTGGCACTTTCTCGTTTTATGTCTTCTTTCCTTTTGTTTCTTTTATATGTATGTGTTTACGAATAAACTATTTCTATTCTATATACTCGTAATAGAGTATGGATTTGACTTTTTACGATTACGACGCCATCGGCGCATACCTTTGCACGTTTATCCTCTTTATGAATTGTTCCCGTTTCATGTGTTTATGCTTTTTTGCCTCCAAAGGCCCCCAAAAAAAAACCATTACACGGTCTTTGACGAATGCATTTACAGCAGTGCGAGCGGGACCTCGCTATATGTCAGTGCAGGATAAAAGATACTACTTTGTCGATATGGAATTATTATTAACGACACAATATACGCTATCTATTAGTGAAAAAATTTAGTATCTCTGTGTACCGACAAAAAGGGACCTTCCGCTAAACGCGTTCACATATAAATCTCGCATACTAGAGTTACTAGGCAGTGTCTTAAGGGTCTTGGATCTTGGCGATCAAAAAATTGATAAATAATATATAAATTTCAATACATTTATTCAAACGTAACTAATCAAATAACACTAAAATGAACAGAACACTTCCTTGTCAACTAAACTATCATCCTTTTAAAGCTGTTTCAGCAAGATAAATGCTATTCTGGCCTCCAATCCATAAATGTGCAATGGTTTGTACCATAGACTATTTTTTCAGTGGTAAAATGACCATAGACTATTGTTTTCCGATGGTGAATTTGGAGATGCCCTCGAGAAGGTTGATGTAGGCGACATGTTCGTAGCCCGTGCTGAAGTCTGACAGTTTCTGGACGAACTCGTTGCTGATGCCTTTTTCTTCCAACACGTTCATGAGGAGGTCATAGAGGTACTGAAAAAAAAAAAGTTTTTTTTAAAGTTATGTTTGTGATACACATCACAAATTGATAGACTACAGAAGTTCACAATGTGTTCAGCAATGTGCGCGATAAAGAAAAGGCTCAGACTCAGCATAATGTTGCGAAATTGCAAGATGACCCTACAATTTGCAACGCTGTAATTGCAAATAGATAAGTTATTTTAACCAAAAAATTGTCCCCGTGCCCTGTTAAATGAGGCTATTTTGAAGAACTATGGCTGCAAGTGCTGTATTTATCTACATACAAAATCTAAATAAATAATGAAAAACAAAGAAAAAGAGGAAAACGATAAAAACACATGACAGCATTGCATGACAGATAAAAAGCCTGAACTAAACAAGCATCTCTTTTTGGGCACAATGGACTGGTCTTATCTGCCATGGGTATTAAAGTTTCATTATCTTTGTTTTTTTGTCAGCAAGTATTTAGATTACGGTTTAATCATTAAGTCCGCCATGTGTACGTGAAATAGTCTTATTGTATGTGCAATGAACTTTATCTACACTCACATTGTAAGTCCTCTAAAACGTATTCAAAAACGGTAAGCAATGGCTAGCATTACCACAACCGATTTTACTATGATAAGCTTTTTATCTGAGGCAGTAACGTAATTTTAACTTAACATGCTCATATATTGATACGTTATGATATGAGTTTAAAATTCCGAACATCGAATTTGATAACATAATGTAAATCCTGTGCTCCTTCCTGACCAACGGCACGCGCCCGCGCAACCGCCGGCACAATCGAGTTGGCCATGGCGGTGCAATGGCGGTCATTCTATGGTTTCCGAACACTTCATTTAGGATATATAATATGAGTGTAGATAAAGCAGTGTATGCAACTTGTACGTAATTAGGCCTTATTACGAAACAGTTACATAAACTACTATTAAAGGGGTCTCGGCCCCGAATACATTTTTTCACCATTCCGAGTCAAAACCCTCGGCCCGTGGGGACCCAGTGCCCAGCAACTTTTAAAAGAGCTCAAAACTCATACTCATCAATTCAACTAGTGATCGAAGGTATTGCGATACAACGGGGAAATGCTGCCAGCATGCTCGGCACCATGCCGCGGGGGCCCGATTTTTTTAATATATTTTAGACTTTTTTTAGTAATAGTTTGTTAGTTTTTAATTTAGTTTTATTTATAGGCATTTAGTTTATAATTAATTAGTTTAAAATAAATGCAGGGTTGATATGATTTAAATCACTTGATTTAAATCAGTGATTTAAATCGTGATATAAATCAAGGGATTTTTTCAAAAAAATCATTGATTTAAATCATTAAATTTTTACTACAACCAAATCGGCCCAAAATTGTTTAGGGTATTCCCCGGACCACTACGGCACGCACACATGTGCAAGCGAGTCATAGCGTAACAGTTTCGGGGAACCCCCGAAACTATAATACAAGACGCATGGTACCGAAACAGTTCCAGGATTCCCCGAAACTAAAACACGGACGCATTTCGCTTTTCGCCCGGTCATTCGTAATTGACTAGTGAAAGAGTGAATACAACAAAAAGAAATTTATATGGTATTCATTTTAAAATGTTTGAATTCCAAAAAATTAATAGTTAAAAAGAATAATAAATTTGATAATGTTAAAAGTTATAATAATTATATCGAATTCAATAGGAATAGATTTATATGTTCGTTTTTTAGTCTAAAAGTTTGACTTTACTTGTTATTCTTCAAAACTACTGTTTTAAAACTTTTAAAATTGTTGATTTTAATAAATTTAGTTAAAATACGTTGTTTTCGTTTTATTATATAACTGAACTGGCTATTTAATTAATAAAAAAACCGGCCAAGAGCGTGTCGGGCCACGCTCAGTGTAGGGTTCCGTAGTTTTCCGTCCGTCACAGAAAGTGTCCCCACTTAAGAGTTAAAATAACACCGCCATGTAGGATATGATATGAGCGTTCCACCTACAGCGACATCTATCGGCAAATTAAGTAAACTATTGCGCGCGAGCTTAAAGTATGGAAGATGATTTTTATGGGATAATTCTTTATTGCGTGAACCGATTTTCACCGTTTTTACTTTATTTGAAAGCACGTCATTTCATTGTGATTTTGTAGAAATTACAAGTACAGTAAACACCTGCTTATACGGTTAAATTACAAACTTAGTTCAGAAATTATTTTGTAAATTTTTTTCAAAAACTATTAAACCTATCAAGTTCAAAATAATTTTCCTAGAAAGTTTTTATAAAGTTCTACTTTTGAATTTTTTTTCATATTTTTAAAACTTATGGTTCAAAAGTTAGAGGGGGGGGGGGGACACATTTTTTTTTACTTCTGGAGCGATTATTTCCGAAAATATTTACATTATCAAAAAATGATTTTAGTAAACCCCTATTCATTTTTAAATACCTATCCAACAATATATCACATGTTAGGGTTGAAATGAAAAAAAAAAATCACTCCCCACTTTACGTATAGGGGAGGTACCCCAATAAAACATTTTTTTCCACTTTTTATTTTACCACTTTGTCGGCGTGATTGATATACATATTAGTACCAAATTTCAGCTTTCTAGTGCTAACGGTCACTGAGATTATCCGCGGACGGACGGACGGACGGACGGGCAGACATGGCGAAACTATAAGGGTTCCTAGTTGACTACGGAACCCTAAAAAAGACAAGAAAATGAAAAAATCAAAAAAATCTGATTTTAATAAAATAAATCCGATTTAAATCAAATTAATCGGATTATTATGATTTTTTTTTAAAATCATGATTTTTATCAACCCTGAATAAATGATATGAAATGAACTTTAAATAAATAAAACAATGTATGGCAGTGACAATGTAATATAGTAATATTAATAAAAAAAATGTCGCACATCAATGAATATTTCCCAAATGACAGGAAATAACTTCACATCAGAGCTGACAATATCCCCCGATTTTGGCAACTGACCACTACATTTATTATAGTATCAAGTGTGGCGAAAGAAATGGGGTGAAAAAACTGTTTCATCGCCAGGATCGAACCTGGGACCGCTGCGTAGCAGTCCATTGTTGGAACCACTAGACCAATTGGCCTAGTCGCATATTTTACGAAAATAAGGATATATTATTAGCACCTTGTAGTCAAAAACGTTATAATACCTACTTTAGACACGTTAATTATGAAGTTGTTTATGTTTTCAAATTGGGATGATTTATTGAACAACATTATACTGTTTTATTGTATGGTCACGCCATCTAGTGGCTCTGTTGAGAACTAAAACGGAACATGTGTTTATACAGCATCAAAACATAACGCAAGCATTAATCATATGTTCGAGTTCTGTTTATGTAAAATCGTGATGATTATGAACATCTTATAAATAGAGTTTGTGCGGAAAGAGAAGCGTCGTGGTTTTTCTGCCTATGAAGCTGGAGGTCCCGGGTTCGAATTCTGGTAAGGACATTTATTTGTGTGTTATGTGGTCTAAAGTATTTATCTATTATACACGGTAGGCTTGAGTAACAAGAAAGATCTTAACTACGCATTTCTGAGACCAAAAGAAGGAAAAAATATTATGTGACATTAGGTCAATTTCGCCATGTTCTATTTTTTTAAATGTTTTTTGCACATGAAAAGTAAATGTTATTAATAAAATGATCGCCTAAAACAAATTGTTTTTTTTTTTTGTAAAAATTGAGTTTCTGCTAAGTGTTCCTGGTCACTTTGATATCTGTCAATAAGGACGACGTGTAAACTATGCCCCATAGTGGTAACAAAACCATCAAAAAGTTGTTTTGTGCCGAGTTATAATAAAAAATGCATTTTTAAATTGGTATTAACTCTGAAACTAGGCGTATTCTAGAAAAGTTTATAGGGCATTTTAGTATCTAAATATGATCAGGAATACACTGTTAAAATCTTCCTAGTTATTAGGGCTCAGGTATATCGTCGTTTAGTACCCACAACACAAGCCTTATTGAGCTTACTGTGGGACTAAGGCGGTTTGTGTTAGATCAGGAGTTCCCAACCTTTTACCCTATGCGCCTCACCCAATGTTATGCTAAAACATTGGGCCCCTTGGGGGCTTAAAAGGGGAGTCTGGGGCCGTTCGCTGCGCCCATAATATTTATTGATATATTTAATCATAATAAAACCACTAACTCCATCAAGCACGTCGCCAGCGACCGCGTACACCTTGTCGTTCCACTCGCCCTTGTAGAGGGTCACCTCGTCGATCCCGAATATGTCATCTGGAAACAAACATATGTTGCTCAGCCTTTGTTATTTACATATTTCATGTGTTCTGCTCCTGCGGATTCAAACCCAGAACATAATATGTACATATAACAGCAAGGATGATTAAGACATGGATTAACAATGCCTATACAAAATCGCGTTCCCTTATTTCAGGCTAAAGCACTAGCGTCATCTATCGGTCACCACCAACACTAAATTCCTACTTAACCTTTCTGTTAAGCCCATTGGTTGACTGGTAGAGAATGCCTTATGGCATTAAGTCCGCCATTTGTACCATCTTATTTTGTGCAATTAAGATTAAATAAATAAATTCTAGTTTCTAATATTTTGTTCGGCGATTAACGCTGACAGAATAACTCGACTCCAGACTCAACAGATGGCGCTGTGGCACTCAGTACCGAAAACAGACGTACAGCCTGAAGGTTCGAGGAACGCGATTTTGTATAGGCATTGTCCATCCATGTCTTAATCATACTTGTATAACAGTAAGCTGTAATCCCAGTAATATTTTAAATATATTAAATTGTTTTCAGGGTTCCATACGCCAATAATAGAAAACGAAACCCTTACATGTAGTTATAGGTACACTCGTGCGTCTGCCTATTCATCAGGACTTGAGCTTGAGACTCAAACATGGCGGTTGTGTCTTGAGAATAGTTTTTTGTTCATTTTCGTAGTTCAGTGTGTAATATTGATAGCTTAATGTGCGGTGATCTAACGAAAAAGTATGCAGCTAATTAACAATTCCTCTCTAAACGCGTGTGTAACCACTGTATGTTTAGACAACTATGAATTGATTTGATCTATTCATCAGTCATATCATAGCCAATTTGAGTTCAAACTGTTGAAATTAGGTACACAGATGTAAGTCAGTAGCCAAAAAACGGACGCGCACCGTAAATGAATTTGTAACTTGGAGGCCATATTTTGGTTTGTATGATGAAATGACTTTAAATTAATTTGATTGATTACATAGGTACAGTCACTATACATAACTATGTAATTACTAATTATAATACGCATTTTCAGGTTAATTTGAATCATACACGCCAAAAAATGATCACCATGTTAATACTTATAGTGTGTCATAGTTTTATGCAGAAGTAAGGTATACACCTAATTCTGGATGTGCATATGATTGATTTGCTGTACCCTGCAATTGGCACCAGATTTCTCCATATATGGAATAATCTAGTGTGGCGTAATATGCAGGGATGAATGAGGTAAAGGGATAAAACTAATTTTCAATAACTAGCTCATATTGTGAAAGGTGATTAGGTACCTAAGTCATACTCAACAACTTTTTCTATGAGACCAACCCCGATATCCCAAAAAAATTTCGGCTTCCCCATAGAAAACGTCGACGTCTGACGGGCCGAAATGTATGAAACAGCCAAATAAAATTTGTAATTTCGAAGTTGGATTGTAAAAGTTGCTTAGTATGGTACTAAATCACCTCGCACAATATGGCTAGTTACTGAAAAAAACAACCTGTATAGTTGCAACTTTTTTTAAATGTCCCAATGAGATAAGCAACAGTCAAAGATTTTGCCAGATGGTGCTAGCACAGGCACAGAAGAGATAATAGTATTTCATACAGAATGACCACGCTCCGCCCCGCCCCGATTGGAATTACCTCACTCCGCGGCGGCCGTTTGGTAGGCCGGAGGTAGGCCGTCAGCTGGTCGGCAGCGCGTCGAAGAAACAACGCAAAATGTCGCCGTACAAGGTGTATTGTCATATTAATCAGTGTTTAGAAAGTAATTACATACAATAAGGAAACAAGTATTTTTTCGATCGAAATAACTATTGCTTTATCGTAAGTAGCACATGAATCCATGACGATATAATACATGATATGACGCGTATTCTTGTTGTTCAAAGTAGAAAAGACGTGTCATTGATGAAATTGATGAAGGATTTTGGCAGTTATTTTTATCTACCTATATTACTAACGGCCTCCTAGCAGGGGGGTTTCACTACGCAGTTTAGGTACATTTGGCCGGCGCGCCTCCCGGGGAGTCGTCTAGCAGTGGGCTGCCGCTCGGCTCGCACGATAGTCGTGTCACGTGGCGCTCGCGCAAAATTTAAAATACACAATGGCTTCGAAACCTATTTCGATCTAATCCGTATAAAATATGTATTTACGGATGTCTGAATAAACGGAAGAACAAGGAAGCGGAAATAACATTTTTAAATTCCGGACGATATTGAAAGGTCCCAAAGTCCTTACTTAGTAATAGTTAAAATAAACATCCTTAATTTATTGAATATCGGTTACCCAGAAATAATATTAGGAACTGACCCACATATTTTCAAAGGAATACGGCTGTGGCATACCTACTTCCGTGAGAATCAGACATAATCCCTATAAAAAATCTATCTCCGGATAAAAATTTCGTGTTTACATAATCAACGTTTGTAATTCCTACATATTTATCTAACAATAATAAATCAGTAGGTATAGGTACAAAAACTTGTCAAGTGCCAACCCCGTGCCGACGCTCACAGCTCGGTCATAAAACTGCGGCGCGCAAAGAAGATTCACGGTTCGTGCGCGGTTATAAGTTTCAATTTTGCTTGCAGGCGGCGAGTATAGGTATAATTTTATACCTAAATCTGACTTTTGTTAAGGAGTGAATTTTCTGTACGGTAGTACTATTAGTTATTCTGTGCTCCTAGCCTAGTCGGTAGTGACCCTGCCTACGAAACAGGAGGTCCCGGGTTCAAATCCTGGTCAGGGCATTTATTTGTGTGGTTATCACAGATATTTGTTCCTGAGTTATGGATGTTTCTATGTATTTAAGTATTTATATGTATATATCTATTATATATATCGTCGCCTAGTACCCACAACACAAGCCTTATTGAGCTTACCGTGGGACTAGGTTGATTTGTGTAAGATTGTCCCATAATATTTATTTAATATTTATTATTATTAATTATACTTGTTTACCAAAAATATTATAAGAAACAAAATGTGCGGCGTTGCCACTGCTGCACTGTTGCCAGCTCGCGCGCGCGTCTCGGCCGCGAGCCGCGACCTTGTCAGATTATAGAACGTAGACAAGAGGGTTTTACCGCGAAATTTGAAAATCAATATTTCGTTATCTGCATATAGTTCGCTCGTATTATGAGCGAGTGCGACAGAGAGGGAGGTAACTAAATTTCCATGTTCGCGGTGGGCCCGCAGTGGGGTTCGTTACAGGGACCGGTCCCGTATCCCCTTCGAGGGTTTTTGAAGGGGTTTTTCGTTCGGCTTTGCTAACCAAAGCCGTTCCCCTCTAAAACCCGTTCATAAGGCTTTTTAAGCGCTTTTTAATACGGATATCAGTATACTAAACGGATACTCGATACCCTTAGCTAAGCGCTTAAAAAGCCTTTCGAATTGCTTACCTCTTGAAGGGGTTTCCCTTAAAACGCTTATGCCATTTTTATCCTTCTGGTCATAAAAATAAGAGCAATATTTCAACGTGGAACTGAATGTGACTCGATGTTTTACCGCGCGGTTTGTCGGCACGCGCTTTGACGCCCTTTGATAATATGCCGCCTATGCCGCCATCACTTGCGATCGAAAATACCTTATCAAATCGTGATAAGGTCTGATTTTGTATGACAAAGGGTGCGTGCGTGTGTGTGTTGCGTCGTTTTGTTCCGTGTCCGTGTTGCGTTTGTTTATATTTTGACTTTTTCATTTCTGACGCGATCAGCAAAGGATCAGCAAGTGAATTAGAGAATTTAGAAAATTGCATTAATAGTTGTGCGCGTTAATTGTGTTTTTATATACGCATTAAGTACTTAGGTACACAATGCCACAATACATATATACCAATAGTATGGCTTCTTTATTCTTAAATTGTCAGACAGGGTATACGTACATACTTAATTAAAATGTTGAGTTAAAAAAACTTGATAAGTAGCGCATTAAGCATTTCTTCTTTACAGAACCACGCTTTTATAGTGGGGTTGTTTAGCGACATAAAAACGTCGAACCTCAAATTTTGATGCACAAGTATAAAATTTGGCACAGTTGTTTCTTGTCCCTAGACAAGCTGATTAAGATCGGTACCCCAAGGTACCGCCCCTTCTGGCGCCGGGGAGGGGGGGTTAAAATACCACTCCACCCGGCTTCATTAAAAAAATTCTAACTGTTCACGTTTAGCTAATAGGTCAAGTTTGGTATCAATTTCGGATAAAACGACCATTTAAAATTCGTTTCTGGTATTAAAAAATGCAATTTACTCAGTAATATTTTAAAAAACATATGAAAATCGAAAATCTCAACTATTTTTTTTTATATTCCAGTCATCATAAATATTAATTTGCTAGTTTTTTCATACACTAAAAATACAATATTAAAGCATATTTCATGTAGATACAAAAAAATATAACATTTAATAACCATTACTAACAGTAAATGGCATTTAAAAAAAATTGCGTCGTGCGTCGTGAAATTATTTTTACCGCCGTCGGCATCCGCGGTCAAAATATCTAAATAACGCACTGTAGATAGGTACCATGTAAACTTGTTATTTATTGAAATCGATTATATATATAACAAAGATAAAAACCGTACCTGAAGGAATGTGGCATTTCGTCAGAAAAGGGACCTTTATTATAGGATTTCAGTGCGCAACCTCTTTTTCTTGTGCTAAGCCAATTTATAATAAGAATAAAAAACTGTTACTTATTTAAATTTAAGAAATGTGGACTTCTGTTAAAAAGGTAACGTGGTGCTTATATTTGTATATTAGTATTGCTTAGCGTCAGTCATTATATAGCTTCAATAAGTCGCTTACCTGTCATACAAAATCATCACATATTTTTGGAGAATGCAATTGGCTTCTGCTATTGCTCCATCTTGAAGTAGTTTAAATTCTTGTGTGGCCGGGTTAAAGGCGTTCCGAGCTTCAAAGGCACTTTTCTTACCTCTTCCAATTCTTCCATTAAGTAAGGATACTGTGTCGCATCCAGTGAAGGCATGGAACACGAGCAAGACTGACGCTTTGTCAGGGCCTCATAAAAACAAAATAGAGTTTAGTTTGCGGAATGTATAGGCTATAAAATAATGTATGGCTATTATAACAAAATACTCTTACCTAAAAGAGTGGCATGCGATAAAATTGTGGTTTTTCCCTGTGCCAATATGAACCTACAATTCCTGTAGTTGAAGTAAGCGACCTATTGAAGAGTTCAAGCTACGACTACATATTGAAATTTAAACGTTTTTAATTTACTCATATTATTGCAGGCCGAGTCTCTGCTCAACACTAAATGAATGCCGGAAGTACTTCTTCTTCTTCTATCTAGCGTTATCCCGGCTACTGCCGGGGTCCGCTTTCCTGCTCGCTTTCCTCCACTTTGCGCGGTCCTGGGCATCTTCTTTTACGAGCCCGTTTTCACACATCTCGGCCTCCACGACATCAGCCAGCGCTTCTTTGGTCTTCCGCGGCCGCGTCGAAGGCCGTCCAGGGCTAGATCAAGGCATATGATCCCTATGTAGTCTGGTGGCCTGCGAGAGATGTGACCGAACCAACGAAGGCGACATTCTTGGAGCTTCTCCGCTACGTCACGAACTGCGAGGCTGCCGCGTATGTACTCATTACGAATGCGATCAGCACGTGTAACGTCGCACATCCACCGCAGCATCTTCATTTCTGTAACGCAAAGCTCCTGAATATGCCTTCCAAGAAACGGCCACGTCTCGCTTCCGTATATTAAGACCGGTCGGATGATGCACTTGTACACCTAGCCCCTCAGTCTTAGCGGAATTCTGCGATTGCAGATAACCTCCTCCTCCTGTGACCTCTCGCTATTTAGACCAAGCTGCGCTGATTCGGGCTCGGATGTCGTAGTCAATGGACCCGGACTTATGCAGTACGGATCCCAGGTACTTAAACTTGTCCGTTTTCACGGAAAGTTCGTTACCTATTTTGATAGGAACGGGATCAGTACTTCCGCAGGCCATGTATGCGGTCTTCGAAACATTTAGCTTTAGACCACCGTTCTCTAGCGATCCCTTCCATAGGTTCACCTTTCGCTCTAGTTCCTGTTTGTCCTCGTCCGTCAGTGCAATGTCATCTGCATACATGAGCAGCCTCGGCGGCAGGTCCTGGATTTCCGCCGTAACAGCATCAAGCACAACACTATACAGAAAAGGACTAAGGGCCGAGCCTTGGTGCATGCTAACTGATCGGGAAGGGTTTAGTGTCGCCAACAGCGGCCCTCACTAGAGAAACCGAGTTACGGTACATATCCCGGATAATGTCAACATAGACTTGTGGCACGTTCTTCACCTTTAGTGACCACCAGATCATCTGACGAGGGATGCAATCGAAAGCCTTTTGCAGGTCAAGAAATGCCATGTAAAGTGGCCTAATGCCGGAAATATTTATTTACGAAAAAAGATCGTCAGTATGTCTTTGTGGAGGGCACTATGATGAAACACAATATGTATAATTAAATAATTAAATTGTAGTCAACTCTCTTATTATTTTTATGCTTTATTTTGCGTTTCCTGTTGAAGTGTGACTGTCCACAATCTGTGAACGACGCTTCCGAAGTTACTTTGGCCATATAGTGAGAAGCGAGGACGAAAGTTTGGTAGGTCACAGGGCCGTTCACCAGCACGATGGACTGACCAACTCAAAGATGAGGAACCCTCTTAGAAGTTCTACGATGTGGTAAGGAAAGCGATGGACCGAAATCGATGGCGAGAGTGTGTTCGTGCCAATCGTGCCCTAACAAAACCCACCAAACACGATCATCTGTCATGATGGATGCGACCAAGAAGAAGAATGCGTTTCTTGAGAATACGCGGAAAATATATAATGACTGACGCTAGGCAATACTATTATACAAATATGAGCACCAATATTTTTACGTTACCTTTTTAACGGAAGTACACATTTCTTAAACTTAAATAAGTAACGGTTTTTTATTCTTATTATAAATTGTCTTATTTTAGCACAAGGAAAAAAGGTTGCGCACTCAAATCTTATACTAAAAATCCCTTTTCTGACGGAATGCCACATTCCTTCAGGTACGGTTTTTATCTTTGTTATATAAATAATCGATTTCAATAAATAACAAGGTTACATGGTACCTATCCACAGTGCGTTATTTGGATATTTTGACCGCGGATGCCGACGGCGGTAAAAATAATTTCACGACGCGCGACGCAATTTTTTTTTAATGCCATTTACTGTTAGTAAAGGTTCTCAAATGTTATACTTTTTTGTGTCTACATAGAATATGCTTCAATATTGTATTTTTTGTGTATGAAAATAACTAGCAAATTAATATATATGATGACTGGAATATGAAAATATTAGCTGAGATTTTCGTTTTTCGTATGTTTTTTTTTTAAATATTACACAGTAAATTACATTTTTTAATACCAGAAACGAAATCTACGTGGTCGTTTTATCTGAAATCGATACCAAACTTGACCTATTAGCTAAACGTTAACAGTTAGAATTTTTTGAATGAAGCCGGGTGGAGTGGTATTTTAACCCCCCCTCCCCGGTGCCAGAAGGGGGGGTACCTTGGGGTACCGATCTTAATCAGCTTGTCTGGGGACAAGAAACAACTGTGCCAAATTTTATACTTGTGCATCAAAATTTGAGGTTGTGCACTTAACACCCCTACTATCCCGGGCAGGCGTATGGCAGTGGGCTGCCGCTCGGCTCGCACGATAGTCGTGTCACGTGGCGTTCGCGCAAAATTGAAAATACACAATGGCTTCGAAAATCTTGATCTAATCCGTACAAAAGATGTCTTTACGGATGTCTGAATAAACGGAAGAACAAGGAAGCAGAAATAACATTTTTAAATTCCGGACGATATTGAAGGTCCCGCAGTTCCCGCACTTACTTAGTAATAGTTAAAATTAACATCCTTAATTTATTGAAAATTGTTGCCCAAAAACAATATTAGGAACTGACCGATATATTTTCAAAGGAATACGGCTGTGGCATACCTACTTCCGTGAGAATCAGACATAATCTCTATAAAAAAATTCTATCTCCGGATAAAAAATTATGTTTACAGAATCAACGTTTGTAATTCCTACATATTTATCTTAAAAATAATAAATCAGTAGGTATAGGTACAAAAACTTGTCAAGTGACAGCCCCGTGCCGACGCTCACAGCTCGGTCATAATACTGCGGCGTACAAAGAAGATTCACGCGGTTGGTTATAAGTTTCAATTTTGCTTGCAGGCGGCGAGTATAGGTATAATTTTATACCTAAATCTGAGTTTTGTGAAGGAGTGCATTTTCTGTACGGTAGTACTATTAGTTATCCTGTGGGAATAGTTATCACGCACTTTGTTAAAGGTACACAAATATATACAAAAAAAATTTCGATGTGAGTGTTTTTCTTTGATACACGCGAGCAACGCTAAGGTTCACAATTAATAGGCAATTCACGACCTTCACGTACCTGCAATAGACAGCGACAAAAAAATATGCCCCACCTAACGAAATCAGACCGAAGTAGGTACTTATAAATCTCAAGGTAAGGGAAATAAAGGGATACCCGTTCCAAAAGCTAAGCAAGTCTTGTCGGCTATCGAATATACAACTAAGCCGTTCCCAGAGCTTATTACTAGAAAGGGAAACCCCTTCCTACAGTTATGTAGCCGCGTAAGGGAAACCCCTTCCTACAGCTCAGCAAAATGAATGGGAAAGCAATTCAAACGGTGAGCAAGTCGTTTGGGCTATTCAACGAAAGGGGAAAGCCGTTGAAAGGCTTTTGTCTGGGAAGGGGTTGACCGGTCCCTGGTTCGTTAGCTCTCGTCAAAACGTCCAATTATTGGAGTAGCCAGGCCTATAACTCTTCTTTCGTTCCATCGTCTATTTGCATCACTCTCTTTCGAATAGGCGAGAACGATAGAGACGGAGATGCAATGTGAAATAGATACTTATTTATTTTTAATATAACCTTACTTAAATTACAAAATAATTTATTCAAATCAGCAAAAACAATAAACAAAACTCTTACATTATGACTAATCTACTTAAAAAGTCCCCCACGAGCTGTCCCCGGTGCAAAAGTTCCCATCACGCTTGCCGCGTTACCACGTTGAATGGCTATGGACAACCTGGACTATGGACTACTTAAATTTATCATATTTGATTCTTTTTTACGAATTACGAACAATGGCAAGTGGCTCACCAATCCAGGTTCGTGACTGTACATAACCGTTGTCATTTTACGCCTTTAGTCCACCTACGCATTCGCATGCGAAACAGTACCGACAAGGACACGACTATCTCAACTCGCTGTAGAGTGAGTGAGACGTTACGACATCGACAGCGGAAAGTAGAAAAATAATTGAATGACAGCCCTGAGAATATACGCACACATTGAAGCGTGTACAGACGTGCTGTGTACACATAGGCGCTCAAAACAGCTTTTGTAGTACGGCGTGTCCGCCCTGTGGCACAGGTTTTACCTGTCACTAGTTTTGTTCTATGGAATTCATCTTAAAGTGCAAGCAGGCCAAAAAATAAAACTAGAATTTGATCCACATAGTTCAGGATACAATTAGGATTGTCAGGTAAACCCTATGCTGGCGCAATCTGTAAATATTTTCGATCGCCCAACCCCATTGCATTAAGAGCCCCTTAGTAGTTTTTATCTTAATATTTCCCGTTTACGAGATTGTCAACTGTTAACTTAGAAAAGCGGAAAGGGAAAGAAAGCAGTATGAAATATCTCACATTGGAAACTATAAATATAAGGCGCGTCACATATTTGAGCGTAATTCAGCTATCAAAGACAAAAAAGGGGAGAAATACAACATCCGCCGGAATTTCGTCTATGGCCTCAAATATCAAAATATAGCCACCATAGACAAATTTCCGCTTTCCAGCAGATTTTTGTCTATTATAATGTCTAAATCCCGCTCGTTTGTTCTGCGCCTAAACTGCTTATTGACGGTAAAACAAGGATGACAATATACTCTAGACGGGTCGTTAACGATTGAGTGATTTAAATAAACTATATATTTTGATTCAACTCACTGAAGATTTAACTCGCTCAGTAACTCTATCTCAGTGATTACTATGATAGCTGCTAGCTCTTTCTCACTCATGTTTCGAATGAGCCGGCCGAGTCAAACGAGTGACACGTGATTGAGGCGAATATGCGAAGAGATCCACTGAGCGAAATGAGCGAAACGTGTGATAGGGCATGCCCTAAAGATGCCCCAGTTTTGGCCACTTTAAGGAGAGTTTGTCTATTCAAACGTCCGTCATTTTGTGTCAATAAGGAAATATGACACTCTTTATGTACTGAATCATTGAAAATATATTACTTTATTTATATGAATCTCCACTGTTACGATTCTGACATTAGTTCTTATGGTCTTCTTTAATGAAATGTCAGAAAAAGGCCCAGGAGCCAGTTTTGGCCAATTTTTTCCATGGCTCCTCACAACTGATACATGACAGTGCCATCTGTGCTGCTTTAAATTACTCTTTTATTAACTATAAACCATAGACCTGTACATTTGTCTACACTTAAATAAAGTTGAAAATGGCCAAAACAGCCACAACCGTGGCATCCGCCCTACATATCTCCGCGAGCGACAGATATGAATCAATCTTTTCATTTCAGTGAAGCGTTTTGCAAATCTGTAGGTAATATACTCACTATACTCCTCAGCATTGGTTGTAGGCGGGTCTTGTAGGAACGAGCACGTAAACCCGAGCGTGGTGTCGCCGCGAACGATGTCCACCTCGAACTGTGGCTTGGAGCGCATCTCGGCGAACTCCTGCTTCTCCGGCTGAACGTCTCCCTCGCCGAAGTCATCGGAGTCGACGGTGTGGTTCACGTTGAATGTGACGTTTATTCTGGAAATATTGGGTAAACAGTTCAAGAACTACGCATACTACGGTGTAACTGGTGTGAGGGTAATTTTATTTTATCGTATGGCTACATGCAAGGATGATATAGACATGGATGGACAATACCCATATAAAATCGCGTTCCCTTATTTCAGGTTAAAGCACTAGCGTCATCTATCAGTCACACCAGACACTAAACTGCCACTTAGTACCGAAAACAGACGTATAGCCTGAACGCGATTTTGTATAGGCATTGTCAATCCATGTCTTAATCATCCTTGATGCCTATACAAAATTGCATTCCTCGAACCTTCAGGCTATACGTCTGTTTTCGGTACGAAGTGCCATAGCGCCATCTGTCGAGTCTGGAGTCGAGTTATTCTGTCAGCATTAAGAGACAAACAAAGTATTAGAAACTAGGATTTAGTGTCTGGTGTGACCGATAGATGACCCTATAGCTCACCAAACGAAGACGCTTAACTGCCTGATAGGGGAAATAATTCGTGTATAGCTGAATTTTGGTGTAGTTGTAGATAAAGGTATTTTACACAACATACTAAAAGTACCGATGGATGGGGGCGCCGCTAGCGGAGAGGGGGGGTGTAAAGGTCCCTTATTTTGGTTTTTCGTAAATGACTCGGAAACGGTGGCTCATACGAAAAAATGTTCTATCGCTTAATTAATTCACATATAATTTCCTATAAAAAAGATTCTTTGCACTTTTTTGCTGGGATCAATGTTTAATGAGATATCGAGGAAATACGATAAACACTTTTTTAAACTTTCGGAGCTAATATTTACGAAAGTATTAGTTTTATCCAAAAATAGTTGTAGAATACTCTTTTTTTTTTTAAAAGACCTATCCAACGATATCCCACACATTAGGGTTGGAGTATAAAATATATTTACCCCCCACCATGTGTACGGGAGGTACCCGAAAAAATAATATTTTTTCAGATTTTGTTTTAAAACTTTGCCGGCGTGAATAAAACACATACTCATACGATTTTTTTATTTTCTAGTACATACTAACCATCACTGAGCAAGCTGCTCACCCTGCTACCTCACTTCTTACCCTTATAGTTTCCCCATGTCCGTCTGACCCCATCTATCCGTCTAGACGTCTAGTACTAACCATCACTAAGCAAAGCCGTGGACGGACAGACGGGGACAGACGGACATGCCGAAACTATAAGGGTAGGCAGCCTGCTCACCCTGCTCAGTGATGGCTGGTACTATACAAGTGAAATTTCGTATGAGTATGTGTTTTAATTACGCACACAAAGTTTTAAAATAAAATGTGAAAAAATATAATTTTTTCGGGTACCTCCCGTACACATGGAGTAGGGTAAATTTTTTTTTTACTCCAACCCTAATGTGTGGGATATCGTTGGATAGGTATTTTAAAACAAATGAGGGTACTCTGAATCAATTTTTGAATAAAACTAATACTTTCGTAAATATTAGCTCCGAAAGTTTAAAAAAGTGTTTATCGTATTTCCTCGATATCTCATTAAACATTGATCCCAGCAAAAAAGTGCAAAGAATATTTTTATGTGAATGAATTAAGCAATAGAACATTTTTTCGTATGAGCCACCGTTACCGAGTTATTTACGAAAAATCAAAATAAGGGACCTTTGCACCCCCTCCGCCCCGCTAGCGGCGCCCCCATCCACCGGTACTATTAGTATGTTGTGTAAGATACCTTTGCCTACAACTACACCAAAATTTGGCTATACACGAATTATTTCCTCTAAGTTTTCCTTCATTTGGTGGGCTACTAGTGCTTTAACCTGAAATAAGTCAAATAAGGGAACACGATTTTGTATGGATATTGTCAATCCATGTCTATATCATCCTTGGCTACATGTCACTGGATAGAGATAGGCATTTCTTCTCTAGGGCAGCAGTAAGGGTAATAGAATGACGAGTTTACACAGAGCACAGGAATAAAATCCAAATTCACATCAAAACATTGTTTTGATGCACATTCAGATTTTTTCTCTGCACAAGTATCACATACAGACACTTCCTGAGCAACCGAGTGGTATGGTCCTGGAATAAACTACCAGAGGACGTGGTATCAGCTCGTAGTGTCAACCAATTCAAGAACAGATTAGTCAAGCACTTATACATTACTCGCCATTGATCATTTGTCGTGTTAACTGGATACAGGCAAAATCAGTTGTACAACTGCCTGCCTGCTTATAAATAAATAAATAAGTCAGTATTTTTGGATAAGCAGAATATTTATTTAATTACGACAGTGGCAAACAGTAGCATACGGCCCGCCTGACGGTAAGCAGCTAACATAGCCCATGGACGCCTGCAACCCCAGAGGTGTCAAATGCGCGTTGCTGACCCTTTACAAAAAGGAGAATTCACTGTGTTGACGGCTAAAGGAACAAGAGGGCCCCTCATCGTCAACACACTGGGTCCTCTTTGAGCTCTTTGGAACCAATAGGGATATTGAACTTGGCTTGAATAAAGGGAATAAAATTTAGTTGATAGCATGCAAAATGATCAATAGAACCAAATAAAAAATTAAAAATTCTATTGAAATGGTTCAAAGATATCATAATTGTATGATCTTTTAAGTACGAAATTTAAAAAAATTGACACCATTCGATTTTTAAGATTTTACTGTAAAATAGATTGTATGGCAACCATATACATAAGCGCAACATTTTACTGTAAAAATAGCACAAAAGGGCAACTAGCAAAAGCTAGTTTTTCCCTACTTTAAGCAGGGTGACTATTTGATTGTGACATCACTTTTGCACATCATTTTGTTAGTGGAGCGTTTTGAGAAACAAATGCAAATCTCAGACTTTAAAAAGTCTCATTTCTGACTTTTGTGTCGCTTTCACGCAATTGGCCTCATATAGACATTTGATCCTCACAACAAAATAAATTGATTGCTACATGAAAAAAAATCATCATGCCTATTATACTTACACCTCATCTTTAAGTGTCTTGGAGAGCACGACTTCGGCACCATCACCCTTGACTTTGAAGCCGTCTACCTCTGCGGGCAGCGTTTTCAGCTTCTGTGCCTTCCTCTCTGCCACAATCTCTTCTGTGAGGAACTCCACCAGTTCTCGCTCCCCTGTACATTTACAGAAAGTTAAAAAAGGGACCTAGTAATTCATGCCATGTATTCTACACACAATTTACATTTATACTATTTTATTTATGTTTAGGAATACCGGGAAAGTAATAAGTGAGATTCAAATGAATTCGTAATTAAAATTTTAAGGTATTATTACAATAAATCAAGATATTCAAATGATACAACTTAAACCCAATGCACTGTAGAAAATTTATGATATTTTTATATAGCTTATTACTCTTATTAGAAATTAGGAGGATGGAAATACTTTGTTCAATGTACTCAATTTACTGGTGGTAACACTAACACCTCACTTACCAGGACTATGGAGGGATAGGGTAAAAGGACTAACCTAAAGGCCCATTCTTGCTAGTAGTTTCGCGTCCAAAGTCTTCTAAAACCAGTGAAAAATATTAGGAAGGGAACAGGGGAAGGGGTAGTAGGGATGAGTAAAGTGAAGTTATGCATGGTGCAATAGACATAACCTCAAAATAATTCGAAAATACCTTTCGTGTGTAGGGCTTTCAGACCGCATCCGCAGCTGCATGTGTTGGAATGGTTATGGAGCAGGCTGGTGACCGCTGGCCCGTCCATCCTCTTTGAGCAGCTCATGTGCCATATTCCTCTAGTAAAATCACGCTTCACGGGGGCCTGTGCTCGGCTCACTAGCGCACTCGCTAAGCTTGTGTTTTTAACGCAACCCTGGATGACCCTGTGTGCTGATCTGACTAAGCCGCTCATTTTCAGTAATATTTTCTAGCAGATCACAAGATAATTATAATGGAATTTTCGAAAAAAATGTCACACAGAATGGAATAGAGATACAGACAGCGACAGCGCAACGCCGGTCTGAGAAAATATTGCCAGAAGTGAAAAAAAAAAAACTTTTTAAATATTCAAAGTTAAAAAACTCCAGACACTATCAGTAATAGTAATACCCGGCCTTTTTTGTGTATATGAAGGACGAGAAGGACGGGTACAGAAATAATGATACCACGATTTTTTTTAATACCACGACGGTGGCAAACAAGCATACGGCCCGCCTGATGGTAAGCAGTTACCGTAGCCTATGGACGCCTGCAACCCCAGAGGATTAACATGCGCGTTGCCTACCATTTAAGAATCTATACACTCCTTTTTTCAAGATTGTGATGATCCTGATAATGTCTGGACCCCTTAATGGTCATGAAGAATACTAGCGATACTAAGTAGCTGAAATAGCAAACGGTGCCATGCTCGGTATGTCATTGGCGCCATGTGGTCGTTTGACTTGACATTGACAGTTATGAAAGTTTGAGATTTACAACTTCTTTCAAAATCTGCACCATCCGGCACCATCTCTGGGTTAAAAATCGTGTTGATTATTGTTATTTTTCCTAAAATTTACTCAATATGACAAAGAAACGCAAGTTTAACCCTAAAGCTACTGAACCACAAAAACACGCACCAGTGGAAGTTATCGTAGAAGATGTTACCAACCATCCAATGTGTCTTCACGGCCCCACACTGTTGTTTTCGTCTGAGAAGGGCCGATATTTCGCGTGCGCCTCATGCAGAGACAAGAGAGAATGCACCGTACACATTGAGGAAGACGAGTGGAAGAAGGAAGGCGTCCGGAAACGTAATGAGAAATATTACAACATGATTCCTAAGATTGATAAAGCGGCGGCTTGGAGTAACTTGAATCAGGTTAGTTTCAGCAAAGATAATGTATAAATAGTGAGGCACAGTTTAAGAAATTTTGATAGTTTTACTAGATGGCGCAGTAGGGCCCTATACATTATGCGGTAACTCCTCAAAGCAAGAATTTAACTAGCAACCGCACACGCGTACTACCGTAAGGGTAAGTCATAGATGACAATAAAAACAATTCTACAGCACAAAACGAAACAATTTACTTTCGTTTTCCTTAGCCGACACAACTTTCTAAGAAAAATATCAGGTTTTCCGTAGTAAACACAGAAATTCTTGAATATATCGCGAATTATATCTGTTTGTGACCCTCCACTGCTTTAAGTAATGGTGTGGAGGGTAACAATAAAGGGTGAGTCTATGACAAGTACCAATAATAATAGCACCTTCTCTGTTGTACCTGTAAGTGTAATAAGACCATCCAGTTCGATCTTGGTATTGTTATTAACATGACAGGTCTATGGCTAGTATGTCTATGGGTAACTCTGAAGCGCCATCTGAACCAGAGTTGCCACATAATGTATAAGGCCGTACCTCTATTTATACATTCTCTTTGGTTTTAGTTTCTTGAGCAGATTTATGCTGTGTAATGCGGCCGAACAGGCCTTATACTAAACTAGCAAGTACTTAACCGGAAGACTTGTTTGTACCACAGAAAATACATTAAGATCCTCTCAAAAATTGCTCCTAAAAGTGCCATCTTCATCTTCCAAATTTTATAATTGCTCATTTACGTTCCAGGCCGTTCGTTTGTGGAATTCTCTCCCTCTCAACATAAAACGCGCGCAATCTATTGGTAGCTTTAAATCGCAACTTAAGGAATACTATTTATCTCTTCCTTAGGTTTTTAAGTTGACACTGTTGTTTCTTACTGTGTGTATTATATATGTATATATGTACGTATATGTATGTTTATTTTGTATTTATTTAAGTATGTATATTCATATGAATGTGCTGTGTTATCTATTTCGTCTCTTCTGTTTCTATGCACCACCTACTGCTTATTGTTTTTCTCTAGTCTCCACTACCCAAAGGTTGTCTGGAAGAAATCGCTCATTAGCGATAAGACCGCCTGTTGTTACCTCTACCTAAATTTATCTAATTGTAAAATTTGTGCTTGTAACTGTATGAGGTGTGCAATAAAGAGTATTTATTATTATTATTAATATTATTAAGCTAGAAGCCACAAATGCTTGTACTATGTCTGTTATTTATTTGCATTTGGACAAATTACATATGTACTCATAAAGTTCCAAATGTCAGACATTCATCGCTAATATAAAAAGGCATGTATTTAACGAGGCAGCTAAAGAATTGTATTTGGGTAGCTATAAGAAATAAAAAATTGGTACTAAAATTCAGGCACATATCTAGACTTGGTTTGGGGGGGATATTCATTGAAAATTGAAATGGTTATGAATTGAAATAACTAAAATAAGGTTCTTTTAAAATATTTACAAAGCAATTAAAGTAAATTAAATACTCAATATTAGTAAACGGGCAATTTCGTGTCAGTCCACATATAATGGAGGGTTCCGTACCTTCAAGGGAATAAGAACCAAACTAATACCAAAAGGTTGTATCTGACCCAATGGAACAAGCTTTTTGGAGATAGTTCAAAAATGGCTGAACCCATAATATTCAAAACAGTTTTCGTAGAAAGTATTTGATAAGGCGCATCTTCTAAAAAAAATTCATGGTTTTTGGACTTACGGTTCACAATTTTTCTGACTTTTGAAGCGATTATTTCTGAAAAAATTCTTTAGGTGGGTGCACACCTGACGCACCGCCTCGCGAGGAAATTGCCGGGACAGGTAGCTCGGCTAGTGTAGACGTGCCTCGGCCAAGGCAAACGCACGCGCAATGCCTCGGGCGAGGCACGTCCACACTAGCACTTCTTACACTTTTTTTTGCAATTTAACTATATAACTAAATATGGCATACAAAATACACCTTATATCTAATTTTTTTTAAGATATGCCTTATAGTTTCCGAGTAAACTGGCTGTGACATACGGACATGACGATACTATAAGGGTTCCGTTTTTGCTACGGAACCCTAAAAAGCATTGTTGAATTTTGTCTGACACATTATCAATAGAGTTGAAAGCTACAATGGCCAGAAAAGTGTTAGGTTTTTTTTTAATAAAATGAAACAAGCAGACACATTGTTGCCAACCGGGTTATCTAACCAACATGCATAACGGTTGTGCGGACAGCAGGCGCGGATCCAGGATTTCGTTCAAGGGGGGGCACTTCCCTTCACAAAAAATCTCGCAGTCCGCACCTATGGGCCCCGTAGTATACGAGGATTGCGTTTCAGGATTGCCCCTGTTGCCCCCCCCCCTGTATCCGCGCCTGGTGGACAGACAATATAAAATAAAAATAAATAAATGTTTATTCAGGCAACAACTTGCACTTATTTTAACATCAGTACTTCTGCCAATGCAGTGAGGTTTGTTGGTATACGACAAAATTTCTATAACTAACGTAAGTTGATTCATTTGATTCATAATTATCCTAACTAAATGCCTGACACACGAATATAAATGAACCGAAGAAACTTACGTAAGTATATCCGCCGACAGCATTAAATTTTTTTCATAAGGAATTGACTTCCGCTCATAACTGAATAAGAGTGTTTGTGAGTGATCAATTTTTGGTTAAAAGACACATCTATGTTTTAAATTTAGTACATTATTATTGCATTACTATCTGCCAAACAAATTTATTTTATTATTAAGTACAGCGGGAATTCTATTTTGGAGATGTTGTAGGCCATTTGTCCCGCTACTGGCACTGTCCGCGCTACCGGCACAATGACCCTATGGTTTGCAACGTTTTATTATATTTTCTAAAGTTCCCCCTTAAAGCGCCAGGGGACCTACAACCAAGGATGATATAGCCTACAACCTACAAATTTTCAGGTCAATCGATCTAGCAATTTCGGAGCAAATAGGTTTCGTGACAAGACAGAATAGCACAGGCTTCCTTTTTTCCATTTTGGTACGGAACCCTAAAAATATTCCAGTTACCTGAAATTTTACTGCTACCTTAAAATTACAATGATACCTCCAATTGATAACTCAAAATGGTTAGTTAGGTAATAATAAATAGCTGGCAATAAATATTTAAAACATGCCTGCTTTGAATAATAGATGCCAAGTTAATATTTTTGATGCCGACCTTTTATTTCAACTTCTCTGTTTATTTTTTAGTCAGATATGTTTTGCTGCCCTTTTTCAATAATATGATGCCTAATGTTTGAGGCTTATTAAAATTTATTGTCGCTAAAATATTAATACGCAGCCAATTTATATTATTTTCTGCCTTAGAAAAGCTGCCGTTTCATATTTTAGATGCCCGAAAAATTAAAAGCGATATAAAAAGGGTCTTGCAAGAATTCATCCAAAAATGTTGGCGAAGTAAAATGTGATATTTCCTTTCAAATTGCTACTTATCAAGTAAATGTCATAAAAATTTGCGTTCCATGCTTTTTTAAAGAAAAAAAGGAACCCGTTTACTTTTTCTTCAGGATCACTTTGTTGTCTGTCTGTCTGTTTGTCTGACAAAACCCTTTTTCTCAGGAAGGCACATGGAGGTATCAAGTTGAAATTAGCATCAAATATTTAAACTTTTTTATGCAGATCCTTAAAGTTGTAAAACATCAAACTTCTAAGTAACCAATCAAAAAATTGGCCATTTTTTAAGTTAGTTTTTTTTTTGGCAAATTTTATGTAAATTTGACTGAGAATCAAGAGCTTTTTTAATCCTAGTAGGACAAAAAAAGTGTCCTAAAATTTTCATATATTTTTCGTTACTTACGAACTTACGTTACTTAAGAAGACTATGGAATAATGGCAATGAAATAGGGCAAAAACTTGGGACACTTTTTTATCCTAATGGGATCGGAAGAGCTTGCGATTCTGAGTTAAAATCACCAAAAAATTAATAATTGTACTTTAAATAAAATGACCCAAAAGGGTTTCTTCGATCGATTTTTTTCTCCAGGTAGCAGCACAGTGGCGAGAGGTCTAGCTGTCATAATTCACCAATCATGTTTAAAATAAAATGACTTTCTCCCTTAGTATAAATGGGATTTCTGCCAATGACGACGTTTTACACATTTTTATTGAATAAAATAACATATAGGCAACGTTGTTTGATCGAGACCCCGGATAACCGTTAGTTCAACTAAAAGGTGGTTACGCGCGTTTTGAGACTAATTTTTCATTAGCTGTACACTTGTTCGTTAGATCACTGAACAATAAACTATCAATATTACACACTGAACTACGTAAATTAACAAAAAAATATTCTCAAGACGTCGTCGCCACCTTGAGCTCACACGATTATCATGTTTAATTTTTATTATAAGTTAGTGGATTTTGACAGCTGCTGTCAAAAATACCTCTCGCCGTGGTGCTACCACCTGGTGAAAAAATCGGTTGAAGAAACCTTCATTGAGCCTTTTTTTCTAAGACTTGGCAAGGGAATCAAAACCTGTAGGTGTAGGGTACTATGGGAAGTACACTACACCTACAGGCTACCCTACACCCTAGTCCTAGAATCATAAAATTTGACAAAAGGGAGGGTAATTCTTACTTAGATTTGTTTTTTAATTAAAAGGAAATAAATAAATATTTTTTAGCAATGTTCGGTGATTGATAATATGGATCATGATTCGGTGATGTACGGAGCCCTCAAGCACGAGCGCAACTTGCACTTATTGGGTGATGAATTTGATGATTAGTTCTTACCTAGTATCATATCTTACAAATACATACAAATGAACTAATAGGCATTGTTCACAATTGTTGTGACGTATTTGTTTTGAGTTTGCAGTATAAATAGTCTGTCTAGACCACAATTGCTGTAGTCGAGCACTTGAAGAGCTACACAAGCGTTGGCTTTAACTATTTACGCATAAAAATGAAAGTTATTATTATAATCATTTCATTGATCTATTTAAGAAAAGTTGAAAGCTCTTGCTGCTTTAGTACCCAAGTTATATTTGAACCATCTAAAAATGGAAGCGATTGCAATACGCTAGTCCCGTTTGCCCAAAGACATACGCAATTTACTTTTACCTATCCTGTAAGGATGGTAGTCGGACAGTGCGCGGTAAAGGTGTGTAATGATGGGTACCCTGTCAGCGGTACTTATTGCGGAAAAGGACCATGTAATTTTTTGGGATGCAACTGCAAAGGAGGGTGTATTACTGGAAATCCTGTATATCCAACGGATGCTGAGAGGAATTTCTTGGATTATTATTCACCCACTTCAACCACAACTACTACCACCACCACCGAATCCATCACCAGCACCACTGTCGCTACTAGTCCTGTACCGAATGTACCTATGCAACTGGATTGGTGGGACGAAAATGTGGCCGACGAATAAGCCGCTTTTTATGGCGAATGTCTTCGCCGGAGTGAGACGCCATATTAAAATATGCTTTGGGAGTGACGGGAGCGACCTGAATCGGCGAGATTGGAGCAGAAGTAAAATTTCATTGATTTTGAGTGAAAAAATACACTGTGATGTGATTTTCTCTACATCAAGTTATTTATGATCGAAATTAAATGAGTTAAAAGTGCGTTGTGGAACATTTATTGGGTCATGCAAGTAGTTATTGCGTGCGTTCGAATTTCAAACCCCCCCCCAATATAAGCAAACCTTTAACCCATGCTTACGTAAGCAAATCTGGATAATTCGCGTAAAAATTGGCTAACTTTGGTAATTTGGCTGTAATCAGGTTTCCTGGCTGTCAGCAGGACAGACTGCGCCTAGTGTAGTAACCAGGCAAACCGGAATGGCAACAAACCAAATCTTGCAGTTTTCATATGTAAAATTATATATCTTTAAGTATCTATCTAGAACTTGTCAAGGTAATTACTACAGTACGCGAACAATTTTGAGCTTCCCTTAAAAAGGCGTTCCACGTGGCAACACATCTCGGCACTCGTGCTCGTGAAGTAATTACACATTTTCCGCCCTTGCATCGAAATGTTATTATTTATTTAAGAGCCAAGAGTGTCCCACTGCTGGGCAAAGGCCTCCCTCTCCTTTGTCCACGTATCCCGGCCTTGAACAGTCCCCCATCAGTCAGCACGAAAGGCATCACGTTTGGCTCTCCATCGTTTCCTCGGTCTGCACTCTGCCCTGACGCCGGGTTCTGTGTTGTGGGGCCCACCTGGTGGTTGTTTTAGCCCATAAGTCTTCCGGCATACGGCAGACGTGTCCAGCCCAGTCCCATTTTAATTTTCCCGCTGTTTGGGCTACATCAGCTATCTTTGTTTTGGAACGTAGTATTATATCGAATTGTATTATGTATAGGTTATTGTCCTGTGCGATTACGAAGTCGTTTACTTTCGGTTTATGGCTGGTTTGTTATTGTTATATTATAAATATAAATTATTAGTACCTACGTATTTGTTTTATTTATTTTAAACTACCTTTTGCCCGCGGCTTCGCTCGCGTTAAATTCGGGGTAACAATCCATACAAACTTCCACCCCCCACTTTAGGGAAGTGGGGGGTTAGAAAGAGACAAAAGGTAGCCTATGTCACTCTCCATCCCTTCAACTATCTCCACTTAAAAAATCACGTCAATTCGTCGCCCTGTTTTGCCGTGAAAGACGGACAAACAAACAAACAAACACGTACACTTTCCCATTTATAATATTAGTATGGATTAATTTAGTGTAGGGTTTCCTGAACTAACAGTTACTTCTACATTAGGCAGTGACTATTACTGGAGTATCAAATTTAATGACCTGCCGCAAACTTGCGGAGCGGAGATATCATAAGATTTATAGTGGGAATACCCCAATATGTTTTTTTTGCAATTTAAATCACAATGAGGGGTTAAATTTTGATGCTCTGAGACTAACCTCGTAGCATCACGGAGGAGATCTCTCCGGAGCACCGAGGAGCACGCTAGAGGATGCCGCGGCATCCCGCGGGATACGCCGAAGTCCTCCAGAGTGAGCCGGCCGCAGGCCCCGCACTGATTTCAGTGTACGAGTACGCTACGTGGATGAAAATAGAGGATACCGCGGCGGTAGGCGCCGGTATGACGCGGTGCGCGGCATCCTCGTTTGTTCGTCGGATATATATGTTCAGTGACAAAATCGTTTTACGCATCGATAACATCTAAAATATATGTATAAATTCTTAACTTTTTGTGGTTTAAACGTGAAGAGATAACAGATGGACAGACAAATAAGGTTACAATTGCAATCATATTAAGCAGGGACGCGTCGTAGTAGAAATAGATTAAGCTGTAGTACTTAAGATGTCAAGATTGGTATTGGTACAAAGCCTAGCAACAATTATAAACTAACTAGCTGTGCCCGCGGCTCCGCCCGCGTGGAATTCGGTCTGTGTCAGTAAGCGGCTAATTCACCCCTAATTTCTCTCCCGCTACCCTGGAGGCGGAACTTGAAGTAAAGTTGACAGATGGATACGCTAGAGGACAGTAGTCCTAATAAAATATTTTACAATTACCACTAAATGCAACTACACTCATAAATGTATACTTTTTTTTATTATATTTGTTTTTGGCATGATTTAAACGACATAGAGAGTAGTAGGTGTATATCGGACGATACAGGACCACTTTTGTATATATACGTTCATGTCCACGGCAAATATCATCCAGGGGGGGGTCGTTCCCGCGTTTCGTGCAAATCGGTGATATTCTCTTGATTTGTAATTTTTATCTTGTATGGTAACCTCTTTGGTGTTTATGAAGTGTGGATCTATTGATTAACATTTTTATGGGAAAGGCACCGTTTTAACCTTATTACTTTATATTTAATGAGACTTCTGGTAATGAACTACGCGCCGGTAATGAAATATGCTGAGATGGTAATGATTGAAAAAGGAAAGAAATGAAAATGCCATTGGATGGTAATTTTTCCAATGGAATGTAATGAAACAAACTCATGAAATCAAAAATAAAAACTGTATTTATTGGAAAAAACACCATTCCTAAAATTTGTAACATTAAAAATAAGTGTCTAAAGCACTGCGCACAGACAATCAAGCTGACTTGGCTAGCACATAATCTTAACAATTGTTTGCTTCGAGATTAACAAGCATATCTTATTGTATGGTTTATTTGTTTCCAAATTTAAGAGGCTTAATTAACAAAAACCGATTTCCGCTTTGATTAAAATTGCATTATTTAATAGGACCACAAGAAGGCTTGTTAATCACGTTAACCGGATACATGTGTTTTTAAGCATGTTTGATCGTGTAATAAACCTATAATAAACTAAACAAAGTTATAATCATTTTTTGGACAACATAATTATTTTCAATACTTTTATTATAAAAAAAACACAGATAAATCAAATAAACTTATTACTCATCATCACCATCACAATTATTCTTTGGACAACATAATTATTTCAATAGTTTTATTATTTAAAAAAAAAACAAAGATAAACCAAATCAACTTATCAACATAATTATTTTCAATAGTTTTATAATTAAAAAAGATAAATCAAATAAACTTATCACCCCATCAAATGTTGTACGCAATAAAATCCGAGCACGTATATGCTGGCTCATTTTCAAAAATACTTATAATTTTGAAGCAGCTCAGATTTTTTATATTTATAATATTATGACATCATCAGATTATTCCAATGATATTTGCTTAATAATGACAACTATAAACCAGCTCATGCGTGTCCGAATTCTTTAGCGTATCTACCAATAGTTTTTATGATTAAAATCTTAAAGTAATTAGATATTTTAATATTCTTCTTATTTCTCGCCTGAGTTTGGCAAATTTTCAAACAATTCTGCCCGCGTAAATCTAATTACACTCACTTCTATGTATTTAATACAAATAAATGTAATTAGAATTATGTGGGTAGTATCGTTTAAAACATTTGTCTGATTATTAAAATGATTATATATAAATACAAACAAAATTAAGTTTTAATCAGTCTTTGATCAGTCTACAATTTTAAATATTACAATTGTTAATTGCTAATTATAGCTAATTGGAGGATAAATTTGGTCAATGTTTAAAACAATACTGCCGCTATATAATTGTAAGTAGTTGACACTCACTAATTGGATAATGGAGACCTAGGTTATCCAGAACTTGTCACGCAGAGTAGCTGTGTACAAACGAGTGTAATTAGTTAGTTCTAAGCAGTATTTTTTAAACATTTGCTGAATTATTTGGACTACATATAAAGCAAAAAATAAATAAGTATTCATCAGTCTTACATCAGAATTAATTTAAATCGTTACAGTATTTGAAAGGAGCAATTTAATCTACTTATTACGTAACAACATATAAACATTTGTGAAATTGTTTATATGAAATATGTAGAGACCAAACAAAGTTTTGATTAGTATTAGACCAGACTATAATTTTAAATACCTAAACAAGTAAGCATGAACGTAATCAACTTTTTCTAAATTATGATGAAATTTCTCATAAAAGCAATCATTTTCAGGATTCAGGAGTGTTGTGTAAACCTGCTATTTAAATTTTAAATTAGGCAATTTTTTAAAACTATACTGCCCTCGTCGATTAATTTCTGGCATTTGCAAAGTACACAGTATACGGGATTCAGATACTGTGTCTTCATCGACATTTGTAGGCCATGAAAACGTATTAGCCTTGAATGAAGATTTCTTTAAAAAATGTATTGTGTAGGACGTGATGTCTGAGCAATCTTGAATTCTACCTATATATGCGTATACTTGAGTCTTTACTTGATATTTTACAACTACCCAATCACCAACCTTAAGTCCTTGGCGCTGATGTACCATGTTTTCCTTATTGTCACCATTCTCTGAAGTCTGTATTTGATTTTGCTCCTCATTTGTTTGATCATTTCCATCATCTATAGTATCATTTTTAGTATCCGTTGTAAAAAAATCCTGCTCAGTAGTACCGGATATAAATTTTTTGAACTCGTCTTGACCGGATTGATGGAATGCTCTAGGTTTTAGATAAAATTTAGAGTTCTGCCAATCAAATTTAACGTTTGACAATATTGTGACTTTAGGATATTCTGCCGTTTTATTTATGGGTTCTGGTATCTCATTTATGGTTGTATTAGGTGAATCTATTTTGCTTGTCTCCAAAAAAGTCTGGTGATCAATTTGGTCGAGGAGTGCAGCATCATCTGTATTAATAATGTTTCGAATGGTCGGGGAGTCCAGATTCAGATCATAAGTGTTGTCGTTGAGTATAGGTAGCTTTTCTGTATTTGTTTCATCAAACTTCGGAATTTCAGGTATATCGTTTTCTGACAATGAATCCAGACCTGGCACCTCGTTATTCAATCTTTCAACATCAGAAGATTTTTCTGTCATAGTTTCTCTTCTAAGTGTAGTCTGCATGCTGTCGACCCCTACACTAAGAACTCCTAAGTGTCTGTTATGGCGACAAGGAATAAAACTGCACTCGCACTCAAAGCAGCTGAGCTTTCTTAAAGCAATTGTGTGCGGTAGTGAATTGCACCATAATGCCTGTGAACAAAAAGTGATTATTAATTTTTGAAAAACACAAAATCAATTTAAAAAAACATATAAAATAGCATTTTATTAGTCACCTGGTGAACGTTCATCGTTCCCTTAAACGTTGGGATATTGCGCAAAAAATTTCGTCTGCAATATGGTTTCTTCTTCTATGATCATGATTTTTATGCTGCGAACACTTTGACTTATGACTTGGATAAAATTCTCGAACGAGCCAACGTCTCCGCCACGCACTACAAATTTATCTGCAGCTTGTTTAACAGTTGCCCCAATACCATCCGGAGCTCCTTTGCCATGTCCAGCTTCTAGGTAATTCCATGTTACTCTTTGAATATCCGGTATATGTTGCTTGAATTGTGTCATCATATAAAATATAAATTTGTTTCGGTACTGACTGGTAGGTGAGTCGGATAAGAAATGTATTACCTTTAACGAAGGTACAATTCCTTTTGCCATGTTAATTACTGGTATCAAGTGCGCCCAGATTGAAGTTGCATCATGTTGCAAACACTTACTGACAGTACAAAATGATTGTAAGTCGGGTTTTTCTTTTGGTTGAATCTTGTAGTACAAAACACCCGTGTGTAGTTATACCTGTCCCCTGCTTCCGCCAAAGTGAAACGATTGAATTTCGGCATTGTATTTTAATGAATAATTTTCACTAAAGTCTATGTGAATAAGGATCTCATCTGTTTTTAGAGTTTTCTGCAATTTCTTGATCGAGGCATACTGAAGAGCAATATTCTTGGCATGTAACATAAACTTAGGCAGTGTTGTCTCTTCAAAATTTTGAATTATATTGCGTGGATATTCTTCTAAATCCTTTTTAATCGTTACATTTGTCGTTTTTTCTTGTCCTTGTTTATCTTTGTAACTCTGTTTTTCGACTATCCATTGTTTATATCCTATTTTGTCCTCGTTATTAAATTCCTGATAATGAATAACATTTTTAGCACACTGCGAACAAGTCCTATTTAAACAATTTTCTTTTGTCGCCTCGCAGCACATGCTTTTAAGAATCTCTGAACTTGAACCTTCTTTAGTAATGGTTGCTTTTTTTAAAGATTCCATTATCAAATCTACATTGCAGTGTAGTTTGCATAAACATGTATCAGTTTTTTTTGGATTAACAACCCAAGCTGGTCTGTATCTACAAAATGTAGAGTAGCCTACTTTTCCTTCTTCTTTACAAAATTTCTCGTGCAATTTTAACATGTCATCTCTTAGAAATCGTTTTTGATGTTTAATTCCTTTGAATTTAACGTATTCTTTTTTGCCTGCAGCTATTGAAGTGTTAGAATCGTCTTCAAGGAATGTTCTAATTCTCTCTGATAATGTGTTTTGGGTTTTTGGTCTATGAGTAGGTGTCCTACATGAAAAAGGCACTAAATTAAGCACTTGATACTTTTTCATTTGGTCCCTATTTTTCACAATTCGATTCACAAATGGCTTTTTCTTTTTCTTGTCCAGTGTTTTGTATTCTTCTTTAAGATTTTTTGATACTGCCTCAGCAAATATCAATTTTTTCTTTATTTCTTCTCTTTTATCACTCTGCACGTCTGTTACTAATTCATCGACCCTTTTCTCTATGGAGTCTTCGACTTTTTTAGTATCATTTTTCTGGTTCATTGATTTATCTGTTATTTTATTAAGATCAGCCTTTAATGCATTTATCTCTGATTTCAGTTGTTTAACTATTTTGTTATGTTTGTATCGCAATCGTCTAATGTGTTGTTTAGTGTTTATAACTTTACGAGATGGCTGTGGAGTGTTATTTTGTGGTGTCAGCAATGGGTCACGCTCCTCTCTTATGTCTTCAATTACATTTTCTGTCATTTCTATGTCACTAGCGGGCGGTGAATTTTCTAATAAAATTCGTTAAATTTTTTGTTGTTCTTTTTTCTTCTTTAAATATCTTAAACTATTTGTCCGCCATCGCTTCCTTTGTTCTCTTTGATTACGAGGTGTCATTTCTTTTATGCTATTAATTTTTTTTTGTTCTTTTCTTAACAAGTATCTTTTTCTTTCTTTTTCTTTTTGTATCGCATATAATTCAGGGTCATTTTTTAAATTCGTGTATTTATCTTTTTTACGCTGCCTATCTTTTGCTAGTCTGTCTTCTTTACTTTATCTACTAATATTGTTTTCTTTGTCTTGGCCATTTTAACCCTAAAATGTATAAATAATTTTAATAAATTGGTCTCTAATTTATTTTAGGTAAACACTTACAGTTACTTTACTAAAATATATAATGGTATTAAAAATGCTCAGACATACTGAGGTCCCAAAGAAATTCATAAAGACGAAATTTAACGGGCTCCTAGCCTAGTCGGTAGTGACCCTGCCTATGAAGCAGGAGGTCCCGGGTTCGAATCCTGGTCAGGGCATTTATTTGTGTGTTCATCACGGATATTTGTTCCTGAGTTATGGATGTTTTCTATGTATTTAAGTATTTATCTATATCTATCTAATATATATATCGTCGCCTAGTACCCTCAACACAAGCTTTTTTGAGCTTACTGTGGGACTAGGTTGATTTGTGTAAGATTTCCCCATAATATTTATCTATTTATGAAACAAAAAAAATGTATTATTTTTTTCAAATTTGGAGTAAACAAATTAAAATATGTTCTTTATTGCCTGCTTCTTAGGCACGGTCACTACCAACCAAAAATTTTAATTATTATAATAGAAAGTAATAATTGCAAGATTAGGCATTTTATCACAACAATATTATACGATATATTCAGGTAAAGAATACCGTAATTCTAGCATGAAATGAGAATACTATAAATTCGAACTTTTAAAATATACTAGGTATTTTAAATCAAAACGCGTTACCTTGTAAACAGATGACTGCCAAACGTGAGGTACCGCCCTATATTATATTTCGATGAATTCTAGAATCACGATATTAACTTAATGTCCCAAGTTCCGTTACAAATCAAAACACACATTTGGTTGGTGACATTTCATCTAATAAAAACGTAATATTTAGCAAAATATAGCTTCATTTTCGTTAATTTCTTTTAATGTATAATCTCGAACATAATTATCATTACCTTCTTAATCCATTCATTACCTTCCCTTCTAAAATTGGAAGGAAAAGAAATGAATGAAACAGATATGAATGAAGTTTTAGAAGTTTTGGCTGCCTAAGTCGATTGATATCTGACCTTGAATTTCCAGAATAAGCCACGTGCAAGGCAACTCAAAAACACATATAATAGGTATAATTACAACGTATTACACTTGGTACTTACTGTATAAATCGCTGGATGGCGATGAACTAAAACTCGTACCACACTCCTTTTCGACACCAGAGAATCTACGAAAGTTCGCCAATAGCGACACACGGGCATACCCTGCGGTAGCAAGAGGCCAACTGAGCCACGAACGATATATTTTACCGACGGTAGCCGCTATACAGCGTCTCTATATACCGAAATATAGGTAATCTCTTTCTCGCGGCGGTAATGAAGAAATTGTTGGAACCATACACTTATATGGCTGTAAAAATTTAGTTGATAATATCCAGATGCTAATATTATATGATTAAAATCTTAACTTAATTATTTGTTGATTGGACAAACAATGAGGATTCTATTTCTAGTTTATTGTGGTCAAATTTTAAGCTAAAGTTATACCTTCACGTGTTTCATGTAGAGATGAATGAAAAAAGGGGGTATTAATTACACATATACAGAAAACTAAAACCTTTTACCATTTGCTTTATGTTGATAAATATACCTTAGACCCTATCTAATAACATTGCATTAACAGATACTCTATAACATCACAAGATTTTTGGTAAATCTCATATAATACCAATTTGCACGAAACGCGGGAACGACCCGGGGGTGTGTCACAAATGCAGAAATGATTTTTTTCTATTTTAGGTGCACTTGGCGGGGGGGGGGGGGGGGGGTCCATGACCCAAGCACATTTAACTCAATCGAGTGTAGTGGCTACCCCCCCTTTAGACGTTGAATTTTTATAGGCTACGTATAACCTGGCTGGGGATTTTCTAGAATTAGAATTAGTAATCCTTAATTGGGTGATTTCCGGGATAACAATGAAAAAAAAACCGGCCAAGAGCATGTCGGGCGATGCTCAGTGTAGAGTTTCGTAGATGCTGCCTACAAAACATCCGTTCTAAAGGTCGTTTATTTGGCGGCGCTTACTTCCTTTCACTATGCGTTTTTGACTAATAATTCAAAAACGGCTGAACCGATTTTATTCAATATAGTTTTTATTGAAAGTTCTTATCAGGCCTCACCAAATTTCAGCTTTCTAGTGCGAACGGTAACTGAGCTAGACCGCGGACAGACGGACTGACATGGCGATGTAACTGTTACGTAATAAGGCCTAATTATGTACAGAAGCATACACTGCTTTACCTACACACATATTAAAAATCCATTGAAACCATTATAATGACCACCATTACACCGCCATGACCAACATTATTGCGCCGGCGGTCGGGGGGGGCGGATTTTCATTACGTTACCGTAGGTAATGAATTTTCATACGTTTTTACCACACTGTCACAGATAATACACTGATGTTACGTTATTGGTTGCAATGATGTTGGTAATTAATTACATACGGTTCCGAACGCGGAATAGAGGATTTATGATATTGGTGTAGATCAAGATATTTATTCGTCAATGTAAGCACATTACAATGCACTAATGAACGTCAGAGAAAAATAAAATACGTGAGTGTCGTGGAAAGTGTGTGAATCAAGTGCGATTGGAACGAAGTTATGTTATTTAATTTTATTTCATTTTTTACTTTTTCGTATTTGTAGTTTTAATTTTTTTTGCATTTTTTAAAAATTTTGGAAATTTTGGAAATAGTGGAAATTTTGGAAATAGTGGAAAATTTGGAAATTTTGGAAATTTTGGAAATATTGGAAATTTTGGAAATTTAGAAATTTTAAATTTTTGACATTTTCGACATTTTTAAAATTCTCGACTTTTGAGGTTCTCGACTTTTTTCACTTTTATCACTTTGCCACTTCTCAGTTTCACTACACTTCACTTCACTTTATTCTATTTTATATATTTTTTATTTCATTCCATTTTACATGTTTCTCAATCGTATGGGTGTCGCGTTTTCGTGACGTGACGCTTTTTCGTAACGGTCACGTGACTTTTTTTCGCCTAGGCCCCCATCCGCGAACCGTCCGATAAGGAACTTCGATCCAAAACTCCACCGGTTCTAACCCTGTAGGTGTACCTCTGGCCCAAGAAGTATTATGACCGAAAAGAAATTCGACGGGACTTATTTTTTTCAAAACAGTAATACATTATTAGATCTTAAAGATACAAAATAATGCGTAGTTCTTCAAGAAGACATATCAAAACTGCTTGAGAGACAGATAATGTACCTATTGTTTAATTATAAAGAAAAATAAATCCTAATCTGACTGCTTCACAAAACGTTTGATATGTTTTCCTACCTAAACGGTGTCCTATAAATGTTAGATGATTTTGAAGTAGTTTTTTGGTTTGCTGCAATAACCCTTTGACATTCATGACATTTTCAAATATTTCTTAAGAGCGGGTAAAGGTAAATTTAAAGCATCGACGGGTAACATGTTATAAATATGAACACCTTGATCAAAAAATTACAAATTATTTCAATACCAACTTTCAACATACAAACTTTCAACCCCCTTTTCACCCCTTCCAGGGTTGATTTTCGGGATGAAAACTGTTCATTGTCCTTTCCCGGGACTCAAACTATCTCTACACAAAATTTCATCATTATCCGTTCAGCCGTTAACTAATTAAAAATACTTGGAACGTGTTCTGTTATCGATTCTAAGTATCTCCAGCCAACTTTTATTCGAATATATTCCATGAACAGACTTTCGACCCTCTTCAGCTTTATTATATGTATAGATAGTTTTTATTGAAAGTACCTTTCAGGCGTCACTTCCATTATTTTTTTCAAATTTTTTGGACCTATCAGTTCAGCGGTAAAAAAATCCTCATACCACCTTCCAACCCCCTTTTCACCCCCACAAGGGTTTGAAAACTACCCTATGATGTTTCTCGAGACTCAAATTATCTCCATACTCATTTCTATCTAAATCGTTTCAGCGGTTAAAAATTCTCCATACAAACTTTCAACCCCACCAGGGTTGATTTTCGGGATTAAAACTATATATTATCCTTTCCCAGGACTCAAACTATATCTATCCAAAATTTCCTCAAAATCCGTTCAGCCGTTTTCACGTGATGCGCGGTCAAATAAACAGACAAACAGATAAACAGATAAACAGACAAACAGATAAACAGACAAAAATTCTAAAAATTGTTGGAACGTGTTCTGTTATCGTTTCTAAGTATCCCCAGACAACTTTTTTTCGATTATCTTCCATGTACAGACTTTCGACCCTCTTCAGCTTTATTATATGTATAGATTAACTTATGATATAACGTGCGTGGCACAACAATATAAATGGTGGCACAGTATTACACTTTAAATGAGGTACATTCACCGGCAATAGTATCTTCCTACACGAAGGCCTCAATAATATGTGACGCGCTCTTATTTGTAGGGCCATGAGAGCGTGTCACATATTTTTGCGGCGTTCGTGTAGGATACTATTGCCGGTGACTGTATTACTAAAATTCAGTTCCTTTGTTTCATCGACTATTCTGAATTAATTTCATGTACTTTATTCAGGTAAAGTCCCGTCACTTAACCGACAGAGCGTACTGCGACACCTGCAAGGAGCTATACGCACTATCACAAAGCCGGAAACACCTGAAGGACCATCGCGTCATCACGCCGTTGACGGATGAGCAGTTGGACCACCCGTCTTCTTGGCTGCCGGCTTTGGAAAACGATACGGTGGAGGCGCAGTATATCTTCACGAAGAAGTCGGTTGGCTGTGTGTTGGGGATATTGAAGAATAATAATATTAAGTGAGTTAAATTGACCTTGTGAAAATTTGAGGGAAAATTGTGTAGGCTTAACTTTTTTGAACTTCGCCGGACAGTACCGCGTGCTACGAAAGTTATTGCAATTATTATTTCTATACAAGGTATAACAAAAATGCTAGTCCTAATAATCCTTTTAAGGGCATAATTGGTATCGTCAATATTAACATCTGGGCATCAATATTAACGGCGAATACATTACCAACCTCCGCTTCGCCGACGATATCGTAGTTATGGCTGAGACCCTGGAAGACCTCGGCAAAATGCTGAACGATCTCAGTAGAGTCTCTCAACAAGTGGGTCTAAGTATGAACATGGAGAAGACGAAAATTATGTCGAACTCCCTTGAAAGTTGGAGACTCTACGCTTGAAGTTGTTGACGACTATGTATACCTGGGACAAACAGTCCAGTTAGGTAGGTCCAACTTTAAGAAAGAGGTCTCTCGTCGAATCCAACTTGGATGGGCAGCGTTTGGGCAGCTACGTAGCATCTTCTCGTCCAAAATACCGCAGTGTCTTAAGACGAAGGTTTTCAACCAGTGTGTGTTGCCAGTGATGACATACGGAACCGAAACGTGGTCGCTCACAATGGGCCTTATAAGAAGGCTTAAGGTCACTCAAAGAGCAATGTAGCGAGCTATGCTCGGTGTTTCCCTGCGTGATCGCATCAGAAACGAAGAGATCCGCAGGAGAACCAAGGTTGTCGACATAGCTCAGAGAGTTGCCAGGCTTAAGTGGCAGTGGGCGGGCCACATTGCTCGCAGAACCGATGGCCGATGGGGCAGAAAGGTTCTTGAGTGGCGACCGCGTACCGGAAGACGCAGTGTGGGAAGGCCCCAGACTAGGTGGACCGACGATCTGGTTAGAGTCGCGGGAAAAAGCTGGTTAAGGGCGGCGAGTGACCGATCGCTGTGGAGATCCTTGGGGGAGGCTTTTGTCCAGCAGTGGACGTCTTTCGGCTGAAATGATGATGATGATGATTCTAATTATGAAAAGCTAAGAAAAAATTTTTGGCGCAAAAAAGAATGGTTTTGTATGGAGGGTTGGCCGGCTTGGACGACGTGTCACATACAAGAAAAAAAATTCTCGCGTCCAAACCATTTTTTCATACTTATAATACGATACCAATTATTACTTACCAGTATTTTTATTACATCCTGTATAACAATAAACTCAAATGCCAGAAGATCACGGATTGTTATCTGGTTGTATGGCTGCGTCATTTTTGTTTCCCATATCATGGCTGCGTCATATTTGGTAAAAACAATGAATAAGAAATTACGAGATTTGGAAGTATAAATTGAGCTGAAATACAATAAACTACATATTATTAATTTCCTTAGTCTGTATCTCTTATTTTTTTTTATCCATAATTATTAATTGTAGATAACGCTCATCAAAAAAAAAAAAATTATCAATAATTATTAATTGTAGATAACCGCTCATCAAAAATTTATGAACACATGCCCTAGTTCAGAGGTCTGCAAACTACGGCTCGCGAGCCGAATGCGGCTCTTTAAAGGGTCAGTTGTAACTTGTAGCTCTTCGAGTTCCCCTCAATTAAAAAAAAAATCAAATATTACAGTAAAAAAACATAAAACAGACAACTGCGGCTCTATGAGCTTCCGAAAATTCCATATAATTCCGCCATTGAGACTAGGCATAAGTCCTTGCAGACTTTGCATAGGTCCTATTATATACTAGGGTGCATTGGGTTATTTCGATAGGAGAAAAGTGATGGATAATTCTGAAAGTGGACTCTTATTAGAATGGGATACGAGCGAATTTTGAATGATTTTTGAAATTACACGCTTTGCGAAATTAACCCAATGCACCCTATAGGGTATTGTCTCTCTCTAAACTTATAACCATCTAAAGCCATCACAGACTGTGACTCACTGTTGTTTGTTATAAAAAAATACTAATTCATATTTATAAATTACAGAAACATCCTCTGCATCGGCACCCCATCCATCCACGAGGCGGCCCAAGCCCATCCGGATTTCAACTCCCTTCTACTAGATTACGACACTCGGCAGAGACTCTTCCATGCCCCCAGCAAGTACCTCTGGTACAACATGTTCAACAACTATCTGTTGAATGGCAATGAGGATGAGAAAGTGCTTAAGAAGTTCTTTAAGAATTCCAAGTAAGTTTAGACTGATACTTTGCAGAGACTCTTTCGTGCCCTCAACATCCTGTGGTACAACATGTTCAATAGTGATGAAGATGAGAAAGAGCTTAAGAATTCCAAGTAAGTTTAGATTATGACACTTGGCAGATAATCTTCCATGTCCCCAACAATCTCTGAAGATGAGAAAGTGCTAAGAAATTATTTAAGAATTCCAAGTAAGTTTGTATACTATGACACTTGGCAGAGACTCTTCCATGTCCCCAACAATATCTGGTACAACATGTTCAAAAACTCCCCTGTTCAGGGGCAATGAAGATGAGAAAGTGCTAAGAAATTCTTTAAGAATTCCAAGTAAGTTTGTATACTATGACACTTGGCAGACTCTTCCATGTCCCCAACAATCTCTGGTACAACATGTTCAACAACTCCCCTGTTCAGTGGCAATGAAGATGAGAAAGTGCTAAGAAATTCCAAGTAAGTTTAGACTATGACACTTGGCAGATACTCTTCCATGTCCCCAACAGGCAAAAATCTGTGGTACATGTTCAACAACTCCCCTGTTCAGTGGCAATGAAGATGAGAAAGTGCTTAAGAAATTCTTTAAGAATTCCAAGTAATTTTGTATACTATGCTATGACACTTGGCAGAGACTTCCATGACCCCCAACAATCTCTGGTACAACATGTTCAACACGTTCAACACGTATCTGTTCAATGGCAATGGGGATGAGAAAGTGCTTAAGAAGCTCCTTATGAATTCGAAGTACCTAAGTAATTTTAGATTATGATTTCCATGAGTTTCATGCCCCTAAATACTACTCGTTTGAGCGCCTATGTGTTCACGGCACGTCTGTATGTCTGTGTGCGTAAGTTCATGACGCGCTGCCAACCTGACTACAACCTACTAATCCTAGTTTCCTACCAATCAGCCGCCGCGGAGTGAGGTTATTCCAATCGGGGCGGGGCGTAGCGTGACCATTATATATGAAACACTATTATTTATTCTGTGACGAAGTAGTACAGTCACCATCAGATAAGTCGGAACGACGAACGGCCAAGGTAGTCACAAATATTGGAACAACGCCTCTATTGACAAGAAGATAAAGTGCATGTTCGGATAATTTTGATGGCGACTGCACCGAACTTTTTTTAAACCACGACGGTGGCAAACAAGCATACGGCCCGCCTGATGGTAAGCAGCTACCGTAGCCTATGGACGCCTGCAACTCCAGAGGATTCACATGCGCATTGCCGACCCTTTACAAAAAGGAGGATTCACTGTGTTGACGGTTAAAGGTCCGACGGCTAAAGAAGGGGGTCCCTCATCGTCAGATTCACTGTGTTGACGGTTAAAGGTCCGACGGCTAAAGAAGAGGGTCCCTCATCGTCAACACACGGGTCCTCTTTAAGCTCTTTGGCAACCTTACTCACCAGCAGGAACACAACACAATGAGTAGGGTCTAGTGCTATTTGACTGTGGTTTTCTGTAAGGTGGAGGTACTTCCCCAGTCGGGCTCTGCTCCTGATTTGAGCGAGATGACATTCGGTATGCTGTACCCTACCACACATAGCGAGATGACATTCGCAGTACCCATACCTCTCTTTTGGACGTAGGGACTTAAGGACATATATACCCGTGGTCGGACGTAGTTTAAAGACATACCCGGGGCCAAAACTACACAAAAAAAAACGTTTTCTAACCAGGGGCGGATACGGGGGGGGGCAGGCAATTGCCCCCCCCCCCCCCCCCCCTGAAACGCAAACCTCGTATACTACGGAACCCGTAGGTGCGGACCGCGCGATTTTTTGTGAAGGAAAGTGCCCCCCCCCCCAAACGAAATCCTGGATCCGCGCCTGTTTCTAACTGATGCTTTCTTGTTTTAGAGACGGCGGCCTATGCATAGTGATGGATCCGCCCTTCGGTGGCCGAGTCGAGCCGCTCATACACACACTACAAGAGCTGTCTGCCACATACAGCAAAGTGTGCGACAAGGAGACAACTATACCTGTCATCTGGGCCTTTCCGTATTTCTCGGAGCCGTACATAAGGAATATCATGCCTGAGATGAGAATGCATGATTTTCAGGTAAGAACTCGCACACCATTCCTAGGAATATTCTGAGCTTATATATGGGAGATTGTGTGATACTCATAAGTAGCGTACGGACAGGTGGTGGCATTATATGTAGAGCAGAGGCAATGGATATGCCTAGGATACATTTTTGATTAAATTACTAATGATAAAAAATATATATAAATCATACATTCCTTGTTCAAGTAGGGCCAATATTTTTGGATCTATTGATTGAATAACCCCCCCCCCCCTGGGTTTCTCCTCTAGACCTTTGGCTGATGTTTCCAACTCATGTTTGGTCTGCCTAATTTAATTAGAGTAATAATATGAAAAATAATTCAATAATTCGATCCAAAAATATTGGCCTTACTTGAATAAGATATGTATGTTTTAGACAAAAAAATAATTTAATCATTAGTCATTCAATCATAAAATGTATATAACGTACGCGACTCCATTGCCCTCTCTGCTCAATAATGCCACCACCTGTCCGTACGCTACTCATAAGAATATCAACTATACCTGTCATCTGGGCCGTTCTTTCCGTAATTCATGGAGCCGTATAACATGTGCCTAGGGAATATCATGCCTGAAATGAAAATGCATGATTTTCAGGTAAAAAGTAGTAGTAGTCAAAGTCTTCATTGTACAATAGATAAATACACCAAAAGTACCAAGACATAGAAATACGTTAACGTTTGTACAAAAGCGATTTCGGCGCGTCTCATTGAGGCCTCTGGTGACCAGAGGGCTGGCCACTATTTTGGCCAACGAATAAGCGTGGCTATCCAGCGTGGAAATGCGGCCAGCCTCCTGGGCACTCTACCTAGTGATGGGGACCTAGGTCAGGTTTTTTATTTGTAAGTTTTTAGTTACATATATTATGTTTTTATAGATATTGTAGTTTTGTTTAATAAATAAATTCCCACTGTTTAAAAAAAGCGAAATATTCAGGGATGAACATTATTATTATAAATTAAAAACAGGAGTTGGAGGTATATAGAATAGACTTTAAAAAATTAGACAGTAAAAAAAAAATTTGAACTATTTATTTAAAACAAAAACTTATACCGAGAATTTTACATTATTTTTAAAATCTCTAATATAAGATTATGTGCGCGAAACTGATGTTTTCGGATTAAAGGGTAACAGAAGATCCATAAGTTCCTAAGGAATGTGGTAATTATGGTACATTACTATAATACGCCTGATTGAAATGCCACGCTTTATGAGCAAGTGTATGAAAATATTGTTCTTCACAGGTTGACTACGAAAACCACAAGAAATTCCAGAACAAAGGCAAGAAATCTTCGCCCGTGCGCTTCTTCACCAACCTGCCACTCGCTACCATAGACATGTCCAACGACTCAAACTACAAGCTGTGTAACAAGTGCAAGTACTGGGTGCTAGCTAGTAACAACCACTGTGGCAAGTGTGGGGAGTGCACCAGCAAGAACGGCATGAGGTAAGATTACAGTGAATGAACCTGCTAGTAGAAAAAGAACCCACGACACTGAACCTAGTTCGATTAGTCTCCTAGATGAGATATATATATAATTAGTCACGTCTTTTTGGGGAAACACGAAATGTCGATGCTGCAATGCAAAAGAAGTTGTGGTGTATTTTAAATTTATTTTTGAATAAACTAAAAAATCGGTTTCTAGTATGATAAGTCTCCTGGATTTAGGTGTATAAGGAATGTACGAAATGAATATTCTTTATTATTATGATTTCTATAGTAGTTTATGTAACTGTTACGTAATAAGGGTCCTTAAAACATGAGTGTGGTTTTATGAAATGAGCCGCAGGCGAATTTCATAATAAGATCACACGAGTGTTTTAAGGCCTAATTACGTACAGTTGCATACACTGCTTTATCTACACTCATATTATATATATTAAATTAAGTGTTCGGAAACCATAGAATGACCGCCATTGTACCGTCATGGCCGACTCGATTGTGCCGGCGCTCGCGCGGGACCAATCGAGTTGGCCATGGCGGTAACATTATGTTATCAAATTCGATGTTCCAAATTTGAAACTCATTGCTTAACAATATTTGAGCATGCAAAGTTAAATTTACGTTACTGCCGCAGATAAGAAACTTATCATAGTTAAATCGTTTGTTGTAATGCTTGTCATTGTCTACGGTTTTTGAACGCATTTTAGAGTACTTACAGTATGAGTGTAGATAAAATATATAAAGTGATTTTTGCCTAACTAAATCCACTATTAGGCGGAAAGAAATGTTTCGTCGATATGTTGTTTTCCAATCACTACGGTATCTGAGTGCGCTCGTGCAAATTTCGCTCTGGCGCTGGTGGCACGATTTTTCTGTCCGATGCGTGGCGTTCAAAAGGTTAAAGCTAATTTTAAGATGTAACTTTGGAATTATTTTCGGGCCGATTTCGTCCAATCGTGTATCGGAATTACCGAAGTTGTTCCAAATATAACGAATATTAACATATATTTTTTTTACTTTCTCAAAACAAGTTGTTATAGCTAAAACTGTTTGAGTTAAGTCAATTTGAAGGTCATCGGGTGTTGTCAGCCCCTTAATTTTTTTAAGGTGAATGCATAAAGCCGAAGTCGATAAGTTTTTAACCGTCCCCGAATAGTAGATTAATCAATGTTTACTGTTCCAAAGGTACAAGCACTGCAACAAGTGCGCGCGGTGTGTGAAGCCCACATACGTCCACTGCGAGACTTGCGGCCGCTGCTGCCTGGAGAAACACGTCTGCGGGTTGGTTGTGGAGTCACAGGTAAAGAAAAATACCAAAAATATATTATTGTCTATAGGCAGTTGTCTTTCCAGCGGCAAGGAGCGAAGGTTACAAGAATGGCCTGACTTTTTTTGTTTGAGTATTTTGGGGTAAACGAAATATATTTAGGGGGTATGCATTGTTAATTTCTCAAAATCACAATTTATGGGACACCCTAATATGTGTATTATATATATCGTCGTCTAGTACCCACAACACAAGCCTTATTGAGCTTACCGTGGGACTAGGTCGATTTGTGTAAGATTGTTTCATAATATTTATTTATATCGTAATTATAATTAATGTAGTATGCATTGTTTCAGTCGTGCTACAACTGCAAAGAGAAGGGCCACAAGCGATCCGCGTGCCCGCAGCTCCGAGAGGGACCTCAAAAGAAAAAGAAGAAAAATGCTTGAAGAAAACACATATAAATCTTGCTTTTCATTACTATGGCATAATCTACTCTAAGTAGACTTAAGTAGTTTGCTAAAGCCCGCTCTACACATTGGGCCAACGGCAGAACGAGATCGCGATATCTCTTGCTCCCTCTAACGCATAACAGCGTCCTTAGATTGGCCAACGTTGGCCCAATGTGTAGAGCCCGCTTAACTCGCAGTGAGCTGCAAGAATATTAAATAAAAAACAAAAATGTATTCATTTGTTTTATTTGTACAGAATCATGATTGAAAATATACAAAATCAAATACAATTATTTTACACAATGATCATATTAATGTGCAAATTGTTTAAAAAAGACGGCACTTAAAGCTAATATAAAAAGATTATCTAAAGGCTTGTATACATATTGATTAGAAATATTAAATAGACGTAATTAACTTAAATGAAGCGTGCTCTTCGCACGTGTTTTCATCCCAATGTACTGCAAAATAAAAAACATGTTATTGCAAAATGAACCTTCATGAGTTCTAATAAGGTTTACTATTGCTGTTATTCAAAATGTCGTGCAGTTAAACGGTTAACGTGCCTTATGGACATAGATGAGATATGGAGATAATCAGATGCGAGAAGGTCCCAGGGTGCAGCATGTATGTACTGTATCGTGCATTTTTCTGAGCAAACTTATCAACAGACTTCAAGATTTTGAAGGAGGAGGTTATCAATTCGTCGGGATCTTTGTTTTTGCAAAAAAAAAACTGATTATTCGAAGACGGCTGGACCGATTTGGAAAATCCTTTTTTGTTTGAAAGAGTATACTTCACAGTTGGTCCCATTTTAACCAGGTCAGGATCTGATGATGGAATCCTGGAGAAACCGAGGAAAATCTTTAACTATTTTAGGCACACCTATAGTGATTTGAGTATTTTTTACAGCAGCTCGAGCATTTGCTTTTGGAAAGGTGGAGGCTAAGTGAAGTCGGTTCTTTTTTGTTATTATTATTATTTATGAATGCACAGGCAGCTTATAGCTGATACGTGCATATCAATGTCCACTTGAGTTTAGTCCAGTTGTAAATGTTTGTCTAGTCTATTTTTAAATGAGTTCACTGATTCGGGCAAACCGTTCCACACTTTCACTACGCGGTTAGACAGGAAGTGTCGTCTGGGGTTGCTACTACTCTGCGTCAAAAAAAAAACCACGTAATAGTACATTACTGCAGAGACCAGTAAGTAAGCTTTCCTGGCTGAGTATTTAGTAGCCGTCCGAGTCGAAGACGAGGACGGCTACAATACGAAGCCAGGTAAGCTGATTACGGTCGAAGCATGTATAGTGCTTTTCTCAAACATGTAAGGAAATAAAATTACTTGTTTAGTGCTTCAGTTACTGGCTGAGTGATTTAATGTTGTATGAAAATCCTTTACGTACGTCGCGCTGAACCTGCCTTGGAATAGAGTCCCTACTGGTCTCTAATTACTAACGTAACAGGAACATTTCCGAGCATGTTTGAGAAAAAATATTTTAAGCTATTCTTTCACGTTATACCTTAGGCCAGAGACTGATCATCCCGCCCTCGTAGTTAGTGTTACCTGACGTTGAGGTTGTTCAGCAGTTGCTGCGCCGCCTCGTACCTGGCCTCGTGGCGCTGCGCCTGCTGCAGCCAGGCGCGCCGCACGCAGCCCCAGCGCGCCACGTGCGCCGCCAGCAGCGCCTGCGGCGGCGGCGGGGGCGCTTCTCGCTGTTCCAGACAACATTAACACTTTCAGCTACATACAGAAGCATACTTTGCTTAAGGCGTGCTAAATCTCTTGCTGTGTTTAAGAAACAACTTAATAGTACATTATTGTCGAGGAGGTGAAGTAGCACATTGATGGCTGAGTATTACGTTTAAACGGACGACTTTAGGAGTCCGTTTAATTTAATACGAAGCCAGCAATGGCCCTTCACGCCGAGTCCAATATAGTGCTTTATTCAAAAATAATGCAAAACAGCCAACGTTGATGAACAACAAACAATACTGACATAAATAATATATTCAGGATAACTTCTAGGTTAAAAAAATGGCCACTACCATGAGCATCGAATTTCGATTCGAATCCTATAATTATCTCTATCTCCATCGCTTCTCATTTTGAGTGAGAGAGACAGATTTATTCGAAACTACAATTTTCTATGTTCGCGGTACACGCTCAGCTTTGCCGCCATTATATTTTTTTATTAAAAGGTTTGAAGTGTATTTTTCTTCTGAATTTACCGTAAGCTATTTGAGATAACTAAAAAGTCGCGGTACCAACATTATAAATAACAAATACCGATGTTGTGTATTGGCTGTTTAGGACCTTTGCCTTTATTTTTGTATGGCTGTTGAACTTTTTAAAAAGTTTGTACCTCGACAAAAATGGAATTTGTATGCAACATTTATGTCGCGAAATCGAGCCTGCGATTTCCGTAACTTTTTAATTTTTACTTGACCATAAACTAGGCATTTCGCCGCCTAGTTTTTAACCGTAAAAGTCAACCTTGCCGGACATTTTTGAATAAAGAACATTATCTGTCTCTCCCATGATCCGTATAGATACCCTGCAACTCCATTAAAACCGTTTTAACAACCTGTGGCATGTAGTGTGTGTGGTCCTAGTTTATATTTTCTTATTTTATTATATTTATTAAATATATATGTATGTATGTATGAGCTATGTAAGTATATTTATATATTTTTCTTTCTTTTATATGTGTAAGTTTATTAATGTTTGGTTTATTTGCTTTGCAACACCTACTTTTCTGTTAATTTACAAAGGTTTCCGCTTCCCAAAGGTTGTCTGGAAGAGATCGCTCTTTAGCGATAAGACCGCCAATTGTTTTGCCTCTGCTTTTTTGTTTGTGTCTTGTGTATACTTTGTGTCTATTATCTGAGGTGTGCAATAAAGAGTATTTATGTTATGTTATACTTTGAGCGTATAAAATACTCACAGGACACTATAATGTACCCGCATTAGCCGATATTTTCACTCGAAACATGAATGAAAGACTGAGAGGACACTGTCTGAAACTTACATTGACGCAGAGTAGTAGCAACCCCAGACGACACTTCCTGTCTAAACGCGTAGTGAAAGTGTGGAACGGTTTGCCCGAATCAGTTATCAGTGCGCCCTCAGTGAACTCATTTCAAAATAGACTAGACAAACATTTTCAACTGGACTAAACTCAAGTGGACATTGATATGCACGTATCAGCTATAAGCTGCCTGTGCATTCATAAATAATAAATAAATAATACAAAATCTTTATCCAGGATGGAGAGCATTACAGGATAGAAGACTTATAGCGGTCACAACCCTCCAATATCATTAAGCGGTGCGTCAGGTGTGGACCTGAAACACTAAATGCCATACTAAGTTTTACTTTGTATAGCATTTAATTCATCGGCGGCTGGTTCTAAAGCATCCAACAGAGCGCCCTTCAGTCTGCCTCGCGCAGTATCTAAAATGTTATAAGTTTAATAACGAGGAACTACTTTCAAATGGTTTAGTATCAGTAGCAAGTGTTGTACAAACCTTTGGCCTCATTCTCTTCCCTTACGCTATTTAAAAGTTTGGTTTTGTTTTTCATTGGTGTAGTCAATAAGCGCCTGCGTTTACGCATCGTGGTTACTTAATTATCAGCTGATCTTAATTAAAACAATAGAAAATATTTATCAAATTCTAAATTCAAAACGAATTCACTCTGCAGTGCAGTTTACTTTTAATTTGACGGATATAAACTAAATGTGACCATAGACAACAAAAAGTATTCTTAGGATTGTTTAAGTTCCTAGAGGTCTACACTCGGCGCAATTTTAACGCAAAAATTGCCGGCAATTTCGATAACGGACGACTTTAGGAGTCCGTTTAATTTAATACGAAGCCAGCAATGGCCCTTCACGCCGAGTCCAATATAGTGCTTTATTCAAAAATAATGCAAAACAGCCAACGTTGATGAACAACAAACAATACTGACATAAATAATATATTCAGGATAACTTCTAGGTTAAAAAAATGGCCACTACCATGAGCATCGAATTTCGATTCGAATCCTATAATTATCTCTATCTCCATCGCTTCTCATTTTGAGTGAGAGAGACAGATTTATTCGAAACTACAATTTTCTATGTTCGCGGTACACGCTCAGCTTTGCCGCCATTATATTTTTTTATTAAAAAGTTTGAAGTGTATTTTTCTTCTGAATTTACCGTAAGCTATTTGAGATAACTAAAAAGTCGCGGTACCAACATTATAAATAACAAATACCGATGTTGTGTATTGGCTGTTTAGGACCTTTGCCTTTATTTTTGTATGGCTGTTGAACTTTTTAAAAAGTTTGTACCTCGACAAAAATGGAATTTGTATGCAACATTTATGTCGCGAAATCGAGCCTGCGATTTCCGTCACTTTTTAATTTTTACTTGACCATAAATTAGGCATTTCGCCGCCTAGTTTTTAACCGTAAAAGTCAACCTTGCCGGACATTTTTGAATAAAGAACATTATCTGTCTCTCCCATGATCCGTATAGATACCCTGCAACTCCATTAAAACCGTTTTAACAACCTGTGGCATGTAGTGTGTGTGGTCCTACTTTATATTTTCTTATTTTATTATATTTATTAAATATATATGTATGTATGTATGAGCTATGTAAGTATATTTATATATTTTTCTTTCTTTTATATGTGTAAGTTTATTAATGTTTGGTTTATTTGCTTTGCAACACCTACTTTTCTGTTAATTTACAAAGGTTTCCGCTTCCCAAAGGTTGTCTGGAAGAGATCGCTCTTTAGCGATAAGACCGCCAATTGTTTTGCCTCTGCTTTTTTGTTTGTGTCTTGTGTATACTTTGTGTCTATTATCTGAGGTGTGCAATAAAGAGTATTTATGTTATGTTATACTTTGAGCGTATAAAATACTCACAGGACACTATAATGTACCCGCATTAGCCGATATTTTCACTCGAAACATGAATGAAAGACTGAGAGGACACTGTCTGAAACTTACATTGACGCAGAGTAGTAGCAACCCCAGACGACACTTCCTGTCTAAACGCGTAGTGAAAGTGTGGAACGGTTTGCCCGAATCAGTTATCAGTGCGCCCTCAGTGAACTCATTTCAAAATAGACTAGACAAACATTTTCAACTGGACTAAACTCAAGTGGACATTGATATGCACGTATCAGCTATAAGCTGCCTGTGCATTCATAAATAATACAAAATCTTTATCCAGGATGGAGAGCATTACAGGATAGAAGACTTATAGCGGTCACAACCCTCCAATATCATTAAGCGGTGCGTCAGGTGTGGACCTGAAACACTAAATGCCATACTAAGTTTTACTTTGTATAGCATTTAATTCATCGGCGGCTGGTTCTAAAGCATCCAACAGAGCGCCCTTCAGTCTGCCTCGCGCAGTATCTAAAATGTTATAAGTTTAATAACGAGGAACTACTTTCAAATGGTTTAGTATCAGTAGCAAGTGTTGTACAAACCTTTGGCCTCATTCTCTTCCCTTACGCTATTTAAAAGTTTGGTTTTGTTTTTCATTGGTGTAGTCAATAAGCGCCTGCGTTTACGCATCGTGGTTACTTAATTATCAGCTGATCTTAATTAAAACAATAGAAAATATTTATCAAATTCTAAATTCAAAACGAATTCACTCTGCAGTGCAGTTTACTTTTAATTTGACGGATATAAACTAAATGTGACCATAGACAACAAAAAGTATTCTTAGGATTGTTTAAGTTCCTAGAGGTCTACACTCGGCGCAATTTTAACGCAAAAATTGCCGGCAATTTCGATAACGGACGACTTTAGGAGTCCGTTTAATTTAATACGAAGCCAGCAATGGCCCTTCACGCCGAGTCCAATATAGTGCTTTATTCAAAAATAATGCAAAACAGCCAACGTTGATGAACAACAAACAATACTGACATAAATAATATATTCAGGATAACTTCTAGGTTAAAAAAATGGCCACTACCATGAGCATCGAATTTCGATTCGAATCCTATAATTATCTCTATCTCCATCGCTTCTCATTTTGAGTGAGAGAGACAGATTTATTCGAAACTACAATTTTCTATGTTCGCGGTACACGCTCAGCTTTGCCGCCATTATATTTTTTTATTAAAAAGTTTGAAGTGTATTTTTCTTCTGAATTTACCGTAAGCTATTTGAGATAACTAAAAAGTCGCGGTACCAACATTATAAATAACAAATACCGATGTTGTGTATTGGCTGTTTAGGACCTTTGCCTTTATTTTTGTATGGCTGTTGAACTTTTTAAAAAGTTTGTACCTCGACAAAAATGGAATTTGTATGCAACATTTATGTCGCGAAATCGAGCCTGCGATTTCCGTAACTTTTTAATTTTTACTTGACCATAAACTAGGCATTTCGCCGCCTAGTTTTTAACCGTAAAAGTCAACCTTGCCGGACATTTTTGAATAAAGAACATTATCTGTCTCTCCCATGATCCGTATAGATACCCTGCAACTCCATTAAAACCGTTTTAACAACCTGTGGCATGTAGTGTGTGTGGTCCTAGTTTATATTTTCTTATTTTATTATATTTATTAAATATATATGTATGTATGTATGAGCTATGTAAGTATATTTATATATTTTTCTTTCTTTTATATGTGTAAGTTTATTAATGTTTGGTTTATTTGCTTTGCAACACCTACTTTTCTGTTAATTTACAAAGGTTTCCGCTTCCCAAAGGTTGTCTGGAAGAGATCGCTCTTTAGCGATAAGACCGCCAATTGTTTTGCCTCTGCTTTTTTGTTTGTGTCTTGTGTATACTTTGTGTCTATTATCTGAGGTGTGCAATAAAGAGTATTTATGTTATGTTATACTTTGAGCGTATAAAATACTCACAGGACACTATAATGTACCCGCATTAGCCGATATTTTCACTCGAAACATGAATGAAAGACTGAGAGGACACTGTCTGAAACTTACATTGACGCAGAGTAGTAGCAACCCCAGACGACACTTCCTGTCTAAACGCGTAGTGAAAGTGTGGAACGGTTTGCCCGAATCAGTTATCAGTGCGCCCTCAGTGAACTCATTTCAAAATAGACTAGACAAACATTTTCAACTGGACTAAACTCAAGTGGACATTGATATGCACGTATCAGCTATAAGCTGCCTGTGCATTCATAAATAATAAATAAATAATACAAAATCTTTATCCAGGATGGAGAGCATTACAGGATAGAAGACTTATAGCGGTCACAACCCTCCAATATCATTAAGCGGTGCGTCAGGTGTGGACCTGAAACACTAAATGCCATACTAAGTTTTACTTTGTATAGCATTTAATTCAGTGCCGAAAACCCAACTATCGGGTATTTTATGATTTCGTTCCCAGGCCGGACGACCCAATAGTCGGGATCGACCCGATAGTCGGGATCGTGGTACTACAGCTTTATATGACGAAATTTTTGTGGCCTGGCGCGGATGTCTTGTTTGGCTGGGTGGCAATGAATGTGTTAATTGACTACAGTAATCTGACAACTGCCATACAAACTGGCTTAACTTTGTATGCGCAGGAGTTGTCAGATTACTGCGGTCAATTAAAAATAGTACTTTTGCTTGTTTTTTAATGCAATACAGCAAAAGTTATATTATAATAGTTTTTGGTAAAAAAAAAAGAGAGAGAGAGAGAGAGAGCCAGAGCAAGATGAGAGAGAAGCGTGAGAGACACCAACAAAATTAGTAATAAAATTCTAAAACTTACATAATTGAGATTGATGTTATCCTTATTACGTTCTTTTTGCTCAGGTATCAGTTCCGGTATCCGGGTGACAAGAGGACCCTCAGGTCCAGGAAGTTCTATGCTGTCATCTGGTTGAGGCTCATCAGACTTTTTACTGGAATGTTAACAAGTTTATATCATGTGTCCTTTGTATCATTTAACGGCCTCCTAGCCTAGTTGGTAGTAACTCTGCCTATGAAGCAGGAGGTCCTGGGTTCGAATCCTGGTCAGGGCATTTATTTGTGTGTTTATCACAGATATTTGTTCCTGAGTTATGGATGTTTTCTATGTATTTAAGTATTTATCTATCTATTATATATATCGTCGCCTAGTACCCACAACACAAACCTTATTGAGCTTACTGTGGGACTAGGTTGATTTGTGTAAGATTGTCCCATAATATTTATTTATTTAACATGTTTTGAATAAAAGCCTTCTCATAAGTACCTATATTGATAGTTTGTGCAGTTTTCAACCGACTTCAAGATTTCGAAGGAGGAGGTTATCAATTCGTCGGGATCTTTGTTTTTGCTATTTTGTTTTTTTTTTTTAATGTATGTTCACCAATTATTCGAAGAGGGCTGGACCGATTTGGAAGTCTTTTTTTGTTTGAAAGAGTATACTTCACAGTTGGTCCCATTGTAACCAGGTCAGGATCTGATGATGGGATCCTGGAGAAATCGAAGGAACTCTTCAACTATTATAGGCACACCTATAGTGATTTGAGTATATTTTATAGCAGCTCGAGCATTTGCTGTTGGAAAGGTGGATGCTAAGTGAAGTCGGTTCTTTTTTGTTTAAAATTATTTACTAATATATAAGGGGGAAAACCAAAGCCCATAATAAATTAAACAAAAGATCTTTAAAAAACATGCTTCAATGAAAAACTTCAGGTTTTCATTAATGACAAATTCTAAAATTCCTCTAAAAAGAATTGTTACATAAATAAAGCTGCAAAAAATAGCTTCAAGCAAAGGCTAGTCTTACCCAAAGTCCTTATAATTAGCCTTAGGCTGGTTAGCAATCCACGCTCTACAGATGGGATAGAGTGGAGAGTCCTCACTGAACTGTGACAGGTCCACACTGCGGTCGAACAGCTTCAGCACGTAGGACTGACGCGGCGGCGACGGACGTCGTCGGTCGTCATCGTCTGATATGTCACGATCACGCTTGCTGTAGTCCTGGCTGGTGTTCCTAAAAAAAAAATATTTTTTTAATTGTTTGTGGTGGTGGACATGTTACTACAATGTGATGGATGATTTGATACATGTTACTGTGGAAATAATGATTCCTGTACTATATTCGTTAAAATTGCTGTAAACTACAAAGTTTCGTTACCTTTCTCGTTTAGACGGACTGTGATCCGATGAAGCGTCAGATTCATCGGCGGCTGGTTCTAAAGCATCCAACAGAGCGCCCTTCAGTCTGCCTCGCGCAGTATCTAAAATGTTATAAGTTTAATAACGAGGAACTACTTTCAAATGGTTTAGTATCAGTAGCAAGTGTTGTACAAACCTTTGGCCTCATTCTCTTCCCTTACGCTATTTAAAAGTTTGGTTTTGTTTTTCATTGGTGTAGTCAATAAGCGCCTGCGTTTACGCATCGTGGTTACTTAATTATCAGCTGATCTTAATTAAAACAATAGAAAATATTTATCAAATTCTAAATTCAAAACGAATTCACTCTGCAGTGCAGTTTACTTTTAATTTGACGGATATAAACTAAATGTGACCATAGACAACAAAAAGTATTCTTAGGATTGTTTAAGTTCCTAGAGGTCTACACTCGGCGCAATTTTAACGCAAAAATTGCCGGCAATTTCGATACGTCTTATCTAGGTAGGTGCAACGAAATCAATCGGTGGATCAAAAACCGCAATGTATTAATAATCACAGGTGATTAGTTGCTAGGTCAGTAGAGCGCCTAATTAAAACATCGTAACATTAAATCGCAAAGACATGCTAGCCATAGATCAGTCATGGTAATAACAAAACTAAGATCGAACGGGATGGTCTTATTCCACTTTCAATAGGTACGACAGAGAAGGTGCTATTATCGTTGGTTCTTGTCATAGTCTCACATTTTTTGTTTCCCCACCACGCCATTACTTGTAGCAGTGAAGGGCCACAAACAGATATAATTCGCGATTTCTTCAAGAATTTCTGTGTTTACTACGAGAAAACCCGATAATTTCTTAGAAAGTTGTGTAAATTGTTTTTGCTGTAAAAGGAATTTTATCGTCATCTATGTCTATCCCTTATGGTACACGTGTGCGGTCACTAGTTAAATTCTTACTTTGAGGTTTACCCGTTTTTCCCGTATTACCTTCTGTACTTGTACTATTATTATACTTATTCTGTGATAATGATACCAGACTTATCTTTCCTTCACTAGCACCGTTCATTTCATTCATTCATTCGCAAAATAAAAAAATCAATCACTCACTCACACTCACAAAGAATTAAATAAATGTCAAACAAAATAGTCCCACGAAAATAGCGAGCGAATTGGACAAATTTTTCAAAAATTTCGCTGGAAAGTCTGAAGATCGCGGGTCGCATGTTGATCAGAGGTCGCACTGAGTCGTGACGAAGCTCGAATCGTATGAGCCAGCATGGCTATGGCTGCTGCAGCGTACGAGCTTGATGCGGATGGTAAGCACTGCGGCACCCAGCGTGCTGAAAGAGCGCGGGGCGCTTCACTTACACATAAATAGACTAATGTTATTCAACTCGCTACTTCAATTAAATGTTGATTATCAATGAGAAAGTTTCGTGTGGTATATTCGAGATGTGATGTGATGAGCGACATTCCAATTTTTGCTCATAAAATCCATATTTAAATGCTTCTCCTGTTTTAGTTTTGTTTTGTAATACCCACGAACCACTAGTCTTCCACATTTTTATTATTAAGCGATGATTGTAAAATTGATCAAGCGACTCTGCAAAATACCATACAAATAAATAAATTATTGTATTCATTTCAGGAACAAAGTTCATTCCTGCAACACAGCGCCCTGACGGTACATGGAGGAAACCACGACGTGTGCGAGACGGCTATGTACCACAGGAGGAGGTCCCGCTCTATGAGAGCAAGGGCAAACAGTTCAAAGCTCGCCAATCCACTGGACTCCTGGTTGGTTTGACCCCTGAAATTGTGACCGCGGCTCAGAAGAAGAAATCTGGCACCATACAGCCCATACCAGGCATGATCATTAATGTTGAAAAGAAAAAGAAGAAGAAAAAGAAATCTGGTAAGCTTATTTGGGCATTTAGTTTTAACACTTTCAAGTGCTAAGCTCCTTAAATCCCAGTGGCGTAACTACACTACACCAAGTGGGGCCCGTAACAAATTCACCATATTACACAAAATATTAAGATACGTTGAGTTGCGGAAACCTGCCCATACTACAATACAATAAGATCCTCCTTTACAAACATGACATTTTGCCAACTCTGCCACACTATAGTTACACCACTGCTAAATCATATACAAAATAAACACACCTTGTGCATTCCTGGCAGTGAAAGTGTGAAGTGCTCATGATGGTAACCATTTACTTGGTAATTACTGAAGTTGAAAGCTGCCAAAACCATTAGTATAATTATTCTTACTGTATTAATAAGAGCCTTAAGTTATGACTTAATAAGGTTAACAAATTACTTACTATGAAATTAATTTCAGTTTTGATAAGTGCTTTCAGTGTTGTTAACAATATGTTTTTATTTTGCTCTGTAAAGGTGGTGGCTGTAAGGCTCTGGTATTTAAAGTGTTTAACCTCATGTTTATTCAAGTGTATGTAGCACTATTATGGCTTACCTTACAAGGAAGCCACCAACATTGAAACAAATAACTTTGAGAGGTCATATTATATTACCAGGGCCCGGAATTAGGTGAGCTAAAATACCTAAAGTTCGCGAGAGGACATAATATAGAGTGGTTACAACCGGATGAAAATAATATTTTATTTGGATTCCGGGTATTCGATATTCATCCGGGCACTGCAAGTAATAGTCGTAATGATGAAAAATGGTTACATTATAAAATATTAATAAACAATGTGTAGGGAAACCCATATTATTCGTCTTACAACGACTTCTTATCTTATCTTATACATACCTTCTTTTGTCTAGCCCTTTTTACTAAAAACTAACATTAAACATGCTGCACTGTAAACAAAACATATCACGTTCAATATTATATTATACAAGTCCCCGAATAAACATCGAATACCCGGAATCCAAATAAAATATTATTTTCATCCGGTTGTAACCACTCTATATTATGTCCTCTCGCGAACTTTAGGTATTTTAGCTCACCTAATTCCGGGCCCTGTATATTACTCTAATACTAACTCATACTATTTTTCTTTTTTATCAGTTATATATTTTTCGATTTTTATTGTAACTAATTATCTCATCTTATATCTCTTGTCACCAGGTGCTGAGGAAGCTGCAGAAAAGCTTGCCAAATGTGAAATAACAGAACCCACATTCAACAGCCCCTCACCATCGCTCTCAGCTGCCGGGAACACGGACCCCGCAAAGCGGCTCAAAAATCTACGCAAGAAACTCAGAGACATAGAAACTTTGGAAGAAAAAGTCAAATCAGGCGCCCTCAAGACACCTGACAAAGATCAAAAAGAGAAAATGTCAAAGAAAACATTAATCTCAAAAGAAATAGAAGTACTAGAAAAGGAAGTCAGTGAATAAATTAAGCCAAATGGATTATCATGTAATTTAAGTATTTTAAATTGATTCTACTATTTGCAACATGAATTGTTGTCTCTTGGCAATACATACTGATGAAATTTCTTTAAATCATAATAAATTATTTACAAGAACACAGATTTTTAATGATGAAGAGAATCTGCTATAACTTTTATTGCTGTTTGAATTTATTACAGCTAATTTGCAGAAAAAAATACAGTGGTAGTGTTGTAATTTCTATTACCCCAGGATGCAAAAAAGGCAATTACAAAAATGTTGTGATTAGAGTTAAATCAATAAGAAATATATTTTACTTATAAATAAACCTTGATACAAAACAAATGTCAATAGCATGTTGCATTTATAGTAGTGGTAACAAAATATACACTTAGCTACACTATCAATAAACCCATTAACATAATAATTAACATAAGTTCTATGGAGTCTGGTATTTTGTTTGTTTCTATTATAAACAATGCTGTTGTTCAAGATTCTATTAATATCGATATAATTAATTTTAAATGATAATACAGTCTTACATATTTTCTTTTATACTATACAGATATTACTATAATTAACAACAACTTCACATGTCGTAAATGTTTCATTTTGTCTTTTCGCATTGCTTGCTTCCACCTTCCGTGTGTATCTGCAATAAAGAACAATAATTTACAAAAAGTCAAAACTAAGCTTGTTAGTTGAAATAAGTAGAGTTGACTAACAACCGGTTCCAATTAACTTAATGGTTACTCACATGATTGCGTTATATGAATTCGTTTCTCGCTTTCTGTCTCGCGTAGTTGCCTAAACACGCAAGGATCCCAATGACTGCGATGCCGATACCCAGAACGGTGGCGAAGAAGTCTCCGAAGTCGTAGCCAGACGATGCTTCTACGTTGTTAATGGCCAGCAGCGCAAACAGTAAGACACACAGCTTTAAATACATTTTTGGCACAGTTTACTACACAATAAACGATACTAATGAAGGTCTTTTGGACAATGATGAAAATGATAATTAATAAATGCAAATGATATGAAGTTTTATTATGACGTCGTTAACGTCAATGTTGTCAGATGACTGTTAATAACTTGGGAAGTTGCAGCGTTTTTACCGAGGGCTCGAATATACAATGAATGAGCATCGACTTAATTGATCTCACATTTTTGAATAATGGCAACACCTACTTTCAAATGTCATATTGTATACATTCGTTGATTGTATTGTATGATTGTACATGATTTTATTTTAAGCTTTTCAGGCCTAATAAGGCTGAATACGTGTGAAATAAGATTTATCCAACGTTAAGTCTTGTTTTTATTCCTAGTTACAAACATAAATATCTTGTATGCAACATACAAGCTAACCTTACAAGTGTTATGAGAATATTAGTGTTCGTGTTAGGTTTTATCGTGTCGTAGTTAGTTTTAGAGGTTCAAGATGAGTTATAATTCTGGCGGGAGCGGTAGCAAGGGCTTCGGGTTCGCGGGGTTCGCGATGCCGAAGCGTAATCCTTCGAACGTGTCTCTGCACGCCGTGCCGCCTCCCTCGTCCCAGATGAACGCGGTGCCGCCGCCGAACTCGGGGCTGTCCAAACAGGGCTACTCGACTATGACAGCGATAACCCAGAACGCTGTGACCGGCAACTGGGGAACTTTGGGCAAGAAACGGTCTAAGACTGAGGATGAGTAAGTGTACCTTGATCCTTATGGTATTTAGAGTCTAATTGGTGTTGTATATAATGTTTAAATACATTACAAGAATATTACTATTATAATTTATATTTGGTTATGAAAAGACTGTCTTCTAGCTTCATAATCATCATGGATGACCAGCCACTTATATGATAGGAAGTGAAAACTGCCTGCTATTTTGGAATACTGTTTTTGACAAATAATAATGGTGGAACTGTAAGTATGGGGTACTTACAAAAAAAAGGAGAGATTTGTGTGGGGTCGGCAATATGCTTGTAACACCCCAGTTCCCAAAAGGCGGGTTGTATGCTTGTTTGTCACAAACATGGTGTATAAAATACGTCACTACCAATTCTGCTACTAAGTCGACAGGGGTCGACGGAGAGCCAGAAGTTTTGGAATTTGGAATTTTTGGAGGCTTGTAGAGCTGCAGTATTCACTATAATATTTGATGTTTAAAAAAATTTGCGGAATTTGAAGAGCCACAACTTACCCTTCAAAGGGCCACATGTGGCTCGCGAGCCGCGGTTTGCAGACCCCTGGTCTAGTCCAAGGGACTCCAAACTAGTTTTTCACAACTATTGTCTCTCATACCTCCCCTAAATGTTTACTGTAGATAATTCATATTACAGGTACTTTGATGATGATGATGAGCCTCCAACCCCAGCATTGGCGTACATCCCGGCACCAGGGAGCCCAACCTACGAGGCTGCCGCCCGAGCCAAAGTAAGTTATTAGACTTTTCCATAATGATTGGATACAGGTTGCAGTTTATATCACTTGAAACTAATAATTAATAACTAATATGGATGAGGCTGAGTCATTAAAAATTGCTGAAATTTATTGTTGTAGTTAATCACCTAAAATCTTTACATGTTTGATATTTTTAATTGATTTTGTTTGACATTGATGATATACTTATATAAAGATAACATCCACTCTCTACATCAACAGATGTAAGTGGTGCAAAGTCGTTAATTGTTAATTTAAGTGTCTAATAAATGTATAAATTGTACACAAAATGTAAATGAAGTCCCATTCATCAGACTTTAATTTTTGAGGGTTTTTTTTTCTCTCTGACATTCACAAGTGCAGTGCATTGTAATGTGCCTAAATTGAAGTATAAATCTCTCTTATCTTCATATTTTTTCTTATCCAATTTCCTTAATAATCTAAACAGGCCTAGATTATTTTGAACACCTCTGCGGCTTAGCTACATCTGAAATATTCTAAATACTGTTTTATTCCATTTAAATGGGGGAACTGATATGAATTATGAAAACATTCAAATCATACTAACATGAATAATTTATAAAGAGAATGCATTTAGATTTTAGATTCACAATTCATGATTTATTTATTTGTTTACGCATCACTTCTTATTGTAATATTTATGTGACTATTAGGCGGGTCCACACGTGACGCACCGCCTCGCGAGGCGGCTCGGCTAGCGTGGACGTGCCTCGCCCGAGGCATTACGGCCGCACGTGCGTTTGTATTGGCCGTGGCACGCCACACTAGACGACCCACCTCGCACGGCAATTTCCTCGCGAGGCGGTGCGTCACGTGCGTACCCGCCTATTTACATGGAAAACTTACATGCCGTCTTTAAGAAAACAAAAAGCGGCGGCACAGTAAAAGAAACATACGTTTCACGAATATAACCGGATAGACTGAGCCATGTTTTCGGTGAAATTTGTTATATTATCCTCTATATCTGTGCTTTCTCACCATCTCACCAGCAAGCGGAAGAAGAGGAAGAAGACCCCCTGGACGCCTTCATGGCGGGCCTGGAGCAACAGGCGGCCAAAGACCTGGTGCAGAGCAAGGAGAACGCGTGCAAGACCGACTCGGGCCGCGGCACCCGGCAGGACATCGACGATATGGACGATGAGGAGAGCTATTATAAGTAATGTTGTTTTCTCAAACATACTCCGAAATGTATGCGTTAATGTCACGAAATGAAGACATGAAGTTGCTCATTTATGGCTCCTTACTAAGGTTAGACTGACAAAGGAAATATTACATACAGCCAACAACCACTCTCTCTGTAAGTATACTTGCGTCATTAAAATTAAAAAAGAAAAAACAAAATCTATGGTACTAAATTTATAAGCGGTTAAACATGGTGCTCGAATAGCTTTTTCAAATGTCAAGTTTAAAAAATAAAAAAGGCGGCAATTTAAACTTATTTACTTGATTATTGATTACTTAGTAGTTATTTTAATTATAATATTTTCTTACATTGTTTGAGAAAAGCATTATACAATCCTTGGCCTGAACAGGGATTGCAGGACTCGCTTTAACGTCTACCGCAATCTCGTCCTTAAACCCCTTACTTCACGGCTTCTGCAGTAATGTACTATTGTTGTTGATCCTAGGGCACCCCGGAGGTGCATAGGGCCTCCACAAATCCTTCCAGGCCTTTCTATCCTGAGCAACCGTTTTGGCCTCTCTCCAGCTCAGTCCTATGGCTCGCAGCTCGCTCTCTATGCTCCGCCGCCACGTGTCTACGGGGCGTCCGAGGGCTCGCTTTTTATCTTTAGGCAGCCACTCGAAAGCGATACTGGCATTGTTCGATGCTCCTCTTCGAAGGGTATGTCCGATCCATTTCTTTTCCGCAGCGGTACTTCCTGGGCGATAGGAGACTGACGTCACATACTCCACAAATCCTCATTTCTTATAGTCTAAGATGCGGATTATAAGTATAAGCCTTGAGCAATTACAATCATAGACTTGAGTCTGGCCGTGCTAACTCTTCACCAACTTTGTGACCACCAGCGCAGTGTGGAATGTAAAATGTATAAGAATATAATAATATGCCGTTTGGAACAGCAGTTTCACATTGACATTTTATCACTGCAATGTGCAAGCCCAATCACGATTTGTGTGCATTTAAAATTCAATATGTCTGTTGTGAATTTATGACGTCCATAGTTACCATGATTTTGTATGAGGTGGTTTGAGCGTTCTGTACTTATAAAATGTATTACTGGTGACTCATTTGAGGCTTTTGTATTGCTTTGAAGTAGTCGTTCCTATTTATTCAATATAGGAACACGATCCTCATAAAAATATGATGTTGATAACTTACTTTAAAAAAAATCTAGTAGCAATTCAACTTTCTGTAGTAACATTTCTATATATAAATTATTAAACTGAAATGTATGAAATCTTAATCAATAAAAAAAATAGTTATAAGATATAATAGTCTGATTCTACATATACTCATTTAAAACATGGGTTTTCAAACATTCAGCATGCAAAAGCTGCAAAGAGTTGAAGGAATGCTGACTTATATCTAGGTATTTTATGAATTCAATGTCTAATATACATCAATGTATTCCAGATACATGGAGGACAACCCGCTCAGCAATGCCGACGACGGTTCCGACGTCGAGATAGAGTACGACGAAGATGGCAACCCCCTAGCACCCCCCAAAAAGAAGTTCATCGACCCCCTACCCCCCATAGACCACTCTGAGATTGAGTACGAACCGTTTGAGAAGAACTTTTACACGCCTCATGAGGATATTGAGAGTTTGGATCCTCAGCAGGTTGAGGATTTGAAGAAAACGCTTGGAATTAAGGTAAGATAACACAACAACACAATAAACATTGCCACCAATAGACCACTCTGAGATTGACTACGAACTTCTTCAGCAATTTGAAGGATTAGATGCAGTCGAGTATAAAATATTTGTAAGGTTTTATTATCCATTACTTAGGGAACGTACCCATACTACGTGACCAATTTTTTTTACAATTTTCACCCCCTCTCCCCCTCGGTGACCAATTTTTTTTACAATTTTCACCCCCTCCCCCCCTCGGTGACCAATTTTTTTTACAATTTTCACCCCCTCCCCCCCTCGGTGACCAACCGTAGTATATGCCAAGATCACCCCCCTACCCTCTGGTTGTCACGAAGTAATTCTTAATATTGTTTTTTTGTAAACAGAAAGTAAAAAATATCATAATTTGGCGCATATTTGTAATGATTAAAACGGCGGTTGCCGCGTAACGCCTCAAGGTGCGTGCAAACCATAATTAAAAAGTGAAAAAAAAAATTGCGCAAAGATTTCCCTAGAGCATAATTATAATAATTATTGATTACGTGACGTAAACCTAAACCCCCCCCTCCCCCTTGTGACCAAGAGTAGTATTTTGACGACCCCCCTCCACCCCCTAAACGGGTCACGTAGTATGGGTACGTTCCCTTACCTTTTACTCACAAAATTATGATATTGAAAAGTAGGATTATCAGTTAGGTGAAGATAAACTAAGAAAATTAACATCAGATTCATAGTTTTCACATCATGGTTACCAAGTTTCGTACGTGTGTGGTAGGGCACAGCACAGCGAATGTCATCTCGCTCAAATCTGGAGCAGAGCCCAACTGGGGAAGTACCTCCACCTTACAGAAAACCACAGTCTAATAGCACTAGACCCTACTCATAGTGTTGTGTTCCTGCTGGTGAGTAAGGTTGCCAAAGAGCTCAAAGAGGACCCAGTGTGTTGTCGACGAGGGACCATCTTGTTCGTTTAGCCGTCAACACAGTGAGTCCTCCTTTTAGTAAAGGGTCGCCAACGTGCATGTGACACCTCTGGAGTTGCAGGCGTCCATAGGCTACGGTATCTGCTTACCATCAGGCGGGCCGTATGCTTGTTTGCCACCGTCATGGTATAAAATAAAGGTAAGGCAAACAAGATCTATTTGTAAATGTCCTTTTATGCTCATTAAAAAGATCCATAACCCTATTGTACCACCAAAAATCCATTTTTCTGATCTAGTTATTATTTACTATTACTAGAGATTGACATATGTAAGCTTTTGCCCGCGGCTTCGTTCGCGTTAAATTCGTTGCCGTGAAAGACGGACAAACAAACAAACACACACTTTCCCATTTTTAATATTAGTATGGATTTAATAGGTGACCGGCCCAGATCCACCCAAGCCCGTGACCAGCTTCGGGCATTTCGGCTTCGACGATCCACTGATGAAGGCCATCCAGCGGTCGGAGTACACTCAGCCTACACCTGTCCAGGCTGCTGGAGTACCCGCTGCGCTCTCTGGACGAGACCTTATTGGTAAATGCATTACGTTTCTCTAAATACAAACGGGGACAGTCCCGAAGAAAGATACCAGTAGACATAGACAGTGTAGTCCTCGAAACGGTGGAGGTTATTTTAAAACTAGTGTTAACCGGAATCGTGTAGATGTGTGACATCAGTAGCGTTTTTTTTTCTTTTTTTTAATTTAATGGATTTTACTCCTCGCCAGTTTTAGCGAGGTGAATTCTGCCAATGTCAAGGTGTACTTTTGATTTTATTGAACTTTAATAAAATTTAAGCAACGTTGTTCGGTTAAGGCCTTGCCGATTGTAAGGTGATAGCCTCCTTACTAACACGTGGGTGGCCGAGATCCCGGATAGCCGTTTGTTCAACTAAAGGGTGGTTACGCGCGTTTTGGGACTAATTTTTCATTAGCTGCACACTTGTTCGTTAGGTCACCGCACAATAAGCTATCAATATTACACACTGAACGACGTAAATGAGCAAAAAACTACTCTAAAGACGGCGCAGCCATCTTGAGCTCAAACGGGAATCCCTCACTAGCGCTTGGGTCTATATCCCTAGCAGCGTGGGAACCAGGAGATCGCTTGCGCACGTAATGGCGTCGGTTGTGTTTCAAGACGGAATCTCGCGAAATAGTGTTCGAAATCTCTTAAGACTGCGTCGACCGTCCGGTGGCGCCCTCATTGGGGGGATTGTATTTCCTAATAAACGAATCAATTTCTGTACAATCCACCATGTTAAGTTGTAGTCCTACTAGTTCCGCAACTTCTCTGCATGTGCTCTTTAGTGTCATTTGTACTTACAAACTTTTGCAAAACCGTGACAGTTTAAAGAAGTGTTTTGAATATAAAGTTTTTAGTATGAGTCTTCGGATGCGACGGTTTTCCTATGTCGATGTAAATTGAGTTATTGCCTCCCTAAAATGTCTTGTAAATTCAGTATATTAGGGCCTAAAGACCTCCAATTGAGCATTGCCTTCTGGCAAGGGCCACGCCGCGTAAACTTGCTGCAAAATGTTACAAAACCATGTATCTTTTGCAAAACCTGCGACTAGGCAGCCTGTGTTCACTGACTTGTCTCTTGTGAATCCCTAAATTTTAATCAATAACTTTTCTGTACAGAAAAATATTCCTATCATATATCTAAAAAAATAAAATTGTTATATTTGAATTATTTTACCTTATATTATGTATAATTTTAAGAATTAAGAATTTGGTTAAATGCTACCTCATAATTAACGGAAGAGCAGAGCCTTCTGGCGCAAGTATTTGTTTACTTAAAAGAAGGTTCTTTTTTGTTTCTAGTGAAAACCTAATGTGTAACCATCAATAAATCATTTTTCATTTTCATTTTTCATCTTTCATTCAGGTATCGCACGGACTGGTTCCGGTAAAACGGCGGCGTTCCTCTGGCCCCTGCTGGTCCACGTTATGGACCAAAAGGAGTTGGCGCCGGGCGACGGGCCCATCGGCCTTATACTGGCTCCCACCAGGGAGTTGGCGCAGCAGGTATTGTCATCTCTTAGGCTACGTTTTAACCACAAATGAGCTACCGTAGCCTATAGACGCCTGCAACTCCAGAAGTGTCACATGCGTGTTGCCGACCCTTTACAAAAAGGAGGATTCACTGTGTTGACGGCTAAAGGAACAAGAGGGTCCCTCGTCGTCAACACACTGGGTCCTATTTGAGCTCTTTGGCAACCTTACTAACCAGCAGGAACACAACACTATAAGTAGGGTCTAGTGTTATTTGGCTGTGGTTTTCTGTAAGGGTTCTTGGCCCGTTACGGATTAGTGTTCTTATCAGTAAACTCCATTGTAGCAAAACCGCAAGCGCACGCGCCACGACAAAAAAAAAGGATTTGGGCTCATGTTAGCGTTTATAGAATATCTACCATGTGGACCACGCAATAAGATTCAATATGAACTAATACAAAAAAAGCTCTATATTCTTAACGGTTGCGCCCAGCGTAGGCGACTTAAACGCTCTCCATCCGGCATATCTTGACACCGAGATCCGAAACAAATATGCGTAATCGGAGACCGCGCTTGCACTGGTATTCCGAGCGCCCGACTAGGCAGCGCTTAGGGGGAAATTGGAACTATTCCTCACTCATTGGAAACATTTGGACACAAATACGATTTATGAATATTTCATATTTAAATAACAATAAACAGGGTAAGTATATAACAATAATAATACTGGTATAAATTATTTATTAGTAAAATAGGTTCATTTACAAGTCATATAACTTACAAGCTAAGGCTATACAGTTGTATATTTTAATTTTATTTATTCCGTTTTAATAATCATTTCATTTCATTGCATTACAATTCATTTAATTTCATTCAAATCAGTATATAAATAATAATCAGGTTAACAAATTACAGAAATAATCGGTTAGTTATATTTAGTTATACGAATAACCGACTAATTATATATTTTTTAATGTTACACTTACATATTTTTACCTAGAAAGTTAACCCACTGTTGCGTGTTAACTGATATTTATTACCTTAACATTAACACATTAAAATCATGATAATGCCAGCTTGATCCGATTTCGAGCGTCGATGTCAATTTGACAGCGCTAGGATTGGAGCTGAATGATGAAGCTAAATCATCAGAATACGGTAAGTGAATAAAATACTGTTTTATCACTATTATATTTTAAAATAAAGCCTCCAGTCGCGTCTGTCTGGCTGTATGTCACGATAATCTTTAAACTACTGAGCATGATATTGTAATCAACCGACTTCGAGATTTCGAAGGAGGAGGTTATCAATTCGTCGGGATCTTTGTTTTTGCTTTTTTTTTTTTTTTTTTTTTTTTTTTTATTTTTTTTTTTTTTTTATTTTTTTTTTTTTATGTATGTTCACCGATTATTCGAAGACGGCTGGACCGATTTGGAAAATTCTTTTTTTGTTTGTAAGAGTATACTTCACAGTTGGTCCCATTGTAACCAGGTCAGGATCTGATGATGGGATCCTGGAGAAATCGAGGGAAATCTTAAACTATTATAGGCACACCTGTAGTGATTTGAGTATTTTTTACAGCAGCTCGAGTATTTGGTGTTGGAAAGGTGGATTGCTTAGTGAAGTCGGTTCTTTTTTGTTTAAAATTATTTGTTAATATGTGTTATTTATTGAACAAAATAAATGTTATAAAAGTTTTTTTTTTCTATTTCCCCCAAACTGTAATCAAGTTACCTTGTATGTTATAAAACACAGTAACAGAGTAATAACGTAGTATTTTACGTCCCTACTCACTGGTAGATTAGCTTACTAGTACGGTTACGGACTTTAATTGTTGAGCAATTTACGGTTCAAGCTATTTTCTTTTGTTTAATAGGTACTCTATGTTATGTCCAATGTAAAGTGAATCCTAACAACAATTAAAGTCCGTGACCGTACCATATTATAATGCGAAGCTGCCAGCCAGATGCTTGGCTAAGTAGAACTCATGCATAACGCCATTCAATATGTATGCCGCCACGGGCACAAAAAAATGTGCACCGCTCAGGCGCTCAGAGACGACACGTTGTCGTCAAGCTACGGCAGCTAGACGACACGTTGTCGTCAAGCTACGGCAGCTAGTTCGAACGTATGGTAGTACGCCATACATGTTAAAGGATTTGGGACTTAGCAGTGAATGGGTTAAGTCGCCTACGCTGGGCGCAACCGTTAAGAATATACAGCTTTTTTGTATTAGTTAATATTGAATCTTATTGCGTGGTCCATATGGTAAAGCTTGTCCCAGAATAAAATGTCGTTTACACAGGCAGCGATTACGTAAAAAGTTTCAATCAAAAATGTTGAAAATACTGTCGTTTGTAAGATACTGGCCTTCATTAATAAATATTACATAAAAAAAAACTTAAAATTAAAGACATTTCCAAAGATGTCATCTGCCCAAGAAAAGCTACATGAAAATATATTGTACAAATACGTATAATATAGACAATTCAACGAAAAAACGCAGCCTTGGAGCTAAATACATCTATAAGAACCGTTCAAAGGGTGCTTAAACGATTCAAGGAAACTGGTGGAATCCGGCGACAGCCTGGAAGTGGTCGTAAGAGGGGGTTTGTAGATAAAAAAATTGAGAAGAAAGTCATAGCTGCTTTGCAAAGAAAGCCAACCCTCTCTGTAAGAGATTTGGCAAAAAAATGTAAAACATCTAAATCGACAATACAACGAGTGAAGAAAAATAGTCACATAAAGAGTTTTAAACAAACTAAAGTGCCTAATAGAAATGCCAAGCAGCAAACGGAATCAAAAACCAGATCACGAAAATTATATTCAAAAATAACCAAAAAAAATTACTGTATTGTTATGGACGACGAAACATACTGCAAATTGGACTTTAAGTCACTACCCACTACCTGGGCATCATTTTTATTCTGGGACCGACAGAAAAACTATCGATGATATGTACAAGGTTATCAAAACTGATAAATTTGCCAAGAAAGTTATGGCAGGCCATTTGTTCATGTGGCAAACGCAGTACCCCATATTTTGCTTAGGGTACTGTTAATGGCGACATATACCTGAACGAGTGTCTGAAAAAACGACTGTTACCGTTTATAAAACAGCACAAGAAGCCTGTTCTGTTTTGGCCTGATTTGGCCACGTGCCACTACACAAAGAAAGCTATAGAGTGGTATCAGACCAATAACATTGAATATGTGGATAAAACCCTTAATCCTTCCAATTGCCCTGAGTTGCGGCCCATTGAAAAGTATTGGGCTTACGTGAAACAAAAACTCTTAAAACATAAAAGTAATGCAACTTCAGTTGATAATTTCAAGCGAAAGTGGAACGAAGCTTCGAAACTAATCACAAATTCTGATGTACAAGTCTTGATGGCAGGGGTGAAACGTAAACTAAGAAATTTCTGGATGAATAAAACTTTGTAAAAAATAAATTTATAATTTTGTGTGTTAAATGCCTTTATATTAACAATACGTCCAAAAAATAAGGTAGTTTCTTTTAATTTATCATATTTTAAGGGAAATTAATAAACGACATTTTATTCTGGGACAAGCTTTAGATATTCTATAAACGCTAACATGAGCCCAACCAAATCCTTTTTTTTTGTCGTGGCGCGTGCGCTTGCGGTTTTGCTACAATAGAGTTAACTGATAAGAACCTAATCCGTAACAGGCCAAGAACGGGAGGAAAGACTATATGTATTATTAATAATTATTATTTCTAACCGCCCGTGGTGCGTACACAATTTTACATCTTCTGGGTGTTTTTGTGTTATTTCTTTGAAAAGCAGTCAACGCATGAGTTTTGCATCTCGTAAGGTCAAAGGTCAAATCGCCTAGCGTGGTACAGGTATGTTATGTGGAGGGATGTGGAAGAGACAAACCTGATAAAAGGTGGACGGATTGTATGAGAGATGATATGAAAAGAAAGGATGTGAGTGATGAGATGACGGGTGACAGAGATGTGTGGAAAAAAAGACATGCTGCGCCGACCCCATTTAATGGTTCAAAGGCAAGCGAATGATGATGAATAATAAGTATTTTTGCTGTTTTATTTAAAATGAAATGTTGACAGATTTACATGGAAGCAAAGAAGTTTGGCAAAGTGTACAACATCAGGTGCGTGTGCTGCTACGGTGGCGGCTCCAAGTGGGAACAAACCAAAGCTTTAGAGGGTGAGCATTCCTATGTTATTTATATATTAAAGCCTGACCAGAAATATATGATCATTGTCAAGAGGGCGCTATTATTCTCATTTATATGGCAATTGGCAACCGTTCAGTATAGTCATAGAACGTATTATTCTCTATGGTATGGTGACATCTTTCTGACATCCTCAACACAGGCATCTGGCCAGCAGTGTACTTTCGGCTAATATGATGATGATTGTTTTTTTTTGTTTTTAGGTGGCGGTGCAGAGATAATAGTGGGCACTCCTGGAAGGGTCATTGACCTCATCAAGTGTAAAGCCACCAATCTTCAACGCGTCACCTACCTCGTGCTCGATGAGGCCGATCGAATGTTCGACATGGGTTTTGGTAAGGTTTTATAGTGTAAATTGACTAGAAACTAATTTAAATATTCCAAACTTATATGGATGTCATATACAAAGGAAAAAGTGACGTAGGCCTCCGATGCCCAGGGCAGGGATCGGACCAGCTTCTGTATTCGCGGCAGACGCCTTAACCACTTGGCCACCCGGGTCACAGCAGCAAAAAAAATATTAAAAAAATTTGATTTGTTCTTCAGTTTTAAATATTCCGTTTAGAAGTTATTATATTTCATAGATTCCATAGATGGCAATGATGCCATGGCAATATTAATGGTCGGAGTAGTGGAATGCGCGTGGCGCTCAGGCGCGAATACTCTCTACGTTCAAGATTCCCTGTACTGCCTCGCCATAAATTATTTAGTTTTTCTTCCTTGTTGACACAATTGATTGAATATTTCCAGAGCCTCAGGTCCGTTCAATCTGCAACCACGTGCGGCCCGACCGGCAGGCACTTCTCTTCTCCGCCACGTTCCCGCGACGTGTGGAGCGACTGGCACGTGACGCGCTGCACGACCCCGTGCGCGTGCAGCACGGCGCGGCCGGCGAGGCCAGCGCGCTCGTCACGCAGCGCGCGCAGTGAGTACATACTTCTGCTACCACGTGCCGACCGGCAGCTCCTCTTCTCCGCCACGTTCCCGCGACGTGTGGAGCGACTGGCACGTGACGCGCTGCACGACCCCGTGCGCGTGGAGCACGGCGCGGCCGGCGAGGCCAGCGCGCTCGTCACGCATCGCGCGCAGTGAGTACATACTTCTGCTACCACGTGCCGACCGGCAGCTCCTCTTCTCCGCCACGTTCCCGCGACGTGTGGAGCGACTGGCACGTGACGCGCTGCACGACCCCGTGCGCGTGGAGCACGGCGCGGCCGGCGAGGCCAGCGCGCTCGTCACGCATCGCGCGCAGTGAGTACATACTTCTGCTACCACGTGCCGACCGGCAGCTCCTCTTCTCCGCCACGTTCCCGCGACGTGTGGAGCGACTGGCACGTGACGCGCTGCACGACCCCGTGCGCGTGGAGCACGGCGCGGCCGGCGAGGCCAGCGCGCTCGTCACGCATCGCGTGCAGTGAGTACATACTTCTGCTACCACGTGCCGACCGGCAGCTCCTCTTCTCCGCCACGTTCCCGCGACGTGTGGAGCGACTGGCACGTGACGCGCTGCACGACCCCGTGCGCGTGGAGCACGGCGCGGCCGGCGAGGCCAGCGCGCTCGTCACGCATCGCGCGCAGTGAGTACATACTTCTGCTACCACGTGCCGACCGGCAGCTCCTCTTCTCCGCCACGTTCCCGCGACGTGTGGAGCGACTGGCACGTGACGCGCTGCACGACCGATATTCAAAGTGTCCATAATATCTGGTTAGATTAAGCTGTTCAACACTGGTGCCGTTATCTTACTGTTTTTACAAGTACTGCTTGTATGTTTGCAGTATATTCAACAAGCCGGAGGAGAAGTGGACGTGGCTACTGAACAACCTAGTCGAATTCCAGTCAGCCGGCAGCGTCCTAATATTCGTCACTAAAAAGGTATGCTTATAGCATAGTTCTAGGGCCCATTTCTCGATCTCTAGTAGACTGGAAACCCATACGATTTGACAGTTCGTAGACTAATAATAATGGTCTAATACCTTTCTAGAAATAGGCCCCTAGACTAGTTAGGGTTCTGTAGCAAAAACGGAACACTTATAGTTTCGTCATGTCCGTTTGACCGTCCGTCCGTATGTCACAGCCATTTTACTCGGAAACTATAAAACGTATCTTAATAAAAATTTGACATTAAGGTGTATTTTGTATGCCGCTATTTAGTTATGTAGTTAAATCGCAGAAAAAACTATTTTTAAGGGGGGCGCACCATACATGTAACTAAAAAAAAAAAAAAATATATATCAAACTATTGCACATCAATCGATAGGTCTTTAAAAATATCATAAAGGTTTCTTTGAACATTTTATGATTAAGTGAATAGTTTCAAAAATAATCGCTTCGAAAGTCAGAAAAATTGTGTCCCCCTCTGTAACTTTTGAACCGTAAGTTCAAAAAATATGAAGAAAAATTGAGAAGATGCTCCTTATCACATACTTTCTACGAAAATTATTTAGAACATTATCGGTGACACTAATGATGATTTTTGAGTTAGCTCAAAAAAACTTGTTCCAAAGGCATCAGATACGACCTTTTGGTATTAGTTTGGTTCATATTCCATTGAAAGTACGGAACCCTCCATTATGCGTTGTCCGACACGCAGTTGGCCGGTTTTTTTTATATTTTAGGGAGTTGGAGTTTTCTTAAGTGCGATAAAAAACATTTTATGTAATTAAGAAGGTAAGATTATTAAAAAAAGTTTATAAACTTTACTTTTCATTTTACTTTTTTAATATATTAAAAGTTAGAGAGCGAAACCGAGGGCTTTACTGTCTCGAGTATTCTTACCCCTCACGTTGCACAATGTAATATTACTTTAATTTTCTAAATAAGCCTACTGGCATAAAGATGTAATAAGAAATCAGCATGGTGGTTGATACCAGGAGCTACATGAGAACAACAAGGTATTTATTATTGACTTGTTACTTAATAGTACATTGTCGAACAGAATGTCGCTATTCGGTTCATTTTTGGGTTACGCAAATATGACCATGTTTCTCACTTCAGGGCTAAGCTCAAGTGGCTCCCTATTCGTCTTCGTCGTAACTCCCATGTTCTGTCCCTTCTGTACAGTATTCTATTCAACCCCGCAACTCCCCATTACCTCAAAGAGCGTTTCAGTTACCTTCGTTCGGCTAGATCCGCCCAAAACTTGCTTTTAAATGTCCCATCCTCTTCGTCAAAAGTTTATAATAGTTCCTTTACCTTTCAGGCCATACGCCTGTGGAACTCGTTACCTCTAGAAATAAGGCGTGCAAAATCCCTAACTATTTTCAAGAAACACCTTAAAGAGTATTATCTATCTCTCCCTTAATACAAATGTTTGCCGACTGTATTTTTATTATTTTATTTTTATTTAAGTACTCTGTGTATGTAGTATGTATATGTATGTTTATTGATTATTTTATTTGTGTATGTTTATGTATAATTAAGCTATTGTATTATATGTTATTTGTTATTGTTTACTGGATTTTCACTGTTTCTTTTGCCTTGCACCTACTCATACAATTATTTTCGACTAGATTTCCGCTACCCTAAGGTTGTCTGGAAGAGATCGGTCTCTAGCGATAAGACCGCCTGTTGACTGCCTCTACTTTTAATCTGTGTACTGTACTGTTATATGTTATTGAGGTGTGCAATAAAGAATATTTGTATTGTATTGTACATTATGATACAAGTGTGCTTAGTTGATTATTTATTACATACGAAGCTATATTGTGCGCACGAACGCAAGTGAGTGCGCATAAGGAAGTTGAGCTATGTATGTAATGATCAAGCACACGCGTTTCATGCGACGTTTTCCAACACACTTGCGAGGAAATAACAGAATAGTGTAATTAATAACTTTGATAAATACATTAATTGTCAGAATTTTTACAGGATAGAGATATACGCACCTAAGATAATTAAATTTAATCAACCTTTTTTGTGATGTTATTGACTATCTGGAACTCTTTTTCAAAACATTTCATAAAATTAAACACTTCGCATTTATTGTCCAATAAATTATTTTTTCTTACGTATTGCTCACTAGATTTTTATGACGACATTTTACTAGTATGTATGACAATTTTGAAATATACCCAGAGGTTAAATTAACGCTAAAGTTGTCTTCTTATTCACTTAAAATATAATTTGTTTAAATTAATAAAACACAACGAGAAAAATCTAACAAATAAACAATGATTTGAGGTTAACTTTTAACGAGAGGCGCAATTTTGTGTGCGTGCAGCTTGAGGCAAAGGCGCGGACCTATTATGTCAAACAGACAATATTAAAACAGACAATTCGTGTTTAAAACATAATTTATTGTGTATTACGAGTAATATAATAAGGTGAAATGATTCTTTTTCACAATTAGGATTGTATAATTTGTATTCTATCGTAATTGTGTATATTTTGTGTATATACTCCTGATTTAAATAAAGGGAATACCCGACTAACTTAAAACGATTCGTCTGCGTACAAACAACTTGGTACTAGAGTGCAAACGTCACTTGATCTGATTATTAAATTATTGCACTAGTTCGATAATTATAGTGAAAAGCACGCGTGTTTAATATCGAGGATTATGAGCCTAAAAGCGGTGGAATTAGAACCTCGCTACGAGCAAGTGTGTTGAAAAATATTATTTAGATATTTTTAGTTCACGTTCCTTATACCGACTTGACTAACGTTTTCAGCTGGAAGCAGAGCAAGTGGCCGCCAACTTGGGTGTCCAGGAATACGACGCGTTATTACTGCACGGAGACATGGAACAGGCTGACCGCAACAAAGTCATCACGGCGTTCAAGCGACAGGAGGTCAACATCCTCGTCGCCACTGACGTCGCTGGTGAGATTCATTTTTATTTATTCCGATCTTACGCTAGACTTTTAGCAATATTTTTATAAAAGTAAAATACATCTAAAACAAAACTAAGGCATACTACGGAATAGTATTTTATCCCCAATCAGACAAATACAGCATTGAGCAAGCGATAAAAATTCAATCGACGTTTCAAAGAAGGTGTACTACGGAACGGATATATATGTACATCGCCACCACGTATGGCACAATAATTTGGGGTAAGTAGTCCGCTAGTGGTAGCAAACTTAGGTGTCCAGGAATACGACGCGTTATTACTGCACGGAGGCATGGAGCAGGCTGACCGCAACAAAGTCATCACGGCGTTCAAGCGACAGGAGGTCAACATCCTCGTCGCCACTGACGTCGCTGGTGAGATTCATTATTTATTTCGATCTTACGCTAGACTTTTTACAATATTTTTATAAAAGTAAAATACATCTAAAACATACTACTAACGGCAAATACGGAAAAGTATATTATCCCCATGACGTATGGCATAGTAATTTGGGGTAGTTCGGTAAGCATTGAGCAAGTGATAAAAAATCAATCGATGTTTCATAAAACGCGTTACGGATATATATGTACATCGCCACCACGTATGGCACAATAATTTGGGGTAAGTAGTCAGCTAGTGGTAGCAAACTTGAGTGTCACGTGGAGCAGGCTGACCGCAACAAAGTCATCACGGCGTTCAAGCGACAGGAGGTCAACATTCTCGTTGCCACTGACGTTACTGGTGAGATATATTATTATTACATTATTACTTCTTAAACATAGAAAAACACTATAAAATACCTAAGCAAGGATGCCGCAATGGTGCAAGGCCCAGGCTAAGGACAGGAGGAGGGTTAGGACTACGCTCGCCGTGTCCAGGATTGCCGCATTCTGAATCTGACCCTTGATCCTTATCGTACAAATTTATTTATTTATCGTATGGCTACATGTCACTGGATATAGATAGGCATTTCTTCCATGGGGTAGTAGTAGTGGGAAAGCAGATGATAAAGAAAATCCAGTGAGTGCTGCGAGGTCCAGATGGGACAGTGCAGCTGCCAAGTTTGCTACTCTTTGAGCACCACCCAGGGATCACGTGTAGGGTTGTCTAAGGTGTTTCCTACGGACGCAGAGTAACATTGATCCCCAAAAAGGCGGATCGTACAAAAGGCGGACTTAATGCCATAAGGCATTCTCTACCAGTCAAGCAGAGCAAAGCAGGCAAAGCAGAGAGATTGTTGACGGTGCTACAAACGGGCAAGTACGAGTAAAAAGAAAAAGACATGTTCGAATTTAAATAACTAACCTTAATTTCTATTTATAAAACCAATTGTTTTTAAAAACTGCTGTAGAATGAAAAATCTAGACAGGATTTCACAGTCAAACTGTTATTACAGTTTTGTGGGACAATTATTGGATTATTGGGTTATTTTTAAATTCAACATTGTGATTATTAAAAAAAACCCAATCGATGGTGCTAAGGCGTACTATGGATATGTTTACTCCCAGCCAACGTACGGCACAATAATTTGGGGTAGTTCGGTAAGCATTGAGCCAGTGGCCGCGAACTTGCGTGTCCAGGAATACGCCTATTACTGCACGGAGACTCGGAGCAGGCCGACCGCAACAATGTCATCACGGCGTTCAGGCGACAGGACGTCAACATCCTCGTCGCCACTGACGTTGCTGGTGATATTATGATTATTATTCTGTTTCTCCTTTTTAGATTGATGGAAATATATATCCCCGTCTTTTAATAGGCTTGCGTGGGGATACAGATCCAACATGCAGAGGCCCTTTGGAGAATTTTGATATTTATTTATTTAAATTATTCAAAAATAAAGTTGTATTTTAACAGTCGAAGCGGCACAAATTTAGTCAATAATGATTTAGTATATACTAGCGACCCGCCCGGCTTCGCTCGGGACTTTTTTGTAGACCTTTTTAAGGTGTACAATACTGAAGTACATTATTTTGATCTATCTCGTAGAATGGGCAATGTAAGCGCAAAATAATATGTTTATTTACGACATCACATTAGAAATCTCTAAAATTACCAGTGTTTCCTCTTGAATCACTCTCTCTCTCTATTAAAAAAAACCGCAACTAAATCCGTTCCGTAGTTTTAAAGATCTAAGCATACATAGGGACAGACAGCGTAAAGCAACTTTGTTTTAGACTATGTAGTGATAATACACCTGCTTGAACCCATTCACGGTTACATCAAAAGATACCCATGAACCAGAGTAGGCGTTGGTGCTATAACAAATACATCTAATTGATGCTGCTAAGAAGGCGTAGGTACTACGGACATTTTTATTCCCAGCCAACGTATGGCATAATGATGTTATTAATTGGGGTATTTTGGTAACAAGTATTGAGTATTGAGCAAGTGGTAGCAAAGATAATGCTTGCATTATCATTTTGTACTACACGAATAAGTGGATCTAGTTGATGGAAAGAAAGTCGTCACGGGTATTAAGATACTTGTTTTTATCGTTGCAAGATTAGGTTTCCTAACAATTACAGATAATATTTGGCGTTATTAAAATTTTCATAGTTTATAGGGGCATGTTTTATCTGCGAACACTTATTTTCTGTCCGCTATGATGATAGATATCACTCGATAATCACAGAGATTAGAAAAAAGTTGTCAGAATGATGTACTGGGTTCTTTATTAGGTACGAATACATGTCACAACTATCAAAGTGCCTACACCGTCATTAAACATACTTAAATATATTTGTATTTATAGTAAAGCCATGCGTACGTATTTGTAAATGTTATTTTAAGTATTTAAGAATATTTGGATAGTAGTTATATGCACGAATGATTGTTTTTTTATAATGGTTAATGTTCTTGTGAATGTTGCACAATAAAATACCTAGAGAAGAAGAGGTTCCAAACGGATGGTACGATTTTTCAATATTTTCTCGCGTCATTTGTCATTAGTATCTCTCAGCCATACCTGGATAGTGTTTAATGTTTAAAGCTTATTGTGATTCTTATTAAAGTAAAGGTTTTGCTTTAAGTAAAGGTATCAAGAGAGTTCAAAATAAACTAGAAACCTATGTCAAACAAGAAATTTGCGGTAAGAAAATTAAAATGTTCAAAGTCTTTCATTTCTCATGCTCAAAAAGTGTCATATTAGCCTTACCAAGCGGGGATAAAGTAGTACAATGTTACTCTGCGTCTGTAGGAAACACCTTCGACAACCCTACACGTGATCCCTGGGTGGTGCTAAAAGAGTAACAAACTTGGCAGCTGCACTGTCCCCTCTGGACCTCGCAGCACTCACTGGATTTTCATTATCATCTACTTCCCTACTACTACTACTACCCCAGGGAAGAAATGCCTAGCTATATCCAGTGACATGTAGCCATACGCTAAATAAAGTACATTTAACCCCTAGGGAAAAAATGTTTACAAAACATTTTATTTTGACCAATCAAAACACTTCATCATATTAAATTCACCAATCACAATACATATCGACAGTCATCGGAAAGCAGGTTCTTTTTTTGATGGTGGTTTAAATAATTTAAGTCATTGAAAAAAACTTTGTATTTAAAACCGCAACCGCAAAAGCAATATTAAAACCGACCAATCAGGAAACGCAATTCATCTCTCAAAACATCGGGCGTTTTTTAGTTCCTACTTCATAATAATTTAAAAAAGATTAAATCGTTTGGAAGCGCTTTAAAGCGCTAATTAGACCGTCGTCTGTGGCATTTATTTGCGGTATTATATTTTGTATCTGTATCAAAACCATTAAAAAATTAAAAGACCGCCAAGTTAAAATCATAATATTCGGTTCGGTTATAAAATTTTTGCCGTAGATTGCCATTGCCAGAAACGCAAGTTTCCTGATTGGTCGGTTTTAATATTGCTTTTGCGGTTGCGGCTTTAAATACAAAGTTTTTTTCAATGACTTAAATTATTTAAACCAACACCAAAAAAATCCTGCTTTCCGATGACTGCCGATATGTATTGTGATTGGTGGATTTAAAATGATGAAGTGTTTTGATTGGTAAAAATAAAATGTTTTGTAAACATTTTTTCCCTAGGGGCTAAATGTACTACTTTAGACCCGCTTGGTAAGACACTTTTTGAGCATGAGAAAGACTTGAAAACATTTTAATTTTCTTACCGCCAATTTCTTGTTTGACATAGGTTTCTAGTTTATTTTGAATCCTCTCGATAACAACAATTTGAACTCGTTTCCAGCCCGCGGTCTCGACATCCCGCACATCCGCACAGTGATCAACTACACGGTGGCGCGCGACGTGGACACGCACACGCACCGCGTGGGGCGCACGGGGCGCGCGGGGGTGCGCGGGGACGCACACACGCTGCTGGAGCGGGCCAAGGACAGGGACTTCGCCGGACACCTGCTCCGCAACCTGGAGCAGGCGCAGCAGGTACACGTACACCTACATCCACACAGTGTCCACTACACGTGGACACGCACACGCACCGCGTGGGGCGCACGGGGCGCGCGGGGGTGCGCGGGGACGCACACACGCTGCTGGAGCGGGCCAAGGACAGGGACTTCGCCGGACACCTGCTCCGCAACCTGGAGCAGGCGCAGCAGGTACACGTACACCTACATCCACACAGTGTCCACTACACGTGGACACGCACACGCACCGCGTGGGGCGCACGGGGCGCGCGGGGGTGCGCGGGGACGCACACACGCTGCTGGAGCGGGCCAAGGACAGGGACTTCGCCGGACACCTGCTCCGCAACCTGGAGCAGGCGCAGCAGGTACACGTACACCTACATCCACACAGTGTCCACTACACGTGGACACGCACACGCACCGCGTGGGGCGCACGGGGCGCGCGGGGGTGCGCGGGGACGCACACACGCTGCTGGAGCGGGCCAAGGACAGGGACTTCGCCGGACACCTGCTCCGCAACCTGGAGCAGGCGCAGCAGGTACACGTACACCTACATCCACACAGTGTCCACTACACGTGGACACGCACACGCACCGCGTGGGGCGCACGGGGCGCGCGGGGGTGCGCGGGGACGCACACACGCTGCTGGAGCGGGCCAAGGACAGGGACTTCGCCGGACACCTGCTCCGCAACCTGGAGCAGGCGCAGCAGGTACACGTACACCTACATCCACACAGTGTCCACTACACGTGGACACGCACACGCACCGCGTGGGGCGCACGGGGCGCGCGGGGGTGCGCGGGGACGCACACACGCTGCTGGAGCGGGCCAAGGACAGGGACTTCGCCGGACACCTGCTCCGCAACCTGGAGCAGGCGCAGCAGGTACACGTACACCTACATCCACACAGTGTCCACTACACGTGGACACGCACACGCACCGCGTGGGGCGCACGGGGCGCGCGGGGGTGCGCGGGGACGCACACACGCTGCTGGAGCGGGCCAAGGACAGGGACTTCGCCGGACACCTGCTCCGCAACCTGGAGCAGGCGCAGCAGGTACACGTACACCTACATCCACACAGTGTCCACTACACGTGGACACGCACACGCACCGCGTGGGGCGCACGGGGCGCGCGGGGGTGCGCGGGGACGCACACACGCTGCTGGAGCGGGCCAAGGACAGGGACTTCGCCGGACACCTGCTCCGCAACCTGGAGCAGGCGCAGCAGGTACACGTACACCTACATCCACACAGTGTCCACTACACGTGGACACGCACACGCACCGCGTGGGGCGCACGGGGCGCGCGGGGGTGCGCGGGGACGCACACACGCTGCTGGAGCGGGCCAAGGACAGGGACTTCGCCGGACACCTGCTCCGCAACCTGGAGCAGGCGCAGCAGGTACACGTACACCTACATCCACACAGTGTCCACTACACGTGGACACGCACACGCACCGCGTGGGGCGCACGGGGCGCGCGGGGGTGCGCGGGGACGCACACACGCTGCTGGAGCGGGCCAAGGACAGGGACTTCGCCGGACACCTGCTCCGCAACCTGGAGCAGGCGCAGCAGGTACACGTACACCTACATCCACACAGTGTCCACTACACGTGGACACGCACACGCACCGCGTGGGGCGCACGGGGCGCGCGGGGGTGCGCGGGGACGCACACACGCTGCTGGAGCGGGCCAAGGACAGGGACTTCGCCGGACACCTGCTCCGCAACCTGGAGCAGGCGCAGCAGGTACACGTACACCTACATCCACACAGTGTCCACTACACGTGGACACGCACACGCACCGCGTGGGGCGCACGGGGCGCGCGGGGGTGCGCGGGGACGCACACACGCTGCTGGAGCGGGCCAAGGACAGGGACTTCGCCGGACACCTGCTCCGCAACCTGGAGCAGGCGCAGCAGGTACACGTACACCTACATCCACACAGTGTCCACTACACGTGGACACGCACACGCACCGCGTGGGGCGCACGGGGCGCGCGGGGGTGCGCGGGGACGCACACACGCTGCTGGAGCGGGCCAAGGACAGGGACTTCGCCGGACACCTGCTCCGCAACCTGGAGCAGGCGCAGCAGGTACACGTACACCTACATCCACACAGTGTCCACTACACGTGGACACGCACACGCACCGCGTGGGGCGCACGGGGCGCGCGGGGGTGCGCGGGGACGCACACACGCTGCTGGAGCGGGCCAAGGACAGGGACTTCGCCGGACACCTGCTCCGCAACCTGGAGCAGGCGCAGCAGGTACACGTACACCTACATCCACACAGTGTCCACTACACGTGGACACGCACACGCACCGCGTGGGGCGCACGGGGCGCGCGGGGGTGCGCGGGGACGCACACACGCTGCTGGAGCGGGCCAAGGACAGGGACTTCGCCGGACACCTGCTCCGCAACCTGGAGCAGGCGCAGCAGGTACACGTACACCTACATCCACACAGTGTCCACTACACGTGGACACGCACACGCACCGCGTGGGGCGCACGGGGCGCGCGGGGGTGCGCGGGGACGCACACACGCTGCTGGAGCGGGCCAAGGACAGGGACTTCGCCGGACACCTGCTCCGCAACCTGGAGCAGGCGCAGCAGGTACACGTACACCTACATCCACACAGTGTCCACTACACGTGGACACGCACACGCACCGCGTGGGGCGCACGGGGCGCGCGGGGGTGCGCGGGGACGCACACACGCTGCTGGAGCGGGCCAAGGACAGGGACTTCGCCGGACACCTGCTCCGCAACCTGGAGCAGGCGCAGCAGGTACACGTACACCTACATCCACACAGTGTCCACTACACGTGGACACGCACACGCACCGCGTGGGGCGCACGGGGCGCGCGGGGGTGCGCGGGGACGCACACACGCTGCTGGAGCGGGCCAAGGACAGGGACTTCGCCGGACACCTGCTCCGCAACCTGGAGCAGGCGCAGCAGGTACACGTACACCTACATCCACACAGTGTCCACTACACGTGGACACGCACACGCACCGCGTGGGGCGCACGGGGCGCGCGGGGGTGCGCGGGGACGCACACACGCTGCTGGAGCGGGCCAAGGACAGGGACTTCGCCGGACACCTGCTCCGCAACCTGGAGCAGGCGCAGCAGGTACACGTACACCTACATCCACACAGTGTCCACTACACGTGGACACGCACACGCACCGCGTGGGGCGCACGGGGCGCGCGGGGGTGCGCGGGGACGCACACACGCTGCTGGAGCGGGCCAAGGACAGGGACTTCGCCGGACACCTGCTCCGCAACCTGGAGCAGGCGCAGCAGGTACACGTACACCTACATCCACACAGTGTCCACTACACGTGGACACGCACACGCACCGCGTGGGGCGCACGGGGCGCGCGGGGGTGCGCGGGGCGCGCGGGGGTGCGCGGGGACGCACACACGCTGCTGGAGCGGGCCAAGGACAGGGACTTCGCCGGACACCTGCTCCGCAACCTGGAGCAGGCGCAGCAGGTACACGTACACCTACATCCACACAGTGTCCACTACACGTGGACACGCACACGCACCGCGTGGGGCGCACGGGGCGCGCGGGGGTGCGCGGGGACGCACACACGCTGCTGGAGCGGGCCAAGGACAGGGACTTCGCCGGACACCTGCTCCGCAACCTGGAGCAGGCGCAGCAGGTACACGTACACCTACATCCACACAGTGTCCACTACACGTGGACACGCACACGCACCGCGTGGGGCGCACGGGGCGCGCGGGGGTGCGCGGGGACGCACACACGCTGCTGGAGCGGGCCAAGGACAGGGACTTCGCCGGACACCTGCTCCGCAACCTGGAGCAGGCGCAGCAGGTACACGTACACCTACATCCACACAGTGTCCACTACACGTGGACACGCACACGCACCGCGTGGGGCGCACGGGGCGCGCGGGGGTGCGCGGGGACGCACACACGCTGCTGGAGCGGGCCAAGGACAGGGACTTCGCCGGACACCTGCTCCGCAACCTGGAGCAGGCGCAGCAGGTACACGTACACCTACATCCACACAGTGTCCACTACACGTGGACACGCACACGCACCGCGTGGGGCGCACGGGGCGCGCGGGGGTGCGCGGGGACGCACACACGCTGCTGGAGCGGGCCAAGGACAGGGACTTCGCCGGACACCTGCTCCGCAACCTGGAGCAGGCGCAGCAGGTACACGTACACCTACATCCACACAGTGTCTAAATTGGATATTTCATAGCGTAAGTATCGAACAACCAATTTTACTAGGACCCTAATTGCTCAACAATCGCAGTAGATTTAAATATTTAAACTTTATTTATTTTATTATATATAAAAATGTACAAATGGCGGACTTCCTAAAGGCATTCTCTATCAGTCAACCATTGATAAATATTTCCCACCATTCAAATCGTAGGGGAATTCAAAAATAATTAAATAGCTGATTTTGACAGGAGTTACACCTGTACAGTAATATTTAAACAATTTGCAAATTTTCTTGTACATACTACGGGAAACAAACGCTTGCGCGATGTAACTAACTTGTGGCGCCATCTAGCGAGCGATTTGTACTTGACCCTTTGACCGCCGTTGGCATTTACAATCGCAATAGATTTAAATATTTAAACTTTATTTTATTATATATAAAAATGTACAAATGGCGGACTTCCTAAAGGCATTCTCTACCAGTCAACCATTGATAAATATTTCCCACCATTCAAATCGTAGGGGAATTCAAAAATAATTAAACAGCTGATTTTGACAGGAGTTACACCTGTACAGTAATATATAAACAATTTGCAAATTGTCTTGTACATACTACGGGAAACAAACGCTTGCGCGATGTAACTAACTTGTGGCGCCATCTAGCGAGCGATTTGTACTTGACCCTTTGACCGCCGTTGGCATTTATATGTGGCAATCGGATCGTATTGCTTTGGATCGTTTTAAAAAACAGGGCCGTTTTGAAATGCGGCGGTTTGACGATTAGTCGGATCGAATGCAGCTGAATGAAAATCTGCCGGAATGTACCTCCAGGCTAGCCGTAGTGAAACACGGCGGATTATACTATCCGGCTGCGACAAATGTATACAAGACACCGATAGATACACTGGCGCCGCTGTCTTCTATGCAAATACAAATACTTTATTCAACATAATTTTGCTCGTGCTGCTTACAAATACCTATTTAAGTACATAAGTTATAGGGTAGCTACAATGTAACATTGAGTAAGCGTCCTTTGTTCCCCGTACTAGTTAAAACTATCACGGTGGTCCAGGATTCCCCTTGCCGTTGTTTACATTATAAATATGCCTATGTATATTTTATAAGTATTAAAAACACATTAGATATGTGGGTAAGTTAAAGTTAAACTCTAATAAAAGTAGGGTTGTTAAAAGTAATAAGCATTAAGCAGCCAACTCACTCGCGACGAGGCTAAAGGGCATGCGTCACTAAGGACTAGCATTAACTTAGGACCTTCTGTCCCAGCGCGTTATTGCAGATAACCAGAGAGTTCTAAACCAGGAGAGGCCCTGAGTATCATTTCCCCTCTGTCAAAAGTCTTGGCGGAAAATCTAGTACATCTATAAAAACTATTTCAATAATCGATGTCACGCCAATTTCGTCATCGCTGTCAATGGATAAGGGGGCGTCCATTAATCGCGTCATACGTTTTTGGCTTGATTTAGACCCCCCCTCCCCCATGGTGATCTTTGGTGATATTTTCAGGACCCCTCCCCTCCTCGACTAATATGACGTGTAATTTTTTGCTAACTAAAGTAAGTACAGTTTTCTAACACGTGAAAACGTAACGTACGTACACGTGAAGGGTAATAAAATGAAACTACATGTATGCACATCTCACTATTTTCATTAAAATAATATTTAATAGAAAAAAAAACCGGCCAAGAGCGTGTCGAGCCACGCTCAGTGTAGGGTTCCGTAGTTTTCCGTCCGTCACAGTAAGTGTCCCCACTAAAGAGTTAAAAAAATGGGTTTTTACGAAACTTTATTTGAAAGGACGTCATTTCATTGTGATTTTGTAGAAATTACAGGTACAATAAACACCTGCTTATACGGTTAAATTACAAAATTAGTTTAGAAATTATTTTGTATTTTTTTTTCAAAAACTATTCAACCTATCAAGTTCAAAATAATTTTCCTAGAAAGTTTTTATAAAGATGAGATGTTTGAGATGTTTTTAATATTTTTAAAACTTATGGTTCAAAAGTTAGAGGGCAGGGACACATTTTTTTTACTTCTGGAGCGATTATTTCCGAAAATATTTACCTTATCAAAAAATGATTTTACTAAACCCCTATTCATTTTTAAATACCTATCCAACAATATATCTCACGTTAGGGTTGAAATGAAAAAAAAAATCACTCCCCACTTTACGTATAGGGGTGGTACCCTAATAAAGCACTTTTTTCCACTTTTTATTTTACCACTTTGTCGGCGTGATTGATATCAAAAAAAAAAATCAAAAATTATTTATTGTTAGTCAGTAAACATAATAACATAAGTGAAATATCTGTCGGATCCCAAACTAGGCTGGGCCTGTATCTTGGGACTCTGGAGTGCTATAAATGTGACACAACATGTATGAAAGGATACATCAGGTGAGATAATACGTGAGAAAAAGAAATATGTACAAAAAACAGGACTTAACTGAACATTAAGCTGACGAAACATGAAATATGTGGGCATGTGTGTGCGCGCGCGCGCGCGTGTGTGTGTGTGTGTGTGTGTGTGTGTGTGTGTGTCTGTGTGTGTGTGTGTGTGTCTATGTATGAGTGTGATTGTGCTGACAGAAATATAGATCAATTGGCGAGAAGAAGGGCCTCCGTCTCACCGTATGTTAAGGGCACTAGCCATTGTTTGACGATTCCTTTGACTTTACCTAGCGAACAATATTGAATCCCAAGAACCTTACATATTTTATTATAGATACGTAGATGCATATAGTCTGGTGCACGCTTAGCAAAGGTTGAAGTATAATTTGGTAGGGGGACCCTGAATTTCCGCTTAGCCAGAAGATAAGTATAGCTAGGAGACTCAGTTGTTATGATATGAGCTCGGACCACAGCTTTTAATACATATAACCGTCTTACACTAAGAAGTTTTGTCACACTGTATAGTACGTCCGTTGGGAAAAGCAGGGGTTTACGAAACATAACCTTAATAACTGCGCGCTGCGCTCTCTCTAGCCGCAGCAGAGTGCTTTTTGCAACGCTACCCCAAATTATTAAACCATATTGACAAATTGATTGGCAAAGTGCGTAGTAGACAATACGAAGTACCTGCTCCGAGGCACAGGAACGAAGTTTTTTCATGAGATATATACATTTTCTTACTCTACCACATATTGCAGAGATGTGATGTTTAAAGGATAACGTTTCGTCAATAATCAGACCCAGATATTTGACTTTTTCAGCTTTAGCTATATAATTACATGAGCAAATTGCGGGAACATTGCCAATGTGATGACAATTATTATCATGTATCATTATGAGATTTTTGCCAATGGGGGCAGCGGAAGCAGATGTTTTAGAAAATGCAAGGAAGTTAGATTTTGCAACGTTGAGAGTCAGTAGATTGTTATCTAGCCACTTACTGATGTCTCTCAAACCACTCTCTGTGAGGCCATAAACGATTTCCCATGTCTTTCCATGAAACAATGCTACAGTATCGTCCGCATAACAAATTATATCTGCTCCTACTAACTTAATATCGAGAATATCGTTGACGTAAATGAGAAAGAGGGTGGGCCCGAGAATGCTGCCTTGCGGGACCCCAAAGTTGATTGGCAATCGATCACTGCTGTACTCTCCAACCCTCACAACCTGCCGCCTATCGGTTAAGTAACTGCGAAACCAATTTAGGGGTATCCCTCTGACGCCCGATGCATCCAGCTTTTTAAGTAGGATATCAGTTGATACAGTGTCGAAGGCTTTACAAAGGTCCAAAAACACCCCGACACATTTATCACCACTATCTAGGAAACCAGATACTTTATTCGAGAGGTGGATGGCCGCTGCTTCGGTAGACATACCCTTTCGAAAACCGAACTGATTATCTGAGAGAATTTTTTTTTTATCAAGAAAAGCCGTCAAACGAGAATTTACCAATTTCTCCAAAATTTTAGAAAATATGCTAAGCTATATGGGACGATAATTATTAGGGTCACTCTTAAGTCCACTTTTATAAATAGGAGATACTTGCGCCAGTTTCCATCGATCTGGGAAGCAACCAGAGATCAGACTAAGGTTACAGATGTGAGTTAGTGGTTCTACGATAATGTTTTTGATTTTTTTTAATAAATAGTGGTTTGGCATTATCTGGTCCGGGAGCACTATCCGATTTAAGATTAGATATAATTTTTCCAACTTCGTGTACATCGGTAGGGCAGAAGAATAAAGAGTCAGCGGTGAAGTCATGAGATTTTATTTTGGACGCTAAAGAGGCTTGAGTCTCAGAAAGTTTATCAAGAATATCAAAAGCCAGCTTTTGTCCCACTGTCGCAAAATGCTGATTACAGGCATTAAGGGAGTCTACCGGCGAGGTCGACGATGTCGTGAGATCGCTAGCTGAAATATTAGGCTGTTGCATATGACAGAGGTTTTTAATTGATTTCCATAACCTCTTTGGATTGTTTTTGGCCTCCATTAGTTGTTGATTTTGGTAATCATTTTTTAGATTATACAAAAGATTGTCAAAAAAGTTTCTATAACGTTTATAAGTAAGCTTTATACTAATATCGTCTGGTGCAGCTCGTGATTTACTGTGTAGTTTGTCCCTGTGTTTCATGCATCTAATTAAACCAGGTGTTATCCAGGGCTTAAGGTTATATTTGGAACGGCTAGTTTTCACTCTACTTGTATTATTATTTATAGCTGTGGCAATGATTTGGTCGAAGTGCGATACCGCCTCGTCCACGCTTAAAGAATTCGTGACCTTTGACCAATCCGCAGATTGTAATTCCAATGCTGCCGCGGTAAAATCAGTTTTTGTAGTCCAGCGTGATCGATTGGAACATTTTTTAATTGGAGCAGTAATTGCGGCCATTGCAATATCGTGGTCTGTGATAGAACATTGACAAACTGCACCATACGAACGAGATTTGGTTTTTATAAAAATGTGATCCAAACACGAACCTTTCCTTGTTGGGATAGTGACTGCCGGAAGAAATTCGTGCATGGCCATTAGGTGCAAGTAGTCAGCAGATTGATTATTTGAGGAATCTAATATGTCAATATTTATGTCCCCGATTACTATGACATTATGAAAACCCTTCGAATCACCGAGCACCAGGTCAAGAGAACTAACGAACTTTTCTGTATTGTGGAATGAAGGGGAACGATAAATTCCAAAAAATTTAAACTGATTAGAAATAGCGATTGACAGGCAGTTCGCCTCATCAAAAATTGGCTCAGAGACAATAGCATTAAGAGTTTCCTTAATATATATTACTATACCTCCGCTTTTATTAATATGCTTTGTCGAGTGGAAGACATTGTAACCAGGAAGGCGATTGATCACCGAGTACTCGTTTAGCCAGCATTCGGTAAGTATGATAACCTCAAAAACTGTGTCAATTCGTTTTAATGCCACTTCGAATGCGTCAAAGTTCCGTTGGAGACTCCTGATGTTCAGAGTCATAAACTTCAAGGAGCTAACATCTGTAAGATATGATTTTATTTCCTCCAAATATTCAAACTTTTGGCAGTTTATGGCAACAGTTAGGTCTATATCATCATCTATTTCACGTGACTCTATGACTGTTAAAATACATACGGAAATATACGACTTGAAGATAGGGCCATACTACCAGGGTTTTGGAAATAGGGTTCAGCGTGTGCAGCACATCAGTTTCTGTGTAAGAGCGTTTGTGTGTAGTTGGAAGGTGTGAAGGTGTGTGTAAGTTTTCAAAAGTGAACATAGCGCGTTTGCGTGTGGTGGTTACATTAACAATTATACATAGTAATAGAAATGAGATAGCCAAGTTATATTCTACTAAGTTAAATAAGATTAAGCAAAACACAAGACTAAAACAGCGATAAACACTATGAATCGATGACACGAAATGTCTCCTTTTCCGAGAAGTCTGTAGAGGAATGAGTGACAGGTACAGGTATGTCAGCATTATCAGATACAGGTGACGTGGGACATAAGACATCATCCTTTTCCCGGATTCTATCAAGATCCGCCTGTGCTCGTATTTCGATGGCGGGGCCCCCTTCTCTTTTGCGCATAAAAATTTTACCGTTAGAAGTCCAGCAGTATTTGTAGCCCTGATTCGATTTATGCTGTCTAGCTTGACGAAATAAACGCCTGTTCTCCTTTGTTAGCCTTTCGTTAAAGAAAAGTTTATTATTGCGTCCCGTTACTTCAATATCGGCAGAAGTAATATTACATCTCGACTTAGCCGTTTTAAGAAACTCTTGGCGTTTCATGTGTCGCACGAAGCGAAGGACGACCGGCCGCGGCAGGGGAGAGTCTGAGTTTTGGGAAGCAGCACTAGAAGCGCCGCGGCGGGGTCCAACACGCGAGATGATATCTACATCTGAATCCGCCAGTTCCACCCCCATTTTGGAGGCCGCTACTTTGACGACGTGAAATAAGTTTTCCTGTGCATGCTCGTTAATACCTTGAATCTCAATTTCATTTCGTACCATGTTCTGCACCTGAGTGTTAATCTGCTCTTCTAATAGGTCCACCTTTTGACGGAGTAGCGAGTTTTCCAGCTCCTTCTCTTCCAAAGCCCGTATTTTAGCATTTGAGCAAGCTAGCATGGCCTCATATTTGTCCAAGCGGGCTACACAGTTATCCACAGAGGTGGTTAAACTATTTAGCGACTTCTTTACCTCAAATTATATACATATTAGAACCAAATTTCAGCTTTCTAGTGCTAACGGTCACTGAGATTATCCGCGGACGAACGGACGGACGGACAGACATGACGAAACTATAAGGGTTCCTAGTTGACTACGGAACCCTAAAAACCGGCCAAGTGCGTATGGAAGGGTTTCGTACCTACTATCGAAAAAGTAATATCAAAAGGTCGTATCTGCCTATGAAAAACGTTTTTTGGAGATAACTTAATAATTCCTAAACCGATAAATATACATACGGACGGACAGACGGACATAACGAAACTATAAGGGTTACGTTTTTGCCATTTTGGCTACGGAACCCTATAAACCTACTGTGAAGAAAATAATATTTCAAATGCCACTAAAAATTATTTACTATCATAGTGCATCTCATAAGAGTCATAACAATTAGTCCCAAGACGTAAAAAAACCTTGTCGTGGAGTTCCATTCTGGTAATATATAATATATATCTGGTAAAATAGCACTATTGAAATGCAATTGTTTGGTTTTTAAATTTAAAAAAATCGCTATACGTCTCCTTATAAAGTTTTAGGAGTTCCCTTGATTTCTCATGACTCCCGTCATTAGAATTTGATTTTGATAAAAATGAGATCAATCTAAGTGACCCTATTCGCCCTACGCCTCGCTCGCTCCACTAAACGCAGAAGTCCAACTGCGAGGCAAATTTTACTCTGGTTTTCACAGATTGGTTCATTTAAAAGTAGAATATTTTTATTTTATTGAAATACAGTATAGCACGAAGGAACAAAAAAATTACACGTGATACGTGTCCTGACCCCCCTCCCCCCTGTGGTGATCATTGGTGATTTTTTCTTGACCCCCCCCCCTATACAATATGACGCGATTAATGGACGCCCCCTAACAAGCTCCGTGAAAATGCCTTTATGTGCTGTTTTTGGATGTTATAAAATGTTATATTTCGTCTAGTTTTCAAAAAGATGAAATACCATTTCAGATGTAACTACAGTTTTACTTTATTTATCATTTCTTTCGTAATAAAAGATTTAACCTAAATCGAAAATCAAGCTTCGTTTACAGAATCGATTCAAAGACAATCGTTTTCTTTCTGACGGGCAGTAACTATTTAACGTTTGACACTTCTCCATATTTAACGCGCTTAAGGATTGCTGTCTTCTATATTTTGTTTGAAAATACAATCAAAAATGATCCTTGGCTTTTTTGTTTGACATTTCCAATACTGCATCCAATAATGAACCATATGTTAACATTAGTACAGTCGACTATCTATTGCTCCATTTAGTGTTATGAAGTATAACAAGAATATGTCAAATATGTTTGGGGTTTTCAAGTCAAAGGTACATCTTTGTCGGTTGTTAATATAGCATTGCTGCCATAAAAAAACATTTAGAAATAAACTGTATTAACAACCGACAATGATGTACCTTTGACTTGAAAACTTCACATGCGTGCTACCTCGCCCCCCTCAGATTTTGGCAGACTTTTTTGTTTGGAAAGATGAGGCGAAGCGTACTCCATTTATAGAGCTTTATGCAGATAACGAGTAAACAAGTAGTATATGCAAAGTTAGCCGATACAAGACCAAAATTCCGCCGCTCGGTCTATGTGAAAAAATATTTCTCGGTAGATGGCGCCACATGTCAGTTACCTCGCGCAAGCGAACGTTTCACGTGGTTTAAAGACGACAATATGCAAAGTCTGCTATTTATAAAATTAACTAAGTTCTGTCAAAATAATTGTTGAAAGTATTTTTGAAATCCCCTACTGTTTATGTGGCGGGAAAAACCGTATGTAAATTATGAATATAACAGTAAAAATATCATATTTTATTATTTTCTATATGTTTACTAGATATGCAACGGATGGTTGTTTGGCCGGATACCGAACATTCGGTGGACCCGTTAGCTGGATAGCCGGATATTTAGCCGTATATTTTACTTACAGTTAAGCTGATTCGAGCACATGGATGACACTCCGTGGAGGTTGCAACTAGTTTTTTTCACTATTAGGCTAATCAAATTAGATTTTTTCGAAGAATTAATTCCCAGTAGGCTGGAAATCGTTTTAATACCTTACGTGGTCCTAAATGCATGAATTCCGAGTTTGCCCAATCCCAGGAGGTGTGCATAACTTTTTGACGAAATTTTTGCTCTTTGATAGTGTTTTGCTTCTAGCTCAAAAACGGTACGTCCGACGGAAAATGGCAACAATATCAATATTAAAGATGGTTTAAGTCTGCGTCGAATAAGCATCTTAACTTCTAATTCAGTTCAACGTTACAGCCGAAATAAAAAATTATAAATGGGGATAATGTTTCATTTAATTGAAAAACTCATATTTTGACTTCCATACCACATGTCTTTGAAACAGATGACTCCTGTTGAAAAACCTATAGAATAAAAGTTGAAGAGAATACAATTTCACGTTATATAGACATCTCAATTTACAAATTCAGTAATTTTGAAAGACTAAAGGTATGAATTCAAAATGGTGTGTTAAATGTAGGCCATTTAATGCATTGTTACAACTAAGAACATTTAAGTGCAAATTTCTAAAACGTACAATCAGGAAACTATTTACACATCGACATATTCAAGACACCGATAGATTGATACACTGGCGCCGCTGTCTTGTATAGGAGACACAAATTCCGTCGCTCGGTCTATGTGAAACAAAATCAAATGTAATTTCTTTTACACTTATGTGAAGGTCTTTATTATAAACATTTGCATTTAGAGCTGTTATATAAATCCATTTTTAATACGCCTATCAAAAATATTGCCTCAAATTTCAACGTTTTTCCTGTTCCTCGTCGCCGTTGTTTATACAAGACAGCTAGCGTTGAGAATGTTAACTCGATATGACTATATTCAAAATAAATATCGAATCGCAAATCTGGTATTATTTAAGCATTGGAACACTTGTTAATTGCCAGTTGGTGGTAACGAGTAACTAGAATACGTAAAACGAGAGAGAGACATGTATATCTATAGCTGAAGTTCAGGGAGCTTCTTCAGCTGCTGTAAATACTATAGAGTCAGACAAGTAAATCTCTATCCCACCCATTGTTTAGTGGTTGTTGACTAAATACCTTTATATTTAACATTGTCGTTTGTTAAAAATATGTTTATGTTTGGCATTTTCGAAAAAAAAACAAGTTGGTTAAAAACAGAGCCAAATTCAGAAGATTTTTACCGTCGATTGTAAATATCGATCACTACTTGCAATCTCTATTTGTAGTTTACTTAAAATTTGCTTTGGCGTGTGAGTGAGCGTCGTTGCGGATTAGGTCCGGCGGCCAAAAGGTTAAGCCATGTTTGCAAATTAAGATGCAACGGATATCCGGCCTCTATTCGGTGTTCGGCCTATCAGGCCACAATTTTTGCGTACCACCTGGCCGGATACCGAGTAGTAAAATGACACGCAGTCAAGTTCAAAAACGGGATGAATACATAGTGAAAAAAACAAGTTGCAATCTGCACGGAGTGTGATCCAATCAGCTTAACTGTAAGTAAAACATGGCTAAATATCCGGCTATCCGGCCAACGGGTCCACCGAATGTTCGGTATCCGGCCAAACAACTATCCGTCGCATATCTAGTAAACATATAGAAAATAATAAAATGTGATAATTTTACTGTTATATTACGAGGGCTGCTATTTATATATCCGGAAACCGGGATTACAATCTTCTTAAATAGCATATTTGACCTCCATGGTAAAATTTGAACTTTTTTAAGTACTGGCCGGTATATTTTTTCTTTCTTATTAACGCTCGTGTTTTGTTTTTGACGGGTTTTAAATGTCATCTCGCAGCAAGAATGGAACTCACTCGTGAAAATATTCGTGCTATGATTTATTATGATTTTCGGCGTGGTTTAACGCAACAACAGTGCATAGATCAACTAACTTCAACTTTTGGTGATGAAGCCCCATCTAAAACGACTGTGTATCACTGGTTTAGTGAGTTCAATCGTGGACGAAGTATGCGTACGGACGAAGTTAAGGCAGGTCGCCCGAAATCGGTCGTTGTACAACAAAATATCGAGGCTGTGCGAAAACTTATAATGGACGACCGACATGTTACGTACCGCGAGATAGAGGCGACTCTGGGTATTTCTATGACCAGCATTAATAGCATATTACATAATTATTTGGCTGTAAAAAAAATTTGTTCGCGTTGGATACCCCACAACTTAACAAAAGAGCAAAAAGATGCTCGCGTCGAATGATGCAATAAAATGTTAAAAAAATATAACCGTGGTGACTCAAAAGCCGTTTATAACATCTATACAGGTGACGAATCCTGGATCTATGCATACGATCCCGAAACGAAGCAACAATCAACGGTATGGGTGTTTCAAAATGAGCCGAACCCTACGAAAGTTACTCGTGCAAAAAGTACATTGAAACAAATGGTGGCCTGCTTCTTCGGTATTAATGGCCATGTAGCTACAGTGCCACTAGAAAACCGTAGAACGGTTAATTCAGAGTGGTACACGACCATTTGCTTACCGGAAGTATTTGAACAAATTCGTAAAACTAACCAGCGACGAAGAATCATTCTTCATCATGACAATGCCAGCTGTCATACGTCACGCGAAACAACTCTATTTTTGGAGGGTCAAAATGTGGAATTAACGGGTCATCCGCCGTACAGCCCTGACTTGGCACCCAACGATTTTTATTTATTTCCAAATATAAAGAATAAATTACGCGGTCAACGATTTTCGACCGCTGAAGATGCTGTCGACGCATTCAAACAACACGTTATGGAGGTACCTCAGGCGGAGTGGCAGAAGTGCTTTAAAAATTGGTTCACGCGAATGCAAAAGTGCATAGATCATTAAGGGGAATACTTTGAAAAACAATAAAACCATTTTCAGCCGTGTACGTTTGTTTGTTTTTTTGTTTCCGGATATATAAGTAGCAACCCTCGTAATAATTTACATACGATTTTCCCCGCCACGTAAATAGTAGGGGATTTCAAAAATTCTTTTAACAATTATTTTGACGGAACTTAATTGATAATATAGAAGACTGCATATTGACGTCTTTAAACCACGTGAAACGTTCGCTTGCGCGATGTAACTAACATGTGGCGCCATCTAACGAGAAATATGTACTTAATGCCAATTGCCAATGCATTGTTTGTAATTTTTTTGCTTTACTCGCACGTTTTGTTTTATTTCCTAATGGAAATTAGAGCTTTTCTTCCGAGTTGACTGTAATGCATCGATTGAGACTTAGGAGACCGAACTTAGATTATACAATCGTGACATAATAAAGAGCTTTTCAGTCGAGTACCGTGTTGAGGCCACGAAGCTTGTCGAGTGGCCTAAGTAAGTTACGAGATTATAAAAGCTTAATTATGTCACTATTGCATACAATACTTTTTCTACGAGTGGTCAAAATAGGCAGGCCGGTAAGAATTGAGTTCGACGAATGCCTTACAACCTGACTATATAACTGAGTAACTTTGATCTCCCGGTGGATTGTGCCGGGCGGGCAGCGTCGGCGAGTGTACGAAAATATTGTATAAAAGCTCCATCGAAAAGTATGCGCTAAGTATTCATAGAATGATGAAATTGCAGCATAAAGTAAGCATATAGCAAGGAACAAAATGTGAAAACTTAGCTGTTATTATTTTTAAATATGCAAAGATCTTTAAAAAGAACCGAAGGAATTAAAATAACTTCGGACACAACAAAACTGTCAGCTGACTACCGGGACATCCCTGCATGCAATGGCTTTTTGATTTTGAAATCTAACACATTTTCGTAATAATTGTGACATTCATAGTTATAATAATACTAGACATAAGAATGATTTATTGGATGTTACTACTAGGCTAAGTAAGGTCCGTAAGTCCTTTTTGGGGCTCTGTACACGTTACTACAATAAGTTACCCGCCCATGTTGTGAATATGACAGAAAGTAAATTTAAGGCCATAATAAAAGACACTTTAATCAAGAAAGCCTATTATAAAGTAGATGATTACCTAACTGATAAACACATATGGTCGGATGCCTTATCTTTAATGGAACATGATATCTAGATTATAATTTAAAGTCGGTACTTACCTGGAAATAATGTTAGCCATCCGATCCGATCCGGCTACCACCACCGACGACTTCTGGCCCTGGCAACATATATCACGCGTACACTGCGGACCGACGAAAAGATAGTGGAACTGGAGGAAGGATTGAGCAAGTTGCGTTGGGATGTCATAGGGTTATCTGAAGTCCGAAGAGAGGGGGAGGAAACGATAATCCTAAAGTCCGGCAACTTGCTTTATTTCCGGGAGGGCCAACAGTCGCAGGGAGGTGTCGGGTTCATCGTCCATAAGTCCCTCGTGAACAACGTGGTGAAGATCGAGAGTGTGTCGACTAGGGTGGCGTACCTTATACTCAGAGTATCCAAGAGGTACTCGTTGAAGGTCACACAGGTGTATGCGCCGACTTCGGCACACTCCGATGACGAGGTGGAGGCTATGTATGAGGATATATCGAAGGCCCATAGCTCCAAAACCTACTTCACCGTTGTTATGGGGGACTTCAACGCGAAACTGGGAAAGAGAGATGGTGAAGAGCTGAGAGTGGGGCAATTTGGATTTGGAAGTCGGAACCACCGGGGCCAACTATTGGCTGGCTTCTTGGAGAAGGAGGGACTCTACATGATGAACTTCTTCTTCAAGAAACGTGAGCACAGGAAGTGGACCTGGATAAGTCCCGACGGTGCAACTAAAAACGAGATTGACTTCATCATGTCGACGAAGAAGCATATATTCAATGATGTCTCTGTGATCAATACGGTTAAAACCGGAAGTGATCACCGTCTAGTGAGAGGCACATTGAATATATGTGTTAAGCTAGAGCGCTCTCGACTGATGAAGTCTACGCTCCGTCCAGCAGCACTTCAAATCCAAAACCCTGAGAGCTTCCAGCTGGAACTCCAAAACCGTTTCGATTGTCTAGGCGGCGATGTGGACGAATTCAACGATGGGTTTGTGGAAGCTGTCCATAGTACTGGGTCTAAGTTTTTTAAGGCCCAGCGGAGCAACAGAACGAAAAGGCTCTCTGACTCCACTCAGAAACTCATCGAGGAAAGGAGAGAAATGGTTCTGCAATCCTCAGCAGATGCGTCATTATACCGGCAGCTCAATAAACGGATTTCTAAGTCCCTTACCCGTGATTTGCGCCAATTCAATACAAATCGTATTGAAGAGGCCATTGAGCAGAATAAGTTTTCTCAAGAGATTTGTCTATTGGGCAGAGCCAGCTCGCCAAATTAAAAACTGAGGATGGTAGAATTGTTTCATCCAGACCCGAGCTTCTGGGGGAGATAGAGGACTTTTATGGACAGCTATACACATCAACTAGCAGACCTGAAGTTGATCTGGCGGAAGACCCTAGAGCTAGACTTACCCGAAATTATACCGAAGACATCCCGGACATCAGCCTGTACGAGATTAGAATGGCTCTTAAACAGCTCAAAAACAATAAGGCACCTGGTGAAGACGGAATTACAGCCGAACTTCTGAAGGCGGGTGGTAAACCGGTCCTTATGGCCCTTCAGAAGTTGTTCGACTCTGTTTTACTAGAAGGGAGAACGCCTAAGGCATGGAACAGAGGTGTGGTGGTGTTGTTTTTCAAAAAGGGTGATAACGCGTTACTGAAGAACTACCGACCCATTTCACTTCTGAGCCATGTCTATAAGCTGTTTTCAAGAGTCATTACGAACCGTCTCGCACGCAGGCTAGATGACTTCCAGCCTCCCGAACAAGCCGGTTTCCGAAGAGGCTTTAGTACCGTAGACAGCATCCATACGCTCCGTCAGGTTATACAGAAGACTGAGGAGTATAACCTGCCCCTCTGCTTAGCGTTCGTGGACTACGAGAAAGCCTTCGACTCGATCGAAACCTGGGCTGTACTACAATCTCTCCAGAGGTGCCAAGTGGACTATCGCTATATCGAAGTGCTGAAGTGTTTGTACGAGAATGTCACCACTATGTCAGTCCGACTCCAGGACCAGAACTCGAAGCCTATTCCGTTGCAGCGGGGAGTCAGGCAAGGAGATGTTATTTCTCCTAAACTGTTTACCGCTGCACTGGAGGATGTTTTCAAGACTCTGGACTGGAGAAGGCTAGGCATCAACATAAACGGCGAGTACATCACTCACCTTCGGTTTGCTGACGACATAGTAGTCTTGGCTGAGACCATGGAGGATTTGAGTACGATGCTCGATGACCTCAGTAAAGCCTCCGAGCGAGTTGGTCTAAAGATGAACATGGATAAGACGAAGATCATGTCAAATACCCATGTAGCACCAACTCCCGTTACAATCGGAGACTTTACACTCGAAGTTGTGGACGATTATAGGACATACTGTCCAGTTAGGTAGATCCAACTTCGAGAAAGAGGTCAATCGACGAATCCGACTCGGTTGGGTAGCGTTCGGGAAGCTACGGCACATCTTTTTGTCCAATATTCCGCAGTGTCTCAAGACGAAAGTCTTTGACCAGTGTGTGTTGCCAGTGATGACATATGGAACTGAAACGTGGTCGCTTACAATGGGCCTCATAAGAAGGCTCAAAGTCACCCAAAGGGCAATGGAGAGGGCTATGGTTGGAGTCTCTCTGCGTGATCGCATCAGAAATGAGGCCATCCGCAGCAGAACCAAAGTAACCGATATAGCCCTCCGAATCGCTAAACTAAAGTGGCAGTGGGCGGGGCACATTGCTCGTAGAACCGATGGCCGTTGGGGCGGAAAGGTTCTCGAGTGGCGACCACGAACCGGAAGGCGCAGCGTGGGTAGACCCCCCGCAAGGTGGACTGATGACCTGGTGAAGGTCGCGGGAGTCCGCTGGATGCGGGTGGCGCAGGATCCGTCATTGTGGCACTCTTTGGGGGAGGCCTATGTCCAGCAGTGGACGTCTTTCGACTGATATGATGATGATGATGATGATGAATGTTAGCCATCACTGGTGATTTCAATTAGTTATACAAAAGTATAGATAATATACAATATTAACATATATGTTAATTTGCTTCACTGCACTTTAGGATTAAGAATTTGCATGCTTGGCCTTCAAAAAGTATTCTGTAAGAATCTATTTTGAATAAAATATTTTGAGTTTGAGTTTGTTACGTTTTGTAAGTTTACTGACGTTTTTCTGACTTTTATGTAATTTTTTGGTGTTGTAACAGAGAAATATATTTTGAAAGTTCCTATATGAGCAGGTTCGGTTAAGGAGTTATGGGGCTAGAGGGTGCAAAAGCGATTTTCATAAGGGTCTTGTTATATTGGTCAACACGTTTGCAAGTAAATCGCGAGTTCTCAGTTCGAGGCGGCTACTAGTTATAGTACATTTTGTAAATAGTCGTGTATAAACCATATGAGACCAAAGCTTTCGCGATGTAACTGACCTATGGCGCCGTCTAGCTAGAAATTTATACTTAACTCATGCATTTTTGGTGTAATAATTTTAAACAAAAAAGAACCGACTTCACTTAGCATCCACCTTTCCAACAGCAAATGCTCGAGCTGCTGTAAAAAATATTCAAATCGCCATAGGTGTGCCTATAATAGTTGAAGAGTTCCCTCGATTTCTCCAGGATCCCATCATCAGATCCTGACCTGGTTACAATGGGACCAACTGTGAAGTATACTCTTTCATACAAAAAAAGAATTTTTCAAATCGGTCTAGACGTTATCGAATAATCGGTGAATATACATAAAAAAAAAGATCCCGACGAATTGATAACCTCCTCCTTCGAAATCTTGAAGTCGGTTGAAAATAGGGTTTCCGCGATCGAGTTTTTCATTAGACGGCAGCACCGTGGCGAGAGGTCTAGCTGTCGTAATCCACAAATCATGTTTAGTTTTTATTTTTTTATTTGTGGTGCCATCTAGTGACGATCGCAGAAACCTTCATTGGTCAAAAACTTGATTCATAAATCGTGAGCGAGGATTCATATAAAGTCGAGTGTAAAATGGGTTTTATGGACGAGTTGTACACTCTACTTTTCACTTCGGTTGCGATCATTATTTATCGTTATACAAATGTTACAAAAATGGAAGGGAAGGAAGGGTTCTTCAAAAAAGGAGTGAATAGGTTCCTAAAGGGTAGGCAACGCGCATATGAATCCTCTGGGGTTGCAGGCGTCCATAGGCTACGGTAACTGCTTACCATCAGGTGGGCCGTATGCTTGTTTGCCACCGTCGTAGTATTAAAAAAAATTAACAATAAAGAAAAATGGTTCCCCCCGATATACTTTTCTTTTTTTCAATAGGTACTTAGATCGTTAGATACTGCTCAGTTATAAAAACATTTTGTTTTTTTATCTATATGGTAGCTTATTATTATGGTTTAATATTAATTTACTAATTAATATAACAGATAAGTGGAACGAAATAAAAATGAAGTTTTATTATGAACATACTTTGACTACTTTGTCTGTTGGTATATTTGCCTTGGTCTTAGATTACTAACGAAACGAAATATACATAATAATGAGTATATTCTATTAAATTACAGTTGTTCGTATGGCTAGTGGACCGATTGCCTCGATCTTCGACGAAGATATACATTATGCACTAAAGCATAAAAAGCGACTTTAGATCGCAATATAAAAACGAACTTTTACAGCATGAGAAGTGAAAACGAAATTACAGTTTATAATAATAAATAAATATTATTGGACAATCTTACACAGATCAACCGAGTCCCACAGTAAGCTCAATAAGGCTTGTGTTGTGGGTACTAGGCGACGGTATATATAATAGAAACAACATATACATAAATAGAAAACATCCATAACTCAGGAACAAATATCCGTGATAAACACACAAATAAATGCCCTGACCAGGATTCGAACCCGGGACCTCCTGCTTCATAGGCAGGGTCACTACCAACTAGACTAGGCTAGGAGGTCGTTATAATTATAAACAAACTCTAAAGTAGAGATGTGTAGCTCGCTCGCGAGTGATTCAAAAGATATATATCTTTTCATTCAACTCACTCACTCTCTCGCTCACTTGTGAATCAAACAACTCACTATATCAGTAACTCTTCCCGATCTCGAGTACACTACGAACGAACTGACAGCCGAGCGCGAGCCAGATGCGAGCGAGTCGGCTCGGCCGATGTGCAGGTTGTACTGTTCGCACTTATTATCGAATGTATATATTTGTCTCTCTTTGTCGCGTGCAGTGTAGTGATAGGGGCCAATTCAGTGTGTGAGTGGCTCTTTTGTATTAGTGTGGGTGATATATTGTAACGCTTCGTTTCACCACTCTTGCTGTGTTTAGTTTTACCGCTGTTTATATTAGAACTAAACTATTCTAAATAAATACTGTCATAATAAATGAAAAATACATTCTGTTTAATTATTATGTCTCAACTTAACTGACGATTTATGCAGTACGAAAAAGTCTCATAATTCAACTTTCGTAACATCTATATGAATAGTCCGATAGTAAGATTGGCCAATTCTCTAAAATTTTATCTGTTTTTTCCTAGATTGACAGATCATTTCGCGAACGAGGGATCGAAAGAACCGTTTGGATCAACTGAGCGAAGTGAGCGAAATGAGCGAAATGAGTGATACATATCTTCGCGAGCGAAAGATATGAATCAATCTTTTCACTTCAGTGAAGCGTTTTGCGCATCTCTACTCTAAAGAAGTTATTAAGTTACATTTATTTGCTGTAAACTTAATCTCCCTACTAAACGTAGGGAGTACCAAAAATTTCTGTATTTGAATAATTCGAAAATTTATATAGCAAACTTTGCAAATGGTCGTGTACATACCACGGGAGTCAAACGCCTGCGCGATGTAACTGACTTGTAACGCCATCTAGCGATCGATTTGTACTTTGCAATGGGAATGATCATAGATATCTAATGTCAGTGGGAGTGATGGAATCAAAGCGTAGGGTAAGCATAGATATAAAATGGCGCTTGCCGCTAAAAGATAAACGAAGTGCGCAAAAGAGAAACCAACACGTATATGAACATAAGAGTGCAAAAGAGACACACGATCATTTTGAAGGAGTGACAGCTTTTGAATTTGGGTAGTTAGCTTACGTACCCACGTCGTGACAGCTCATATTTTAGCGTGGAAAATATAAAACAATCGTGAATAAAATAACTTGGGATGAAAAAGGAGAAACATGGTGTTGTGTTGTGTTCCAGATTGGACTATTACTCATAGGAAAAACCCAAGTAATTACTAATTTCACAGGTTTACATGATATTCCGATCGATGTCTTTGAAACAATATTTTATCAAATTAGCAAAATAAATCGTGTAAGTATTTACGAGATACAATTAATTATTAGTTTTTCTTATACTGTGTGCTAATATTTTATCATAATAGTTAATATTCATGATTATTTTGTGTAAAAACCGAAACATTTATTCGACGCTAGGGATTGACAAAACGTTTTAGGGACTTGTATCGATAACTGTTCAATATGAAAATTATAATTATTGCTTCAAAAAATCCAATGAATAAATTAATCTTATATTCACATTACGTCATTATTACGTAAGAAGATTAAATTAGGTTCTTATTATATCCAGTTTAAACGGGGTTTTTTTATTATTAAAGATTTTTTTACCCTGCAGTACTTGTATTATTTCATTCAAATATGGCGCTCAACACATTTAGCGGAATTCGCTACCATAGTCAAAAAGCAGCCGAAAACGGAAATCGGACCGAATATTGTACATGGGCTCCATAGTCTCCATACAAAAATTCAGCTCCCGTAAAGAAATTTCCGACTTTTATGCTACGGCTGATTTTTATTTATGATAGCTGGGCTGGATTCCGCTCAAGTGTGTCCCGTGCCTACAAGCGACTAGTCAAACGATTAGAACGAGATAGAAATATAGTTGGAATGAGAGGTCAGCTGTCAAAATGGTCGTGCGATCAATCGAATGCGCATTCGACCGGCGACTTGAAATTCCGTTTTCCGTTTTATGAAATATTTTTAATTATTTTAGGAAATAATTTTGTTTATTTAATAATTTCAATTTAATAATAAATAATTTTGTTTATTTAATTTTTTATTAATACTAAAGAATATAATTTGCTTAGAAAAAACATATTAGTTATTAAATATTAGGTAATGTAATAATATTAGTCGAAAATGTGCGTGAAATGAAACGTCAAGTTGGTAGTGGGGATGTCAACTGACGTCGCAGTTGACTACTTTGACTAGTCGCTTACGTCTGTAGAAGCCTTTAGAACGTATCGATAAGAAAGTCAAATACCGATGGATAATTAACCTGTTGTATTTGGCATCACTATTTTACGCGCACATTGACAATTTAGACACATACATGGATTTCATTTTTTTGCCACACTTTTGATCGTTGACAAGCATTCTTTGTCATCCATTTCTCTGAGGGTAAGCGAGTAATCATATAGCAAGGATTAAAACTTTTAATCCTTGCTATAATTTAAAAGACGTATAAATTCTAAGACGATAATTGTATCTCTATTATCAAAGCTGCATCATACGATTTACATACATGTACACATCTCTCTAAAAATCTCGTTGTACAACCTACTACCGTCCGACATCAGCAATTCAACATATTTAAAATTTAAAAGTAAACTAAAAAGATTGTTCCAATGTAACCCATTTTACTCAATTAATGAATTTACAGAAACAATTAAACAAAATTATTTTCGCATATTAATGAAATAATTGACTATATGATTTATTGATGTTCTTACGGTTGCTAAGGTATTTTGAAGTTATTTTATTATATACTCGTACTTAATAGAAATTGCATGTATTGTGACATTTATGACTTTCTAAATGTAACGTACTTTGTTACTTGGCCAAATAAATGAACTTGAACATCTTTTTAATTCATTGAATCTTTATTATCTACACTCAAGGACAATGAAGCGTAACCTACTATCGAAAGTTCTATACAAAGTGACTTGTTTTCACTGACCTATAGTCTTTGATATATCATATCTATTCCGAATACGGCCTAAGTACAAATTGCTCGCTAGATGGCGCTACTAGTCAGTTATATCGAGCAAGCGAGACGCGAGAATTTGCAAAGATGCGATTTCTCGAGTCCCGCTTACCAGGAATGGTACTCGAAATATTTTCGACATTTCCACCCCCCACGCCTTAAGGGGTGAGAAATCTTTCGGTATTCCAAAATAAGAATCCCGGGTTTCATTAAAAAAAAAAAATCAATCTTCGTCGGCCTTAAACGGTTACAGTTTAAAGTGAACCTTTGTGTGTTCCAATAAGGTTTACAATTGCATGTTATAAAAAATAGCTATGGCATTTAAAAGGCAGACATACGATCGCCCTCAGTTTTGTCCAGTCAGCCCATCAAACTCAGGCTATGTGATCGTATGTTGTAGCGGAATGCCGCTATTCGATACCGAGCGGCAAGGACGTCCCGATAATATTTTCTGTGAATTTTAGTGCTTGTTACTTTTAACTGTTATTAACATTGAACTGTATTTGTTGAAGCTTAACTGTGATCTTATAAAGACGATTTGAGCCGGCTAGGTGTTTTGTGGCGAAATTAACAGCGAGAGAACATTTATCGCGTTCATTCTTGAGTACGCGAGCATTTATCATATGCCCACCGCTGGATAACCGTGGGATCTCCACCACCACTAGTCATGCGTCCCGTGCCAGCTTGATCATAGGTCCACCTTGTTGGCAGCCTTCTCTGGTTGCGTCCTCCATCACTCACCGGGTCGCTTTCTACCCCATTGGCGAGTAACAACAGAACATATTGGCTTGTTCAGCTTGGCTAGTGCCTACCAACACGCTAATTGTAGTGACTACTTTAGTCCTTTTAAAATGGGATACGAAGTTGTAAGAACTACAAAGGAGAGCTGCGGCTGCATCATTGAACATATACAACATGACTTTTTTAGGACCAAAATAGAAGATCGTTACGCCCATAGATGTGACAAGTGTGAAAAGGAATGGATCGAAAGAGAACGTCGTGATGCCGAAATTAGGAAGAAAAGAAAAGAAGAAAAGGAAATATTGAGAATAAAAAGAGAAAAGAAGTTGGAAGAAATAAGAAAAATAAGAAATCAGCATATCAATAAGTTGAAGTTAATCCCTAAGAGTGAAAGAGTATTTTTGAAAGGCGTTATAAAAAAACTTAAGGATATAACTGGAGTTTCGAAAAGGAAAGTAGTGCTGCGTGAGTTCGGTGATGTTTTGATTATTAAAAAAGAAAAGAAGAGATGGACGTGTGATAAAGCACGTTCAGAAGCTGTAGACTTTAGTTTATGGGATTCTACTACGAGTTTGAAGTGGAGTTATACATAACGGACATAATAATTGGGGTAACAACAAATCACGTCATTAAATCAATTATCAAACGAGCGCAGCATAGCGAAGTGAGCTCGTACAATTAACTTCTGTCACCTGACCTGGCTGCTGGCGCGTCCTTTCATTTCTAATGATTTTGGTTTTGATAGTTTGTTTCGGGATAACTTTAGTAAAGCTGGTAGCAATTTAAATGGGTAATAGCGTAGTTGAAGTAAATAGTTGCAGGATTGATCAAGGAATTTAGGAGCTAGACGGCCTAAAAACTATTATCATAGGGGCTAATTACACTGGTCAAATTTTTTGCAAGAAAAATGGCCGTATAGCGCTTTTTTTTCTAAATCGCGAGGTCTCGGTGCAAAGCGGACTATTGATTTGAAACCGTCGCAATCGGCGCGCCTTTTCCTAGTTAAATTATAGATTAAGAGCTATCACTGAAAAGAGTGGTAAATTTTTTGTTAGTAGTTTTTAGATAGTCTTTTTGACCGAATATTACAAAAAATAAACTCGTTCTACCATTCCGACTTCGAATGCAGATTTTTTATAGATATTGCAGATACTATATTATTTTATACTATGTGGCGGGCCAACATAAGTTTGTAAATTGAAGACAGAGAAAACTGTAGTCAGGTAAAAAGGAAATCAGACTAAATAATTAATAAACATTCCAAACTACGCTTACGGACAATAAAAAAAGGGTGAGTTTGTATCGAAATTTCTATGCCAACCAGTTTTCATGCTCTTTAAGTTTACTCAGATAGTTGTTTTATGAAATGTGTTTTTTTTGTTGTTGCCCAACCCGTCCCGGTTTAACCTGCGTCCATATCTGTCAACAAATAGCAACCGCAAAATGTGGTAATTTTTCTTTATCTACTAAACACTTTTAAGATAAGAACACTGTTTAATTTGATAATTGTTATTAAAATTAAAATATATTGTATGCATATACCTAATTAAAGTTTCTTAGATGTATGTCGAGTTGGATTACTGTCTGTTATTACAAAAATCATGTATAATCTCAATTCTAACTATAGTTGCATCCATCGTTTGCTTCCACAAGCTTCGTTTGAGAATTATATAGCGATTTCAAGCTCACATGCTCATTCACATTATAACAATTATTTGTAACTATTGTTTGTGTTATTTCTTTCGTTACTCCGTGATGATGGCGCATGCAACTGTGACGAAATATCGGGTACTCATCAACTCTCATATACATGGTAAATAAATAAATAAATAAAATAAAATTTATTTATTTCGGACAAACAGGTATCCATAGAGCGTTAGTAACAAACAAACAAAAATCTTAATCTAGTGTTAGTCTTAATATATTAACTTAAATACAATTATAAAATTTACATAAAAACCCCGTTACAGATAATAATTATAATTACTTAGCGAAATCCGATTTACGAATACTATATTTTTTGCGCTACACCACACCACGCTCGATAGCGATAGCAATATCCGACTAATAGTTTGATTATCTTATGCATTAATTATCAACAAGATAAAACTGCGCTGCGCTGTGTAGACAGCTACACAGGAAGTGTTACATTGTGAGCAAACGTATTCGTGTCGGGTGATACAAATAAAATATATAACTAAGAGAGGCCGTCGAGGCAAGTGATAACCGCGAATGCTTAGCATTCCAAAAGCTCCCCCTTATCCAAGCGTTTCTGTGATCCAGACTAGGCACGTTGCTAAAAATATTCACTGCTGGAGGAAGGTCTCCAAGAACCTCAACAACCAGTCTTGAGCTGCCTTCGTCCTACCTGCTGTCTCGACCGGCTGTCGAGCCACCTTGGAGGTTTTGCTAAGCTGCGACTTGCATTACTGCATTGACTATCTAATACGTTATTGCGATGGGATTTGAATTCACAAACACAGTGACGAAGAAGTGCGGCTGCATCGTAGAACACATATCTTATGATTTTTTTTTACTCACGACGAACAGGTAGCTTATTTATGTGAGACTTGTAAAAAGGAAAAACTTAAAAAAGAGCGTGATTAGAAGAGAGACATTAGACAAATAAACGAACAGGAAAAAGAGGAGATAAATAGAAAAAGGAAAAATGGAAACGTGAAATGGAGGAAAAAATAAAAAAAGAGAGCAGACAATGGAAAAAAGAACTCAGCACATTAATAAATTGAAGTTGATCCCTAACAGTGAAAGAGTATATTTGACTGGAGTCATGAAAAAACTTAAGGAACTCACTGGAGTTTCCAAAAGGAAAGTAATATTACGCGAATTTGGTGAATTGTTGCTTATTAAAAAAGAAAAGAGGTGGACGTGTGATAAAACACGTTCTGAAGCTGTGGATTTTAGTTTGTGGGGCCTTGGTACGAGTATGGATTGGAGTTACACATAGCCAGGCCTATTTTTATGGCGCACATCGAACATAGACAAGATTAGATTGCATGCTTGATAATTCAACCAACTTTTGAGAATTCAACCAATCGGAGTCGCCATTGGCAGGCTTTCCTCCCTGCCGAAAACATATGACCAGTGGTCATACACATGTATGGACTGACGTTTATATGACGTAGCTATTTGTACGTTACGTACGAATAGCCAAACATTTGACGTTCCCCTCCTCCGCAAAAATCGGCAGACTTGTTTTGTATCGGAAATGACAGACATGGCTACTCCATCCGGGTTGAATTCTCTAAGTAGTATACGGAGTAGGACGTTGGCAACCCTACCACAATACATATATTATTTTAGGAAACGTTTATATAATTAGGTAATAAGTAACTCTTTGGTGATGACTTTGGTAGTGTTATAAGTTATAAAACTTATAAAGTAAGTGTGATTTTGCGAGTTACAAAAGTGGTACTGTATCGTCCGATATACACCTACTATTCTATATCGTTTAAATCATGTCAATATTTTTAATGAGGACGGAAAAAGCTATTGATTTTGGAGTGTAGTTTTATTTAGTGGTAATTGTAAAATATTTTATCTGGACTACTGTCCTCAGTGTCCTCTAGCGTATCCAACTGTCAACTTTACTTCAAGACCATCAAGTTCCGCCTCCAGGGGGAGGGAGAGAAATTAGGGGTGATTTAGCCGCTTACTGACAAAGACCGAATTCCACGTGGGCGGAGCCGCGGGCACAGCTAGTTTGTGAATAAATGTGATGCTGATGAACTTACAATACTAATTTTCTTTAATTCCTAATGTGTAAAATCACTATGCTATTAATAAAATTACATAAATGATATATAAGTACACTATTAGTACAATTGTATCTACTAATATCATCCTACAAAATCTGACCCGGACCCGGGGTATGTCCTTAAACTACGTCCGGACTTGGGTATGTCCTTAAACTATGCCAAAAAGAGAGGTATGGGCACTGCGAATGGCATCTCGCTTAGTGTGGTAGGGCACGTTCAGTGAATGTCATCTCGCTCAAATCTGGAGCAGAGCCCGACTGGGGAAGTACCTCCACCTTACAGAAAACCACAGCCAAATAGCACTAGACCCTACTCATAGTGTTGTGTTCCTGCTGGTGAGTAAGGTTGCCAAAGAGCTCAAAGAGGACCCAGTGTGTTGACGATGAGGGACCCTCTTGTTCCTTTAGCCGTCAACACAGTGAATCCTTCTTTTTGTAAAGGGTCGGCAACGCGCATGTGACTCCTGTGGAGTTACAGGCGTCCATAGGTTACGGTAGCTGCTTACCATCAGGTAGGCCGTATGCTTGTTTGCCACCGTCGTAGTATATAAAAAAAAAAAAAAAAAATCTGAGGCTTGATATAAGTCTATATCCATCTTTTTCATTCGCATAAACAAGAGCAATAAAGACCGAAATAGACGATTTTCACTCTGTTACTGTCAACATACGTACGGCAATCGCTGTACAGTTTAAAATGAACGTTCATGAATAGTAATAAGGTTTGGTATTGCGTGTCTACCTTCGATTGTCCTTGTAATAGGCAGGCAATTGCATACGATTTCGCTCGCTAGGGCCCAGTCAGCACATTCCTTTCCTGTATTTGATACCAAGCGGCAAAAGTCCGGCATCTCCGTGATTATAAGGAGTGGTCCGGAAAAAAAGTAGCCGTGCCTTTTTTGATTTATCTTTTTATTTTGTGCCGATTTAGAAGCAGTGTTTATATTTAAATAATCTCTAGATACAATCATATAAAACATAAATACTATCATACTTAAATAAAACAGCGTTTGGAAGTTTTCGCCTTTTGTATTCCATCATACACATAGTTTTTTGAACAGCGTCTTCTGACAGAATTTTTGAGGTGTTTCTCAAAAACATGTTTTTTCTTATAGTTTGATTTGATGAGCTATTTTATACCTTAATAAATTGTCTTTCTTCAATAGTAAACTTTTTTATCTGGCTTCATTTTAAGGTATCTACAGTAATTTTTAATTAAATGTATTTGCCTTTTTTCATAGAAAATTATCTCCCATAAAAAAATCTTTGTCAGAGGTTAGATTAGAGAGTCTTCCTGACTATCCTAGCTAAAATACAGTTAATTAATGTAGCTTCTTGGTAAGATGAAATTCTGAAAAGCATAAAACGGGTTGTGAAAATGGAAATACAATTGTGGCATTGTAGCGGATGTCGATTGAAGATTGTCAAATTATGTTGTTCAAAAGGTTACAAAGTATGTTGAATTAAAAACGCGAAAACTTAAATATGCTCACATATTCTATTATGATTGTATTTTTATTTATTAGTATTGTATCTACGGATTAATAAAATAAATATACTGCTTCAAAATTAGCACTAAATTAAAATATACACAAGATTGTACACTGCTACTTTATTTCAGGACCACTCCTTATATACCGAATCGCAACTATAAACTACACACTTTTTACTGTGAACTGTGTCTTGGAGACGTACCTATATATTGTGTATTAATATATAGCTTGACTGCAAAAAGCGTAGAAAATCGTTATTTTTCTAATAAAACTTTGTGCGTGTTAATACTGAAATTTTACAATGTTTAGTTTTACAAATAGTCTTTATCAAAGGCCAATGGCCAAGGCGGTCCATTACTAGACATAGGCCGCCTAAAGAACTCTAGTACGAATAGGATTTGTAGTGGAATAATTATTTCCTTAATACACGTAACAACAAGTGCACTAAGGAAATAAATATTTACATTTATATTTTTCTGTTACATTAGGCTTTTGAAGTCACCTTAGAGAATTCAACCAACCGGAGCGGCCATTGACAGGCGTTCCCTCTGCCGAAAATATATTATTATGATCAGTGGCTATTTGTCAGCTACGTACGAATAGAAAAATCGGCAGATATTTTAAATATTTTTTTCAGTTTTCGTGACTTTGGAAACTTTCACATCTGTAATTGTAACTACATAGGTATAAACTACTAAAAATCATATACCATGCCAACATGTATTTTTATTTAATTTTTTTTTGTTATCAATAAAATAATAGTGATGTTATCTTGCAGGAGGTCCCTGAAGATCTCATGCAGCTAGCGATGCAGTCCGCGTGGTTCCGCAAGTCGCGCTTCAAGAAGGGCAAGGGCAAGAACCTGAACATCGGGGGTTGTGGACTTGGGTATGTATAGTTTTAAACAAAAAAGAACCAACTTCACTTAGCCTCCACCTTTCCATGCTCGGAAATGCCCGAGCTACTGTAAAAAATACTCAAATCACTATAGGTGTGCCTATAATATTTGATGAGTTCCCTCGATTTCTTCAGGATCCCATCATCAGATCCTGACCTGGTTACAATGGGACCAACTGTGAAGTATATTCTTTCAAACAAAAAAAGAATTTTCGAAATCGGTCCAGCCGTCTTCGAATAAAAAAAAGGAAAAGCAAAGATCCCGACGAATTGCTAAACTTCCTCCTTCGAAATATTAAGCGAGAACTTCTGATAATAGTACAATAGTATTTTGTGTATCAGGTACATAATAAGGGTTCTTAAGATTCGAGGGTCGAAGTTACAAAATGAGGCGAAGCCGAATTTTGTAATAACAGACCCGAGAATTTTAAGACCTAATTATGTACCGTTGCACACGAAACTTTTTCTACGACAGTAGCAAAAACGTAATTAATAAATAATTTTAAAGTTCTTAAGTATCACGAGTACATAAATCAATTTTGTTTTAAGATTTTTCTATCAACTAATAAGTCTAATAACTCTTACTTTTGTGCCGAAGTCTTCGGATATTCACTGTGAAGTTTTCTTGTCACTTATTTTATGAAAATTAACATAAACTTCTTGATATTAACATAATATACGAGTTTAAATACAAAAATTAAGCCGTACACTGTGTTGAAACTTTTTAAATATTAACTTTTAGACTAAATGCAAAAAAATATGGCTTCGTTCAAGTAACTCTCAATGCAAAAGTTTACATTAAAGTACTATTATGCTTTTCATAAATATGAAAACTAAATTATTTAAGATATTAATACTTTAAAAAAGACACGATAATGTTTTTATCATAGTTTGTGCAAAAATAATTTCAAGTATATATCAATCTGAAAATATAATTTATATTGTAAACAAGAACGAACCCTTTTTAGACATGGCACCTGGAAGTCAGTGTATTAAAAAAACAAAAACAGTTGCACAATATGTTTTGTGTGACTGCTAGCAGTTATAGAAAGTACCTATAGACAAACAGACTTTAGCGCCTTCACTTAAATGATGTAGTTTTAGATAAGTACCACTATCAGTCATTTAATTGGCATATAGAAGTGCTGGAGTAGAAAAAACAAGCTTATTTTAATGAAAGGGGTATAGTATAGGGGTATATAAATGTGATATAACTTTAATATTATAGAAATTGTCCTACAAGGTGACCCGTTTTCATTGTCCACGAGTGTATTTAGTTGCAAGTTTCAAATCATTTATTAAATTTTAACCAATATTATTGCTTTTTAGCTTTAAGACCGCCAATAGTTTTACCTCTGCTTTTACTGTTTGTGACTTGTATTTTATGTCTTTCTTTATTTTGAGGTGTGCAATAATAGTAGTTTATGTAACTGTTACGTAATAAGGCCTAATTACGTACAGTTGCATACACTGCTTTATCTACACTCATATTATATATATTAAATGAAGTGTTCGGAAACCATAGAATGACCGCCATTGCACCGCCATGGCCAACTCGATTGTGCCAGCGGTCGCGCGGGCGCGTGCCTTTGGTCAGGAAGGAGCACAGGATTTACATTATGTTATCAAATTCGATGTTCGTAATTTTAAACTCATAACGTATCAATATATGAGCATGTAAAGTTAAAATTACTGCCACAGATAAAAAGCTTATCATAGTAAAATCGGTTGTGGTAATGCTAGCCATTGCCCACCGTTTTTGAACACGTTTTAGAGGACTTACAGTGTGAGTGTAGATAAAGAGTATTTATGTTATGTTATTATATTCTTGTATAATTGTTCAGTTACAAGGAGCGGCCAGGGTTGCCGGCGCACGCGGACGAGCCGCCGGCGGCGCCGCCCGCGGAGAAGGCGGGCGGCCCCGCCACCGACCGCCTGTCCTCGCTCAAGCAGGCTTTCCGGTCCCAATACAACCAGGTACATATACACTCACAAGGATGCTGTTTTGCATAAATGGGATACCCTTGTTTCGCCGACAACCTTCTCATCGAATATCATTTCATCAACAACGATTCATCGAAATTTTAGTTCAAGTATTATTATTTGGTGCTATTTTATTTCATCGACATTCTATTGAAATTATTGTTATTCCTTAATGAATCTATTCAACGAATTCTATCGATTATTCAATTCATAAGTATTTTAAGTGGCAGAACTACAAGAAATCGCCCTTTACTTGTTCGATGTATTAGTACAATACAATTTTATATGTTGTACGTTTTTTTTTTTTAATATGGAACAATTTTACACAAATCAAGCTAGTCCCACAGTAAGCTCAATAAGGCTTGTGTTGTGGGTACTAGACGACGATATATATAATAGATAGATGTAGATAAATACTTAAATACATAGTAAACATCCATAACTCAGGAACAAATATCTGTGGTAAACATACAAATAAATGCACTGACTAGGATTCGAACCCGGGACCTCCTGCTTCATAGGTAGGGTCACTTCTAACTAGGCTAGGAGGCCGTTAAAAGATAAAATATATTTATTCTTCAATTTAGACACATTACAATGCCCTGAACGTCAGAGAAAAAAAAACTACCACTCCAACAATGAAATGTTAACTCTAAAAATTTACGCTTCAAGTTGACATCTTATTCATGAAATAAAACAATTAAAAACGGATTTTATCGCGTGTATTGAGCTTAAATTACATCCCGACGTTTCGAACACTTTACAGCGTTCGTGGTCAACGGGTCGACTGAGGAAAAATGTACAATTACCTCCGTTCAAAAACTATCACAATATGCAAACCTACCCACATATTAAATCTTCTTCTTCTTCTCCCTGCCCTTATCCCACGTTATGTGGGGTCGGCACAACATGTCTTCTTCTTCCATTCTCCTCTATCTCCCGTCATCTCCTCACTCACTCCTTTTTTCCTCATGTCCTCTTTTACACAATCCATCCATCGTTTCCTTGGCCTACCCATAGCTCTTCGCCCATCTACTTTCATATCTAACATTCTTTTGCTTATATTACATTCATCCCTCCTCATGACATGCCCAAACCATGCTAACCTACCACCCTTCACTTTCTCTGTTATTGGTGCTACTTTCAAGCTTCCCCTTATATACTCATTCTTAATCCGATCCTTCCTTGTCAGTCCACACATCCATCTCAGCATTCTCATTTCCGCAGCATGCATTCTTCTTTCGTCTGTCACTTTCGTCGCCCAGCATTCTGATCCATACATTACGACAGGCCTCACGATCGTTTTGTAGATTTTCCCCTTAAGTTTAAGGGGCATGCGCGGATCGCACGTTGTTCCAGAGACCTGCCGCCATTTCATCCATCCCGCATTTATCCTATTCCTTACATCACGGTCGATGTTGCCGTCGCCTTGCATTAATGACCCAAGGTACCGGAATTCGGAGCAAACTGGTAGGAATACACCATCTAAGGCAATGTGGGAAAAGCTGGATAGACCACCAAAGTCACAGAACATGTGTTCAGTTTTGGTTCTACTTATTTTCAATCCAACACTTTCCAACTTTTCTTGCCATTTTCCCAGCCTACTCTGGACCTCAAGTGCATTTTCTCCGACAATCACAATGTCATCAGCAAACAGCATACACCAGGGTGCTTCCTCCTGTATGCTCGATGTCAAAGCATCCATGACCAGGAGGAACAAATATGGGCTCAAAGCCGATCCCTGGTGTAAACCTACAGCCACACTGAAATTTTCGGTGATTCCAGCTTCAGACCGGACGTTCGTACTAGCTCTATCATACATCGCCTGAACAAGCCGCACATACTTCACCGGCAGCCCTTTTTCTCTCATAGACCACCACAGAACCTTACGGGGGACCCTATCGTATGCCTTTTCCAGGTCCACAAACACCATGTGCAAATTCTTTTGCGCAAGCCTGTATTTCTCGCCCAGCTGGCGAAGCGCAAATATGGCATCCGTGGTTCCCCGGCCCGGCATAAACCCAAATTGGTTCTGTGTTACCTCACTTTCCTCTCTCATTCGTCTCGCTATCACTTTTTCCCATATCTTCATACTATGTGACATGAGCTTTATTCCTCGATAGTTGTTGCAATCCTGTACATCACCCTTATTCTTAAAAACGGGCACCAGTGAACTGTTGCACCACTCATCAGGGACCGCCTCTTCTTGCAACAACTTATTGAAGAACACAGTCAGCCACTTCCATCCATCCCCTTTCAGAAACTTCCATACTTCTACTGGTATACCGTCTGGCCCCACCGCTTTCCCATTCTTCATACTCTGTACTGCCATCTTCACTTCCTCTACAGTCACCTCTTTGACCATGCCAAAGTTACTCCTAGCATTTTCTAGCACTCCGTTCCAGTCATTTTCCTCATTCATAAGTTTACTAAAATAGCTCTTCCAGCGTTCTTTTATATCTACGTCATCCGTCAAAATCTTTCCCGCTTCGTCTCTCATACATTTCATGTGATTTACATCTCTTGCATTCCTCTCCCGCTCTCGAGCTATTCTATAAAGGTCTTTCTGGCCTTGTGGACTCTCCAGAAAATCGTACAGCTTATCCTGTACTTTGGCCCTTGCGATTGCAACTGCTTTCTTTGCCTTTTTCTTACTGGTTAGATAAGCTGACTTTTTACTTCCTTGATCTCTTTTATTTTCGTATTCCGAACTTTTCCATTCTTTAAAAGCATTCTTCTTTTCTTTCAAAATCAATCGCACGTCTTCGTTCCACCACCATGTATCCTTATCAATCTTCCCTTTCCCTTTTGTTTCTCCAAAGACATCCCTCGCTTCATTCCTTATACATACTGCCATCTTATTCCAGCAATCATTCACTCTAATCTCCGACATATCACTCATTTCTATCATCTTATCGACTACCCTTTTTCGGAATTCTTCAGCTAACTCTCTGTCAGTCAGTCTATTCCATTTCGTTCTAGGCGGAGGCTTAGATTTCCTTGGCAAACGTTTTACTTTAAGGCACAAATCTAGGATCAGTAGCCTATGCTGGGAAACTAAACTCTCACTGGGTATTATTTTGCAGTCTTTAGCCGAATGAATTTTGCTCCTTTTTATCAAAAAATAATCTATCTGCGTAGAATGTTGGCCACTACGGTATGAGATAAGATGTTGTTCTCTCTTTTGGTACCAGGTGTTTACTATGGCTAAGTCGAAGGCTAAAGCCGCTTCCAGAAGAGCTTCTCCCTCTTGGTTCCTGGTTCCGTAACCGTAACCCCCATGTACCCTTTCATATCCGTCACTCATTCTTCCCACATGTCCATTAAAATCGCCTCCAATGTAAATCTCCTCACATTCTGGTATTGCCGTTATCACAGCATCAAAATCCTCCCAAAATTTTTCTTTCAGACTATCATCACATCCACTCTGCGGCGCATACACACTAACTACATTAAACATCAGATTTTCAATCAACAATTTAACGACAATCACTCTATCATTCACTCTCTTTACATCCATCACCTTGTCTTTAAGATCCTTGTCTAACACTACACCCACGCCATTCCTTTTTCCATCGCTTCCACAATAATAAAACTTATAACCCGCCCCTATTTCTCTTGCTTTCTGTCCCTTCCACTTCGTCTCCTGCATACACGCCACGTTTATCCGCCTTCTTTCTAAAACATCCGCTAACTCCCTTCCTCTTCCAGTCATCGTACCTATATTCCAACTTGCTATCCTCATTCTTACTTCCCGGACTAGCTTCTTACGCTGCCCCCGTCCTTGGTGCAGCAACCCTCGTCCATTTCTCGCAGCCGCCGGGTGCTGCGCCTGCGCGTCGCCTGCGGGGTACGCCCTAGCATTGTCGTATATACTATCATCTGTCGTGCCCATGTTGTATAAGATTTGGCATACATTTTACGATCGGCCGCCTGCCTGACATCAACCCTCCTTGGGAATTCTTAGTTTCTAGGAGAATGGCTAGATTGGGACAGGGGAAGGGATTAGGAGGGGAATAGGTGGGATCCCAGTGCCACGGAGATAGAGAGGTGTGTGCCACTAGAAGCTAGAGCAGTCCGGGGTCGCGTACCCGTAGCGTATCCAACCAGTTATCGGCCAGATAATCTGGCGAGTCCACCCTCTGAACTAAGTCCACCCTCTGAACTAAGTCCACCCACATATTAAATATTAAACAAATTTAGTGTTTGCACATGCCAGAGGGGCCTTTATAAAAACAAATTATTTATTATTACAAAACAAAGCTTGGGATCCAGTTATTCATTTGGTTAAGGAGCAAGCTAGACATAGGACTGTGAGACCATAATGGTGGAGGTAATTGTACATTTTTCCTCAGTCGACCCGTTGACCACGAACGCTGTAAAGTGTTCGAAACGTCGGGATGTAATTTAAGCTCAATACACGCGATAAAATCCGTTTTTAATTGTTTTATTTCATGAATAACTATCGCGGCAACCGAAGACAATATTTTGACATCTTATTGCAAAACGAATGTGGGTTGACACATGTTTGCTGACCAGCGTCCAAGTTCATGTATCTACAGTATAAGGAACGGCTAGAGGGATACTGATGAGCCTACATACAGTGGCACTACCAGTTAACACCGACCGACTGTCGTTGCTCAAGCAGGCTTTCCGTTCCCAATATGAAATGAAATGAAATGAAATTTTTATTTCAGACAGCATGTCCATATCAGTAAATACATACAATTTAAAATAACAAAACAAAAATGTACACATTAAAACTAAGTTATTAAATCAAATTAAATTAAAATGAAATTAATTGAACTCAAATTATAAAATTAACACAAAGAGAATTTATAGGTACATATAAAAAATTAAAAGCAGTAACATTAAAACATTAAAACGGCAACCAATCATTTAAATTAAATTACTAAAAAACTAAGGCGAAAATACACAAAAATAATAATAATTGGATATTGTTATTAAAATAAAAAAGCTTATAAGAAATAAATCTGTCTTATTTAAAATACTTAATTGCCGTTTTAATTTGCGCGATCCAATGGTGAAGAATTGGACACCCAAACCTGCCTGAAATATAACCAGGTCAAGTCATCATGGAACAACGGTTATAGGGTTACTGATGAGATACCCGCGGAAAAGGCAGGCGGATCCGCCACCGATCGACTTAACGTTAACGTCATCGTTAAAAAAAACTTGTATGAAAAGTTTGAGTTTTCAATGGGATCATAGCTACGTCGCCATATTTTACGTTGATCAGTTCGTTAGTTATGCGTGTTGCAATTCACCCTTATATACGTCAATGCTATTTTGGTTTATCACGAATAAAACGATTGATTCTGATTCAATCATCATACCAGTTAATTCAAGTTCAAGGTCTGTTCAAGGTCATATCAAGTTGTAGTTCGGGTTAAGTGTTTTTCAATGATACAAGGAGCCACTGACCGACTCGTCATTCAATACAACCAGGCTTAGAAATTGGACTAAAGTCTACAATTGTATATTGTATATGAGATCAAATTAAGGTTATAAATGACAGGAGATACCAGCCGGTTGACCGCTCGCAATAAGACAATGACAAATGTTTGTAACTCAAGGTCCAGTCAAGACCAAGTCAAGTTTATATCAATGACACAAGAAGCCACCGACCGTCCATAAGCTACGGTATCCGTCAGACGGGCCGTATTATTGTTGGCCACCATGAAACATCCTAAGTATTCCCCCTAATGAAAATCTGGTTAGTCACCCGGCCATAGCAACATGCATGAATTTTTTGGATGACGTCGATCAATTCTATTTCCCGTTAGATTCAAATGTCTAATAAACCTACTATCTATTGTAGCCCTGAAACGTCAAAAAATCGAAAATATGTTAGGCGTCTGCGCCGCGCGTCAAAACGCCCCATACAAAAAGCGTGAGGTTTGTGACGTCACCGACCTCAAAGTTGCGGAAAACTGTTGGGAAGGAACAAGGTTTTAGATGATTTTTGTAATTTTAGGCACGAAAAAATGCGTTTACCTATAAAGTTGTCATACATTTTTTTTCTTGTTAGAATACAAGTAATGGAATTGTGGTATTGAAAATACATTCGGAGTATTTTAAAAAAATGCTTAAATTTTACGTTTTTACACCGCAATATCTTTACAAAAATGTTAGAATTTTTTTACGGATTTCCACGTTTTTATATTAATTTGGACTGGCTGAACGTGTTTATTGAACTAATTCAATTAAATATTTTTCATGCACGTTCTCAATTTTGACCCCCATTCTTCCACAGTTCACGGCCTCATCTGACCACTCGTGGGAGCAGACGCTGACCACCATCCAGCCCGGGGTCAACGCCCCGGCGCGCCAGGAGGACCGCGTGCGCAAGAGTGGCAAGCGGAGCCGCTGGGAGTAGACCCGACCCGACCCGACCCGACCCGACCCAACCCGACCCGCCGCCAACACAAGTACACAAGCGCTCTGCAGTCACTGCTAATACCGAGACGGGTTTTATGGAACTTTCTATGGGTGTGACAGAGAAAGCGCTATCGTTTATCTTTGTCTTAGTTTCACTTTTAGGCTGCGTTTCCACCAGAGATGTGCGAGGTTTGCTGAGCGGCGCGAGTATGTGTGGCGAGGACGTTTACCCTCTGCAAACGCCGTCTAGTTACTAATAGTTTAGCAACACATTCCTCTCAACACATGCCTCCCTTGTTTTGTATGTACAAAAACCTCGCTCCGCTGAGCTGTTTCCACTAGCGCTGTGCTGAGCGAGGATAGGTAAATGAAGCGATTCTTTGGTCCATGAAAAACACATTTCTCTGGTGGAAACGCACCCTTAAGTTGCTTACTACTAAAAGGCCATTCAAAAGTCTGTTTAGGGAGTCCTGCAGGGTGGCCTTATTGGACCGCTATTGTTGCTAATTCACGTTTACTAAAAATTCCCCCAAGGCAACCTTATTGAACCGCTACTTTTCCTAGTTCAAACATTCTAGGGAGTTCCGCAAGGCTACCTTGTGGGATCACTAGTTTTCCTTGCTCAAGCATTCTGGGGAGTCGTCCCACATGGGAGTGGCTTTAACGAACACTCGAATGCCCTTGGAAACTCCCTCTGGTACTGAATGCGCCGTTCCTCGTTCATTCTTACTAGTAAAACCCGCAGGGTGATTTTATTGGACCGCTACTGTTCCTCCTTCAAGTGTATTAGGGAGTTCTGCAAGACATTCTTATAGGACCCCTCCTGTTGCTAGTTACGTTTACCATGGAGTACCTCAAGGCAACCTTATTGAACCGCTACTGTTCCTCGTTCATTATTAATAGGGGACCCCCAAGGCAACCTTATTGGACCATTACTGTTCCTTCTTGGCGTTTACTAGAGATATGACCGCTAATGTTCCACATTCATTCTTACTAAGGAATCTCGCAGGGACGCGATATTGAACCGCTACTTTTCCTGGCTCAAGCTTTCTAGTGAGTTCTCCAGGGCAACGTTATTGGACCACTGTTGGTAAATAAACTTTAAAATTTTATTTCATTCTATGACACTATTCCGCAAGGAACTAACTTTGGTTATATGTTATAATTTTGACACATTATCTATCAATATATACGGTGAATCTGAATAACCCGACAGATTTTAACCATAAATTCCTGAGGTCATAATGTGCAATAAATGTTATATGAATTTAGGTAAATTTCGCCAAAAAAAATTTGCTCAGCTTTGGAAACATAAAAACATAAATGTTATTGGTAAAACTGTCGATTAAAATTAATCAGTAATTTTTTTTTGTAAAAAATAGTTTACTTAAAGTATTCCTTGGCACTTTGATATCTGTCAATAAGAATGTCTAGACTAGACCCCATAAAGGGTGAAATCGCCATCAAAAAAGCGTTTTGCACTGAGTCACAATAAAAAATATTGTTTTATTTAATTGGTAGTAACTCTGAAACTAGGCCAATTCCAGAAAAGTTTATACGACATTTTAGTCTCCAATTATGATCAGGAATTTATGGTTAAAATCTGTCGGGTTACTCAGATTCACTGTGTATAGGAGTATGATTTATAAGTCACATCGAGAACTTTGTCATGATTGTCTTTTGAGTTAAGAAGAATTGACATGTAAATGTGTGCATTCGTACAAGTTGCAAATTACATAAATCTCAAGTCGGACTGTTTTGTAATTACGATTATGTAAGGATGTTGAGTTCGTTTTCAAGTGTTTGGTTTCCAAAAAAAACGTAATGTTGTTTTAATTATTCATGGGATTTTTCGAAAATTAGTGGCTCGCGAAATAAGTATTTTGTAAATATATTTTTTGTTTAATTTAGGTGACAGATGAAAGTGATGAATTAATAGTAATTTGTTGAAAATAGCGAAATGAAATTTTATAATATTATTGTGAACATGATTAAAACATTGAATTTTAAGTCATGAAAGATGGTATCATTACTTTAGGTAGTGGAAACGTATAATATCGGTCTTAACTGTAACCTAAACATGTTAGTATAAGGCACATTATTGGTAGGTAAAGTTTTAAATTCTGCGAAAATATAATAGTCGTTTATGTAACTGTTACGTAATAAGGGTCCTTAAAATACGCGTGTGGTTTTATAATAAGATCACACTAGTGTTTTAAGGCCTAATTGTGTACAGTTGCATACACTGCTTTATCTACACACATATTATAAATCCTAAATGACGTGTTCGGAAACCATTAGAATGACCGCCACTGCACCGCACTGGCCAACTCGATTGTGCGAACGGTCGGGGAGGAGGACAACCGCGGTCGGGGAGGAGGGCTATTTTCATTACGTTACCAATATATCGATGTTGTAATGAATTTTCATACATTTTTACACTGCTGTCACAGATAATAAACTGATGTTACATTACTGGTTGCAATCATGGTGGTACTTAGATACATACGGTTTCCGAACGCGGCATAGAAGATTTATGATATGGGTGTAGATAAAATTATATTAAATGAATTTTAATATACTACCAAAAAGTATAATATATATTATATATGTCTACGTATAACGTGGGTTTCTGAGATAACCCACAGTACAAGTAATTCTCAGACTTTGAAGTGAATAATTATTTTATTATCCAGGAGTTTCGGTCTAGGCCTAGGGTTAGGTTAGACTTTAGTACTTTCTCTACTCTTTAAAAAAAGCATACGGTCAGTGCCAGACCTACCAACACGAATACCTAAGGAATGTATTATTATCGGTACAACGATGCCTTATATTTTATGTGTCAGTGTGTATAACATCTAGAACAGAAATATTGTATGTGAATGAATTGTTAATTTAACTCTTATGTAAATAGTAATAAAGTCCTATTTCAAGCGAACTTGCTTTTATTTTTCTTGTAGAAGTGATGCAAAATATCCCAAGTAGTCATTCCCGATATGCGTCGTCCTTCTAATAATAAGGAATACTAGCGACCCGCCCCGGCTTCGCGCGGGATAAAAAATGGTTATTGTGGGTTATCCCTAAGAGATAGACATATACCATCGCGGACTTTTTTGTAGACCTTTTTAGGGTTCCGTAGTCAACTAGGAACCCTTATAGTTTCGCCATGTCTGCCCGTCCGTCCGTCCGTCCGTCCGCGGATAATCTCAGTGACCGTTAGCACTAGAAAGCTGAAATTTGGTACTAATATGTATATCAATCACGCCGACAAAGTGGTAAAATAAAAAGTGAAAAATTTTTTTTTATTAGGGTACCTCCCCTATACGTAAAGTGGGGAGTGATTTTTTTTTTTCATTTCAACCCTAACGTGTGATATATTATTGGATAGGTATTTAAAAATGAATTGGGGTTTCCTAAAATCATTTTTCGATAATGTAAATATTTTCGGAAATAATCGCTCCAGAAGTAAAAAAATATGCGTCCCCCCCCTCTAACTTTTGAACCATAAGTTTTAAAAATATGAAAAAAATCTCAAAAGTAGAACTTTATAAAAACTTTCTTGGAAAATTATTTTTAACTTGATAGGATGAATAGTTTTTGAAAAAAAAAATACAAAATAATTTCTGAACTAAGTTTGTAATTTAACCTACAATAAACACCTGCTTATACAGGTGTTTATTGTACCTGTAATTTCTACAAAATTACAATGAAATGACGTGCTTTCAAATAAAGTAAAAAACCGGCCAAGAGCGTGTCGGGCCACGCTCAGTGTAGGGTTCCGTAGTTTTCCGTCCGTCACAGTAAGTGTCCCCACTTAAGAGTTAATAACACCGCCATGTAGGATATGATTTGAGAGTTCCACGTACAGCGACATCTATCGGCAAATTAAGTAAACTATTGCGCGCGAGCTTAAAGTATGGAAGATGATTTTTATGGGATAATTCTTTATTGCGTGAACCGATTTTCACCGTTTTTACTTTGCAACACCTGCTTATATGGTTAAATTACAAACTTAGTTCAGAAATTATTTTGTAATTTTTTTTCAAAAACTATTCATCCTATCAAGTTCAAAATAATTTTCCTAGAAAGATTTTATAAAGTTCTACTTTTGAAATTTTTTTCATATTTTTAAAACTTATGGTTCAAAAGTTAGAGGGGGGGGGACGCATATTTTTTTACTTCTGGAGCGATTATTTCCAAAAGTATTTACATTATCGAAAAATGATTTTAGTAAACCCCTATTAATTTTTAAATACCTATCCAACAATATATCACACGTTAGGGTTGAAATGAAAAAAAAAATCACTCCCCACTTTACATATAGGGGAGGTACCCTAATAAAAAAAATTTTTCCACTTTTTATTTTACCACTTTGTCGGCGTGATTGATATACATATTAGTACCAAATTTCAGCTTTCTAGTGCTAACGGTCACTGAGATTATCCGCGGACGGACGGACGGACGGACGGACGGGCAGACATGGCGAAACTATAAGGGTTCCTAGTTGACTACGGAACCCTAAAAACGGTGAAAATCGGTTCACGCAATAAAGAATTATCCCATAAAAATCATCTTCCATACTTTATGCTCGCGCGCAATAGTTTACTCAATTTGCCGATAGATGTCGCTGTACATGGAAATCTCATATCATATCCTACATGGCGGTGTCATTAACTCTTAAGTGGGGACACTTACTGTGACGGACGGAAAACTACGGAACCCTACAGTGAGCGTGGCCCGACACGCTCTTGGCCGGTTTTTAAGATGTACAATACTGTAGTACATTATTTTGATCTATCTTTTAGGACTCTGCCAGCGTTTGCAATGTAAGTCCAAAAAAAGGGTTTATTTACGACATGACATTAGAAACCTCTAAAATCATCAGTTTTCTCTACTATATTATGCATGTATTATACATATAAACCTTCGTCCTGAAAACCGCATCAAAATCCGTTGCTTAGTTTTAAAGATCTAAGCATACATCCCTATGTACAGCTTTGTCCCTACAAACAACGGAAAGCGACTTTGTTTTATACCATGTAGTGATAGTAATGGTGGTCCCACACTTGCTGTTATATAACAGCAACTATCTTTCTTTAACAACATAGTGCTACTTAGCCTTATCCTTGTTACACTTTGTTATATAAAATTTATAACAGCTGGTGTGGGAGCACCATTATTAAAGCAAAATGTGTTATAACAAAAAATATCCAAAGCGTATCACACTATATTTGGTGTCAATAGAAAAGTAAAATGATGTAAACAAGCGGACTTACCTTCATTGCTTCGCAATCACGCACGTTTAAAGAACAACCATGGTTTCATTGTCATAAATTGTTATTTATATTAGTTTTTAGGAAAATTATCCGTTAATTACTTATTAACACAATCAAAATACGACAAAACTCGAAATCCGCCGGACAGTTTTGAAATTTGGTGTGTATGTTGATTAGAGGTCCCGTTTTATTGTCCACACCATTTGACATTTGAGGACCTCGAGAAACCGCCAGCACCTTGGAAAATGTCCTCCATCCTGATGAAATTCGCTTTTCCCTCCGAATCTACGCACTCTATGAAAATATGAAGTAGGACAATATTAAAGCTCATTAAATTTCACACAAAAAAATTTTTTCACGCTACTGTTCGGAAATGTGACAAAAGATGGTCAAAATCCAAGCTGGAAAGTAAGCATTTGCTGTAGAACCACCACTACAGCAATGTTATTGTAGCGATGAGATGTCATTAGTTGGAAAGTAAATTGTCAAGTTATGTCATTGCATTCATTAAAAACATTAAATGGTCTTTTTTTGGCACAACTTTATGTTTCAAAAATAAAATAAGGTTGTTTATCGGCCCAACTACCTGTTTTTAAGAAAAAGAAACGTCAAAACCATTTATTCACCCTTAAGGCGTTTTTACTTTTTTTGCCGTTTGTGGTTTTCTATCAAAAACGCCTCTAAGTAATGAGTCGGTTTGAAGCAAACAACGGAAAAACGCTTCTTGAAAGTGAAAAAAAAATTAAAAAGGCGGGAATGGAATACTGAATTGGATATTCTATTAAAGCATTTATATTATTATGACAAATGTTTTTTTTATTTCCTCACAGTAGTCGTGAAAAGCACTATGTAATATCTCGGCCGAAAGCGCTATAGGTGGACTCGTATCTTCGAGGGCCTCCCCTGGCGGGTCGGCCCTCGAACTAACTCGATCCACCTATAGCTTACTTTCAAGCCTCTACAACAATGTACTAAAGACACCACATCACATCATCCTTCTTTTAGAAATATAGTTAAGAAGTCAACATTTTGTGTTGTTATCCAAACTATTAGCAGATTTCAACTAAGGATACATTCGGCAATTGATAGGTTTTTGATAACCCATTACTACAAGAAGGCTAAGTTTTTGAGACATGGTGTTATACATTTTTTTTGTGTGGAATTTAAATAGCAAGCGATTAAGGCGTCATACAGAATTGAAAGATTAACCGAATGCTGTTAACCCTTTGACCGCCAAAGACGTCAAATCACGTGCACGGAATGTCATGCCCTCAGCGCTAGCACGTGATATCATGTCCAAAATATAACTGATTTGCCTTGCGCGCTCGGGCGCGCTGCCGCTGAGGGTACAGTCGCCATCAAATATATCGGAGCGGCCAGGGTACTCATAAATATCTGAACATGCACTACAGTGACAACACAGGTCTTGTTCAGATTTGTGACCACCTTGGCCGCTCCGATATATCTGATGGCGACTGTACGATTTTTCCTTCCGATGCTTGGCGGTTAAAGGGTTACTCATAATTGTTTCGTCAGCAATATTGAAAAATACATTTTGGCATATAATTTGGTCACCCTACTCAATGTGATGTCCTGTCGTTTTTCATACAGCGTCAACATTAATAGGGTGACCATAATTTACTTAGTTTAAGATTAATTTTACACGAAAAAAAAAATCATTCTGTTTTGATTAAATACGAGTACTACCATATGATCATCAGTTACAGAGTCAGAAAAAGTGTCCCTGGATCACGATCCACATTTCACCCTGTATTTATGCAGGGTTTTAAAATAGAAATGACGCCTGAATGAATTAGAATGGTCAAACTACATTTCTTCACCTCAAGTGTGAACCTACCTACTTTATTTATTTTCTACGGAGCTTTAATTACCACTCGTAGCAAAAACGCGAACTATTACTTTCAAGTATTAAACATATACCATAGCATAGACAATTCGAAATTTAATAATTTTCCAATGCCTAATTTTCACCTTAAAAGCATAACAGCTACATTTCTCCTCGAAGGCTGTAATCGCGTGTGGTGCAGTGTTAATGATATGTACAAGTTCATTTCTGTAAGTGCAGCGTGGCACGGCATCGCCTGATTGCATTTGCAAATAGTTACATTTTAAGTGCTGTCACAGAATAACTAGGTACTTATAACCCAATACTACTACTGTATTGTAGTACTTAAGTTAAGTATTAGGTACGGTACGGAAGACTTTTTCTTGCCTAAAGTTGGTCGTTACGTCGTTATTTCTCCAAATGAATTTAATGCTCCACGCTTCATACGAACATAAATAAAAAAACCGACCAAGAGCGTGTCGGGCCACGCTCAGTATAGGATTCCGTAGTTTTCCGTCCGTCACAGTAAGTGTCCCCACTTAAGAGTTAAAAAAATGGGCTATTTGTTACATTGAGTTGACATATCTAATCAACCTATCAAGTTCAAAATAATTTTCCTAGAAAGTTTTTATAAAGTTCTACTTTTGAGATTTTTTCATATGTTTATAAACTTATGGTTCAAAAGTTAGAGGGGGGGGGGGACACATTTCAATATATCACACGTATAGGGGAGGTACCCTAATAAAACATTTTTTTCCACTTTTTATTTTAACACTTTGTCGGCGTGATTGATATACATATTAGTACCAAATTTCAGCTTTCTAGTGCTAACGGTCACTGAGATTATCCGCTGACGGACGGACGGACGGACAGACATGGCGAAACTATAAGGGTTCCTAGTTGACTACGGAACCCTAAAAAAGGCATCTTGCAGACTGGGAACGTACTTGAAAACTTCGAATTTTTCGTTATTGGTGGTTTGGTTCTTGATAGTCATTGGTAAGATAGAATTTTTGAAATGTCCGAATGGGAGAAAATTCACTTAGTGAAATTAGGACATAAAATAATGAGTCGGGGTTTAAAACAACAACTTCCGACTTTGACGCCACTCACCATACTACGCTACCAGGGCTTCGTAATGTAAATAGGGAGGAACTCTCAGATCAGATAGAACGTTCTGAAGTCGGTTAACGGCCAAGTTAGAACGTTAATGATGAATTGATGATACCTGAGTGCAAGTAAGGGTTACTTTTATTACTTCCCTTGCAGGCACAGGATGCGATTATTGGATGGTCGAAAGTATTTAACAAATAAAATAAAATAAGAATTGTAGTAATATTAGGTAGATACAGTCGCCATCAAATATATCGGAGCGGCCAAGGTACTCAAAATATCTGAACATGCACTTTATCGCCTTGACAATAGAGGCGTTGTTCAGATATTTGTGACCACCTTGGCCGCTCCGATATATTTGATGGCGATTGTACAGTCGCCACTGTACATCACATTCCATACCGAAAAAAATTCCAGCCATTCTTAAATAGGTATTCACCTACTATCTTCATAACCCCTGTAAATTGTAGCATTAGAAACTACTGGGACACGTTAAATAAAAAAACCGGCCAAGTGCGAGTCGGACTCACGCACCGAGGGTTCCGTACAAACCTGTAGTATATAGGGGTAGTAACTTTAAAATTATTAAAAATATTTTTTTTATATGATGTAGCAAAAAAATTACGGTTTTGCGCAATTTTTCTCTCTAAAATTAGCAGCATAAACGACTGTATCTTTTGATTTCGTTGGCTTTTAAGTTTGATTTTTTCACAGCTCCAAGGGACAATAGACCTGAGTAATATAAATTTCAGCTTGATACCTCCACGCGTTCCTGAGAAAAATGGTCTTGACAGACAGACAGACAGACGGACAACAAAGTGATCCTATAAGGGTTCCGTTTTTTCCTTTCGAGGTACGGAACTCTAAAAACTAAAGATTTCAGTACCCAGTATTTTCATTAGTTTGTGTTCACATTGTACATATCCAACCAACGTTGCGCTCTTTATTGATTAAGAATGTTTGGATAAGTGTACCACGTCCGTAAAGGCCTTGTTACATCTTAAATGATTTAGTTTGTAAATTTAGTCAAGTGTAACCGCATTTAGCAAGTAAATTTACAATGAAAACAAGTTAGAATCCTAATTAGGATGCTAGTTAGGACACTAAAAAAAGTTAAGTGTAACAGGGCTTTAACTACAGAAATTAAGGACATTATCGCACAGGTGGCCTTATCGGGCTTTTACATACTGGGTGCAAGGACGTTGTTGACAGTCTGGATCTACTTAAAGTGTGTATTCTGCGTCATCGCATTTTGGAAAGCAGTGAAACAGAGTTCTTGAAATTTTAAACATATGCTTAGTCGAAATATCGATCACGATAATTTTGCATGGATTTAGAAGCGGCAAAATGTGCAACTGCCACAATAAACAAATAAAAGTAATAATCATTTATTTCAACAAACATTATTACAGGAGTTACATAATAGGATATAATTTTTCAATCAGAAACCTAGTTACTGCGTATGCGCTTTGTAAGTTATCAGTCTATTTGCATATTAATTCAAAGTTTAACGCATTCTCCCAACAAATTGTTAAATTTCAAATTAACACATACCTATTCAAAAACTTTTGACTCGCGTGCTCAAACTTCCTTAATAGCTTTTTAATTTTAGTCGGTGGCTCTGGTATTTCAAACAAACAGAGATAGAGTTTTGGAGTCAGCTGATAACGAAACTTTGTTAGTTATTCGAGGCGCGTTGTATCACTTGTAGTTATCTAATGTCGGAAGTTTTACGATTAAGGCGAGGTGTGCCCGGACGATTTTTGATTAGATGAGCCAAGTTGATGTATTTGTGTAGATCATTGAATACCTACTCGTATTCACTTTCGTTGGGTCGAAACATTCAACACTTTAGAACATCAACTTTAACATAATTATGTAATTTATGTAACTAAATGTTATTGCAGGTTTACACGATCCACGTGTTGGTACTTGGTACCTACATAATACATATAAATAATATGCCATGAACAGAAATCGCGGCTTGGACATAATGTTTGCCTTAACCTGTTATAAATTAAAACGGCTCTATTATATACACTACAAACTTGGCCAGATTAAATTCGAATAAACTCGTCAATATCAATAATAGAACTACACAAAAAATGAAACTACATAGTTATGACAAAATATACAAAATATTCAACATAAACAGCCCGATGAACTCGAATCCATTGTACCAAAACAAAACAAATAATGCCATTATACTTAGCCACAATGATTTTAAAAGCCCTCTTTGACAATAGGTCTACGTAAACGCTTCCGCTGTTGATGTGAACCTGCTATGTAGTTGGACACTTTGGTTTCCCTCGCTTTGCGAGTGGCTGTTTGGGTCGGCCATCGTCGCGTATTAAAGAGTTAAAACGCGGGAAAATGGTTGTGTTCGGAAATTAAAATTATTGAACATTAGTTTTGTTGTATAGTGTTTATTTATTAGGATTTATGTGCAATGTTGTGGTGTTAATTTCGTTAAACAACTGGTAAGTTTTTATTAGTAAAAAGTTAACAAAAATTACAGTTAAAATATTAAAAAAAAAACAGATAATGTTAGATATAGGTATTTTCTCCCTCGTCTATCCTGTGACGAAGAGTGACCCGTGAAGAAAAAGGAAACGAAACGTCGAGGCGTCTGGTACACGGTAAACATGTCACATAAGCCGTATTAAATACCTGAATGACCGAAAAAACTCGGGGAAGGGGGAATTTCGTACCCACGATGAAAATGGAGTAGACTTGATAGATTTGCTATACTTACACTTATGTAAAAATTTATGAATGCAAGGGGAAATGCAATGTAATTTAATCTAAATTTCTCCTGCTCAACTAGAGAAGAAATAAAAATTGCGGCCAGTATTTAAAAAAAAGTTCAAATTTTACCATGGAGGTCAGATATAGCGCTTAAAAATGTTTGTTTCCCGAATTCCGGATATATAAGTAGCATCCCTAACAGAGATTACTTTGTGCTTATATTATAATTTTTATGCATTGTTAGAAGTTCAGATAACATAACATTTTCAAGTCAATAGGTAAATATTCTTCAAATTATTACAACAGCGACCGAGTTAACTGAGTTAAATCAAGCAACCTTAGTTAAATGTTTGAATTCACAGATAACATGGAAGGTACAAGTGTTCATTCTAATGAGGCAATTTTAAAAAGCTTAACCTAATTATGGTCTAAGAGCTGGCCACGTCAGATATGACACAATATTGAGAGCAATGAAACCTGTCTAGTTAGATTGCTTTATCATCCTTATTGCTAGGTCCGGGCATCTGGCAGCTTTTAATAGGTGGAGCTCAGATTGACTGGTCAACAAAGTTTTTAAGTTGGAAAAAAGTAAAACCAAAATAGGTAAAAACTGCCGAAGTTGTGTCAATTACATTAAAATTAATAATTATATTAATTAATAATTTTGTGTTATTATTAGGACAGGACCCATATTTTAACATTAGAACAAAAAAAAATTATATTTTTGCAGAAACAAAAAAGTAGGCGACTAAATATAAATAGCATTATACATCATTTGGCACTACTTTCCCCCAACATAAACTTCTCGCTATGATATAATCTAATTAATTACATAATATCACATAATATTGCATCAAACACAGAACTCTAGGATTTGTTTTCTTCAAGTTATTTGGATTCTTTGACCTCCACCACTTTACAGCTGCCAGATGTCCGGATCTAGAAATAAGCATAGTATAGAAAAAATACTAGAGGGGTTTCGTTGCTCTCATTATTGTGTCATATCTGACGTGGCTAGCTCTCCGTCTATTAGCGCGTGCATTGTGATATGAATTAGATAAGATTTCAATCGTCCCCAATATGGTCGCGGCGGTGAGCAAAGACTTTGACCTAAGGTAATGGCAACTATATTTTCTGCCACCAAAATTTAGATTTGTCACCTAAGAATTTGTATCCTCTAATTAGGTATAATATCTGCCCCCAACAAATTACCTGTGACTATTATAATGGAAACGGTCTCCAACTTTGTTATTGTCTTATTGTGTAACTAATATGTTTTTAGGTAGGTAATCGTTTTCATATTGTTTGGAGATTCGATTTTGGTATCAGATATTATTATTTTGGTGACACATATATTTGGCCGATAATAGTAGATTGTACACCAAGGGGATAAAGCACTGTTTTACGTCACGGGTGCAATATTGAATCCTGAACGTAACGAAGGACTCCAGATTTTACTCCCGAGCGCAGCTAGGGGGTTATGAGTTAATTCCCGAGCGAAGCGAGGGAATTAAGACTGAGTCCTGAGTGCAGTGAGGGGTTCAAGCGCACCCGTGACAAAAACAGCTTTATCCCCGAGGAGTATACTCTACTTTTCTCACCTCTTGCGAGACAATAAAAGAGCTAAGGCTACTAGAAACGGATTTTTATTAAAGTAAATCAAAAGTAAAAACCGGCCAAGTGCATGTCGGACCACACATAGGAGGGTTCCGTACCTTCAATGGAATAAGAACCAAACACCAAAAGGTCGTATCTGATGCCTATGGAAGAAGTTTTTTGGAGATAACTCAAAAATGGCTTAACCGATAATGTTTAAAACAATTTTCGTAGAAAGTATATGATAAGGCGCATCTCCTCCAATTTTTTCATATTTTTTGGACTTACGGTTCAAAAGTTACAGGGGGGGGGGGGCACACAATTTTTCTTACTTTCGAAGCGATTATTTCAGAAAATATTCACTTAATCACAAAATGGTCAAAAAAACCTCAATGTTATTTTTAAAGACCTATCGATTGATGTGTCACATTTTGTTACATGTATGGAGCGCCCCCCCCCCTAAAAATATTTTTTTTTTTTTCAAATTTAACTACATAACTAAGTAGCGGCATACAAAATACACCGTATGTGTAAATTTTATTCAGATACTATAGATTCTGAGTAAAATGGCTGTGACATATGGACGGACAGACATACAGACAGACAGGACGAATCCATAAGGGTTCCGTTTTTTGCCATTTGGCTACGGAACCCTAAAAATTGATTCTTGATACATTAGTCCATTTTATTCTAATTTTATCTTCTATTTTTATAGAACCTGCAGTTTTACTCCGTATACTGCAGCGTCTTATTATGACACTCGCGGCATTTGTTTTAGGTATTTAAAATTGAGGGGGCCAGCATGATTTTCCGAATGAATTCGATTTTCAAATCAGTTCGACGCGGCGGCGCGGGCCCCGGCTGGCGTTGCGGCGCTGTGCACCGTGCGGACTTTACTAAATTAGACTTTAAGCACATAACAATAAGAACTATGGGAAGTGAAATCACATTATTAACCAGCGGGTTATAATGAGATTCAGTACAACATTATAACCCGGCTAAAGCCAAGGGCTATAATGATTTGCTTTCGGTGAGGTTTGCATGATATATAATTTGGCATTGTCGAGCAGGTGGTGTGAAAAGTATTTTTTTGGTAATCGTTTTGATTTTATTTAATGGTAGTTCTAGTGGCCAATCTTATTAATTAGGTCATCGACTTAATTGTATTTAATTGGTGATCGGTTAAATCATACCCTAAAGTGATTAAAAGAGCGTATTAATCTGAACAATATAGGTACTATAATAATTTCAGTTTGATTTGTTATTGATTTAATATTACCTACGAGCGAGATGCTCTGCGAAGTTCAAGCTTTAGCATTCCGGATGAATGTTAATTTTTTTTATACTACAACGGTGGCAAACAAGCATACGGCCCTGATGGTTAAGCAGTTACCGTAGCCTATAGAAGCCTGCAACTCCAGAGGTGTCACATGCGCGTTGCCGCCCCTTTATAAAAAGGAGGATTCACTGTGTTGACGGCTAAAGGAACAAGGGGGTCCCTCGTCGTCAACACACTGGGTCCTCTCTGAGCTCTTACTACTACTAACACCCTTCTTCTTGTCTTCTGATGTCTACTATTGGCTGAATTCTGCTAAGATCTGGGCTCAATTCCGCTAAGTGTGTGTTTCTCCTTACTGTAGGTACCTTGCGTTCTTCTAAATAGCTAGTCGAATAGATTGCTGTAAGTACCCTTTTCAGGGTTAATGAGTTACTGTAACCCTATTTATAAAAATTGCAAGAATTGAGTATGATTATAATTACAAGTCACATCGTTGCACTGATGCCTTGACTGTATGTACCTATAAGCATCACTAGTAAATCCATCCGGTACATAAAAATCACATTTAGCTTTGTCTTAGTCACAGATGTGGGTTATCTCCAGACATCTATTCCCTTCAATTGCGACCGTATCTCCTTTATTAATATTATATCTTGTAGTCAACATAGATATATTAGGCCAAGCCTACAACACAATAATTATACATCCTGTTACTCGCGTATAAGTATCAAATTGAAAATAGTGTCATAACCATTTTAAATGTTATGATATGATTTATTTATTCAAAGACAACACAATTTTAATGGTAATACTTTTCTCCATATGTTTACCTGTGTGTCTATGTCTAATTCGTCAACTTCGTCGTCATAAATCATAAAAACAAGCTTCAATAGGCGCTCTGGCTCCACAGATTCGTCGTACGTATCGTTTCCCCGCTTTCGTGCAATTATTTATTTTTTGTGAGTAAATTAGTCGCGTCACAGTCGGTCGACCTTCCGCGCTGGACATGACAATGGATTTTAGTAAATGACATGTCATTTCTGTCGCCGTGGTTAACGCGATACAGTCAAGGGCATATACAGGCTGATTACGGGGTCGTAGAGCAAGAGGCATTACCTACACAGAATTTGAAGATGAATCTAATTAAAGCCTGACCAGAAATATATGATTATTGTCAAGAGGGCGCTAAGTATTACTCTTATTTATATGGCAACAGTTCAGTATAATCATAGAGCGTTTTATTCTCTATGCTATGGTGACATCTTGATTTGTTTACCTGTCAGCTCTGATGTTAGTTTGAAAATGTTTCACAGCTAAATAGTTACATTTCCCGAGCGTATTATTTCCTCTTCCTTGTGTCGTATTCCTCAGTACTGAGGGTCGTGACCTCCCTTCTGCATCACTTTTTCACGTGCGATCTTTCTCCACCTGTTTCTGTCACTGGCGGTGTGGATGGCGTGGTGCAAGGTCGAGTCGAAAGTGGTGCGGATCTGGTCAGACCAACGTATAGGGCTGCGTCCACGAGGTCTTCTCCCATCTACTTTGCCGGTCACGATGAGCTTCTCTAGGTTGCCACCATTTTTTCTTGCAACGTGACCGAAGTATTCTAGGACTCTGCGAAGACACTTTGGATGATAGCCGCGAGGAGACTTTAAGTTCTCGCAATATGGGGACGTTAGTCCGAAATGCTGTCCAGGGGATACGGAGCATCTTTCTCCAGCACCACATTTCAAAGGCGTCAATGCGTTTGCGGTCTGCAGCTTTCAGTGTCCAAGTCTCAGCGCCTTACGAAAAGATCGAAAAGACTAGAGTCCGTACTAGCTTGGACTTGGTTTTAACGGAAATGTTGCGATCTCTCCATATTTTTCCTAGCTGAGACATTGCGCTTTTAGCCATGCCAATTCTCCTGCGCACTTCCTTCTCGCATGAACCATCGTTATTGATGATGGAACCCAGGTATATAAAGCTGTCCACTGTTTCAAGGCCCAACGCACCAGTGAGTTCCAATTTCCCAGATCTATCTACCACCATGACCTCGGTTTTAGACCTGTTTATGGAAAGTCCCATCCCCTCACTAATCCGCTCCATTCGGTCTAGAAGTGCAACCATTTCCGACTCATTTGCTGCAAGAAGAGTTGTGTCGTCGGCGTAGCGTAGGTTGGTGATTTTGACGCCACCAACTGTGATGCCTCCCTCCCAATTCTCGCAGGCACGTCTCATAATGTGCTCTCCATAAGCGTTGAACAGAATGGGCGATAAAATGCATCCCTGGCGTACTCCTTGGTGAAATTTAAAGGGTTTTGAGGTTGTTTTATCGACTCTTACGACTCCCTGGCTTGAGCCATACAGGGTGCGAAGTAGGACGATGAGATGATTTGGAACTCCAAGTTCTTGAAGGACTTTCCTATGGAAACCCCAGCAACCCCAGTTGACACAGTTGAAAGCTTTGCTGTAATCGACGAAACACATCATCACTGGCGTATCAAACTCGTATGCTTTCTCAACGAGCTGCCTGACATTGAGAATCTGGTCTCGAGTGCCCTTGCCCTTCACGAAACCCGCTTGCTCCTGCGGAATTTGCCAATCCAGGTAGTAGCGGATGCGATTGTTAAGAATATGGAGCAATATTTTGCTGGCATGCGAGATGAGGGACAAGGTTCGATAATTGCCGCAACTCTTGGTTGACCCTTTCTTGTGCAGCGGAAGAATTACGGATTCCGACCAGTCCTGCGGCCAGTCACCGTTTTGCCAGACGTGTGAGCAGATCTTGAAAAGTGTCTCTACACCCAAGTTCCTCTTAAGCACCTCTGCTGTTATTTGGTAGTCTCCTGGCGCCTTCTTCTTCTTGAGAGACTGTAGAGCAGTCAATATTTCGGAGCGAAGAATCATGGGTTCCAGTTCTAGATCCTTCCAGTCCGGGATAGCTCCGGGCATTGAAACGGGATCTGCGTACAACTGCTCACAGTAGGCACGCCATCTCTCGGCGTATTATTTACAGCAGTTTTTTATATACACTATTTACAGTGTTTCACTCTTGACTATGGCAAATTTTGGGATTTTTGTCGTTTATTATTTAATATTCAACACTTTATTATTATTCAAGTAAACTGCTATAATGACAGTGACATCCTATCATGCACTCATACATCATTAAAATTATTGCCAGTGTAAGAAATTTTATAAATTTTTATTAGTTCTAATGAAATTCTGCAACATGGCGCATGATCATATATCAGTCAGGGTCAGGCTTTATGTAGGCTTTTAGTTTAAAAATAGTATAAGTAGAAAAAATCTTTGCATACAATTTGGTCACCCTACTCAATGTGATGTCTTGTCGCTTCCCATACAGCGTATGTCAAAACTCATAGGCTGACCATGATTTACTTCGTTTAAGATTAATTTTACTTCTGTTTTGATAAAATACTAATTTAAGATAATTTTAATTAGTTCTAGAACACGACCCAGAAATCTAGCGAATAGTGTTTTGTTGTGGTTCTTCAAAAAAGTATACAGGTTTTTCAAGGGTCGGCAATGCGAATGGGACACAAATGGAGTTGCAGACGTCCGTAAGCTATGATTACCGGTTACCATCTAGCGGGATGTATGTTTGTATGCCACCGAAGTAGTATAAAACATTTTCCGGTTTTTTGGTATTAAGCGTAGATGATGTATTTCATTTTCAATTGCGAGATATAACATAGTGGGTAGGTAAGTGTGAATGTTTACGTAGGCATTTTTCTCCCACGGAGACATGGTAACTTGACCTTCAGTGCCTTAATTGTACTGTTCCTTCTTTCTGTAAAGGTTTGTCACGGTTGATTATGTTTCTTTACGTACTTCTACTTACAAATAGTGGTTTTAAATAAACAAACCATCACTTTTATTTAACAATGTAAGGATAAAGCCAAGTACATATATCGTGCTTTTTGCTAAATGCTTGTACATTGTACATATGATGCTTTATTGCGTGAGGGATATATAATAATGAAACAATGATGGAAAATATGAAACTATCATCGATACACACCAACATAAGTATTAGTTATAGTTAATATGACGAACTTTATAATTGTGCTCAGTGTATCTAGTATGTACCTAGGCGCTAATATCCCTTTTCAGTAGACATGTAATGGGAAATAGGTAATTTATTTTTAAACAATAAAGCATATAGACATATCTAATACAAACATACATATTGTCATGTTTTGAGATACTCTTATTAGAAATTATCCACAATTTTTCTTGTCAAAACATATAGGTAAATGTCCTTTTATAATAAAAACCATATTTAACGTTTCTTAACAACTAACTGTGCTTCTCCTGTTATTCATTTTCTAGACCCCTAAATCTAATCTAAGTTAGCGCCAAAAACAAATTATGCAAAGTTTTAATCAGCACAATAAAAGTTGTGTAAACTACGCGTAGTCACGGGCTCACGGGCCCACGGGCGGCTGATAAGAACAACTTCTATTCTACCTATAAAAGTACAACTGGATTTGTTATCGATAAGATACCCTACTCATAGTGTTGTGTTCCTGCTGGTGAGTAAGGTTGCCAAAGATCTCAAAGAGGACCCAGTGTATTGACGATGAGGGACCTTCTTGTTCCTTTAGCCATCAACATAGTGAATCCTCCTTTTTGTAAAGGGTCGGCAACGCGCATGTGACTCCTTTGGAGTTGCAGGCGGGTTGAGGTGGCTGCTTGCCTACAGGCGGGTCGTATGTTTGTTTGCCACCGTCGTGGTATAAAAAAAAAGATACGGTGCCGTATTATAATTATAATTCTTAAATACTTAAACAATACATGAATAATTTTAAACAAAAATAACCGGCTTCACTTAGCCACCACCTTTCCAAAAGCAAATGCACGAGCTGCTGTAAAAAATACTCTAACCACTATAAGTGAGCCTATAAAAGCCTCGATTTCTCCAGGATCCCATCATCAGATCCTGACCTGATTACATTGGGACCAACTGTGAAGTACACTCTTTCAAACAAAATAATAATTAATTTTGTACTAAGCAGAAACGTCTGCAAGCGAAAACTTCAATTTTATAATAAAAATATAGTTTTTCCAAATCGGTTTAGCCGTCTTTGAATAATCGGTGAACATAAAAAAATACGTATAAACACGATCCAACTTCAATACAACTCCAATGCATTAACAACGCAATACAGCTATGGCATAAACATCTGAATCAGGAATGTCAGAATTTGATTGAAAAATATTCCAACGCAACTCCAATACAACTTCAATATTGGTTGATTGTTTTTTGTTTCTTTTTTTTTTTTTTTTATACCACGACGGTGGCAAACAAGCATACGGCCCGCCTGATGGTAAGCAGCTACCGTAACCTATTGACGCCTGCAACTCCAAAGGAGTCACATACGCGTTGCCGACCCTTTACAAAAAGGAGGATTCACTGTGTTGACGGCTAAAGGAACAAGAAGGTCCCTCATCGTCAACACACTGGGTCCTCTTTGAGCTCTTTGGCAACCTTACTCACCAGCAGGCACACAACACTATGAGTAGGGTCTAGTGCTATTTGGCTGTGGTTTTCTGTAAGATTTCTGTGTGGTTGTGTGTGTGTTTGTTGTGTGTTGGAGTTATGTTTGAGATAAGTTGTGTTGTTATTGTATTGTTACTGTATTTTAAAATTAGAATCTGGCACCGGGCCACTACCTGGCCTGTCAAGTAAGTATGTCATGTGATCATGTTAATAACGAATCCAGTTGAGGTTGTGAAGTGCGAATAGGCCTCCTAGAGATTAAAACTCGTGTTAAACATTAGTTTCGTAACGGATAAGTGGTTTTTGGCGTTTTGTGTAACGGTTGTTTTATTTATTTTGATGTACAAATGATTTTTGTGGGCTAAATGCGGTTTCATGACGTCATGTTGAAATTCTGTGCTATTCTTTAGGCTTATTCTTTTGACAGTAGCTCAATAGCTGCTGTGAAGCGTATTTAACGTGAATACGCTACTTTTAATAGTAGAGTCTATGCGGAAAGAGAAGTTCCGTATGCTGTATGAGTTCCTATATAATCCACGGGACCTCTTTCAGCACAAACTTTATTTATATACCTTGGAACCGTTAGCTATGACGCATTAACCTTACTATCATAAAAATACAATAATGAGATAATAACCTTAATAATAATCCACTCAACAAAATCCAGTTTCAATAAACTGAGTCATTGAGAGCAGTCTTAGTAATCCCTGTGGAAGTTGCTATTCACAAAATGGAATACTCGTCTGTGAGCTTATTTCTAGTATAACTTGACCTAGTAATTGACTAGACGAACAACTAAGCATAATCTGTGGTGAGAGTGGTGAGACTTGTGGGTTGCATGTCATGCATGGCTTAAATAGCAGTACCTCAAGTATTATCGGTTTCACTAACCTAAGGTAACGATCGCGTTTGCGTGTTCCTCTGTCTCTTAAGATCTAATATCTTTGGCGAAGTTCATTTAAAACAAGCTCATTGAACTGGTTCGTGAATTGACATGATCGTGAAGGATTAAGAGGCGTGAAATATGGTGACGGCCATCTAGTATTATGGGTAATTTTGTTTCTTCATTGACTCTTGGTGCGGAACTTATCCGCGTGTTCAGTCTTAGTAGACCTTCTGCGTCGAGTATAGGCGCGAGCTTCTTTATTCGACTATCCTAGGTCTTAATTTGTATGGCATTTTTAACAACGCACCAAGCGGAACGTATCGAAAACTAACCCACCGAGTAAAGACACTTCTATATAGATACTTTGTGGTTTAGTATTCAATACGTTCCGCTTGGTGCGCTGTTAAGAATCCCATACAAATTAAGACCTGTACGTTAGTGAAACCGATTATACTTGAGGTACAGACACCGGCAATAGTATATCTTCCTACACGAAGACCGCAAAAATATGTGACACGCTCTTATGGCCCAACTAATAAGAGCGTGTCACATATTTTTGCGGCCTTCGTGTATTATACTATTGCCGGTGACTGTACAAACGGAGAGCTTCTGCAACAGGCAAATCAGACTTCTTTTTCTTCGTCATTCTATCATAATCATAACCGAGGATCGTAGCCAGTTGTTACCTGTCTCCATGAGGATTGCCCTCTTCATGGAGCCAGCTCAGAATCGAAAATGGAAGGTACAGAGGCCTTGCTCAGAATAAAAAAAAGAGAATGGTTTAGCCCTTATCGTTCATAAAATATTGGCAACCAAAAGTGTGAATTTTGTTTTTGGCCCTTTTAAAAAAGGTCGACTATTTGACAGCAAACCATATGGAACTAGAGGCAAGAAATTAAGTTCTAAGTAATGAATTTTATTTTAAGCACTTCGTCAGAATATCTACTCATATCAGCCAGATTACAAGGTGACACTTACTACATTGTCGCTGGCGGTAATGATGGTTGGTGGTGGAGGTTGTATACTGGTCTTTTAACGGCAAATGTTCGCCAAAACAGGCGTATCTTCACTATTTACCCCGCAAGCTTTGAACTACGATTTCATAGATGAACGAACGAGATGAATGCCACTTTAATAACCGGAGATGGTCTACGGCATTGTGTGACTTTATCCTCCGCGGATTATGTGGAGAGGATTATGTAGGTAAGTAACTATGTATACTTATCCAGTACTTTAGGGCTTCCTTTTACGATGGCGTAAGGCTTTGAAAAATAAAAGGCCTTTAGATTTCCAACTTTTCTACTGTAACAATAATTTTGTCTTGAGGTTGATTGCTCGAGGTTTCTCGAGTCTTCATAGTTGTAACTATTAAACAATGAAAGTTTAACAAAAATGTTAAAATATATGAACGGACTTTGGACACAGCTATATCTATTAGGAGGGAATATTTTACGTCCAGGTAACGTCCAGGTAACCTTAATAAAAACGAAGTACCTACACTTCGTTTTTATTAAGGTTATAAATAATATTTTAAGCGGCTTACTATAATAACGGAAACAATTAATTTTTTTCCTTGAATCGGCCGAAATAAATATATCGACGAATTATTCTAATAAAAAAACCGGCCAAGAGCGTGTCGGGCCACGCTCACTGTAGGGTTCCGTAGTTTTCCGTCCGTCACAGTAAGTGTCCCCACTTAAGAGTTAATAACACCGCCATGTAGGATATGATATGAGAGTTCCACGTACAGCGACATCTATCGGCAAATTAAGTAAACTATTGCGCGCGAGCATAAAGTATGGAAGATGAATTTTATGGGATAATTCTTTAATGCGTGAACCGATTTTCACCGTTTTTACTTTATTTGAAAGCACGTCATTTCATTGTAATTTTGTAGAAATTACAGGTACAAAAAACACCTGCTTATACGGTTAAATTACAAACTTATTTCAGAAATTATTTTGTATTTTTTTTTTCAAAAACTATTCATCCTATCAAGTTCAAAATAATTTTCCTAGAAAGTTTTTATAAAGTTCTACTTTTGAGATTTTTTTCATATTTTTAAAACTTATGGTTCAAAAGTTAGAGGGGGGGGGGGACGCATATTTTTTTACTTCTGGAGCGATTATTTCCGAAAATATTTACATTATCGAAAAATGATTTTAGGAAACCCCTATTCATTTTTAAATACCTATCCAATAATATATCACACGTTGGGGTTGAAATGAAAAAAAAAATCACTCCCCACTTTACGTATAGGGGGGGTACCCTAATAAAAAAAAAATCCACTTTTTATTTTACTACTTTGTCGGCGTGATTGATATACATATTAGTACCAAATTTCAGCTTTCTAGTGCTAACGGTCACTGAGATTAGCCGCGGACGGACGGACGGACGGACGGGCAGACATGGCGAAACTATAAGGGTTCCTAGTTGACTACGGAACCCTAAAAACGAGGTAAGTATACTACAGTCATTTTACGGGCGGCTAGTATGGGGAATTGGAAATAATTAATAATAGCTAATATTTTTAGTGTAACGGATATATCATGATACTAGTATTATGCAATGAAATCCTACAAAATATCGTTATAAGCTAACCGCTACTAATATGTACATACATATTACAAGCGTTTTTCTAGTAGAATTTTAATGAATATATCGTTTCTAAGTCTTTTGAAATGTGTAAGATCAAACTTCCACTTATTACTATTTGTTTCTAACGAATTAGGATATATATCGCCCGCGCCGTACATTTTGTAAATTATGTGGTTTTACATGGACATGGTTTCTTGTTTTTCGCTTTGAACAGAAAGACGACTTAAATATCGTTATGTTTACAAATAAAAATAATTGATATTATTGTAAATAAAAATATACAAATTTTTTATATATTTTTTTTACCTATTTAACTACTTCCGGGTAAAAAGTTTGTAGGATTTTTGCATATATTATCTTTAAATATCCCGTAAGAATGAAAAATAAAAAAATCTGGCTATTATAAATTAATGTTTGACGCAACCGTATCTTTACTGTATTATTATGAGGTATCTTGTATCTAGTCTATCGAGCAGAGTAGCCACGGCACAGAAAATTCACTCCTTCACAAAAGTCAGATTTAGGTATAAAATTATACCTATACTCGCCGCCTGCAAGCAAAATTGAAACTTATAACCGCGCACGAACCGTGAATCTTCATGCGTGCCGCAGTTTTATGACCGAGCTGTGAGCGTCGGCACGGGGCTGTCACTTGACAAGTTTTTGTACCTATACCTACTGATTTATTATTTTTAAGATAAATATGTAGGAATTACAAACGTTGATACTGTAAACATGAAATTTTTATCCGGAGATAGAAATTATTATACTTAGAGATTATGTCTGATTTTCACGGAAGTAGGTATGCCCACCCATCGACATATAAAGGGTATGGGGGCGTCCATTAATCGCGTCATATTGTTTATGGGGGGAGGGGGTCAAGAAAAAATCACCAATGATCACCACATGGGGGAGGGGGGGGGGGTCTGGACACATATCACGTGTAATTTTTTTGTTCCTTGTGCTGTACTGTATTATGGTCAATAAAATAAAAATTATCAACTTTTAAATGAATCAATCGGTCAAAAGCAGAGTAAAATTGCACTAGCACTATGATTGTAAATAATTGTTAATGGCATTTGACATATTATTTTGTGAAGTAGGTTTTTAGGGTTCCGTAGCTAAAGTGGCAATAACGTAACCCTTATAGTTTCGTTATGTCCGTCTGTCCGTCCGTCCGTCCGTATATCACAGCCATTTTACTCGGAAACTATAAAACGTATATCTTAATAAATATTTAAATATAAGGTGTGTTTTTGTATGCCGCTACTTAGTTTTGCAGTAAAATTGCTGAAAAAGATATTTTAAGGAGTAGCACTGCTCCATACATGTAATTATTGGTCAAAAAATTTTTTTACCAAATATCGACATGATGCACATCGCTCGACAGGTCTTTCAAAATAACTCTTGTCTTGTTCTCCTGAACATCAATAAAAAATAAAACATTGACGTCTGTTTGAATTTTTATTTATTTAGTGAATATCTTAAGAAAAAATCACCCCGTAAGTCTAAAAAACTTGTGTCCCCCCTGTCACTTTTGAACCGGAGATCCAAAAATTGAGAACATTATCGGTTTAGGAATTATTGAGTTATCTCCTAAAAACTCATTTCATACGCAGATACGACCTTTTAATATTACTTTTTCGATAGTAGGTACGAAACCGCGTGGTCCGACACGCACTTGGCCGGTTTTTTTCTATTAAAGATAATTTTATTTTATATGTATACATGTAGTTTCATTTTTTTACCATTTACGTGTACGTACGTTACGTAAGTATGTAGGTTCACGTGTTAGAAAACTGTACTTACTTTAGTTAGCAAAAAATTACACGTCATATTGGACAGGGGGGGAGGGGTCCTGAAAATATCACCAAAGATCACCATGGGGGAGGGGGGGGGGTCTAAAACAAGCCAAAAACGTATGACGCGATTAATGGACGCCCCCTATGCCACAGCCGTATTCCTTTGAAAATATGTGGGTCAGTTCCTAATATTGTTTCTGGGCAACCAATTTTCAATACATTAAGGATGTTTATTTTAACTATTACTAAGTAAGGACTTCGGGACCTTTCAATATCGTCCGGAATTTAAAAATGTTATTTCTGCTTCCTTGTTCTTCCGTTTATTCAGACATCCGTAAAGACATCTTTTATACGGATTAGATCGAGATTTAGGTTTCGAAGCCATTGTGTATTTTCAATTTTGCGCGAGCGCCACGTGACACGACTATCGTGCGAGCCGAGCGACAGCCCACTGCCATACGCCTGCCCGGGAGGCGCGCCAGCCAAATGTACCTAAACTGCGTAATGAAATCCCCTGGCCACGGTTTACGACAGACCATGGAAACTAAAATATTGAACCTTAGTAATTTAATATTAATTTGACAATACTCTCAGTGCATATCACTCACATAGATGCAAACAATACTGAAATTAATGTCAAATCAAAATCAAATCCAGATCAGATATCTAAAGTTCGAATAACACTCAAGTGTAATGGGGCATCCACGGGGCATCACTACATTTGCTGCGATCGCCGGTGTGAATAAATTTGTGATGTTTTTTGCAAATGGCCGTGCATTTTCGTTAAAACGAAGCTTATTGTAATGGCTGTGTTTGTGTAAAGCCGTTTCGCGTATTTATGTTGATGTTTTTCTCGAATATTAATCGAGTTTCCAGTTTCCAAAAAGGTATTTGTTCTTATGGATAATATGGTCGTAGTTTTTTTTCTCTCTGACGTTCATTCAAGATATTTATTCTTCAATTTAGGCACATTACAATGCACTTATGTAATGTAATGTGCCTAAATTGAAGAATAAATATCTTTTATCTTTTTGAATACTTGAGGGCTCCAAATAGGTAAGGTCGATGTTCGTAGGTGACCCAGTCCATATCATCTTTAAACTTCGGTCATTCGCACATAGCTGAAAGCAGGCAACCTTTGGGCTTTAGCGTTTCGAGCACTAGGAAGTCAACCTTAAATAGCTTAGATATTACCTAATTATGTCTGATGCAAATTTATTTTAAAATAATACAAATAGGAAACGTTATCAAATGATTTATTATAGTGCCAACTTGATGGGAGCAAACAGAAAACATAGGTGTACGACGCGTTTATGAAATATAATGAAATTGATGTATTGCTTATGTAGCTATAGACTATAATAGCGCCTTACAGTATGGGCTATGCTTGGAGTCTCTCTGCGTGATCGCATCAGAAATGAGGTCTTCCGCAGCAGAACCAAAGTAATCGATGTAGCCCTCCGAATTGCTAAACTGAAGTGGCAGTGGGCGGGGCACATTGCACGTAGAACCGAAGGCCGTTGGGGCGGAAAGGTTCTTGAGTGGCGACCACGAACCGGAAGGCGCAGCGTCGGTAGACCCCCCCACAAGGTGGACTGATGACCTGGTAAGGTCGCGGGAGTCCGCTGGATGCGGGTGGCGCTGGACCGGTCATTGTGGCACTCTTTGGGGGAGGCCTATGTTCAGCAGTGGACGTCTTTCGGCTGATATGATGATGATGATGATGATAGTATGTTTACCGATTACGTAATGTTTCGGGCTAGTAGGTAGCTACAGAATTATTGTTGTTATTGATAATTTGCTACCCGTGTCTGCTGTACTTTCATTAAATTTTCATTTTCCTTATTTCCGTAACTACTTAGGCCGGGGTTCTAATAATCTCCAATTGAGTAAATGCTGTTCAGAAGCTTAGACTCCTTAACGATTAAGGGATTTCATTTCCTTTTACATCAATTTATTACGAAATACTACATTTATATTAAATTCTCTCGGATTCTGCGAAGACTGCTACCTAAAGTATGAAGAATTTAATATTTCAGACTACTTTTTAAGTAAGATAAGTGATTAAAGCAATTGGCTTTTAGGTTTCCGAAATAAACCAAAAATCGAACTTACGTGAACCATGTGAATTTGATCTACTACACGTATTCGGTACCTAATCTGAACTCTGAATGTGTTATAAATATTTTTAGGTACCCTTAGCAATGAGCATGTCTGGAGATAGTAGAGATACATTTTAATAGTGTTAAGTTTTCAACATTTAGTTTACCCTAATGAGACGATTCTCATTAGGGTAAACTAAATGTTGAAAACTTAACACTATTAAAATGTATCTCTACGTGCTCTGCATGTGTTATCCACGTTAATCACCTGACCCCGATCACCCAGGTGATTGTATTTGACGATTTTGTCTTCTGAGATCCCCCAGGTGATCCTATTGGACGTTAGGTGGTTAGGTTAGGTTCGTTAGGTAGCTTCAGATGCCCGAAGGGCAAACCGCCCAGAAATAGCCCCGCCTTGCGGGGCTCCGTCTAGTTAAGTTGCGGAGGAACTGTTTTTTGGAAAAGAAACACTTATGGATAACGTAAATGGATCACCTGGGGGATCTCAGAAGACAAAATCGTCAATACAATCACCTGGGTGATCGAGGTCAGCTGATTAACGTGGATAACGTGTCAGAATCATAGTGTTGTGTTCTATAAGGTCCTTTAAAATGATTCAGTTGACAACGGAGGACCCTCTTGTCTCTTTAGCACTCAATACAGTGAATCCTCTTTTCTAAAGGGTCGGCAACGCGCATGTGACACCTCTGGAGTTGCATGCGTTCATAGGTTACGGTACCTGATGACCGTCAGGCGGGCCGTATGCCTGTATGGTACCGTCTACGTATAAAAAAAACCGGCCAAGTGCGTGTCGGACCACGCATAGGAGGGTTCCGTACCTGCAATGGAATAAGAACCAAACTAATACTATAAGGTCGTATCTGATGCCTATGGAATGGACTCAAAAATGGCTTAACCGATAATGTTCAAAACAATTTTCGTAGAAAGTATATGATAAGGCGCATCTCATGGTAAAAAAAATTTTTTTTAAATTTAGTTACATGTATGGAGCGCCCCACTTAAATTTTTTTTTTCAAATTTTACTACATATCTAAGTAGCGGCATACAGAATACACCTTATGTGTAAATTTTATTCAGATACGTCGTATAGTTTCCGAGTAAAATGGCTGTGACATACGGACAGACAGACAGACAGACGTGACGAATCCATAAGGGTTCCGTTTTTTGCCATTTGGCTACGTAACCCTAAAAACAACGGGGTGCGCTCCAGGAGTGCCGGCAGAAGCGAAAACTTAAATATTAACGTTGTGCATTTTTGATATTTTGGAATGGTTAGGGAATAATTTTGCAAGAATTGCTTTAATTATCTGTATAAAAGTACTATGATTTATGTGGTAAATACAATATTAATTTACTGCGCTATCGTACACAAACATGACAATTTATATTACATTAAAAAATTAACACTTCCGAACTATTACACTTATTTATTCGATCAGGTCACGTGTCCGTCTTACGAATTTTCAATCTGACGAGTCTGTCAGTCACGTGACCTGTCGCGAGTTTAACATTTTTTCCCCATCACAAAAAGTGCACAGCGCCGCTAAAGAAGTTTTCACTTCAAATAATACATTTCTACAGACTTATTTAACTCGTAAAACTGCCTTCTCTTTGTATCTAAAACCAAATTTCTCCACTTAGCTATCCTGGTGACGCCCGCAGCTCCTGCTACAAATGGTATAATTTTTCTCCCTGTCTGGACATGTTTGTACGACAATAAACGCATTAGAGCCAGACATTTTGCGGAAAGTTGTTTACTGGAAACTGTCGGTTTATTGTTATTTTATTCAGTACATTGCATTCATTTGTTGTGATTTCCGCTTGTTATTGCAGATCTATTGAACAGCAGCAGCATTCTTCGTTATAAATAAGAAAAAACCTGCCAAGGCCATGTCAGGCCATACTCAGTGTAGGGTTCCGTAGTTGCCGGCCTGTTTTTTTTAACAATCTTTATTTAATTTATAAAGGGGTTTTATCACACAGTGATTATGCCACCCCCGTTAACAACCCAAAATATTAATACACCTTAGACTCATCCGTCAAAGACATCCGTTCAAAAAGTCGTTTATTAAGGGATATTTGGCAGCACTTTCGTCATTTTACTATCCGGCACTTACGTCCTTTCTCTGTACACTATAAACTAACTATAACTATTGTAGTTATCACTCAAAAACAGCTCTACCGGTTTCATTCAATATAGTTTTCATTGAAAGTACTTATCAGGCCTTACTTCCATGATTTTTTGAATCCATGGCTCAAAAGTTAGATGGGGAGGATGCCCTTTTTTGAACTTTCATAGCTATTATTTACGACACTATTAGTTTTATCCAAAAACTGTTATAGAACCTCTATTTTTTTTTACAGACCTATCCAACGATACCCAACACGATAGGGTTGGAGCGAAAAAAAATTCACCCTCCACTTAATGTGTACGGGAGGTACCCTAATAAAAAATATTTTTCCAGTTTTTATTCTACCACTTTATCGACGTGATTGATGCACATGCTCATACCAAATTTCAGCTCTAGTGCTAACGGTCCAGTGACCGTTCAGCAGCAGTTGTTCAGTAGCTCAGTAGCTAGACCGCGGACAGACGGACGGACGGAACCCTAAAAAGGAGTTTAGGGGACCCAACTTTCATACAAAATGTATGTGCGCTTTATATTTCTTTATTAAGAAACAAAGTCTTATAAAACACGCAAGTAAAAAAACTAGGATTTGTATTTATTCACCTATCGTTTCATATCATAATTATGTTACTAAACAGTTATTTACATAACGTTTCACCATGAAAATAAATTAACAAAGAATATTAATATTACTTACAATTAAATCTCGGTCCTTCAACAACTACTTTGATGAGGAACGAACAAGTTTCTTAAATACTTAATCCTAACGAGCTGCTAAATAAATCTATGTTTTCACATCTTTCATCAATTCATCATACAAATTGCATGCACGCTATGATTGCTATGCATACTTAGGTGTTGCATTATCGTATCGTCATTTTTCGAGTGTTATGATACTTGAAAAGTCATATCTTTGAATCTTGAAGCAAATCAAATTATTTTGTTCAATATTTTTTGATTTGCAATTTTAACTAGTTACACTACTATATATAAACTGAAAATAGATGTCATATACTTCAGAAAAAGTGACCAAACCCTCCGGTGTCCGAGGCCAGATTTGAACTGGCGTCTTCAGCTCAGCTGGTCAGGACGTCAGCCGCGAAAGCTGAAGACGCCAGTTCAAATCTGGCCTCGGACACCGGAGGGTTTGGTCACTTTTTCTGAAGTATATGACATCTATTTTCAGTTTATATATAGTAGTGTAACTACTTAAAATTGCAAATCAAAAAATATTGAACAAAATAATTTGATTTGCTTCAAGATTCATAGATGGCAGCACCATCTCTCTCGTTAAACCAGAATCACGTAAGGGATTCGGATAGGAGGTGCAAGCACGTACTGCGCATGCCCTTAGAGTATGGTCAACGGCGCCTAGCCGTTTCAAATTCAGAGATTGCATATACATGAGAAAATTTGTCAAGTTCCGCCGTGACCGGGTGGTCTAGTGGTCAGGACGTCAGCCGCGAAAGCTGAAGACGCCAGTTCAAATCTGGCCTCGGACACCGGAGGGTTTGGTCACTTTTTCTGAAGTATATGACATCTATTTTCAGTTTATATGTAGTAGTGTAACTACTTAAAATTGCAAATCAAAAAATATTGAACAAAATAATTTGATTTGCTTCAAGATTCATAGATGGCAGCACCATCTCTCTCGCTATACCAGAATCACGTAAGAGATTCGGATAGGAGGTGCAAGCACGTACTGCGCATGCCCTTAGAGTATGGTCAACGGCGCCTAGCCGTTTCAAATTCAGAGATTGCATATACATGAGAAAATTTGTCAAGTTCCGCCGTGACCGGGTGGTCTAGTGGTCAGGACGTCAGCCGTGAAAGCTGAAGACGTTCAAATCTGGCCTCGGACACCGGAGGGTTTGGTCACTTTTTCTGAAGTATATGACATCTATTTTCAAGTCATATCTTTTCAGAATTGCTAAAAAAATATGGTTCCGCCGCCATATTGGAATCTCAACAATAAATTTGCTGTATCTTCGTTAATATTGGCCTGAAAATCTGGTATGACAACTTACTTTGAGGAAATTTATTGCTCTTTAACTTTGCCATTCAAGGTGTACACAAAAAGAGCTTAGTTAATGAGATATAAGCGAAAAACTGAAAAAAATATGTTTTTGCCCCCCCTCCAACTTCCACAAGGTCCTCGAGGTCGAAAACTTATGAGGGTCTTCGTGGCATACCCCCGGAACTACCCGATAAAGTTCCATTGAGTTTGGATTACTTTCCAGGTGAAATTTACATAACTGCTGGACTATTAATTTTCTTTAATATATTTTTAAAGAAAGATACATATAAATAGGTACAAAGTAGATTTACGACCTCGTCTAAATCCAGATCAATTAAGTATTTTAAGTATTAATAACCAATTATCGCAATCAATTAAAGCTCATTTCCCTGCGTACCTTGATTATTAGCACAGCCTGATTGGAACACAACTTGAATGAACGTCAACATCCCACCGTATGTGTAGTGTTAGAAGTTTTGTTATGTGTTTTGCCGTACTGTCGCTTTAACTTCGCTTACGGGCCGGGAATAACAATAATATACACTTAGTAAATGCATTGTTATGGCAGGTCGACACCTCTTTTCAATAGCCCAATCTTTTGACTCAGCCAATCTTTAAAACCATAGCCCATACCTCGACACTCGGATACAAAGTCGTAAATCCCGGTCCCACACGGAAGAAAGCATGAAACATTGCATACGAGTAGCTTATTTATAACAGTATAGAAAAAAATAGAATTGGAAACAGGTCGTCCAGTAGGTGTTTCCCCCTTCCCTCTACTTTTGTGTCCCAATTTGCAGTCTTTCACATTCCTTTTGAAGTATGGAACATTAATTTCATAGTTTTTCCATTACAGCATCTATCCCTACATATAGATGATTGTCATGTATGTAAACACGCACGTTACTGGCCGTATACCGATTATCCACGGTCTGCGCACAATCGATCCAACATGGCGATCCGTTTCCGCCGGAAGCGCATTATGCCCGTGCGCAGGTGACCGTGAGTCGATTGTTCGATTATGGTCATTCTAGAGCATGTGTCCTAAAGTTATGTTATAGTACTTATAGTAAGGTAAACATTCTAGTGGTTGACACGGTAACACCTTATAGTTGACACCTTGCTGTCACCTATTCGAATGACGTGTGACGTGCTCAGTGTAGGGTTTCGTAGTTGTCGGCCTGGTACAATTACAATACAATAAAAAAATATATTCAAAAGGTAATTTATTAAGGGATATTTTGCGGCACTTAAGTCATTTTACTATGCGACACTTAGATACGTCCTTTTACTATGCGTATTTAAGTTAAGGTGCGACCACACCGGTACGGATACGATGCGTCGCTGCGATTCCGTAGCGTCACCGTATTTTGAGCAGCGGTGTGGAGGTCTTGCGATAAAAACAGTATACGGATACGATGCGTCACTGCGATTCCGTAGCGTGACCGTATTTTAAGCAGCGGTGTGGTGGCACCTTTATAACTCAAAAACGGCTAAACCGATTTTATTCAAAATAGTTTTCATATTAGGCCTCAACAATAATATTTGTAAAATAATAATATTTTTTCAGATTTTGTTTTACCACTTTGTCGGTGTGATTAAAACACATACTCATACCAAATTTCCGTTTGCTAGTACTAACCATCACTGAGTAAGGCCGCGGACAGACGGACGGACGGACAGACGGACATTTTCTTTATGATACCACGACGGTGGCAAACAAGCATACGGCCCGCCTGATGGTAAGCAGCTACTGTAGCCTATGGACGCCTGTAACTCCAGAGGTGTCACATGCGCGTTGCCGACCCTTTACAAAAGGAGGATTTATTTTATTATTTTATTATATGTGGTTTTCTGTAAGGTGGAGGTACTTCCCCAATCGGGCGCTGCTCCAGATTTAGCGTGGTGACCTTACATGGCGAAAATATAAGGGTTCCTAGTTGACTACGGAACCTTAAAAATTACATGTACCTACTGGGATAGTGTCGAGAACTTGGGCGTTTACCTTAATCTGGTTTTAAATCAAATTCGTGTTAATGAATGAGGAATGTGAAATGAAATTCAAAATCGAATGAAATTTTATGAAATGAGGAATAAAAGATAAATCAAAAATTATACAAGCCTGCCTTTAAACTCATTGAGCTACCGAGACTTAAACCTATTAAACCTTAAGATTGTAATCAAATTAAATTATTAATACTAACACAAGATAAATATTTTTGTTTGTTTACTACCTAACTAACACCTGGATGCTTTGTATGTCCGAAATAAATAAATTTTATTACTTAACCCAACGTGAATATAGTTTTTGCGAGTGACACGTATTGTAAAAAGTAGACGCTGCTGTCCGGCCACTTGTTCCAACTGGCCTTATCTTATGATTATCACATCAAGTCATCATACTCCTAGTGTTCGTTCTGGCTTCTTTTCACGTATCAATTGAGTCTTGGGTCCGCTCAGCAACCAATCCCTTGAATTGGTGTAGGCACTAGTGTTTACGAAACGACTGCTATCTGACCTTTCAACTAAGAGGTCCGGTATCCTCACGATGTTTTCCTTAAGCGAACACCGACTAGTAGATAAATTATATTTCGCATACAAGTTCCGAAAAACTTAATAGTAGGAGACTGTGTTTCAACCCGAGACCTCTGGAATCTCTGGATTGAAAATCAGACGTGTTACCACCAGCGCTTTTGATTCCAACCCTAACAGACTAACTTAATGGACTGTATTAATTCCAACCCCAATCAACCAACCAACCTTATTGACGGTATTAATTCCAACCCCATCATTAATTCCAACTCCAATCAACCAACCAACCTAATGGACTGTATTAATTTCAACCCCAATCAACCAACCAACATAATGGACGGTATTAATTCCAACCTCAATCAACCAACCAACCTAATGGACGGCATTTTTTCTCAGTGATGGGATCCGGCGCGTCAGTGGTGGCGGACACGCCCGGTGGAGACCTCCGTCTTCCGACCTCGGGCTTAAAGTTCAACGTCAACCAACTTCGCGCGCTTAATGGCTATGTCGACTCGCTCTATGATGACGATCAGAAAGGTAATGACTAATGACGCTCGTACTAACTGCTAATCATAACTAAGAATCAGCTACGTCTAACCTAACATAAATATTAACTTGTCCAGTTTGGAGAGTGCTTGAAGTCCGAGGGCCCGTGAGAGCGAAGGCCCTAGTTTTTGGCAGAGTCTAGCCTACGCCGTTATCTTCAATTTTCCAATATTTTGATGACAAAATTCTCTGGTTAGCACGAAAACGGAAAACCTACAGAAAGTTTTTTCTCATAATTTTTTAAGGCTGCAAAAAGACCATGCATTAACTAGTAGTATCTACTTACAATGTGCTGCGCTTGTAGTACTCAAGGGATTCTCGTGTGACTCGCCAGACCTAGACGCATTTTTAATGAATATTTTACACGTTCTAGATCGAATGTCAACGGAGATGGAGAGTGCAGTTGAAAGCTTAGTTCAACGGATAGTAGACGGCGCCGGCCAGAGGGACCCGAGGTTCCGATGTTGTCATCTCATCGCTTTGCACAGAGGCAAGAAGGTAAAGACATGGTTGTTTGAAGTGTTCCTCCTTCCCTCATGTTTGAGGATCGTGACTATTATAATCGTTCTGGTTCAATATAGGTATCCATGTATAGCGGCCCCTTATGTAATTCTGTCGCTGCTCAAAATTTTCCCGGCCCTCCACAGATTCAAGAATAATCTGTATCTTACTAACTATCTGTATTCGTCATCAGAAAATGACGTATTCTCGTACGGATTATTGCGGCGTCTGGCTTTGTGATCTGTGTGTTCAAGACGATCCTCGCACTTGCACTCGTAGCAGTACTCGTAAAAGTACATTTGACTAAAAAAAATTGCGCACTTAATGGTCTTTTACTTACTGAATATGAAAATATACTCGTATACGCCTATCACAGATGCGTTCCCGTTCCCTGGAATACCTGGTGACCCTGGACTCCTTGACAGTCTTGAACGCTGGGAACGAAGACTACTGCCTACAGGAGGGACCAACAGGCTACGGAAAAGTGCGTCTCACTGGCAAGGAGGCAGAGAAGTGGGAGGAGTTCCTGACGCCTTCAGGATATTTGTGCAGGTTAGTGAATGCATCTTTTAGTGTATGGAACATGAAGGCATATAAACAGTTCTGGTAGTCATCATAAAAATCCAGAAAGTTTTCTTTCAATCAGTTTTGAAAGTCTTAGTCTATAATTGCGGTCCAGAACTGTAGCGTTGTAACTTTCTTGTAACCTGCATAATCCTGCAAGAAGCATACATGCTCTTACTCGGTCAACCCAATGAGGCGATTTAATAGAAAGAGATGCAACGGCAAGTTGCGGTCGAACTACGTTTCTAAAAGGTCTGTGCAAGTTTTCTTAGCTGGTAGCATAAAGTAAAATTTCTGTATCTTCTCCAAAGGTGCTTTTCTTGGCGAGATAAAATTACATATATAAGTATTTGTGTGTATGTATATTATAATATGTGTAGTAGTTTTATATGTATGTATTTTATGTATTCTAGTTTATATATTTTATGTGTATGAATAGGGTAATAGAATAACTTTTCGTTACTAATTTCATTAGATGCACCGCCTACAATATTTTCTGTTTTGCCCTAAAGGTTGACTGGTAGAGAATGCCTTATAGCATTAAGTCCGCCTTTACTACATTAAGTTTCTTTATGTGCAATAAAGATTAAATAAATAAATACGGTAGCAACCGGAGACTAAGGTCTAACAATATTGAATTTCTCAGAGACAAGGTCCTGGAACGATGGGTGGAGCTGATCGCTCGCTGCGCACACGCACGCGGTGGCGGTGGCTCGCGCGTGCTCTGCGCGAGAGCGGCGGCGCGCGCACAGCCACACAAATACTGTTACCTGGAGAGGGGTGAGTGAAGTCATCAGTAGGTATTTATTTTCTAAGGCTGTTCTGCAGTTGACTTCGTGAGCTTCACACTAACTCTTATAAACACTTAACAAAAACACAACAATATTTATATGGAATTTGACGCTGTGCATGTGTAATGCAACGTACGATCAATGAACGCTATAAAAAAAATTCACAGGCTCAGGCAGGAATTAGACTGTTGTGCAAACGGGCGCTATCCCGGTTCTTATCTGACCGCTCTCGATAATCGTTATATCTTTCTGATATATGGACGTAGGTACAATTTCTAATGTAAGAACTGACTTGTCATCATCATCTTCATAAACAGAAACACGGTACCTATAATCCGTACGTGGTCTAATTGTAAAACTGATTTCTTCATCGAAGTACCCACCTGGTGGCCAGCGCCGGCCCGAGCCCTCGATCAGGGTAGAGCGAAATCGGGTATTGGCGCCCTTCTTTAGTAATGAAAATGAAATAACAATGTTCTTCAAAATCAACGTTTATACCACACAACCACAGCCATTTGAACATTTTGTAAAATTAGTATTTGGTACTCAATACAAATTACAATCATTAAAAAATGTACATCAACTTTCTTGAAACTTAAAACTTAATGCGAAAGTGTGTCTGTCTGTATGTTACCTCTTCACGCTTAAACTGCTGAACTGATTTAGATGAAATTTGGTATGAAGATAGTTTGAGTCCCGGGGAAGGACATAAGATAGTTTTTATCCCATAAGTCATCGCCTAAGGGGGTGGAAGTTTGTATGTAATTGTTGCTCACTTAGCACTGTTGACTTAAAATAACATACGCGCTAAATTAATATTTGCTTTTCGATTTTACCAAGGCGTTTTATTCATTCCTTGTGGAAAATGTTAATCCCACACAGATAAAGTCGTGGCAAAAGCTAGTAGATAATAAAATGCCTGATAAACCCAAATTGGGTTACCCAATCCCTTAGAAAATTACGAAGTACGTAACTTTTTGGCGCCTTTATCAGGCTTTATTTCACGCATTTCAAAATTAAAAGTAGCGATTTAAAAAACAATAATTTATTTTAATCATGATGTACCCAATTGCTAAGAAAATTATAAAGAACGTTACGTTTTCGGCGCCTTTATTAGTCTATATTTTGCGCCTTTAAAAATCAATAGCAGCGATTTAACAAATAAAGAATAAAATGTAATCCTGATAAATCCAATCCCTTAGAAACTTATAAAGAACGTAACTTTTTCGGCACCTTTATTTCGCGCCTTTCAAGATTAAAATCAGCGTTTTAAAAAATCCATACTAACATTACAAATGCGAAAGTATGTCTGTGTGTCTGTTACCTCTTCTCACTTAAACCGCTGAACCGATTAAGGTGAAATTTGGTATGAACATAGTTTGAGTCCCGGGGAAAGACAGAGGATAGTTTTTATCCCAGAAATCATCGCTTAAGGGGGTGGAAGTTTGTATGAAATTGTTGCTCACAGTTGACTTAAAATAGCATATGCGCTAAATTAATATTTGCTATTCAATTTCACCAAGGCATTTTATTCATTCCTTGTGGAAAATGTCCCACACAGATAAAGTCGTGGCAAAAGCTAGTAGATATTAAAATGTAATCCTGATAAACCCAAATTGGGTTACCCAATCGCTTAGAAAATTATGAAGTACGAAACTTTTTCGGCACCTTTATCAGGCTGTCCCCGGCTGGACCCGGGGTATGTCCTGGACCCGGGGTATGTCCTGGACCCGGGGTATGTCCTTAAACTACGTCCGGACCTGGGTATGTCCTTAAACTACGCCAAAAAGAGAGGTATGGGCACTGCGAATGGCATCTCGCTAAGTGTGGTAGGGCACGTTCAGCGAATGTCATCGCTCAAATCTGGAGCAGAGCCCGACTGGGGAAGTACCTCCATCTTACAGAAAACCACAGCCAAATAGCACTAGACCCTACTCATAGTGTTGTGTTCCTGCCGGTGAGTAAGGTTGCCAAAGAGCTCAAAGAGGACCCAGTGTGTTGACGATGAGCGACCTTCTTGTTCCTTTAGTCGTCAACACAGTGAATCCTCCTTTTTGTAAAGGGTCGGCAACGCGCATGTGACTCCTTTGGAGTTGCAGGCGTCCATAGGTTACGGTAGCTGCTTACCATCAGGCGGGCCGTATGCTTGTTTGCCACCGTCGTGGTATAAAAAAAAAGGCTGTATTTTGCGCCTTTCAAAATAAATTTTATCATGATATACCCGATTGCTTAGAAAATTATAAAGAATGTTACGTTTTCGGCGTCTTTATTAGTCTATATTTCGCGCCTTTTAAAATCAAAAGCAGCGATTTAAAAAAATTAATAATAAAATGTAATCCTGATAAAACCAATCCCTTAAAAAAATATAAAGTACGTAACTTATGGCGCCTTTATCAGGCTTTATTTCGCGCCTTTCAAAATTAAAAGAAGCGATTTAAAAAACAATAAATAATATTAATCATATTATACCCAATTGCATAGACAATTATAAACAACGTTCGTTTTAGGCGCCTCTATTAGTATATATTCCAACATATACACCCAACAACAAGGTACCCAGAGAATTTAACACAGACCGAATGTAGGTTAAAAATGGCGAAAAAGTGTCCCAAGATAATGGCTGAGAAATTATATAATAAGCTACCTAAAGTATTAAAATCTGAAACTAATATCAACATTTTTCGCCACAAAGTAAAAACTCTGCTGCTAAGTGAGACATTGTATAATTTTAAACAATTCTTAAACCATAAATATTAATGTGTTCATGTCACGAGTACTTTAAATAAGATATCTTATGTTCAAAATAATGTATTATTCTTGTAAGTTTACTATCTAATAATTCTCTAACTCTATTTAAATTATATTATCGATAAAAATTGTTAAATGTTAAACTTATTATAAATTTAATTGTTACTTTTAAATTATTTGACATAATTTGTATTGAAATATTGAAAAATGTTATTTCACGCCTTTTAAAATCCAAAGCAGCAATTTGAAAAAAAAAAAATGTAATCCTGATAAACCCAATCCCTTAGAAAATTATAAAGAACGTTACTTTTTCGGCGCCACGCCTTAGTCACGCCTAGAAAAAATAGTGAAATAATAAAAATACCAAAAAAATATATACAAAATAGTAGATTGTACACCAAGGGGATAAAGCACTGTTTTATGTCACGGGCGCAATATTGAATCCTGAACGTAACGGAGGACTCCAGATTTTACTCCCGAGCGCAGCGAGGGGGTTATGAGTTAATTCCCGAGCGAAGCGAGGGAATTAAGACTGAGTCCTGAGTGCAGTGAGGGGTTCAAGCGCGCCCGTGACAAAAACAGCTTTATCCCCGAGGAGTATACTCTACTTTTCTCACCTCTTGCGAGACAATAAAATAGCTAAGGCTACTAGAAACGGATTTTTATTAAAGTAAATCAAAAGTAAAAACCGGCCAAGTGCGTGTCGGACCACACATAGCAGGATTCCGTACCTTCAATGGAATAAGAACCAAACTAATACCAAAAGGTCGTATCTGATGACTATGGAAAAAGTTTTTTGGAGATAACTCAAAAATGGCTAAACCAATATGTCCAAAAAAATTTTCTTAGAAAGTATATGATAAGGCGCATCTCCTCAATTTTTTTCATATTTTTTGGACTTACGGTTCAAAAGTTACAGGGGGGGGCACAATTTTTCTGACTTTCGAAGCGATTATTTCAGAAAATATTCACTTAATCACAAAATGGTCAAAAAACCTCAGTGTTATTTTTAAAGACCTATCGATTTATGTGTCACATGTTGATATTTAGTCAAAAATATAAAAAATAAAAATTTTGTTACATGTATGGAGCGCCCCCCCCTAAAAATTTTTTTTTTCAAATTTAACTACATAACTGAGTAGCGGCATACAAAATATACCTTATGTGTAAATTTTATTCAGATACGTCGTATAGTTTCCGAGTAAAATGGCTGTGACATACGGACGGACAGACATACAGACAGACATGACGAATCAATAAGGGTTCCGTTTTTTGCCATTTGGCTACGGAACCCTAAAAATTGATTCTTGATACATTAGTCCATTTTATTCTAATTTTATCTTCTATTTTTATAGAACCTGCAGTTTTACTCCGTATACTGCAGCGTCTTATGATACTCGCGGCATTTGTTTTAGGTATTTAAAATTGAGGTGGCCAGCACGATTTTCCGAATAAATTCGATTTTCAAATCAGCTCGACGCGGCGGCGCGGGCCCCGGCTGGCGTCGCGGGGCTGTGCACCGTGCGGACTTTACGAAATTAGACTTTAAGCACATAACAATAAGAGCTATGGGAAGTGAATTCACATTATTAACCAGCGGGTTATAATGAGATTTAGTACAACATTATAACCCGGCTAAAGCCAAGGGCTATAATGATTTGCTTTCGGTGAGGTTTGCATGATATATAATTTGGCATTGTCGAGCAGGTGGTGTGAAAAGGTAAATTACACCAGTCGTTTTACCGAAATCCGTGAACCGAACGAACGCGCAACTATTTTGCGCCCGCGCCACACTCGCATCTTATTAAACTTTTTTTTTTCTCTTTTGCCATTTTGGCGCCCCCCTTGCCATCCGGCGCCTAGAGCGGCCGCTTCACTCGCTCTACCCTAGATCCGGCCCTGCTGGTGGTGGTGGTAAGTCACTCTACCCGTATCCACCCCTTAGCCACTTCAGCTCTTTAAACTTTTGAGCTTATCTATTCAGACAACCATTCTACATTTAAGTTACGGTTTATTTAGTATAGGTATTTAAAATATAAAAGTAGGCGCCTCACCGAAAATACGATATCTACGCCACAAATTTAAATTTTGTAAACACTAACATCTATATTTTAACGAAAACTTTGCAATATCGTACATCGTACAAACAAACCAGCTATTTTCGTACAATATTTCAACGCGGACCAATTCTAATAATTAATCAAAAGTTGCGAGGAAGTGTGAAATACCCCATTATTCCACCCAACCATGTGGGGACCTAATTTATCTACCCTTTTCACACCCATATTGTTCAATAAATAAGCGAGAGAGACGACACGAATGGAATTTCTGCATATAAGTATTGCCGTAGATTTTCAGGATTGAGTAGGAATTCCGTAGTCGCTTTTGGGAATTCTACCATTTACTCTTAACCACAAACATGACTAGCGCCGTATTCACTTGCAATTTGGCTTATAATCCTTTAGCAACTTGGGAAGCAATTTTAATCGAAAACTTATCAAGTTTGTTTATAATAAGGTTGAATTTTCTTTGACAGGAATATCGTATGTGTGAATTGAAAAACTTGGTCAAGACGAAGTTTGATTAAATTTTAATGGAAAGCTTATGAAAATAGCTATTTTGTTTATTCATGTGGTGCGAATGAAAATGGCATTCTGTTGCTAATAGTTGTTTAACTTGAATTGATTTGAAAGGATTGTTTTATTTCGTGCGGGGAAATGAACACTGGTTTGTAAATGTAATTAAGTGAGATAGTGTCGGTGTTGGTATTGCATATTCGAAAATGATAACGATTTATGATTTTCAATATTAGATACGTCTACTTTAGTTCAGACGGAAAATATTTAAACATCAAAACATCATATGACATGAACTCTACCGCAACTCTAAACATAAATTGATTATACGATCGATGCTTCACATGGCATGTTGATGTGTAAATATTTGCCGTTGTGCCAAGACAATGGCTACTAACTCTATTTCCCAAACCCCATACATTCAGTTACTATAGTTCTCAAAGATAAAACGTGTTGCTATGCAAGTAGGCATTTGCTTACTTAAGATTGTATTGATTCCAGAAATATATTGATTTCAAATCTGACCGACCGTAAATCTATCGATTATGTATGGGTTATACAAATACATACTCGTAGTAGTTCTTCTACTTGTAAATTGGTATGCACAGGAGGGTTTGCTATGATGTTATTTATCTTTCCAGCTTTCCCGGCACAAGCTGTCACCGACCGCCGTCTCGCCATAGTAGAAGGAGCGGCCTGGGTTATGGTCCGCGTGGGAGCCGGGGAAGCTGAAGCCAAGCTGATGCTGGCAGCCAGGGGCGGTGGCGTCAGCGCGGCCGCTTATACCTGCCGCGTGCCACTGACCAGCCCTCTCGCGCTGCTACACTACACTGCAGCGCACCAGGTACCCAAGTTGAAGCCAGGGTCGGTGGCGTCAGCGCGGCCGTTTGTACCTGCCGCGTACCGCTGACCAGCCCTCTCGCGCTGATCCTCTCAATCCGAAGCCAAGATCATGGTAGCAGCCAAGTTCGATGACAGCGCGGCCGCTTATACCTGCCGCGTGCCGCTTAACTGCCCTCTCGCGATGCCACACTATATTGCGGCGCATCAGGTACCTGCTGAAGCCAAGTTCGTGCTGGCCGGGGTCGGTGTCAGCGTGGCCGCTTATACCTGCCGTGTGCCGCTGACCAGCCCTCTCGCTGCTACACTACGATGCAGCTCATCAGGTAGCCAACTAATCCACAAATTGACCTTGTAGTTAGAATACCATGGCAACCATCTTGCGGTATCTAAGGTGAAAGGCTCCCCAGAATTGTACTAGAGACATTCCCACTCACACCGCTTACACGGTTGCCTGGTTTACTGCAGTAGACGCGTGCCGTAACTCAGGGACCACCATTGTAGTCCCATACGGACTACGTTGTAGTCATAAAGTCTGGAGATATTTTGCCGGCAAAGATAGAAGACCTCTAGAAGACGTCTATTTATTATTAGACTAGCCTTTTCCCGCGGCTTCGCCCGCGTACTATAAGTACTCAAAAAGGATACGATACCCATGTTGATTTGCCCCTTTTAGGGGTAGAATTTTCAAAAAACCTGAAACATTTATTTACTCATTTATAGTTAGTAATACTCCTGTGAAGTTTCGGATAAAATAGTCTAACAAATCTTGATTCGCCATACAAACTTTGGATCCACATTTTACCCCCTTAGGGGGTGAATTTTGAAAAATCCTTTCTTAGTGCACCTCTAGACCTTATAAGGAACCTACGTGCCAAATTTGGAATCTCTAGAACCAGCGGTTTGGGCTGTGCGTTGATATGTCAGTCAGTCAGTCAGTCAGTCAGTCAGTTTCTTCTTTTATATATTTAGATAAATATTAGACTGTCAAGCGCTACTTTTTTTATTACGCAGGGCTACTACGCAGCAGCTGTGGGCCCGCCGTCAAGCATGACCTGCGTGGACCGAACAGCAACCTGGCAGCTGTGGCACCCTCCGCTGGAAGCAACCCTGGACGCGCACTTCTCTGAACTGTCCACAATAGCCCGAGTCGCTGGAGCCCTCAACTCGCTGCTGGATAAGATGAGGGAGGGGATATATCAGGTTCGTGGACTTTTAGACTATGGTTAAATGGACCTGGCAGCTGGCCTACCCTGCACTAGAAGCAACCCTGGGTGCGGAATTCTCTGAACTTTCCACTTTAGCCTTGCACTTAGTTGCCTAGAGCCCTCAAATCGGTGCTGGATAAGATCTCAGGTGGATGTACTTTTATACCATGATAATATCATTAACTTGACAACTATGGGACCCTCAGCTGGAAGCAATCCTGTACAGACACTTTTCTGAACAATCCAGAATAACTGGTAATGCGTAGCGTGAGTAGCGCCAAAACGCGTGCTGCATGGAAAGGTAGAAAATATCATAGAGACTAACTCTTCTAAGCCGCTAGAATACCAATTATTACGAATTAGAATTGAAAATTGTTTCTTGAACCTAAGCAGATTGTTAATTCATACCTATATGTTTTCAGTGGGAGTAGGAATGCTGCCAAATACGATTAGCCTATTTAGTGATAGCCGTACAAGCCCAATTTCAAGGAAACACCGCAAATCGATGTACAGTTTAGCCGTTTAGCACACGCATACTAGAGGTCAAAACACATTTTTTGACCCGCAGTTCTGTAAAAAAATCCCTTAGGAGGGGGGTGCCGACACATTTTTTTATGTTTGGAAAAAAAAAAATTTTTCAGAAACCTATCGTGTGTGGTATGATGGTATCTTATGAAAGGCCATTTTGAGGCGATTCTAAAAATATACCACATCATTACATTTCAGCCATTTTTTTTAAATTAACACAAAAATAATTTACGAAACATACCAAGTTTGGGCTCCTCCAGACACGATATGGCTGATCTTTTTTAAATACAATATACCACAAATGATACATAATATCCTCATATCTAAATAGCTCTTATAGCGGGAAATACCTCTTTAACCATTTAACTGCGTCTTTTCATCAGTTGGTATAGTTTTTGTGGTAGATACTGACTTAAAAAGTGGCTGAAAGATTAATTAAAGACGTTTATTCCTGTTGTTTTTATCTCATAATTATAATACACATACTATTAATCTTGCTTTTTACATTTTTAAAATATATTTTACTATCTTTATATTTATTTCTTCCTCTCCGTCTTCTATATACAATTTGCTGCAAATAAAAAAGCTGTTTGTATAAATGAACTCACTTATTTACGTAAAAGGCGTAAATTGAGAAAATAATAGCGCACCTCGCGTTATGGCAAATTTTACAGGCTGGGGTGCAAGGGAGGTTATTTTTTTGCAGGAGCATCGGTTGGTTTTGCATCCAATTTTGCATCCACACCTATCTAACTCCTTAACTGCATGGCCATATACAGTCCAATTAGGCTCTAATGAAAGGTCAGGTCTTCTCTCCCATCCCCACTGTTCTGGAGATGGTCAGGTTGCTACGTGACTTTCTAGTACACGCCCCCATATTTCTCCAGCCTGATATTTTGCCCTTTTTATATGCTGAAGGAGGGCAGCGGCAGTAGGAGGTATTAAAGAGAGGGTCTTATCACCGGTGACAAACAGTTGGCGTCGAGCTTCATTCATCCACGTGTGTCAAATCGCAACAATTAAAAAAAAATACTAAATTAAATTATTTTCAAAATTGCTTTCTTGGGGTTAGATATCAAGATATAACGTATCATTTGTGATATACTGTACAAAAAAAAGTTGCGTATATCTTATCTGAAGGAGTCCAACCTTGATATTTTGTGTCAAAAACTAAGCAAACTATACCAGCTGATGAAAAGGCGCAGTTAAAGGGTTAAAGAGGTATTTACCGTTGGATATATGGATACTACGTATCATTTTATGATTAATATGTACTACAGTAATGCCTTTAACACGGTCGATTTTGACATTTTGCTCGCGTTCTTACAGTCTCTTAACATATCGGCTGCAGCGATTGACTGGTTCCGCAGCTATTTGGTTGGTCGTCGGCAAAGAATAAAACTAGATTCTTCGTGTTCTTCCTGGTGCAGCACATCAGCTGGTGTTCCACAGGGTGGTGTGCCGTCTCCTCTTTTATTTTCTATCTTCATTAATTCCATAACTCTTGATCTCTCCTCTTCGTATCACCTCTATGCCGACGACCTTCAAATATATTCGCAGGGTATGCATAGCGATCTCAATTCAGTTATAGAAGCCACGAATCTTGATCTGCTCCGCATATCAAATTGGAGTCAAAATTACGGTTTAAAAGTAAACCCCCTAAAGTCACAGGTAATTGTGATGGGTAGCGCTAAACAAATCTCCAAAATTGGCTTTCTCAGGCTCCCTCCGATAGTCTTCGATGGTATCCAAATTCCTTTTTCCAACCAAGTGGAAAATCTTGGCGTAATCATGGATCGTTGTCTATCATGGGTGCCTCAGGTGAGTGAAGTGAGCAGGAAGATGTTTGCTGCCATAGGGTCTCTCAGACGGCTCCGGAATTTCCTGCCAATTGCTACTAAAATTGCGCTTGCTCAGTCGTTACTTCTCCCCATTCTTGATTATGCAGATATCTCCTATTTAGATCTAACCGAGGAGCAACTTAATAAGCTTGAGCGTATTCAAAATGCCTGCATTCGGTTCATTTTCGGATTACGCAAATTCGACCATGTTTCTAGTTTTCGTCCTCAACTCAAATGGCTCCCTATCCGTCGCCGCCGTAACTCTCACATACTTTCTTTACTCTTTTCTATACTTTTTAACCCTGCAACTCCCCGCTACCTCAAAGAGCGTTTCTCTTATCTTAATTCTATTAGATCCTCTCAAAAATTGCTCCTAAAAGTGCCATCTTCATCTTCCAAATTTTATAATTGCTCATTTACGTTCCAGGCCGTTCGTTTGTGGAATTCTTTCCCTCTCAACATAAAACGCGCGCAATCTATTGGTAGCTTTAAATCGCAACTTAAGGAATACTATTTATCTCTTCTTTAGGTTTTTAAGTTGACACTGTTGTTTCTTATTGTGTGTATTATATATGTATATATGTACGTATATGTATGTTTATTTTGTATTTATTTAAGTATGTATATTCATATGAATGTGCTGTGTTATCTATTTCGTCTCTTTTGTTTCTATGCACCACCTACTGCTTATTGTTTTTCTCTAGTCTCCACTACCCAAAGGTTGTCTGGAAGAAATCGCTCATTAGCGATAAGACCGCCTGTTGTTACCTCTACCTAAATTTATCTAATTGTAAAATTTGTGCTTGTAACTGTATGAGGTGTGCAATAAAGAGTATTTATTATTATTATTATTACAGTTCCATAAGTCACGCCAAATAGGTATTGAAGTAGAACTGTGTCACTTTGTAATATTGAAAAATTAATAAAAAATACTTCATGAAATTATTTTCAAAATTGCTTTTTTGAGGTTAGATATGAGGATATTATGTATCATTTGTTGTATATTGTATTTAAAAAAATCAGCCATATCATGTCTGGAGGAGCCCAAACTTGGTATGTTTCGAAAATTATTTTTGTGTTAATTAAAAAAAAATGGCTGAAATGTAATGATGTGATATATTTTTAAAATTGCCTCAAAATTCCCTTTCATAAGATACCACACACGATAGGTTTCTGAAAAAAATTTTTTTTTCCATACAGATAAAAAAATGTCTCGGCACTCCCCTCCTAAGGGATTTTTTTTTAAGAACTACGGGTCAAAAAATTTGTTTTGACCTCTAGTATGCGTGTGCCAAACGGCTAAACTGTAGATCGATTTGCGGTTTTTTTAATCGTACGGCTACCACTAATTGACTATTTCTTCTTGTTATCCCTGATATTTTTGTAGGTTTATCCCGAGTATTAAAGACTTCGTTCCAGGGTTCCCTCCGCGGAGTGAGCCGTTACATGGCGCAGTGCGCGCTGCGACGGCGCGTCGATCGCTGCGCTGCGCACATTCAGGCGGCTGCGCACTTCTTTGCACAGACTCATGCGTCGCATCATCTTCTGTTGGTTTTGGACTCGTGAGTACAATATTTACTAACTATTGCCCATTTGAATGTAGATATATGAAACGCTTTGCTGATAAGCTCCAAGAAGGCAGTTGATGGTTTGTCAAACGAAGGCCGTTAGACTATATACGTAGGTAAGCAATAGAGCACTTTTCTTAGCTTTGCCTGATCCTAATTGCAGAGGTACAGCAAGGCAGCGACGCCTTAATATTGTCAGTATCTAAGAATCTGAATGCCCTACAAATCTATCAAAGATTTTGACATAGCAGGTTGGATATCGTTATCGACGCGTTCCACGACAAAGCAAATAAAAATAATTACACGACAAAGTAAAGTGACTAAATAAATAAACAATCGAGCAAATAAAAATGGATAGCCAGCCCTCCGGATGCAGAATTAAAGTTGACCTTCTTGCAGTACCAGATAAAATCTAGGAGGATGATGATTATATATTGACGACTATTAACCTTATACCTACTTGTTTATATACACATTTTCTTGAAAATCAATGATGTGACATCGTAATCAGTAATCCATTAGTTATAATTATTTTAATTTGGTTCAGGTTACTAGCGGTGTGTGAGCGAGGAACAACGGCCGGCTACGTCTATCCTGTAGACCGGGCAGCGCTGGTGAGACGAGGGGCTCGTGGTGCCGACTGGGCTGCCGATGCAGCCACTATCCGACGGTGTCTGATGGACTTGCATCGACTGCCTGGTGAGTAACTTCTATCCTGCGTTAATTAAGACTATTAACAGAGTATGAGCAGAAGGTTCACAGCTATGTATCAGTGATTAAGTAGACCATGCAGCAACTCAGGGCTTAACCATGAACGTTACGATGTATGAACAGGTTAAGATAAGTCACGTACTTTTTCAGGGTCCGAAGACATCCTACTCACGCCCTCCGAGTCCCTAGAGTCAGTACTATTTTCCCGCTGGGAGCACCTGAACAAAGTTCCGAAGCCCATGGCTGGAGTGGCTCCAAACTTCACCAGACGTCAGCTGGTGTATTTGTGGAGGGTTGCTAGTGAGCTGGTAGATTGCAAGAACATGATAGTCTGCGTAAGTTAACTCCTTGGTTACCAATGTTATCATGTGAACTTCAAGCAATGATTGAGACTTTTTTCTTGCCCTTTAGTGACGTTGTCTTTAGCCCGATGTTCTGACAGTTTGGGACAACCTTGGCAAATTTGCAAGCTGTAGTTATGATTGCGACTAAGTAAGCGTTATTGTGATCAGGTTCCACTGATTAGTCCCAAACAAGGTTGGCTCAATATGTACGGTAGGCTGCAAAAATGCGTAGCCATATTATGAATGAATTCATTAATAAATTGTGATTAAAATTAAATTGTATTTACTTATGTATATTGTTTTGGGTTGTAAAATGAAATTAATCTCTACTTAACTCAATTATACAGGAAAACCATAGCACGTTTAAAGCCAACTTGCTCCAGATGACCTCCCAATACCAGAGCATAGAGCAGCTGATCCACATTCTGGCAATCATGCTCGACCAGGCCCGAGACCTTTACTTGAACAACATCGAGACCAGGAGTGTAGGAGAGTTCGACAGAGAAACTTCAACATATAGGTAAGATACCCCATTAAATCAATTTTTTTTAAAGATTTAACTGCTGTACAGGAAGTAGCTATATTGTGGACAATTATTTGTTAAACCTAGGTACGTCCTTACTTACCAATCAACCTAAACATTTATATCCACAACACGGTTTTACAGCGGTCTCAAGACTGCAAAAGAAATAATAGCAAGTTAAATACAGTTAGGTGCATAACTGAACCAATGTGCATCACTTTGACATGTTTCTTTCATTATTTCAGAAGAGGCTAGTTATTAAGTTACTATTTCATTTTTAATTGGTAACAACGCTAATAAACTTACTGACCTATTATGTTGTTGTAGATAAAAATAAACATTTTCTCTATTAGATAATATTTGGTACTGACTCAGTTTTGCACCGACATCGTTAAATGAAGATAAGTCTTATCAATTATGAAAAAAATAAAAAACTTTCAGGTTATATTTGTTTGTCTCGGTGTCAGCTATGTATCCATATGAAAGCCAATTTCGATTCATTGCATTCACAATCTTGATTTTTTTATTCGTCCATGATTTTGAAACAAAAACCGTTAAACTACATTTTTTTTATTTAACCCGATATTGATATTTTTCTTTTACACAACCAGGTAAGACAATTAGTTGAAATAGTACATTATATGCTCTTTAAAATGAGGTGTATGACTTTTATATCACTCACGTATTTTTATGGTTATCTCAGAATGAAGTCCGCTACAAAAATTAACTAACGAGAAAGTTGTTCGGCCATTTGCCTTGACTCAGTTTTGCACCTGACAATACATTGCCAGTAACTAATTACAAAAATAAGCCTGATTTAAATGTTTGATAACTAAAATAATGGTCGTGGAATTCCTTACTTTAAATGAGTTACTGAATTGGGAATGCCTAAGAAAAAATGAAATAATGGGAAAAATAAATTAGGTGAAATTTCACAGTTTTCGGTATGAAATTGAGAAAAATGTATAAGTCGGAAGAAAATAATTTGTGAAGCAGTTTTGTAGCGGTACCCAAGGATTAATATTTTACGTTTAGAACTTTTATGTAACTTTGATTGTTATCAAATTATTTACATTTTACTAAGGTACTAATTTTGACTCAGTTATGCACCTAACTGTATGTGTTTTGTGTAGGTAATAAATTTTTAATGTTCTCCATAGTTATTTGTAAATAGTGTAAATATAATGTAATGTACTTTGACGATTAATAAGTGATTGTGAAATCCTACTTGAATAAATGATTTTAAGATTTTATGATTATGATTTAGGCAGATTTTATGATCCCGAAGGTCAACGGAAAAAATAAAAGTCCCAAGTGAGGCCTGGAAGCGAGGCCTCTGCCAGTAGCGTGTAAATTGGCTTGTGAAGTTGATGACTTGAACATCTTAAATTTTAACAGGTCAAAGAAATGGAACAAGCTAAAGGATTACTACGACGCATCGTCAGCCTGCCTGATCGACGCTGTCAGGCGGGACCCCGAGCTGAGGAAAGAGAACTTAGAAGACGAGCTCAATGTCATGAGGAATGTACTTCATTGGCTTTATAAAGGTAGGTTATCAAAACATCAACATAAGTCTTCAGTAGGTAAATTGTTAAGAATGTCAAAATTCTTGAAACTCAGATGATTTGATGATTGGTATATATGGATGACCGGCGCCAAAAAAGGAAGAGCATATTGCATTTTGCTTTTTGTATATCATGGGATGTATGTATTATTTTGTCTAGCATTAGAATTCTTATTAAATGTTAAATGTCTAAAATGCGCTCGAGCTTCTTCAGAAAACACAAGTTTGAAAGGACTCAGGTTTTGTCACAATTCCTGGAGTCTCGCTGAGTCAAGTTCCGAACATTCAAACTCTTACCAAATCTTTATCCGGCTTAGAGTAAAAGCCAATATTTTCTTCATTGAGTAGGCCCAGCAGCAAGCACTTTCAATTTAATATACCTATTCATGTTGCTAAGCTAACCCTCTAATATTTTATCTCAGGAGCCAAAGACGACAAGAAATACCTCAACCCAGTCCTCAAACCCTACCTTGACAATCTACTCTCCAGCTCCCTCGACAACTCCTGGTTTCTCGAAGAATTCGAAGCCAAGAAGAGTGAAGCAGAGTTCGATGGACTAAAAGAATACTGTACGGGAGTCCATGATGGGATCATTGAACCGTGCCTGGGTCTTTTAGATGCAGCAAAGAAGCTGGCCTGGGCGAAGGCTATGGTAGATTTCGTGGACAGATATAAACATATTGGTGAGTTTTTAGTTTTGTAAATATAATATTTGTCACTTAGATAATATAATATTAACAATAGATGCGTTATATAAATACGGCCAAGTCAAAAAGCCTTGATTCACCACCATCATCATCATCAGCCCTTTACCGCCCACTGCCTATAAGCCTCTCCTTGTCCCGGTCTTGTGCCAATCTCATCCCGTAGGCCTAGCACATGAGTGTATCGACAGTATCTCGCGGTCGAGATAGACATCTGTCACTGTCTAACTGTATTCATCAGAAAGTGACAGATGTCTATCTCGACCGCGAGATACTGTCGCTACACTCATGTGCTAGGCATACAGAAGTGACCCGCGCCCTTCCGAATGTCGTCTACCCAACGAGTCAACGGACGCCAGGGGCTTCTTTCATCTGAAAACGGCCACCACTCCGTCAACATTATAGAAAAAAATAAATAAACATAAATATACATATATATACACCGTGGGCCCATTAACTAATTTTTTACAAAAAAAAATGTACCAATTTGTTTTAGGCGATAATTTTATTAATAACATTTGCTTTTCATGTGCAATAAACATTAAAAAAATGGAAAAAAAAGCGAAAAAAAAATTTTTTTTTTGGCGAAATTGACCTAAAGTCACATAATATTTTTTCCTTCTTTTGGTCTTAGAAATTCGTGGTTAAGATCTGTCGGGTTATTCCAGCCCACGGTGTATATATATTATAAATGAATATATATATTAAAAAGATTATTTTATTTTATTTTATTTATTTATTTATAGTCCACCTGCCATCACTCAGCCTGGCAACGTGTCCTGCCCAACTCCATTTGAGTTTATAATAACACTAATGACATTAATGACGTAACCCAAGCCTTGATTATTATTTGTTTTCTGAACAGGATTTGTGAGGCACCAGCGATGGGTTTTGGTGGGACTGTTATGCTTCATTTATTAGTGAATGTTATTTAATTTAATGTTAATGCCTGAATATACTAAGCAACAAGTGGTGAAAAGTACCTTCTGTTTCTCGAAATCGGATTTTCTTGTAGGTTAGATAATTATTCAAAATTAGAAAGCGAACGTATGTAGGTATACATGTGCTTTCACACTAAGCAATCTATCTACTTAAATACATGCCTACTCCCGAGAACCTAGTTAATATTGAACTAAAGTTAGAGGTAACTCGGCTGTGTTAGCTAATGGCCAGTAATAGTATAACTTTGGCGGTAAGTGATTAACTTTGGTTAGTTTGACTGTGGCCTGAAGTTCCGTAGTAAAATGAGTTATCGTGTATACGCGGAGCTTTTCCAAAATTGGTTAAAATATATTGTTCCAAAGTGGAATACAATTTCGTAGCTTGGCTGTAATCTTTCCAAATTATTGCTTCTTTAATCTAAATATATAAAAGAAGAAACTGACTGACTGACTGATTGACTGATTGACTGATTGACTGATTGACTGACTGACATATCAACGCACAGCCCAAACCGCTGGTTCTAGAGATTCCAAATTTGGCACGTAGGTTCCTTATAAGGTCTAGGGGTGCACTAAGAAAGGATTTTTCAAAATTCACCCCCTAAGGGGGTAAAATGGGGGTCCAAAGTTTGTATCGCGAAACAAGATTTGTTAGACTATTTTATTCGAAACTTCACAGGAGTATTTCTAACACTAAATAAGTAAACACGTGTTACAGGTTTTTTGAAAAATTCAACCCTTAGGGGAAAATGTGGTACATACAAACATACCAGTCTAACTGAGAACTTCCTTTTTGAGTACTTATAGTACGCGGGCGAAGCCGCGGGAAAAAGCTAGTATACTTATATGAAAATATCATCTTGTTAGCTGCTGCTGGGGCTAGTACCTATAGTCCGCGCGTAAAGTTGTAGTGTGTTATTTGCTTTTGGATTAGGTACCACACTTTAAACTAACATTACTTTTAACGTATCGACATAATTTACACTGGTCATTGTCGCGGTCAAGTCTCAGCATTTGCTGAGATTTGTCAACATATATATATGGGGCGTATTTGTTTCACTATATCCTATTTGTTCGAGTACATGGTTATTCGATTTTTTTAAAGAGTATCAGGCAGTTTAGCATAACATGCGTTGTCACGCGACTTTATACTTCGAGTCGCTCCTGAAGTATGGAGAGTCGCGCGACAATGTAAGTCATGCTAGCAGGGCAGGTGTAAAATTGTCGCATATCAATAATATGCAAATGGCCAATATGTGTTTCTTCATACTCTCGCGGTCAGCATGCTAGTAACGTGGAATATTAAGTACCTTTTCCTTTGAGTGGATTTAATCAAAGCACTTTGTTGGATCCTGCTTATGTAGCACCAAAATGCAAAAACATGCAAGTATTCATAGACCGCGTCAACGTTTGTGTAAAGTTCTGACTATGCATTAGTTTGGCAAACCCAGGAGAATTAGGTTCTTAGTTTCTCCAGGGTAATATGACCTTAAGATTCATAGCAACTGTACGTGATCGGAGTTTAAATTTATGTAGCCCCGTTTGAGCCATGGGATAAGTGTAACATCCCCAAGTCGAGTGGTAACGGAAGTAATATTTTATACAATTTTCAAGTAGGTAGACCTAATTTTAAAGACTTAACACTGAAAGTGCCTAAAAAGCACAGAATTTTTTTCTATGATCAATTTTTTTTCCATACTCTTTTAGGCACTTCCAGTGTTAACTTTATATGTCTAAATATAGAGATTTTGAAATGCACTTTCTGTATTCTTTGACCATTTGAAGTCATGAAATTGCCTTCTAAATGCAAACTCCGCTGGTTCTCATCTCCTTGGATAGGTCAAAGTGCCTACTTTATCCGGTGTCATTATCAGGGTAAAAATCCTAGAAGATCGATACCCAATTTCGTCCGGGGTTTTTGTGTGTACAGATTTAAGGATGTTTATTGATTACGGCTGATCTGATAGCGGATTACGGGTTATGCTAAGCGGGGACCTTTTTAAGGACGCTCCTATTTTTTGTTCGTTTATATAATCATCTACATCTAGCACAAATTTTGTGCGCCATGTTTGGCGGTGGACAGCGGTGATTGAAGCAAAGATTATACTTGTAGCAATTTTCACTACAACTTTTGGGACAAAGAATTTCTTAGGCATGTCATCTGTTACTCATTGGTTTAAATGAATTATTCCATTCTAATCTGGAAAAATTGTACATTTATCATCTAACTATTTGCGTATAGAAATCATAACCAGTCACTTGATACCCGGTCAAACTTTTTTGACCCTGAATGGTCGTTTCGACCTAGGTATTACCTAACACCAGCTGGATAACCTAACATACCTAGCCCTAAGCCATGTGTTTCGAATTAAAATAGTATGGTAAGTAATATTAATTTGTTAGTACCTATTTACATGAATACTGAAAAAAAACACCGATCAAGTACTCATGATATACGACTTTAAGCTCACATGGTCATTCGCATTATAACTAAGTATATTAGAGTTTTTGTGCCGAAATATCGGGTGCTCAAAAACTCCAATATACATGGTAAATACCCCGTTACAAATAATAGTTATAAGTTTATAACGGATGTCATGACTCCATCAAAACAAAAGTACAGACAGACCAAAAGTAAAGACAGATTTCAATATCGGCTCATATCGTTTTATTAATATACTAGCGATCCGCCCCGACTTCGCACGGGACTTTTTTTGTAGAACTTTTTAAGGTGTACAATACTGTAGTACATTATTTTGATCTATCTCGTAGGGTTCAGCCAGCGTTTGAAATGTAAGCGCTAAAAAATGTGTTTATTTACGATATCACATTAGAAATCTCTAAAATTATCAGTGTTTCTCTACCATGTTTTATACATATAAATCTTCCTCTGGAATCACTCTATCTATTAAAAAAAACCGCATCAAAATCCGTTCGGTAGGTTTAAAGATCTAAGCATACATAGGGACAGACAGCGGAAAGCGACTTTGTTTAAAAAAAAAAAAAATATATATATATATATATATATTAAAAAAAATAAAAATAAAAAAATAAATAAAAAAAATAATAATTATTATTATTATTTATTTTCAGATACCTCAGATCCATAGATTGTTAGTTACACTTATAAACCTACATTAGTAAAATAATGTTAACTAAAAACTATGACTTATTATCTATTTATTCTAGGTCGTATCACATGTAGGTCGGTGTATCGGCGCATAATGTCCGAATCCCACCTCCCTGCTATCATTTTCAGGATGCTATTTGAGCTCCCCCTCATCTGCGTCACCACAGACGCCGTCTTCTTCCGTACTATGGCATAAAAGTCCTCTATGCTGGCATCGGCAAACATCCCAGAGGCGCTGCAAAATCGAGGAAGCCCAAACAGCATCCTGAAAACGTTATCCCACCAAAAACATTCTGTAAAAAACTAGCCAAGTCTCGATGGAGCTGCTTGTTTATCTCTAAAAAGTAATGAAATCTAGACAAAGTCGTGCCAAGTCTAAGGTTCCTTACTGCGATTTCTTTATTATTATAGTTAATGTTGTGTGACTTGGCCGTTGATGGGTACACAAGGGTACAAAACCAGGTGCTCCATGACACCATTGCACCAATCTGTCGCCAGAACCGCTACCCATTGACGATGGAAAATTGCCACTTGGGAAACGTTGATTCAATAACCATTCATGACTGGTTATTCAATACCCTTGTGTACCCTTAGACTTGGCACGACTTTGTCTAGATTTCATTACTTTTTAGAGATAAACAAGCAGCTCCATCGAGACTTGGCTAGTTTTTTACAGAATGTTTTTGGTGGGATTTCACTTCTTTTTGTAGAAACGTGGGCTTATTGATTTATTTTATTAGATTTTCTTATTTGACACAGTTTTTTTCTTGTGCGGGTATCACCGCTCTTAGTCCAATGCATTATATTTTGACCAAATTTTGTTTTCTAATCAGGGTCACCAGGTACTCCAGATCTTCGATTATCCTAGTTTTTATAGTTTTCCCTTTATGTGGCCATTAAACCCTAACTCTGTACCAAATTTCAGCTCTCTGAGTTTATGGGAAGTACTACTTCTATTTTTATGATCATGAGTGAGTGAGTTTCATAAATGAGAAAATTTGCTTTCGCTTAACTTCGGAACTAAATGACCTACAGACTTGAAATTTTGGATTTTAAGTATGTGATTATAGCTTATTGGATGATGAAAATTTCTGCGTTCTGGTCTTATCCAGAGGTTCTCAAATAGGGGCCTGAAAATGCGGCGAAATGGTTCCAGTAAAGGATGGTACGGCAGTGTTTGCTTCGCGCTCGACTTGGCGGGGGCACTGCCGTGCCCCCAGATTATATTGGATACGCAGGGTATTATAGGACTTCAGCCTGAAACTAGCCCACAGGCCACACGTATAGAAACTTTGACAGTAAGCTCTAAATAAAGTCAGCTTCACTTGGGCACTACAGCGTGCGAACCTGTGCGCCAGCATCCCGCCTCGGACCGACAACGCCCTGCGCTCCCGCTCGATATCTAGATCGTTTTTTAGGTCCTCAGTCACAATATGACCTAGGTATTTGAACTGAGTGACACGATTCAGAGGGACTCCGTTTAACATTATTTTAGGCGAGTATGCTGGACACTTAATATTACCCCTGAAAATTAAAAACTCGCTTTTGGCAGCGTTGTACTCGTACTTTAAGCCGTGCTCCTGCGCATACATCTCGCATGTATTTATTAGCATTTTTAGCCCTGATACTGATGGGCTCTGCAGCACCATGTCGTCTGCATCTATACATATAATAAAGCTGAAGAGGGTCGAAAGTCTGTACATGGAAGATAATCGAAAAAAAGTTGGCTGGGGATACTTAGAATCGATAACAGAACACGTTACAACAATTTTTAGAATTTTTGTCTGTTTGTCTGTTTATCTGTTTATCTGTTTGTCTGTTTATTTGACCGCGCATCACGTGAAAACGGCTGAACGGATTTTCATGAAATTTTGTATAGAGATAGTTTGAGTCCCGGGGAAGGATAATATATAGTTTTAATCCCGAAAATCAACCCTGGTGGGGGTGAAAATGGGGTTGAAAGTTTGTATGGAGAATTTTTAACCGCTGAAACTATTTAGATAGAAATGAGTATGGAGATAATTTGCGTCTCGAGAAACGTCATAGGATAGTTTTCAAACCCTTGTGTGTGTGAAAAGGGGGTTGGAAGTTGGTATGAGGATTTTTTTACCGCTGAACTGATTTAGATGAAAATTGGTATAGAGATAGTATGGGTCTCGAGAAAGGACAAGGGATAGTTTCATCTTAAAAAAAAACCTCCCCCCCCATCTTACTTTAGAACCGTAGGTCCAATAACTTTGAAAAAAATAATGGAAGTGAAGCCTGAAAGGTACTTTCAATAAAAACTATCTATCTATACATATAATAAAGCTGAAGAGGGTCGAAAGTCTGTTCATGGAATATGAATCGATAACAGAACACGTTTCAACAATTTTTTGAATTTTTGTCTGTTTATCTGTTTGTCTGTTTATTTGACCGCGCATCACGTGTAAACGGCTGAACGAATTTTGATGAAATTTTGAGTCCCGGGAAAGGATAATGTATAGTTTTCATCCCAAAAATCAACGCTGGAGGGGGTGAAAAGGGGGTTGAAAGTTTGTATGGAGAATTTTTAATAGAAATTAGTATGGAGATAATTTGAGTCCCGAGAAACGACAGTATAGTTTTCATCCCGAAAATAAACCCTTGTGGGTGTGAAAAGGGGGTTGGAAGTTGGTAATAGGATTTTTTTACCGCTGAACTGATAAAGATGAAATTTGGTATAGTATGGGTCTCAAGAAAGGACATAGGATAGTTTTCATCCCGAAAATCAACCCTAAAGGGGTGAAAAGGGAGTTGGAAATTCGTATAGGGAATTATGTATTAACCGCAGAATCGATTTAGATAAAATTTGGTATGGAGAAATTATCCCTTAAGCGGATGCAAAAGGGGTGGAAGTTTACATGGGGAAGAAACAACCAATAACCGCTGTACGTATTTAGATGAAATTTGGTGTTGAAATAATTTGTAATATTTTGGTCAAGGTGTTCATATTTTTAACATGTTACCCGTCGATGCTTTAAATTTACCACTACCCGCTCTTAAGAAATATTTGAAAAAGTCATGAATGTCAAAGGGTTATTGCAGGTTCGAGGACTATATATGACGGACAAAGATGTATGGCTCAAACCAAAAAACTACTACAAAATCATCTAACATTTATATGACACCGTTTAGGTAGGAAAACATATCAAACGTTTTGTGCAGCAGTCAGATTAGGATTTATTTTTCTTTATAATTAATCAATAGGTACATTATCTGTCTCTCAAGCTGTTCTGATATGTCTTCTTGAAGAACTTCTATTGTATTTTTTGTATCTTTAAGATCTAATAAAATAATGTATTACTGTTTTGAAAAAAATAAGTCCCGTCGAGTTTCTTTTCAGTCATAATACTTCTTGGGCCAGAGGTGTAGGGTTAGAACCGGTGGTAGTTTTGGAACGAAGTTCCTTATCGGACGGTTCGCGGATGTGGGGCTAGGTGAAAAAAAGTCACGTGACTGTCACGAAAAAGCGTCACGTCACGAAAACGCGACACCCATACGATTGAGAAACATGTAAAATGGAATGAAATAAAAAATATATAAAATAGAATAAAGTGAAGTGAACTTCACTTCACTTAGTGAAACTTTCACGTAGTGAAAAGTGAAAGTGTGAAGTGACAAAGTGATCAAAGTGAAAAAATTAGGGAATCTAAAAGTAAAAAATGTCAAAAATGTCGAAAATGTCAAAAATGGCAAAATTTCAAAATTCCAAAATTTCTAAAATTAAAAAGCTTCATAAATATCCAAAATTTCCAAACTTTTCAAAATTTCCAAAATTTCCAAAATTTCCAGAATTTCCAAAATTTTTAAAATTTCAAAAATATACAAAAAAAATTAAAACCACAAAATTGACGAAAAAGTAAAAAATCAAAAAAAAAAATAAAACCACAAAATTGACAAAAAAGTCAAAAATGAAAAAAAATTACATAACATAACTTCGTTCCAACCGAGTGTTCCACGACACTCACGTATTTTGTTTTCTCTGACGTTCATTAGTGCATTGTAATGTGCTTACATTGAAGAATAAATATCTTGATCTACACCAATATCATAAATCCTCTATTCCGCGTTCGGAACCGTATGTAATTACCACCATTATTGCAACCAGTAACGTAACATCAGTGTATTATCTGTGACAGTGTGGTAAAAACGTATGAAAATTCATTACCTACGGTAACGTAAGGAAAATTCGCCCCCCCCCCCGATCACGCCGACACGCCCCCCCCCCCCTCCCCCCCGACCGCCGGCGCAATAATGTTGGTCATGGCGGTCATTGTATCAATGTTGGTTTCAATGTATTTTTAATATGTGTGTAGATAAAGCAAAGTATGCTTCTGTACATAATTAGACCTTAATACGTAAACTACTATTTATCTCTTTTTAGTGTTCCGTAGTCAAGTAGGAACCCTTATAGTTTCGCCATGTCCGTCCGTCTGTCCGCGGTCTAGCTCAGTTACCGTTCGCACTAGAAAGCTGAAATTTGGTGAGGCCTGATAAGAACATTCAATAAAAACTATATTGAATAAAGTCGGTTCAGCCGTTTTTGAATCGGTCAGTCAAAGGAAGTGCCGGATAGTAAAATGACGTAAGCGCCGCCAATTATCCCGTAATAAACGACCTTTTGAACGGATGTTTTGTAACAGGGCGGCATCTACGAAACTACACTGAGCATCGACCGACATGCTCTTGGCCGTTTTTTTTTGCATTGTTATCCCGGAAATCACCCCTTAAGGATTTCTAATTCCAATTCAAGAAAATCCCCCGCCAGGTTATACGTAGCCTATAAAAATTCAAAGTCTAACAGGGGGGTAGCCACTACACTCAATTGAGTTAAATTTGCATGGGTCATGGACCCCCCCCCCCCCCCCTCCAAGTGCACCTCAAATAGAAAAAAAAAAATTCTGCACTTGTGAACCGCCCCCCCCCCCCCCCCCCCTCCGCCACCCCAATTTCAACCGTGCCTGTTCTTACCTTTCATGCTTAGACTGATTTGACGGGAGGATCGATTTGGATCATATTTGCCGTGGACATGAACGTATAAATACAAAAGTGATCCGGTATCGTCCGATATACACCTACTACTCTATGTCGTTTAAATCATGCCAAAAAAAATTAATAGGATAAAAAAGTATTCATTTTTGAGTGTAGTTTCATTTACTGGTAAGTGAAAAATTTATTATTAGGACTACTGTCCTCTAGCGTATCCATCTGTCAACTTTACTTCAAGTTGCGCCTCCAGGGTAGCGGGAGAGAAATTAGGGGTGAATTAGCCGCTTACTGACACAGACCGAATTCCGCGCGGGCGGAGCCGCGGGCACAGCTAGTAACTAATATTATTTACACAAACATTATCAATTCTACATCCGACATGCATGCTGCTGAGCCCCTCAATCAGATTATTTATATACATATTAAACAATCGAGGCGAGGTCAACCCCCCCTGCCTCACCCCGCACTTTAACACATATGGATCAGAATATTCTTTAGCCCATTTTACCATGTTTATCTGATTACTATACCGGTGCGACATGATTTCTGTCACAGCCGGATTTATGCCTGTCTCCTTCAACTTTGACCACAATTTATCATATGACACGGTATCGAAAGCCTTAGAAAGATCTAAGAAACAGGCATAAATAGGCGTATTTCTCTTAACATAATAGCTAACTGTATGTTTTAAGGCTAATATTGCACTTTCCGTAGAGAGTCCTTCGCGAAAACCGAATTGCGCATCATGTAATTTAACACGTGGGTTCAAAAAAGAGTCAAGAAGCCTATCTAGTACCTTTGCGGTAATTGTAGCCAAAGAAATCGGCCTGTAATTACTTTTATCCGCGAGATCTCCTGTAGGATTCTTAACAAGGGGTATGACCACAGTTTTCATCAAATCAGGAGGTAAACATGTATGTCTCAAGCAGAGCGTGAACAGCATAGATAATAATTTCCCAATGTGCGAGCCTGCGTGCTGAAAGTGCTCAATGCTGAGCCCGTCGTGCCCCGGAGACTTACCTCGTTTCATATTAGCTATTGCTAGTCTAACGTCTTTAGCTGAGACTGCAATTGATGTGTCTTTCAACTTGGGCTCAGCATTGAACCCCTCCCGCACGGGTTGATAGGGGGGCTCCACCATAAAATAGTCCTTGAAAATGTTAGCAACATCCTTGGGTTCACTAGCGCCATCCACACTAGCTGACAGACTTGGTTTATAATTCAATTTTTTGGAACTTTTCCAGAACTTCCCAAACTGTTAAGTTGCATGTTGTGTCGCTAATATGTCAAATTTAATCTGTTCTTGACTGTTTTGACAGAACTTAAGCCTAGATTTAAAAATTTTACGACTAGAACACATCTTATCATAAATAGGACCACTCTTGGGTTTCCCATGTAATACATATGTCAAAAAATCTAACCTAGCTTGCTTGTGACTGTGTGATACATGTTTATTCCAGCCTAGAATACTTTTACCATGATTATTTTCATTTGACTTATGTACACTACTTTCCATAGATGTTCTACTTAGCGCACTTGTTATGTCACAGTAAAGTTGATTAATCACACTTCCATGTGAAGTATCTTGACAAATATTATCCGCACAGTAGTGAAGTTGCTGCGGAAACTCTATTATTTTTAAATAGTTATTACATAGCTCTGAGTATTTAGTAATCTGTTCAGGGCTTCTTACTCCCCATAACACTTTATTATATAATTCATTGTTTTGCATATTTTTTGATCTCATTACGTCAATATTACATTCGATTTTTAATGGATACTTAGTGATCCGACCAGTATACACCATACAGAACCTCGATATTAAGTACTTACCAAGCAGTGATCTAACCATCTGTGGGATCCGTGCGCATCACTCACAAAAGTATGGGTTCCAGATGATGCACCTAGCCGAACCACATCCGCACATAACCACTGCCTATCATTACAAAATTCGAACATTTCCTCATAAAATTGAGCCGATGGATGTGCATTGTAATCGCCCAACATGTACACATTTTCAACACTGTTATCCTCGATTATGGCGTTCATTTCGCTTAAATATTGCGTAAAAATTGGTAAGTTATCCGGTACATCTGTCGGCATATATACGCATAGCACTACGAACTCCTTTCGATCTTTAGTTATGACATTTATTCCCGTAATACGCTCACTACTGCACTTTATAACGCTAACACTGTGAAACGCACTATTTCGCCAGAGAATCGCCACGCTGCCGTGCGGCCTACCGCGAAGAACACCAGCTGATAAATCTACCGCCGATTTGCCGGTGTAACTGAAGTCCTTATCAATTTGTCCAAGGAAGGCCAGGTCGTGTGGCAGTAGCCAGGTTTCCTGTAGTGCAATCACATCGGCCCCCTTACAAAGCGATCTGACGCAGTCAACGTTTCTCTTTATATTTTTACATTTATATGTTATAAACGTACATCTATTATTTGTAATATAATATAATAATAATATTCCTACTTACCATTAAGTCAATATCTTAGCGTTCGGAATTCCTGAATTTGACTAAAATCACACCTTGAAGGGCGCGATAATTCGATCACGCCGCCTTTGATTACTCCCGGGACCCCTCACTATTATTATAATAGTTGGGTAACTAGGTAGGTAGCTGTACCTATAGCGGTGACTCATAAGAACCCTATATGTATATAAATATAATAGTATAATAAGATAAACCAGTTTATTTAAAGTAAAAGTAACATTTTTTTCCGTAGCTTTGTATCCCACTGCTGGGCAAAGGCCTCCCCTCGCTTCCGCCACTTGTCTCGGCCTAGTGCATATATTTACTCTCGCCAATCGCTACAAAATGCGTCCAGATCGTCACGCCATCTTCTTTTTGGCCTGCCTCTGCCCCGGCCGATTTGTTCGGTCCATTCAGTAGTTAATTAAGCCCATCGTTCCGGGTGCATGCGGCAGACATGTCCAGCCCAATCCCACTTGAGCTTGGCGGTCTTGACACTCACATCCGAGAACAAAACAAAAAAGTAACAACTGTCTAAACCTAAATCTAACGAAAAAAAAATCCGAGCCGCTCCCGGCGCAAAGGTGCCCATGACAGTATGTATAATTGTATACTTTAGCTAGATGAGGTTCTCCGTATTATTTTATTATCCAGATTTGTGGTCATTATTGTCATTAACTTGTTTTTATTGACCAATGAGTTGTTATTAGTGTTTTTATAAGCTGTTATTTTTTTACTCGTCGACTATAATGCTTGAATTGAGACTCGACCGAACTACTAGCGCATACTTTTCGATGGAGCTTTTATGGTCGCATATTTTAGCATTGTCGACGATGCTCAAATGGATTTTCATACAATATAGCACGGTCGAGGAGGAGGACAACACCCTCCTCCCCGACCGCTGACCAGAGGAGAATGAAGTTACTAAATTGTACAGAGGGAGCAGGTTGTAAGGCATTTGTCGAACTTAATTCATACCGGCTTGCCTATTTTGAGCACTCGTAGAAAAAGTATTGTATACAGTATAGTGACATAATTAAACTTTTCAATCTCTTACCTTAGTTAGGCCACTCAACAAGCTTCGTATCCTAATAGTGGTAGCCGTACAAGCCCAATTTCAAAGAAACACCGCAAATCGATCTACAGTTTAGCCGTTTGGCACACGCATACTAGAGGTCAAAACGCATTTTTTGACCCGCAGTTCTTAAAAAAAATTCCCTTAGGAGGGGAGTGCCGAGACATTTTTTTATTTGTATGGAAAAACAATTTTTTTTTCAGTAACCTATCGTGTGTGGTATCTTATGAAAGGGCATTTTGAGGCGATTCTAAAAATATACCACATCATTACATTTCAGCCATTTTTTTTAATTAACACAAAAATAATTTTCGAAACATACCAAGTTTGGGCTCCTCCAGATACGATATGGCTGATTTTTTTTTGTACAATATACCACAAATGGTACGTGATATCCTCATATCTAATCTCAAGAAACCAATTTTGAAAATAATTTCATTAGGTATTTTTTTTTAATTTTTCAATATTACAAAGTGGCACAGTTCTACTTCAATACCTATTTTACGAGACGTATAGAACTGTACGGCAGATACGGTACATATTAATCATAAAATGATACGTAGTATCCATATATCCAACGGGAAATACCTCTTTAACCATTTAACTGCGTCTTTTCATAAGTTGGTATAGTTTTAGTAAACAAACTATACCAGCTGATGAACAGCCGCAGTTAAAGGGTTAAAGAGGTAGTTCCCGTTGGATATATGGATACTACGTATCATTTTATGATCAATATGTACTGTATCTGTACTACAGTTCCATAAGTCACGCCAAATAGGTATTGAAGTAGAACTGTGTCACTTTGTAATATTGAAAAAAAAAAAAACTTAATGAAATTATTTTCAAAATTGCTTTTTTGAGGTTAGTTATGAGGATATTACGTATCATTTGTGGTATATTGTATTTAAAAAAATCAGCCATATCGTGTCTGGAGGAGCCCAAACTTGGTATGTTTCGAAAATTATTTTTGTGTTAATTAAAAAAAAATGGCTGAAATGTAATGATGTGGTATAGTTTTAGAATCGGCTCAAAATGCCCTTTCATAAGATACCACACACAATAGGTTTCTGAAAAAAAAAATTTTTTTTCCATACAAATAAAAAAATGTCTCGGCACTCCCCTCCTAAGGCAAATTTTTTTAGGAACTGCGGGTCAAAAAATGTGTTTTGACCTCTAGTATGCGTGTGACAAACGGCTAAACTGTAGATCGATTTGCGGTGTTTTTAATCGTACGGCTACCACTATACCAAACCATTAAACTACGCCAAAAAGAGAGGTATGGGCACTGCGAATGGCATCTCGCTAAGTGTGGTAGGGCACGTTCAGCGAATGTCATCGCTTAAATCTGGAGCAGAGCCCGACTGGGGAAGTACCTCCACCTTACAGAAAACCACAGCCAAATAGCACTAGACCCTACTCATAGTGTTGTGTTCCTGCTGGTGAGTAAGGTTGCCAAAGAGCTCAAAGAGGACCCAGTGTGTTGACGATGAGGGACCTTCTTGTTCCTTTAGTCGTCAACACAGTGAATCCTCCTTTTTGTAAAGGGTCGGCAACGCGCATGTGACTCCTTTGGAGTTGCAGGCGTCCATAGGTTACGGTAGCTGCTTACCATCAGGCGGGCCGTATGCTTGTTTGCCACCGTCGTAGTATAAAAAAAAAAAACTATAAACACGGTACTCGACTGAAAAGCTCTTGATTATGTCACGATTGTATAAAATTACTAATGCTATAAAGATTCAAGGGTGCTAAATTTTATGAGACTTACAACTCTATTTGTTAAGCATTGTAAATACAGGTGGCTACGTATTCGTACATATGTAAGTTATGTGCAAAACACCACTACGAATAAAATAAATTGGCGGTGATCACGCCATTTCCGTTCAAAATCGCGTTAAACAGTATTTTTTTGAATGATAAGTGCACGTTAATATCAGTTAGATTTATTTATACGGTTCGTGCAAATATAACTCGCAGTTTAAACGGGCAATATTTTTAAAGGAATTTTATAGTACTAGTCATTTTCATGCATGAATGAATGACGGCTAAATATGAACGCATGTGTTGACATATCGAAAGTTAAAACGTGGTTATTCTATTTTTCAGAAAATGTCAATAAAAACTGGTCACTTGTGCAACAAGAGACCAAAGTTCGTTTTTACTTCGAGTTCTAATATTGAGTTTTGAGCAAGCGAAAGATTATAATAAGCGCGGTAACCTTGTGTTTTGATTCTTTTTCGAAGGCCTGCTATTGAAAGTTCAATATAGGTACGATGAAATGACGTTTGAACGTATTTCTGTCTCTCCCTATTTACTAACGCCGTGAAAAGGGCAAAGCGAATGTAAAGCGAATATAAACACATACCCTCCCTCCCCCCTCACTAACTCCACTTATACTGCACTCTTTGTCAAGTGACTTCATTTAAAAGTATAATCGCCGCATATCCACGGATAGCGAGGAAAACTTCCATACAAGTTCTCGAAAACGTGTCAAAGTTTGCACGTTGCCAGTGCAGTGTGTTATTCCAAACGACCGAACGACGGTGGCACACAAGCCCGGCCCGATGTAAGCAGCTACCATAGCTTAAGACGACTGCAACTCCAGAGGTGTCACATGTACTTTATCGACCTACGAACGGAATTACAAACATTACGCACAGATTACCTAAGAATTTCCAAGAAGATTAAAACCCACTTGGTATCGTTATAAATAGTTAAATACCAACGCTAACAATTAAGTACAAGGTAGAGGTTAGATAACATATTTATTTATTGTTGCCCAGGTCACCATTATAGTGATCGCTTGAGCATTTGACTTGCCTGCGTTCTTTGATCTATAGGAATACAAGACCATTCGCTGTCAGAGATAAATAAGTAATAAAGACAGCCATTATTACAAAGAAAGTAGCGTCTTTCATCTAACTGTCACTATTCGCTTTCGTAAGGCGTGTAAATAGCACCATAAGGATTTTATTTAGAAGAAGGAGAAATCAATAAAGGACGTACAATGAAAATGTTTGCCGTTTCGTTCCTCGACGCAATCAGCGAGCGACGACGAGGCGAATGGCGTGCCGATAGACTAGGCTTGTGCTTAATCGGTCTTTAGAGGGAGCGCTCCTATCTCGCTCAATCAGTCAAAGGAACTTGTTCGGACTTATAGGTCTTTTCGTTCCTTTAGTTCACGACGTTGTCATACTGGGACTATCGGAACGAGACAACCGAGTAACTGAGGGCCTACCGTGAAAAATTCGTTCATCGTATCCGTCTCGCTTTCAAGCAATACTATTTGTCTCGTTCGCACCGCACGCGTCACTGATTGCCGCTCTGTCTCGGTCTCACTCTCACATTTACAAATCGCTACTACTGAACTAAGGACCGAAGAGTAGTTGAGATCGTTTATGAAGATACGGTTCATTTCAGTCTATCAAATAATTAGTTCGTGTTAGTTATTCGCTCCTGGCCGTCACAAGCCTACGATAGACAGTCCGCTCGCTATTCACCTTCAACATTCGGCTCGCCGCTCGCACGTAAATCTAAATGCGGCTTCAAATTTTTCATGCTTACACGACGAAATCCCATGTCTGTAAATTTCTTGTCTCTGGCTCCGTATAAGTTGTGACTTGTGGGCTAGTCCGGATAGTTCAAGAGTGGAATTGGAGCGGAAGCAGCTGCAGCTCATGTGGCAGAAAGTTGGGCGTCTGAACATTCTAGATTTGCTAAATGTTACTGTGAAGTTAAGTATAGATTTGAAACTGAATATGAAAAGTATTAGGTATGTTTAAAATCGATAAAAATAGGTAACTTTGTAAGGAATATAATTTTTAACCTCAGCAGCTCGAACAAGGTTCTTTGCTATTTAAAAACAGTGTGTCAAATTTGATTTTGCTGCGAGCGCGGCACAAATGACTTTGAACTCAATGAAGTCACACATAGCGGTCAAAATTATAACAGTCAATTTGCGTATAATATATGTGTATATTATTAACGTTAACTAGTTTTACTACGCTTTCAGGCTACAGTCAAACCGCTATTCGTACATTCGTAGCCATTATTACCTAACTACCAAACCTAACCATAGACTAAGGAGTATGTAGATGCGTAAAGTAGGAACAAATATTAAAGACCCGGTTCTGACAGTAGATAACTTTACGGCGCATTCTTGGCAACCTATTAGAGCGAGATTTGAACTTATATTTGGTGTTGACATCACAACTGACCGTACAAAAAGCTCCAAGTTTGGCTCTATCTGCCAGGTACCAAGGTTGCCCTATCCAGCTATACATGAGGTATGATTTAGGTTTGCCAAAGGCCAACTCTTAATCTAAATGATAACAAAATTATATCAAATTTGTATCAATTACCAAATCTAAGTTCAAATCCTCGGTAATCCAAGGCCCCCTAGTTATAATAGCGGCGCACTACATTTTTTCCAGTGCGAGTTTTATTTTATTTAACTTTATTAATGATTACAGTGGTACAGTTTTGCGAGCTCGCAATATCGCTTGATCCCTCTAATCTAACGCTTATGCGTCCCTTAGATTGGCTGACGTTAACCCTATATGAGGATCGGGCATTACAACTATTACAAGTAACCGTAATACTACAATAACAAGTGAAAAACCAAAGGCTGTATCAACAACAGGAAATCAATTAGAATACATGAGTATTGCTATAAAAGGGAAAAATATAGTAGATGGTTTGACAAGGGTCTAAAGTAGGCCATATTAACACGAAGTGAGGGAAAATTGTTCGAGTGGTAATATGGCTTTTAGACCACATACTATTTTTCACTTCGATTGCGAGAAAATAAAAAAAATAAAATAAAAAAAAGACTTAATTTACTCTATTTAAGCAATATTACTAATCTAAGGTGAAAATATGGTTTAACTTGAGAGTATTTTCATTTATTTAACTGCTTTGACACAGATACGAAATATAAACACCGCCAATAAATGCCACAGACGACGGTATCTATAATTAGCACTTTAAAGCGCTTCCAAAAGATTTTTATCTTTTTTTTATGACTGTGAAGTAGGAACTAAAAAACACCTAAAGTTTTGAGAAATGAATTGCGTTTCCTGATTGGTTTTAACATTGTTGTATTCTGGTCGGTTGATACTAAATACAATGTTTAGGGGCTAAATGTACTACTTACTTTAGTCCACCTTGGCATAATATGGCTGACTTGTTGAGCATGAGAAGTGAAAAATATCTTAAAGTTACAGTAAATATCTTAATGCCACACACACCCATATGGACTTCAAAAATATTTAACGATAAACGAGGATGTCAACCAAGCATTTCTTAAACCGTTATTTAGGGTAAAAATATGTATTCGATCTTTACGCGGTTGGTATTTCTATTGTCCATGTTCCAAGTATTTCCAACTAGTTTTATTCTATGTAACCTGCTCGTAGGTGTGCGGGGCACGCGTTTGTGGACAAATTGGCTGCCGATGCCGTACCGGCAATGAATGCAGGGCATTCATGTGAGCACCTGGTCATTTGTCTAGCCTAGCATTCAGTTGGGGTATTTTAAGTAAACTTTAGTAAACTTTAGGTACAACGGGTACAATGATCCTATAACTAACATTAAGTTTACACATTTCGATTAATGGTATTCTTTGAATAAGTTACTAAGGAAGTGACTGGTGTTGTGACGCCCGGGCATCATTTTACTTTTCATACTTTGAACTCTTTGAAGTAATAGACGGAGAGCGTCAGAATCGTCAGATATGACACAATAGTGAGAGCAACGAAACCCCTCTAGTTTGCTATACTAGGCTTGTTTCTAGATCCGGACATCTGGCAGCTGTAAAGTGGTGGAGGTCAAAGAATGCAAATGACTTGAAGAAAACAAATCTTAGTTCTGGATTTGATACAGATTATGGGTAATTAATTAGATTATATCATAGCCAGAAGTTTCTGTTGGTAGCAAGCAGTGCCAAATGACGTATAAATCAATTTATAGTTTGTCGCCTACTGTTTTTGTTTCTGCAATAATACACAATGTGTTTTGTACTCATGTTAAAATTAAGGCCCTGGAGTGCGATTTTTGAATCTCACCAAGTGACTAATTCTCACCGACGTGAGTGATTTACTTTCGGAAATCACTCACATCGGTGAGAATTAGTCACTTGGTGAGATTCAAAAATCGCACTCCTGTTCTCTATAAATGACACGACTTCGGCAGTTTTTACCTATTTTGGTATTACTTTTTTCTAATTGAAAATGTTTGTTGGTCTGTTACTCTGAACTCCACCCATTAAAAGCTACCAGATGCCTGGATCCATCAATAAGGATGGTAAAGCAATCTAACTAGACAGGTTTTATTGCTCTCATTATTGTGTCATATCTGACGTGGCCAGCTCTTAGTCCATAAAATGTTCACTTCCGAAAGTTTCGAAAAGAATAATGAAAGCGCTTTGCCTTAAGATATTTCATTACTTTATTAATTATATCATGTTCAAATTCTGAGTTTTTTATCTTATTTATTGAGTAACGAAAAATTACGCAGGACCTACATCTATATTTAGTAAGACAAGGCACGGAAATCATACAGGAAAACAATTATAGGCGAAAAAAAATACAATTCTATTCTTTCGTGATACTGACTCTTTCAAATATAACGGTTACTCTCACGTCACTTTAGTTACTTCGCGCGACATGTTAAATTGACGTGAGTGTAAACGTTATATTAGATATAATTCTATTCTTAATATTATAAATAAAATATAGATTGCATCCTTATATCTAAAAATATTCTTATTAATTATTTCATATGTAAGTGAAACGCACTTAAAATCTTGACCATTCAGAGAACTGAAGCCAATCCAATCTCAAGAAAAGCACTACGTGTTCACTGCATTACTGAGACTGATATTCCGATGTCTCACGAATTCCTTGGCTGCCTCAGAGTAACCAGCGTAGGTATGTAATGAAAACCGCTCAAATATGTATTTATAAAGGCTGATCAGAAATATATTATCAATAATGATCATTGTCAAGAGGGCGCTATTATTCTCTATGGTATGGTGACATCTTGATTTGTTTACCTGTCAGCTCTAATGTTAATTTAAAAAGTTTCACAGCGAAATAGCTTTATTTCCCGAGCGTATAATTTACAGCAGTTTATTATATACACTATTTACAATGTTTCGCTCTTAACTGTGAATCATTTTGAGAGTTTTTTGTCGTTTATTATTTAACATTTAACACTTTACTATTTTTTATTTTTATTTTTATTTTTTATTTTTTTTAATGAAATAGGAGGCAAACGAGCAGACGAATCGCCAGATGGTAAGCAATTAACGCCGCCCATGGACGCCCGCAACACCAGAGGGGTCACAAGCGCGTTGCCGGCCTTTAAGATGGGAATACGGTCTTTTCTTGAAGGTTTGAAGGTCGTATCGGTCCGGAAATACCGCAGACGACAGTTCATTCCACAGTTTTGTTGTGCGAGGCAGGAAGTTTCTCGAGAAACGCACACTGCCAACCATCTAAGTGGTGATGATGGTAATGCTGTCGAGTAGGACGATGGCGGAAAGAGGCGGCAGGGATTAATCCGAACAATTCCTCGGAGCACTCTCCGTGATAGAGGCGATAGAAGATGCAGAGCGAGAAATAATGACGTAGGATCTACATCTATATTAAGTATGACGAGGAATAATACGGTTTCCTTGAATAGTATGACAACATACTATTCAAGGAAACCGCCACACGTGACACTGACAACAGTGACAGCCTATGACATGCCCTCACACATGCATAACCTGCTGTCATTAAAATTATTGCCAGTTTAAGAAATTAGTTCCAATGAAATTCCGCAACATGGCGCACGATCATATATTTCAGCAGGGCTAGCACGTCTTGCAAGAGCGACTTAAGCCGCGAGTAGGGAAAACCTTCTCGCGCCTGTCAAAAATCTCGCTTTCCGGTAGCATAACATGTAGTCGCGGCTGCAACTGACGCGAAGATAACTCAAAGTTGTGCTAAGGATTTTAGTTCAAAGTTGCGAGTCACTGTCATTTTCTGATAGTGGCATTTGATCGCCAGTATGTCGTTCCTTACACGCGAATGTTGTGCTGCCAACTAGCGACAACGCATGAAGTCGCGCAGATCTGTCTCTTGTCGCGCCAGTCGCGCGTAAGACGTGCTAGTCGTGCTGGTCAGGCTTTACATAGATACAGGTTGATTTCTGGGTCGCCATCCAGAACCACTTTTTCTTACTATTGAACAACATTAGGTATCATTGTTTATCAAAACAGAAGTAAGTACATATCATTCATCTATCAAACGTTTTTCTTATTAAAATATACGCAATATATTCGCAATGAATCGTGCGATTACGATTACGAATACCTGAAAACCTGTGAATATTCGCTAATGCAAATGCGCATACGAGTAATTGATACTTCCTTAGGTACTGGTGTACTGGTTGATCTCTGTAGCCGATGGGAACCAACTCTGAATGTTTGCGTGCTCAGCGGCACTGGATGCAGGTAGAACATTCTGAGATTTTCCAGACACGAATATTACAGCAATATGCTTTTCATTCCTACAGATGAATAGGACATGTAGTTGATACGTGGTAAATCTGATAGTATTCCTAGAAAGAGGTAATTCTAGACGTAGGTAATTTCTAATTTAAGGCCCAGCCAACGAAGAGTATCTCATTGGTAGGTACCTACCTACCAATGAGATACTCTACGTCGTATACCTATACGTTATTTGAGCTTTTTTAGTTTTTGTTTGTTCCGACCTTAGTAAGTATATTGTGTTGTGTTCTAATATCATGAAAATCGCTTAAAAGCTAAATTGTATAATAATTATTTTATAAATTATTTTAGGGGGGGGGGGGGGGGGGCGCTCTATACATGTAACTAAATTTAAAAAAAATTACCAAATATCAACAAGTGGCACATCAATCGGTAGGTCTTAAAAAATAAAATTGAGGGTTTTTTTGAACATTTTGTGATAAAGTGAATATTTTCTGAAATAATCACTTCGAAAGTCAGAAAAGTTGTGCCCCCCCTGTAACTTTTGAACCGTAAGTGCAAAAAAATGAAAAAAATTGAGTAGACGCGCCTTAAAAAAATATTTTGAACATTATCGGTTTGGCCATTTTTGAGTTATCTTCAAAAAACTTCGTCCGTAGGCATCAGATACGACCTTTTCGTATTAGTTTGGTTCTTATCCATTGAGGGTCCATTATGCGTGGTCCGACACGCACACACCTAAGTATATTGTGTTTTGTTCTAGTATCATGAAAATCGTTTAGAAGCTAAATTGTATAATAATATTAATAATACTGAGTAAGTATATAAATTATAATCAGCCCCACTTTTCCGCTTGAAACGATTTACAAAATTCCTAAGTAAACAATGTAACTACCTTTTAAATAATAAAACCGAGAAAGTGAAATATTAATACATTATACATATGTGTGTATTGTACCTCCCCCCCCTCTCTAGTAAGACCTTTAAACAGTTATTAACGAACTAATATGTAACTAAAATAAATATATAACTAATTAACTGACTTAAACTAATGGCCAAACGCGTGATCAGTCTAGAGAAAAGGACACCTATGTTGTACCGTAGTAACCCATTTTCTTTTAACGTGAGATCAGTTATTCTTCGGACTCCGGTGGAAATAGCAACCTAACCCCTTGTAACCCCTAGGAGGATAATAAAAACGCATAAAAGTACCTGAATTACCTAACGAATAGTAATAGAATGAGAACACAAGAAACAGAGTCACTTGGTATAAAATTTCAGAATGATAAATTTTTATTGTAGAATGTAAGGTAAAATGCTTAAAAATAAATAATTTTTTTTGGTAATGATCCCCAACGGCCTATTAGTCCTTAGGATAACAAGGATGTAGCAAACTTCCTGGAATAAGTCCATTTTAAAACCTACATATATTATAGAATTTACTCCTATCAACATCTGAGTGCTAAGATAAGCGTGAATATCACACTAAGGTACTACATCCTTGCCCGATGAGGTATTAAGGCTCCAACAAAACTCATCAGTCCAATTCAATGAGGCTTCCTAGTCCTACCTGCCTAACCCTAGGAGTATAAGACCCTTCGAGCGACTCTACTAACGGTTTGGAAGCTTAGGTGACGTTGTGATGAAGAAAACCGCCAAAATATTCATCGTCAACCTTTTAATCTCATTTAACAACATGAGAGCAAATCTAAACGCCAAAAACCCTTGTCCATCCCATAAACTGTAAACTGAGTCATTATTTCTGAGTTTTCTAACATGTAGAACCAAAAACCAACCTTAGTTGTTGACCACAAATTTTATGAAGTCAAACTAACCAATTTAAGCATTATGTAACTTTGAAATAATACAATGGACTGCTCTGCTTGCCACTGACCAAATCAGACTACTGTTTCAGAATGATTTGTTATTCAGAGTTATATGAATACTATAAAACCAATGAAATGTATATTTTTACCTTTATTATACCAGAAAACTCACAAATAGACTTGAAAATATCGCAAAAGATTAGAATACTGCTTTTAAAACGTTAAAATCAGGATATTATCCGAAAAACCGTTATTTATAAAAAATGATGCTTTTAAAAACATGAAAGGCTTTAAGAAAATGCCTAATTCCCCATTGTGTATAAATTTAATCTATCACTAACCCCATCTGCTAGTATTTCTGGAATATCTGTCGTAGTTACTTACCATAGCCCAAATATTCCAGACAATACTCAAGTGTATCCCTAAACCTAAGCTGTAAAAGTTCGGCCAATGAATCCGAGATTGCAAAGCTATCAATATGGTGTGGTGATCATCTCCCCCTCCACGACTAAAACGTCAGGGTGGTGGAAGTAAGATCGGTCCCTATCTGGTGTATATAAAGAATATTTACATATATTTAACAAGTCCCGAACACGATCACTGTAAGGCTTCGACAAGTCTTGTCACAAGCTGGCCAGCAACTTAACATCGAATTGAGGCCCTTATCTAACCTTACAGCTGGCCTCTCGTGTTCAGTGTGGCACCACATGGTGATGTAACGTTACTGTGTTGGTAAAAAGCAACGCCGAGCTTCCACATGCTCGTCACAAAACTAGAACTCCAGCCCTGTCTCGTTTGGCAGCCGTTAGGTTAAAATAGAGCTGGATAACCACACTTTTAGGTTTAGACAGTAACTGGTTCTATTATTTAAATAAACACTCAAGAAAATTTGCAGTGAAAACTAAACTCCCATTAACATAAGTTAAAACAATTAAAAACCACAAGAAATAGTAAATGAAACTTTCACCGCCGCAAAACATCTAGATCTACATTTCCGAGGTACTTTCAAAGTTTCCCGGATCCGCAAAGTCTAGATTTAACTCTGAGCCGAAACAAAATCATATTGATTTTAATTCTAGCCCAAAGCTTCGCGACACTGAAAATTTCACTCACACGTACCAATAATAATGATTTCCAAAACCAGTCACTTATCCGTTCGACAATTAAGAATTGAATGCCCCCGCGCGTCCCTTGCACCCCTATTTATAACTTTTTATGCCGACATAATGACGACTTAATGCGGACGTAATGCGGACAGCCTGCTCAAGTCAAAAAGGTCTTATATCCTCTTGCTCTTTAGTTCATCTTAAATCTTATTTCTTCCGTTTAAGGTTCGGACTCGATTAACTTACAACATTTTCCAAAATATGCTATTAAATTAATGTTAATATTTGTTTGACTCAAGGTTAATTGATCGTAACTCTCTTTGGCCTTCGGTTTATTATATGTCTTCTGCTATTGACTTGGGGATCAATTTTATTTGTTACCCCGTCAAAATTAATAACTTAAACCTATGTTCCCATGCAAACTTTTGACGGAGAGCCAACCACATAAATCACGACCTGACAATGAAAACAATGAAGTCTCCCAACTAGTCCACCACACCATGCCCACCTTCACATCCGGTATATCTGGCAACTGTAAAGCGGTGGAGGCCAAAGAATGCAATCTACTTTAGTAAAACAACCTCTGGAATTCCGGGTTCGATGTACTATTATAGTTACGTTAGTTTCCTAAGTACCATGTAAAACCCTGCCTAATGTAAGACCTCATGTACCACATTATTATGACGCAATTAATGAATAAATTAAAGAATGACGAATTATTATGAGAATTTATAATAACTAGATTATCCGATACACCTCGGTGGTACTTTACCTATTTTGATATGAATATTTTCCAAATCAATACTTTCGATAGTCTGTCACTTCGACCTCCACCCATCAAAAGCCGCCAGATGCCCAGACCCAGTATCAAGGATAATATAGCAATTAAACCAGACGGGCCCTGAACGCTTCCTCCACCATGCCACTTCCAATCCCGGGTCAGCTCCTAGTCTATCAGAATCAAAACAAATCAATTCCTGGTATTTTAAATTAATTCCCAAATTTATTAAATAGCGATTTTATTGATTTTCTAGGAAAAGATGGATCTTGACGCGTGAAAAGGGTCGTAACTCTTCTTGCCTTTTTGTCCTTTATTTATCTTATGCCATTTCCATAAGGTTCAATTTTATTTGACCTCCATTCATGGGAAACAAATCAATAAAATTATCCTTGACTCAAATGAAAAGGATCGTAATTATCTTTGGACTTCTGGTTACTTTATGTTTTCTGTCATTGTCTTAAGGTTTAAATTTATTTGACAACATCTCTCTGACCTGCATTTTAATAATATGAATTTTATTGTTTGTCAATTTTCTTCTCTGTAGTTGCTATGAGAACCAAACAAGGTTATGTACATGGTAATAATTGTACATAATTTATCTATTTTTGATATACGAAATGTTGCCGCTTGATGTTTCTTTGGATTAATTGGTTATTGTATTGAAGTAATAATTTGTCACGCCCATTACTAATCAATTTTCGTGACTCCTAACCTTTGAATGAAAAAAAAATGATAATAAAAATCCTTAATGTTCATATTTTAATAGACAACCATGTCCATAATACATATTACAGTAGAAAGTACCTGAACGAGGTATGTATTTAGTTACAGTATGTTGCCTCTGTACATCCTGTCTTTTCCTGCAAATTTGTTTAGGTCATCGGACCACCGTTTATAAGGATTTCCTACTCTCCTTTTGCCTGGAAGCGGTCTTTTACATCTTGTGGTTAGTGTGGTCGATGGACCACATCTGTTGTCGTTGTAAGTATAGATTCAAAATTTTATTCTCGAAATAAAACATATGCACCGGCAAATAGATACCTTTTTATCTAGATTATCTATCACATTTTTTTAATGATGTTTTTTTTATAACTAAATATGCTCATTGATTTAACATGATTATTTCTCTTATTCCCAGCGACACGTTAAATCATCACGTCGATTGCCTTGAAGACTCCTAAGAGCCGATTTAATTATAATGTTTATTTTACCCCGATCTAAACGACGCTTGAACGGAAATTAAACTCAACCATACTTTCCTGCCTCTTTCATCTGTTTTCTTTCTACACTTTTAACATGAAATAAAATGTATATTTAGATACGTATTTGTATTTTATTCTAATAAAGTTTTACATTTACATTTAGATAATATTGTTATAGAAAACTTAAAGAGCTCTTCGTATAAATTTAGAGGAAATTCGGATTTTTAGGGTTCCGTACCTCGAAAGGAAAAAACAGAACCCTTATAGGATCACTTTGTTGTCCGTCTGTCTGTCTGTCTGTCTGTCTGTCTGTCAAGACCATTTTTCTCAGGAACGCGTGGAGGTATCAAGCTGAAATTTATATCAAACACTCAGGTCTATTGTCCCTTGGAGCTGTGAAAAAATCAAACTTAAAAGCCAACGAAATCAAAAAGATACAGTCGTTTATGCTGCAAATATTAGAGTTTTTCGGCACTCGCAAAACCTACGGGGTACTTCCCGTGAACTCAGAATCTTGAAATTTGGCACGAAGCAACCTCATATAGCATGGACAACGGAAAAATTACAAAAAGTAGAAATTTTTAGTAAAATCATACAAAAAAATATTTTTTTAAATTTTAAACTTACTACCTTTTTCCTCGTAAACGCGTGGAGGTAATAAATTGAAATTCATGTCAAATACTCAGGGCTATAGGACCTTTCAGATGTAGCAAAACCAAACTTTTATGTCAACGCAATCAAAAGAAATAGCAATTTAAGTTGCATATTTTGAAACTGAGTACTTGCAAGAAACTCAAAACCTAAAGGGTACTTCCCGTAAACTCAGAAACTTGAAACTTGGCACGAAGAAATGTCATATAGCACAGACAAAGGAAAAATTACGAAAAGTAGAGATTTTTAGTAAAATCATACAAAAAATATTTTTTCAAATTTTAAACTTACTACCTTTTTCCTCGTAAACGCGTAGAGGTATTAAATTGAAATTTATATCAAATACTCAGGTCTATAATACCTTTCAGGTGTAGCAAAATCAAACTTCTACGTCAACTTTTACTTATATACTTACAGGTTTGTACGGAACCCTCGGTGCGCGAGTCCGACTCGCACTTGGCCGGTTTTTTGTTATGATTATAATACCCATATGAGATTTCTTGGAAAGCGTCTAATACAGGAAAATAACAATTTTATTGTGTGAATGCTTACCGATAATTAAAGTGGAAAACTCCTATAGGTACTTTTCTAAATTTGTTGGTAGATAACAAAACAATAAGTATTGCTGGTATAAGTATATATAATATGTTCACGAACTTTAGGTCAAATAGACGACAAAAAAGTTGCGTGAGTGATCCCTTTATAAATATTTTTATGGATATTATTAGTTAAAATTATTAGCTGAAATTGAGGAGATAGTGGCTGCACCCACCCCTATCGGCGAGACGAAAGCACACCGGCTCCATCTTCCGGCCACGTTGTCAGAATCGAGGAGGATCGTGGTGTTAAGTTGGCTTACCTGGGTCGCGTAGCAGGACGAAGGCCAATAGGTCATCCCAGGCATTGGTGGGGCGACGCTGTGGAATCGGACCTGCGCGATCTCCAAGCCGTTAACTGGAGCGAGATTGCGCGAGATCGAGACAACTGGCGTAAACCTGTGTCGGAGGCCAGGACTTATTTTAGGTCGGTGCGCCATTAACTAACTTAACTAAATTAGTTAAAATATGTTCGCTCACATACACAATAAACACGAATTTGTTACTAAGCAAAATTATACTAAACTCATGTTTTCCTTCCAGAATTTCGCCTCGTCTTCCCAACAGGCGACGGCATGGCGGTGTCATATCCCATGAAGCTGCCAAGTCGAAGAGAACACAGTGCCGCCAGAGAGCTCACACTGAGCCGACGAGATAAAAGCGAGGCCAAGCTACGGTTAGCCAGGAGGTCTGTGCTTGGGGCCTTTACTGCGGCCCTCGCAGGAGACCGACGGTAAGTTTACTAGAACTCAGCACCTCCAGGTTGCCTTTAGGAGCATAATAAGAAATACTTAAACAATTGAACGGAACTGCCAAGTCCAAGAGAGTACAGTGCGGCCAGAGAGCTCACATTGAGCCGACGAGACAAAAGCGAGGCTAAACTTCGGTTAGCCAGGAGGTCTGTGCTTGGGGCCTTTACTGCGGCCCTCGCAGGAGACCGAAGGTAAGTTTACTAGAACTCAGCACCTCTAGGTTACCTAAGGAGCACAATAAGAAATACTTACACAATTTAACGGAACTGCCAAGTCCAAGAGAGTACAGTGCGGCCAGAGAGCTCACACTGAGCCGACGAGACAAAAGCGAGGCTAAACTTCGGTTAGCCAGGGGGTCTGTGCTTGGGGCCTTTACTGCGGCCCTCGCAGGAGACTGACGGTAAGTTTACTAGAACTCAGCACCTCCAGGTTGCCTTTAGGAGCATAATAAGAAATACTAACACAACTTAACGGAACTGCCAAGTCGAAGAGAGCACAGTGCGGCCAGAGAGCTCACATTGAGCCGACGAGATATAAACGAGGCCAAGTTACGGTCAGCCAGGAGGTCTGTGCTTGGGCCCTTTACTGAGACCCTCGCAGGAGACCGACGGTTAGTTTACAAGCCAAATAAGGGCGTTTATATCTAAGGCTCAGGGCGCCTTTAGCACTAAACAATCTAATATCCAATGCCTAATCAAAGAGAAGTTTTTTTAATACCACGACGGTGACAAACAAGCATACCGGCCCGCCTGATGCAGCAGCTACCGTAGCCTATGGACGACTACAACTCCAGAAGTGTCACATGCGCGTTTCGGACCCTTTAATATAAAGGAGGATTCACTGTATTAACGGCTAAAGGGACAAGATAAGACAGGGGGCACGTCGTCAACACATTGCATCCTCTTTGAGCTCTTTGGCAACCTTATTCACCGGTAGGAACACAATTTCACTAACCTTGAAATTTACAAACTTGATAAACAGTTTTTAGCATAAACTATTCATATTTGTAGGTATTAGAAAAGTAAGAAAAATATAATAATTATGTTAATATTCATCATAAATGGCGTCGTACCGTTGGTAGCCTCGCGGTTAAGGCGTCTGAGGTACAATCCGAAGGCCTCGGGTTCAAACCCCGGGCTTTAATATTTGGGTTTCAATATCAGCTTTAAAGTACTTATGCAATTAGTCACATTTTCTAAAGTCGTGATTTTTCTTATTTTGCGATGAGCTCCCATAAAACCCATACTAATCGTTATACAACAGTGTTTCTCTTTAACGCCCGTTAAAAAAGAGAGGCACTGAAAATAACTAGCTGTTGTAGATCGTGTTTCTTGTAATGTTTAAAAATCACCCACAGATGGCGTTACGGGCGAGATGGAACGCGCTATCGTTGTTTTCCCCCAGGTTGTATGTATATAATGCTCGCTTTTGAAGGAGTATACTTCTACTTCGTCTAATGAATGGTGGATGAATTTTTGGATCAGCGTGTGCTCTTGAAAATTCCAGCAAGTTGTACGCGCCGTGTAAAACGTGTGGCAGTGTTTTATACTTGGACTTGTCTCGTGATATCGGTCGGATACTAATGCCGTAGGCTGCCAGCGTGTCACTTTCACAAAAAATTATTTCAGTTTTAACGCTCGGGGCGTGTTTTTGTGATTTTTTTTTAAATACCACGACGGTGGCAAACAAGCATACGGCCCGCCTGATGGTAAGCAGTTACCGTAGCCTAAGGCATTATAATAAAATCGTATGAAACGTATACATATTGAGCTCAAAAACCTATAGTTGTATTTGCACGCACGCAGTATAGTGATGGCGGAGGACCAATGGGAATGATTATGATTACATTGATTACCTACTAATCCTTCTATGACAAATCCTATTTGCATCTGTTCCTGGCGGGAATAGGAAATATTCAGATTTAAAGGAACTATTTTAGGGTTCCGGAGCAAAAATGAAACCCTTATTACTTTCGTCATGTCCGTCTGCCCGTCCTTCAGTATGTCACAGCCATTTTACTCGTAAACTATACAACGTATCTGAATAAAATTTACACATAAAGTGTATTTTGTATGCCGCTAGGTACTTAGTTATTTAGTATAATTAAAAAAATAATAATTAGGGGGGGGGGGGCGCTCCATATATAAAACATTTTTTTACCAAATATCAACATGTGGCACATCAATCGATAGGTCTTTAAAATAGTAGTTTATGTAACTGTTACGTAATAAGGGTCCTTAAAACATGAGTGTGGTTTTATGAAACGAGTCGCAGGTGAGTTTCATAATTAGATCACACGAGTGTTTTAAGGCCTAATTACGTACAGTTGCATACACTGCTTTATCTACACTCATATTATTTATCCTAAATGCCGTATTCCGAAACCATAGAATGGTCGCCATTGCACCGCCATGGCCAACTCGATTGTGCCGGCGGTCGCGCGGGCGCGTGTCGGCGGCCGCGCGGGAGCGTGCAGGTGTACATTATGTTATCAAAACTCATAGCACATCAATAATTGAGCATGAAAAGTTAAAATTACGTTACTGCCACGGATAAAAAGCTTATCATAGTAAAATCGGTCGTGGTAATGCTAGCCATTGCCTACCGTTTTCGAACACGTTTTAGTGAACTTACAATATGAGTGTAGATAAATAACATTGAGGTTTATATGAACATTTTGTGATTAAGTAAATATTTTTTAAAATAATCGCTTCGAAATTCACTAAAATTGTGTCACCCCCCCTGTAACTTTTGAACCGTAAGTCCAAAAATATGATAAAAATTTGAAGAGATTCGCCTTATCACATACTTTCTGCGAAAATTATTTTTAACATTATTGGTTTAGCCATTTTCGAGTTATCTCCAAAAAACTTCTTCCATAGGCATCAGATATGACCTTTTGGTATTAATTTGGTTCTTATTCCATTGAAGGTACGGTGGACCGACACGTACTTGGCCGGTTTTTTAATTTTATACTACGACGGTGACACCAAAGCGTACGGCCCGTACCGCAGACTATCGACGCCTGCAACGCCAGAGGTGTCACATGCGCACTGCCCGACAATCTGTACACTCCTTTTCTGAAAAAAAAAAAACCTTTTTGGAAAAATCTCGGCAGGTTGCATAGCTTGTGTATCTAACTTTCATAAGTTAGGTAGTGTACCTATATTAGAACTTGTAACGGCGACTGTTTATTTTACTAAAGTAAGCGAGACGTCCAATTTCCAACTAACCCATTATCCCTTAACTTATAAGCCAAGGCCGTCAAAAGTGTGCGCCAACGAGCGAGGGTTTTATTTCAATCACAAAGCCCGGCCGCAAAGTAAAATTCCTGGGAGATTGCCGGCGGGCCGTAATAATTTAATATATCCTCTGATAGTTAACGGAACCCTCATCTGCTAGTGAAATATAGCTTCGGTTTAGGGTTTGTGCCATGATTTAGTTATGATATCCTTGATATGATGCCTTGTGCCACAGAGATTTATAAGGAGTCTATTATATGTAGTAATTTAATATAGTTATATAGATGTAATGTACAAGCCATGTTGTTAATGTATAAGTTTCAGATTATTTTGTTTATATTCACTTAGTAGGTAATAGTTGATAACATGTTGTATAATTTACTGTAAACCACCAATTGCTTTTTGGTATAATGATGCTACTGGTGGGAACCTTTAATTGGCTCTTTGTTACTTACCAATATAGCTACAGTATTATTATAAGCTGTTGGTTCCCCGAATAAATAAATAAATAAAATAAATAAATAAATATCCGAGTTCTCGTTGAGGTTACATTTACTTGTAACTATAGCCACTCATTTGCCCATAATTTGGACTTCTTAGATAAGATACCTACATATAACCAAGGTTAATTTTGTACATTGGCGGAATTTATTTTTTACAATATACATTTACTTATACAATAATTAATAAAAAGAGTGACAATCAGTATCAGCTATGTGCTGCAGACGTTGCCTCTTCCTCTAGTCAAATCGGGCCCTAGTATTTTCCTTTATTAATAAAATATTTCTTTTTCATCTTCCCTGTGTACTGCCAAGTATTTATCTGAACAAAAATAACAATTCCTAGTAAATGGAAGCCAGATATTGTTTTAGGAACAAGGTAAGCGGGTTAGCCAAGATTTCAATTAAATCGACTCGTGTGCCAATAAAACTAATAGAATTCCTTCTACAATTGGAACGAATTCTGTTACGGGATAAGTATTGATCGAGTTTTAGAGCCAAACTTGTTAAGTCATAGTACCTACGTTACAGCAGAGGCCGGGAATCCATTTTCACGCTGAGGCAGTAGTTTTATCAAATATGCTGTGAAATAAAATATGAAAGTTATAAAAAAAATAACTCAGTTTCTAAGGCATTTGTCTGCCCGTAAATTTCTTTTATTATCGTCACTTCAGGTACTATAACGAGAAAAAAAATCTGCTGTTCGTAAAACCTGCCGCGCCATCATTGACGCCAAGGTTACTTTGCATGCCTAGGCCTGAAATATTGTATGAAATCCCATTACAGTCCCCTGGTGTTGCTGCGCCCGATTCTTCTGAGCCTATTAGAAGGAACGTAACGACAATACTTAATTCCGTGTTTGAGAAAAGTGTTTAAAAAAAAAGAAAGATAATATATTTACTACACCTACTACTAGATATTTTTATTGATTCTGCCAATGTAACAGCGGGCCTACCACAACCGTCGAATTTTCCTTATCTCCATCTCTATCCCTCTTGCATATTCGAAAGACAGTGATGCTAATAGACGATCGGACGAACTAAGTGGTTCGCGGTTATAGGCCAGTTTATAAGTTTAGCCGGTTTATAAGTTCTGTCACTAATAGGGTTTTGACTGGCAAAAGAGGAACTGTTAGCGATTGTTTATTATATCAATTTATGGTTAGTAATATAATTTAATGCAAATAGTGTTTTATACAATTCCTTGTAACTTTTGAAAAATCGCAATAAAAAACACGCTCCCTGTTCTGGTTGATTTTAGTCCCTAATATTTTTTATTCAATTTTAAGAGGATTCAGTCTTGCATACTGCATTAGCTTGATGTTTTTACCTTCATCAACCGACTTCAAGATTTCGAAGGAGGAGGTTATCAATTCGTCGGAATCTTTGTTTTTGTTTGAAAGCGTATACTTCACAGTTGGTCCCATTGTAACCATGTTAGGATCTGATGATGGGATCCTGGAGAAATCGAGGGAACTCTTCAACTATTATAGGCACACCTATGGTGATTTGAGTATTTTTTACAGCAGATCGAGCATTTGGTGCTGAAAAGGTGGATGCTTAGTGAAGTCGGTTCTTTTTTGTTTAACATTATTTTAATACATAATTAACGTGGGTCTGACTGACAAGAAGGCGGGTATATACAATTTTGGAAGACTATCTTGATTTATGGCAACAAAATCTTCGCGTTTTGCACTGAAAAATACGTTAAGGTTCAGGAGGAGAATAGCTGAAGCATAGACTTGTAGGTCAACTAAATATAGGTTTCGAAATATGCCTTAATCTTCAACTTTCATAAAAATATAAATTTTTAACTCCTGGAATACTACAACAATGATTTTCACAAACTTTTGTGAAGTATAATTTTCATAAATCGACGGCGTGTTTGGGTCTGACAACAATCTTCAAGTTTACATCTTGACTGACTGACTGACTGACTGGCTGACTGACTGGGGTAAAATGGGGGTGCAAAGTTTGTATGGCGAATCAAGATTTGTTAGACTATTTTAATCGAAACTTCACAGGAGTATTCCTAACGATAAATGAGTAAACACGTATTTCAGGTTTTTGAAAATTCAACCCCCAAAAGGGGCAAATGTGGTCACAAAGTCTAAAAAACAACATGGGTATCGTATCCTTTTTGAGTACTTATAGTACGCGGGCGAAGCCGCGGGATAAAGGCTAGTGGACCTATAAAATATGCGATCTCGATTTTAAGTTAATCATAGTATTTTTGAATCTGTATGAAATGAGCTTTTTAATCCTGTCTACATTTTTTAAATACATAAAAGTTTTGTATTATATTTTATCATTCAAAAATCTTGTGACAGAACTTTATGAACTGTCTAAGTATATATACTGAGGGCTGTGTATCAGATGTAATACTATCCCGGCAAGCTGCCAATACATGCTGACGTGGCCCGAATGGGTTAAGCCACGTTAAGTGCCGTATAGTGAACACTGATCGTATTTCTGCTGCGCTAAGCATATCTGTTGAACAGTGAACTAAATTTTTTAATTGCTGTTATTTAACATAACATAAATCAAGAAAAGAAAAGAAAAGAGCGTATTCCCATCTCAAAGGCCGGCAACGCGCTTGTGACCCCTCTGATGTTGCGGGCGTCCATGGGCGGCGGTAATTGCTTACCATCAGGCGATTCGTCTGCTCGTTTGCCTCCTATTTCATTAATAAAAATACTCTTTATTGCACACCTCAAAATAAAGAAACACTGAATATTTTTATTATTTGCGAAAAGCGGCGGTACCATTAAGGGGCTGACAACAGCTAAATTCCCTCCCTATCTTATTCAGCGCGAGTGAAAGAGAAACACTGTGTTACGATTACTATGGGAGCTCATTGCAAATTTTACAAAATAATGATTTAAAAAAAAACGGCGCATTAATTGAGAAACATAAGGCAACGAAGTTTTTAGTATTAGTGTGGTGGAATTTTGTCCTTAGTTACAGACGTATAAGTCAAGAAACTAAAGACATACAACTGTTTAAAGCTAATTTTAAGATGTTACTTTGGAATTATTTTCTATCGAGCCGATTTCGTCCAATCGTGTATCGGACGCAACGAAGTTCTTCCAAATATAACGAATATTAACATACATTTTTTTTACTTTCTCAGAACAAGTAGTTATAGCACTTATAGCTGAAACACTGTTTGACTAAAGTCAATTTGAAGGTCATCGGGTGTTGTCAGCCTCTTTCGACACTCATGTTGCTCACCGCATTTCGCAAATCCATGATAATATTCCACCCGACAAACTATACCACGATGCAGGTACGCAGAGCCAAGTGACTACGAGGAACTGTCCATAAATGGTTTTTCTTTTACCTCAAAAACCGAGTGCAACTTGTTGAAATAGAATATCATAACCACTACACAAGATTCATTTCTCGCATACATACAGCCAAATAAAGTAGACGTTACCAATAGGGCAGGATACTGTTCCACGCGGCAGCGTGTCAGGTCAAGTTCAAAAGAAGAGACTGACGACGCAGCGGCCGTGTGTTGCACGAACCATTTGAAGCCACTTTTGACCCCTACGTAACTCAAAACCTATTAAACTTAAACATATGAAATTTGGTACATTTCTTAAGACTTAAGTAGAATCCCAAATTTCATGAATATAGCTCAATCGGTTATTGAGATACAAACATCTAAACATCAGGATTTTTCTCACTGACTCACTGACCTAACATCAAGAACCTAACCTACTTCCAGATGACCTAGCAAGTTGGCATTTGGCATCCAGCTTGGTAATTGTTTCGTCACGAACCTAAGATCAAGAAACAGTAAGTTTTTTTAACCATTTCCAAAAAAACAGTTCTTATTTACACACTAAGCGCCTATCGAATTTGTAACAGCAAAAATGAATTTAAGTCCATTGTTGTTGTCCAACATTGTTAGGCCAAGAAAATTAGATTTTTTCGAAGAATTAATTCCCAGCAGGCTCGATATCGTTTTAATACCTTCATGTGGTCCTAAATGCATGTAATCCGAGTTTGCCCAATCCCAAGAGGTGTGCATAACTTTTTAGCGAAATTTTTGCTCTTTGTCAGATTATTGCTTGTAGCTCGAAAACAGTACGTCTGACGGAAAATGTTACATATATCAATATTAAAGATAGTTAAATTCTGCATCGAATGAGCATATCAACTTCTAAATCCGTTCAGCGGTACAGCCGAAATCAAAAGTTATAAACCGGGAAAATGTCTCATTTAATTGAAAAACTCATATTTTGACTTCCATACCACACATCTTTGCAACAGATAACTCCTGGTGAAAAACCTATAAAGGAAAAGTTGTAGAGAATATAATTCCACGTTATATCGACATCTCAATGTTCAAGTACAGTCATTTTGAAAGACTAAATTTGGCATGAATTAAAAATCCGTTTTTCCTAAATCCTTCTGAGTTGCATATTTTCCATAAAATATGAGGTGTTAGGCCTACATTTAATGCATCGTTACAGTTAAAAACATTTCATTGCATGTTTCTAAAACGTACCTAATCTATTTATACACCGTGTTTTTTTTATTTCCAGTAATTTCAAGGTATATTCCTGAGCTTAACTTTGGTTTATTTCTCAAAGACGCCAGTGTCCTAATTAGCTCCAGTTCTGAGGCAATCGATATTTTATTAATGCCTTCTAATTGTGTAAACCTATCTTTAATTATTTTTTTACTCTGAGAACCCACTACAAAATGATGCACCTGTGTGTTAAGTCAAATAGGTTCAGTAGTTATTGATTGATTCCCCAATTTGTATATTAAACTCAACCAAACAATTGAACATTATGACATGTCAAAGAAATTTCGAACATTAACAATCCGAGATACAAAGGAAACATACTGTATTGGAAAGTTTATAATTGAAATAATAAAAAAATCAGCCAAGTGCGAGTCGGACTCGCGCACCGAGGGTTCCGTTCAAACATGTAGGTATAGGGGTAGTAACTTTAAAATTATTAAAAATATTTTTATTATATAATGCAACTAAAAATTTACGGTTTTCGCAATTTTTCCTTTATCTGTGCTATATGAAGTTTCTTCGTGCCAAGTTTCTGAGTTTACGGGAAGTACCCTTTAGGTTTTGAGTTTCTTGCGAGTACTCAGTTTCAAAATATGCGACTTAAAATATTGCTATTTCTTTTGATTGTGCTGACATAAAAGTTTGGTTTTGCTACATCTTAAAGGTCCTATAGCCCTGAGTATTTGACATGAATTTCAGTTTAATACCTCCACGCGTTTACGAGGAAAAAGGTATAATTTTACTAAAAATGTCTACTTTTTGTAATTTTTCCATTGTCTATGCTATATGACGTTGCTTCATGCCAAATTTCAAGTTTCTGAGTTCTAGGGAAGTACCCCGTAGGTTTTGCGAGTGCCGAAAAACTCTAAAATTTGCAGCATATACGACTGTATCTTTTGATTGCGTTGGCTTTTAAGTTTGATTTTTTCACAGCTCTAAGGGACAATAGACCTGAGTATTTGATATAGATTTCAGCTTAATACCTCTCCGCGTTCCTGAGAAAAATGGTCTTGACAGACAGACAGAGACGGACAACAAAGTGATCCTATAAGGGTTCCGTTTTTTCCTTTCGAGGTACGGAACCCTAAAAATGAAAAAATTCACCGCGACGAGCGAGATTTGAACTTGCAACCTTTCGGAACACCGGTCCGAATTTTTCCATTCTTCTGTCAATTATAAAATTGAAATCTCGATTGCAGACGTTTCGGCTTAGTACAAAATTAATATTGTATTGACTTAACAAACAGTTACATGACTTTATAGCGGGTTTTCAGATTAAAAGAAAAATTTACACAATCATAAAAACGAAAAAGAACTACCGATTACCTCAGAACTGGAGCAAATTAGGACACTAGCGTATTTAAGAAATATACTTAAGTCAAGCTCAGGAATGTACCCTTGGAATTACTGGAAATGAAAAAAAAACACGGTGTATAAATAGTTTTCTGATTAGGTACGTTTTAGAAACATGCAATGAAATGTTTTTAATTGTAACGATGCATTAAATGTAGGCCTAACACCTCATATTTTATGGAAAATATGCAACTCAGAAGGATTTAGAAAAAAACTGATTTTGAATTTATGCCAAATTTGGTCTTTCAAAATGACTGTACTTGAAAATTGAGATGTCGATATAACGTGAAATTGTATTCTCTACAACTTTTATTGTATAGATTTTTCACCAGGAGTCATCTGTTTCAAAGATATGTGGTATGGAAGTCAAAATATGAGTTTTTCAATTAAATGAGACATTTTCCCGGTTTATAACTTTTGATTTCGGCTGTACCGCTGAACGGATTTAGAAGTTAATATGCTTATTCGACGCAGAATTTAACCATCTTTAATATTGATATATTTAACATTTTCCGTCAGACGTACTGTTCGAGCTACAAGCAAAAACCTGACAAAGAGCAAAAATTTCGCTAAAAAGTTATGCACACCTCTTGGGATTGGGCAAACTCGGATTACATGCATTTAGGACCACATGAAGGTATTAAAACGATTTCCAGCCTGCTGGGAATTAATTCCTCAAAACACTTTTTATAGATCTTATTTGCTTGGCCTATGTATGGTACTGGTGTTTTGATTACAAACCTGGTGTATCTTTCATTGAAATCCGCGCAATAGTTTAGGCACCAGGGAAAAAACATGATTTCATATTTGGTGAACTTTTGCGGCCGTCATATTGTTTTTTTTTTAGATATATACATAAGTATGGAATCATTGTTCAGATCAAGTGGAATTAAGGGATATGTCACTTGTAGAAATCCGCTTAGCATCCTAGGCTACAGGGTGTATTCAGTTATCAATTTTGAAACCATTACCCTACTTACTGTTTTTGTCGCAGTCGGTTAAAATGTTGATATTTGTGGCTTACATACAAAACTATACATAAATGTTTACTTAGTATTCTCACAAGTTTCATATCATGAGAATATCCACTGGAAAGGCATTGACGATACACTTTACTTCCTCGAGTGCTATCTCTTAGGAGATGCATTTTTCCGCAAAAGTGTACACATGTTTCTATGTAGAATTTAATGAGCTTTAATATTGTCCCAAATCATTTTTTCATAGACTGCCTAGAATCGGAGGGAAAAACGAATTACTTCAAGGTGAAGGACATTTTCCAAGGTGTTGGCGGTTCCTCGAGGTCCTGGAACGTCAAATGGTCTGGACATGAAAACAGGACCTATAATCAACATACACATCAAATTTCAAAACTGTCCGAGGGTTTTCGACTTTTTCGTATTTTGATTGTATTATTTATGCCTGTAGAAAAAAAACACCGGCCAGCACCAGCTCTGGATATCGTAACCAATACAGCACTGGCCTTAGAGAAATCAACTAACCGGAGTCGCCATTGACAGGCGTACCCCTCTGTTGAAAACATATGACCAGTGGTCATACACATGTATGGACTGACGTTTATCTGACGTAGCTATTTGTACGTTACGTACGAAGAGCCACACATTTGACGTTCCCCTACCCCGCAAAAATCGGCAGACTTTTTTTGTATAGAAAAGGACAGACATGGCTACTCCATCCGGGCTGAATTCTCTAAGGCACTGGCCTATTCAACAGTTCGTTTCTAATTAATGGCGCTCGAGTGCCTTTTGGAACAAGCTTCTACGAAGTTTGAGCTACAATCTATGTGGTGTATTCCAATCTGCCCTCGCCTCCATAGCGCGCAGTATGGTAATGGCGGGATCAGATTGGAATGATTTCTATGAAAGAACGTGTTACTATCATGCTATCTGACTATCTAGGCGGGCATACAGATGATACACCGTTTATGTGTTGTAATTAACAAAACTAAATCTATCTCACTTAAACTAGTGTAATACTTTCTCTTTCACTCATATGCACGTAACTGAACAAAAACAACAGCCCATTAATTATAATCTTAAGGACCTATTACTTCACAAGCTTTGTAAGTTAGTACCATTGTAGCCTTGGAACGCACCTTACTCATATACACGGTGAATCTGAGTAACCCAAAAGATTTTAACCATAAATTCCTGAGGTCATAAGGAGTAATAAATGTTATATGAATTTAGGTCAATTTCGTCAAAAAAAATTATTTTTTCTTTTTTTTAGATTTTTTAAATGCTTTTGAACTTAAAAACATAAATGTTATTGTTAAAACTGTCGATTAAAATAAATTAGTACATTTTATTTTCGTAAAAAATAGTTTACGTAAAGTAATCCTTGGCACTTTGATATCTGTCAATAAGAATGTCTAGACTAGACCCCATAAAGGGTGAAATCGCCATCAAAAAAGCGTTTTGCACTGAGTCACAATAAAAAATGTTTTTTTATTTAGTTGGTAGTAACTCTGAAACTAGGCCAATTCCAGAAAAGTTTATACGACATTTTAGTCTCCAATTATGATCAGGAATTTATGGTTAAAATCTGTCGGGTTACTCAGATTCACCGTGTATATTGCGTTAATATATTTTAATACTTATAAATCGCCGTGTCTTTTTTAATTAATAATAGCCCAAATCTAATATTATGTGCTTCGGTATTCGAAAAAGCTTCCTGGAAGTGACAAATGGTTTTGCTATTTAACTACATTTTAAAAACATTTTTGTTTATTTTGTTTTGTTGGAAGTTGGAAGAAGTTTTTAAGCTTGCTAATGTGACTATTTCGCTATTTAGAGAGACTTGTGAGATGTATTACTATCACGGCAGGCTGTCAATATTATATACCAAGTATACCAACGCCAACTGACGCGGTATTTCACCTAGATTATGCAACTCTCTAATATAAGTAGACCTATTTTAAAACAACTATTCGATGTCAATTTAATCAGAAAACCCCACAAAGCGACCTGTTTCTATTGTTCTTGAGTATCATTCTCAAGAGGATGACAACAGTTAAATTCCATCCCTATCTTTTGCACCGCGAGTGAAAGAGAAACACTGTGTTACGATTAGTATGGGAGCTCATTGCAAAATTTGCAAAATGATGAATTATAAAAAAACTACGCATTATTTGAGAAATATAAAATAATGAAGTTTATAGTATTAGTATGGTCGAATATGACAGACGTATAAGTCAAGAAACTAAAGACATACAACTGTTTACAGCTAATTTTATCATGTAACTTTGGATTATTTTCCATGGAGCCGATTTCGTCCAATCGTGTATCGGACGCAACGAAGTTCTTCCAAATACAATGAATATTAACATATACTTTTTTTTACTTTCCCAAAACAAGTAGTTATAGCTAAAAACTGTTTAAGTAAAGCCAATTTGAAGGTCATCGGGTGTTTTCACCCTCTTAAGGTAAAGGTTCTCTACAACTTCCAATTAGGCTCTTATTAGTTAGGTCATGTACGTTCGATTACCAAAACTAATTACACGAGCATACAATCAACAATAAACCTTGTTACTTTATATTTATGGTTTATGTTCGTGTGTATTGAGTTAGTATCGAACATTTTGTTTCGCGTCGCGATACATTTTGTACCTGATTGTGTGATTGATGGATCTTCATTATTTTTCCGTGAGCCGGTGATATTCTTTCACGAGTTCACTGTTATTGAAATTCGGTCTTAACTCGTTGGTGTTAGAGTGTGATTTAGAATGGTAAGATGGTGAATATTGGCTTTATTGTTTCCGCGTTGATAATGAATTGTTGGAATTGTTATTACAGCAATATTCAGGGGATATTTTCGTTTATTTGTCAAAGAAAAATCAAAATTATTTGTTACAGTATCGACGAAGGTATGGTTCATGCGTATTAAAACTTTGATTTGAAGTTTAAGATGTACAGATGTACAGTCACCGGCAATAGTATCTTCCTACACGAAGGCCGCAAAAATATGTGACACGCTCTTATTTGTAGGGTTATGTGTGATTTTTGAGTTTCATCTTACGCTACAAGTACAGTACGCAGCAGAGTAGCTAAGCGAGTGAGGTGTTTAAAATGAGCTTGATACGACTTTATTGTAAAGAGACACACACAAATACAAGCCCGGTCGTGTGTAGAATACTGCTCACATCTGTGGGATGGTTCAGCAAAATACCAGCCTGAGGCGCTCGAGTCAGTCGAGAGGAGGGCCAAGAGAATCATCAATGATGACAAGCTGACGAATGCTCGACTTCAAAGTCTGGAGCATCGTCGCAAGGTTGCCAGCCTTTCCATCTTTTATAGGATACATTTCGGAGAGTGTGCCGAGGAGTTCCTCAACAGTGCAGTTGCACAACCTTATTCCTCCGTCTCCATTTTACCATCGGACTACCAGACAATCGGCACTCCGGCATCGCTTCATGGTAAGTATTCCACATATACGCACGAAGCGTTTTGCTTCAACATTCTTTATGCGAACTGCCAAGGAGTGGAACGGCCTGCCTGATTCTGTATTTCCACTTGAGTACAATTTGGGTCTCTTCAAAGCGAGAGTAAATAGGTATCTCATAGGTAAGCGTGCTCCACCGTAGACCGCATCATCACTTACCATCAGGTGAGATCGCGGTCAAACGTCTGCCTATTCTCCATAAAAAAAATAAGAGCGCGTGTAGGTCATTTTGAACACCTCACAAGCTTAGCTACTTCTGCTGCTGACCGTATATGCCGGTATTTACGTGCCGTAATTATGGACCCGGTAGAGAAGTGCGTTCGGCTCTCGGACTACTCGTAGCAGCAATTGAAATTTATTCGCACCTATTTGGTTCTAATCCATATAAACATCAATGTCAATTTCATATAGCAAACATGTCTTGGTTATTAAAAAGAAATCTTTGCAAACGTCACGTTCAGAAACTTTGTTAATGCGTAATAAAGCAATTTAACTTGTACGCCACAGGAGCTATTAAAGTTTAAAATGCAAACGTTTCAACCTAGGCATTCAGACAGAATGACAGCCTAGAGCTCTGGAGAAGCCACGCCATTATTAAATCAACAAAATGCCCGTGTACTTGACGCGTCGGGCCGAGGTCACAGATTACATAATAAATATTATAGCAAATGTAAAAGGTCCTGATGTCATGCAATGATTAGTTAGTATTCGGTATAACTAGAGATCGGACGTTTGTGGACATTGTAATATATTTGTCAAACTTTATGAAATGCCGAAAATTCATTCGATGACGTCCATCCGTCCGATATGTGCTTACCTAACATTAAGTGCTTACCTAAATTAATGTGCTAAGACTGAAAGACGTCTTGCTCTAAAATGTTATCCAGATGTATAATTTTTCCAGATTGCGACATTTGCGACACACGTTTCTGAATCACACAGAAGTGTTTTTAGTAAAAGTAGGAATTTAGGTCAATTTAACTTTCCCCATTTTCAGTTTTGACTTAGTAGGCCGGCAATCAATTGGTAGCAACATTTCAGTGTCTTATATCCTAAATAAAACCAACCGCCGTAACTAGCACCGCAATAATCAAGAACAATAATATAATAAAGAAAATTTAAATTTTTCATAAGAGTGATGCATCTGCCCTAGAAACTATTTTGTAATCTGTACTGACGGGCCCCGGTACTTAAACACAGCGGTATTCGTCTGCTTATGAAAAGATTCCCGCTTTTTGAATAATGTATGACACTGCCAACCCTAGGGTTAGGGTAGGTGATAACTTGATAAGATAAATAGTATACTTTTAGGGTAATTGAAATACATTTAAGAACCAGATGGAAACACAATCATAGTTCTAAACAGAGATATCTGAAAAACGCGCGGCCGGCGCGCAGTACTCGAAAGCCTCACCGATGCCAACCGCTGTGGTGCTTATGGGAGGTAGTGTTCCTAGTGATGGGCACGTTTCCGAAAGTTTCTGCTCTTTATATGGTAATATTTCCCATACAAAACGAGGAAACTTTCGGAAACTTGTCCATCACTAGGTGTTCCTAGCCTTTTAATACCTACTGAAACATAATATGTAGGTAGGTCACCGATATGTATAAAGAACGGGATAAACAATCAGTTCAAAAAAATTACCCCACAAAAGACTCGTACAGCAGTTTCTCTGACAGTCTAACTATATAGAGGTAATCTACGGTTTTTAACCTCAATTTAATAACATATTTCAAACACCTGAATTTGACTCCTTGGCGGCTATCCACAATTTTGCCCTACCACGGATATGGGCCGCAACGTAACAGTCGAAAACTCATTCAATCGTTTAATTGTCCTTACAATAAATTCCAAATTAAATCTGCTTTTCCATTGTATATACGCGTCCTATGTCTGTTATGGAAGGACTATCGATAAATACTAGCCGTTTCAACGCGGGCAGTGACAATGCGGGTCGAATATCAATGAGTTCATAATAAAAAGTTCCGTACACAGCAACTCTCCCAGTTGACCATAGGTAGTCCTTATGTCTTTCACAATAAGGTTCAAGTTGTCAGTAAAAGATGGTATACAAGCCGTCGATTCATTTTTATTAGGCAAAGGGCGAAGATCGACCCTAAAGTGCTTTGAAACTCGGAAATGTCACGAGCAAAAATAAGGGATTTTTTTTTAAAATACCACGACGGTGGCAAACATGCATACGGCCCGCCTGATGGTAAGCAGCTACCGTAACCTATGGACGCCTGTAACCCCAAAGGAGTCACATGCGCGTTGCCGACCCTTTACAAAAAGGAGGATTAACTGTGTTGATGGCTAAAGGAACCAGAAGGAGATATAGCAGGATGGAGTTTTAGGGAGATATTAAAATTTCTAGTATTTTCCATATATCGTACTTTGAAAGCGAGTCATTGTACTCATTGTTCATCTACAAGGTGAAACAAAAAAGGGCATTATTGGTATCGTATTCAAATAGTGAAAAACTAAAAGAATAAAATTATTTCACGCAAAAAAAATGGTTTTGTACGGAGGTTCGACCGGCTGGGATGACGTGTCCTAAAAATTTTTTTTTCGCGGAAAATTAATTTTTCTTCAACTTTTTCTGAGTTGCAATACAATACCAATTATTCCCTTAAGCGGATCACCAGTATTTTGTTACGCCATGTATACCTATAGCCTGCGGAAAGTAATTCATTTCCACCCTGAGAAGTTTGGGGTTCTTAATAATCTTTAAGAAAAAAACCGACTTGAACGGGGGAAGCCGGTGAAGGATTATTGTTGATGGTGCACTCTGACTCCATACAATGAAATAACTTTCTTAACAAACACAGCGAAAACATGTACTAAAATAAGTAATATTTCAAGTTTGGAGTAGACAAATTGAATCAACCTGTACGCGTAACACGGCACTCGAGATACACGTGAACAAGTCCGATCCATGGTATTGAGTGTCTTACCTGATTAAAAGCATTCATTGAAAATAGATGTCATATACTTCAGAAAAAGTGACCAAACCCTCCGGTGTCCGAGGCCAGATTTGAACTGGCGTCGTCAGCTTTCGCGGCTGACGTCCTGACCACTAGACCACCCGGTCACCAGTCGGCCACTTCAAATCTGGCCTCGGACACCGGAGGGTTTGGTCACTTTTTCTGAAGTATATGACATCTATTTTCAATTTATATATAGTAGTGTAACTACTTAAAAAAAATTGCAAATCAAAAAATATCGAACAAAATAATTTGATTTGCTTCAAGATTTAAAAGCATTCATGTTAAGGAAAATCAAGCTACTTAAGACGTTCCGGCCATGCACACCGTTTAACGATAAGCAAATGCATGGACGGGACGGCTTAGTAGTGAGACTAGTGAGTACCTACATACCACATATACCCTACGTACCCGAGTGAAACCATTTAATATTACCTCCCGTCAAAATTATAAGTTTATATAATTTCACTCAAATAAATATTTTATTGTGGTTCCTAGTTTATAATGATTTTTATTTTTTATAGTGTCAACTTGTACTGTATGATTTACGTCCGCGGATGAGGTGTCGGTACAAACCTAATAGGGTTTCACGGCGCTTATCATGTAAATTAGTATATGAACTTTTATATATAAAAAAAAAAGAGGACAAATCGCCAAACGTGAACTATGCGTCGTTGAAGAGTTCTGTTCTGATCATCATCAGCAGTTCCACTTCATCAAATGTCACTCTTTTGAATGAAAATGCTTGATATGTTGATAAAAAATACAAAAATCACTTCATGTATGCCTTTAAGATTTGAGGAGTTCCTTCGATTCCTCATGGATTCCATCATTAGAACTTGAGATTGATGAAAATTCATCCTGAGAATCTAACTTGCTTAACCAACACAGCGAAGAGGACAAATCGCCAAACGTGAACTATGCATCGTTGAAGAGTTCCGTTCTGATCATCATCAGCAGTTGTACTTCATCAAATGTCACTCTTTTGAATGAAAATGCTTGATTTGTTGATCAAAATACAGAAATCACTATGTGTATGCCTTTAAGATTTGAAGAGATCCCTCGATTCCTCATGTATCCCATCATCAGAACTGCGTTTTGACAATAACGGGACCAGCCTGTAAATTTTATACGGCCGTATACTTTATCCAGCACATACATACAATATAGGACTCATATAGTATAATCATTTTGTTAAATAGTGTTATTAATTATGTGTAACGATTTTTTAAAGTCCTACCGGGCACCAATGTACGCTATCCAACTGATTGAAAACTGTCATAACTGACATGACGCATCGGTAAGTTAATTGTCATGGATGCAATACATTACGGGCTGAAGTATTATGTATGAAAAAAAAAATCCTTATTTTCATAAAGAAATAAATGTAAATAGGTTCCCTAGGTCCAATACTAATCGCCAGTACAATATACGCCCGTATAAAATTTACACACTGTATATACTTGCAATCAAAAAAAGATTTTTTTAAATCGGTTGAGACATGACGGAGTTATGGAGTAACAGACATAAAAAAAAAACAGACACGCTGAATTGAGAACCACTTTTGAAATCTTGAAGTCGCTTAATAAAGGACTGTACAGGTTTTCAAAGGGTTGGCAACGCGCATGTAACACCCGAGTAGTAGGCGTCCATGGCTACAGCGACCGCTACATAGAGCTTTTCACCTTATGTACAACTTATGTACGAAATATCATTTGATATTCACCAGTCGCTGCGGTGAAGAAAAGCATCGTGAGGAAACCGGATCTAATCCCAACAAGGCCTATTGTTTCCCCTCTGGGTTGGCAGGTCAGATGGCAGTTGCTTTCGTAAAAACTAGTTCCTACGCCAATTCCTGGGATTAGGACGGCGACGTGTATCACAACTACTTAGCCATGTAACCACCCACACCCTACTAAATCTACAATAACTAAATACATGTCCAACTTAAGTTCTGAACACCCCTATAAAGCCACAGAACTAAAGTGGCTTTTCAGAATATAAAAGACATTTAGACCGTCGTCATTACAAATTTAGAGTGAGGTGTGTTGGGGTAATTCCGGTAGGATTTGGGTGCGTTGAGTTAAGAGTGTTCGTGATAGGACTTGATTATGTTATGAATACAAATACAAATAATTTATTGTACGAAAGAGAGTATTGAAAATGATATTCTGTTACATATACTGCGTCCCTTTCAGCCAGCGTTTGGCGTACAATATTTTTTTTATATAGCACTAGCCCTTTCCCGCGCCTTCGCCCGCGTAGTACAAGTACTCAAAATGGCCACACTTGCCCCTTTTAGGGGTTGAATTTTCAAAAAACCTGAAACACGTGTTTACTCATTTATTGTTAGGAATACTCCTGTGAAGTTTCGAATAAAATAGTCTAACAAATCTTGATTCGCCATACAAACTTTGGACCCCATTTTACTCCCATAGGGGGTGAATTTAGAAAAATCCTTTCTTAGTGCACCCCTAGACCTTATAAGGAACCTACGTGCCAAATTTGGAATCTCTAGAACCAGCGGTTTGGGCTGTGCGTTGATATGTCAGTCAGTCAGTCAGTCAGTCAGTCAATCAGTCAGTCAGTCAGTCAGTCAGTTCCTTTTTTTATATATTTAGATGTCATATTAGGTACAATTGGTACAAACACGTTTGACGCGCTGTTCAGTAGCTCGTGTAATATTTATATGTCTAGTTACTTTTATAACCTTATTTCGTGGCAACTTTCGTTAGGTAATTGTACTAACAACTGATATAACGGAGAAATTCTAAAACACTGAGGAAATTTACCGAAAAACGGTAGAAATGATTCTTATGTAATAAGACTTAAGGTACTCCTATACGTGGGGTAATTGCGGTTTACCGAAAACTACCATTAGCAGTTGAATCGGTTCGATCACAGCTACTGCTATGCTAGTGAATAGTGCGAATGGCAACGGGAGAGGTTAAGCGGGGTAATACACAGGGGTAACTCAAAACACTTATTCAACTAAAATTAGATGAGTTTAATGCGAATTAAATTAATTTACCTTGAGTTTCGACTTTAATGTTAATGCTAGTTTAAAATGTGTACAAAACGGGAAAGTTTTAAGTGGAGCATTTGTTTGGAATTTCTATACTGTTTTTCTTTCCCGGGCCAAAATAAACTATGTTTCTCATACCATATGAGCTAATTGTGTCCGTTCACTATTACGATTTGGTAGGTATTTACGATATAGGCCCAACACCCCTAAAGTAAAAAAAACTGGAAATAACGCCCGTTTCGCTGTCAAAATAGGCAACGGGGACATGCAAAAATCATGAATACATATAACTAGGACATGTTTATAAGGGTCATTTTGCTTTGATAGCCGCTCCCTCATCGGGTATCCATCTTGTTTTACTGGCTGCGAACTTATGAGATGTTGCGTAATCTTTTTGGAGCGAAAGTGTTTTGTAGCAGTTTATGGAGGAAACGTTGTGGAAACGTGTTTGTTTGGGGAAGAAAAGTTTCTGTAGATTAGGGTTTTTTGTAAGATCAAATTGTTTTATTTAGTTTAAGTACCTACTTCATTGTTTTGAGTCCGACTTTTGGTCAGCACACTAGGTAATTTTTATTGTTTATGGACATTTTCTATATCACTTTTCGATCGATATCGAGCATTGAGGTTTCCGTACTTAACGTTACAGAATTAAATGATTTTTTTTCCCGAATCTTTTCTCTTTGTATCGTTTTCATTCAGGTATTTTGTTTGTCAGTTCTTAATAAGCTAACGTGGTTTCTTTTGCTGCAATATCATCTAATGATATATTTACTACTAGCTTTTGCCCGCGGCTTCGCTCTCGTTAAATTCGGGTTAACACGGTTCCCCTTTCCTGATTGCCCTCCGGAATGCTCCATACAAATTTCCACCCCCCATTTTAGGGAAGTGGGGGGTTAGAAAGAGACAAAAAGTAGCCTATGTCACTCTCCATCCCTTCAACTATCTCCACTTAAAAAATCACGTCAATTCGTCGCCCCGTTTTGCCGTGAAAGACGGACAAACAAACAAACAAACAAACACAAACATACACTTTCCCATTTATAATATTAGTATGGATTGTGTTTAACACAGTTATTGTTTTGCTTGCAGAACAAAACAGCATATTAGCCGGCACGGTAGCTCCGACGAAATTCTTGCCAGCGTAAAAAAAGGCAGCTACTGGAGGAACAACACCAAACCTGACGTCATCCCCTCCACCTCCGTCCAGGATCTCTCCTCCATAGGTAATATATGAGACTAGCCTCTTCCTCTGTGAAGAAATCGTTAAATGAACTGCTCCCACGTTTGCTCCCTTAGCACAAACAAATAGTACTGAGATGAATTATAAACTGTCTATGGTATAATTCAAATCCGTTCAGGCGTTTTTGCGTGAATCAGCAACAAACATTCGATCATCAAAACAAAAAATAATGAAAATAATATCAATACATACCTACACGCTTTATATGAAAGCCTTACGGTATTTTCTTTGTTTAATACCTATATGACGTGTGTTAAGTGTTTTTCTCTCCGCAGATATATTTTTTTAATATCAAAAATAATTCTTTACATGAAAATTATACCACACAAACACAACCCCAGCCTACCTAACCAGAGTATTAACATATTGAATGGGACCCCGTTTTAGTTTTAGAGGTCAAAAAATTGCTGACCTCCACATCTAAAAATAGTCATCGTGGGGCACTCTATACATGGTCAAAAATTCACAACTTTTACTCCATGCGCATAATTTTTTCGGTTTCATCCTCTGCTAGAAAGTCAGCATTAAACAGTCCCCTGTACTACAGGCCTTGGTAGAATTATTTTTGTTTTTTTATGTTATTTAAAGTAATACCTAGCAAATGGAGTGCATGATGTGGATCTATGTCATAAGTGTTTTTTTTAATGTGGTGCTCTATGTGGAAGGTTTTTGCAGTAATTGTATGTTCTCTTCCTCAGATACTCTTCCAAAATCCCGGCGAAGATCCCGTCGAAACCGTCCAGCTACTGCCTACGGCTTTCCAGAAATATCCATCACCAACCAATCAGACACTAAAACTATGAGACGTAAATACCATACTTTAAAGAACCTGGTATATACTGGTGGGTTACTATGATAATTTTTATAATTGTTAGATTTTTATGCAATATTAAGCAGAAGTGCCTTAATATACATTGCAAAATTCATTAAATAGTTTATTGTTACTTATGCTCGCGCAAAAGATTAGAAATTCCAACTGGTTTTTCAATGTGGCCTTAATGTTTCTTCTGTGATTTCCTGTGAACGATTCCTAGATTTCGTTTGTATTTGTTTCAACATAAGTCATGTTCCGGTCAGTCAGCGCCACAGCTTGCCATAGCTATGCACAGAATCCTATTTATCGTCGTTTGTTTATTTCTTATGTAGGTTCCTACGTGTAATGTTGTAACGTAAATAAGTGTATTTCGTAGGTATTCCTTTTCCTATATTCTTTCATTTTCCTATGCAGAACCAGTGGAGAGTATTAAGGAGTTGAGGAGGCGACCAAGGTCTGCTGGGTCTACTGTAAGGAATAAGGAGACGCTAAGTAGACCCAGTCTTCTAGAGACGCTGGATTTTATTAATAGCGTGAAGGACGCACTTTGTGGTGAGTTGATTGATGAATTAAAAATACCTTATATTTTCATAATGATGATGATGATTGAATATTTTTACGAGTGAAATGAAAATATATTTTTTAATATATCTGACAAACCTGACTGATAATGAGGAGATATTAAATGTTTTTTGGGTGTATTAAAGTACAGTCTTTATCACATAAGTATTAATATTAAGAACAGACCAAGCAGTCAATTTTGCTAGATTTCTAGACAAATGGTGTAGGTACGTGTTTCCATTATTAACGACCAATCGTAATAGATCAAGAGTAGGCCGAAGGCAACCCTACCTCATCGAGTAGCAGAATTCGGCTTATGTAGGGCAATGTACGGTGAAAAGTTATGCATTTTAGTACTAGGTAGCTTGAGCTAAACCTGTAGCATTTTGTAGGTACAGACAGCAAAAACATTATAAAATCTATATCGGTTAGTAGCAAATTGAACCTTATGCTATTCGAAAGTACTAATCAACCTGGTAATACCAAAAAATGGTAGCCGACCTTAAACCTGGATATTTTCTTATTCAGCCAACTTTTATGCTTCAAAGTGAAAATTGACTAATGAAAGTACGACGTGCAAATGAGTTCACGGGATGGTTTAAATGCAGTGTTACCCGATACATAAGATACCGTTTATCAACAAGTGTCATTTTTGACACTTGTTGACATAAGAGGTTGCATTGCCCAAAGTTGGCAACTTCATGATTCTACCTTATTAAAAATAATTGAAATAATTTACCCAGTAGAAGATAAAGCTTGTGCCATTCGAAAGAACTCATCAACTATTAAAGAAAAAAAAACCTAAAATTTCCGGTTTGCGTGTGGCTACCACCATTTATTGGGACTTCTAGATGAGCACTGGAATGGGTCACGTGCCTACTTGCTAGTCGTTGAAGTATTCGTTGTCAAAAAATAGGGCAATTTTTTGCTGAGCACAAAACGCTCTAAAATACATACCTATCATTTTACCGTGCATTGCCCTACATAACATAAGCCGAATTCTGATACCTAATCGATGAGGTTGGGTTGCCTACGGCCTACTCTTGATCTATATAAACGGTTTTGTAATGTGCATCGTAAGACTCCGGGCACACCGGAGTTCTGCGTATTCAAATTTTTTTTGACGACCATAATATCTTTTATCTTTTTTTTCTTTGAACTTGTATCTTTTAACAGTGGAAGAATCAGGAACCTCAGATGCCGAAGACATGGGCTGGTCCTTAAGCGACGAGTGGCTCGTGGGGCAGACGGCGCCACTCGCTCTGACGGCGACACGGTGCGGTTGTCATGCTTTACATGCTGCGCTAGCTGACTTGGTGCCGGCGCTGCTGCTTCGGCGGCACTTTACTGTGAGTAGACTATGCCTTCTGATGTCCAAGACATCGGCTGTTTCTTAAGCGACGAGTGGCTCGTGGGGCAGACGGCGCCGCTCGCTCTGACGGCGACACGGTGCGGTTGTCATGCTTTACATGCTGCGCTAGCTGACTCGGTGCCGGCGCTTCTGCTTCGGGGGCACTTTACTGTGAGTAGACTATGCCTTCTGATGTCCAAGACATCGGCTGTTTCTTAAGCGACGAGTGGCTCGTGGGGCAGACGGCGCCGCTCGCTCTGACGGCGACACGGTGCGGTTGTCATGCTTTACATGCTGCGCTAGCTGACTCGGTGCCGGCGCTTCTGCTTCGGGGGCACTTTACTGTGAGTAGACTATGCCTTCTGATGTCCAAGATATCGGCTGTTTCTTAAGCGACGCGTGGCTCGTGGGGCAGACGGCGCCGCTCGCTCTGACGGCGACACGATGTCATCGTCATTCAAAATCACAACATTTGAAAAATGACTTGACGACGTGCTAATCTTGATAATCATGTCATGACAATATTTATCGATGGTAATTATCACTTATATTATTAACATCAAAATATGTATAATAAAAATAAACAAATAAAATAATAAAAATATTTATTAAAAATAATTTGATTGGTTCGATAGTTCAAAAAAGTTATAAATTATTTTTTCTGAGGTATAAATTATTTTATCTACACTCACATTGTAAGTTCTCTAAAACGTGTTCGAAAACGGTAGGCAATGGCTAGCATTACCATAACCGATTTTACTATGATAAGCTTTTTATCTGTGGCAGTAACGTAATTTTAACTTTACATGCTCAACTATTGATGTGTTATGAGTCTTGATAACATAATGTACAGCTGCACGCTCCCGAGTTGGCCATGGCACAATCGAGTTGGCCATGGCGGTGCAATGGCGGCCATTCTATGGTTTCGGAATAAAGCATTTAGGATAAATAATATGAGTGTAGATAAAGCAGTGTATGCAACTGTACGTAATTAGGCCTTAAAACATGAGTGTGGTTTTATGAAACGAGCCGCAGGTTTATCTACACTCATATTATTTATTCTAAATTCCGTATTCGGAAACCATAGAATGGCCGCCATTGCACCGCCATGGCCAACTCGATTGTGTCGGCGGTCGCGCGGGCGCGTGACGGCGGCCGCGCGGGAGCGTGCAGGTGTACATTATGTTATCAAAACTCATAACACATCAATATTTGAGCTTGTAAAGTTAAAATTACGTTACTGCCACAGATAAAAAGCTTATCATAGTAAAATCGGTTGTGGTAATGCTAGCCATTGCCTACCGTTTTCGAACACGTTTTAGAGAAAAAAGAGACCCCGTCCCTGTAATCATCTTACACGAAACTGTGATATCGCTAAGTTACTCTGAAATATATGGCGACCGGTAAAGGCGCGCGGGAGATGACAGCATGGGGCGCGGGAATAATTTTCAAATTTAAATCTCTAAACGTTGTTAAGTTAAAACATACTTAACAGTACTAAATATATAGATAAAGCAGTGTATGCAACTGTACGTAATTAGGCCTTAAAACACTCGTGTGATCTTAGGCCTTAAAACACTCGTGTGATATTAAAACCACACTCATGTTTTAAGGACCCTTATTACGTAACAGTTACATAAACTACTATATTGCATACAAAGCAAGTTCGCAAAAACATCAAAATTAAAATCTTAAATTAGAAATAAATAAGATGTAATTTTAATTTTAATATTTTCTAACTTATGCGGTCTACTTTATTGAAAATTCTTATACATATCCAAAATTACACTTAAAACTTTAATAAAACATAACTAACAAAAAAGGTCCCTCAGTCTGTCCCATGCGAAAGGGTGCCCATAATGCTGGCGGCATTACCTAAGCATGGCTTGCATTATTAATTAAATACACACTAGATAAATACAACATATTTTTTTTATACCACGACGGTGGCAAACAAGCATACGTCCCGCCTGATGGTAAGCAGTTATAACATTGCCTATGGACGCCTGAAACTCCAGAGGTGTCACATGCGCGATGCGCGTTACCGACCCTTTACAAAAAGCAGGATTCGCTTTGTTGACGGTCAAAGGAACAAGAGGGTCCCACATCGTCAACACACTGGGTACAGAGATATTTGTGAACCATACAATTAATTACCTACTTATATGTTTTATTTGTTCCTGGCAAGGTGCTACAAGAGCTATGTTCATGGCTGGGCGACTCAAGCGAGGGAGCTCTCTTTGCACTACACCGGCTGGCGAGAGCGGCTCGCTCGAGAAGCAGCGAGAGGATTGCCAAGTAAGCATTGATGTAAACTTATGCAAGAACGAATCTGTCGACTCCCGGCGCCATGACACTTGCGAACTTTTTGAATCGGCCTCATCGATACGGTCTAAGAGGTGGCCACGTCAGATATGACACAATAATGAGAGCCATGAAATCCATTTAGTAAGATTGCAATACTATCCTTATTGCGAGGACCAGGCATCTGGCAGTTTTTAATGATTTTAATTTAATTTAAGTGACAGACTAGCAAAGGTTTTGAATTGGAAAAAAGTAATAGCAAAATAGGTAAAAACGGCCGAAGTTATCTTATTTGTAGAGGACGGGACCTATGTTTTAACATTAGAACAAAAAACATTGCGTAATATTTCGGAAACGGAAACAGTAGGCGACAAACTATGAATTACATTATACGTCGTTTTGGACTACTTTCCTTATATTTTTTTATAATACTGCATCAAAACCAGAACTCTAGATTTGTATTCTTAAAGTGGTTTGCATTCTTTGACCTCCATCACTTTACAGCTGCCAGATGTTCAGATCTAGAAATAAGCATAGTATAGCAAACTAACGAGAGGGGTTTTATCGCTCTCATTATTGTGTCATATCTGACGTGGCTAGCTCTGCGTCTACTAGTGTTTATATGGATTTTACCCTTTAAAGGGATGACAACAGCCAAATTCCCTCCCTATCTTTTTCAGCGCGAGTGAAAGAGAAACACTGTGTTACGATTAGTATTGGGAGCCCATTGCAAATTTTGCAAAATGATGAATTAAAAAAAAAACTACGCATTAATTAGAAAATATAAATAATGAAGTTTTTAGTATTATTGTGGTGGATTTTTCCCTTAATTACAGACGTATAAGTCAAGAAACTAAAGACATATAACTGTTTAAAGGTCATTTTAAGATGTAACTTTGGAATTATTTTTGATTGAGCCGATTTCGTCCAATCGTGTATCGGAATTAACAAAGTTCTTCTACATATAATGAATATTAACATATAATTATTTTTTTGCCCCCTTAAATAAAATCAGCCTCTTAAATATTTTTTTTATAGGCAATACTCAACAAATCGATTTAAGTTAAGTCTGATAGTAAGCTTAATAACAAAGCTTGTTTTTGTGAGTACTGGAAAATATATATAAAATAAATTTTCCGCATTTTCCGAGCTTAGTAACTACACGTACACATATATCGTTCGTTACCAAAAATTTAGCCCACAGGCGAAAATATTATTTTTTATGATGAAAATTAATGGATTCGCTCAAATATTCTTCAATTTATCAAAGTGTTGGTTACATTTTACTTTTATCCTCAATATTTTAGATCTCGGATATATAAAACGGCATGTAGCAATATGTAGGAGTAGGATGTTGTCAATGTTATGATGGGTGAAGTAGTCGTTTAGACTTTTAATAAAGAGTACCCAGCTAATTTGACTAGAGGTTCGCTACCCTGGGCCCCTATTCGAGATGCCAAACTGTAAGACGTTGCTCTCACAGTTGTCTCACTAGGTGATAGAGTGATACACCTAACTGTCAAGCTGTCAGTAGGTCTCGCTAGAGCGTTTTGTCTATGGCTATGGCCACCATTTTAGATATGTTGACAGGACGTAGGGAATCCCATGGCAGAGAGTTTGGTGGTTTTTTTTAGTAGGTATACGTAGGTATCGAACCATGGATGTACAAGAAGTGGATCTCATTCTTCGGTCACAAAGTGAGGCCGACAGAGTAGCTTATCTAAGGGAGTGTCTCGTTTTGACTAAGGAGGTAATGACGTCAGCAGACAGTCAAAATGTGAATATGTGTCAAATGTGACAATTTTGTAACGAGTGCGAGTGAGGTTTCGCCCCCCACTATTATGCTCTCTATCGGACCGTTTTTAGTACTTTTAAGGGTTCCGTAGCCAAAATGGCATAAACGGTACCCTTATAGTTTCGTCATGTCCGTCTGTCACAGCCATTTTACTCGGAAACTATAAGACGAATAAAATAAAATTTAGACATAAGTTGTATTTTTCATGCCGCTATTTAATTATAGTCTGGCAAACCATTTTTTCAGTAGAAAAGCGCGGCAAATTCAAAATACGTACATGTGCCGACCCTTTGTGATGAGACACCGTGTTCGTGACGAACATTTCAATTCGCATATCTTTTACATTGAATTTGTTTCTAGTGCATTTCACTCTCTCGTCTTAAGCGCGAGTGAGATAGAACTCCTGCAACGTTCTACATTGAATTTAAATTCGTTTTTATGGCATATGTCAATTGCCTCAACCAGATTATTTGTTACAGTTGATGACAGATCAGACGAAATATATCCGTCTCCTTTTTACACACCGTGAATGTCACGTAATGAAAGGGGTGGAAATACCAACTAAAATTAAAAATATAGAATTTGATGATCATTGCTGCTTTTTTCACTGATTCTTAGTGTTGTCATACTTTTGGTCGCTGTACATTGCTACTGCGTTCGTTGGCTGGACAGACTATATGTAGTTAAATTGAAGGAGAAAATATTTTTATGGGGGGCGCTCCATGTAACTAAATTACAAAAAACAATTTTTCCCCTAATGTCAACATGTTGCACATCAATCGATAGGTGTTTAAAAATAACAGTGAGGTTTGTTTTAAACATTTTGTGATTTAGTGAATATTTTCAGAAATAATCGCCTCGAAAGTCAGAAAAATTTAGTGAAACCCCCCCCCCCCCCCCGTAACGAACCCTAAGTCCATATAATAAACTTAAAAAAATGTGAGAAGATTATCTTATTTTTCTATTACATACTTTTTACGAAAATTATTTTGAACATTATCAGTTCAGCCATTTTTGAGTTATCTCCAAAAAACTTCTTCCATATGTATCAGATACGACCTTCTGGTATTAGTTTGGTTCTTATTCCATGGAAGGTACGGAACCCTCTATTATGCATGGTCCGACACGCACTTGGCCGGTGTTATGCTAGTCGCCTATGAACGACTCTTACTCGGTAATAATTTTCAACTGTGGCTAGGGCACCGAGTAAACAATAGTACTATACAGAGGTCCCTCTTTGACGTTACGAATCATGTTGTCCCTTCTTCACGCATGGCAAGTTCTCTTTCTCACTTAGGCAAACGTATCGGATACTAGTTGTCAAATTCAATGACAGAAATGCACATCCTTGGTTAGGGACAAGGTTTAAGAAAAAGATCCACTTCATATACATCCGTGATACGAACACAGATTAGATTACACCCTGTTAGCCCGCCCCACTGTAAATTTATCAAAAATCTTATCGGTTGGCTTCCATATAGCGATATAGAGCCCATCTTCGAGATCATGAAAAAATAAGTCTTACTAGGTCTTAAATGGGCGCTAGTATGTATAACACGATGTAAATTGTTTTTGAATAAATATCATATCATATCATATGGCGTCAAGTTGAAAATACAAGAAAATAACGTTAATTAATCAGTGGTTTTACCGCTCCAAATTTGTACTTACGGTAAAGTCTACTTCAAATAACCTACATACCAAATTCCGGTGGGAGCATACAATATAGGCATGGTGAATTTTTTTCATGTATGGTATCAATCGATTCGTTTTGTTGTGAGGATCAAATGTCTATATGGGGCCAATTGCGTTAAAGCAAACTGAAAAGTCAGAAATGAGACTTAAAGTCCGAGATTTGCATTTGTTTCTCAAAACGCTCCAAAATGACGTGCAAAAGTGACGTCACGATCACATAGTTGCCCTGTTTAAAGTATGGAAAAAATATGAAATTGCTATTTTTACAGTGAAATGTTGCGTTTATGTGTATGGTTGCCATACAATTTATTTTACAGTACAATGTTAAAAATCATTTCAATTCACACTTATGTTTTTTGTAATTGTCATGAATAAATCTTTCATTCATTCATTCATTCATGTTTCTAAAAGAATGCTTTAAATGTTCATCCTTATATTTTTTTATTTTTGAAAAAAAAAATGGTATTCAATATTTATATGACGTTCTCGTTCCGATATATATTATATGTATCGACATGTTAGAAACTAGCAAACGAGGATGGTGGCAGCATTTCTCCGCTGTATCGCAAAACTTATGAGTTGAGCGAGGAAGCTGCCAGCTCTTTGGTCACCAATTGAGTCGACGAGCCTCTTTTTGCGTTCTTTAAAAAGTTACTGAGCACTGGGTCCCCACGCGCCAAGGGTCTCGACTACGTTTTTTATGGGTCTTCAGTTTTTCAGCTTCTTTGGCCACCGCACCTGCTTGTTTATTGGTTCCGGTGAAGTGAGAAGCCGCCAGTGTGTCTACGCATATAGCATCCCACAGGCACGCATGTGGTATTTACTTAAGTACCGCAATAACACCTGTGTGGAGCACAAACACGGACTCAAAGCCGGAATCAGATTTCAATCAATCAGGTGCCGGTCCAGATACTATACGGTTTAAGACATTTATTTCTCAAAAAGATTTACATAAATCACTTACTGAGGAAACAACATTTATCTTAAAGCTAAACGGGTGAGGGTAGAATGCAAAAACTGGTGGACGAGTTAAGAACAAAGGCGCTCGGTAACACCAAGCGCAATGCAACAATGTAATGTTGTGCATAGGGACCAGTTAAACCGAACTACCCGGTGCGTTCACTGGTTAACTTACATATGATTTGTGTGTATTCATTAAGTGCATATTTTGTGGAAAAGCCTTAGAAGACGTTTTTATTTTAGTTTTTAACTTTTTTATGATATAGATTTTTGTACATTTATATATTTTTTCTTTTTCTTTTTTTTAAAGTATTTTAATAATTTAATGTTATTATTATTTGACTTATTTCTATCTAGTAATAATGTCAATATTTCTGTACCCATCCTTTTCTATGTATATGAATGAAGGATGAGCAAGATGAGTAGAGAATTAATGTCATTATTACTGATAGTGTCTGGAAAAGCTGTCCACACTGTAAGCCGGTAGCCAGTGCTGCGGCTTAGGAGTGAGTGACTCATAAGAAATTTGGCACAATACGTCTTCCCAGCTCCATTGACAATTTGGATGGGTAAAAACATCCTGACCCGCCAACCACTTCACCAAGCTTTTTTGGCCTCCTCTAAGCCCACAGTTCCATGGTTTGGGGGTGGGGGTCCTGTAAGATTTTAGTGACTTTACCTACGAGGCTGGCTGAGCTGTAGACGGAGGAGTGTCTTACAGTTGATGTTATGAAGCCGACTATTTCTTAAAATGGTCTTAAATCCTTATGCGGCCACCGGTATGGTCTTAAATTTGGTATTTTCTTACTAAACGGGTCTTATAGCTTCTGTAAAAATTTCGAGCAGTAAGCTCAAAAATAAATTAAGGCTCAACAAATTGCGATTTCAACTGGTCTTAAAACCTTATACGCCCACCGTAATGGCCTTAAATTTGGTAAGTATGTAGATTTTGTGGGTGGTTAAGTAAGTGGGCTTCGCCGTGTGTTAAAATTTAAGCGTAACGATAAATTAACGTATTAGGGTTCCGTTGTCAACTAGGACCCTTATAGTTTCGCCATGTCTGCCCGTCCGTCCGTCCGTCCGTCCGTCCGCGGATAATCTCAGTGTCCGTTAGCACTAGAAAGCTGAAATTTGGTACTGATACGTATGTATATCAATCACGCCGACAAAGTGATAAAATAAAAAGTGTTTTTTTTTTATTATGGTACCTCCCCTATACGTAAAGTGGGGAGTGATTTTTTATTTTATTTCAACCCTAACGTGTGATATATTGTTGGATAGGTTTTTAAAAATGAATAGGGGTTTACTAAAATAATTTTTTGATAATGTAAATATTTTCGGAAATAATTGCTCCAGAATTAAAAAAAATGTGTCCCCTCTAACTTTTGAACCATAACTTTTAAAAATATAAAAAAAAATTCAAAAGTAGAACTTTTTAAAAACTTTCTAGGAAAATTATTTTGAACTTGATAGGTTGAATAGTTTTTGAAAAAAAAATACAAAATAATTTCTGAAATAAGTTTGTAATTTAACCGTATAAGCAGGTGTTTATTATACCTGTAATTTCTACAAAATCACAATGAAATGACGACCTTTCTAATAAAGTAAAAACGGTGAAAATCGGTTCACGCAATAAAGAATTATCCCATAAAAATCATCTTCCATACTTTAAGCTCGCGCGCAATAGTTTACTTAATTTGCCGATAGATGTCGCTGTACGTGGAACGCTCATATCATATCCTACATGGCGGTGTTATTTTTACTCTTAAGTGGGGACACTTACTGTGACGGACGGAAAACTACGGAACCCTACACTGAGCGTGGCCCGACACGCTCTTGGCCGGTTTTTTTTTGTATTTTTAACTTGACGCCACACATACTAGCGCCCATTTACGACCTTTAAGACTTATGTTTTCAATATCTCCGTGATGGGCTACAACGCTGTCAACGCTATATGGAAGCCGACCGGTAATTTTAGATTTTTGATAAATTTACAGTATAGCCGGCACCAGTATCTATAATGTTTAAGTAGTGAAGTATCAGATGTCAAACAATCCTTTAAGGCACTGACTACCAGGCTACCGATAGTAATGATGGAGGCGACCTCTAGTAATTGCCCCCACGAAACTTTTGCGCGAAGTTGATTTCTGACTATTCAAACTAGGTATGATAACTCTAGAAGTAATTATAAAATTGATATGATTTTAAGACATTTTCACTGAGAGCACCTAAATATTTATAATTTTTATGATTATTAATTGTAGGTATTTATTAAAAATATATAACTGTTAAAATATAATATGATTGGCATTACCTATTTAACCTAAAGTTCAATTAACATGCCATAAAAGAAATGTCGATATCTGGCCGAGGAGCGAATGGATAAACATCAAAAAGTGCGATGAGTTGTAGGTGTTCTTCCACCCTGCTGTTGGGAATATCTCTACAGTACCCTGCATTCACTGTGCTCTGCATTATTTTGTGTAATTTGGATGCTATGTTAGAGTAGATTTCCTCAGATTAAGCAAGCCACTAGCAATAAATCTCCTACAACGCCTGACTGTATGCGGCTGTATAGCCATTCCCCATGCACATGTGCATGTGGGATACTACATGCGTAGACACACTGGCGGCTTCTCACCTCACCGGATCCAATATACATACAGATGCGGTGGCGAAAGCAGCTGAAAAACTGAACACCCTTAAAAAAAAAACGATATTTAAAGAAACAAGTATGTATAGTTTAAAGTGCCATGTATAACCATATCAATTCATTATATAAGAAATATAATATGATATAATATTGGAATATAACTTACACGTAAGTCAGTCAGATACACAATTACATTTACTTGCAGTAAACGTCAACTTCTTTTTTGAAATGAAGACCCATTGGTTTTCATATCCCGAGTCTCCTAAATAGTAATTCAAAACTTGGGTCTTGCTAGTGGCAATTAGTTATAATCATGAGGATTATGACTAGTACTACTGTGCACTGTATTTATTTACCTGATATGTTTATATTTCCATAACATCCTCAACTCTCAGAATTAGGAATACCTTTGTAATATAAGAGTCTTACATTAGATTAGAATCTATGAAGAATATGTGTAAAATTGTTTTAAGTGTCTAAAACCTTAGTTAAGTTAGGAGGCAGTAGTAGGAGCCAAGTTTGAACCCGCGATCCTTAGAGCGTAAGTCGGGCGTCTGGCCGCCAGGCTACCAGAGTTTGTTTTGATAATTACTATACTGTTGCTCCATTTTTCTACTATGTTTATCTGCGTGAAGTATCAAATTTCAAACAATCCTTTAAGGCAATGACTACCAGGCTACCGATAGAAATAACGGCCTCCTAGCCCAGTCGGTAGTGACCCTGCATACGAAGCAGGAGGTCCCGGGTTCGAATCCTGGTCAGGGAATTTGTTTGTGTGTTTATCACAGATATTTGTTCCCAAGTTATGGATGTTTTCTATGTATTTAAGTATTTATCCATATTTATCTAATATATATATATCGTCTAGTACCAATAACACAAGCCTTACTGAACTTACTGTGGGCTTAGTTTGATTTGTGTAAGATTCATTTATTTCTTGAATTTAATTTCTTTTCTGATGTTTTTGAAATGCCTCAAACTTTCCATAGACGTTGACGTAACAAAGAAGACTGCAGCACTATAAGTAGGTATTAAAACAGACAGAAACATTGCAAATTTAAATAATTATATTATTAGTAGTTAGGTTCTCTTTTCTTATTAAAATTATTTTCTTGTGTATGAATGCTTTTTCACCACATCAGCACCACCATCAGCATCTTGATTTTTTTAAAGCGTTAGTAAAATTGTTTTTTTTTTCACAAGGGAGAACAGTTATTACTTTACGTTATAGAACGATGATTTTGAACCTTAAATATTTGGCAGAATTAATTTGTTTTGTTTTATGTATTTACCTAAGCTCGTATTTTTTTGCCGTGGCGTGGTGAAAAATGTTGTGATACTCTCGGCAGCAGTTTGTTTGCTTCTAGTGCCCCCCGCAATGCTCAAGATGCCACTTTTTTAACCATACACTAGTTATAATTTTGTAATCTTTCACTTTTTCGGGTCTCGATATAAACACGTGAGATAGATATCAAGGTTGTATTCTTGATATTATAATTTATTTACACTAAACCTATTCTACATAATATTGGATCTACGTGGTCGGTTTACAAGTTAATGTATTGTTTTATTTCTTGTGACAAAAAACATTTATTGGTTACAAGAAATCTTAAAATCATTCATACCAGTCATTTTTATTCAATATGTAATATTTGTCACATATCTTTTACCCAAAGCACAGGTTTCGTCATAGTTGCTACACCCAAAAATGCATCGTCAAATCTAAAAAATTGCTTGTAAGCCGTCTATGTAGACTACCCTAGTTCTAGCCTAGTATTGTAGCACGAAAATACACGTATGATTTACACACATACTCACACACGTATTTAGTTTCAGAAGACATTCAGAGATGTCGCTTTCAAATGAGTTTTCATAAAATGCTTCAAGGCTCTCTTTACCTACTAGAGATAAACAGATGCCTTACGTGGGATTCCCATAATTTACTGACGTCAACGTCAAAACAATAAGATGGCGCCCATGCCAATAGAGAAATTCCTCTAGTGAGACCTGTTGATTTTGACGTAGGTGGTTAGATGAATCAACTGTCACAAAAGTGTGATATCATAGTTGTCTCGCATGCGACTGTCAGTTATGCCATGTCGAATAGACTCTCTGTTCGGCATCGAGGTTTTTATGCGCAAAATAGGCAGATGCCCCGGTTTTGGCCACTTTAAGGAGAGTTTGTCTATTCAGACGTCTGTCATTTTATGTCAATAAGGAATTATGACACTCTTTATGTACTCAGTCATTGAAAATATATTACTATATTTATATGAATCTCCGCTGTTAAGATTCTGACATTAGATCTAATTTTTTTCTTTAATTATATGTCAGAAAGGGGCCCAGGAGCCAATTTTGGCAACTTTTTTCCATGGCTCCTGACAACTAAATGACAACAATTACATGACAGATGACAGTGCCATCTGTACTGCCGTAACTTATTCTTATATAAACTATAAACCATAGACTTGTAAATTTGTCTATACCTCAATAAAGTTGAAAATGGCCAAAACCGGCACAGTGGCCACAACCGGGGCATCTGCCCTATATAAATATACTTCTTATACATTAATTAAACCGCACTGCGAGTCGGACTCGCGCACGAAGGGTTCTGTACCATCTAAATATATAAAAGAAGAAACTGACTGACTGACTGACTGACTGACTGACTGACTGACTGACAGCCCAAACCCCTGGTTCTAGAGATTCCAAATTTGGCATATAGGTTCCTTATAGGGTCTAGGGATGCACTAAGAAAGAATTTTTCAAAATTCACCCCCTAAGGGGGTAAAATGGGGGTCCAAAGTTTGTATGGCGAATCAAGATTTGTTAGACTATTTTATTCGAAACTTCACAGGAATATTCCTAACGATAAATGAGTAAACACATGTTTCAGGTTTTTTGAAAATTAAACCCCTAAAAGGAGCAAATGTGGTCTCAAAATCTGAAAATCAACATGGGTATCGTTTCCTTTTTGAGTACTTATAGTACGCGGGCGAAACCGCGGGAAAAGGCTAGTTATCTATAAAAACGTCAAAAAAATCATGTCTGCTGTATGGGAGCCCCGTTAAATATAGCGGCAGCGGCTATAGCGGCAACAGAAATACATAATGTATAAAAATTTCAACTGTCTAACTATCACAGTTCATGAGATACAGCCTGGTGACAGACGGACAGACATACAGTCAGACAGGCGGATAGCAGAGACTTAGTAATAGGGTCCCGTTTTTACGAAACCCTAAACTACCTACCTTACCTTTGGGTACGGAACCATATAAAGAATCCGTTTCGTAAATTATTATAAAATGGGCACAATTAATAGTAGATTGTTTGATAAGGAATAAAATAGTAGAAAGTTAGACCTTGTAGTATGCCATATTACCACGAGGTGGTTATTTAAAAATATGTATATGGTTGGTTATGTACAAGTACGATAAAACAGTGATTTAACCTAATAAGAAGTTTCATTCTCTAAATTATTCATACTTCACCTTCAATACTTTGTTAACGTCTTTATACTTTAGGCAATACGTCGGCAACCTTCATAACATAATACATATCCCAAGACGCCTACAAAATAACGTATCACTTTTCTAAGGCCTTACCCAAGATAATTAAAACTAATGTAGGGCTTACCTTTATCTGGTTGGAGAAGAATGTTTTTTTTTATTATTAGAACATAGTGTTCACATTGGTTGTCTTATAATAAACAGGTGTCCTTATGTTCTACCTTATAATAGGCATGCAATGTAATGTAGAGCAAGCGGCAAGCAAGCAAGCAATTTATATACAATATGTCAGTAGAATGATTATAGCAATAAGCAACATATCAAAATTATTAAAGAATGTCATATTACAATTATTTTGCCTTAGAATGTCAAGTTCAATTCTAGAATGTATTCATCCGTGATTTGTGCTTTGTCTTTTTCTACCGGATTATTCTTTTGAAAGATTTAATAGTAAAGTATTAACGTTGAGTAGGTACGCCTGGGCTGCGATTCGACATGGCATAACTGACAGTCGCTTGCGAGACAACTATGATATCACACTTTTGTGACAGTTGAAATTTGGGGTGGAATCACTCAAGAGTGATATCTAAAATGGTGGCCATAGCCATAGACAAAACGCTCTAGCGAGACCTACTGACAGCTTGACAGTTAGGTGTGGACACGTGTGGATAGATGGATATCACTCTATCCACTAGCGATACAGTGTGACATCCACGTTTCACGGTTTGGCATGTCGAATCGAGCCCCTGACAGCAGCTGTTGAGTTACCGCTCAAGGGAGAAAGATACGGCAATTTCAACGTGACGTGAAGAAAACGCCGTATTTCACGCTTCAGATTTTGCTTCCACATGCAAACTCCATTTGTATTAATCTACTTGGCACCTACCCTTTCACACGTGCTGGAAAGTTTAACGCACCAAAGCCCTTTATATGTTTGCTTACGAACGCGGAAAAAAGAGTTCGTACGAATCAGGTCTTATTATGAGGTACACACGAATAACTCTGTAGCATTTCGATTACAGGGTATAAGTAATCTGGTCTCCGTAATTTGAAAACATTTTCATTACCCTCAAAATTCATCAGTTTTAAAAATAAATCCTTACCAACTCCTTTGAATATCTAGATGAGGCTGTAATCGTAAAAAAATCTCCCTCGAAAATCTCTCTAAAAAGAAGAATTGGTTCCTATTGAAATATGTAACTTTGTTGTTTAGCTAAGCCATGCCATGAGTTATACTTACCTATTGAAGACCGTTGTCTTCATATTTTTGTATATTAAATATACAACGTGTTACTTGAGCCACTAAAAATCCCAGAGACCTCAAATGATTTGTATTATTAATCTAGAGTATTTATTTTTCAATCAGTTAATTATTTCGAAAGATATTCGTATGTTTAGTTTTCCTTGCAATTCTATTCAATTGTTAACTCTATATTGTTTGCGTTGTTGTCACATGTCAACCTATCAACCTACTTTTTCAATTTATATGACATGACATAAGATGACATATTTTGACAATGACAACCTACATACACTATTTAAAGTGAAAAAACATATTTGTCAAAGCTGCCAGCCATTATCAAATATTCAACCTCTTTCTCCTAACCTCTCGATAGAATGCTAAACTGTAGTATTCGAAACGACACGTAAAAAATTGAAAAATATAAGAAAAACTATACCCATGTTCAGATATACTGCAAACGATTCCACTCTCGATTCTGAACAAACAGTTTTCAGGTTTTTAGTCTTAGGTGTAACACGTTGTATATAAAGAAGCATTCTTCTTGATTATTTAAGATAAAAAAAAACAAGTTTTCTGTAACAAAGGCCTTTTGCAGCAGAATGAAGTCTGATAATTACTAAATACCGTAATTTTTACAATTTGAGCGGTCAACACTAAGTTTAAAATCGTAATTACCGATCTTTTATCAATATACATATTATCTTTGTGTCAAAATGTCATTCTGAAAATCGATATCACTAAAATGTTAGTTAAAGTTTTAAGATAGTCATTAAGGGTCTCCTAAGGGTTTAACGGCCTCCTAGCCTAGTCGGTAGTGACCCTGCCTATGAAGCAGGAGGTCCCGGGTTCGAATCCTGGTCAGGGCATTTATTTGTGTGTTCATCACGGATATTTGTTCCCGAGTTATGGATGTTTTCTATGTATCTAAGTATATATTTATCTATATAAGTATCTATATCGTCGCCTAGTACCCATAGTGCAAGCTTTGCTTAGTTTGGGACTAGGTTGATTTGTGTAAGATTGTCCTTCAAATATTTATTTATTATCTATCTATATCTATCTATTATATATATCGTCGCCTAGTTCCCACGACACAAGCCTTATTGAGCTTACTGTGGAACTAGGTTGATTATGAAACCTAGTTAAGTATTGAAATTTTTTGTTAATATGTTCTTATTAGGTAAGCTTCTTAACTCATGTATATTATTTAAAATTTACTATTGTATCTTTTTGACATCGAACTCTCAATTATTTTAGCTCTAAGATATATTGTACACCATTGATATGGTAGGCTATGGTTTTAGTACCTCAAACAAATGTAACACCTGTTTATACACCTGTAGTCTCAATAAATATATTTCGATTTTTTATTTATTTTGATTTGTGTAAGATTGTCCCATAATATTTATTTATTTATTTATATTATTTAATATTTATTTTAAGGGTCTACGCAATTGTATACATAGAGTCCTAAAAATATGGACCTCGAAGCATAGAGTCGTTATCAAAACTAGTAAAAACTCCGGTTTTTCAACATTATTCCAGCATAATAAAATAATAACGTTATAGCAATGACCGAAAATTAGCACACGTTAATTCTTGGGCAACAAAGTGGACGTTAAAATGGACCGGATGGAAATTATGGAAATTTTGTTGTGTGGCCGTTTATGAAACCTGTTTACATAATTAAAAACAATTTTATCTTTTATGTTAAACATCGTTTATAATAGTTAATGCGATTATTAGAAGGGATTTTAGTCGCTTGTACATAAGAAATCTGTTTGCTCCGTAACGACTTTGTAAGCGAAAGACGAGTTTTATTTATTAAAATATATATATATTTTATTGACCATAAATACTTTTCAACCGACTTCAAGATTTCGAAGGAGGAGGTTAGCAATTCGTCGGGATCTTTGTTTTTGCTATTTTTTTTTATGTATGTTCACCGATTATTTGAAGACGGCTGGACCGATTTGGAAAATTCTTTTTTTGTTTGAAAGAGTATACACAGTTGGTTCCATTTCAATGGGTCAGGATCTGATGATGGGATCCTGGAGAAATCGAAGGAACTCTTCAACTATTATAGGCACACCTATAGTGATTTGAGTATTTTTTACAGCAGCTCGAGCATTTGCTGTTGGAAAGGTGGATGCCAAGTGAAGTCGGTTACTTTTTGTTTAAAATTATTATATAACATTTACAGATCATCAGTGACTCCCACACTAGGCTAGGCCTGTGTCGTGGAAGTCAGAAACATACGAATGTTACCAACAAACGAGGCGGCTGTTGGAGTATAAAGTGCATGCAACTTATAAACTATTTAATACTAGCTTTTGCCCGCGGCTTCGTTCGCGTTAAATTCGGGGTAACACAGTTCCCCTTTGCCCCCCGGAATGCTCCATACAAACTTCCACCCCCCATTTTAGGGAAGTGGGGTTAAAAAGAGACAAAAAGTAGCCTTTGTCACTCTCCATCCCTTCAACTATCTCCACTTAAAAAATCACGTCAATTCGTCGCCCCGTTTTGCCGTGAATGACGGACAAACAAACAAACATACACTTTCCCATTTATAATATTAAGTATGGATTACAATTGATGCAAGTAACGGCCTCCTAGCCCAGTCGGTAGTGACCCTGCCTACGAAGCACGAGGTCCCGCGGGTTCGAATCCTGGTCAGGGCATTCATTTGTGTGTTTATCACAGATATTTGTACCTAAGTTATGGATGTTTTCTATGTATTTAGGTATTTATCTCTATGTATTTATTATATATATCGTCGCCTAGTACACGCAACACAAGCCTTACTGAGCGTACTGTGGGACTAGGTCGGTTTGTGTAAGATTGTCCTATAATATTTATTTATTTATTTTTATTTAAGTTAAAATGAAGTTAGAAGTGAACTAAATATAGCAAACGCCACAAAAAGGTCGCTTAAAGTTCTTAGTCTTGCCAGCTTGATTTTAGTGTGTAAACGTTGGTGTGTAAGAATGTGAGTTGTATAAGTGTAGATAGTTATATAGGTATGTGAATAAACAAAATCGAGCTGGTGGTTTCGTACGAACGTCATTCAAGGCAGAAAATTTTAAATAAAAATCTTAAATTTTACATATTAGTTAAGTGATTATCTAATGCAAGGGTTCTTTGTTGACATCATAACCAATACTTAAGGTCGTATATGGGTAGACGAAATAAAGAGGAAGTAGGCGGAGGCTGGACAACATTAGCACTAGACAGAGAGAAATGGAAAGAGTTGGGGGAGGCCTTTGCCAAATAAAGGCAATTTTTTTAATTTAAGGTCGTATATATAAATAGGTAGGTGGGCTCACATAATAATAAAAAGACCGGCCAAGTGCGAGTCGGACTCGCGCACCGAGGGTTCCGTACAAACCTGTAGGTAACTAAAAATTTACGGTTTTGGCAATTTTTCCTTTATCTGTGCTATAAGACGTTGCTTTGTACCAAATTTCAAGATTCTGAGTTCACGAGAAGTACCCTGTAGGTTTTGATTCCCTTGCGAGTTTCACAGCTCCAAGGGACAGTAGACCTGAGTATTTGATATAAATTTCAGCTTGATACCATCACGCGTTCCTGAGAAAAAGGGTCTTGACAGACGGACAGACGGACGGACGGACAACAAAGTGATCCTATAAGGGTTCCGTTTTTTCCTTTCGAGGTACGGAACCCTAAAAAGTATGTTCATGACCTGTAAATTTTTTATTTTACTCATTAAAAATCTGTATCCAGATACAAAATCTATACCAGTTTAGGATACGAAAGCAATGAGCAAGTATTTCTTTTTATTTGTTCTAGATTTAGAAACCCGGCAAGCACGTCGCATATATTTTTCATTTACAAGACACGTGATGTTTAACTGCCGTGATTTTCGTATTCTGCCTACGAAGCTGGAGATCCTGGGTTCGAATAAATTAGAATATGCCCTAAAGTTTACTGCACTGTATTGAATAATGCTTTAAACCTTACCGTTTATTCCCAGTTCATGGAAGCTTCCAGAGCTCGAAGGCACCATCGAGCCCCCGCAAACGTACCGAGCGAGGCCTCCAGATTATGTGTCAGGGGACGAGGCGCCGCAGCCACCGCCTTTACCCAGGAGGTCCAGCCGAGATAAGCAGGTATGACAGTAAGCACAACTCGAAGACACCACTGAGGCCCCGCAAACATAGCGAGCGAGGCCTCCAGATTATGTGTCAGGGGACGAGGCGCCGCAGCCACCGCCTTTACCCAGGAGGTCCAGCCGAGATAAGCAGGTATGACAGTAAGCACAACTCGAAGGGGCCACGGAAGTTCTGCAAATATAGAGCGAAGCCTACAGATTATATATCAGGGGACCAGGCGCCACAGCCACCACTACTGCCTAGGACAGGGGTCGGCAAACTTTTTTGACAAAGATCCTGATGGCGGAAAAATATGGAATTTACGGAAGCTCATAGAGCCGCAGTTGTCTGTTTTATGTTTTTTTACCGTAATATTTGATTAAAAAAAAATTTTTAGAGCCACAACTTCTAGATGATGTGTCAGGAAATGAGGCGCCGCAGCCAGAGTGTTTACTTGAGCATGAGATTTACCACTTCGGTGAAAAGCAACAAAAGTCCATATAAAGTGGCCTGTTTACATTTCATTATTGTATTACCCTAATTATAAAATCACGTCTTCGTTATTGATTTCGAGTCACTTATAAATGAAATAGGCATAACAAGCAAGACCCAATTACGTAACTAAACATTGTACGGATTAAGTTTAATTAAAGGCTGTTCTTGGTCTTAGATTGGAGAGAAAGGGTTTCTCAATCTCGGTTGGTTATACTTTGATAAATAAATACATGCCATTGGTGAGACAAAACTTCAACAGCCATTTTTTTTTCTTATTAGTGCCAAACGAGCATGTCGCCCGCTGCATGATAAGCAGTCACCGTACATTATGGACGCCTGCAATTTCAAGGGTGCTACATGCGCGTTGCTGATCCTTTAGAATCCTATACATTCCTTTTTCGCCATTCCATTCTCATTCCGCCATACAGTAGTACTTTAAGATAACTTCAGTTTATTCCACAGCCAGAGCGTTTGCAGGAAGGAACTCCCAAACATAAGTACTAGTATTATGAACGGTTTTAGCTGTCACATTTTATTTTATTTTTACGACCCCCTTTTTCCAGTTCACGAAGCGCTATACGGACTACCTTTCCCCAAAGCTAGAAGCCCTGGAGACCCAACTCACCCAACTAGAATTGTCTCGCCTGACGCCCAGCCCTACCACGTATACCGGCGTGCTCAACCCGATTTACGACGTGAAGATGAGAGACAAGTTTAATGTCAAGAGGGCCAAGTCGCTGGGCCGGAGCTTTAGCAAGAGCAGAACTGGGCTGGAGATTAACAGGTATATTACTATCCGAATGGTACTTAATTACTTACATTAACAACGATAGCACATGTGCTAAAAACAGTTAGCACTTTACAATGAAAGGAAATATATAACCCGATGGCGTGCTCAACACGATACGAGTAGGTATATGACTTGAAGATGAGAAGCAAGTTTAACGTGAAGAGGGCCAAGTAGCTGGGCTGGAGCCTTAGCAAGAACAGAACTGGACTGAAGATTAATTAGTAATGGTATATAATAATATACCATTCGGATAATAATCCGAATGGTAGTTAATTACTTACCTAAAGAACGATAGCACATGTTATAAAAGGTGCTTAACCCGATACGAGTAGATATATGACCCGAAGATGAGGGCCAAGTTTAATGCTAAGAGGGCCAAATCGCAGGGTATGTTTGTAAGTCAGGAAAACATGGTTAAAATATTGGGATCCCTTATTAAGAGGTTTACCAACGCCCATGTTTAGTTTTTCTGTAGGTAATTACGTTATTTCCTACTTCACCATACCTATACCTATTTATTTTATTAGAAATTGTATAATGGCCGATTTCGCCATACTTTTTTTTTTTCGGCCATATCAGGGAAAAGTTAAAACGAATCTACTTGTATCCATTATTATTAGTGATACGCTTAAGACAATAAAAGGCAAAATAGTGTTATTTAAAATCGATTTTTCCAGAAATCGCATGACTACAATCACACGATTATTATAACAATAAAAACGAAGTATACACGGTTCGCCCACCTTTACCATTTACCATACTAAATGAATATATGTTATGTGTTTTATAGAAAATAAAATAAAATTTATGATTAATTACATTTATTTTACAACAGGTACAACATCACACTAAGTCGGCGCTCCGGAGAGCGCAGTAACGACGTGTTGTCGGCCATCGCCGGCACGACGGAGACCGGCTTAGGGTATAAGGGGAATTTCTTCCAGAGATACAACGCCAGTGTTGTCGGCGACTCGTATAAGACGAGCAGGGTTACCATAGATTGATTAGATATGTTTCATGATTAAGTTTAGATCAGTGGATCTTAACCTTTTGATTTAATAGCCCGCTTGACAAAATTTATATCAGACCAAGGACCACCTGTCTGGGTTTAAATACCTATGAACAATATAAGTAACAAAGGGTTGTTTTATAAACTTGTGGCCCACTTCAGGTGCTTCCAGGCACCACTTGCAGGCAAACATGCTGAAGTGGGGCGCTCTAAACGGCTCAGATGCCCAATGTCTATGTGGAACGGCTCCCTAAACGATGGAGCACATGCTATCCTGTCCAGCGTGCCCGCACGCCTGCTCCGAGTGGGACCTCCGTGATGCGATAGACAGGGCGCTAAGCGTCGCTACCTTCTGGTCCCGCACAGTCTCTTTTGGGTCGTTGTGACAAATAAGTACCTAATATTAAATTTGAGTGCAATGTATAAATTAATTGTGTTTATTAAAAATGTACCTCATCATCATCATCATCATATCAGCCGAAAGACGTCCACTGCTGGACATAGGCCTCCCACAAAGAGTGCCACCTTGCGGGGGGTCTACCCACGCTGCGCCTTCCGGTTCGTGGTCGCCACTCGAGAACCTTTCCGCCCCAACGGCCATCGGTTCTACGAGCAATGTGCCCCGCCCACTGCCACTTTAGTTTAGCGATTCGGAGGGCTATATCGGTTACTTTGGTCCTGCTGCGGATGGCCCCATTTCTGATGCGATCACGCAGAGAGACTCCAACCATAGCCCTCTCCATTGCCCTTTGGGTAACTTTGAGCTTTCTTATGAGGCCCATTGTAAGCGACCACGTTTCAGTACCATATGTCATCACTGGCAACACACACTGGTCAAAGACTTTCGTCTTGAGACACTGCGGAATATTGGACAATAAAATGTGCCGTAGCTTCCCGAACGCTGCTCAACCGAGTCGCATTAGTCGATTGACCTCTTTCTCGAAGTTGGATCTACCTAACTGGGCAGTCTGTCCTAAGTATATATAATCGTCCACAACTTCGAGTGTAAAGTCTCCGATTGTAATGGGAGTTGGTGCTACATGGGTATTTGACATGATCTTCGTCTTATCCATGTTCATCTTTAGATCAACTCGCTCGGAGGCTTTACTGAGGTCATCGAGCATCGTACTCAAATCCTCCATGGTCTCAGCCAAGACTACTATATCGTCAGCAAACCGAAGGTGAGTGATGTACTCGCCGTTTATGTTGACGCCTAGCCTTCTCCAGTCCAGAGTCTTGAAAACATCCTCCAGTGCAGCGGTAAATAGTTAAGGAGAAATAACATCTCCTTGCCTGACTCCCCGGCCCCCGCTGCAACGGAATAGGCTTCGAGTTCTGGTCCTGGAGTCGGACTGAAATAGTGGCGTTCTCGTACAAACACTTCAGCACTTCGATATAGCGATAGTCCACTTGGCACCTCTGGAGAGATTGTAGTACAGCCCAGGTTTCGATCAAGTCGAAGGCTTTCTCGTAGTCCACGAACGCTAAGCAGAGGGGCAGGTTTTACTCCTCAGTCTTCTGTATAACCTGACGGAGCGTATGGATGTGGTCTACGGTACTAAAGCCTCTTCGGAAACCGGCTTGTTCGGGAGGCTGGAAGTCATCTAGCCTGCGTGCGAGACGGTTCGTAATTACTCTTGAAAACAGCTTATAGACATGGCTCAGAAGTGAAATGGGTCGGTAGTTCTTCAGTAACGCGTTATCACCCTTTTTGAAGAACAATACCACCAAACCTCTGTTCCATGCCCTAGGCGTTCTCCCTTCTAGTAAAACGGAGTCGAACAACTTCTGAAAAAAATGTACCTACTTATTCATTAATTCGAGCAATTTGATACCTTAACTGTCTTTCGAGTATAAATACAATTGCAAAAATTATAATGATTTGCGTATTACTGTTAACATTGTTTTAATTTAATAAAGACGATCTTCGATTATTAAATAATATTCCATCGTTGTCTGCCGTAAAAGAAATCACAGTTTTAAAATATGTACTAAGTATGAAAAATAAACTTTATTTTCGCAAGATTATAGTATTTTTTGTAACCTACACACTTACCTACCAGCTTTTAAATGAGTTTATTACAGCATATAATGTGTAATATTACACTACTTTTAATGTGTAATATTACATTGCGTTCCTATTAGTATGATGTCCAGAAAATAAGAAACAGGCATCTGTACAAAGCACTGTTATATAATAAGACAAATAAAAGTACACAAATGTACTTTTATATAATGTAACTCTGACAAGCCTATACAAATGCCATCGAAACAAAATATCCAACTCTATACCTGTTTGAATAAATAATAACTATAATATATTGGAAATTTAGGAAACCCCCCGAAACGGATTAGCCGATTTCGATAAAACATTTGTCTAAATAAACTAGAAAATCTCTTTTCGAATAAATAAAAAAAGCGCAATTAAATCGGTTCAACCGTTTTAGCGCTACGGTACCACAGACAGACTATAAACTGACAGACGCACATATTTAAACTTATGATAAACCTGAAGAACAAACCAAATTATTTTAATAAATTTGATTGGAAAAATTCGAATGGTGCCGTTGTGACCCGGGTGCGTTTGCCGCGAATGCAGAAGACGCTGGTTCGATCGCAGCCCTGGGCATCGGAGGCCTAGGTCACTTTTTCCTTTGTATATGACATCTATACAGGATGAAATATTAATCACCGTTCATATTGAGCGAGGTGATTAGGTAGGGCATACTGAACAACTATTACTATAGGACCAACTCCGAAATCGCGAAAAAAATGTTGACTTCACCGTATAAAACGACAACATGTAATCGGCCGGAATGTCTCGAAGATGAGAAGTAAGTTTAACGTCAAGAGGGCCAAGTAGCTGGGCTGGAGCCTTAGCAAGAACAGAACTGGACGGAAGATTAACTGGTAATGGTATATTATTATCCGAATGGTAGTTAATTACTCACCTTAAGAACGATAGCAGGTGTTTCATAAGGTGTTTAGCCCGATACGAGTAGATATATGACCCGAAGATGAGGGCCAAGTTTGATGCTAAGAGGGCCAAATCGCAGGGTATGTTTGTAAGTCAGGAAAACAGCAAAGAAATTCATCGCTATTTCGGAGTTGGTCCCGGTGGTTAATATTTCATCCTGTATAAGTTTATAATAAACCTCTTTGAGTCGGGGGTTAAAACAGGATATGCATTGCACGCTAACTTAATTTTGGCTGGACGCATCCGCACCAAATGGACAGTCCAGTCTAATAATGCAAATATGAATCTAATCACGCCCATATAAAGTCCAAAATGTTAACAACATAATGTCTTTTCTAAAATTATACAAATATGAGTCTTATTACAAGCGTATAAGGTCCGAAATGTGCTCATGATGTAATTAGGATTTGTCTGCTAATTTAGCTTATGCATTAATCTTGTGCTACCTCATATGTCAATGGCGGTACTAATGCGAATAATTCAACGCTATTATCTACCTATTCGTCATTGGGCCGTTACATTGCAAAATATGATTTAGCTTTGAAAATGTTTATACTAGTATATGCTAGTACAGTCAGAAGGGGTGAAGTATTCAAAATAATATGAATATTTATAATACTAACGTAGGTTAAGCCATAATTGTTATTGACTCTATATGGGAATTGTACCTGAAATAAATAATTTAATTTAATTTCAAATGAGACGAACACAAGTTTATATTTAATTTGGGAGAATGGTAGAATAAAAGCATATGCAGATTTTGACACGCTCCGCCGGATACAGCTACTTTTCCTATTGACTGTACCTATATGTTTTAACATAATCATAACGATGATGATGATTATGATGATGATGATATCGTAAAATATTGAGCGTGTTTCCACTGTACATATTTAGTTTTAGTACCTTGTAGTAGTAGTTAGTACTAGTTTAGTACCTTGGAGTATAGTACCGCCCTTGGAGTACCGGACTGGCGTGAAGTGGCGCAGAATAGGGCAGAGTGGCGGTCTCTTGTGTCAGAGGCCAAGATCCGTTTTGGGTCACTGAGCCAGTGAAGTAAGTAAGTATACAAATTATATGTATTGTTTCCTTTTACCTTCTTATTATCTTAAGCCATTTTTACTGAATGATACCTACATGTATGTAGTCACGTAACCGAGGTTTTCTAGTAGGCCCACAATTCTTCAAAAAGGAGTATACACGTACAAGTTTTTATAGTGTCGATAACGCGTATGTAAAACCTGTGGAGTTGCAAGCGTCCATAGGCTACGGTGGCTGCTTACCATCAAGTTTGCTTAAGCTGTTTTCTTCGTGCACGGGGCTATAATCTACGCTAGGGAAGGACGTTAAGACGTTAGTATTATTACTTGTAATTATTTTAACATTATATAATACTTATAGTAGGTACTACATATATAAAATAAGGAGACGTAACGTGATTCCATATCAGTGTTGGCCGAACGTTAGTGTAATTGAAAATTAAAAATTGAAGATTGAAACACGTTAGTTAAAATTGAACACTAATAGTTTAGTGCAAATTGATTTCAATTAGAATTGAAATTAATTGTAACTAACGTGTTAATCCTTTGCGAATAACTAATAATTGAAGATATTTAATTTTTAGTCTTTCTCAAAAATTGAAACATTAATTTAATTTTTAGTGTAGATTGAATTGGTAATTGACATTAATAATTTACCTAACTAAACGCGAATTTAGGTTAAGCTACGAGGTTTTGATTTTTGTTTCGATTTTGACTCTGGACTCGGGGGCTTGTATTAATAAGCAATGGGACCGGTATCCTAAGATGGAAGTCATGCTGGACCCTGGGGATCCCTACTGGATCTCGGGTTTGGTGCATCATAGACTCATGCTGTTTGGGCTCATTCGACTTGTACTGATGAGCAGATGGTACCGGTATCAAAATCTGAAGTTCATGCTGGACCCTGGGGATCCCTACAGGATCTCGGGTTTGGCGCATCATAGACTCATGCTGTTTGGGCTCATTCGACTTGTACTAATGAGCAGATGGTACCGGGATCAAAATCTGGAGCTCATGCTGGACCCTGGAGATCCCTACTGGATCTCGGGTTTGGCGCATCATAGACTCATGCTGTTTGGGCTCATTCCACATGTACTGATGAGCAGATGGTACCGGTATCAAAATCTGGAGCTCATGCTGGACCCTGGGGATCCTTACTGGATCTCGGGTTTGGCGCATCATAGACTCATGCTATTTGGGCTCATTCGACCTGTACTGATGAGCAGATGGTACCGGTATAGCTCCTTTTTACTTTTACTTTTACTTTTACTTTTACTTTTACTTTTACTTTTACTTTTACTTTTACTTTTACTTTTACTTTTACTTTTACTTTTACTTTTACTTTTACTTTTACTTTTACTTTTACTTTTATTTTTACTTTTACTTTTACTTTTACTTTTACTTTTACTTTTACTTTTACTTTTACTTTTGACCTTTGACATTTGACATTTGACCTTGACCTTGATTTTGACCTTGACCTGGACCTTGACCTTGACTTTGACTTTGACTTTGACTTTGACTTTGACTTTCACTTTCACGTTGACTTTCACTTTGACTTTCACTTTGACTTTGACTTTGACTTTCACTTTTACTAAGAAAGTAAAAGTTAAAAGGAGCTCCAGATTTTGATACCGGTACCATCTGCTCATCAGTACAAGTCGAATGAGCCCAAACAGCATGAGTCTATGATGCGCCAAACCCGAGATCCAGTAGGGATCCCCAGGGTCCAGCATGACCTCCAGATTTTGATACCGGTACCATCTGCTCATCAGTACAAGTCGAATGAGCCCAAACAGCATGAGTCTATGATGCGCCAAACCCGAGATCCAGTAGGGATCCCCAGGGTCCAGCATGAGGTCCAGATTTTGATACCGGTACCATCTGCTCATCAGTACAAGTCGAATGAGCCCAAACAGCATGAGTCTATGATGCGCCAAACCCGAGATCCAGTAGGGGTCCCCAGGGTCCAGCATGAGGTCCAGATTTTGATACCGGTACCATCTGCTCATCAGTACAAGTCGAATGAGCCCAAACAGCATGAGTCTATGATGCGCCAAACCCGAGATCCAGTAGGTAGCCCTAGGGTCCAGCATGAGCTCCATCTTGTGATATTGGTCCCGACTTCCGAACCCGAGATGCAGTTTTAAAATTAATTATTAGTGTAAGACAGGATTAATTTAGTTACACTAACGTTAATCTAATTGACTGTAATTCTTATTAAATTTTCGAGACGTTAGTGTAACTAATAGGTTAATTCTAATTGACGGTTAGTGTAATTGACGACGTCACAAAATCAATGCGAACTAACGTTAGTAAAAATTGATGTTAGTGTAATTGATTAGTTACGGAATTAATCTTCAATCTTATTGATCAATTTTCAATTCTAATTGAAATTAACGGCCAACACTGTTCCATATTAAGCCGATTTACTCGTGTTTACGTGAGACACGCACACATATACAACTCGTGGTCGAGCGGTGATTGGTTCGGAATTACTCCTCCTTATTTTAAATATATTTCTATGTTTCAGACATTAGCCATCAAAACGCTAGAGTTCAATCAACTACCTAATCTAAATCTATTCAAGCGCGTTCAAGACGTACTCTAGGTACTATATATTTACTACACCAATACATTTTAACCTTTACGACAAGCTCGTAAGGCGCAAAATCGCTAAAAGTGCTACTAAAAGACGTTTCAAGCTTTACATGTAAGGATATAAGATTTAAATTCGTTTAATGGATTTGTCGTCTTCATAACCGGGTGATAATTAAAGGATCGTGGCCTTCATTTCATCCGCATAGGTAATTAAAATTTTGCTTAAGCTCCTTGAGCTTCGTTGTAAGGTAGCTCAGATTTTGCTAAAAAGTGTGTTGCATATTTAGATTATTATTAAATTTTACCGGAGCTTTCCGACCTTATACTTACATTCGTAAGGCCATGGTTTTCATTGCGAGGCTTACGGTCCGCCGGTTCGCACACTTGACTTCGGATTCTCACTCTGCCTTTCTGTAGCACGGTTTTCGGCCTCGCACGAAAACAAGTCCCGGTTAGAACTCCGTTTTCGGCGCTACCTACGTGAAGCTAGACCTAATAAGCCTCTAGAAATAAAATCTCTTCAACAGAGCTATTCTTAAGGATCAATTGATCATAAATCGTGACGGTTTTCTTTAGCAAATCTTGAGAACTTCTTACACTGTCAGTTTGTAAAATTTATTTTTTATCATATCGTTGGGATTCCTTGCACAACACTCAGTGTAGCACCACTACGACTCCAATCACAATTTAAGTGATACAAATATGTCTAAATGCCAAATGCCAAAGAGCAATACATTTAAACATTGCCTTGTGCCTACACCAATTCATGGTAATAGGTTGCCGAAGCTGTCAATTGCTTGACGGAGGATTATGATGAGTATTTGCTGCACTCGCTGTCGTATGTGTATGGCAAAAACGGTATCCTTATAGTTTCGTCTGTCCGTCTGTGCGTCCGGAATAATTTGTATTTTGTATACTTAGTTTTTTCAACTAAAAATTGTTTTAAACGTTATCAGTTAAAGCGTTTTCGAGTTATCTCCAAAAAACGTCTTATTCCGTTGAAGGCTCGGAACCTTCCATTATGCGTGGTCAGACACGCAATTTGCCGGTTTTTTTTAAAGGCTTAGTTTAGGCTCCTAAATCAGGTCCCCATCGAAAACCAGCGCCATGGCTTGAATTGCTGTGGCATCATGCTGAGTGGGAACCTATTTGATGTGGTTTTTTTTAAAGTAAAAAGTAAAAGTAAAAATATTTTATTTTTATAAAAAAAAGTAAAAAAAAAAAACTTTAATTTACTTTTTTACTTTTACTTTTTACTTTTGTTTTTTTTTTACCCGACTGCGCGACGCAAAGGAGGGTAATAAGGTGCTAACAAATTAGTCAAGGATATTTTTACCGCTGATAGTGGGTACTCGGTTCTCGGAGTATATTTAAGTATGAAACATCATAGATTTTGTTATGTTTTTTCGGAGAAAACTAGGAAACAAATTTCCTACGTTAAAACACCCTGTTAATAAGATAATTAATGAGACCTCTTTAGACCCGAATCATAATGACATTTAAGAAAATAAAAACTTTTGACGTGACATGACAAATAGTGTTAAACATCTTGACAGGTACATTATAGGGGATGGTTATTTTAAAAATTAATTATAATATTTTTTTTTGTTCGGTAAATGAAAACAAAAAAATGATACACAAAGGTTCCTTAATTACAGTTAAATAGTTATTTGTTATACAAGGGTGCAAAGTTGTATTTTAACCGCGAGTGTGGAATTGAAGCACGAGCTAGCGAATGGATTCTAGGGTTGAACTGCGAGGCAGCGAATGGATTCTATGGTTGAACCGCGAGCGAAGCGAGTGGTTCGAAAATAGAATTCTGAGCGAAGCGAGTAGTTCAAAAATAGAATCCTGAGCGTTGCAAGTGTTGCAACACACGAGACGTAAAAATAACTTTGCAGCCGTGTGTAACACAAATCTTTTCACCTCACTAAAGCGAGGAAAATATAGTCTGGCCAGCCAACCAACGCAGTAGCAATGTATATCAAACAAAAATATAGCAACACTAAGCGAATCGACCAGCAGCATTGCTCCATAGAAAAGCAGCAATGTACATCAAACAAAACTTAGTATTTTTTGGACGCCTGTTGCGCGCTTTTGTACGTCATTTCGAAAATTGTAATTCTGCATTGAATAATAAAATAATTGATAATTCTGATATATTTATGACTTTACAATGAAAAAGAAGATGCGAAGAAATTAAAATAACAACATAAAAATGACAGAAGATTATGCGGTCAAAATAAAATAGTTGACATTCAGGAAGGAATGAAACATTGATACTTACAATGATTGCTAAAATCATAAGGCCAGTCAAGGGAAACGAGTAACTACCTATATCTACCAGAAAATACAACTTTTCAGTTTAGAATGGAACAGGACTAGCTTCAGTATCTGTATGAATAAGAGAGTCATGTTAATTTACGTATATTATATCACTCAGTATACTCCTACTTATATATTTATTATGATTTCCTTTTATCATTTCGTTTGACGACTATTTTAGGTAGGTACTTATTTAATCTAATGTACGAATTGTATAATTGAATAATCAATAAACGCAGGTGAAGTTTTGGTGTTTATTTATTTTATACATAGCTTAGGTAGGTACACAAAGGAAAACATTTCAAAGGCTTGATAAAATTGCCGTGCAATACTTAAACAACAGGAAGTGCAAAAAGTGAGTTTCGAGAAAAACGCAAAAAACCCTTTTAAACCGGTTTTTAGGGTTCCGTAGTCAACTAGGAACCCTTATAGTTTCGCCATGTCTGCCCGTCCGTCCGTCCGTCCGTCCGCGGATAATCTCAGTGACCGTTAGCACTAGAAAGCTGAAATTTGGTACTAATATGTATATCAATCACGCCGACAAAGTGGTAAAATAAAAAGTGGAATTTTTTTTTTATTAGGGTACCTCCCCTATACGTAAAGTGGGGAGTGATTTTTTTTTTCATTTCAACCCTAACGTGTGATATATTATTGGATAGGTATTTAAAAATGAATAGGGGTTTCCTAAAATCATTTTTCGATAATGTAAATATTTTCGGAAATAATCGCTCCAGAAGTAAAAAAATATGCGTCCCCCCCCCTCTAACATTTGAACCATAAGTTTTAAAAATATGAAAAAAATCTCAAAAGTAGAACTTTATAAAAACTTTCTAGGAAAATTATTTTGAACTTGATAGGATGAATAGTTTTTGAAAAAAAAATACAAAATAATTTCTGAACTAAGTTTGTAATTTAACCGTATAAGTAGGTGTTTATTGTACCTGTAATTTCTACAAAATTACAATGAAATGACGTGCTTTCAAATAAAGTAAAAACGGTGAAAATCGGTTCACGCAATAAAGAATTATCCCATAAAAATCATCTTCCATACTTTATGCTCGCGCGCAATAGTTTACTTAATTTGCCGATAGATGTCGCTGTACGTGGAACTCTCATATCATATCCTACATGGCAGTGTTATTAACTCTTAAGTGGGGACACTTACTGTGACGGACGGAAAACTACGGAACCCTACAGTGAGCGTGGCCCGACACGCTCTTGGCCGGTTTTTTTTGGTGTTGTCGATGATTATTTACAAATACTTGAATGTCAAAATATATAGCATGGAATACATGAAATACGAATACGTGAACACTTTTTTATTTTAACAATTATTGAATAAATGATTGCTATATTTAATTTTTTTATAGTTTTACTGTACTCTCGAAAAGAACTAAAAACACAATAAATGCAGAATAAAGTGCAGTAAAAAAGCGGATTACTGCAAACAACTCTCGTACACAATAGCTGCTTGAATTAATTGGAAGCTAAAGTACAGTATTCATAACAATTTACTGTAATTTACTTAGTATATGTATTGATTGAGTTCTTCAAGATACCAACACGTCGTGGTACAAATAAGGAATGTTTATCAATAATACACATATATATGAAAAAAATGTAATTCCCAGCAATCATTAAAGTGCAATTGTATTACACATAAGAAATTAAAATAAGTATGTCTTACTAAGTAGTTGTAATTAGTAGTAACCCGTAGAGTATAACAAAAATCAGACTTTTTCCCATGGCACTTAATCTTTGTAATAAATTCCTACAGACTAATATAATCTAATTTGTGACTATGTCACATACAAATTCAAAATTATAACGACTCAAAATATAATTTCTTCTTAAAACTTACGATAATATATTGAAGCCAAGTCGAACTTTAGGATTATATAATCTGTGCTTTAGGCTTCAATATAAATATTATCGTAAGTTTTAAAAAGAAATAATATTTCGAGTTGTTATAATTTTTTATGTTGTTATAAACAAATTTCAGGACTGACCATTGAACTTGGCACCCATTTAGATCTCACTTCTTTTGTCGTTGAAGTCAACAACCAATGCATATATAATATGTATATTGAACTTGGCAATCATTTCACATTTATGTTTTTGATGGGATATCATTGCTTTTTGTACAGAATTGATTAGTAGGTTGTTATTCGTATTAAAATTAATACCAAATGGTTTTTGTTAATCTACTGTATTTTTCTACGTTTACGGGGTATAATTTTCTTTACGTCACACCTTGCCATAATGTGAGTTTTACCGCACGCTACGCGTACAGTAAAACTCGCATGATGGCCAGGTGGAGACGTAAAATTGTGTACTCACCACGGGCAGTAAAAAAGAAAGCCCTCTATCGCATATTTACAACCCTCGCCTGCGGCTCGGGTTACAAATACCTACGATTTCGGGCTTTCTTTCTTTTACAGTCCTTGGTAAGTAATGTACTATTGTTGAGTTCTTGACATGAGGCCTTTACTGCATTTTAATCGGTGAAGTCTAAAAATTCAGAGCCGACAACTTTATTACGGCAGTTTAGTTAGTTTTACCTCAATAATTTACTAAGTTCTTCTGATTTACTGTACATGGAGGCTTCGATTTTTATATGTTCCCATTGTCATATTCGCACGTGTACTATATACATGTGTGCGTCTTGACACGGTGATGCAAGATCAAGAAAAAACATAAAATCGCAAAAGTAGCACTTACTGTTGTTTAAATATTGCACGGCAGAAAAGTCTGTTGTAGGTAGCGGGATGCTTGGTGCTTAAATCTGTTAAATTGTAGTGTTTTCTTGCTTTGTGACAATATGCAGCACTTGCTCCTATGCAACAAACGATCTTGGACTTCATTTAGCACTATTCGCTTCAATTATTCAAGTTTACACTGAAAGAAAGAACTTGAAATGATAATTCGATACAAAACTCTACATAACCTAAAAGTCACATATATCACGAAAAATGTATTACAGCTGTCGTAAGGACCTACATCAATATCTCGGCTGGTCTTTGCGTTGATTTAATACATTTATTGAAAGGTGATGGCAGATATTACATTAATAAATAATAAAAAACGCAATCTGAAACTTAAAAATATAAGTAAACAAAACTCACTTTTTAAAATTAAAAAGTTACATGTCACAGATAAAACAAAAACAATGCACAATTTTCGAATTATTCTGAGACAGGTAGTTCATCAATTAAAATGGATCGATCAAAATAATATTTCTTGAAAGATTTAAAGCGTTTTATAGTAAAATCATGAAACAAAATTGTTTACACTAAATGTTTTTAATTGAATACAATTAAATATAAAATAGTTTTTGTGCCCACAGCACCTGATTTGATCAGACAATTTAATTAGATGGGCGAAGATTGTCCGGTCTGGAGTGGCCTTTACATAAGCTTTATTATGTTACAAAAGTGACTAATATCACGTTCGAATTTCAAATATTCTTTGCACTCTTGTGAATAAAATGCAGTTTTGCTATCTGTTTTTAAATAATAAAAAACCGGCCCAGAGCGTGTCGGGCCACGCTCACTGTAGGGTTCCGTAGTTTTCCGTCCGTCACAGTAAGTGTCCCCACTTAAGAGTTAAAATAACACCGCCATGTAGGATATGATATGAGCGTTCCACGTACAGCGACATCTATCGGCAAATTAAGTAAACTAGCGCGCGAGCATAAAGTATGGAAGATGATTTTCATGGGATAATTTTTTATTGCGTGAACCGATTTTCACCGTTTTTACTTTATTTGAAAGCACGTCATTTCATTGTAATTTTGTAGAAATTACAGGTACAATAAACACCTGCTTATACGGTTAAATTACAAACTTAGTTCAGAAATTATTTTGTATTTTTTTTTCAAAAACTATTCATCCTATCAAGTTCAAAATAATTTTCCTAGAAAGTTTTTATAAAGTTCTACTTTTGAGATTTTTTTCATATTTTTAAAACTTATGGTTCAAAAGTTAGAGGGGGGGGACGCATATTTTTTTACTTCTGGAGCGATTATTTCCGAAAATATTTACATTATCGAAAAATGATTTTAGGAAACCCCTATTCATTTTTAAATACCTATCCAATAATATATCACACGTTAGGGTTGAAATGAAAAAAAAAATCACTCCCCACTTTACGTATAGGGGAGGTACCCTAATAAAAAAATAATTTCCATTTTTTATTTTACCACTTTGTCGGCGTGATTGATATACATATTAGTACCAAATTTCAGCTTTCTAGTGCTAACGGTCACTGAGATTATCCGCGGACGGACGGACGGACGGACGGGCAGACATGGCGAAACTATAAGGGTTCCTAGTTGACTACGGAACCCTAAAAAGAGCTTTCCGAGCCAGTGAGGTGAAAAGTTAATTGTTTTAATGTAATGTATTATCTCTTAAAATATCCGTGACTAATTTGTTAGCACCTTATATTTCTTGCTTTATTGTTGTGTGTATCCACCGCCACTTTAAATGTGTTAAATAAATGTATTTTCTTAATTTTTTTTCGTTTTTCCTTTTAAAACTACCACCACCAAATCAGCTTTGAGCATATCTCATCTTAACGGGGGAATTTTATTACAGGTGTTGAATAAATTTTTTATGAGCTATGGACGTTCCACTTGAAGCCAGACGAAAACATTTAAAGTGGTACATGGATTACAAATAACAGACTCTGCTTTGGCGTTGTCGTTCATTGTCACGTTATTATAAACTTTGTAACGATTTAGGAAGCGTAAGCGTGGATCACTATCAGAACTATCAGAAGCATAATCTAAATTTGTAAAACATAGGAACAGTTTCTATAAACTGACATTAGACGGAGAGTTAGCCCCATTAAATAATTCACTCTAACGAGAGCAACGATACCCCTCTAGTCAGGTTGCTATATATAGCTATACTCATAGATTATATAATTCTCAGATGGAGCGCGGCTAACAAAATTTTGTGATTCCATAAAGAGCCAGTGTCCTCGTCGTTACGCACTACACACACATACGCACAGCAATAATGAGCCGCTTCCCCGCCATTCGTGTCCAAACGTCTATGCAGTCAAGAGCAGTTAAAAAATAATAAAAACATGCCGTCGTGCGTTGTCAAATGCTGCAGAAATGCCACCGGTCGAAAGAAAAAAACGGATGGGATAACTTTCACCGTTAAGTAAACAATTCATTGCGTAATCACATTAACAATCAGTAATTTCGTAAACTATTAACTTCATGGTAGCGGTGTTGCCAGGTGGTTGAATAGGGAAACTTCCCGAACGTAAGGGGGTCTATAATCGCCGCGATATGTTGTCAATACGACATTGACGTCCACACTACTAACTATACGTTTTATTTCACGCACGTTTTCAACGAATATTAAAACGTTACCTAGTAGTAAATAACTTTTATGCTTTTGTGAGCAAATTATTCTTTATTATTTTTTGAATACAGTTTATAATTAAACATAATTATATATTTCTTAAAATTATTCCAAAATCTTCTTAAAACAAAAAGCCCATATCTAATCGTAGATTGAACGCGCGAAGTTATGTCACCACTACTGATCTGTCAAACTTTCGTCTCATTCTAACTATCACTCCCTCTCACTCTGAGCGGCTTCAGTAATCGACTGGTCAAGCGATTAGAACGAGATGGAACTATAGTTAGAATGAGAGGTCAGCTCTTAAGTCAAACCGATTGTGTTGATCGATCGAGGAGCATTTTTAACCAACTTCAAAAAAAGGAGGTTCTCAATTTGACCTGTATGTTTGTTCGCGATTATCTCGCGCTTGGCTGAACCGATTTTGATGCAGTTTTCAAAAAGTATTTGTTACATTCCAAACAAGGTTTAGTATAAAATAAGGCGTTGTTCATTGATTACGTAAGATTTTTTTTGACAGAGACACCCTTCCGCCCCTACGTAAGAAAAAAAAATAATAATCCTCTCTGCAGTAGAAGTAAGACATGGTCAGTTACCCTCCCTCCTTAAATCGTGTTACGTAATAAAACTAATAAATGAATACGTAATTACACTTTTAGTTGTCTTCGTCTTAGCGAGGGCACTGCCGTGCCTCAAGATTAAAAAGGTATAAAGTATGCTTAAAATAACAGTATTGGGGACGACAAGAGAGGCCACCACACTCAACAGTAGTCGTGTAATTTCAATAAATAGTTTATTTAGATTTTTTTAAATTTTACCTTTTAGTCGCCTCTTCAGAAATATATTTCATCAAATTTATTAAAACAGGTGCTTATTAATTCTATTTAAATATATATATTAATAATCTATTTTTTTTTAATTCAAAAATACTGTATTCTTAATCGGGAAAATTTGTATTACATGGCAACACTCGTCTCGACACACACATTCAAACCAGCCGCCATCTTGCGTCACAGTTTGTTGTACAGCCATGCTCCGTCCTTTAATTTATTCGTCCAAGGCATACTATCTTTAGTATGTTATTCAATCAAATACAAACATTGAAAACATTGAAAAAATAATCAACCCAGTTGGACTTGAACCAACATCGATACGCTTACCGGGGCTCGATATCGCTTTACCAATTAAGCTATGGGTTCAGTTACCGAGCTGACGAAATTCTCAATGCCTTCAATCATCTTTTTGCATTTATTTTTACATCGACTTTATAGCAATGTTTTCAATGTTTGTATTTGATTGAATAACATACTAATGTATGAGTGGAATACCCACTTTAAAAAATGTAAAATAATTATGAGTTGATAGCAGGCGCCATCTGTTATTTCCGTTGTGACACTTGTAAAAGGGTCGGCGGGAAGGGTATCTAACTCTAGTGGTTGGCACCTAGATGTCGCTTACGGCTGCTATAAAGTCGATGTAAAAATAAATGCAAAAAGATGATTGAAGGCATTGAGAATTTCGTCAGCTCGGTAACTGAACCCATAGCTTAATTGGTAAAGCGATATCGAGCCCCGGTAAGGCGTATCAATGTTGGTTCAAGTCCAACTGGGTTGATTATTTTTTCAATGTTTTCAATGTTTGTATTTGATTGAATAACATACTAATGTATGAGTGGAATACCCACTTTAAAAAATGTAAAATAATTATGAGTTGATAGCAGGCGCCATCTGTTATTTCCGTTGTGACACTTGTAAAAGGGTCGGCGGGAAGGGTATCTAACTCTAGTGGTTGGCACCTAGATGTCGCTTACGGCTGCTATAAAGTCGATGTAAAAATAAATGCAAAAAGATGATTGAAGGCATTGAGAATTTCGTCAGCTCGGTAACTGAACCCATAGCTTAATTGGTAAAGCGATATCGAGCCCCGGTAAGGCGTATCGATGTTGGTTCAAGTCCAACTGGGTTGATTATTTTTTCAATGTTTTCAATGTTTGTATTTGATTGAATAACATACTAATGTATGAGTGGAATACCCACTTTAAAAAATGTAAAATAATTATATACTATCTTTATTTCTAGTTCAGGACGTCAATGTATATTTCAAGTGGTCTGCATTCTTTGATATCCTCTGGTGAATAGTTGCCAGATGCCCGAATCTAGTAATAAGGATAGTATAGCAAACTAACTATAGAGGTTGTGTTGCTGTCGTTCTCATATTAAGTATGCTGGGGCCAGCTCTTAATCTACAATACGAGGTACGTACATATTTTGATCTCTATGTTTTCATTACAAATGCAAGTCTACAAATAATTGATCGCATGAAGCATGCAAATTATCTAAAAGGTAGTATATATTAACATAAATTGTACCAATTAAGTATGTATGGGTATACAAAACAAAACACATTTTAGGTAGACAAAACACGCGGTAAACTCTCCATACTGTTGTCGTGATGATTATGGAGTGTTTCGTATAACTATTCACATTTCTGTATCAAGATCGAAGTTTTCCATCAAAATGAAAAGTTCTTCATTTCTTCCGAAAATCCCGATAACTTACCTAATTTTGTGTAAACATTTTGCAACCTGGATGTTGAAACATAGTAGTCTTACATGCATCATCTAACAGATAAGTGGCCTGTGAAGTATTATTTGCAGTGAATGAAGCCGACAATTTGCCAATGTAGATCATTGGAGCCAAGGTTACGCCATTGTATCGGACAAAGGTGCGCTGCGAAACGTCTAGATAACAAATAAAGACCTGGGCAACTATTCTAACTGTTCCCTTTGAGCATGGAAAAATACTGCTGCAGTTACATTGTAATATAGGATACTTAACTTACGACTTACTCCGTTGGCTCAGCGACCCAAAGTGAATCTTGGCCTCCGATACGAGAGTGTGCCGCTTTCCTCGATCCCGCGCTAGCTCTTGGCATTTGCACATTTGGAGTTCGCGCAGATCCGCCTCGATCATGTCGCTCCAGCGATACCGTAGTCGTCCAACAGGGCGACGCCCTTCCGAACAGCCATGCCTTCCATCATGTATGCCTTCTTCACTTTCCGATCTTCTCCCATCCTCTCGAGGTGGCCAAGCCAGCGGAGTCTGTGAGTTTTGCTCTCCTATAATATTAGGTTCAGCCACCAGGTCTTCTATTTCCACGGTCTTTAGAACATAGGATACTAATTTTTTGAGTCAACACACTGGGTCCTCTTTGAGCTCTTTGGCAACCTTACTCACCAGCAGGAACACAACACTATGAGTAGGGTCTAGTGCTATTTGGCTGTGGTTTTCTGTAAGGTGGAGGTACTTCCCCAGTTGGGCTCTGCTCCAGATTTGAGCGAGATGACATTCACTGAACGTGCCCTACCACACTTAGCGAGATGCCATTGGCAGTGCCCATACCTCTATTTTTGGCGTAGTTTAAGGACATACCCAAGTCCGGACGTAGTTTAAGGACATACCTCGGGTCCAATACGGGTTAAATACCGCAAACCATCCAGTTGCCTCGCGGACACTGTAACTACGCCCCATTGCTTTAACTACTAGGCGGCATTGGGTCCTACGATTTAAAATGATTCAACTAAGAAATAATTCATCTACTAAGGGGGTAAAACGAGAGTGAAAAGGTAAGTGTAAACACTAAACAGTTGCTACGCGGGCGAAGTCGCGGGACGAGGCTACTCCACAACAACAACAATTTAGCAGCATTTGTTTGGAATGATTTTATTTTAAAACCGGGTCGGCGCCACCAACTGCGCCTCAGAAGACTCATTCCAATACATCTTACCAGTATAATCATGCACGTTGACTACATTAATTCTCTATAGATTCTTAGTTCACGTTACGCAAGTTCGTTCAATAATTTCAGATGATTGAGCAGCCAATAGGAACGGCAAGTCGTCAAAATAAGCCGCATTGCAAATTTGCTAATGGAATACTAATTTTCGGAGGGTTCCGTAATGAGAAAGCGATGTTTGTGCTTACATAGCTCTAACGTTAGTAAATCCAGTATAGTACACTGTACAAATTGCTGTTTGTAAACAATATTTACCACATCAATCGACCCCAAAAGATCTTCATAATGAGGTTAAATACACATTTGGTTTCAACTGTCTTTGGTTTTGTTTGGGAGACATACATTTACCTACATAAGTTTATAGGTACCTACAGCATATCAAACGGTTTGTGAAGCAGTCAGATTTGGATTGTATTATTTATTTATTATTTTTAAATACGCAATAGGTAGGTTTGTCGGTATCATATGCTGTTTTGATATGTCTTCTTGAAGAACTATACGCATTATTGTGTATCTTTAAGATCTAATGTATTACTGTTTTGTAAAAATAAGTCCCGCTAAGTTTCTTGCCGGTCATAATACTTCTCGGGTCAAAGGTGTAGGGTTATTTAGAACCGGTGGTAGTTTTTGAAGTGAAAACTTCTTTAGCGGCGCTGTGCACTTTTTGTGATGGGGAAAAAATGTTAAACTCGCGTCAGGGTCACGTGACCGACGATTCGTCAGATTGAAAATTCGTAAGACGGACAAGTGACCTGATCGAATAAATAATTATAATAGTTCTGAAGTGTTAAATTTTTAATGTAATATAAATTGTCATGTTTGTGTACGATAGCGCATTAAATGAATATTGTATTTTACTACATAAATGATAGTACTTTTATACTGATAATTAAAGCAGTTCGTGCAAAATTATTCCCTAACTATTCCAAAATATCAGAAATGCACTACGTTAATATTCAAGTTTTCATTTCTGCCGGCACTCCCGGAGTGCACCCCGTTGTTTATTTTTCTCTGACGTTCATAAGTGCATTGTAATATACCTAAATTGAAGAATAAACATGTTTTATTTTATCTTTATCTTTTACAGACTGAAAAATTCGCTATCAGCCCAGCGGTAAGACGTCCAACTTTTAATCCGGAGGTCTCGAGCTCTACTGTACTGATTTTTTAAAACTTATGTACAAAATATCATTCGGTATTTACCAGTCGGTTTTCGGTGAAGGAAAACATAGTGAGGAAATCGGATCTAATCCCAATAAGGTATAGTTTCCCCTCTGGGTTGGAAGGTCAGATGGCAGTCGCTTTCGTCAACACTAAAGCCTATTTATAGGATTGTATTGTCAAGCGGACACACGGTTTAAATGACCCGGGGCAAACGCTAGGAGGATGATGATAGACAAGTTTACAGACTTCCGCAAACGTGCAAAACAACGCACAGATGGCACTGCAATCTATTAAAAATCCTCTCCTTGGATAATGTTTGAGTAATCTTTACACCATAGACAAAAAACTAGGGTTTGCTCCCGGTAATCATTTTCTATACGAATCCAGTACCGGAACCGAGAATTCCCGGTTCTCGCCATACAAAATCAGAACCGGGAGCGTTCCCTACAAAAAACTCTACCTAATCTTTTAGGTGTCCAAAACAACGCAACACGCGCACGCGCAAGTTAGGTCGGCAACGCGTATGTGAGACTTTTGTATTTGTAGTTGCATGCGTCCATAGGCTGCTTACCATCAGGCGGGCCGTATGTAGAGATGGGTACTGAGTAAAAACTCACCAGTAAACACCGAGTAAATCCTCAGTATTTACTCAAAATACCCGTATTTACTCAAAATACCCGTATTTACTCAAAATACCCGTATTTACTTAAAATACCCGTATTTACTCAAAATACCCGTATTTACTCAAAATACCCGTATTTACTCAAAATACCCGTATTTACTCGTTTATACTCAAATCGGTGGGTATAAACTATGTAGAGTGGGCAGGGGTTTATAAATTTGAAATATATGTGTATTTTGCAAGCCGCTACTGGGTTATGTAGTCAAAGTCGTAAAAAATATATTTTTGAGAGGGGCACTTCATACATGTATCTAACTGTCACCAAAAAAAATTTCAGCAACTGTCAATGTGTGCAATGGGTCATCAAAAATTATTTGAATATTACTATGTGTTTAGTGTTTTTGATAAATTGAATATTATTGGAAAAAAATCGCCTGTAACGGCCAAAATAATGTTTATCCCTCTATAATTTTTAAACCAAAGGTCAATAAAATATTTTAAAATGCCCGGAAAATAGGGCCTAAAAACACTATTAAAATAATAACTTTCGGTTAAGTCGTTTTTGAGTTTTTCTTAAAAAACCTTTAATAAAAGGACGTAAGTGCCGCGTAAAAACGCACTTTTGTTTGTATGGGGTTAGGTTTGCTAATGGCCGAAGATTCGATTTACTACCTGCTTGTTTCAGTAACCCAATGTCGGGCCTGTAGATTCTAACCTGGCCCTCATTGCCACTAACTGATAATTACCTTTTTTTTCAAAAACTAAGCGCCCTCTATGCGTGCTTTAATATAAATATTGTTAATACAGGTTAGAACTATTCAATAAAAAACTATTTAGTTCTTAAATCATTATTTTTTTAAATGATTTTATTAGTAATCGTTTTTACCCACCAAAATGATTAAATACGGGTATTCACTGGGTGCTGAAACGATCCCCCCCCCCCTTGTCAATATTTAATTTATATTTAAATATTTATTTATTTACCTTACCTAAATTACCCCATTCGTTTGTTACATTCTGACGGCTTACACTTAAACTAAATTTTGGCCTGGATGTGATCGTTAGCAGCTAGGACCCACGTTTGTAGTAACCCTAAGACCTTTTCAGAGGAGTCGCTGGTATTATTGTTGAAACGAAACAAAGGATTAGGTTTTAAAATCTTTATTTCATGTAAAAGTACACAATAAAATAATTAATTTACATCAACATTTTACACTGTATATATTCAAACGATAAGTATTTTGAAGTCGGATTTTAAGCAGAGAAGTTTGAAAGCAAGAATGAGAAGCTGATTGACGATCACTAGATCTGTAAAGGATAAGTATACGTTGTAATTTTTCATAGAATAGTAACTAGACCTCCAAGAAATCTAAACAAAATACTTCAAAGACTCCGAATCAAACCTTGCATCAGACATAAAATAAATATGTTCTTTTTTACTACTCTCCTACCCCCTAGGATGCGTTGGCGGTTGATGCATACAGTCTTTACAACCTTATCCGAAAGGTTGTATTTTATATAAATTATTTTAATTTAAATAACTATTATGACCTAGCTATAGAATTCGTTTGAGCAAATGGTTAGGATGGTTAGCTAAAGTGTGATACTCTCGTATCTACACAGACTGTACTACACTAGGATGGAGTTTGCCAACTCAAAATCTTTTACCTTCCTAGCTAACCTAATCGATAAACTACCGTCACATCGTAACCTACAGTATCTAAGGGAAGAGTGACCAGAAACCCTTAGATGTGTCCTAAACAAACTCTTTTTTATATGTATTTTAATTTAAACTAAAACGAAACTACGAGTGGCAGTATCTCACTAAGATTTAGGAATTTGATGACAAAGGCCAGATAATTAATCATTTAATAATTTACTAACTGAATTATCCATTCAAGTACATAATGCCTTTAATGAGTACATGAGTCTCAAGCGTGCTCCGCCTACTTGAAAACTCCAACCACTACTCCTGCCTGGGTTGTTGTACCATCAAAACCATCCCCGAACAGAGAATTGACAGTTTTCATTCAAATAAGATACAAATTATATTTCCAAGGCCTTCCTCATCTCAACTTCATATTCATACAAGAAAATAGTAATCATTATTTTAAGTTTAAATAGCTATGAATGATTTGATATCAGATAGCAAACAATAACTGAAGCATTCCAGTTCAAGCTTTAGATTAGTACGTGAGTAACAAGCTTGCTCAGCCTACTTGTAAACTCTCAACCATTGCCCAGCCTGGGTTGATGTACCTCCAAAACCAAACTACAACACAAAATTAGAACAGTTTTTCGTTCTAGTAAAAGTAAAATTTCTATTACCAATGCCTCTTTCATCACAACTTCGAAATCATTCAAGAAATCAAATACTTAAATATTTCATATCATTTTAGTAATAGGTATTAGAAGTAAATATGATTCAACTCAAAAGTTTTCTTGTAACTTGATAAATACACATTATTCCATGTCCAATGCTCATTTCCACTCAGAAACAAATAACATCTTCCACTCAGATATCATAAAATCATGTGAATATGTTCTACCGTTAAAGTAAATTATTCTTAAAATAATTCATTCGCATAGCCACACAACAAAACACACATGTAAAACGGTTATTTCAAATAGACAAAGCGTAAAGATTGCATAAAATACCTTTTAAATTAATATTTTCTTACCCAAATACTTAGATAAACCTATTCAAAATGTCATTATAAAACTTATATTAATTAATAAAGTGATCTATGGTTCTCATACCAAACCGAAGTCTTGAATCTGCTTGCACGCAGCCTCGAACACCCGGAGACTCATAGCTCTACCGCAGAACAGCAACGGACAGCCGCAGTACTGTAGCTCAGCTCCGAAGGCAGCCGATGTGACGCTTCGAAGACGCCTGCAGCTCGGCTTCCACCGGCGGCTTGAACCCGTAGAGTTTCCTTCTTCGAGACGGCTTCTGTCTTCTATCTTCGGATCCTGGCTTCGTTCTTCAGCTCCAGTCCTCAGCTCCTCTGCTTCGCTCCAGGTCCAGGCTTCGGTCCACAGCTTCCTGCTTCGCTCCAGGTCCAGGCTTCGGTCCACAGCTTCGCTCCAGGTCCAGTCCTCTGCTTCGATTCTGGTACAGGCTTCGGTCCTCTGCTTCGCTCCCGGTCCAGGCTTCAGTCTTCAGGTCCTTTTCTTCTTCTAGGGAGTTGTTTCCTTTTCCGAGGTTGCTTCCTGATTGCTCCTGGTCTAATTACTTGCTCGCCTTATATACTCTTCATTTTCGGTATCATTATGCAGATTGATGCTCTTTTGTCATTTTCGTCGACGAATCTGACGAAAAGAATCATAGACTACCACAGACGGCCTGGCTAAAGAATCTTTGATACGAATTTGATCCTTATTGTCATTCTACTACATACTTCCATAAGGTTCAATTTCCTTTGCGATGGACTTTGCTTGGATAATTTTAGCAATCTCTTATGTTGATAATATTGAACTAAAATTTACCAAAATTTTACATAAATCTATGATATTTGTATGAAAATGAATGTATAACTGATTTCTTTTATCATTAAGCACAATTCTTGACAATTTAAACTTGAAATAAGCTCATTTTAGATCAAAATATTGTCAAAGATAAATACTCTATTTCTCAAATTTTCAGTAATTTTTGCTATAAAACTCAATCAAATTTCATTGTAAATAATTTGAATATTGTTCTTTGAAAAGATTTTCGTTCAAAGTTTCCTATTAGTCATATTACCAACCTATTTTAGTTTCTAACCTAAAAATATATAAACAATTTTTTTTACAACATTTGTATGAAAAATTCCCTATATTTAAAGGAAAAATGGTCCTGTAAAAACACATAACAACTAATATCAATAGTCTAACATCCATATTAAACATTTGTTTAACATGAAACACTACTGTTAATGTTCAATTTTCATGATTTTCCCTATGTAAAAGGGTGAAATAATCTCATACAAAACATTGACTCTTGTTTATAATATTATTCTTTAACAATAAAACAAAGTCCCAATTATTCCATTCATGATTTGATTAATGTATGTAGTAGATTACGATTTGGATCTCTTATATTAACATGATTTAGGTACATAAATTATGAGTTTTGTTCAGTAAAACACCAGTAATTCATATATTTTATTTCGTTGTCTTTACAATTTTCTTTTTAATATCCTTATTTAACTAAAATAAAACTCCGATGTGAGTTTACAGCTTCATATCTGCATCAAATGGACTTCAAAACAAAGGAACCTTCCACCAAAATAATACTGTATAGCTTTCCAAAGGACAATTCTCCAATAAAGCGAAATCGGAGATACGGCGTTTCGCTACAGTGCTTTGGATAAATACTGAGTAAATACTCTCTTACTTCTTGTGAAGAGGCTGAATCACCGATCTCGTCCAGTCGTTAGGACATTCCCTCGAATGCCACATGACTGCATATTTCTTGGCTTTGAGAGCAGAACGAATTACTGGAGGCTCAATGTCCAAACTGTTCCATAAGATCGTAAGCTGCGCTGATCTCGTATAGGTACAAAATTCCGGTCATCGTTTAATTATTGCGAGCAGATCCTCGATCACCCACGATTTTGACTTCAATTGCTTAGAAAGAAGCTTCACTTCCATGAAACTTTGCAACAAAAGAGCGTGTTAAGATTCTCCTTTCTTCGTTGCCGTCTGACGATAAATTTCGGAGGTGGAATAAAACATATAATCCTCTTTGATTCTCTGAGATTATCCGCGGACGGACGGACGGACGGACAGACATGGCGAAACTATAGGTGTTCCTAGTTGACTGCGGAACTGTGATGTTTTGTCAACCTACCCCAAGCGTCAGTAATAAACTAGTGTCCACCGAGAACGGTCGTTTACCTTATCGCTACCTTCCTATACGTATATAGTACATTCTGGCGGCGAGGATGGCGAATTTTATCGGAAATTTAGGAGTTTTCGACCACAAATCGCAGGATTGGCGTATATTTCACAGTCGTCTCAGCCAATTTTTGCTTTTGAACGGTGTGGTAGAAGAGCCAAAAAAAGTGTGCGGTGTTGTTAACTCATTTGTCCGACGAGTCATACAGATTAACAAGCAACTTGTTGCACCCCAAGAAGGTGGAAGAGGTACAGTTTGCGGACCTAGTTAAAGTACTCGATGACCACTTTACTCCGAGGAGGTCGACGTTCGCGGATCGAGCGAAGTTCTATGATGCGACCATAATGACTGGTGAGAGTCTAGAGGACTGGGCGGCGCGGCTGAGAGGGCTTGCGGTATTTTGCGAGTTCGGGTCGGCGCTGGACGTATTGCTGCGGGATAGATTCGTGTTGGGTTTGAAAACGGGTCCTGAGCGTGATCGGCTTTTTGAAAAGGATTCGTCGACGCTAACCCTGGCGCAGGCGCTGGAAGTGGCGCAGCAGGCCGCGTGTGCTCGAGCAGCACGCGCTGGCACTGCGCAGGCGGAGACGACTCAGGTGAAGGAGGAGCCAGTGTTCCGCGCTAGCGCAGGCCGCGCTGGCAGCGCACGGGCAAACGCCGGTGGCGGCGGCGCTGACAACGGCGCGTCTAGGTGCTCCGTTTGCGGCCGAAAGAATCATGATGCAGCAAAATGTCGGTTTAAGGGCTATCGGTTCAAAGTTGTGGTCAAAAAGGTCATTTGAAAAAGGTGTGTGCGCAAAAAGGCAATGGCAGTAAAAGGCTTCATTGCATGCAAACGGAATCCGACGACTCCGAGACGTGTAGAGAGTGCGAAGTTTTCAACGCAAGAAGGTATGTTGATAGTTATAACCCTATTAAATTGCCTGTAACTCTTAGTGACGTGCAACTATTGATGGAATTGGATTCTGGTTCCGGAGCAAGTGTTATTTGTGAAGAACTTTATTTGAAATATTTCAAAAAGAGGAAATTATACAAAACTGATTTGTCAATGTGTCTGTATAATGGCCATAAAATATTGCCTTTAGGGTATTTTAGAGGCAGAGTTTGCTATATGTCAACGGTCAAACATTTAAAAATTTATGTTGTTCAAAATGGCGGCCCTCCTTTGCTTGGCCGCGATTTCATGGCAAAGTTCAAAGTCCGACTAGTATGTGACAATAACAAACTAATGTCTGAACCGCATGATTGTGAGGTGCCGCAATTACTTAACGATTTTGCAGATGTTTGGAAAGATGAGTTGGGGCGTTTTAATAAATTTGAGGTAGATTTGTTTTTAAAAGAAAACGCAGAACCAAAATTTTTCAAACCGCGTTCAATACCTTTTGCCCTTAAGAGTAGGGTAGTAGAGGAACTGGACAGGCTAGTGGAAGTAGGTATTTTGGTTCCGGTTAGTTTTTCGGACTATGCGACGCCTATCGTACCTGTGTTAAAGAGTAACGGTAAACTTAAAATAGCTGGAGACTACTCGTGTACTTTAAACCGGGATCTAAAAGTTGACAAATACCCCTTACCTAGAATAGAGGAAGTTTTTGCCAAAATAGGGGGAGGGGAACATTACACAAAACTAGATTTGAGTAATGCGTACAATCAACTTTGTCTGTCAGAATCGTCTCAAATCCTAACGACCATAAATACCCCTAAAGGGTTATTTAAGTATACGCGTTTATTGTATGGTCTCGCTAATGCACCTGCAATTTTCCAGCGTACTATGGAAACATTTTTGGCTGGTATAGAGGGAGTCACGTGTTGGCTCGACGACGTGTGTTGTACGGGACCTGATCGCGCTACTCATTTAGCCAGGCTTCGTGAAGTTTTGAGGAGGTTTCAGGACGCGGGTTTGCGTTTACAACGTGATAAATGTGCATTCTTTCAAACTAGCGTTACCTATTTAGGATACGTTATCGATAAAAACGGCCTTAGGACGTGTCAAGATAAGGTGAATGCTATACTTAAATCTCCGCCTCCTAAAAATGTCCACGAGGTAAAACAGTTTCTAGGAGTTGTCAACTATTATCGCAAATTTATCCCTAACGCGTCTTCCTTAATGCATCCAATGCACGAGTTATTACGTAACGGCGCGAGCTGGCAGTGGGGCGAGTGCCAACAGGCCGCATTCGACAGCGTACGGCACGAGCTAGCGTCCGATCGCGTGCTGGCGCATTTCGACCCGGAAGCACCGCTGGTCCTGACTGCCGACGCCGGACCCTCTGGTCTTGGTGCCGTATTGGCTCATCTCGCGGCTGACGGTTCGGAGCGGCCAATTGCATATGCATCCAGGGCATTATTACAAAGTGAACAGAATTACAGTCAAATTTTTAAGGAAGCGACCGCGCTGATTTTTGCTGTAAAACATTTTCATCAATTTTTGTATGGCCGTCAGGAGCCGTTTATTTTGAAAACTGACCACCGTCCATTACTTTCCATTTTTGGGAAGAAAAATGGAATCTCGGTCACAACTGCGTCGCGTTTACAGAGATATGCCATTATACTCTCAGCAAACAATTACAATGTACAGTACGTAAACACTAAAAATAATCAGGTGGCGGATTATTTTTCACGTGCGCCGCTGCCGATAGCAACACGGGAGGTCGTTGACCGAGAACAGGATAATAGCGTATCTTTTCTTAACTTCTTAGATGGGAATATTAAACCGGTTTCATTTGACGATATTAAGGTGGCCACGGCAGCGGATGAGGTACTTACGACCGTCAGTAAGTACATGAGTGTCGGATGGCCGCGGAAAATTGATTGCAGTTCGGTTAGGCCATATTTTTTGTGTAAGGCCGATTTGGAATGGCATAACGGGTGTCTATTTCGAGGACACAAGATCGTAATTCCAGCTGTGTTTAGGAAACGTATGTTAAAAGAACTCCATTCAGCGCATTTCGGCGTGGTAAAAACAAAAAGTGCGGCCAGAAGTAGGTTCTGGTGGCCCGGCATCGACGGCGACATCGAGCGCTGGGTGGGGGCATGCAGCGTGTGCGCAGTGCAGCGCGCCGCTCCCCCCCGCGCGGCACCCTCCGCCTGGCCGTGCCCCGCTACTGCTTGGGAGCGCATTCATATTGATTATTTGTCTATAGGTCAAAAGGTATATTTAGTCGTAATTGACGCGTTCAGCAAATGGTTAGAATGTGTAAACATGGATTGCGGTACCTCGACAAATGCCTTAATTACGAAATTAAAGTATATTTTTTCTAGATATGGCCTTCCGATTACCCTTGTTTCAGACAATGATGTCAAAATTTGTTCTGCAGAATTTAACACTTTTTGTAAAAATAATGGAATTCTGTACATCACATCACCTATTTATCACCCGTCTAGTAATGGACAAGCTGAAAATTCGGTTAAAAGTTGTAAGAAAATGATTCGAAGTATTTTATTGTCAAACAGTAACTTATGTCAACAAGTTATAAATGAAAAGTTATTAGGGTTCCTTTTCGATTATAGAAACACTGTCCATTGTGCTACAGGGAAAACTCCAGCATCGCTTATGCTGGGACGGGACTTACGATGTAGATTAGATTTAGTTAAGCAATGTAAGTCAATACCTAACACTAGGTCAGATAAGCAATTAAGGCAGAGTCGATGTTTTGAAACGGGCGAAACGGTCTGGGCCAAATGGTTTAAGGGTCGGAAAGGTTATTGGTCGATGGCGACAATACTGAATAGTATAGGTAACCGAATGTTTTCTGTAAGGTTTCAGGATAATAATGTTATCGCTAAAAGGCACGTCGACCAAATAATGAAATACGTAGGAGACAGGAATCATTAGGATACTATCGAACCAATGACCTTGACGCCGCCTCCAATGTTAGGCCAACCAACATCCTCTTCCGGAAGGATGGGTCCTTCCGACCGCTGAAGGATCACAAGAACCTGAAGAACCGAGTACCAACTCAATTCCTCAGTCAGAGGCTAATATGGGAACAGAAAATAAGGAAGGGGGAGAGAATGATGAGTGGTCGGAGGCGACCGACCAACTGTCCACTGAGGCTGTGCAATCAGGATCGGAGTCTCAAGATGGTGAGATGACGATCCCCCCTGAACAAGGTCGAGTCATGGATAAGGAATCGGGTATTCCTATCGATTGCTCGTCAAGGGGCCGCCCTAGAAAGAAAGTTGATTTTAAACAATATCTTTAAGTTTTCCTTTGTTTGTTGTAGGTCTCAAAATAATGATGGAGGAATGTGATGTTTTGTCAACCTACCCCAAGCGTCAGTAATAAACTAGTGTCCACCGAGAACGGTCGTTTACCTTATCGCTACCTTCCTATACGTATATAGTACAGGAACCCTAAAAATGGATATACTTTGCATGTTGGCAACCGACTCTGGTGGTCCTCGAAGCTCTTGTTTTCAGACATGCATACTAGGATCCCAGAGAAAATAGGTGTCGAGTTTCATTGCTGCCACTATTGATTGACTTCTAATTAAGAGCAAAAATAGGGTTTTATCATCAAATTATTTGGTCTTAGTGATTTATCCTTCATAAGTTTTAGAAAATTTGCATTGCATGTCACGGGTGTGTTGATCACAGACCTCCTGGTCTATCTTTTATTGAAATCCGCGAAATAGTTTAGGCACATAGGAAAAAACATTATTTCATATTTGGTGACCTCTTGCGGCCGCCATATTGTTTTTTTTAGATATATAAATGTAAATTCATTGCTCAGATCAAGTGGAATTAAGGGATATGTCTCTTGTAGAAATCCGCTTAGCATCCTAGGCTACAGGGTGTATTCAGTTTTCAGTTTTGAAACCTTTACCTTACTGTTTTTGTCGCAGTCGGTTAAAATGTTGATATTGGTGTAGCTGACATACAAAACTATAAATAAACGTTAACTTTGTATTCTCACAAGTTTCATATCATGAGAATATCCCCTGGAAAGGCGTTGACGATACACTTCACTTCCTCAAGTGATATCTCTAAGGAGGTGCATTTTACAGTAAAAGAGTACGCATGTTTCTATGTAGAATTTATATGAGCTTTAATATTGTCCTAGATCATATTTTCATAGAGTGCGTAGATTCGGAGGGAAAAGCGAATTTCTTCAGGATGGAGGACATTTTCCAAGGTGCTGGCGGTTCCTCGAGGTCCTCAAATGTCAAATGGTGTGGACAATAAAACGGGACCTCTAATCAACATACACACCAAATTTCATAACTGTGCGGCGGATTTCGAGTTTTGTCGTATTTTGATTGTGTTATATAGGATGTCTTTTATAACGGACTAAATCAATTTAAGGGTAAGTACAACATTGCTAGCCAGGTTACAATGTTTTATTTATTTTTTGGAACGAGGTGAATTGAAGCGGGGTGGAGTGGAGAGGAGTGGAGTGGAGTGGAGTGGAGTGGAGTGGAGTGGAGTGGAGTAGAGTGGAGTGGAGTAGAGTGGAGTGGAGTGTTGTGGAGTGGTGTGTTGTGGAGTGGTGTGGAGTGTAGTGGAGGGAAGTGTAGTGAAGTGAAGTAAATAATATCAAATTAAATCAAATTAATAAGAAAAAATAAAAATAGTTAAATTCAAATCAATAACAAAACTTCGTTCCAACGGAGTGTTCCACGACACTCAGGCTTTTTTTGTAATGTCTATTGAACTTTACACCTAAGTTCTGAGACTTATACCAACTCCCAAACCACGAACTGTCTCAAGTCACAAACGTCTTCCCACAATTATTCCGACTGTCACTTGTTTAGCCGGCGAACTTTGAACTTAGATTGACAACTCAAGTTGTGTCGGAAGTCGCACCGGGAATCAACTTCCGCATAGTAGCTGCGGTATAAATTAACGGTTGTTAAAATTGTGTATCTTTGAATTTCATTGTTTTTATGTTTGTAATATATGATTTTAATTAATTTTAGTCTCCTCTCTGGGATATAAGGTTAGATGGCAGTCGCTTTCGTAAAACAATTGGCGTAGGCAATTCATGGAATTGTTGCCGAACGGGGTCCGTCAGCCTCACAAATATGTTTATCTACACCAATATCATAAAACCTCTATTCCGCGTTCGGAAACCATATGTAATTACCACTATTATTGCAACAAGTAACGTAACATCAGTGTATTATCTGTGACAGTGTGGTGAAAATGTGGAATAATATCCCACCGCCGTTTAAGGACCTGCAAAATATTGACTCTTTTAGAAACAAACTCAAAAAGTTTATGTATGCACACCAGGAAACACAGGGTTTTTTGAGTAATGACACAAGTTGTATATAAAATTGTATATAATATATAGAAGGGCTATTACCTTCTAGTTTATGTCTCATCAGCACTGCCATAATCACTTAAATCAATCATTAGATTAGTTTGCTTTAGGATAAGATCATTTTTGTTGACTAAGCTGCAGACCCGAATAGCCAAGTCGCTTTAAGTACCTAACATAAGTTTGGCATTATCCCGTAACAACTTATTTAATTGTTGACCTTTCTATGTATGTACGGTTGGTTAGCTTTCCATGAAGCAACCATGACTTTTCACAAAGGTTGGGGCTGCGCTTGTTGTTAGCACTTTTGTTTAGTTTCGTAAACTGTCACTGTCACTGCGGCCAGTGAGGAAATCGCTGACATTGACATGGAATGGTTGCGTTCATGAATAACGTAAATTGTGTTGGTTTTTCATGTTCTCGTTTTGTGTAGTTTTTGTGGTTTTGAGTAATATTGTGTGTTATCATCACACATGTCGTGGCATCACCGAATGGGCCCTACGGAAGACCAGCGCCGGTTTTTAAGCTGGCATTATGCTGAGTTGGGTCAATTTTGTGATGCACGTTCATTGTTTGTTTTCATTGTTATTGTCTCTCAATGTTCATGTAAGCGTCACAAATAAATGTTTTTATTCTTATTCTTATTCTTAAAAACGTATGAAAATTCATTACCTATGGTAACGTAAAGTCTGCCCTCCTCTCCGACCGCCCGCACGCGCCCGCCCGACCGCCAGCACAATCGAGTTGGCCATGGCGGTGCAATGGCGGTCATTCTAATGGTTTCCAAACACGTCATTTAGGTTTTATAATATGTGTGTAGATAAAGCAGTGTATGCAACTGTACGTAATTAGGCCTTAAAACACTCGTGGGATCTTATTATGAAACTCGCCTGCGGCTCGTTTCATAAAACCACACTCGCATTTTAACGATCCTTATTACGTAAGAGTTACAAAAACTACTATTTTATAACAAGTTAAGCACAATCGGCACGTTAGTTTTGTCGAAAATTCCTCATTCGAAATCCCTGATTATGAATGACGTGCTATCGGCCCATTCGTGACACTTTTACCAGATTTATATGCACCTTTACGTTTCAAGCACGTATGTTACGTGACGTAGGTGACAGATTGGCATCTAATAGGGCCATTACGGCGACAAGTCGTGATGGGTCCGGCTCGCGCCGGCGCGGGGCGGGCAACGGCGGAGACCATAGCCCCTACTACGACACTGAGGTACGGATTAACCCAAAACGCATCTTTATTTTATACCACGACGGTGGCAAACAAGCATACTGCCCGCCTGATGGTAAGCAGCTACCGTAGCCTATGGACGCCTGCAACTCCAGAGGTATCACATGCGCGTTGCCGACCCTTTACAAAAAGGAGGATTCACTGTGTTGACGGTTAAAGGAACAAGAGGGTCCCTCATCGTCAACACACTGGGTTCTCTTTGAGCTCTTTGGCGACCTTACTCACCAGCAGGATCACAGGACTATGAGTAGGGTCTTAGTGCTATTTGTCTGTAGTTTTCTGTAAGGTGAAAATACTTCCCCAGTCGGGCTCTGCTCCAGATTTGAGCGAGATGCCATTCGCTGTGTTGACAACTACTAATATGTATGCTATTTTTCAGGTCTTGAAGTTTTGACCTCTGGAACAAAAGATTACCTATCTACTTATTTAAGTCGCAGTCCTACAGTAGCGGTACCAATTGACACCTACAATCACGGCTGGACGTGGCTTTATTGAGATTTATTGAGCGGATTATAACAATGAGTTTGTCTGATTCGCAAACAACAAAATACTTATCATAGTTATGCCAAGTACGAGTACACAATCAACTATTTAGGTACTGAGGTAATGTACTGACAGTACTGATATTAGTGCACTAGTAAAAGACTATACTCAACGAGAATGAAAATGGGTCACTTAAGTAAAAAATATATTATGGGACAATCTTACACAAATCGACCTTGTCTCACAGTAAGCTTCATAAGGCTTGTGTTGTGTGTGGGTGCTGGGCGACGATATGTATGATATACAGATATAGATAAATATTTAAATACATAGAAAACACCCATGACTCAGGAACAAATATCTGTGATAGTACCTCCCAACCCAGAACCTCCTGTTAAGTGGGTCATTTGGGACTTTGGGACCTTGTAGCAATAGTGTAGATTGAGGCGAATGTAGCCTCATTCGATGACAACACCCGATGACCTTCAAATTGACTTTACTTAAACAGTTTATTAGCTATAACGTTTTAGGAAAGCACAACAAAAAGATGTTAAATATTCACCATATTCGGAAGAACTTTGTTAATTCCGATATACGATTGGACGAAATCGACTCGATAGAAAATAATTCCAAAGTTACATCTGACAATTAGCTTTAAACATATTTAAACAGTTGTATGTCTTTATTTTCTTGACTTATACGTCTGTAATTAAGAACAAAACTCCACTACACTAGTACTAAAAACTTCATTATTTTATATTTCTCAATTGACGCGTAGTTTTGTTTAAATTAATCATTAGGAAACATTTGCAATAAGCTCCCATACTAATCGTAACACAGTGTTTCTCTTCCACTCGCGCTGAAAATATAGGGATGGAATTTAACTCTCTCAAGAGTGCACTGGGTATGGTGCAAATAACCCACTCCACAACACGCGGACGCAGTAAGGCGAACTAAGTGACTATGCAAAGGATATCACGGGCACGTTCGTATTGTATTTCAACAGTCCTAGGTAGAGATGCATTGTACCTAGAGCGTAAACACCCTTGTGCAGCGTTTGCGAAGACGGTGAGATCCTTACCTAGGTTTTATCTGTAAAGTACTACGCAGAAAGCCGCTACCGCTCAGTTGCATACTACATATTTAATAAAAAAAACAAAATTTTGTCTACCAATATTTAAAAATTATATTTTATTTAACGGCCTCCTAGCCCAGTCGGTAGTGACCTTGCCTACGAAGCAGGAGGTCCCGGGTTCGAAACCTGGTCAGGGCATTTATTGTGTGTGTTATCACAGATATTTGTTCCTGAGTTATGGGTAATTTCTATGTATTTAAGTATTTATCCATATTTATCTATTATATATATCGTCGTCTAACACACAAGCCTTATTGAGCTTACTGTGGGCCTAGGTCGATTTGTGTAAGATTGTCCTTATAATATTTATTTATTTATTTAATTTATATAACAGAAGTACTTTGTAAACTTTAGTATAAGCAATAAGTATACTAAATTAGTATGAAAGCGCTAATCTGTAAGGTACATGCCGTGATTCGCCAGTATTCTTCACCTACTCAAGTACTCGCCCCTTTAGGTGCGATATTTAAGGGGCTGACAACAGCCAAATTCCCTCCCTATCTTTTTCAGCGCGAGTGAAAGAGAAGCACTGTGTTACGATGAGTATGGGAGCTCATTGCAAATTTTGCAAAATGATGAATAAAAAAAAAACTTCGCATTAATTGAGAAATATAAAACAACGAAGTTTTTAGTATTAGTGTGGTGGAATTTTGTCTTTAGTTACATACGTATAAGTCAATAAACTAATGACATACAACTGTTTAAAGTTAATTTTAAGATGTAACTTTGGAATTATTTTCTATCGAGCCTATTTCGTCCAATCGTGTATCGGAATTAACGAAGTTCTTCCAAATATAACGAATATTAACAAATATTTTTTTTACTTTCTCAAAACAAGTAGTTATTTATAGCTAAAAAACTGTTAGAGTAAAGTCAATTTGAAGGTCATCGAAATATTTCCATTTAAGAGGCTGATCTTAAATGGAAATATTTTAAACCATAAATTCGGTATAATTTGATTATATCTCTTTCATATTATTGCAACGAGCTTTTCGGCGAAGGAAAACATTATAAGAAAACTAGTTCAACAAAACTTAAGTATTTATTCTTATATATTATCCTTCGTCGGTCAGCCAAAGCGAATGTCTCATGTAAGCTCCTCGTTATGGCAGCGAAACATATCGAGCAATATTCGACTTAATAAAATACGATCCTACTAGCTTTTGCCCTCGGCTTCGCTCGCGTTAAATTCGGGGTAACAAACCATACAAACTTCCACCCCCCATTTTAGGGAAGTGGGGGGTTAGAAAGAGACAAAAAGTAGCCTATGTCACTCTCCATCCCTTCAACTATCTCCACTTAAAAAATCACGTCAATTCGTCGCCCCGTTTTGCCGTGAAAGACGGACAAACAAACACACACATACACTTTCCCATTTATAATATTAGTATTAGTATGGATTTATTTAAAATGTCTGAATTATCTGAGTCTCACGAAAGTTTTGTGTTAAAAATATTTAGAAGCAGTTTTCATGCTTTGATGCTTTCACGTTTAGGTCTAAATAATTGCCTTGAGCGCAGCTAAAAGGCTTAGCTGGCTAAACCCAGCCTTGATGTTGAACAAGATTTATAGCAGCGAACGCGTGGCAAAATGAAAACGAAAGTGGCAGATAAATTGCCATTTGTATGTCAATGGGGATAAACGCATAAAGCACAGCTAGATGGCACTGCAATCGTAAAAAAGGGGCTTTGGATATGTTAAATCCATTTAGGTTTACAAAAACAAATGACGGTTGTGATTTATCATCTAATGATAGAGTTGTATTTGTATACAGCGTGTATTTTATATGTTTTATTAAAATTTTATGACATTAATTCGTCCATATAAAATACTTCAGCACACAATCCCTACCTACATGATTACTTTGCATTTAAAACGTCACGGGTTGGAATCCTAGTAAGGGCATTTATTTGTGTGTTTATCACAGATATTTGTACATGAGTTCTGGATGTTTTCTGTATATTTATGTATTTATCTATACCTATCTTTTATATGTATCGTCGTCTAGTACTAAAAGACCCTTGTGGGTACTAGACGAAGACTAAGGCTTGTGCCTTATTGAGCTTACTGTGCGACTAGGTCGGTTTGTGTAAGATGGTCCTATAATATTTATTAAACATGATTGGTAGATTATGACAGTTAGACCTCTCGCCACGGAGCTGCCATCTAGTGAGAAACTCTATCGCGGGAAGCCTCATTGATGATATGTTAAATTAGTGTAGATATACGCAATACATTGCAATAATATTTTTTTCTTTCTTTTATATGTGTAAGTTTATTAATGTTTGGTTTATTTGCTTTGCAACACCTACTTTTCTGTTTATTTACAAAGGTTTCCGTTTCCTAAAGGTTGGAAGAGATCGCTCTTTAGCGATAAGACCGCCAATTGTTTTGCCTCTGCTTTTTTGTTTGTAACTTGTGTATACTTTGTGTCTATTATTTGAGGTGTGCAATAAAGAGTATTTATGTTATGTTTACATTGCTGCTCTGTGCTCTGCTACTCTGTGTTAATTAACAGTTAACTAAATATTTATTGCGATACCGATGTATAACTTCAAAATCTGCGTCCGGTTTTTTTTTGCGGTTATATCAAAGATACACGCGATTGATGATACTAGCTTTGACAAAAAACTATTCAGAATGTAAAAGGGAACAAATAATAAGTGTTGTGTGTACAATGTTCCGTTTCAAAAACATTCCTCGTTGAAATGTTAGAGTAGAGGAAATGTAATAAAAGAAATTATGTCGCTATTGTAATTCCCAAATATTATTATTACGGAACAAAATAATGTTGTTTAATATTAATATTTAGTAAAGTACGCACTTAAGAATTAATTCTCAGAAGCGATTAACTACATTCACGAGACTTTTTTGACTGTCACCTTCTCTGTCGCTCCTCCAGTCCGTCTCTCTCGACTTTTCCGATTCGCGCCTGCGTAGAGAGGTTTTTCCCGAAAGATGCGGGCAGTCGAAGCTTCATATACTGAATAATTGGCTACTTTCCTAAAAAAATATATTTAGTCCGTCAGTTAGATTATCAAAAAATATTGGACACGTATTTTTTATTTTGTCAATCAAACAAAAATTGGTGAAAATATAGCCCGTTAAAGTTCCGCGTGACGTCACATTTCAGTACAATTTTTAATATAATGTGACGTCACGCGGAACTTTAATGGGCTATATCTTCACCAATTTTTGTGTGATTGACAAAATAGAAAATACGAGTCCAATATGTTTTGGTAATCTAACTGACGGACTAAATATAATTATTTTTTTTTTACCCAGGAAAGTACCCAATTATATCAGGATTTTAAACTTCCTCCTGTACTGTATTACTGTTGCGAAACTTGATCGAAAGTGTAATGTAAATGTACAAATTCTACATAAGTAATTTTTGTAATTACACAACTTAGTAACTAAATCCGTCATTGTATACCTTACTATTTTGACTAAAAGTTATAATGGTGGTTGTTTTTATATTGCCCTTTAAGGTCGTTTAAAACTGGAAGATATTTAAGTGATTTTGGATTATTACATGTTTTCTATATCTCAAGATATTCATCATATTCTTCTAGAACTCCTAGGTAATTCACAGCAATAGTTACGCAAGAGGGGAGCACTCTATGAAGCTTCGAGCGGCGCGCGGGTCGAGTCAGCCTCTGGAACCAGTGAGTTCCCGGGCACGGGACAGCGTCCGACATCGTCATAAATAACCTAAAAACTACGATGATTTCCAACCATAAAGTGCTTAACCGCTCTAATTTAAAAATAAAACTTTTTGAATTTGGAACATTGTAAGTGGCCAGTGCGTTCGGTTGCAAAATTTAAGTGACTTGTGAGACGTTTTTGTGAAATAAACGTTTGCATTTGGAATATTTATTGTGGTCAGTGATTTGAGTGTTTTATTATTAAGGTAAGAGTTAGCATGTAATAATCTAGTTACTAAACCATGTAGTAATTTTAGGGTATCGATCTATGTTTTATATAACAATGAGGTAGCTTTCTTTCTTTATCAATTTATTAAGATTAATTCTCTAAGGGATTATTTTTTTGTATACGTATTTACTTTTTTAAAATAGATATAAGGTACTACGAGTATATCGGTGTTTGGTAACTTTTGCATAACAATACGCAATAACAAAAATGCAGTAGGTAGTAATTCAAGTAATATTAAAAATGTAGTAATTTTTTTAAATAAAGAAAATCTTCTGAACAAAGACTAGTCAGATTTTTTTTATAATCTCCCGGAATGATGCTAGGTAACTGTTCAAATTAAATATATTATATATTGTTTAATGCTATTATTTTATATTGTCAAAATATTCAAATTTTACAACGGAATCAATGAAAACGCGCGGTGTATAAAATCCTTCCTTTTAATCTTGGAGGGTATTTTTAAACGCATTTTCCTTTATACATATGTATATATCATAAATAACTATAGACTTCATACTTTTTGGAGTATACCTTAGAATTTAGGTTTACTTCTAGTTTAATTTCATATATTTTCCGAACGGTTTTTTTTTGAGGTGATAAATAAAGAGTCATCATCATAATTTCAAGAGCCTCGCTCTTGTCGGTGGAGTAATCGCCATTCTGTTCTGTGCTCCGCTAATTCTTTTAGTTCTTGATACGTCATGATGTTGGCTTTTTCTTTGGCTTGATCTAGAAACGCACGTCTTGGTCTTCCTCGGTCTCCTCGTTTTGGTATTCTATTAGATAAAGTAAATATTGCTTATTTGTATTGTATTGTATTGTACTGAATGCAGAAGACGCTGTATTGATTCCAGCCCTGAGCACCGGAGAAAAGATTCAACTTGCAAAAAGAGAGTAATTTAATTCCAAAGTAATGTCAAAAACTTATAAGTATTAAATTTAAACTTTCGTGAGACATTTTGGACCCGGGGTATGTCCTTAAACTACGTCCGGGCTCGGGTATGTCCTTAAACTACGTCCGGACTCGGGTATGTCCTTAAACTACACCAAAAAGAGAGGTATGGGCACTGCGAATGGCATCTCGCTAAGTGTGGTAGGGCACGTTCAGCGAATGTCATGTCGCTCAAATCTGGAGCAGAGCCCGACTGGGGAAGTACCTCCACCTTACAGAAAACCACAGCCAAATAGCACTAGACCCTACTCATAGTGTTGTGTTCCTGCCGGTGAGTAAGGTCGCCAGTGAGCTCAAAGAGGATACAGTGTGTCGACGACGGGGGGCCCACGGAACCAATAACACGGCCTTGGTCTTTGTGGGCGCAGAGTGCAGGTGCGGCGATCAGGGAGACCCGGTGAAACGGCTGTCCGCTGGCCGCCCGCAGGTCAGTAGGGTTCCCGAACCCAGGGATCACTTAATCTCCACCCTGGGAGGCTGAACCGCCAACCTGTGAAAAATCCCTGGTGTAGTAGTCGTGCCGGTGTAAGAGACCGGAGTGGACCCGGCTGCTGCAACAGGGGGGGACCGGGGGCCCTTCCGTACGCCGCGCCTGCAAATTGCACCTCCCACATCGTTCCTCGGTCGGTTTGTTTCGTTCTCTTGCCCTTTTAGCCGTCGACACAGTGAATCCTTTATTTACCACACGCTCCTAAGAAACATGGTTGGAAAACACAAAAGGAATAGTTTCTCAGCGATGTCCCCTTCCACAAAAGTGGATTTCTGCAATGTCAGGGGACTGCATTCTAATCTGAACGCAGTACACCACCACCTCGAGTCTGCGCAGCCGACCCTTCTATTCCTAACGGAGACGCAGATATCCTGCCCGGCTGATACATCATATCTGTTATACCCCGGTTATATGCTCGAACACAGATTTGTGAGGCGCGCCGGGGTATGTATGTATGCTCGACAGGATGTCTGTTGTCGCCGCCTCCATGCTTATGAAGACAGGGACCTGTCAGTGCTATGGGTGCGTGTGGACTTCGGCGGCCACACCCGCGTCTACGCGTGCCTTTACAGGTCTCACAGCGGTGACACGGACACAAGACGGCTCTTCGAGCACCTACAAGTGACGACCGACAGAGTTCTCGAGCAGTACCCATCCGCTGAATTGGTGATTTTGGGAGACTTTAATGCCCACCACATTGAGTGGCTTGATTCTCGGTCCTCCGACTATGCAGGGAGGTCTGCCTACGAATTTTCTCTGGCCTATGGTCTCTCTCAATTGGTACGTTCTCCCACGAGAATACCAGACATCGAGGACCATACTAGCTCTTTACTGGACCTCCTGCTGACCACACATCCGGACGGATATTCCGTCTCAGTGAAAGCACCTCTCGGCTCGTCCGATCACTGCCTCGTCCGGACGCTGGCACCTTGCGCGCGGCCTGATCCACCACGGCCAACTAGCTCGCGACGCGTGTGGCAGTATACGTCAGCAGATTGGGACGGATTGCGTGAATTCTACGCGTCGTACCCGTGGAGGCAGCTCTGTTTCACATCGGAAGATCCTGACTCCTGTACAGCCGCAGTCGCCGAGACTATACTGATGGGAATGGATTGCTTCATTCCCAACTCGGTAATAGCTGCAGGAGCAAAGAAACGACCTTGGTTTAATCGGCCCTGTAGAGAAGCTACGATTCGCAAGCAAGCTGCTTACAGGGCTTGGACCAAGGCCGTTACTGATAAGGATCCCAAGATATCTGATGTGAAACGCAAATTAAACGCTGCCTCGAGGTCCAGTAAAACAGCCATTGCCAGAGCCAAATTCGACTTCGTCGGCAGAATTGGTGAGAAGCTAGCGGGCTACCCTACTGGGAGTCGTGCCTTCTGGTCACTCGCCAAAGCTGCCGAGGGAAACTTTTGTCGGTCGTTTTTACCACCACTGCGAAGTGCTGATGGTAATCTGGCCCATAGTGCAAAAGAGAAAGCCGATCTTCTTGGTACTCTCTTCGCCTCGAACTCGACCCTGAACGATGATGGCAGCACCGTACCGCCTACCATCCCGCGGTGCGCATCTTCGATGCCGGAAATTAGCATCAAACAAAGTGATGTCCGGCGGGAGCTGCTATCATTAAACGTTCACAAGTCGAGCGGGCCAGACGGCATACCAGCAGTTGTGCTCAAACGGTGTGCTCCTGAGTTGTGTCCCGTGCTAACGCGCCTTTTCACACTCTCCTACCACAAACGGCAAGTGCCGTCTTCATGGAAGACTGCCCTCGTGCACCCTGTGCCTAAAAAGGGCGATAGTTCAGACCCATCGAATTACAGGCCTATCGCTATAACCTCCCTTCTCTCCAAGGTTATGGAGCGCATAATCAATGCGAAGCTCCTGGGATACCTAGAAGAGCACGACCTGGTCAGTGATCGCCAGTATGGCTTTCGCCACGGTCGCTCGACTGGTGACCTTCTAGTGTATCTCACTCACCGCTGGGCTTCAGCCATTGAGAGTCAGGGAGAGGCATTGGCAGTCAGCCTTGATATAGCTAAGGCGTTCGATGGGGTTTGGCATCGAGGTCTTCTGTCGAAGTTGCCAGCTTACGGCCTGCCCGAGGGATTGTGCAGATGGGTTACCAGCTTTTTGTCCGGCAGAAGCATACGAGCCGTAGTCGACGGAAGTTGCTCCAAAAGCATGGACATAAACGCTGGTGTCCCGCAGGGCTCCGTGCTATCCCCAACGCTGTTTTTGCTGCATATCAATGATATGTTGTCTATCGGCGACATTCATTGTTATGCAGATGACAGTACTGGGGATGCCTGTTACACGGGCCGTGCCAATATCCCTCGATCCGTTGTGGTAGAGAGTCGTCAAAAACTTGTGTCTGATATCGAGAATACTCTTTCTGGAGTCTCGGTGTGGGGTCAGGACAACTTAGTCCAATTCAACCCCACAAAGACACAAGTTTGCGCGTTTACCGCTAAGAAAACCCCATTTACTGTGGCCCCTCAGTTCCAAGGCACAACCCTTACAATGTCAGGGAGTATTGGGATCCTCGGAGTCGACATTTCCAGTGACGTCCAATTCCGTAGTCACCTTGAAGGGAAGGCCAAGCTGGCATCCAAAAAGCTCGGTGTGCTCAACAGAGCGAGGAGATACTTCACTCCGGGGCAGAGACTGCTTCTATACAAGTCGCAAGTCAGACCCCACATGGAGTACTGCTGTCACCTTTGGGCGGGAGCACCTGGATACCAGCTTGGGCCCTTTGACTCGGTACAAAGGCGCGCTGTGCGGATCGTCGACGATCCCAAACTCACGAGTGATATTGAACCTTTGAGCCTAAGGAGAGACTTTGCCTCCTTATGTGTGTTCTATCGCTTGTACAATGGGTTGTGCTCCGAAGAACTGTTTGATATGATGCCCACGGTAGCTTTTTATCACCGCACCGCTCGCCGCCGGCAGGGTGTTCATCCTCACACCCTGGAGCCCAAAGGGTCGCGCACAGTACGGTTCAAGAGGAATTTCCTCCCACGAACGCTGCGGCTGTGGAATGAACTCCCTGCCGAGGTTTTCCCAGCGGGCTACAGTATGAGGTTCTTCAAAAAAGGAGTGAATAGGTACCTAAAGGGTAGGCAACGCGCATGTGAATCCTCTGGGGTTGCAGGCGTCCATAGGCTACGGTAACTGCTTACCATCAGGTGGGCCGTATGCTTGTTTGCCACCGTCGTAGTATAAAAAAAAAAAAAAAACATACTATCACTATAAAATATAACGGTTACACTCACGTCACTTTAGTCACTTCGCACGACATATTTCGGAGAGCCTAGGTCTCCATCTTCAAGCACTAAGAGTGCTATTTTGAACCGGCCCGTAGCGCGCTGTTGCACGACGCGTTGCCGACTGCTGGCAGCAGTGCTAGTGCTTGAAGATGGAGACCTAAGCTCTCCGAAACATGTCGCGCGAAGTGACTAAAGTGACGTGAGTGTAACTGTTATATTTTATAGTAACTTTTAAGTAGGTATTAATAATGTGCAGTCAGCAGCAGAAGTAGCTAAGCGGCTGAGGTGTTCAAAATGATTTTGACACGACTTTATTGTTAAGAGAATAAGAGCGTGTGAAGGTCACCACCTCACCCGCTTAGAGCTATTTCTGTTACTTTTTTTTTATACCACGACGGTGGCAAACAAGCATACGGCCCGCCGCAAGCAGTTACCGTAACCTATGGACGCCTGCAACTCCAAAGGAGTCACATGCGCGTTGCTGACCCTTTACAAAAGGAGGATTCACTGTGTTGATAGCTAAAGGAACAAGAAGGTCCCTCATCGTCAATACACTGGGTCCTCTTTGAGCTCTTTGGCAACCTTACTCACCAGCAGGAACACAACACTATGAGTAGGGTCTAGTGCTATGTGGTGGTTTTCTGTAAGGTGGAGGTACTTCCCCAGTCGGGCTCTGCTCCAGATTTGAGCGAGATGACATTCGCTGTCCGGATAATGAGTCTTCTTTACCTTCTTGAAGAAGAAATTATTCATCCGTCTCAATTTCTCTCTTGTGTCTTTGGCTTCTACATACACACTTTTTGAAATCTTTTTGCTGTTGTCATATCCGGTTAGATTTCAGTATACAGGGTGTAACAAAAATACTGGTGATTTATTAAGGGCATAATTGGTATCGTACTCTTATAATAGAAAACTAAGAAAAAAAAAATTGTCCCATAAAAAAAAAATTTTTTCGCGTCAAAAAAAATTTTCTCCTACTTTTTCTTACTCGTAATACGATAGCAATTATGCCCTTTAACGGATCACCTGTTTTGTTACATCCTGTATGATGGGTTTGAATAAAGGTGAATGGATTTGTATGTTGATGATCTTGTGGGAGTAGACATGGATTGTGTAACGTTGTCAATTCTACTCGTCTCTTTATTTTCAATACCGTGCACCCGGGTATGTCCTTAAACTACGTCTAAAAGAGAGGTGGGTACTGCGAATGTCATCTCGCTATATGTGGTAGGGCCCAGTACAGCGAATGTCCTCTCGCTTACCTCCTTACAGAAAGCCACAGCCAAATAGCACTAGACCTTACTAATAGTGTTGTGTTCTTTCTGGCGAGTAAGGTTACCAAAGAGCTCAAAGAGGACCCAGTGTGTTGACGATGAGGCACCCTCCCTGTTCCTTTAGCCGTCAACACAGTGAATCCCCCTTTTTGTAAAGGGTCGGCAACGCGCATGTGACATCTCTGGAGGTACGGGTATCCATAGGCTACGGTAGTTGCTTACCACCAGGCGGGCCTTATGTTTGTTTGCCACCGTAGTGGTATAAAAAAAACCATGAAACGGGGTGACTATAGGAATATTTGGGGCTATTTTGATTTCAAAAGGTCATTAAATCAGCATTATTAACAATTGTTTACATTTCTTGCAGTAAATAGCTAAAATCATATAAACTCTTACGTGTTACCACAAGTTAGAAGGTTAAAAAACCTTGGCGTATAAATTGACTTCTCAATGTCGCCCCTGTATTTTAAAGCCACCCCGCTTGCCTTTCATTACCAAGACGTAAAAACCCTAAATCAAATTCTCACTAACCTTAGTATACTTAGGAGGTATTAAAATTATTTTAATAACAAACACAAAAAGCTAGACGTTCCAGGAAAATGGTCCCCGGCGTAAAGAGTAAACGTGCGTGGGAGGGAGAATGGGAACGAAACGTCGATCGCTTAAGCCCCGAAATGTTATTTTGAATTCAGTCAAAGTCTACCCACATTTTGTTACTTATGATAATGCAATAGTACATTACTTTCCAAGGACTGTAAAAGAAAGAAAGCCAAAAATCGCTGGTATTTGTAAATATGCGATAGAGGGCTTTCTTTTTTACTGTCCGTGGTGAGTACACAATTTTACGTCTCCATCTGGGCATAATGCGAGTTTTACCGTACGCGTAGCGTGCCAGGTGTGACGTAAATAAAATATACAATGCAAATAGGTAGAGTTTTGTCATGTTGTTGATTTCGAAGCAAAATTTTGCAGGCAGTAAATTCTTTAGTTTTGAAGCGAACGAAGTGTTTAAATAATACAACTGAAGGACAAATAAAATCATTTTAATAAACATTTTGATTAGTTTTATTTTAAAGTAGACACACTACTATATATAAATTATAAACTTATATAGATGTCATATACAGTGACCTAAGCTGACAGACCCTGGTAAAGGCACCTGCCGCGAATGCAGAAGACGCTGGTTCAATCCCAGCCCTGGGCACCGGCGGAGGCCCTATAAATTATATAACATATATAACATAACATCATAAATTTATGTTTGAATGATTTTAAGTATCACGAGTTATTCAGCGTAATTTCGAACACCTCGCCCGCATCGCTACTTTTGCTGCTGCTGCTTGTATTTAAAAAATAAAGTAAAATTCAATTCATATAAGCTAACCACCACCACCTATTGTTATACACCGTGGGCTGGTATAACCCGACAGATCTTAACCACGAATTTCTAAGACCAAAAGAAGGAAAAAATATTATGTGACTTTAGGTCAAATTCGCCAAAAAAAAAAAATTATTGTTTTTTTTCCATTTTTTGAATGTTTATTGCACATGAAAAGCAAATGTTATTAATAAAATTATCGCCTAAAACAAATTGGTACATTTTTTTGTAAAAATTTAGTTTCTGCAAAGTTTTCCTTGTCACTTTGATATCTGTCAATAAGGACGTGTAAACTATGTCCAATAGTGGCAACAACGCCATTCGAAAGGCGTTTTGTGATGAGTTATAATAAAAAGTGTATTTTTTTTAATTGGTATTATCTCTGAAAACTAGGCGTATTCCAGAAAAGTTTATAGGACATTTTAGTATCTAAATATGATCAGGAATACACTGTTAAAATCTGTCTAGTTATATGTGCCCACGGTGTATACCCTAATGTATAATGTTTCAATTGTAAGGCAGCACGTATTTTACTACATTAACTATTTCCCGGAAGAGTTTCCGATACCATTTCCCTTATTTATATGAATCTCATTCGAAATTGGACTTTATAGTTAAGGCAATAAGAGCTTCAGCAGCTCTTGTAATATTGGTTATATCGGTTTTACGGGTCCCTTGTAGGTTTATGGATGAAAAGGTCCATTGATGCGAGAAGGTAGCTGTAGATATTGACAATACTATACCTTGTTGTATGAATTTAGTTCTTAGGGGACTTAGGGAGTCTTTATTTCATTCATATTTTTCTACCTTGAGACGCTAATACGGTTCCGTAGATACGTATACATACATAGTCTGGAAAACCCGTTTGGTATGTCAGATCCAGTGATTAAAAATAACTATACTCATTCTACTTATGGACTAAGAGCTGGCCACGTCAGATATAACACAATAATAAAGGCAACGAAACCCGTCTGGTCAGATTGCTATACTATCCTTATTGCTAAATCCGGGCTTCTTGCTTTTAATGGGTGGAGGTCACAGTTACAGACAAGCAAAATTATGGAATTGGAAAATAGAAATACCAAAATAGGTAAAAACGGCCGAAATTGTCTCAGTTATAAAGGACAGAGCCTATATTTTAACATAAGAACACTTTCTCTTTACAGACGGCACTATATATGTATAAATATTTATATATTTATTTTGTTTAAGTGTATTGTATCTTAATATGGTTATTTATTTATTTATTTATTTATTAGGATATTGTTTTGTGATATAAAGTTTTTTTTCCGCTTTTGTTCACTGTTTTGCAACACCTACTTAGTTTATTCAACACAATTCCACTACCTAAAGGTTGTCTGGGAGAAATCGCTTTTTAGCGATAAGACCGCCTGTTGTTTACCTCTATTCTGACTTTATGCTTTTTCTGTACTGGTTTTCTTTTTGAGGTGTTCAATAAAGAGTATTTGTATTGTATTGTAAGAAAAAAAAAACATTGCGTATTATTACGCAAACAAAAACAGTAAGTAGCTGAGAAACTATGAATTACGTTTTACGTCGTTTGGCACTACTTTCCTCCAACATAAAGTTTTGGCAATGATATATAATCGGATTATTTATATAATTTCTCATAATATATCATCCAACCCAGAACTCTACGATTTGTTTTCTTGAAGTGGTTTGCATTCTTTGACCTCCACCACTTTACAGCTGCCAGATATCCAGATCTAGAAATAAACATAGTATAGCAAACTGACTAGAGGGGTTTCAGTGCTCTCATTATTGTGTAATTTCTGACGTGGCTCCGTCTATTATGTTTGTTCTGAAAATACGACGCAAATTCATACTGGCGCAGTCACTAAGGATAAGTTTTAAAATTCTTCTACCGATACCAAAAACATAGGCCAGTGCACTGTAAAATCTTGTACGAAGTAAATAAACCCCATAATGGTGTAAACAAGATAAGCTTTTTCCTCACTCCCAAAGGATAATAGGTATGGCTTGTGAAGGCGACAAATCATCCCTATTATGCTACAATGACGTAACGGCTACAGTATTCAGAATTTGATACCGTATTTCCTATACCAGGGATCGGCAAATTCTTGACAAAGAGCCTGATGGCGGAAAAATAGAGCCGCAGTTGTCTGTTCTATGTTTTTTTACTGATATATTTGATTGAAAAAAAAATTGAGGGGAACTCGAAGAGCCACAACTGACCCTTCAAAGAGCCGCGGCTTGCCGACCCCTGTCGTATGCCATGTATTACTAAAGCAGGGCCTCGATTTGACATGGCATAACTGACAGTCGCTTGCGAGACAACTATGATATCACACTTTTGTGACGGTTGAAATCGGGGTGGAATCACTCAAGAGTGATATCTAAAATGGTGGCTATAGCCACTGTCAAGCTATTTGTCTATACAAAACACTCTAGCGAGACCTACTGACAGCTTGACAGTTAGGTGTAGATACGGGTGGACAGGATGGATATCACTATCCACTAGCGATACAAGTGTGACATCCACGTCTCACAGTTTGGCATGTCGAATCGAGGCCCAGGGCACACACGATCAGGTTCCACTGTCAAAAAAACTTCGTTAAGGCGCAAGAGGAGATGCCTTTGCACTTTAAAAAGATAATATCTTTAAATATATATACAAACTCGTAGTAGTTTTATTAGTTACTGTAAAATAGTATCAAAATTTTAGCGAAATCGAACAGTAACTTTACCGGACTCTTAAAGCCAGCCATTAATTATCAGTCTTAGCTAGCAATTTTGTAGTCATAGTCAGTAAACCGCAGGGCTCACAAAACGTTGTAGTGACGATACTGTTATAAATCATGAGCAACGTCAAATCCTTGTAAAGTAAGATTTTTTTAAATGTCCGAATGGTAGGGAGACTCTGTAGGGTAGACCGAGCTGAATAGGGCGAAACGAATCTAGTAGCATTTTTGTCAAATTCATAATATCGTTGGTAGCCACGGACTACCAATCAGCGTCCCGCGTTAATGCGCTTTTACATTATCCGATTCGATATCGGATGTCTGATGGCCCAAGGAAAAAAGAAGCTGCTAGAGAGTACCCTATTGCATTCAAGTTCGCCTTTTTTGCGTTAGTGTTTTCTTTTGAGCATAAGACATTTGGTAGTTAAAGAAAAATATAGAAATACACAAATTTTAAATTTGTCGTGTTCGTGGCCCTATCCTGCATCCGACATCGGATCGGATAGTGTGAAAGCGCACTAACGCGCAACCCTGATTGGCAGTCCGTGGCTACCAACGATGTTATGAATTTGACAATAATGCTACTTGATTCGTTTCGCCCTATTCAGCTCGGTCTACCCTACAGAGTTCTTCCTACCATGCAGACATCTTAAAAAATCTCACTTTACAAGGATTTGACAATACTCATGAATCTCATGATTTAACAGTATCGTCGCTACAACGATGTGAGCTCGGCGCTTCCCTGACTAAGGGTCGGTTGCATCAATCTGTCTGTCACCGTTAAAACGTTCGCAAAATTTTATTGTATGCAAATTTTCATAGTACCTTGGCGGGTGACGCTGATGAGTCCGTCAAAAGTGGTTGGTGCAACTGACCCAATGAATACTAAATTGCCAGCCAGACGAATGAATGGCTGGCTTTAAGCAACATGTCCCTAACTACAAAAGAGTCTACATTGAGGCTTTTTTTTAATACTACGACGGTGGCAAACAAGCATACAACCCTGATGGTTAGCAGCTACCGTAGCCTAGGGACGCTTGCAACTCCAGAGGTGTCACATGCGTGTTGCCGACCTTTTACAAAAATGAGGATTCACTGTGTTGACGACTAAAAGAACAAGAGGGTACCGCGTCCTCAACACACTGGGTCCTATTTGAGCTCTTTGGCAACCTTACTCACCGGCAGGAACAAAACACTATGAGTAGGGTCTAGTACTATTTGGCTGTGGTGTTCTGTGTATAAGGTGGAGGTACTTCCCCAGTCAGGCTCTGCTCGATAAACTGTGGCCTACCACGCCAGCGAAATGACATACGCAGTACCCATACCTCTCTTCTTTCTACTGAACGCATAGGGAATAACGACATATAGTTTACACGTTCTCGGATCTATGTTATATTCATGTTGAGAAATTGTGAATATCTAAATACGTTGCTTGGTTTTCGTTTCGCTTGGCTGTGAAATGATAGTACAGTTTGTTGCTTGGCTGACTTTTGTGTTGTGTGATTATTGGACACATTTGTGTGGGAGGGTACGATATGAGCCAAGTATTAAGCTCGATGGTGTTCTGGTGACAATTTGAGGTTAAGTATTACCTATTTATTTCTTATGTGAAATCTTATGTGTAAAGAAATGATTGCCTGTCTCGTCTTACTAAAGAATCGAATACGACCGTCCATTATTTGCCGTCTTTGTTTCTTGTCTGACTGTATATGTAACGGAAAAAAGATAAGGTAAGTTTATCTCAGAATAAATGCATTGTTTTTAAGGGATAAAGGAAATAACCCAGCTTTGTGGGAAAAGTGAATAAATAACTTGGGTTAGATTTAAAATGACAATAAAGGCAAAGACAATTTACTAACATATTCCGATATTTGTAGAAATGTCTTGATATCTAAATGTTTACATAAAATACTCGCAGTACAAAGAGTATGACAGACAACGTGCAGCCAAAAAATTTGGAATTTGGAACATACTTATAAATTATAAACAATATTCTCTACTTATTAAAAATATTTATAACGGGTTACTCACGTAATTTAAGTCGATGCTGGCGGCAGCAGCAGGGCACACCGCGCGCAGGCGCGTAGTAGCCGGCGCGCTGCCGTCGCGGAAGGCCGCTCGTGAGAATGATCATCGTAAATTGATCGAAACATGTCGAGCAAAAATAGACTTAAATTACGTGAGTAACCCGTTATAAATATTTTTAATATGTTAGAGTCTCACGAAAGTTTTATAGTTAAAATATTCTCTACTAATAAAGTTTTAACGACTTCCACACGGACGAAGCTGCGGGCAAAAGCTAGTTCAAAAATACATAAAAAACATTTATAACTCAGGAACGTGCATGATAAACACAAGAATATATTTTCAAGTTGTAGCCACGGTTTCATTCATTTATTTATTTAAACTTCGTGGCTTTATTATTCTCACTTCAGATATGATAACCATCCTGAGAGAAAAAATATTTAACGTCAAGGTTATTTTGCAGGCCTAGGCGTGAAAAGCTGTATGAAATCCCATTACAGTCCCTTCCAGTTGCTGCGCCGGAAACAGCATACTTCCGAGCCTATTATTAGGAAAGTAACGACAATATTTAGGTGCATGTTTCAGAAAAAGTAGCTTTATATCTATAATATAAAACACCTGGGAATTCTGGCCGTTTGTTCATCGGAATGGGCCGTTACCGATGATGTACAGGCCTTGCTTCCTATTAACCTTCCCGTAACGTTTGCAGCTTCTCCTCAATACTTGCTTTATGGCTGCGATATGGAAATAACTAAAGCTGAACTATTTGGTGTATTGGAAATCATAAGCAATACCTGTAAGGTTTTGATGGTGTGCACATAGACATAAACATAAAGGAAGATGAGTGACGTTAATAGTAAACAAAACTGAAATGTGGTCCTGCACCTACACACTTGTAAAATGCTACACACTGTTATAACTAGTGGCTCTGTGAGCTGTAGACCTCGCGAGCATAGCTAAAACTGAGTAAATTCGGGGTCGATAGAAATTTCAAATAATGTAAGCAAACTCATTTATCTTCATCGATTCGCATTCACGCACTTTTAAAGAATAACCATGGTTTCATTCTTACGATTTATACATAAACTTGTTAATTCAATTCATTTTAGTAAAATAAACGTCAATTACTTATATTTCAGACAAAACGAGGTTCTTCAAAAATATTTCGCCATGTGTCAAATCCTGTTTTTGTCTAGAAAATAGTCATGCAGCCATATTTGTTTAACTTATTTTATTTTTCTATTGACCACGAATATATGTATGGCTCTGCTAGGAATAGAGCCCATGACACTGAACCTAGTTCGATAAGTCTCCTAGATGAGATATGTATAATTATTAGTCACGTCTTTAATGGGGGAACACGAAATGCCGATGCTGCAATCCAAAAATAGTGGCGGCGTATTTTTTTTAATTTTTTTTTAAATAAAAAAATCCGGGTTTCAAGTATGATAAGTCTCCTAGATTTCCTTTGTTAGTCGAAGCAGGGGAGGGGTAGGGCTACACGATAATGCGGTACTGCAAGCCCCCGTGCGTGGCCTTGTCAGTGGCAGCAGCATCAAAAGATTGTAGATGTACATATACCAAAACAAAGCGCCTGACCTTTTAATAACAAATACGAGATGTTATGTAACCTAAACCTATCGCCTGAACTGCAACAAGATGTTACGTTATTAAAATGATGTTTTATTTTAAAAGATCAGGCGCTTTGTTTTGGCATATATAAATAATATACAACGCCACTTTTTTTGCATTGCAGCATTGGCATTTCGTATTCCCCCATTCAAAACGTGGCTCCGACCACCAAGCCCCCCTTTAACCCTTAGTACATCGTTAACTTTATATATACTATTTTTTCTCCCGCCCTAAACATTCAACCTAACCATTTATGGTGTTTTTTCTTAGTGCGGAGGGCTCCGCCCCCCGAGCCTTCTTTCTACGCGTTTCACGTGGTTAACTTTATAAATACCCTTTTTTCTTCCGTCTTAAATATTCAACCTAAACAATAAATTTTTGGTATGAAAAAAAAACGTTCAGTGTATTTTTTCTTGGTGCAGGGGGCTCCACTTTATTCTTATTACGTCTTTAACTTTATACATTCTCTTTTTTCTCCCGTCTTAAATATTCAACCTTATATTTTTTGGTATGAATAATAAAAGTTCAGTGTGCCTTTGCTTTGTGCGGGGGCGGGGGGCAGAGCCCCCCGTGCCCCCTTTGACCCTTGTTACGTCGTTAACTTTATAAATACTATTTTTCCTTCCGTCTTAAACATTCAACCTTACCATTTTGGTATGGAAAAAAAATTGTTCAGTGTGTTTTTTCTTAGTGCGGGGGGCTCCACTTCCCGAGCCCCCCTTTCATCCTTATTACGGTGTTAACTTTATAAATACTCTTTTTTCTCGCGTCTTAAATATTGAACCTTATCATTTTTGGTATGAATAATAATCGTTCAGTGTACTTTTGCTTTGTGCGGGCCCGAGCCCCCCTTTAACCCTTAGTACTTCGTTAACTTTATAAATACTGTTTTTTCTCCCGTCTTAAACATTCAACCTAACAATTTTTTGGATGAATAAAGTCGTTCAATGTGCACTCTTTTTTCTTCCATCTTAAATATTCAACCTTAGAATTTGTCACTTGACCTCAGTATATATAAATACCGTCAACTGCTACAACTTGGCCTACGATGCACAACTTTTCCTGGCTTAAAAACATGGTTTTCTTCACCATACAGCAATTTATATCTTATTCCTGAGATGGCTGGTGAGCAAATTAGATGGCAAATTTAAATTGTGGTGACAGAAAATATACTTGCCTTTTATTTAATGTAGTTTCCTCCACTTTTTTTTTTGGGAAATTTTTGATGATATCGACTCAAAATCACGAACTCTTTCGATTCCAGTAGGATACAAAATGTCTCCCTTTTTCTTATATTTTTCATTAAGTAGTTCCATTCTCTTATCGTCATAATAAGTTTAGTCATTAAGAAGCTCGTGATTCTGAGTCAAAATCACCTAAAAAGCACCCAAATAAAATAAAAAATTGGAATATCCAACTTTAAATAAAATATTATATCTCCTTGGCCCATTTTTTTTTCTCCTTGGCTCAAAAATTGGCATCTCCTTTAGCAGACGGATTGTTTGAAATATTAGAAATTGTTCAGGATACTTTTTATAAAACGGAGAAAATAAAATGAGGAATTACAAAAAACACTGTTAGCATTATTTTGACTATAGCGCCCTCTATCAGCTATTCGAGATTAACATGGTACTGTTAAGGTTTTGAGCCAACTAATGTAGATGACCCTATTAATCATTACGAAATTTAAACTAAAAAATACAAAAAGAATGTCATGTGTGAGGGATCGAACCTGAGACATCTTGGGTAGATAGATACCGTCATAGACTAATAACCCAAGACGCCGCATAGCTGGGCGAACCCCGCTGCCACGCATACAGTCGCGTCACTCCACGGTGTGAGAGAGATAGGTGTCTTTCCTTTCAGTCCTTCAATGTGCAAATGACGTTGATGTATGTGACATCGCTTGCTCGGGAGACCGTTAAAACAAAATAAATGGTGCAAGATGCATTATTGTTGCATTAAATTTTGTGGTAGAAACACTAAAACATCTGGTGTACAATGAACGGCATTTCATTTCACAGGTAAACAGGTATTTGCATAAATTTCCTATTAAATTTTTTTTTAATTATTAGCAGTGACAATATTATTAGTATGTCACCATGGTAACCATTTATGTTTATCTCCTTCTCTCACACTGCACGGAACAATCGCGCATTCCTTTTCTAACATTACGTTGCATTGCTTGACTGAACTAGTGACGTGGCGCGTTTACTATTCCATTATTATCGATAATTTACACATGATTTCCAAATAAGTTCTGGTTATATAGATAACAAAATAATTCATACTTCAATTAGTACTTCATATATATATATTTACATATATGTTTGCGCAGAATTGTAATTTAGGTAATGTTAGCTAACTGACTGAAATATGTTATCTTATTTTAAGGTTTCCTAAATATCCCAACTTAAAAAATATGTGGATTGCTGCCACAAACCGACCACATAATTGGCTTCCTAACGCAACTAGTGTCATCTGCTCTCGACATTTCAAATCAGAATATTTTAAATTAACAGAGTTTAAAAATCGGCGACTATTATATCCTAATGCTATGCCTACGCTTTTTTTTACCAATTGTAGTAAGTATATTCTTAGAAATATCCTTTAAAATAAAGTGTCACATAATATAACGGTTTAACTAACGTTTTGTAGCCACCATTAGTGTAATCTGTTTCAAATACGTCGGGCATTCGTCTTAAAACTTGACAATATCCTCATGTGTGGCCCAGGGCTCGTGCTGATATCGTCAGGAATTTAAGAGTAAAGGATAGGATCCAGTTCCATGGTTGCCGCTATAACACATGCCAATATACGTTACTACAAACCGTGAGTTTAACCGTTTGAGGCACTACACACTTAATCCCATTCTCAGCGGAATTCAGCAATAAAAAAAATACAGATTCCAAATTTAGCACTGGGTCGAAAATGCCTATGGGTTCTGGTTCTTTTGTATGGAGCTTATAAACAAATTTCCGCCGAGCGCTGAATTTTTAACCTATACTTCTGTGTCACGCTGAGCTTCCACTCAAGGGTCTGGTGTCCCCAATATTTTATTATAGTCTTAATATAACTTACGATAGTGTAAAATAAAACTTTCTTTAAAAAAAAGTGCTTTAAAAATCAGATAAATGCTTACATACACACTTGACTTTTATCGATAAAAGTTGAGTATTTATCGATCGCGTCACATCACTAGTGGCCGGCTGATATTTTCCTATTGACGTGTACATATCACTGATTTAATGAATGACAGCGCGCCAAGTCCTTGGTTCCCCTCCAGCACCCCTCATTTTTGGCAGCTTGGGTTTCAAAGAAATATCGCGCAAAGCGGAGTATAGAGATATTTAGTATATGGATACCGTTAATCAACTGCACCACGTAAGGCTTTAATTGTTGGGTCAAATTAGGCTACGTATTCGACATACGATTTTTGCGATTTGACATACTATTTTTGCGAACTCACATGTCATTATCGCAGCGAACTCACAACGGTCTTAAGCGCTATAGATTATCATGGCGCTTAAGTTGTTTGTATCTTAGCGAATTGAAAATGGTCTTAAGCGTCATGGATCTTAATGGCGCGTAACGCCTTTATGCCGTTTCCACCATTTTGAAAAAATTCCAAAAAACGCCACGTCTGAAAAATTGTACGTAACTAAAGTATCCGCTCACAAAATCTCACGGGAATTCGTTAAGAAATGCGACCTGTAGAGGAGAACATCCGGACATACGAAAGCATTTCGGCCCAAGCTGAAACGGAGACCTTCGCTAACGTTCGGTCAATGAATATGCATCATGGGCAAAACAGAAAAACCTATATAGTTAACACGGGTATGCAAGGGAGATCTCCATATTTTGCGCATTGCACAAAGTGTGACTGAGAGACTCTGCCACACGGTTAATTCAATATAGGTGCCGGAACCTATATTTGATGGCACAAAATCGAGCGCCTGGTACTATATCTCCCTTTTTAGGGTTCCGTAGTCAACTAGGAACCCTTATAGTTTCGCCATGTCTGCCCGTCCGTCCGTCCGTCCGTCCGCGGATAATCTCAGTGACCATTAGCACTAGAAAGCTGAAATTTGGTACTTATATGTATATCAATCACGCCGACAAAGTGGTAAAATAAAAAGTGGAAAAAAATGTTTTATTAGGGTACCTCCCCTATACGTAAAGTGGGGAGTGATATTTTTTTTCATTTCAACCCTAACGTGTGATATGTAGTTGGATAGGTATTTAGAAATGAATAGGGGTTTACTAAAATCATTTTTTGATAATGTAAATATTTTCGGAAATAATCGCTCCAGAAGTAAAAAAAAAATGTGTCCCCCCCCTCTAACTTTTGAACCATAAGTTTTAAAATTATGAAAAAAATCTGAAAAGTAAACCTTTATAAAAACTTTCTAGGAAAATTATTTTGAACTTGATAGGTTTTGAAAAAAAAATACAAAATTATTTCTGAACTAAGTTTGTAATTTAACCGTATAAGCAGGTATTGTACCTGTAATTTCTACAAAATTACAATGAAAAGACTTGCTTTCAAATAAAGTAAAAACGGTGAAAATCGGTTCACGCAATAAAGAATTATCCTATAAAAATCATCTTCCATACTTTAAGCTCGCGCGCAATAGTTTACTTAATTTGCCGATAGATGTCGCTGTACGTAGAACGCTCATATCATATCCTACATGGCGGTGTTATTTTAACTCTTAAGTGGGGACACTTACTGTGACGGACGAAAAACTACGGAACCCTACACTGAGCGTGGCCCGACACGCTCTTGGCCGGTTTTTGTATAAATCAATGGGTGTGCAATGTGTATCCTTCTTTTTATTTTTACAAAGTACAATCGATTCAATCTGTTTATTTGTATATTATTTTTATTATCTCGGTATGAGATTTCTTAAAATATATTTGCCGTCAAACATTTCAGATATCGATGGATCAAAAATCGCTAAGAAAAGCAGCCTTTTTTCATCATCATCAGCAGCTCTTTATCGCCCACTGCTGAGCATAGGCACAGAATAATCAACGTTTGAACGGAACGGATGAACGGTGACACATGACGTCTCCGTACAATTTTACCTTTCGACGTTGTAGGGTTGACAAATACGCAATTAATATAATTGCTGGACCTCCCCAATCTGCCTTAATCCACGTAATCTATCAGTAATTTTAATACAAAAGTAGATAAATGTCCGATTTATTACCTTATTTGCCCAATATAATTATTATTTTAGTATAAAACTACTACTATAAACTACATAAATATTTTATCTTGTCTGTGGTCATGCCGCAAATAACTGAAAGGGATTTTGACAACCCCGAAAATGTATCAGATACGTTCCAAGGCAGTAGCTGTAACATCGTGGAGATGGACACCCTTGGCATAGGCCTCTCTTCGTGTTCGCCACTTGTCCCGGTCTTGTGCCAATTTCATCCCGAAGTGACCCGCGACCTTCCGAGCCACTTAACGAGCCAACGGACGCCAGAGGCTTCTTTCATCTGAAAGCGACCACCACTCCGTCAACATTTTAGTCCACCTGCCATCATCCTGTCTGGCAACGTGTTCTGCCCTTGCTTATGTGAAACTAAATCCTAATGACACTCGTTACTCGGGAGACATTCACCTAAGTCCCCGTCTCTCGGCAGTTTTGGGGTCCTGGGCCCGTTTCGACATGCCAAACTGTGAGACGTGGATGTCACACTTGTATCGCTAGTGGATTGAGTGATATCCATCCTATCCACACGTGTCCACTGTCATCCTGTCAAGCTGTCAGTAGGTCTCGCTAGCGCGTTTTGTCTATGGCTATGGCCACCATTTTAGATATCACTCTTGAGTGATTCCACCCCGATTTCAACTGTCACAAAAGTGTGATATCATAGTTGTCTAGCAGGCGACTGTCAGTTATGCCATGTCGAATCGTTGTCTAGCAGGCGACTGTCAGTTATGCCATGTCGAATCGTTGTCTAGCAGGCGACTGTCAGTTATGCCATGTCGAATCATTGTCTAGCAGTCGACTGTCAGTTATGCCATGTCGAATCGGGCCCTGGTGTCGTGCCCCTGGTGTCGTGCCCAACAACATACTAAAAGTAAAGTTGGTAACCTTATCCAGCACTGAACTATATTCCCATAAGGCATAGCACTATTTTTTATATACCACGACGTTGGCAAACAAGCATACGGCCCGCCTGATGGTAAGCTTGAGTCCAAACTGGCTAGTCTGATACCAGTATAAGATCGATGGCATGTTTCAAAACAATTATAGGAGTGTTGTAAGCCTACCGCTCTTATAAACGGCGCAATCGGAGACTGTTTTGCTAGTTGGGCAGCTACCGTAACCTATGGACGCCAGCAGCTCCAAAGGAGTCACATGCGCGTTGCCGACCCTTTACAAAAAGGAGGATTCACTGTGTTGATGGCTAAAGGAACAATAAGAAGGTCCCTCATCGTCAACATACTGGGTCCTCTTTGAGCTTTTTGGCAACCTTACTCACCAGCAGGAACACAACACTATGAGTAGGGTCTAGTGCTATTTGGCTGTGGTTTTCTGTATTTAGATACAATAACATAACTGGGACTCAAAACTGTAGAAATGCACCAGAAAGTAGAAGTAATCCAAACAATTCAAATGCTTTGTATTTTTAGAACAAATAAAACTAGCATTACCTGACTGGGGTTTGTTTGAAACCGTTTGCAAGGCTAGCAATTTCCCAAAGTGAAGTTAGACTCTCTTGCTAGAATTTCCCAGTAGTGTTTTAATTCACTAAATAATTCAGGAAGCTGATAATAATTTAACCTCCCTCTTTCCCCCTTTGTGCTTTGTAAGGAAACTTTTCATATTTATTTTTACACTAGGACAGAGGCAAATAAAGGATGATTCACACTGTTCCGTTCCGCGACCTACACGACACAGAACAGCGTGAATCATCCTTAAGGCGATGTCCTATATTTGACACCGTGCATCCACAGCTCAGGGAACAACTTTAAGAACCGAAATACACAGTTATTAGTTATTTATTTAGTAAGATTAAAATTACTTATTTTTATTCCTCGTTGGTGGCAAACAAGCATACAGCCAGCCTGATAGTAAGCAGTCATCGTAGGTCATGGGCACCTGCAACTCCAGACGGGCGATTTTTGAAATAGAGCGCTCGACTCTGACACTAAAAACTGTCTATAAGTATTATATGAAATAGCGTTATTAAAAATATCAGCGATAGGAAGTTAAAATCATGGCCAATAACCATCAATTTCATACTAAAATATTAATGTCAGACTTTTGTGTTAAATAATTTTCGAGCATAATTTATTTTATTTCAATCGCTCGAAAGTAAAAAAATCAGCCCCCAGTGGCTAGTTAAGAGAAGATATTTCATTACCTACTTTATCTCTGTTTAATAGAAATAAATAGTGTAGACTTACCTCCTACTTAATGACACAGAATAACTAATAGTACTCTAATGACATAAATTAATCGGAAGATCAGAGCTAGTAGACAGTAAGCATCATGCTGAGATGAGGCCATTTTGTAGCTGTCTCGTTTGTTATATTTATTTTTCATTTGCTCTTATGTGTATGTGATTACGAATATTTTTTTTTATTATATATCTTTAAAAAACATTCTTATTTACGAATAAATACTTACGAATAACGTGTCTTAAAATAACGGTTATAATAGTAGTTTATGTAACTGTTACGTTTTAAGGCCTAATTACGTACAGTTGCATACACTGCTTTATCTACACTCATATTATATAATTATCCTAAATGAAGTGTTCGGAAACCATAGAATGACTGCCATTGCACCGCCATGGTCAACTCTATTGTGCCGGCGGTCGCGCGTGGGCGTGCCGTTGGTCGGGAAGGAGGACACGATTTACATTATGTTATCAAATTCGATGTTCGGAATTTGAAAGTCATAACGTATCAATATATGAGCATGTACAGTTAAAATTACGTTACTGCCACAGATAAAAAGCTTATCATAGTAAAATCGGTTGTGGTAATGCTAGTCATTGCTTACCGTTTTTGAACACGTATTAGAGGACTTATAATGTGAGTATAGATAAAATTGTGAACTTTTATGCGAACTGTTAAATAAAATAACTTTTATGTACATTATCTGTGCATAAGATCAGGTCGTCGCCCGACCAGTTTTATTGTAAGATGTCTCTTAGAATTTCCTCCTTAAGCATTTTTATCGCTGCATAAAAGAAGCGTAAAAATGTTAGGATTAAAATAAGTACAAGCGAAGCTCAGACTTTGTTGCAGAATTCATTTTCTCGAGACGGTTTAGTGGACTCCTCTTCAGCTAATAGGATTTATTACGATGAATAAAATATAGCAGTCAGATTTAGATTATTTTTATTATTATTTACTAGCTTTTGCCCGCGGCTTCGCTCGCGTTAAATTCGGGATAACACGGTTCCCCTTTCCTGAATGCCCTCCGGAATGCTCCATACAAACTTCCACCCCCCATTTTAGGGAAGTGGGGGTTAGAAAGAGACAAAAAGTAGCCTATGTCACTCTCCATCCCTTCAACTAACTCCACATAAAAAATCACGTCAATTCGTCGCCCCGTTTTGCCGTGAAAGACGGACAAACAAATAAACACATACATACACTTTCTCATTTATAATATCAGTATGGATTTTTTCTTTGAGGCCGTGTAGGCCTTTCTCTTAAACTATTTTGATTTATTTACTACGCATTATATTCCATGTATTTTTAAGATTAATAAATGTTTTTTTTTTAAATCCTAAGTCCCGCCAAGTTGCTTGCCGGTCATAATTCGTTTCAAATCAGGTATGTAGGGTTGACGAATAAATATACTTTATTGTTTTAAATCTATAGGCCCTACTTGGTCACGGGACCCTAAAACTAAGGTAAGACAGTGCAGCATGCAAAGACGTGCTTAATAATGTAGCCGCGACCGCGTTACCCCGTTCCGGAGTCGGCATTATACGGTCTGAACTCTGATCTAAAATGTTGTGTCAAGGATCCGACGGCTGTGCAACTTTTGGTTGCGAATTGCGAGATTTACTACTCAATGTTATTATGCACTGCTTGTCAGTCGAGTTGCTGTTCAATTTTATATTATTTTTCGAAAATTAATTGAAGAAGCGCACTAAGAGTATTGCTAGTAGGTACATACAGAACATACGCACCAGGGTAGATCTAGCCTTGTGCCTATTCCGCCATTTTGAAAAATGTACAAAAAATTAATCGATTAAAAATGCTATACATACAAGGCCATACATATAATATCCGTTGAAGGGCATAATTGGTATCGTATTCAAATTACGACAAACTAAAAAAAAAATTGACACGAAAAAAACATTGCTTTTGTATGATGAGTCCCATACAAAAAAGTGTAATAAGACCATCCCGTTTGATCTTGGTATTGTTATAACCATGCCTCGTCTATAACTTTTATTCTATGTCGATGACTTTAGAGGAGAACAGCCGGGCGTATGAAAATAATTTAACCCAAGCTTTTTTTGCATAGACGTAGATAGACGCTTCGTAAATAACACAAATTATACAATACTAGCTTTTTCCCGCGGCTTCGCCCGCGTACTATGAGTACTTAAAAAGGAGGTTCTAAGTTAGACTCGTATGTTTGTGTGTACCTACGTATGAAGGAATGTATGTTTGTCCGCGATTATCTCGCGTTTGGCTGAACCAATTTAGATGTGGTTTTCGCAAAAGTATTTGTTACTTTCGTGAGGTTTCGGTGTACCACGTTTTAGTGAAGTTAGTCCCCTTATTTTTTTAAAGAAATGATTGCTGACTTGTTACGCCGACTTACTACTACTAAGAGATGATGATTAATTCAGATTTCTACTCTTGAATAGAAGTTTTTCCTCGTGACGTCGTCTGCTAAATATCCTTCTCCAGAACTCTAATTATCTCCATACCAAATCATCTAAATATGTTCAGCGGTTATTAATTCCCCACACAAAATTTCAACCCCCCTTTCTCCCCCTAAAGGGTTGAAATTCGGAATAAAAATTATCCTATATTGTTTCCCGGGACTCAAACTATATACCAAGTTTCATTTCAATTGTCTGTTCAGCGGTTAATAATTCGCCATACAAACTACCAACCCCTTTTCTCTAAGTTTGATTTTCGGGATAAAAACTAACCTATATTGTTTCCCGGGACTCAAACTATATCCAAAACAATTTTTATCTAAATGGGTTCGCGGTTAAAAATTATCCATACAAACCTGCAACCCCCATTTCACCCCCTTGATGATTGATTTTCGAGATAAAAACTGTCGTATGTCGTTTCCCGGGAAACTATCTCTATACCAAGTTTCATCTAAATCGGTTCAGCTGTTAATAATTCCCCAAAAAACTATCAACCTTCTTTGCTTTGCTCCCCTTAAGGGTTGATTTTCGGTATAAAAACTATTTTGTCCCTTCCCAGGACACAAAATATCTCTATACCAAGTTTCATCTAAATCGGCTTAAAGTATTAAATTCCCCATACCAACTTTCAACCCCCATTTCACACCCTTAAGTGTTTATTTTAGGAAAAAACCATCCTAATCCTTCAGCGGTTAATAATTCGCTACACAAACTACCAACCCCTTTTTTCCCCTCTAGGATTGTTTTTTGGGATAAAAGCTATCATATATTGTGTCCCGGGACTCCAACTATATCCATACCTTTTACCTAAATCGGTTAAAAATTCTTCATACCCAACCCCCATTTCACCCCCTTTCGAGATGTAAACGATTTTGTTCCTTCTCGGGACTCAAACTACCTGTATACCCAGTTTCATCTTAATAGGTTCAACTGTAAAAAATTTGCCATACCAACTTCCAACCCACTTTTCACCCCCTTAAGGGTTGATTAAAACTACTTCATGTAATTTTGGGCTATGCGTTTATATGTCAGTCAGTAATTTTTTTCTTAAATATAGTATATTAAGATTATTAGATTGCAATTTGCTTCAAATACTTTCAAGAATTTTCATGTCCACTATAATAAATTTCAAAATCGATGCCATTTTCGTAATTAACGTCCCAAAAAAACACAAATACGACACCCATATTGATACTTAGACATTTCAACCCCATCGCATCCCAACAGGGGAGATGGTATTTCACGTTCGCCACGTTGGATTTTAAAATCGTTGTTGTTTTCGTAATCAACGACCCGATAAACCATAGAAACGATACCCATGTTGATTTTCAGACTTTGTGACCACATTTGCCCCTTTTAGGGGTTGAATTTTCAAAAAACCTGAAATACGTGTTTACTCATTTTTTGTTAGGAATACTTCTGTGAAGTTTCGAATAAAATAGACTAACTAATCTTGTTTCCCCATACAAACTCTGGACCCCCATTTCACCCCCTTAGGGGATGAATTTTGAAAAATCCTTTCTTAGCGCACCCCTAGACCTTATAAGGAACCTATGTGCCAAATTTGGAATCTCTAGAACCAGCGGTTTGGACTGTGCGTTGATAGATCACTATGTCAGTCAGTCAGTCAGTCAGTCAGTCAGTCAGTCAGTCACCTTTGAGTTATATTTATACAATATTCCTTGCGCTTTTAAAACGGATCCGGCAGATGCGATCTGTCATGGCTTAATTTACCCACTGACTAGAAATACAAATGTATACCGGTGAATATTCCCGAATATAGAAATGGTCGAAGGCGAATCAGAGAGGGAGAAGTGGCTTGACGTAGAATGTAGAAAAATACGCTTTGCCACGACGGAATACGCCACGACGGTGGCAAACAAGCATACGGTCCGCCTGATGGTACGCAGCTACCGTAGCCTATGGACGCCTGCAACTCCAGAGGTATCATATGCGCGTTGCCGACCCTTTACAAAAAGCAGGATTCACTGTGTTGACGGCTAAAGGACCAAGAGGCTCCCTCATCGTCAACACACTGGGCCCTCTTTGAGCTCTTTGGCAACCTTACTCACCAGCAGGAACACAACACTATGAATCTAGTGCTATTTGACTGTGGTTTTCTGTAAGGTGGAGGTACTTCCCCAGTCGAGCTCTGCTCCAGATTTGAGCGAGATGACATTCGCTGTGCTGTGCCCTCCCACACATAGCGAGATGACATTCGCAGTACCCATACCTCTCTTTTGGACGTAGTTTAAGGATATACCCGTGTACGGACGTAGTTTAAGTACATACCCGTGTCCAAAACTATCATCAAATTAGGTAAAAATAAATATGCATAGAGCGGACTTCCTGCCAAACCACATTCTCTACTAGTCATAGGATTAAACAAAGAAAAATACAGGAACAATGGGAAAGGTCACTATAATTCTGAATACACGTTAACATGTTTCAATATCTTACTCATTAAAATTTTTAACATAAAATTCAACATGGTGTGAACATCCCTATTGTAACATAACTCCTAAATGCCTCAACACTTATAGCACTTGTCTCACTATTTCTCGCTACCTAAATCCCCACATGTCCTACTTCCGACGAGACAGCTTATTTTTCAGCTCTCATAAATATAGCACTTGGTACAGTAAAATGCTATTGCAGAGATCGAGCTAAACTCGACAGCTACAAGCGTAGAGATAAACTACGATAACATGTACCACCTTAGAGAATTCAACTAACCGGCGTCGCCATTGGCAGGCGTTCCCCTCTGCCGCAAACATATGACCAGTGGTCATACACATGTATGGACTGACGTTTATCTGACGTAGCTATTTGTACGTTACGTACGAATAGCCATACATTTGACGTTCCCCTCCCCCGCAAAAATCGGCAGACTTTTTTGTATAGAAAATGACAGACATGGCTACTCCATCCGGGTTGAATTCTCTAAGTGTACCGCCTCCCGAAACCAAATTACTATTTCAATGGTCACATCCTTACGAAAGAGTGTTTTGTTTTTGTTGGGACCACACATGCGTTGGGAGTCTTGGTGGTGCTTTATAAATACTTTCACAAACACGTTGAAGCGTTTTGAATTTTGGAGGGACGGGACAATCATGTTATCGTGGGTTATCTCTAAGCTGCTTATTATATGCAAGTTTTAACTTAAATTGTCTGGGTTGGTTGTTGCACATGTGTTCTTAACCTTTTGGTGAAGGACCACACGACATTTTTTTCCATGGAAGGGACCACAGTCTAGTAAGTCTTAAGAAAATTTCATAGACTAATAAAATCAACAATTTTCTGTACATAAGTTCGCGGACTATTTCAGGTGCTTCCAACTCTCCAGGACCACTAGTGGTCCGCGGGCCACCGGTTAAGAACCACTGCTATAGATAGCGGTAGAGAAATCATTCATTAAGGAAATAATAGTTTGGTAGATAGTTATACAAGTTTCTACCCTCTTCTGTTAATTGATTCAAACCAAGACCATACGATAGAGATGAATACACGAATACGTTGCACATGGACTGCCTTGTTCAATTTAGACCCGAAGGGAATAAATAAGAAGTGAAAATATAAACGAAATATCTCTGCAATGGCTAATTTTACAGAAAACTTTATTTCACATTTCATGCTTAAATTGATTCACACTTTACGACGTTAAAAGATTTTCCTGTAGTGCCGGATCTGTAGCAAAAACTAAATTAGGTACGTGACAAAGATTCATAGTGTTACGTGACAATCGAGGTAAACTCTCTGCTAGAGTAAGCTGCTTACCGTTGAGAACGTCGGTATGTGGCTTTAAACAGTGTCCCACATAGCGGATTTCTGTGCCCATGAATACCTACTTTTTAAAATATATTCTCACTTGTAAGTAACGTGACCTGGGTTTCGGCAGAATATCAGTATTATCAGTGTTTTGCTCGAAAGAGTGAAGCGTATAGCTGAGCTGCGAACCCTTTTGTTTTGATGCAACGCACACAACCTTTCTAGCTTATTCTCTGATGTGTTATTGTTATATTTTTACTCTTTTTGTATTGTGTGTTATTGCATTAATCAAATAAATTCTTTATCTTTATCAGGATTTAGAAAAAAATGCCCTTATTAGGCTTTTAGGCTTTATTCACGTAAATTAATTTTATTTCGTGTAATAAGAAAAAATCAAGTAGACTGGCATTTATTATTTATTTAAGAGCCAAGAGTTTCCCACTTTTGGGCAAGGCCTCCTTATCCTTCTTCCACGTGTCTTGGGCAGTCTCCCACCAGTCAGCACGATACGCGTCAAGTTCGGCTCACCAACGTTTTCTTGGTCTGTATTGACGTCGAGTTTGGTCTTGTGGGACCCAAAAGGTAGTTATTTTTGCCCACAAGTCCTCCGGCATATAGCTGACGTGTCCTGCCCAGTCCCATTTCAGTTTTCCCGCTGTTTGGGCTACATCACCCAATTTTGTTTTGGAACGTAGAGTCTGTATTTCTAATGGTCGCTTTTATACTTCATCGTGACGTGCCACGGCACGGTAAAACTCTATGGTTTCATTCATAAATACTGAAAAGTCTATAGCCTATGGTCGATTTATGAATGAAAGAAACCATAGAGTTTTACCGTGCCCTGGGACGTCACGATCACGATAAAGTATAACCAATAAAAAAAGAATAAACCCTTTATTTACTGATCCCTACACCTTGCGTTGCGTGCTGAACACTTACAAATTAGATAATATTCTATTAGTATGTATATATACACGGTGAATCTGAGTAACCCGACAGATTTTAACCATACATTCCTGATCATAATTGGAGACTAAAATGTCGTATAAACTTTTCTGGAATTGGCCTAGTTTCAGAGTTACTACCAATTAAATAAAGAAATATTTTTTATCGTGACTCAGTGCAAAATGCGTTTTTGATGGCGATTTCACCCTTTATGGGGTCTAGTCTAGACATTCTTATTGACAGATATCAAAGTGCCAAGGAATACTTTACGTAAACTATTTTTTACGAAAAAAATGTAAGTACTAATTTATTTTAATCGACAGTTTTACCAATAACATTTATGTTTTTATGTTCAAAAGAAATCGAAAAAAAGCAAAAAAAAAATATTTTTTTGGCGTAATTGACCTGAATTCATACAACATTTATTACTCCTTATGACCTCAGGAATTTATGGTTAAAATCTGTCGGGTTACTCAGATTCACCGTGTATTTATTTATTTTCCTTTTGGGATCCCCTCCTGGGCAAAGGCCTCCTCCAGTTTTTGCCATATCTTGAGCTAAAGAGAAGCAGCTCCTGCCGGCGATTGCACGAATATCGTCTGCCCAACGCTTGAGCGGGCGCCCCGCGCTTCTGTCTCCACTCCCCGGGCCTCTCCACTCTGTCACTCTTTTTGCCCATCTCGAGCTGTCGTAGCGGCCAATGCGATCGGTTAATTTCACGCTCAAGATACTACGTTCCATGGCTCTTTGGCAAATCTTGAGGCAAACCTGGAGAATGGAATTTTATAAGTGAAAATCATTTCAACACAAATCAATGTATTTTCAACACACCTGCTCGTAACGAGGTTTTTATTCCACCGCTTTTAGGCTCATAATCCTAGATATTAAAGACGCGTGCATTTCACAATAATTATCGAACTAGTGGAATAATTAAATGATCCGATCAAGTGACGTTTGTACTCTAGTACCAAGTTGTATATCCGGAGACGAATCGTTGTAATTTAGTCGGGTATCACCTTTATTTTTTTAACTCTTTGGAAGTTTGCATTCTAAAAAAATTAAATAAAGTAAATAAACACAAAATATACACATTTACAATAGAATATAAATTATACTATCCTAATTGTGCAAAATATTCATTTTAACTTATTATATTACTCGTAATACATAAAAAAATATGTTTTAAACACGAATTGTCAGTTTTAATATTGGCTGTTTATCATAACCGCGTCCGTACCTTTGAATCAAGCTGCACGCACATCCAAAAAAGAAAATTGCGCATAAACTTAACCTCAAATTATTGTTTATTTGTTAGAGAGAGATAATTTAAACAAATTATATTTTAAGTGAATAAGAAGACAACTTTAGCGTTAATTTAACCTCTGGATATATTTCATAACAGTCATACATACTTGTAAAATGTTGTCATAAAAATGTAGTGAACAATACGTAAGAAAAAATACTATAATTTATTGGACAATAAATGTGAAGTGTTTTATTTTATGAAATATTTCAAAAAGAGTTCCAGATAGTCAATAACATCATAAAAAAAGGTCAACTGATGATAAATACTTTATTTATTGATTAATCAATTATACAATTCGTACATTAAACTAAATGCCTATAAATAAAACTAAATTAATAACTAACAAACTATTACTAAATAAGTTTAAAATATATCTAAAAAATCGGGCCCCCGCGGCATTGTGCCCAGGACGCTGGCAGCATTTCCCCGCTGTATCGCAATGCTTATGCGTTGAGCGAGGAAGCTGCCAGCTCTTCGGTCACCAGTTGAATCAATGAGTCTTTTTTTGAGCTCTTAAAAAAGTTGCTGGGCACTGGGTCCCCACGGGCCAAGGGTCTCGACTCCGAAAGGTGAAAAAATGTATTCGGGGCCGAGACCCCCTGTATTTATGAGTCTTCAGTGTTTCGGCCGCTTTGGCTGCCGCACCTGCCTGTTTAATGGTTCCGGAGAGATGAGAAGGCGCCAGTGTGTCTACGCATGTAGCATCCCACACTAGTATCCTTCCCAATCTCCACGGAACCAAGGACATACCGTCCGGTCTCTTGCCATCATCTCTGGCTATGCCAGTCGGTTCAAGCAGAGATGGCACGCCGACTGTTGCAAGAGACCGGCGGATGATGTCATTCAGTGCGGCGTGTCTGGAAAAGCGGCCTGCACTTTTTTGACATGATAACCCTTGGTGACCCAATTCATCGACTTTAGTACCGCAGGGACACCTGTGTGGAGCACAAACACGAACTCCAAGCCGGAGACAGGTTGCCAGACGAATGGTGTCGGGCCCGAGGAAGGTACCTGTATTTGGTGACGGGTAAGCCCGTAGCCATTCACCAGATTCCCTCGATCCCGACGCCAGTATCCTGGCCCGTTCCGATCCTGTGCTGCGGCTTAGGAGTGAGTCATAGGAAATTTGGCATAAGACGTCGTCCCAGCTCCTCTGGCAATTTAGATGGGTAAGAAAATCCTTACTCGGGCAAGCACTTGACCAAGCCTTTTTGGCCTCCTCCAAGCCCACAGTCTCATAGTTTAAGGGGAGATCCCGTAAGATTTTACCTATGAGGCTGGCTGAGCTGTGGACGGAGGACAGAAAAGCTGGCAAGGACACACGAGAAATTTTGCGGATCCTTAACCCACCGTGGCGGATGGGTAGAGATGCTTGGGTCCAGGACTGGTCACTGAGCTGAATATTCAAAATAGATTCCAAAGTTGACTTAATAAGGTCGTCTAAAGGTAATAAAATATTTTTGAATTTCCAAATTAATTTAAAAACCGGCCAAGAGCGTGTCGGGCCACGCTCAGTGTAGGGTTCCGTAGTTTTCCGTCCGTCACAGTAAGTGTCCCCACTTAAGAGTTAATAACACCGCCATGTAGGATATGATATGAGAGTTCCACGCAATAGTTTACTTAATTTGCTGATAGATGTACAGCGACATCTATCGGCAAATTAAGTAAACTATTGCGCGCGAGCTTAAAGTATGGAAGATGATTTTTATGGAATAATTCTTTATTGCGTGAACCGATTTTCAACATTTTTACTTTATTTGAAAGCACGTCATTTCATTGTAATTTTGTAGAAATTACAGGTACAATAAACATCTGCTTATAAGGTTAAATTACAAACTTAGTTCAGAAATTATTTTGTAATTTTTTTTCAAAAACTATTCATCCTATCAAGTTCAAAATAATTTTCCTAGAAAGTTTTTACAAAGTTCTACTTTTCAGATTTTTTTCATATTTTTAAAACTTATGGTTCAAAAGTTAGAGGGGGGGGGGGGACGCATATTTTTTTACTTCTGGAGCGATTATTTCCGAAAATATTTACATTATCGAAAAATGATTTTAGTAAACCCCTATTCATTTTTAAATACCTATCCAACAATATATCACACGTAAGGGTTGAAATGAAAAAAAAAATCACTTCCCACTTTACGTATAGGGGAGGTACCCTAATAAAATTTTTTTTTCCACTTTTTATTTTACCACTTTGTCGGCGTGATTGATATACATATTAGTACCAAATTTCAGCTTTCTAGTGCTAACGGTCACTGAGATTATCCGCGGACGGACGGACGGACGGACGGGCAGACATGGCGAAACTATAAGGGTTCCTAGTTGACTACGGAACCCTAAAAAGGTTAGTTAAATTTAATTATCTTAGGTGCGTAAGTACCTCTATCCTGTAAAAATTCTGACAATTGATGTTTTTATCAAAAGTTATTAATTACACTATTCTGTTATTTCCTCTCAAGTGTATTGAAAAACGTCGTATGAAACGCGTGTGCTTGATCATTACATAAGCTCAGCTTCCTTATGCGCACTCACATACGTTCGTGCGCACAATATTGCTTCGTATGTAATGATCAACTTAGCACACTTGTATCATAATGTATTATTAACATAAACTTACAGTTTACGACATGTGGCTAGAATAATGGCATAAACTTGTTGTAATAGGTACAAATTAAGATGTAAATCTTGAACCCTTTGTACTACGAGATATTTCTGAAGCAATTTTCTTGCTTCATATAAATCCCTGTGTCCCTGCAACGTTCTCAGATTATTTTCTCTCGTTCTCAGCACTAATAAATAATGCACTTGGTCTTGAAAATGCTATTATTTTTCGATCAAGTTAAGCTCGAGACTACTAGCATAAGCGGCTTACAGTGGACGGTTACAAACCTTTTTGTGTACAATATTTACTTTAAAGCTTTAAAGCCTTACAAAGTTAGAGATTCAAAAGTAAATCTTAAATATTACAGCTATGTTTGCCTAATGTTGCTCATTGCCATGAGCGGTTTTCGATAAAAAGGAGGTATAGTTAGGCAGGCCCTAACCCCTATTTAATACCCCTATTTTTTTTGTAAAACAATATCTAGATTGCACTTCAGTCTTATGAAAACTTCATAAGATTTACTTATTGAATTTACATAAGAATTGCAGTCGATAGCGCGTCTTGAAGGGACGAGTCACGCACAGGCACAGGGCGGACACGTCATATTACAAAACTCATTTGAGCGCCTTTGTGTGCACAGCACATCTGTATAACGCTTCAATATGTGCGTGCGTCTTAGGGCGCTGTTTCCGATGTCGTAATGCCGTTTGACAATATAGCGACACGTTTGACGGATTAGCCTACTAGTTCCTTACCAATCGGCCGCCGCGGGGTGAGGTAAGACCGTTAGGGGCGGGGCGTAGCGTGGCCATTCTGTATGAAATACTATTATCTATTCTGTGGCACAGGTTTAACTAGCACTCTTAGTGCTTGAAGATGGAGACTATGTTTTATATATTTCGCGCGTAGTGACTAAATATACGATCTTATATAGTGTCCATAAGAATTAAGAATAGCGATAAATAGCGTAGATATGGATATCTTATAATCCTTATAATTATCATTATGTACCCTACTTCAGTATCATTCTTCGAAGTAGCCTTGCAGGTAAAAGAATACGAAGTTTCTCGACGTTTTTCCTCATTAAGCAGCTCTGTAATATTGAAATGAATTCTTTGTTCCCGCTCTTTTGTCATCGGAATATAATTGAGCATTGGAATCTTTAGGAAACCGTGCAATAAATAGTCTTGTTTCAGCCCAGACTGATTATTAGGCAAATTTTGAAATAATAGAATAATATCAAACATATCAGGGCTAGATTTGATTTCGTGGCTCTGTGATTCCGACTAGAAAATGCAACTGGTAAATAATGCCTGATTTACCGGTAATTTCAATACATTTTTTACCAGTTTGATTTTCCTAATACCGGTTTTTACCGCTCTGTCAACTGAACTGAGCAAGCCCTACATTAAAGTCTACGTGAAAAATGTCAGTTCGATATTTTTTCCTCATTTTTTCTGTCAAAAACTGTCATGTTTGACGTATGATGAGTATTTGAGAGCTATCACCCGCACTTTTAGTTCAGGGTCTGTGATACCCGTTTTAACTAATTAATAGGGTTGTCAAAGCATCGGTTTTTCCGCAACTCGCGTTATGAAAATGCGATGCTTCAATCGGGGCTTAATTAACTCGTGTGATACCGACACCATAATTGATTCATCTCGCGACATATTCTACTGGAATACGATTTTATACATGGAACAAATATTCCTGATGCAAGTAAAACGTTACTCAACGAGTACACTATTAAGATGCAATTGCTAGAGAATAAAAAGAAACGGTTCTACTAAATTACTTCAGCGCTTGTTTGTCCCACAAATAGTCCACACAGGTAACAGTCATTTTAAAAAACGACCCTTCGTTGCTGTTCGACATTTATCATGCACGTATCCAATATAACTGAGCTTGAAATTGAAAAAAAATTGCGCCTCGGGAAAAAGTAGTGAATTTTTGATCATGGGGCACTCTATCCATGCGCACAATTTTTTTATTTTTGTACTGAGAGAAAACCCTACTAATAAATATTTACCTATTTAAAATATTCATTCAAAATAATCATTAAACTGTAACCCTTTCTTACCCTATTAATAGGGTTGTCAAAAGCATCGGTTTTTCCGCAACACGGGTTATGCAAATGCGATAATTCCATCGGGGTTTAATTAACTCATGTGACAACCGAGGCTATAATGGATTCATCTCGCGGCGTATTCTACCAGATACAGGTTTCATACGTGGAATGAAATAAGGAGGCATTAAAAATCTGCTCATGATTTTGATATTGATTTGACATTATACGTGTCTATTGCATCTCCTACCGGCCTGCGTCTGGTGCCTTAAGACCCGACAAAATTGTAAGGTAATTTCAAGCCAATTATTAACTTCAAATTTTAAATAAAAAAGTTTCCTCAAAAATAACGTGTTACCAAACTACGCTTCCTTAAAGAGATTAGACAGCAATTTGTAGGGCCCAATCTGTTGTGTACCCTGCCTCTCCCTACCCTCCTTCAGCTCCCTACGGGCCCTACCTCCTATTACACCTCCCAACCTGACAGATTGGGCCCTACAAATTGCAATGTCTAATACCTACTTTAACACTATAGGTAGTGCCTTCGTAAATAAGACTGGGATGCGTTCACCAGGACAAAATAAACAATGCTGTAGATATGAAAAAGTGCCTCATTATACCGCACGAGTGACTTATTTCGGCACCCAGCAGCGTCACCTATTAGATAATCTAATAAATTAGTTAAAAGGGGGACAGCGCCCTCAGGAGACACCAAATGAGGGACTGTATAATTTGTAGACATTTGCATTTTATCAACTACTCGTAGCATAAAGTTAATAGCTCACCAAACGAAGACGCTTAACTGCCTGATAGGGGAAGTAATTCGTGTATAGCTGAATTTTGGTGTAGTTGTAGGCAAAGGTATCTTACACAACATACTAAAAGTACCGGTGGATGGGGGCGCCGCTAGCGGGGAGAGGGGGGTGTAAAGGTCCCTTATTTTGGTTTTTCGTAAATAACTCGGTAACGGTAGCTCATACGAAAAAATGTTCTATTGCTCAATTCATCCACATCAAATTTTCTATAAAAAAGATGAAGAGAGAAAGACAGAAGAAGAACTAATACTTTCGTAAATATTAGCTCCGAAAGTTTAAAAAAGTGTTTATCGTAATTCCTCGATATCTAATTAAACATTAATCCTAGCAAAAAATTGCAATTAATCTTTTTTATAGAAAATTTGATGTGGATGAATTAAGCAATAGAACATTTTTTCGTATGAGCCACCGTTACCGAGTTATTTACGAAAAACCAAAATTAGGGACCTTTACACCCCCCCCTTTCCGCTAGCGGCACCCCCATCCACCGGTACTTTTAGTATGTTGTGTAAGATACCTTTGCCTACAACTACACCAAAATTTGGCTATACACGAATTATTTCCTCTTAGTTTTCCTTCATTAGCTCTAAATTCGTTGTGGCATAAGTCACCCGTTTTGATTGATCTTAACGGTATTTGCGATCAGAATTTACTAGAAAGCGACAAGTGAAATGTTTATTATAAAAGCTCTTAAATGATTGCACAAATACGAAAGTATAAAGACGTAATATTTTCGCTGTCTATGATGGGTAAAATACGCTTATGTTTAAACTATTCAATCAGCCCGTTTGAAATAAACACGATATGTGACACTTTTTAGGGTTCCGTAGCCAAATGGCAAAAAACGGAACCCTTATGGATTCGTTATGTCTGTCTGTCTGTCTGTCTGTCTGTCTGTCTGTCTGTCCGTCCGTATGTCACAGGCATTTTACTCGGAAACTATACGACATATCTGAATAAAATTTACACATAAGGTGTATTTTGTATGCAGCTACTTAGTTATGTAGTTAAATTTGAAAAAAAAAGATATTTTTAGGGGGGCGCTCCATACAGGTAACTAAAAAAAAAAAAAATTAAACCAAATATCAACATGTAACACATCAATCGATAGGTCTTTCAAAACAACATTGAGGTTTCTTTTACTATTTTGTGATTAAGTGAATATTTTCTGAAATAATCGCTTCGAAAGTCAGAAAAGTTGTGTAGCCCCCCCCGTAACTTTTGAACCGTAAGTTCAAAAAATATGAAAAAATTTGAAGAGATGCGTCTTATCATATACTTTCAACAAAAATTGTTTTGAACATTATCGGTCCAGCCATTTTTGAGTTATCTTCAAAAAACTACTTCCATAGGCATCAGATACGACTTTTTGTTATTAGTTTGGTTCTTATTCCATTGAAGGTACGGAACCCTCCTATGCGTGGTCCGACACGCACTTGGCCGGTTTTTTTTGGAAAAGTATCATTTAGCGGACGGCACTTACGTTGAACGTGGTGGTGGCATTATTGAGCAGAGAGAGATTGAATGACTAATGATTAAATTATTTTTTTGTCTAAAACCTACATTTCTTATTCAAGTAGTGTCTATATTTTTGGATCGAATTATTGAATTATTTTTCACATTATTATTTATTCGTCAATTAGGCAGACCAAAAAAGAGTTGGAAACATTAGCCAAAGGTCTAGCGGAGAAAACGAAGGGGGGATTCAATAACTTGATCCAAACATGTTGGCACTACTTGAATAAGAAATATATGTTTTAGAAAAAAAAAATCATTAGTCATTCCATCATAAAATGTAACTCCATTGCCCTAGGCGACTCCATTGCCCTCTCTGCTCAAAATGCCACCACCTGTCCGTACGCTAGACTTATATGCGAGTAATAAAAGCGTAAGCGCCGGCTGAAATGGTACTTTTCGATCCAGATTATCACATATTTTAATGTTATATTAACGCATTATAATGTTGTATTAGACGGAGAGCTGGCCACATCAGATATGACACAATAATGAGAGCAACGAAACCCATCTCGTTAGTTTGCTATACTATGCTTATTTCTAGATCCGGACATCTGGCAGCTGTAAAGTGGTGAAGGTCAAAGATTGCAAATAGCTTGAAAAAAACAAATCCTAGAGTTCTGGGTTTGATGAAATATTATGGTAAATTATGTGATTAATTAGATTATATCATAGCCAGAAGTTTTTGTCGAGGGAAAGTAGTGCCAAATGATGTATAATGTAATTCATAGTTATTAGTCGCCTACAGCTTTTGTTTCCGCAATAAAATACAATGTTTATTTTTCAAATTTTTAAATATAGGCCCTGTTCTCTATAAAAGACACAACTTCGGCAGTTTTTACCTATGTTGGTATTACTTTTTTCCAACTTAAAACTAAACTTAGTTGGTCTGTCACTCTGCCCTCCACCCATTAAAAACTGCCAGATGCCCGGATCTAACAATAAGAGTGGTGAAGCAATTTAACTATTCAGGTTTCATTGCTCTCATTATTGTGTCATATCTGACGTGGCCAGCTTTTAGTCCATATAGTCGTTGGAAACCGAGGTCGTTAAAGATACTAGTCGCCTAAAACTGTTTGGGGCGACAGAGACAACAGTTTAGCATAATGTAATGTTTTTGAGGCGCGACAAACGGCCAGAAATGGCGGAGGGCGATAATGTGTACATTGCCGGACTAAATCGGGCGCAACGATGGCTGTTTTGGAGATGACACGTAATCAAGAATCTACTTACTGTAGATTATCGTGTTTATTAGTATAATGCCTTGTAAAATAAAGAAAAACCGGTCAAGAGTATGTCGGGCCATACTCAGTGTAGGGTCCCGTAATAGCAGGCCTATTACAATACATCCGTTCAAAAGGATATTGTGCGGCATAAGCCAAAAATGGCTCAACTGATTTTATTCAATACTAGCCTTTTCCCGCGGCTTCGCCCGCGTACTATAAGTACTCAATAAGGATACGATACCCATGTTGATTTTCAGACTTTGTGAGCACATTTGCATTTTTGGGGGTTGAATTTCAAAAAACCTGTAACACGTGTTTACTCATGTATCGTTAGGAATACTCCTGTGAAGTTATATACCTGCCGTGTGCCGCTGACCAGCCCTCTCGCTGCTACACTACGATGCAGCTCATCAGGTAGCCAACTAATCCACATATTGACCTTGTAGAATACCATGGCAACCATCTTGCGGTATCTAAGGTGAAAGGCTCCCCAGAATTGTACTAGAGACATTCCCACTCACACCGCTTACACGGTTGCCTGGTTTACTGCAGTAGACGCGTGCCGTAACTCAGGGACCACCATTGTAGTCCCATACGGACTACGTTGTAGTCATAAAGTCTGGAGATATTTTGCCGGCAAAGATAGAAGACCTCTAGAAGACGTCTATTTATTATTAGACTAGCCTTTTCCCGCGGCTTCGCCCGCGTACTATAAGTACTCAAAAAGGATACGATACCCATGTTGATTTGCCCCTTTTAGGGGTAGAATTTTCAAAAAACCTGAAACATTTATTTACTCATTTATAGTTAGTAATACTCCTGTGAAGTTTCGGATAAAATAGTCTAACAAATCTTGATTCGCCATACAAACTTTGGAACCCCATTTCACCCCCTTAGGGGATGAATTTTGAAAAATCCTTTCTTAGTGCATCCCTAGACCTTATAAGGAACCTACGTGCCAAATTTGGAATCTCGAGATCCAGCGGTTTGGGCTGTCCGTTGATATGTCAGTCAGTCAGTCAGTCAATCAGTCAGTCAGTCAGTTTCTTCTTTTATATATTTAGATAGTTTTCATTGAAAGTACTTAACAGGCCTCACTTCCATTAATTTTAAAAATCTTTGGACGTTCAAAAGTTAAACGGCGGGGGGGTGGTGGGTGGTGGGGGTGCGTATTTACGAAAAACCTTCTTAATTTTTAAGACATATCCAACGATACCACACACGATAGGGTTGGAGCGAAAAAAGTATTGACCCTCCACCCCCATTGTAATTGTGTAATTTTTTTTTCAGATTTTGTTCTACCACTTTGTAGGCGTGATTAAAACACATAAGTACTCATACCCAATTCCAGTCCTCTAGTCCTAATCATCACTGAGCAAAGCCGGGGGCGGTCAGACGGACGGACAAACAGACACCACGGAACCCTAAAAAGGGGCTTTAAATTTTCATCTCTGAAATTATTAAGTACAGACTTTTTAAAATAAATTTTTGGCTATGGTCATAATTTATGATTGTACTTTGAGGTAATCTTATGCAGAAGTTGTGGACCCGGGGTATGTCCTTAAACTACGTCCGGACCTGGGTATGTCCTTAAACTACGCCAAAAAGAGAGGTATGGGCACTGCGAATGGCATCTCGCTAAGTGTGGTAGGGCACGTTCAGCTAATGTCATCGCTCAAATCTGGAGCAGAGCCCGACTGGGGAAGTACCTCCACCTTACAGAAAACCACAGCCAAATAGCACTAGACCCTACTCATAGTGTTGTGTTCCTGCTGGTGAGTAAGGTTGCCAAAGAGCTCAAAGAGGACCCAGTGTGTTGACGATGAGGGACCTTCTTGTTCCTTTAGTCGTCAACACAGTGAATCCTCCTTTTTGTAAACGGTCGGCAACGCGCATGTGACTCCTTTAGAGTTGCAGGCGTCCATAGGTTACGGTAGCTGCTTACCATCAGGCGGGCCGTATGCTTGTTTGTCACCGTCGTGGTATAAAAAAAAAAAAAAAGAAGTGACCCACGATCTTCCGAATGTCGTCCACCCAACAAGCCAACGGACGCCAGGCGCTTCTTTCATGTAAAAGCGGCCACTAATCAGTCAACATTTGATTCCACGTGCCGTCACTCTGCCTATGGCAATAATTTTACATCACGTTTCACAGCTTTTTTGGCTTCACTCCGTTTATTTTTTGTTGGTGGCGTTGTTGTTGATTTAAATCTTTTAAGTTAAATTTCAATCACTGCCCGGTGTCTGATTAAAATTACTTCCGTAATGTACACGACAATGCAATATCAAACTAACAAGGAGCTGACCCGATAATGCACTCGAAAGAGGGTAGAGCGCTATGGTGGGTGGGTAGACCACAACTAACACTCGCAGAAACTTTAGTTACTCCGTGATAATGGCGCATGCAACTGAGCCGAAATATCGGAAACTCAGAAAAACAGATACATATGGTAAATACCCCGTTTTAAACAGGTTTTGTAATACTCGTTGAGTGATTTAAGGAAATAATGCAACCATACCGTGTTAGGGCTCATAAGAAGCAATTGATAGACGGGCAAAGAAGGAAGGAAGGTAGAAAGGGAGGAAGTGTCAGCAGTAAAAGGGCATATATTTTTGAGAGATACTTGTTTATATGCGGTTGTTTAGATGTTCGTTTCTGTCTTACATAGAGTCTACGTTTAAAATTCTAGTCATTACTTCTATTTACCGGTAAGCTGTTAAATCAACCATTATCGACCAGTTGTTCTGACAAATAGCCAGCTCAGACAAACCATTTTAAGTGCACTCTTTAATTACATACAATTGCTATGAATAACAAGGTCACGATTCGCTGGTTGGCCTAGACTTGGACATCCAACCAATGAAACTGTAATGGCCTGTGTTTGTGAGTCCCAAGGCACTAGATTGCGAATAAAACTTCAGGAAATACATCGGAGCCATTTTATAGGAATGGTTGGAATTATATAGTCGTGCTGTGATCACGGTTTTCGCCGGCCGACTTGACACAAAGAGGCTCTAGAACTTCTAGAATCATTGGAGTCGGATGAACGAGATAGGTAGATCGGACTGCCAGACACTATAGCAGCGGCAGCCCAAGGTTGAGGGACTTGAGAGTGACCAAGTTGTATAAAATAGGCCGCGCGGGGCTGGGTGCCACGCCGGTCGGCAGCAGCGAGCGTGTTGCACGCCGTACTCTAATATGCTTGAAGATAGAGACCTAGGCTCTCCGAAACATGTAGCGCGTAGTGATTAATACGAAAAGTGTAATTAATAGTGAGTTAAACCGTAAATTTTTATAGTGTTAGCATGTTTAACGAAAGTTTAAAAAAGGTAAGTATAAAAGTGAAGAAAAAGTTTTGTAAATAATTCTTACTTTTATTACACGGTACAAAAAATTAAGCGAAGCTAAAACTGGAGCGAACTCTGTCACGCCTTACAAATCTTACAATTATGAATCGGATTCATTAATCTTACAAACTTCCAAATACCTATTCTTCATCAAACCAGAAGCTAGGCGAAACTCGACCTAATTGCTGTCAGATAAAGTTTAATCGCGGGGCATGCGATTTTTCTGGAATAACTTTTTAAACATGGCATGGTTTCATCGTTTGAGCAAAACTAATCGTATTTGCATTGTGTTTGTATTTTGAAGTTAGATTTTTGTTTTGTTTGGTATTGTTTTAGTTTCGTGTTTTATTTAGTTTGCAGTTTGCTTTTTTCAAGTTACGTATGCTGTAAAGTATATCCCATCAAAAACATAAATGTGAAAGGCTGCCAAGTTCGATACTATGGGAATGCTTCGCCTATAAAAGAAGTGAGATCTGAATAAGTACCAAGTTCCATAAAAATACCTCAAATCATAAATAGTTATAGGAATGCACACTTGATTTCCAGCAGTTTTTAAGGTACATTTTGAATAAGTATTCAGAGAAACGCACACCGGTTTTTTTAGCAGTTTCCTGATAACATTTATTATTTTCAGTACTTTTTAATGATGTTACTTGGCAAGTTTTCACACACCACACACCTTTTCAATGCAATGAATCGACACCTTTGGACTGCAATGTGTCAAGTATATAATTTTCTATTAAAACTTGCCAAGTTACATCATTAAAAAGTACTGAAAATAATAAATGTTATCAGGAAACTGCTAAAAAAACCGGTGTGCGTTTCTCTGACTATTATAATTTTAGGTATTTCTATGTAACGTGATACTTATTCAAAATGTACCTTAAAAACTGCTGGAAATCAAGTGTGCATTCCTATAACTATTTATGATTTCAGGTATTTTTATGGAACTTGGTACTTATTCAGATCTCACTTCTTTTATAGGCGAAGCATTCCCATAGTATCGAACTTGGCAGCCTTTCACATTTATGTTTTTGATGGGATTTCATTTATTTTTGTTAGGTGTAGGTTCTTTATTATTTTTTTATCACGGACGGCGCGAGCGCGGCGGACGAGTGTAGGCAGCGACGGAGGGTGCGCGAGGCGGGGAACGGAATTTTTATCTAGTATCACTATACATACATTTATCGGGATTTCGGGATCGATCGGGCATCGCGAGTACCTATAATCTATGATAAATCCTATTTTACTATTTATTTATAGGTGATTTTTACAAATAAACTGGCTCCCTACACCTATAAAATGTACCTACTTACATATAATTACATACATCAATAACGTACTTTATACTATTTGTAAGTACGCTACCTACATAGATAATTAATAACTTGGTAATACCTACCTACCAGTAGGTATTATAATTGGTGGCCTATTATTTAGCCCTAGAAGTGCACCATCCCATCTCATCCCGTGGCGTATCGGAGGGTGAGATGGGCAGTAGTATATATAATTCCATCTTAGAGTATATATGATTTCCATGTTCTTGAATCTGCGATTTTATTAGTTGTAAAAATAGAAATTATTTAGACTATGCGAGAAAAAATAGTCTTTTCATTTTTGTTTGACTGATTTAGCGCACCTAGTGTACCTAGCAGTGTTGGCCGAACGTTAGTGTAATTGAAAATTAAAAATTGAAGATTGAAACACGTTAGTTAAAATTGAAAACTAATAGTTTAGCGCAAATTGATTTCAATTAGAATTGAAATTAATTGTAACTAACGTGTTAATCCTTTGCGAATAACTAATAATTGAAGATATTTAATTTTTAGTCTTTCTCAAAAATTTAAACATTTATTTAATTTTTAGTGTAGATTGAATTGGTGATTGACATTAATAATTTACCTAACTAAACGCGAATTTAGGTTAAGAGGTTTTGATTACTTTTACTTTTACTTTGACCTTGACCTTGACCTTGACTTTCACTTTTACTTTCACTTTCTTTAACTTTCACTGTTACTTTCACTTTCACTTTTACTTTGACTTTCACTTTGACATTCACTTTCAATTTGACTTTCACTTTCACTTTGACTTTCACTTTCACTTTGACATTCACTTTGACTTTCACTTTGACTTTGACTTTGACTTTCACTTTGACTTTCACTTTGACTTTCACTTTAACTTTAACTTTGACTTTTACCTTTGACTTTCACTTTGACTTTCACTTTGACTTTGACTTTGACTTTCACTTTCACTTTGACTTTCACTTTGACTTTTACTTTCACTTTCACTTTGACTTTCACTTTCACTTTGACTTTCACTTTGACTTTGACTTTGACTTTGAATTTGACTTTGACTTTGACTTTCACACAAAGAAAGTAAAAGTAAAAAGAAGCTCCAGATTTTGATACCGGTACCATCTGCTCATCAGTACAAGTCGAATGAGCCCAAACAGCAGGAGTCTATGATGCGCCAAACCCGAGATCCAGTAGGGATCCCCAGGGTCCAGCATGAGCTCCAGATTTTGATACCGGTACCATCTGCTCATCTGTACAAGTCGAATGAGCCCAAACAGCAAGAGTCTATGATGCGCCAAACCCGAGATCCAGTAGGGATCCCCAGGGTCCAGCATGAGCTCCAGATTTTGATACCGGTACCATCTGCTCATCAGTACAAGTCGAATGAGCCCAAACAGCATGAGTCTATGATGCGCCAAACCCGAGATCCAGTAGGGATCCCCAGGGTCCAGCATGAGCTCCAGATTTTGATACCGGTACCATCTGCTCATCAGTACAAGTCGAATGAGCCCAAACAGCATGAGTCTATGCTGCGCCAAACCAGAGATCCAGTAGGTAGCCCTAGGGTCCAGCATGAGCTCCATCTTGTGATATTGGTCCCGACTTCCGAACCCGAGATGCAGTTTTAAAATTAATTATTAGTGTAAGACAGGATTAATTTAGTTACACTAACGTTAATCTAATTAACTGTAATTCTTATTAAATTTTCGAGACGTTAGTGTAACTAATAGGTTAATTCTAATTGACGGTTAGTGTAATTAACGACGTCACAAAATCAATGCGAACTAACTTTAGTAAAAATTGATGTTAGTGTAATTGATTAGTTACGGAATTAATCTTCAATCTTATTGATCAATTTTCAATTCTAATTGAAATTATCGGCCAACACTGGTACCTAGTGACCTGCTTTGCACTTCGTAAATCGTGGGTTCGGTTCCCGCAACAGACACACACAGAGTGGTGAACAATTTTATTGTTCTTGTCTTTAAGACAAACATGTATTGTCTTAAATTGGTATGTATCTAAATTTAAATAAGTCTTATCTCATTTCCACTCCATACCTACTTATAGTAGAACAAAATTACACATTCGTTGTTTTCGAAACTGACTCACACTTGGCCGTTTTCAGATTTTTACTTTATTTCGACCTAAAGACAAACCTTCGAGCCAAATTTCAGTTCGGTACGACCATTGGAAGATATACCCATTTAGTTCATTATGACTTCATAGTAGAACAAAGTTACACCTTCGCTATTTTTAAAACTGACTCACACTTGGCCGTTTTCAGATTTTTCCCTTTACTTTGACCTTAAGACCTATCTCCATGCCAAATTTCAAGTCAGTACGACCATTGGAAGTGGTCTAGGTTTTTGATGAGTCAGTGAATCAGTGAGTGAGTCAGTGAGTGAGTGTATAGTAAAAATAGCGATTTTCTGACGTCAATATCTCAAGAACTGCTATAGGTAGAATAATGAAATTTTGTATTCTAGACAATTAAGGGGATGTCAACAGACACTCGAAATTTCATATGCGTAGATAAAATATGTTTTGAGTTATAGGGGGGTCGAAATTGGCCCGAAATGGTTCGTGTAATATAACCCACGGCCGGTGTGTCGCTTTTTTTTGCTCGAACTTGGCGGACACACTGCCGTGTGTCTAGATTTTAGCAAAACAAAGCGATTAGCACAAAAACTACTAGTAATCCCTTTTTTTGGAGATTTTTTCTTTATTTTGACAAAAGAGAGATACAATTAAACAATTTCACCTATCTGCCAAACTGCATAGCAGTTTGTTGGCAGATAACTTATTTTACCCTCCACCATTGTACTAATCATTTAGGTACGTACTTATGTGGCTGTGGGAGTGTATGTGTGTGTATGTGATAGTACATTATTGCAAGCTTCAAAAATACACGGTATGATTATTTCTGTCTACGTTTTATGTAATTGGGAAACTCCCTGGGTAAACTGTATACGGTAGGTGTTATGTTTTAAATCATTGGGTTAACCCTTTTGATCATCATCTGTTAAAAATAATAAAAAAGTATACGTTGTATAAACATCTAGCCTCTATAAGAACTTTATAAAAATATAGTCATGAAGATCACAAAATATAATATCTGCACAATATTATTGCACGTGTGTAAGCAACAAAGTAAAGGAGGAACAGACTAAAATAAGATTTACTGAAAATATGGCTCATGAAAATTTGTAACCGGCCAGTCTTATACCGTAATAAGACTGTCAAAGAAAGTACCGCGCGAGTCGTTCTTGTGGTACTATTGTGGGCCATTTTTTGGGCTGATTGTGTATCCCTCGTATTAGATATTTGATCGCTGCATGTCTATCTATGTGACGTGGAATGTAAATGTGAAGTGATTAAGTACGAATCCCAACTTACTTATAACCAGTTATTATTATACTGAAGTAAGAGTTTTTAGCACCCTTTAGATATATAATCGAGGGATTTTTAAAAGTTTTCGTGAAATCTGCGAACATGAGACGTAACAGAGAAACCCATTATCAGCCGGTAAACTTTTAAGGGGTCATCCGGGTGTAAACCGTCTACGTAATTTATGGATTGCGAATTAAGGGTCGGACTGTGTGGGAGGCTACCGGAAAAAATGTCATGATTTTAATCGCTGTTTTCGAACTTATATTATACTCCGCTGATTTAACAAGTAAAAATGTTGGTGTAAAAAATGCCGCAAACATGCGTACAGATACTGGAAAAGTTAAACTGTAGTCGTAATGACAAAGTACTCATTATTCTTATTAATAAACCACTTCATCGCCTGTCAGAGGAACACTTTTTCCAATGCGTTTTTATAGTTAGTTAAAAAAAGTTAAAAGAGAGGTAATAAGTATGTACATTTTTGTACTACATTACTATTTTATGATATAAAATCGTAGAATTTTAATAAGTTTGCATGAGTTATCCGCAATCTTCGAGCGGTACAAGGATACGCTTTATCAGCCGATAAACTTAAAGCGGTCATCGGGGTGTAAACCGTAATTTATGAATTGTGAATAAAGGGTTACACTAGGGGACGTCCCCGGGTCTGATTTTGGATGATTCGGATGTTTCCAGTACCGGTATCGATTTTTTGTATAGAAAATGATTACCGGGAGCACGCCCTATGTCAAACTTTGCTGTCACTGAGAACATTTCAATGGTATTTCTTACTTCTTAAATTTCTGGAAATCCTTACTTCAACTGACAAAAGTTGTAAGGCCCAGAATCTTTAGAAGTGGATGACTTTTCATTCTTTTATTTTGTGATCCGCTCCTTTCTGGGATACCGGTTTCTATATTTCCGGAGGCAACCTTGAAGGTAATGTTTACCGGCGTCTTTGATCCCGAGTACGAAACAAAGCATATCTCGAATACTTGAGGTAAATATTTTACAAAATATCGTGAAGTTAATTTTCATTGTCCTTTTGACCGCCATTTGGCATATTAGTCGTATCCAATATTGCGTACAAGGAATAAAAAAATAAATATTATAGGACAATCTTACAAAAAACGACCTAGTCCCACAGACAGTAAACTCAATAAGGCTTGTGTTGTGGGTACTAGGCGGCGATATATATAATACATAGATAAATACTTAAATACATAGAAAACATTTTTTTTTATACCACGATAGTGGCAAACAAGCATACGGTCCGCCTGATGGTAAGCAGCTACCGTAACCTATGGACGCCTGCAACTCCAAAGGAGTCACATGCGCGTTGCCGACCCTTTACAAAAAGGAGGATTCACTGTGTTGATGGCTAAATGAACAAGAAGGTAACCTTCGTCCCTCGAGGCTTTGGCAACCTTACTCATAGCACTCTAGTGCTATTTGGCTGTGGTTTTGTGTAAGGTGGAGGTACGTCCCCAGTCGGGCTTTGCTCCAGATTTGAGCGAACATCCATAACTCAGGAACAAATATCTGTAATAAGTGATAAACACACAAATAAATGCCCTTACCAGGATTCGAACCCGGTACCTCCTGCTTCGTAGGCAGGGTCACTATCGACTGGGCTAGGAGGCCGTTGAAGGAATGAATGACGCAAAGCCAGTATAAACTACAAATTACAACAGTTAACATTTAGATATGATATTCTAATATACTCAGTGAGTACAAAAACTATTTCAAAATTTATTTGTTAGTAATGGGACATCGTCAAAACGTCTACAGCGCTTGCTATGGCGTTTTGTTTGATATTTAATTGTCTCTCTTGTTTTCATTGTTATTCTCTATCAATGTTCATGTAAGCGTCACAAATAAATGTTTTGACGTGATAACGTCTTTAAAATCGTTTTAGTCGGGTGACATGTTCAGAAACTTGTGTCACACCAAAACCTCACGAGCGCGATCGCAGGTATAACGAGAGAGAGACGGACCGATCTCCCGTCTCATCTCGAGCGCTGCCAGTCATTCCGTGAAACTTGTCACGCGGAATCCTCACGAGCGGTTAGACGTTATCACGTAAACATCTCGATCGTAAACCTACTTTACAAACAACCAATTTTTTTCTTATTCCTATTCTATGGCGCGAGTAAAAGACATGAGCCAATTGGCACAGTTTAATAAATTTGTTACGTTTTATATGTGTTTGGAAGTTTTTGGACACTTGTTTTCTCCCGTCGTTGAGATAGAAACATATAAGATGCACAAAAAGGCCACATAAAAAGGAGTATTTTTTAAACCCTTTGAACGCCAAGAGCCACCAAATGGGTCGTGTGCTGTCGTGCCTACCGCACCAGCGATCACTAAAGTGGTCATGGCGGACGCTGTCAAAGCAATTGTCCTGCTGACAGATAAGGTTTATATTCGCCAATCACTAGTATATTGGTGTGTAGGCCACGTCTTGACGCGAGAGGATAAGCATTCAAAAGGTTAAGGCGTGTTCGACTAGAATTTGGTAATATAAAAAATCCTTTAAATAAAAATATTCCTTTTCAAGTTACTGGTAGTTCCTTAACCGGCTGTAAACGAAAGATTAACGACATAGGCCGCAGAATATATCACTGGTGTCCTTTTAGTTGACGCCGACATACATAGGAGTAGGTAATAGATAAACAGATAGTATCAGTCGACCGTTAAAAGGCTAAAAGGACCTTTTTGGACCCAGGTTTAGGGTAAATGTGTAGTAGAGGCGAAGATTTTCAAGCAGTTATAATGATTTTCTAAATATTTATTTCCAATAAAATTATGGTAGAATTTACAAAAATATCTGTTTCGCCCAACATTAAAGTTTATCGGCAATGGTAACACTCACTTCCAGTTTTTGGTTGGATAAATTTGTGGGATTAATTACAATGATGTTTATTTTCAACTTGACAACCGGATTTTATAGGTACATTAAGTTTTCTACCTTGTTTTCAACTGTGAAGTCAATAGCATCGATTGAGCGGCGTTTTTAATTTTCAACTTTATCTTGTTCAAATTAGGTTAGAAAATCAAACGTATAAAACCACAATGTTCAACTACTTATTGTCTCTCTAACTGTTATCTCTTTCTGTTTCAGGTAACCTATAGTTCAGAAAAGCTCTTAGTAAAAACAATACCTCATCTCTGCCGTAAGTACATATGTTACACCGTAAGAAGAAGGCGGGCACACAAGAACGTTTTACGGTAAAATATTACTAAAAACTTGATTTGTTTTTTTATATATTTCCATTCGTTAGATGCATATTTTATGTAACAAGCATACCTACTCGTACCTTTTTGAGTAAAAACATCATAAGGTAAACGGTCCAGTGCTAGAAAATAAACAAAAATAAATCATACCTTATACCTATGCTATACCTTACACTTATACCTATCCTAAAAGTACTCGAGTTCCAAGTTACCTAGTTCCAAGAGTACTTAAAGTAGAGTACCCATTCACGGATTCAAATAAATGCGTCGAAGTTAAGGTAAGTATTATTAGATAAATAAGTGATTATTTCTACTTTCAAATTAACTAACATTTTTTTCAAATAAGTACCTTACCTATTTGTAAAAGAAAAAACTTGCCAAGTCGCACTATTAAGTAGTAAATCATTTTAATCAATTGAAAAACGTTAAGTATCATAGAAAAAGTGATCTAAGGAGCTTTAAAAGAACTTGGTGGGATAAATCATTTCATGTATCAGCTATGGAACTTTCAATATACCTGCCTATATACTACATAGTACTTGTCCATAATATTTCGACTATCCCCTCTGTATTATTTTCAAGAATTTCAAGCAAACGTTGGCTTATTTTTAATGGTTTGCCTATTTTAGTTTGTAGCTTAATGGTGTTTATATTTTGTCATCAATAGAATTGAGATCTACTGCCTTAATGATGCCTTTTTTTTAGTCATGTTTTCTAGTCTTGTTTTTTTATTGTTATTCGTCACGGTATTTTTTTATATTATCGCCCGCAGTATTCAATTGGCTTGAGGCATCGTATCTCGGCCATCGGCTGCCGGGAGCGTTAAAGCCTTTTAAGGCTTTTTGTAATGCTAAAACTTTGCGCATACTTGCTAACAGCGGACGAGATGTATACTTTGGCTTATGTTTGTACAGCAGTAGAAGCTAAGCAGACGAAGTGTTCAAAACCATATTGAGAAGTTTTACGAAAGCGAAATCTTCGAACTCAGAAGAGAAACTAGGCCTTTTTGGGATTGGATCCGGTTTTGGGGCTAGGACAGGAATGATATTTCGTACATAAGTTCCGAAAAACTCAGTGGTACGTTCCGGGATTTGAACTCGAGACCTTTGGATTGAAAGTATGTCTTACCTTTACGTCTTACCTTTCGAGCAACAATATAAAGGAAGTACAGATTCAAACAAGATTTACTGAAAAAATGGCTGGTAAAAATTTGTAATCGGCCAGTATAATCGGCCGTAAACCGTAATAAGACTAGATTGTTATTAAATCAAATACAAACATTGAAAACATTGAAAAAATAATCAACTCAGCAGGACTTGAACCTGCATCGATACGCCTTGCCGGGGCTCGATCGCTTTACCAATTAAGCTATGGGTCAAGTTACTAAGTTGACGAAATTTTCAATGCCTTCAATCATCCTTTTGCATTTATTTTGATCTACTTCGGCTTTACAGCAGCCGTAAGCGACATCTAGGTACTAACTACTAGAGTTAGAAACCCTTCCCGCCGACACTATAGCAAGTGTCACAACGGAAATATAGAGGGCGCTGCTATCAACTCATAATTATTTTTGCATGTTTTTAAAGTGGGGCATTCCACTCATACAATAGATTGTTATTAAATTAAATACAAACATTGAAAACATTGAAAAATAAAAAGGTTTCTAACTCTAGTAGTTAGTACTTAGATGTCGCTTACGGCTGCTGTAAAGCCGAAGTACTATCGGGTTTATAACTGCATACCCAATTTATGAATGAATTCATTGATAAACTGGGTATGCAATTATGAACCCGATGGTACATCAAAATAAATGCAAAAGGATGATTGAAGGCATCGAAAATTTCGTCAATTTAGTAACTTGACCCATAGCTTAATTGGTAAAGAGATCGAGCCCCGGCAAGGCGTATCGATGCAGGTTCAAGTTCTGCTGGGTTGATTATTTTTTTAATGTTTTCAATGTTTGTATTTGATTTAATAACAATCTATTGTATGAGTGGAATGCCCCACTTTAAAAACATGCAAAAATAATTATGAGTTGATAGCAGCGCCCTCTATATTTCCGTTGTGACACTTGCGATAGTGTCGGCGGGAAGGGTTTCTAACTCTAGTAGTTAGTACCTAGATGTCGCTTACGGCTGCTGTAAAGCCGAAGTAGATCAAAATAAATGCAAAAGGATGATTGAAGGCATTGAAAATTTCGTCAACTTAGTAACTTGACCCATAGCTTAATTGGTAAAGCGATCTAGCCCCGGCAAGGCGTTTCGATGCAGGTTCAAGTCCTGCTGGGTTGATTATTTTTTCAATGTTTTCAATGTTTGTATTTGATTTAATAACAATCTATTGTATGAGTGGAATGCCCCACTTTAAAAACATGCAAAAACGTAATAAGATTGTCAGTGAAAGTACCGCACGAGTTGTTCTTGCGGCACTATTGTAGGGCTTGATTGTGTATCCCTAGTATTATTTATGTGGTCTTACCGCCAGGCTACCAGTCCTTCCTTCATCCGTACAGATACCACATTTAAATTGGATTCTTAAAGAACGAATCAGTAAAATATAGTTCAATCCTTGGTAATACCTAGTCATACGGCACAGGAAAAAAGCTTTGTCCTTTGCGAAAACAGATCAAATAAATGAAATTAATGCTTTAAGGATTATTTAAACACCTTAAACCTATCAAAGTAGCTCCAAATTTTCCTGAAGTAACATTTCTGATCCTACCAATTGCGCCATGTAGTTATGAATGAGAGACATGTTAAAAAAATTACGTGTTTCTCCAGCTTACATATAAAAGTTAAAGCAAAGAGGGCATGATCCTGTATTTGAAAAGTGTCGTCATGTAGTAAAATTCTCAGAAGAAAGAGATAAAGTCAAATTTACTGCTAGCCTAATATGGTCGGATTTTTATCGCTGTCACCATAGCTGTCAGGTTCTAGCAAGTATGTAAGTGCGTAAGTGATGCATGAAGTAATAGGCGATACAATGACAACCATGATACGCGTTCTGGGGTACGTTCAGAAACTATACTTCCAGAAAATTTACATTCGGATACAGTATCCACAGATATTACAGTCGAGTTTCACAGTAGACATTTCAAGAATAACTACTACTTATTCTGTAGTCCCTGTACCTACGTACCTATGTACCTTCATGAAATGTAAAGCTTTAGTTTGATTGTCCAGCCTTTTTTAAATCATCGACGTTTCAAAGTCGATGTAGCTTCATTTATAACGAGAAGAAAAATGAACCGATGACGTTGACAAATCGCCCGATGAAACAAAAGAGCACAAGTCTTTTCACTAGCTAACGCAATATCAACCATGACTCCGTGGTTTAAGGTCCCCAATGGACGTGAGAAGACAAGTCGATTAATGCAATTTGACAGGGAAGAATTTGTACCTGACTGACATCGATTATACGAGCGCTTATTGATACAGAATACGTTTGAAATAAATTTCACTAGCTTGAAAATTTTGAAGCAATACATTTTTTTACTACCCTACATGTTTTCCAGATAAAAAACTTTTTTTTAAATGTTGCACCCAACGTTTTGAACTCCTTTTTAAAGCACGTCTAAGATAATTATGTAAATTTGAATAATAAACTCACTGAGTTTTTTTATTGAAAGTAGACCTGAGGCTTTTTTCTTGACTTTCATGAGTTTAACGTTTGAAAAAATATTTATTTATTAGGTACTGCTTTGTTTTAGAGCCCGCGAAGGATACGGGCGGATGGATTTAATATTGGTTTTGCCTGTATATGTAGTTATGTTCTATGTATAGGTATATTTCTGTATACATACATTAAAACGAAATATTTTTTTTAAAGCAAAAACTTTCTTTTGTACTTTAATATTGCGTAATACCATAAGATGTCCGGATTGTATAGTTATGGTAATAAACACGTATATTTTTCACTACGGGATAAAAAATGGTTATTGTGGGTTATCCCTAAGAGATAGACATATACCATCGCGGACTTTTTTGTAGACCTTTTTAAGATGTGTATGTGATACTGTAGTACATTATTTTGATCTATCTGTTAGGACTCAGCCAGCGTTTGCAATGTAAGCGCAAAAAATAGGTTTATTTACGACATCACATTAGAAACCTCTAAAATCATCAGTTTCTCTACTATCTATATTATGCATGTATTATACATATAAAACTTGCTCTTGAATTACTCTGTCTATTAAAAAATCCGCATCAAAATCCGTTGCTTAGTTTTAAAGACCTAAGCATACATAGGGACAAACAGCGGAAAGCGACTTTGTTTTATACTAGTTATGTAGTGATTTTGCTTGGGAGATTATTTGTTTACGTCATTGAATCTTTCACGTTTTTCTTACCTAACTCGCAACGTGCAAAACGGCAGTCGTATAGCAAACAGTCTCATTTCACCCCCCATTACATCTAGATTGGAAATGCTCAACCACTGTCACCTCACTACACCGTTATACTATTTCAGATGTAGATATCAAGTAAAGAGGATGTTCATTGTTCAGCCCAAATAAATTTTAATGTGGTAAATAGTTATAAAGTTAGAGCCAGCTCCGGAAAATATGATACGAAAATTCAACGAAACCCCTCTAGTTAGTTTGCTATATTATCCTTATTCCTAGATCAGGCATCTGGCAGCTATTCATCGGTGGAAATCAGAGTGACAGGTCAGCAAAGCTTATTACGTTAAAACTGTCGAACAGGCATTCTCCGACTTCCACCGATAAACATCTGCCAGATGTTTATTGGTGGTTTATTACTAGTAATAAGGATTGTACAGCAAACTAACTAGAAGGAATTAGTTTAGTTGCTCTCAAAATTGACACATTTTCTATTGAATATTGCCACTACGGTACGGTGAACCAGCAATTAACCGGCAATTTTGAGATGATTGAACCCAACGACTACCTTAACGTGAAGTGGCACTTCTGTAATTCGATCTGTCTCCAATACACTAGAAAATATACAGACGATACTAAAATATTGTAGCAAAGACAGCTGAAATTAATGGCGGGGTGTCACGGTCTCGTACCATACACCATGGACCTTTTAAATGCCATACTAAATGGTCGACAACAAGCCTTATAACCACGGTGAACTTGCTAGTTTACGATAATGTATCAGGTGATAACCAAGTTGTATAAAATACCAACCAAGGTCAGAGTGATCTGAAAAGTCTTTAAGCCCGTACTTAGTTGGAATACTTGCTCCCGAACATATACCATAATTTAAAGTCACTGGTTTAAGTTATGTTGGAGAAATATGGCCTAAATACATTTAACTTACTCCTAGGTACTTATTTACAAAAATAAACTCATGTAGTACACGTGTTTTTTTTTAAACGTTGGGACATAGACAGGGACTTACAGTGCACACAGTTTAGTCTAATGTCTTATCATTAGAAAATTATCTATAGAATAATAACAATTTTTGTCTAGTAATCCTTTAATAAGGCTTTCAATTTTTTAAATTATTTTCTTTTATGATTGATTTCGGTATTTTGTTATATATTTTAGCTGACATTGCAAATGCACCCGAATGAGTCATTTCTAACCTCTAATTTAGTTGAGGCGCGAAATATCAAACAACGTCACACTTATTTAGCGTTTCCTGTTGCGGGATGATTCTAAAGTGTGCCTGGTGTTTTCATATACAGTACATACATATACAGTTTTGTTTACCCGGCAGAAAGAGAAGGTAATTTCAACGTGAATTTATTCATTTTTTGCTTCGAGACAAAACTTGTAGAGACCTGTCCAATAGCCAGCTTTCTAGAGGAAAGAGTAATATCTAGAGCTAAGTAGCTATCGGTTCCCATCTCGAGCGATAAGCACGTTCGTTAACCGCTCCACTGAAGGACGCTGAGCGATGAGCTAAGCGGCTTTTTATCAACTAGCTGGAAAAGCGAAGAGAGCTTTTTTTTTCTTCTAATGGACTTTAGGCGCTATTGCCTGTAGCCAATGTCAGGTATAAAATGGCGGGAAATTGGACGCTTGTAAGTCAATCAATCTTAGGTACAATGTCTTCGATCGATATTTGTTTAATCAAGTAAATTATAGGGAACGTTGTTCGGTAGAGTAGAGGCCTTGCCATTTGTAGAGCGATAGCTGATCCCTACAGCACGAGGGGCCTGACCTCGGCTACTGCAGGTTGTTCTGAACCAAACAATGGTTTCACGCTAATTCTTCATTAGCTGTACACTTGTTCGTTAGATCACTGCACAATAGGCCATCAATATTACACACTGAACCACGAAAATAAACAAAAAACAAAAACTATTCTCAAAGCGTTGCCGCCATGATGAGCTCAACCCATAGACCGCAACGAGAGCTGTAATGGGACTTCTAACATGTACAAGATGGCGGCAAACAAATGAAAAAGAAATCACTATCCTAGATATCAATAACATGAATCTGTAACGGTTCTCCGACAGGCGATTCGATGACGGGCTGTTCGTCGACAGAACTTTTCATCTTTTTTTTTTTCGTCGACAGAACTTTTCTCCGACGCACGTTTCGCCGACAGCACTATTCATCTTTTGATTTTTCGACGACGAACGTTTCGCCGACAGATAATTTCAACTAACGCGCATCACACATTTGAGAACATTTGAGAGGAATTATGCGCGGAATATCATAGACATCTTAGTAAAAGTGGGAAATTTGTGTATGGTAGTGAAATTTTTGTATGGAACCACAGACAATTTGCAGCCGGATATCTGTCTTCTGGCTGATTTTTCTCTATGGTACCTGGATCCTGAAGTGTGAGGAGCAACAAAAAACTGTGTTCAAAACTTAACGTATGGCACCGGCATATACGTCAAATTAACCAATCGTAAACGGAGTTCATCCGATTGAGTAACCGTATCCGGCAGCTTGTGTCGCGAACATCGCGAAGCAGTTCGTGCTTGCCGGTTTTTCGGATAGATGGCGGTAGCAGTCACGTTCGATCTCAATATCGCTTTTAGTATGGACGGATTTTTTGAGAGGGGTTGTAGGGTAGATACAGGGACGACGGGAGGAGAGAAGGTTTGCTCGCGAACAAATCAATGGTGAGCGCTTTAATATTTATCTTTCTACTCGTATCAGTTCATGGACTTTCTTACTGTGTTATTATGATGATCATGTGTCTTGTGTTATTTACCAGCGTGTATCAGTGCTCAGAGAGATCTTTGATCCCAGTGAGTTGTCAATGGTTATGAACTCAGGGTAACCATAGTGTGAGGAACGGGGTCGCTGTAAGGGGAGGTGGAGGCGACTATTTAGCCCGAGATACCAGATGGATAATCATAATCACGGTAGGCTCATAGGACGTAGGAGTAATGAAAGGAGATATCGTCAGCTCACACCATCAACGTCCAGGCCGTGTCTACGTATAGTATCTGCGTGTCCGTTAACATATTTACATCATTCGTATTCTCTAGTCAGTAAACTCATCGGCTCAGTATACCAGAAAAACATGGTGAAGCTGACGACATGGTGGTGATGTGCTGGGATTGGTTAGATCCATCCGTGCCATATTTAAGTCAGCTAAATTGAAAGTAGCACTGTGTCGGTTGATACTTGTCGGGTATAGCTACACAATATAATACATAAACGTATCAACCGAAAGGTCAGTTTCAGTTTTAAGATTGTTGAGAAAATTAAAGGCAAAACAGAGTCAAATAAGCAAGCAAGCATTTACTTCAGCCCAAGTTCAGGCTATAGGAAACATTCATGGTAGCGTCGTCTCAGTCAGCGGCCGTAATTACTGTTTCATGTTGTAGTGTAAATATAGTTCTAGTAACTTTGTACATAATAAAACATGTAGTTAAGACGAAAGTTTGAAGAGTCATTCGTGTTTAAATGATATTTTCCAAATTGCCTTAGAATTTACTTGAAAGTTTTGAGAAATAAGCAACGGGCAATTACATGGTGAATCTAAAGACATTCTTGTTCGAGTTTAGCTTCAAACTGTATCGTAAAAAAAAAAAATTGAGCGTAATTCAGACGTATAATTTCGAAGTTGGCTCGTTAAACAAATCTTATCAATATTTGAAGTCCATTTCTCTGGTGTAACATTCCAAAGATAGTCCGTGGCCTTATAGTAATGATAAGACAATAAACCAAATTACTATGGCAAAACTGAGATATTTATTTTACTTTGGCGGAGATAAATAACCATTATAGGACGGCTTCGAGTTTGTGAGATAAAAATGACTAACGTCATCGGTATGAGCTCCTTAAAAGTATCCACGGAACGCTACTATGGTTAAACTAGTAATATTAAGTTTGAAGAGAAGGCTAACTCAAAAGTATATTGAGCATGGGTGCAGTCGTTTTCCTTTCATTGGACTGGGCGCTGTTAGTTAAGATAAGCACAAATCAAAAGGAAAACGTCAATCATTATCGCAATCGTGAGAAATTATTGTGAAAAAACGATAATTATAAAATGTACATAAGTGAATAGAAATCAGACTCATAATCCGTTTTATTATTGTTCGTAAGAGTACAAATTGACCTCGTAGTAGGCATGTGTGCTCCTGTAGGGATCAGATACGTTATACGTTGTTAACACCATTGAAAATGATATCGGCAAATAAAGGATGTCTTGAATTTAGGCGGATGAAAGATTTAAAATAAATAACGCATCTGTCATAACTCCGTGTCTACTGTAAATTGTAATCTTCATCTTTGATGCGATAAAATAAGAATTAGTGACCCTAGATTAGAACACCTTACTCTATGAACACCGAGACGATGCTAAGAGAAATAGTATGCACATTTACTTGTCATTACAGTGTATGATGCTAAAAACTAATCAAAAACCTATCGAATTGTATTTATGCTTTTAACGTGTACGTAACTGCTTAACATCAGGCGGACAGTATGCTTCGTTGCTACCGTCGTGGTATTAAAAATATATAGATAAAGCAGAGTTTAATTTGAGTTAAGTTCGAGTCTCGTCGACTCTCCATTTATTTGGCACTAGCCTTTTCCCACGGCTTCGCCCGCGTACTATAAGTACTCAAAAGGATAATTACCCATGTTGATTTTCAGACTTTGTGACCACATTTGCCCCTTTTGGGGGTTAAATTTTCAAAAAACCTGAAACACGTGTTTACTCATTTATCGTTAGGAATGCTCCTGTGAAGTTTCGATTAAAATAGTCTAACAAGTCTTGATTCACCATACAAACTTTGGACCCCCATTTTACCCCCTTAGGGAGTGAATTTTGAAAAATCCTTTCTTAGTGCATCCCTAGACCTTATAAGGAACCTACATGCCAAATTTGGAATCTCTAGAACCAGTGGTTAGGGCTGTGCGTTGATATGTCAGTCAGTCAGTCAGTCAGTCAGTCAATCAGTCAATCAGTCAGTCAGTCAGTCAGTCAGTCAGTTTCTTCTTTTATATATTTAGAAGATACCTACTGTATGTATAAAGTGCATTGCACGACAAATGCTTTACTTAAATGCTATACATCAGGTTTGAACTACAAATGTGATGCGTCACGCATAAACACGCATAAGAAGAAGTATATTGTCTTCTTTTTGAGCCGGTTAGGTAATTGCCAAACAATACCTTTACTAAAAGAAATACAGGCCTGCATTTAGAATCAAATGGTTAATTGGAAACTTAAAAGTCGTTGTCATTGATGTTTTATTTTGTTGTGTTTCCTTGACACGAAATAATCATGTGATAAATTAAACTTAGTTAAGAAGGATAGACATAAAACAAAACAACAGAGTAACAAAAATAAATTTTTATGTCAATGGTTTCCAAATTCAAGTTTCGTAGTTCGTATTGACTTTATGGAATACTATATTTGAGTAATGATCATTTGGAAATATTTATTGTAGTGTAACATAACTTAGTGGTTAATACGCTCATCTCATACGAGTGCTTGATATGTCCCACATGTGTACAAATGGACATATATTCCACCATGTGTCTTACTTATCAGTGCACCTATTGCAAGGAACCTTACATAAACCGAAATTCAGTGTATTTACGAAACGGTCCAGTTCTTGACTTGATGTAACTGAAATTACTCTTAACATAGTGTACGCAGTGCATGTAGCACATGTTTTTTATGCTTTACTTAAAATATAAATATCTTGAATAAAGATGAAACATAAATAATAAAGTTAAAACTAAACAAAGAACATTAAATGTGACGAATAATAGGTTATCATAAGTTGAGGTAATGCGACGTAAACAAATACGCAAATCTTACGTTCTACCCACTTTCTCATTCTATTTGATTTGGGGTACTTTACCTACATGGCATAATTTATACCATGATTTTGTGTAATTGAAGCATTTTATCCATATTTGTATAAATCTGCAAATATAAGTTTGTAGAAGTTAAAATATTTCATGATACATTTACAAGGTGCTCACAAGTTAAATCTCAATGTAAGATCCGTGCCTATACGAGTAGGTGCATGATATGATACGGGTAAATTTAAAGACTTTGTTCGTTATCTCCCGTTGGTTTTAGAAAACTTAACTGAGAACCAAATATTAACCAGTTGATGATTCATTTGGTTTTGTTATAAACGATTTAAGTTAAAAGAACATGGTTAGAGATGTCCTAATAACTACCATTAACTTCGGTAACTGATAATCAATGTTTCGAGTGTTTTGACATTTACTAAAAATCGTTCGGGTACCTACTGTTAGTACCTATATGGCTACATGTAAACACAACTCAGAGAGTGTTTTGACATTTACTAAAAATCGTTCGGGTACCTACTAGTATATGGCTACATGTAGGCACAAGTACACACAGCTCAGACTTAGCTCAGAGAGTTGCCAGACTTAAGTGGCAGTGGGCGGGCCACATTGCTTGCAGAACCAATGGCCGATGGGGCAGAAAGGTTCTTGAGTGGTAACCGCGTACCGGAATACGCAGTGTGGGAAGCCCCAGACTAGGTGGACCGACGATCTGGTTTGAGACGCGGGAAATAGCTGGTTAAGGGCGGCGAATGACCGTTCGTTGTGGAGATCCTTGGGGAGGCTTTTATCCAGCATTGAACGTCTTTCAGCTGAAATGATGATGATGAGGCACAAGTACGAGTGCTTAAACCAATAATACAAATACAAATATTCTTTATTGCACACCTCAATAAAATAGAACTGTAGGTACAGTACACAGATTAAAAGTAGAGGCAGTCAACAGGCGGTCATATCGCTAGAGAGCGATCTCTTCCAGACAACCTTGGGGTAGCAATAATAAGCTTTAAATTGGCCACTTTGTGAAAATTTGTATAATGCTAACGTATGTCATTTAAACAGAGTTGCCAATCGTGTTTGACTATCTGTTTGCGGTGAAAACCTTAAACTAAATATGTTATATATTTAAGTTTGTACTTAAATGACGTTTGGAAAGCAAGAAGTAGTTAATAAATACCGTGATATAGACAAATTATTAGCGGATAGTGTAAATGCAAATACATAACAAGAGTTTAACTACGGACGATTCGTTATTTCCCATCATAGCAACAAGCATAGTTCATATTGAAGTGAAGTGTTGGCTGGAAAGATATTTTATAATTAAGTAAGATTATATTTTCTGCGTAACTCAGAAAGGGCAGGTCATTGTGACAATCTGGTTTGACCTTGATACGTAATATTCAGAAATTAAATATGAATAGTATGTATACTGTTACTTGTCTCCATTTACCACAACGCGAGTAGAAGAGGGAGAAGAGGTATTCGAAATATATATAATACAAAAATACCTATTGAAATTAAATCGTTAAAATAAAATAAAATCTAGTCTTGTGTTTGAACGTGTGACCGTAGGTTAAATTCTTTGAATAATAGAAAAACATTTTAAATCCACCTACTATATGCCAGGATGCATACCACCTTGTAACACCGTAAGGATGTTGGTTAATAAATGGTGATGACCGTAGTCCATAGAAAAGACGCTCAGACTATCAAAATATAAAAGGGTAGGTACGAAACTTATCGAAACTATCTATCCTAACAAAGATCATTCTAAGTTGGTCACGCGAGTAGTGATTTAGTCTGTCACTTCAAAATATTACTATTTTGAGTAACCGGTAATTAGAACGCCTATAAAGTACATCTCATGTTCGAACGTTTTCCTTTCATTTTCATAACATCATAACGAACAGGGTTTTGGTATTTAGATAATCAATGATGATTCAAGGGCACGCACGAAAGGGATTAGTTCAATATACTTGGTGTTGAACTTAAAATGTGGTTTCGTGGGGGTAATAGATATATTATCCTGGCACTATGACCTCAAAGAATTTCGCAAGATGTTCAAGCGCAATAACAGCACCCGTCTGAGAGGCCATCACTTGAAATTAGACAGCCAAAGGTCCCACAGTAACCCATAAAGACACTTCCTGAGCAACCGAGTGGTATGGGCCTGGAATAAAGTACCAGAGGATGTGGTATCAGCTCAAAATGTCAACCAATTCAAAAACAGATTAGATAAGCACTTATATATTACTCGCCATTGATCATTTGTCGTGTTAACTGGATACAGGCAAAATCAGTTGTACAACTGCCTGCCTGCTTATAAATAATAATAATCAGTCCGTCAAGCCTACTCAGTGGTAGATGTATATATCTCAGTTGCAAGCAACGTTTAATAAATAAAGATGATCATAAAGGTGTGATAGTCTGATAATGCAGGTAGCCGCGTGAAAATGTATGAATATAGGATAGGTACTTAAATACTATTAAAATCAATCATAAATTAATTCTTGAAAGTGTTTTTAGGAAAACACCGTGCGACTCTAAATACCCACGTATATTGATTGATTCTATAAAGGTACAATAATAAGTAGGTGTATGTACCAACATACAAACGGATATTTACGGTATGTGTATGAAATTTAGTGTCGAGAAGTAGTTGATATTGGAAATAAATTGGACCACAGTTATAATAAAAACGCACACATAATAATGGTGTCACAAAATAAGTACCTACCAAAATAATTGAAAAACTACTTTGTTAGCGGTGGATAAGTTCTTGGCCATAAAAACGAATTCAAATATCATAGTCTCAGCTCACGCTTACGATATACGTACTACAGTGTTTGACTACAAAAATGGTTTGAAAAAAAATCACCTTTTTTCAACTGACGATATGGTTGCTAAATGATATGTAGGGTTTTGATCCCATACCTTGTTCAGCCCAGTCTAGTGGTATCCCACGGGTACTAGGTATGATCGTACTTCGCTTGTTGAGTTAAAAGAAGTCGTGAATTAGTTACTGAACTTTGAATACCTTCACATTGTATATGTAAACGGAGTACAGGCAGTAGGTATGTACAATGTAGAAGGATGATTCTCTACGGGGATGTAACTTGGTTAAACAAGCGAGTTTTTGATACCACGCTAGAAAAACAATCGAAATTAATTGTTTATAGTTCAGAGTTCAATAACACTTTGGTCTTGGTTATATCCAGGTTATGTACAACTATCAGAACCCTTCCCATTATCATTGTAAATTATTAGAGTATGACTTGAAATTTACGTAAACGGCCCTTTTTATTCGTTTATTGGGGAGGGCTGTCGAGCACATACCAGTAACAAACAGATGATCTCGACAGTATTATATATAGATAGCCATCCAGTTGTAAGAACCAGTACAATAAGAATAAAGTCGTAGTTAAAGTACAGACAATAGGTACATTTAAAAGAGGACATTGTACATTTTGGCATTAGCAAGTACATAAAACATTATGCCAGAAATTAAGACTGTGAAGTCAAAAGAGTTAAAGGATAATGCATTTAAAGTTTTAGACATTCCGCGTTTAATACCGAAGTACATTTGTTGTGGTACATTGAATCCTTGAAAGCTAAGCCTAGCTGTTATAGTAGTAATTAATAGAGTATTACTAATTCCTCTTAAAATTGTTCTTTGAAGAACTAGATATTCTGAACGGGTTGATATTTGATATAGCACTATGATTGATAGATGCTAATTTGGTTAACTTATAAAAGATTAAATTGAAGAATCATCACATTGCTTAGTTATATGAATGTTGACGTACAAGGGACAGGTTTTAACGTAAAGTATAAATCCTAACATTAGTAAATGGTTCATCCTAGAAATATACCGATTAGTTTACAAGAATCCTAACAGTCCACACAGGTTACTTCTAATTTACTAAACCGCGACGGTGATCCTGCTCAGCTCAGCTCAGACCTCAGTCAGTGTAACCTTAGTAAACGCTCAGAACAATTTAATCCTACTCAGCTCAGCCCAGACCTCAGTGAACGCTCAGAACAGTTTGATCCTACTCAGCTCAGCCCAGACCTCAGTAAACGCTCAGAATAGTTTGATCCTACTCAGCTCAGCCCAGACCTCAGTAAACGCTCAGAACAGTTTACGGGTCCTGCTTGTAATCAGCTCAACACAGGCACTGATGAACGCTCAGACCAGTCTAGGGATCCTACTTTGATCAGATCAGCACAGCCATCGGTATTCGCTAAGACCAGTCTCAGAGGGACGCGATAGCTTGTCTCAGTTTCACAAGGCCATCCCTACTCTCAGCGGAAAGGGCAAGAAAAAAGGTTCGAGAATGGACAGCTCAGCTACATTGTTATTCACACAGAGCACCAACCTCTTTAGTGCGTTAGTTGCTCTTAGGATAGAGGCGCGCTTGTCTATGGTTTGTATAGGAATCGACCGTGTCAGAATATTTGACAAATAATTATCTTAGCTGTCAGATATCTGTGCTAATAGCGTTGGGGCACAGGTCGATACTTTTATAGATATTTCGATGAGATAATCTGAATAATCACGAATCTGATAATCATAATTAATCAGCAGTAATATTAATAACGAGTATTTGTGGAACTTTTGTCATGATACTTTGAAACTGATAGACCACCCTCAGCCTAAACCGAAAATAGGACCTAGAAACATGACACGAGTTTCGTAGAATTCGCCTCTGAATCGTACATCTCATAGAGCTACATGGCGTCGCATCACCAGGGAAGTGGTGGCAAAGGACTCGACCGAGACATGACCACGACCACTCTGCCAAGAGTGCACGACTTAGAAGAAGATATGTTACCATCCCGCATTTTCTTTAATTATTGCAACTATTCATGACACAAAATGGTGTTTCGAATCCATTTTATGATAATGTTAGCTCCGCAAATCTCAAACTGTCACTGGAGCTAACCGGGCGCAAAGCGCAAGAGTGATACAATCTTCTAAGGTCAAACATCATACCTAGTCCTATGGCTCGCACATGCGCATTGCTTATCTGTGGCTATTCACAATAGAGTTCACATTACATATTTATTGATTCAATTGTTTACTGATACTGATTAAACTGATCTGATTTCAATGTTCCTATAATTTTATTTTTCTTAAGGGGCGGGAGTGTCGCGAACATCGCGAAGCAGTTCGTGCTTGCCGGTTTTTCGGATAGATGGCGGTAGCAGTCACGTTCGATCTCAATATCGCTTTTAGTATGGACGGATTTTTTGAGAGGGGTTGTAGGGTAGATACAGGGACGACGGGAGGAGAGAAGGTTTGCTCGCGAACAAATCAATGGTGAGCGCTTTAATATTTATCTTTCTACTCGTATCAGTTCATGGACTTTCTTACTGTGTTATTATGATGATCATGTGTCTTGTGTTATTTACCAGCGTGTATCAGTGCTCAGAGAGATCTTTGATCCCAGTGAGTTGTCAATGGTTATGAACTCAGGGTAACCATAGTGTGAGGAACGGGGTCGCTGTAAGGGGAGGTGGAGGCGACTATTTAGCCCGAGATACCAGATGGATAATCATAATCACGGTAGGCTCATAGGACGTAGGAGTAATGAAAGGAGATATCGTCAGCTCACACCATCAACGTCCAGGCCGTGTCTACGTATAGTATCTGCGTGTCCGTTAACATATTTACATCATTCGTATTCTCTAGTCAGTAAACTCATCGGCTCAGTATACCAGAAAAACATGGTGAAGCTGACGACAGCTTGTCTTCGTGACGTTTGTGTTCAGCTTAAACGAGCAACAACTAAGCTCTATCTAGACCCTGGAAGAAGGCGACAAATTTAAATAAAAACATCGTATGACAACCCCGTATATAAGGCGATTTTACAATAATGATACTTGATTTTTTTTTCTTACGGGATAAATCAATTACAATCTTTATAAAAATTACTATACATCCTTCTGAAAAATTTTACATGCTTTTATTCAGTTTCACCTGCGTTGTCTGTAATCAAATCTCTTAAGTTAAATTTGACCCACTTCTCGGTTTCCGATTGAGCTGAAATTTTGCGCGCATGTGAATATTATGGTGACCTATTGATTCTCCAAAGTATTATTCGCCGATTATCGATTCTCAGACAACCACTCGCAGATGGGTTATTTGGTAGAAACACGATTGGCAGAATTTCATTACGCAGAGTAACCTTATCGAAGACCAGTCAGTGCGCAGATTATTGATTCGCAGATTTTCTTTTCGTAGAATGATCGTTTTGTAAGTGGCACGATTTGCCTACCAATCATTAGTCGAAAAACGGTTCAAAGAATGATCATTTGGTATAAAATATTGTTTCCTAGGCATTTTATAAAATGCCGCTGTTTTATGATACGCCTAGCTAACATCCGTCATATCGTTCAAAGCTCATCCATTGACAGCATTAGGCATGTCGTAAGTAGGTTACGTATTTATACATATAGAGTGTACGCTACGAGTACAAATTGTCCTATATATTTTTATTAGTTATTACGCACATTGTCATTTGTCTGGCTAAATATTAAGCATAATATTATATCAGCTTTTGCCCGCAACTTTGCCTGCGTAAAATTAATCCCCCTTTTTATGTCTCCAAGAGATTAGTTCGGGATAAAAATATTCTATATCCAACTCAAACTATCTCCATTGCAATTTTTATACAGGATGTTTTTTCAATAACTAGCCATATTGTGAGAGGTCCTTACGGATTGGGTGAGTCGGTTCAGCGGTTATTAATGCCCCATACAAATTTTCACCCCCCTTTTCACCCCTAAATCATCTAATTATGGGATTACAATATTTTATAAACTCATATATTTGCCGTTGTCCCTATACAAGACCATAGGCCACCGACTGCAAAAATTAAGACGCGCAATATTCCCCGCCGTACAAAACAGTGTGAGCGTCATAAGATAAGATGGTCATTATAGTCATCAACCAACCAAAACCTCCTAAATGTAATTATTCCCTTAGTTAAAAAAGGGTTGTAAAACAAATGGTAACATTTATAGTCATGTTTTGAATACTAGAATTTTATTTTGTGTATATTTATTGATTAAATATGTACTTTAAACCTGAAATCATTATATAAAACCGGCCAAGTGTAAGTCGGACTCGCGCACCGAGGGTTCCGTCCAAACCTGTAGATATACAGGCTGTAATCGTTAAGTGTGGCCAGGCCATAATTCCGTAAATATAACAGATATCAGAAAACTTCCAACTGATATCGAAAGTGCGTTACCCAATGAGTAAAATTACATTAATAACTTTTTTTAAATAAAATCAGAACTATCCCAAACATTAACTTCAAACCCGGACCGACGTTCGGATAAAGACTAGTTTGTACGGTCTAGTCATTTCACCGTTATCAAATTATTCATGAATTGGAAATAGATGTCATATACTTCAGAAAAAGTGACCAAACCCTCCGGTGTCCGAGGCCAGATTTGAACTGGCGTCTTCAGCTTTCGCGGCTGACGTCCTGACCACTAGACCACCCGGTCACGGCGGAACTTGACAAATTTTCTCATGTATATGCAATCTCTGAATTTGAAACGGCTAGGCGCCGTTGACCATACTCTAAGGGCATGCGCAGTACGTGCTTGCATCTCCTATCCGAATCTCTTACGTGATTCTGGTATAGCGAGAGAGATGGTGCTGCCATCTATGAATCTTGAAGCAAATCAAATTATTTTGTTCAATATTTTTTGATTTGCAATTTTTAAGTAGTTACACTACTATATATAAACTGAAAATAGATGTCATATACTTCAGAAAAAGTGACCAAACCCTCCGGTGTCCGAGGCCAGATTTGAACTGGCGTCTTCAGCTTTCGCGGCTGACGTCCTGACCACTAGACCACCCGGTCACGGCGGAACTTGACAAATTTTCTCATGTATATGCAATCTCTGAATTTCAGAAAATTCATTGATTCATTTGAAATTGATTGAAGATTTGCTTCAAGATTTATTCATGAATTGTTTTATTTTATTCCATATCAATCAATTATCATGTTACGAGTATTACAGTTTATTCGTGCAAATAATGAATCTCAAGCAGTTTTATCTCTTACGGCACCGACGTTCTTCTTTGGGAGTGAGTCGTCGTAGGTACTAACTGTATGGGAGCGTTTAAACTTAATATTTTTAATATTAATACTTTTATTTAAAAAAAGTTATTAATGTAATTTTACTCATTGGGTAACGCACTTTCGATATCAGTTGGAAGTTTTCTGATATCTGTTATATTTACGGAGTTATGGCCTGGCCACACTTAACGATTACACCCTGTATATGGGTAGTAACTTTAAAATCATTAAAAATATTTTGTATTATATGATGTAACTAAAAATTTACGGTTTTCGTAATTTTTCCTTTATTCGTGCTATAAGACGTTGCTTCTTACCAAATTTTAAGATTCTGAGTTCACGGGAAGTATCCTGTAGGTTTTGATTCCCTTGCGAGTTTCGAAAATTAGCGGCATAAACGGCTGTATCTTTTGATTGCGTTGGCTTAGAAGTTTGATTTTTTCACAACTCCAAGGGACAGTAGACCTAAGTATTTGATATAAATTGCAGCTTGATACCTCGACACGTTCCTGAGAAAAAGGGTCAAAGTGATCCTAATATCATTTGATTTTAGCGCAGACTTCGCTTGCACGCAAGTGTCGTGCCATATTTGAATAGTGAACGTGTTTGGCCCGGTTACCCTCAAGGGGCAGAAAAATATTGGTCAGAAATACACTTGGCATAACGTGTTTCGCAGAAACACTTTCGGTCGAATGGTAATTTTGCATAAAGGTAGTATGTAGTTGGCATAACTACTACTAAGCATACGACACGTTTTGCAGCATATTGTTTTGCAGAACATTACTTTGGCTGACTTTGGTTTAGCATCATTTTATGTACCTACCGTAATAATCCTATAGCATACTACGAGTATTACAATAGCATAATTATTTTCTGCTAGCAGAAAAGTGGGTTAGGTAAATTTTACATAGTAGAATTTAGATTTATTTAGGTTAGGTTAGAACTGCAACCCCCGCGGAAAGAAACTGATGCCAGAAAAATGGATTAGGTTAGGTTAGAGTTACGACCCCCGCCGAAACAACTGTCGCCAGAAAAGTGGCTTAGGTTAGGTTAGAACTGCGACCCCCGCGGAAAAAAATTGTTGCCAGAAAATTGGGTTAGGTTAGGTTAGAACTGCGAACCCCGCAGAAACAAACTGTTGCCTGAAAAGTGGGTTAGGTTAGGTCAGGTAAAAGTATTTGTGGCGGCCGCAACGGGCCATTGCTCTTGGTGGCTCGAGCATACCGCGTTAACTTGCACGTAGCAGCCTGTCCGGGAGCCCGCGTTGGGAAGACACAACAAATTACTACAGACACAATTGGCAGATAACAATTTCATTAACCAGAATACCGACACAAATATGCTCATTATTACAGCGCCTGCACGTTTTTATGAGCAATACATCCAATCCCGCATATGTCTTGTACAATATGATAAGACAATGAAGATTATCTTGTAATCAAAAACATATCTGGCTTCACAACTTTATGCCGCCTAAATATTATGCAAACAGAAAATTCTGCGAAAGTACTATTCGTTTAGAAGACAGTTATGCTCAACAACATTATGCCAATATAAGATTCGACATTATAAAAATCTGCGAAATGATTTATGCCAAAGCATACACTGTGTAAAGTGTTTCTGCCAAACGTGACTTCTGCCAAGTATCATTATGCAAAACAAATATATGTCAAAAAAGTTTCTGCAAGACAATAGTAACCCGTCTAATGATTCTTCGAAATATAATTCGCAGATTTTTGATTCGCAGACGACGACTCGCCGAACAACGTTTCGCAGAATGGTTTTTTCGTAGATGTATCTTTTGCTCGACTAACGTTTGGCAGCTCTACGGTTCGCAACTAGTTCAGTTCTGCAGAATCTGTTTAACTCGCAGAACAATTATTGGAAGAAATTCGTTTGGCAGAGGGTTCACTATTGTCTTGCAGAAACTTTTTTGACATATATTTGTTTTGCATAATGATACTCGTTCATAATGATGAACGTTGTTCGGCGAGTCGTTGTCTGCGAATCAAAAATCTGCGAATAATATTTCGGAGAATCCTTAGACAGCCGAATACAATGCAATATTATTATGAAATGGAGCTGATTTTATGATGGAGCTGGAAGTTGGCCATAAGAACTCCTCAAATACTCAATCATAATATTGCATTTTCATGCGAGCAATATTTCAGCTCAATCGGAAACCAAGAAGTGGGTCAAATTTAACTTAAGAGATTTGATTACAGACAACGCAGGTGAAACTGAATAAAAGCGTGAAAAATTTTTCTGAAAAATGTATAGTAATTTTTATAAAGATAGCGTAATAACTAATAAAAATATATAGGACAATTTGTACACGTAGCGTACACTCTATATGTATAAATAGGTACCCTACTTACGACATGCCTAATGCTGTCAATGGATGAGCTTTGAACGATATGACGGATGTTAGCTAGGCGTATCATAAAACAGCGGCATTTTATAAAATGCCTAGGAAACAATATTTTATACCAAATGATCATTCTTTGAACCGTTTTTCGACTAATGATTGTTAGGCAAATCGTGCCACTTACAAAACGATCATTCTACGAAAAGAAAATCTGCGAATCAATAATCTGCGCACTGACTGGTCTTCGATAAGGTTACTCTGCGTAATGAAATTCTGCCAATCGTGTTTCTACCAAAGAACCCATCTGCGAGTGGTTGTCTGAGAATCGATAATCGGCGAATAATACTTTGGAGAATCAATAGGTCACCATAATATTCACATGCGCGCAAAATTTCAGCTCAATCGGAAACCGAGAAGTGGGTCAAATTTAACTTAAGAGATTTGATTACAGACAACGCAGGTGAAACTGAATAAAAGCATGTAAAATTTTTCAGAAAAATGTATAGTAATTTTTATAAAGATTGTAATTGATTTATTCCGTAAGAAAAAAAAATTCAAGTATCATTATTGTTAAGTCGCCTTATATACGGGGTTGTCATACGATGTTTTTATTTAAATTTGTCGCCTTCTTCCAGGGTCTAGATAGAGCTTAGTTGTTGCTCGTTTAAGCTGAACACAAACGTTACGAAGACAAGCTGCCGGATACGGTTACTCAACCGGATGAGCTCCGTTTACGATTGGTTAATTTGACGTATATGCCGGTGCCATACGTTAAGTTTTGAACACAGTTTTTTGTTGCTCCACACACTTCAGGATCCAGGTACCATAGAGAAAAATCAGCCAGAAGACGGATATCCGGCTGCAAATTGTCTGTGGTTCCATACAAAAATTTCACTACCAAATACAAATTTCCCACTTTTACTAAGATGTCTATGATATTCCGCGCATAATGCCTCTCAAATTTGTGATGCGCGTTAGTTGAAATTATCTGTCGGCGAAACATTCGTCGTCGAAAAATCGAAAAATGAATAGTGCTGTCGGCGAAACGTGCGTCGGAGAAAAGTTCTTTCGACGAAAAAAAAAAGATGAATAGTTCTGTCGGCGAAACGTGCGTCGGAGAAAAGTTATGTCGACGAAAAAAAACAAGATGAAAAGTTCTGTCGACGAACAGCCCGTCGTCGACTCGCCTGTCGGAGAACCGTTACAGATTCCAATAACATAGACTCATCCCATATCATATTTATGTATTTTTTAACAACGGAAACATAAAAATGAAGGCAACGATTTAAAGCTGCTCCGTAACTCAAATTGTTTTGCGAATGTGAGAGAAATAAACATTCGAAACATCCCTAATTGAAATGAATAACAATTTACGAGTAGCGGTGCATATTATTGGTATGGCTTACTTGCACGTGTTCATATGTAGTCACCGATACGTTGTGCATATCAACTATCCTATTGACACATGGATACAAATATGTACGAATAGGAGAGATGCATGGAGTGCCACGTTTCTAGGGTTCCGTACCCAAACTGGCAAAAACAGAACCCTTATCCTTATATCTTAATAAAATTTTAACGTAAGGTGTATTTTATATGCCGCTATTTAGTTTTGTAGTAAAATTGCCAAAAAAAAATTTTTTAGGGGGGCACTCCATACATGTAACAATACAATACAACACAAATCTAGACACACGGCAGTGTGTCCGCCAAGTTCGAGCAAAGAAAAGCGACACACCGGCCGTGGGTTATATAAGTTATATTACACGAACCATTTCGGGCCAATTTCGACCACCCTATAACTCAAAACATATTTTATCTACGCATATGAAATTTCGAGTGTCTGTTAACATCCCCTTAATTGTCTAGAATACAAAATTTCATTATTCTACCTATAGCAGTTCTTGAGATATTGACGTCAGAAAATCGCTATTTTTACTATACACTCACTGACTCACTGACTCACTGACTCATCAAAAACCTAGACCACTTCCAATGGTCGTACTGACTTGAAATTTGGCATGGAGATAGGTCTTAAAGTCAAAGTAAAGGGAAAAATCTGAAAACGGCCAAGTGTGAGTCAGTTTTAAAAATAGCGAAGGTGTAACTTTGTTCTACTATGAAGTCATAATGAACTAAGTGGGTCTATCTTCCAATGGTCGTACCGACCTCAAATTTGGCTCGAAGGTCTGTCTTTAGGTCGAAATAAAGTAAAAATCTGAAAACGGCCAAGTGTGAGTCAGTTTCGAAAACAACGAATGTGTAATTTTGTTCTACTATAAGTAGGTATGGAGTGGAAATGAGATAAGACTTATTTAAATTTAGATACATACCAATTTAAGACAATACATGTTTGTCTTAAAGACAAGAACAATAAAATTGTTCACCACTCTGTGTGTGTCTGTTGCGGGAACCGAACCCACGATTTACGAAGTACAAAGCAGGTCACTAGGTACACTAGGTGCGCTAAATCAGTCAAACAAAAATGAAAAGACTATTTTTTCTCGCATAGTCTAAATAATTTCTAATTTTACAACTAATAAAATCGCAGATTCAAGAACATGGAAATCATATATACTCTAAGATGGAATTATATATACTACTGCCCATCTCACCCTCCGATACGCCACGGGATGAGATGGGATGGTGCACTTCTAGGGCTACATAATAGGCCACCAATTATAATACCTACTGGTAGGTAGGTATTACCAAGTTATTAATTATCTATGTAGGTAGCGTACTTACAAACAGAATAAAGTACGTTATTGATGTATGTAATTATATGTAAGTAGGTACATTTTATAGGTGTAGGGAGCCAGTTTATTTGTAAAAATCACCTATAAATAAATAGTAAAATAGAATTAGACGCTTAGTATGAAGGGTATAGTATAAAGTACATACCTAAGTGGAATGAGACATTTCCTAAAGCAAAAGTGATAAAAAAATAATAAAGAACCTACACCTAACAAAAATAAATGAAATCCCATCAAAAACATAAATGTGAAAGGCTGCCAAGTTCGATACTATGGGAATGCTTCGCCTATAAAAGAAGTGAGATCTGAATAAGTACCAAGTTCCATAAAAATACTTCAAATCATAAATAGTTATAGGAATGCACACTTGATTTCCAGCAGTTTTTAAGGTACATTTTGAATAAGTATCACGTTACATAGAAATACCTAAAATTATAATAGTCAGAGAAACGCACACCGGTTTTTTTAGCAGTTTCCTGATAACATTTATTATTTTCAGTACTTTTTAATGATGTAACTTGGCAAGTTTTAATAGAAAATTATAGACTTGACACATTGCAGTCCAAAGGTGTCGATTCATTGCATTGAAAAGGTGTGTGGTGTGTGAAAACTTGCCAAGTAACATCATTAAAAAGTACTGAAAATAATAAATGTTATCAGGAAACTGCTAAAAAAACCGGTGTGCGTTTCTCTGACTATTATAATTTTAGTTATTTCTATGTAACGTGATACTTATTCAAAATGTACCTTAAAAACTGCTGGAAATCAAGTGTGCATTCCTATAACTATTTATGATTTGAGGTATTTTTATGGAACTTGGTACTTATTTAGATCTCACTTCTTTTATAGGCGAAGCATTCCCATAGTATCGAACTTGGCAGCCTTTCACATTTATGTTTTTGATGGGATACTCTTTATTGCACACCTCAATAAAATAGAACAGTACAGTACACAGATTAAAAGTAGAGGCAGTCAACAGGCGGTCTTATCGCTAGAGAGCGATCTCTAACTAATTGTAAATATCCTTTTTTTACCAAATATGAACATTTTAGGTCTTTAAAAATAACATTGAGCTTTGTTTGAATGTTTTTTAATTTGGTAAATATTTTCAGAAATAATCACCCCCAAAAGTCTGAAAAATTGTTCCCCCCCACCCCTGTAACTTTTGAACCGGTGATCCAAAAAATATGAAAAAAATTGAGAAGATACATCATTGCATTTTCTTTCAACGACAATTATCGGTAAAGGGTTTTTGTAAGTTATCTCAAAAAAACTTCTTTCTTAGGCAGATACGATCTTTTAATATTATTTTTTTCGATTGTAGGTACGGAACCCTCCAATATGTGTGGTCCGACATGCTCTTGGCCAGTTTTTATTTTAAATATCGAAACTGTTTCTGTTCATGGCGTATATTGATACGGGTATTACCAGAAATTGTAATCTTACCTACGTGTCTTCCGTTAGGTATAGTAAAATTTCTTAACACTCTCACTGCCGTCATACATGCTGCGCTCCATTGTGGGTGGCCGGCGTACCATGTGGCAGTTAGAGTGTTAAACAAGTATTATTAATTTTGTTTATATTGCACTAAAGCAATTTTGCCAGAATTTGACAAAAACTAACAAAAAGCCGCATAACTTAAACTAGCGACCCTCCCCTGTTTCGCACGGGATAAAAAAAGGTTATTGTGGGTTATTCATAAGAGAGATACATATACCACTGCGGACTTTCTTGTAGAGCTTTTTAATGTGTACAATACTGTGGTAAATTATTTTGATCTATCTCGTAGGAACGGATAATAGAGGTAAAAGGATTGGTAACTCATATAGAGGAAGGGTCGAAAAAGTGTCCAGCTGTAAGCAGTAAACAATAGTTTCAAATCTCTCCGGGTGGCGCTAGGTATAGTTAGTTGAGCGTATGAATAGTACATTACTACAGAGGCCCGGAAGTAGGGGGTTTCCGGCCGAGTACATATACATACACACGAGGCAGGCAACCCCTTTTCACGCCGAGGTATGTATAGTGCTTTTCTCAAACATGCAATGAAATAAATAAGAAACATATCAAAATTTTTTTTCGGATATAGGTGAGGCATTACAGTACTCGTAAACTTGTATTAATAATATAATGTATGTTGTATGTAGGTACTTCAAACCCCTTCGTACTTAGGTTTTTATCTAAAATAATACAATAAATTCAATAAGCTACAAACGTACAACCAAAATTTGCATTAATTTCTAGAAAACATGTTAAGCCAACGTTCCCACTATTATGACTAAGTATATGTTCATCTTGTTATTCATGAATTATCATATCAACAAACTAAAACAAAAACATTAATTATACTTACCACGTAATCAAAAATATGCCTTAAAATATTACGTTATGAAGTCTGGATTGCTAAATTCTGACTGCATTTCATTGTCACTGAACGGCTTTTAAAAATGTATAACTATTACGTACGTCAGCCATTTAAGTATAATTTTCACTTGCATTTGAACAGCATCTAGACCTAATTCACTTTTATTGTACCTATAGCCAAATTGTTATAGAATAAAACAAATCGACATTATAATTCACAATAATATACGCAACATAAATAGTGAGAATGTTTTTAAAATTTTCCCACTAAAATACTTATTTTTCACAGTATCTATGCTGTTCAAGAGGTTGCACTTAAGGCCATTCTACACGAGTTAAAATAAAGAAGAAAAATGTACATGGTGACTGAATAAATTCAGAACGTTACAAATATTGTCTATGGTCTCTGTTTATGTATTATTATAGAAAATATTCATAAGAATCAGAACCGTCCGAATTTATTTCGTAACTATAGATTTCAATTCTTAATTTCAGTTCGTGTGTCCCTTGCTGCTAATATTTTAGCTTGATAACCAACCTTTCACGAAAAAAAAAATCAGCTGTTCCTATAACCGGTATTAGACAAAACAATTTGTAGGGCCCAATCTGTCAGCTTGGGCGGTGTAATAAGAGGTAGGGCCCTTAGGGAGCTGAAGGAGGGTTAGTTAAAGGCAGGGTACACAACAGATTGGGCCCTACAAATTGCAACGTCTAATACCCGTTTTTAATCTGCCTTCATCTTTACAATTTAAAATTATAGGAATTTGTTTATAATGTGTTATTTGTTATTTTCATGTCGATTTTATATATAAACGAAATTGCAAAATATAGGTATCATATTGTTTATTGTTTTTTTTAATAGGCGTAAGTAGTGGTAGAATGTCAAACGAACCAAAAAGTAAATATCACTTATAGCCTTAAATGGCTGAACGCCATGATCCTGTGCCACAAATATATGTGCAATGGAAATTAAAAAAGAGGCACTTGCCGGCCTAGGCCTCCAAATTTGTATGAAATTCCATTATGAAAAGAAGGAGACTTTAAACAATTTTGGAAAAACACTAAGACAATGAATGTGAGGCCTGGCCTTCCTGTGGGCGTTGGCGATAAATGCGACTCTGGTGAGATTGCGGAACTATTTAGGGAGCATTTCAAGGTCAAGTCGCTTATAGGAGCTACTCCACGCGAGGCGGAAGTGTACGGTGTTGGGACCGTCAGGACTGGGACTGCCTTCTCAGCAAAAGCAGTTGCGATAGCTATAAAGAGAATGAAAAGGGGGAAGTCACCGGGGCATGACGGTCTCAGCATTGAGCACTTCAAATATGCTGGAGAGCACCTGCCGCGTGTACTAGCTATGTTCCTTAATCTATGTATGAGGCACTCATACTTACCAGAGGCGCTTATGAGGACTATTGTGGTGCCTGTAGCAAAAAATAAAACTGGTGACCTGTCTAACAGGGAAAACTATCGGCCGATCTCGCTTGCGACAACAGCTGCAAAAATACTCGATCGTATGCTGGACACCATACTTGGGGGGCACCTAAAACTACAGGATAATCAGTTTGGATTTAGGCGTGGATTATCCACAGAAAGTGCTATTTATTGTCTCAAGCATACGGTGGGGTATTATACGAGTAGGAAAACTCCGGTCTATGCCTGTTTCCTCGTCTTGTCAAAAGCTTTTGACAGAGTAGAATATGATATCCTATGGATAAAGCTAGAGGAGACAGGCACGCCAGCGGAAGTTATAAATATCTTTAAACACTGGTACGGGAACCAAAATAACCAGGTGAGATGGCCGGATAGTTTTTCCTCCGATTATAGACTTGAGTGCGGAATGAGGCAGGGGGGGCTCACGTCTCCCAGGCTGTACAGCCTCTACGTGGATAAGCATCAGCTTATCCACGTAGCCGGACTCAACAGCATGCATGTCGGATGCCATATTGATGGAGTTTGCATAAACAACATCAGTTATGCGGATGACATGGTGCTGTTGGCTCCGTCTGTCAGTGCCTTACGGAAGCTGCTAGAGGCGTGTGAGACGTATGCCAAACTTCATGGTCTGCAGTACAACCCAAGAAAAAGTGAGGTTATGATATTTAAGACGGGAACGAAAAAGCCGACTTTCCTGCCTCCTTTTACACGAGATGGGGCCACCCTAGCTTTCGCAAAAAAGTTTAGATATCTAGGTCATATAATAACTTGTGACCTGAATGATGACCTGGATATTGAACGAGAGCGCAGGGCACTGGCTGTTAGGTCGAATATGCTGGCTCGCAGGTTTGCTCGATGTACAGAAGAGGTCAAAAAAGTACTGTTTAAGGCATTTTGCCAATCATTTTACTCGAGCAGCCTGTGGGTTAAGTATACAAAAAGAGCCTATGATGCCCTGCGTGTGCAGTACAACAACGCATTCAGGATGTTGCTGGGATTACCAAGGTGGTGCAGTGCTTCGGGTATGTTCGCCGAAGCGCGCACGGACGGTTTTCAGGCCATCTTGCGTAAAAAAATCGCGTCGATGATGTACCGATGCCGGCATAGTCCCAATAGCATCCTGAGTGTGATTGTTGATAAGTACGACTGCAAGATCCAGTCGCATTGGATCGGGCAAATAATGGCATTTGCTAAATTTAGATCAAAATAGATGATGGCATACCTATGTTGGTCTAAATAAAGTAATATGTTGTATGTATATATTAAAATGTATTTGTTGTAGTGTAGTTAGTAATGTAAGTAAATGGAATGTAGTTAGTAAACATAGTCGCTAAGGATTAGTTTTTTAAGTTAACTAAGAACATGTATGAGTCACAGTTACTCGAAATAAATGCTTTCATTCATTCATTCATTATCGACCTCTCGTGTAGCCGCACCTGAAACATGATACTTCGCAGCCTATTATACGGAACATAACATTAATATTTCATTGCATGTTTGAGAAAATGAACTTTTATAGTAAGTGCCTAAAAATGTAAATATTCATAAACTGCATTAAATACGCTTCCCTATGACATTTTCTTCATTTGAAATTATCGATATTTAATACTTATATGACGTTCTAAATAAAATGAATATTCAGTGTTTTTATTCTCCACAAATAAAAACACTCTGAATACAATATACCTACCATTTAAAAAAAATGATAAGTGGCATAATGGTTCCTCTTCTGACACATCTAGCCAATGTATGTTTCGAACAAGGAGTTTTTCCTAATTCTTTAAAAATGGCTTTGGTCACTCCGGTGTATAAGGGTGGAAACAAAGATAATATTTCTAACTATAGGCCTATATCGGTTCTGTCATCAATTTCGAAAGTTATAGTGAAGCTTGTTAACATGAGATTTATAACATATTTAAACAAACATGAAATATTATCCAAGAACCAATATGGCTTCAGGCAAGGAATTAGCACCGAAGATGCCATAACCGCCCTTTCTTTCTAGTGAAATTGTCAAAAGGGTGGATAGGGATAAAAAATGTATCGCGGTATTCCTTGACCTCAAAAAAGCCTTCGATACTGTCTCTGTTCCTACACTGATCAATACTCTTGAAACTATAGGTATCAGGGGTGTCCTTTTATCGCTTTTAAGTAGCTATGTACAAAATAGGAAATAAAGTGTAAAAATAGGAAATTATACCAGTGATGAACGTGTAATTAGTTATGGTGTCCCACAGGGTAGTGTACTGAGCCCTACATTGTTTTTAATTTATATCAACGAATTGTGCAACTTAAATATCGACAGAGGTTCCATCTATGCCTATGCTGATGACACGGCTATTGTATTCTGGGGTGATAGTTGGGAAGAAGTACGAAAAACAACACAGCAAGGACTCAGGATAGTTGCCCGCTGGCTGCAAGCCAGACTTCTTACCCTTAATACTGACAAATTACATCTGTTTCACAAAGTACGACAGGACACAACCAGACTCTAATTTCATGGTTAGGATTCACACATGTGACTACACACATGAGCGTGGACGTGACTGCTCGTGCTCAGTTATTAATAAAGTCGAGTGCACTAAATGCCTTGGTGTCATGATTGACCTGAAACTAACCTGGCATGTGCACACCGAACTGATTATGTCCCGGATACGTAAACTTGTCTACGTTTTTAAGAATCTGCGGCATGTCGCTACCAAGGATCTAATGAAACAAATTTACGTGTCTTTGGTACAATCGGTTCTGGGCTACTGTATACCGGTATGGGGTTGGGCTACCAAGATAAAATTCCTGGAACTAGAGAGGGCCCAGAGGCAGTGTTCGCCGAACGTTAGTGTAATTGAAAATTAAAAATTGAAGATTGAAACACGTTAGTTAAAATTGAACACTAATAGTTTAGTGCAAATTGATTTCAATTAGAATTGAAATTAATTGTAACTAACGTGTTAATCCTTTGCGAATAACTAATAATTGAAGATATTTAATTTTTAGTCTTTCTCAAAAATTTAAACATTAATTTAATTTTTAGTGTAGATTGAATTGGTAATTGACATTAATAATTTACCTAACTAAACGCGAATTTAGGTTAAGCTATGAGGTTTTGATTTTTGTTTCGATTTTGACTCTGGACTCGGGGGCTTGTATTAATAAGCAATGGGACCGGTATCCTAAGATGGAAGTCACGCTGGACCCTGGGGATCCCTACTGGATCTCGGGTTTGGTGCATCATAGACTCATGCTGTTTGGGCTCATTCGAATCGTACTGATGAGCAGATGGTACCGGGATCAAAATCTGGAGGTCATGCTGGACCCTGGGGATCCCTACTGGATCTCGGGTTTGGCGCATCATAGACTCATGCTGTTTGGGCTCATTCGACTTGGACTGATGAGCAGATGGTACCAGTATCAAAATCTGGAGCTCATGCTGGACCCTGGGGATCCCTACTGGATCTCGGGTTTGGCGCATCATAGACTCATTGTTACGATTAAGCCTTCTCCCTGATTGCCGCGGAAGGGAAATTGTGACTCTCGTACGACAAAAAGTGCGCTGGTTCAATTTCGCTGTTGGTTCGACACCTCGGACATTCTGATCCGCTTTTAAGTGTAAAAAATGAGGAAACTAAAAGATAATAATAATAAAATAAGTCCCTAAGCACTCACCCGCACGCGCTCCGCCTTATAACACCTTTTTTTGTAATATTTCGCACAAATTAGGTTTAAGAGTTTTTAAAATAGACCGCCATTGTCCGCACAATTTTCCATCTTCTTTTTCCTTTTTAAATCGTCTTCTTCCTGACGTCTTGTTATATGCTTTGCGCATGCCCCCAAACGCTCCCCAAACGAGATAAATATATATGAAATATGGGGTGAATGATAGAGATGACAAATATGTGCGTTCCGATTGCGCTGCGTTCGCATATCTGGCATAAAAACTTAACATTCCCCCGCCCGAGAAAGGCTAAAGCCTTTATCAACAAAATAAATCAACTCTAATTACTCAACTATAAACTAAACTAAAACAGTTTGTCACCAAATACAAAGTTGCATCCGTATAACAATTAGTTCCGCAATCTAAACTTATAACACTCGCATTACCGGATCGAGATGTGAAGCGCGTCAAAAAATTAAACTAGAACCGCTTGTTACCGCTGCCAAACATTACCTAGCATAGGCGGATCACTTGAAGATATTAATTTTCTTCAAAACGTTGATACATAAGCTTAACTTAAGTTAAAAACGGCTCAACCTTTAGCTTAAAGTATCTTCAAAATTGTACTCCGGAACCGAAAGCAAAGCCTACCAATAATTATATGGGCATCCGTTAGAACTTCCATTTCATGAGGATCTTATAAATAACAATTAAAGAATATAAAATAAAACGCCTCAAACTTAAAAATACGTGTACGTAACACCTTTCCCGCAGAATAAACTAAACTGTCGCTGTAATAACCCATTACAACACTACATCCCGCATAAAAATATATTTCAAGAAAATAATCTACGACCAAAACCGCTACAGAGTGTAATTTTAGTAAAACGGCACCGCATGCTTCCGCTTAAAAACTAGATTTGGAAACTCCAAACGGCCTGTTAGGCGCAGTAAGCCATCATCCCCAATAAAGGCCCAAGCCGACGCAAACGCGTGGAATATTGTATTTTCTGGTCTAAGCAGTTGAAGATATCCGCAAACTCCACCTGATGAACCAACACAACGAACCGACTCAAAGCGAACCGTCGCTCTAGTACTCTTAGAACTCCCATAAGTGTCTAAGACTGAGTCCTGGTATTTTTGATAAGTCGAAAATAATATGCTACGACCGCCAGCAACATACTTAAACTAAAAAACCGCTTAAAAATATTATCATCAACCGCAACCCCTACTAAGGCCTGGAAATTTACTTTCGCCTTCCGCAATTCAGGCAATGGATCTTCCGCTTTATCCATTATATTCTTTAGCCAGGTATCCGCATCACCTGTCAGCCAACCATATTCCCACCACAAGGGGTGCTCAATTACTTCCGATACGCGAAGACCGCTATTCACGACATCGTCGGGGTTCATTCCTGAAGGCAATTGCCTCCATGTCATGTCTATATTGCAATTAACTATTTGTGAAACTCGGTTGCCGCCAATTAAGAGTAAAACAAATAGAATAAGAATAGCCAAGAACCGCTTCATCGCTATTTGTACTCCTTTTCCGCATTCTAAGAAACCCGATAAAGAATCCGCAAAATATTTGACACTCCCGTACCGCCGATGGGTGTTCTTAAAAAATGTTTTACATTCCAGATCCTTAAGGCCGTCTACCTTCTCTGGAATATCCTCCGCTTCCGCAGATAGTTCCGAAGTTTGATCTGTATTTCTAGTACAGACAAATGTCTGAGCGAAGCAAGTCGCTTGAGGGTATGGATTAAATGCCGTAATGGTAACTGGACCTGACAACACGTGTCCAAACACCGTGTTCGTTACCCTTGGAATATGCTCATTAATCGTAAGACGGCTACTCACCAAAATTTCACTAAGTAAATCCTCGCCTATTAAAATGTCAATCCCTCGACTGACGTAGAACTGTTCATCCGCAAGATACAGTCCTCTATAATTATCCGCTAATTGAGCTGGTAACGGAATACCAGGTATGTTATTGGTGATCCTGTTTAAGACTGTAGCCGTGGCTACAAGCACAGGCGTATCCGACAGCCTAGGTGCAATGACCAAATTTACCGCTCCTCTGCAACCGCTTACAGGGAGACCACTCAGACCCGTGAAGTTGTCAGATTTAAACCGCTTTAAACCCAACCTTTGCACGCATGACTCTGATATAAATGTGCTCTCGCTACCTCCATCCAACAAGGCCCGCGCCTCTTGGTAGCAGCCGCTGCTGTCCCGTACTCTTATTATTGCCGTTGCAAGAAGTACCCTTCGCTGATATACAATCGGCTTATCAACATGTGACGCCGTTAGTCCAGTTCCAGTGACTCCAGGGACCGCACCTCCTGGATTGTCACTAATCAAGGGCTCATTTGCAATGGGAGTACTAGGTGAGAGCGAGACAGGGTTGTAAGTCCTTCCGCTCGTAGGCACATTGTTTGATGTGAAACGTTCTTCACTGTCTGAACCAGTTTCTGGTAGATCAAAATGTAGTAAAGTATGGTGTTTAGCCGAATAACATTTATAACAATTTTTGTTATATGTACACTGGTCAATATTGTGACCATTTAAACATTTAAAGCATAATCTAAGTGCTACCATTTGACGTTTCCTAGCCCAAGGTTTCATCTCCAAGAACTTGTCGCACTTGGCAATGAAATGTCCGCTATTTCCGCATAATCTACACGCCGACGTTGAACCCTTATTCTGAAAAGCCGCATGAGCCGTTACCGCATGACTCTGGCTGTTTCCGCTACGTCTAGCCGCTGATAACGTAGCCTGTGGGTCCGCACTGGATTCTAAAATCCGTATTTCAGTTTCCAGAAACTTCAAAAGCTCCAAAAATGTTGGTAACTCTTTATCGGCATGCTTGTCTTCAAAGTGTTTCCTTAGGTTACTGTCTAACTTTTGGAAATTAATATAGAACAACAAATAGCACCACGAATCAACAGGAAATTTCATCTTTTCCAATGCCTTTGTGTTTTCTATCAAAGTATTTAAAAACATTTTCAAACCGCTTACCCCTTTAGTATTAACATGTGGCACACTTAGCAAATTATGCAACAAACGGTCCGCCAGCAATCGTTTGTTATTGTACCGCGCATTGAGTAAATCTATAGCAACCGAAAAATTGTCTCCCGTAACAGACAAGTGCTGGGTCAAGGTCTTTGGTTCACCTAAAAGTGACCCCGCTAAGTAGTACATTTTTTCAGTATCCGATAAAGTCGTGTCATTGCCTACCAATGACTGAAATAATTCCATAAACGGAACAAACTCTTCCACCTGACCCGCAAAGGTAGGAAGTTTCACTTTAGGGAGAACTGCCCTATTCCGCGCGTTCTTAGGATTGTCATTACCGCTACCGCTGCTACAGCTGTTGTCCAAGTTAGCTGAAGTGTTCGACTTTGTCAACCGTAGATGACGCTGTTTTATAAAATAGTATTTCTTATTGTATGACTCGTACCCTTGTGTATGGCCTTCCAGGTCAAAGCTCTCTATATCCGCAGCAGAGAGCTGAAGCTCATAAAACATTTCCGTAAATGCCTCATAAACCTTTTCTAAGTCCTGAAACCGCACCATAAAATCGCTTTCTTGTTCCGAAGACAGTTCTGAATTACGAGCCAATCCATCCAAAATATCAATACTACGACAAGCCGTATGATACTTCATCTGCAGTAACTGTATCCGCCTAGCTGCAGCCATTTTTACGTTTGAGTTTAAGTGCGTAGTCCAAATTAATAGAATCAACCAAAATCCTAAGAAAAACCAAAACATGAAAACTAAAAATAGCAATTAAACATTACTTGAACTGCACGTAAACCGACCGCAAATCTTAAAGTTTGACAACGCACCTAAAATTATATTTTTTATTTATTTAATAATTATGTTAATATTAATTATATTATATGTACTAAAGTTTTTACCGCTAACTTTAATATTCCGCAATACCAATTATTCCGCAAGTTTTGAAATGAATACTTTCGTTCTTTGAAATATGTTTGAAATAAACCTAATACCGCAAATAACATTAAATACCCCGTAAATAGTATTCAAATACCGCTTATTCAAGAAATCTAAATACTTAGAAAAATACGAAAGTTGCACCTTGGCTGAGATTCGAACCGTCGACCTCTAACTTACTAAGCAACAATCATAACCGCTAGGCTACGAAAGTCGATAGATAAAAGAACGAAATTATCCTATACTATAGTATATTGTAACCTAGCAACCAAACTGTTTTAATTTAGTGTGTCATAAAATAAACAATTCCAATGCAAATTATTTATGATAAATTGAAACCGCAATTGAATTTTACCTATAAAATTGAATGCCAATTGAATGTTCGTCTTAAATACCAAAATATAGCAACCGCAAACGCTATATACGATAAATCCGCGGCGAACAAACGTAGGTAATGTAGTATGAACTATGGAAATGAAATGTAATAAAATACAATCCCCACCGCAATATATGTATATAAAGGTAATAAATGAGCGCTAAAATATATATAATCCCCGAAACTTGTGTGAAGTGTATAGGTTACCGCAAAATAATTATATTTCGACCGCTCGAAATATGTGAATTTGTTAAAAAACCGATCAGAATGTACGAAGGTGCCGACAAAAATGTAAGTAAATCCGGCTCGAAGGACCAAATGTTACGATTAAGCCTTCTCCCTGATTGCCGCGGAAGGGAAATTGTGACTCTCGTACGACAAAAAGTGCGCTGGTTCAATTTCGCTGTTGGTTCGACACCTCGGACATTCTGATCCGCTTTTAAGTGTAAAAAATGAGGAAACTAAAAGATAATAATAATAAAATAAGTCCCTAAGCACTCATCCGCACGCGCTCCGCCTTATAACACCTTTTTTTGTAATATTCCGCACAAATTAGGTTTAAGAGTTTTTAAAATAGACCGCCATTGTCCGCACAATTTTCCATCTTCTTTTTCCTTTTTAAATCGTCTTCTTCCTGACGTCTTGTTATATGCTTTGCGCATGCCCCCAAACGCTCCCCAAACGAGATAAATATATATGAAATATGGGGTGAATGATAGAGATGACAAATATGTGCGTTCCGATTGCGCTGCGTTCGCATATCTGGCATAAAAACTTAACACTCATGCTGTTTGGGCTCATTCGACTTGTACTGATGAGCAGATGGTACCGGTATCAAAATCTGGAGTTCATGCTGGACCCTGGGGATCCCTACTGGATCTCGGGTTTGGCGCATCATAGACTCACGCTGTTTGGGCTCATTCGACTTTCACTTTGACTTTCACTTTCACTTTGACTTTGAATTTGACTTTCACTTTTACTAAGAAAGTAAAAGGAGCTCCAGATTTTGATACCGGTACCATCTGCTCATCAGTACAAGTCGAATGAGCCCAAACAGCATGAGTCTATGATGCGCCAAACCCGAGATCCAGTAGGGATCCCCAAGGTCCAGCATGAGCTCCAGATTTTGATACCGGTACCATCTGCTCATCAGTACAAGTCGAATGAGCCCAAACAGCATGAGTCTATGATGCGCCAAACCCGAGATCCAGTAGGGATCCCCAAGGTCCAGCATGAGCTCCAGATTTTGATACCGGTACCATCTGCTCATCAGTACAAGTCGAATGAGCCCAAACAGCATGAGTCTATGATGCGCCAAACCCGAGATCCAGTAGGTAGCCCTAGGGTCCAGCATGAGCTCCATCTTGTGATATTGGTCCCGACTTCCGAACCCGAGATGCAGTTTTAAAATTAATTATTAGTGTAAGACAGGATTAATTTAGTTACACTAACGTTAATCTAATTAACTGTAATTCTTATTAAATTTTCGAGACGTTAGTGTAACTAATCGGTTAATTCTAATTGACGGTTAGTGTAATTGACGACGTCACAAAATCAATGCGAACTAACGTTAGTAAAAATTGATGTTAGTGTAATTGATTAGTTACGGAATTAATCTTCAATCTTATTGATCAATTTTCAATTCTAATTGAAATTAACGGCCAACACTGCCCAGAGGTCGCTACTGAAGGTGATGTACTCTAAACCTTTCAGGTTTCCTACTAAAGAGCTCTACGAAATCTACGATCTGTTGTCAGTTAGGAGACTTTATATTTTGCACGCAGTTTTGAAACGCCACAAAACAGTAACTTATAAAAGTGACACCAATGATACTAATAGACGAAGGAAACCAAATGAAATCTCCGCGCCACAAGCTAAATCAGCATTTGCTAAGACAGTATGAGTTTCGCTCAGCTAATCTATATAATAAAATTAATAATAATGAAATTGTCATTTATCCGTGCATTTATAGTGAATGTAGGAAAAAAGTATGTAACTGGCTAAAAAACCTGAGTTATGATGAAATTGAGCAAATGATAAAACAATAGAATACAGACAAACTGACACACACACACGCGCGAGCACACACGCACACGCACACACACACACACACATACGCACACACACACACACACACACACACACACACACACACACACACACACACACACACACACACACACACGCATACACACATACACGGACACACTCATAATAAAACCACTATTATTATATTAGATTACGAGTATAAGCAAACCAACCTGTGGAAGAGCGGTGTTCTCTTAACACAAGTATCTTAAATACTTAAAAAGAGGCACCAGCACAGTTATTGTAAACCTAAACTTAGTTACTGAATAAAAATATTTTATTTTTTATTTTTTTTTAAATCATTAATTTGCAATTATGTATGGACTTAAAAAAATATATCAAAAATCATAATATACATAATGACAAATATAACGCCCTGACCTGGATTCGAACTAGGGACCCTCTGCTTCGCAGGCAGGGTCACTACCGACCGGGCTAGAAATGTATGCTCATGCTATTGTGGCGCCATCAGTTTAACGCCTTTTGACGGACACTTTTGTAACATAGAGATTAACATCCTCCTTATACCGTCCATACTCGTAGGGTTCAGCCAGCGTTTGCAATGTAAGCACAAAAAAATATTTATTTATTTACTACATTACATTAGAAATCTTTAATATTATCAATGTTTTTCTTCTATATTATGCATGTATTATACATAAAAACCTTCCTCTTAAATCACTATCTATTAAAAAAACCACATCAAAATCCTTTGCGTAGTTTTAAAGATCTAAGCATACATAAGGAAAGCGACTTTGTTTTATACTATGTATGTAGTGGTGCATATGCCGTGTCTGCTCTAAGAGGAGGAAAAGAGGTATATAATGTATGAAAACATTTCCCCCATCACTTCTCCCAGTTGGGTAAAAATGATACTAAAATCGGCCTTCAATCACGAGTAGTAGGTATCCATTTATATTAAAACAGGTTATAAAGCGGTCCCGAGGGCACGAATAATTAAACCGTAGAACCAGTGTAGTGACTGACCACGACATCCGAGCCCGAATTAGCGCAGCTTGGTCTAAGTGGCGAGAGGTCACAGGAGTCATCTGCGATCGCAGAATTCTGCTAAGACCGAAGGGGCTAGTGTACAAGTGCATCATTTGACCGGTCTTAATATACGAAGCGAGACGTGGCCGGTTCTTGGAAGGCATATTCAGGAGCTACGCGTTACAGAAATGAAGATGCTGCGGTGGATGTCGGCGTTACACGTGCTGATCGCATTCGTAATGAGTACATACGCGGCAGCCTCGCAGTTCGTGACGTAGCGGAGAAGCTCCAAGAATGTCGCCTTCGTTGGTTCGGTAACTGGCTAAAAAACCTGAGTTATGATGAAATTGAGCAAATGATAAAACAATAGAATACAGACAAACTGACACACACACACGCGCGCGCACACACGCACACGCACACACGCACACACACACACACGCACACACGCACACACACACACACACACACACACACACACACACACACACACACACGCATACACACATACACGGACACACTCATAATAAAACCACTATTATTATATTAGATTACGAGTATAAGCAGACCAACCTGTGGAAGAGCGGTGTTCTCTTAACACAAGTATCTTAAATACTTAAAAAGAGGCACCAGCATAGTTATTGTAAACCTAAACTTAGTTACTGAATAAAAATATTTTTATTTTTATTTTTTTTTAAATCATTAATTTGCAATTATGTATGGACTTAAAAAAAATATATCAAAATTTTTTTTTTATTTTTTTTTTAATCATTAATTTGCAATTATGTATGGACTTAAAAAAAATATATCAAAAATCATAATATACATAATGACAAATATAACGCCCTGACCTGGATTCGAACTAGGGACCCTCTGCTTCGCAGGCAGGGTCACTACCGACCGGGCTAGAAATGTATGCTCATGCTATTGTGGCGCCATCAGTTTAACGCCTTTTGACGGACACTTTTGTAACATAGAGATTAACATCCTCCTTATACCGTCCATACTCGTAGGGTTCAGCCAGCGTTTGCAATGTAAGCACAAAAAATTATTTATTTATTTACTACATTACATTAGAAATCTTTAATATTATCAATGTTTTTCTTCTATATTATGCATGTATTATACATAAAAACCTTCCTCTTAAATCACTATCTATTAAAAAAACCACATCAAAATCCTTTGCGTAGTTTTAAAGATCTAAGCATACATAAGGAAAGCGACTTTGTTTTATACTATATATGTAGTGGTGCATATGCCGTGTCTGTTCTAAGAGGAGGAAAAGAGGTATATAATGTATGAAAACATTTCCCCCATCACTTCTCCCAGTTGGGTAAAAATGATACTAAAATCGGCCTTCAATCACGAGTAGTAGGTATCCATTTATATTAAAACAGGTTATAAAGCGGTCCCGAGGGCACGAATAATTAAACCGTAGAACCAGTGTAGTGACTGACCACGACATCCGAGCCCGAATTAGCGCAGCTTGGTCTAAGTGGCGAGAGGTCACAGGAGTCATCTGCGATCGCAGAATTCTGCTAAGACCGAAGGGGCTAGTGTACAAGTGCATCATTTGACCGGTCTTAATATACGAAGCGAGACGTGGCCGGTTCTTGGAAGGCATATTCAGGAGCTACGCGTTACAGAAATGAAGATGCTGCGGTGGATGTCGGCGTTACACGTGCTGATCGCATTCGTAATGAGTACATACGCGGCAGCCTCGCAGTTCGTGACGTAGCGGAGAAGCTCCAAGAATGTCGCCTTCGTTGGTTCGGTAACTGGCTAAAAAACCTGAGTTATGATGAAATTGAGCAAATGATAAAACAATAGAATACAGACAAACTGACACACACACACGCGCGCGCACACACGCACACGCACACACACACACACACACACACGCACACACGCACACACACACACACACACACACACACATACACACACACGCATACACACATACACGGACACACTCATAATAAAACCACTATTATTATATTAGATTACGAGTATAAGCAGACCAACCTGTGGAAGAGCGGTGTTCTCTTAACACAAGTATCTTAAATACTTAAAAAGAGGCACCAGCACAGTTATTGTAAACCTAAACTTAGTTACTGAATAAAAATATTTTTATTTTTATTTTTTTTTTAATCATTAATTTGCAATTATGTATGGACTTAAAAAAAATATATCAAAAATCATAATATACATAATGACAAATATAACGCCCTGACCTGGATTCGAACTAGGGACCCTCTGCTTCGCAGGCAGGGTCACTACCGACCGGGCTAGAAATGTATGCTCATGCTATTGTGGCGCCATCAGTTTAACGCCTTTTGACGGACACTTTTGTAACATAGAGATTAACATCCTCCTTATACCGTCCATACTCGTAGGGTTCAGCCAGCGTTTGCAATGTAAGCACAAAAAATTATTTATTTATTTACTACATTACATTAGAAATCTTTAATATTATCAATGTTTTTCTTCTATATTATGCATGTATTATACATAAAAACCTTCCTCTTAAATCACTATCTATTAAAAAAACCACATCAAAATCCTTTGCGTAGTTTTAAAGATCTAAGCATACATAAGGAAAGCGACTTTGTTTTATACTATATATGTAGTGAAGCATATGCCGTGTCTGTTCTAAGAGGAGGAAAAGAGGTATATAATGTATGAAAACATTTCCCCCATCACTTCTCCCAGTTGGGTAAAAATGATACTAAAATCGGCCTTCAATCACGAGTAGTAGGTATCCATTTATATTAAAACAGGTTATAAAGCGGTCCCGAGGGCACGAATAATTAAACCGTAGAACCAGTGTAGTGACTGACCACGACATCCGAGCCCGAATTAGCGCAGCTTGGTCTAAGTGGCGAGAGGTCACAGGAGTCATCTGCGATCGCAGAATTCTGCTAAGACCGAAGGGGCTAGTGTACAAGTGCATCATTTGACCGGTCTTAATATACGAAGCGAGACGTGGCCGGTTCTTGGAAGGCATATTCAGGAGCTACGCGTTACAGAAATGAAGATGCTGCGGTGGATGTCGGCGTTACACGTGCTGATCGCATTCGTAATGAGTACATACGCGGCAGCCTCGCAGTTCGTGACGTAGCGGAGAAGCTCCAAGAATGTCGCCTTCGTTGGTTCGATAACTGGCTAAAAAACCTGAGTTATGATGAAATTGAGCAAATGATAAAACAATAGAATACAGACAAACTGACACACACACACGCGCGCGCACACACGCACACGCACACACACACACACACACACACGCACACACGCACACACACACACACACACACACACACATACACACACACGCATACACACATACACGGACACACTCATAATAAAACCACTATTATTATATTAGATTACGAGTATAAGCAGACCAACCTGTGGAAGAGCGGTGTTCTCTTAACACAAGTATCTTAAATACTTAAAAAGAGGCACCAGCACAGTTATTGTAAACCTAAACTTAGTTACTGAATAAAAATATTTTTATTTTTATTTTTTTTTTAATCATTAATTTGCAATTATGTATGGACTTAAAAAAAATATATCAAAAATCATAATATACATAATGACAAATATAACGCCCTGACCTGGATTCGAACTAGGGACCCTCTGCTTCGCAGGCAGGGTCACTACCGACCGGGCTAGAAATGTATGCTCATGCTATTGTGGCGCCATCAGTTTAACGCCTTTTGACGGACACTTTTGTAACATAGAGATTAACATCCTCCTTATACCGTCCATACTCGTAGGGTTCAGCCAGCGTTTGCAATGTAAGCACAAAAAATTATTTATTTATTTACTACATTACATTAGAAATCTTTAATATTATCAATGTTTTTCTTCTATATTATGCATGTATTATACATAAAAACCTTCCTCTTAAATCACTATCTATTAAAAAAACCACATCAAAATCCTTTGCGTAGTTTTAAAGATCTAAGCATACATAAGGAAAGCGACTTTGTTTTATACTATGTATGTAGTGGTGCATATGCCGTGTCTGTTCAAAGAGGAGGAAAAGAGGTATATAATGTATGAAAACATTTCCCCCATCACTTCTCCCAGTTGGGTAAAAATGATACTAAAATCGGCCTTCAATCACGAGTAGTAGGTATCCATTTATATTAAAACAGGTTATAAAGCGGTCCCGAGGGCACGAATAATTAAGCCGTAGAACCAGTGTAGTGACTGACCACGACATCCGAGCCCGAATTAGCGCAGCTTGGTCTAAGTGGCGAGAGGTCACAGGAGTCATCTGCGATCGCAGAATTCCGCTAAGACCGAAGGGGCTAGTGTACAAGTGCATCATTCGACCGGTCTTAATATACGAAGCGAGACGTGGCCGGTTCTTGGAAGGCATATTCAGGAGCTACGCGTTACAGAAATGAAGATGCTGCGGTGGATGTGCGGCGTTACACGTGCTGATCGCATTCGTAATGAGTACATACGCGGCAGCCTCGCAGTTCGTGACGTAGCGGAGAAGCTCCAAGAATGTCGCCTTCGTTGGTTCGGTAACATCTCTCGCAGGCACCAGACTACATAGGGAACGTATGCCTTGATCTAGTCCTGGACGGCCCTCGACGCGGTCGCGGAAGACCAAAGAAGCGCTGGCTGAATGTCGTAGAGGCCGACATGAGCGAAAACGGGCTCGTAAAAGAAGATGCCCAGGACACCGCAAAGTGGAGGAAAGCGAGCAGGAAAGCGGACCCTGGCAATAGCCGGGATTACGCTAGGTAGAAGAAGAAGAACCAGTCTAGTGAAGTGGCCGCCAGTTCTAAAGAGCTCTCTTCTTTCCCGTCGTTCGTAAAGTTGTGACTGGCTTATACATGATCAGGGTCAAACTAGTCCTTTTACATTTTAATAGGAAAAGTAGGTACCTAAAGACTTGCTTAAAATAATAATGCCATCCATCGAGTCCAAATCTATCTTAGAACCACCGCTCTGGTGTGTTACTTGTCGAGCCAAGTCGGTCAAGCCGTACATATAGTATAAATATCAATGTTACTCTGCGTCCGTAGGAAACACCTTAGACAACCCTACACGTGATCCCTGGGTGGTGCTAAAAGAGTAACAAACTTGGCAGCTGCACTCTCCCATCTGGAACTCGCAGCACTCACTAGATTTTCTTTATCATTTGCTTTCCCACTACTACTACTCCAGAAACGCCTATATCCAGTGACATACTAGCCATACGATTAATAATAATAAAGACTATTAATATCCCTACCCCTAGTTAGGTGATATATATACTAAACTAGACCTTCTATTACATGAACGAGTAGTATATATTGGTTTAGTTATATTTTAAATCGTCTCGAGTGAACGTATAATTAGGCCGTAGAACCAGCGCAGTGAAGTGGCCGCCAGTTCTAAAGAGCTCTCCATTCTAGCAGCACTATTTATGTTACTGGCTTAGTCTGGTCAAGGTCACACTTGTTCTTTTATATTTTTAAAGTACCTACCTAAAGACTAAATAAAAAAAATAGTGCCATATATTGAGTTAAAACCTATCTTAGAACCACCGTACTTATAATAGTAGTTTATGTAACTGTTACGTAATAAGGGTCCTTAAAACATGAGTGTGGTTTTATGAAATGAGCCGCAGGCGAATTTCATAATAAGATCACACGAGTGTTTTAAGGCCTAATTACGTACAGTTGCATACACTGCTTTATCTACACTCATATTATTTATTCTAAATGCCTTATTTGGAAACCATAGAATGGCCGCCATCGCACCGCCCCATGGCCAACTCTCGTGTGCCGGCGGTCGCGCGGGCGCGTGTCGGGCTGTCGGCGGATCCCCGGGAAGTTGCAGGTGTACATTATGTTATCAAAACTCATAGCACATCAATAATTGAGCATGAAAAGTTAAAATTACGTTACTGCTACGCATAAAAAGCTTATCATAGTAAAATCGGTCGTGGTAATGCTAGCCATTGCCTACCGTTTTCGAACACGTTTTAGAGAACTTACAATATGAGTGTAGATAAAGACTATTAATATCCCTACCCTTAGTAGTTAACTAGACATTCCATTACAAGAAGTATATTTTTCATTAAATAGGTTTAAAACCGTCTCGAGTGAAAGTATACCTAGTATATTACTACTTAAGTACTAAATAAATAGAGGTAGCATTATTCATGTATATAATTTTAAAGCTTATACACGTTCGCTGTGAAAGAGGGTCAAAACACCCGATGCATGTGCTCTCGCTCTGTGCGAAGGCAAAATAGGCTGCAGTCCCCGGTGCGGAGCCCGTAAGCAAGAGTATTTTTATAAGTACAGAAGGGAAACATATATAATTTAATTTAATGTTTTAAGATTACTCGTTAATGCATTAAAATTCGGCACGGGTCTTCTGACCCTATAAGGCACTGATTGATGTCTATTTTAATACCTTGCGGATATCGGATCAAAATGCCCGGCCATGACAGGGTCCTTCGGCCCTCTGCCGCACGGATCTGAGGTCATTGCATTGTTTATATCCAATTAGTGTTGTGACATCATTAACCGGAATGGACGTGCATTTCGATAACCCGTAGTACATTCCAGTGATGATTTTGCGCTTACAATTGTTATCTCGCATAAGAAGTTCATCATAGCCTTAGCAATGTAACATATATGTAAGAAAAAAAAAACAATAAAAGTAGTTTGCGCCTAGATGCTAGCAAAAGTTACACAATACATTTCGCAGTCGAGAGGCAAATTATGAAGTTAACATTTTCTGCGTAGAATGTAAATAGTATACATGTTTCTACAAAACCCATAATTAAACAAATATGGTAATAATAATAATAATAATAAATACTCTTTATTGCACACCTCATACAGTTACAAGCACAAATTTTACAATTAGATAAATTTAGGTAGAGGTAACAACAGGCGGTCTTATCGCTAATGAGCGATTTCTTCCAGACAACCTTTGGGTAGTGGAGACTAGAGAAAAACAATAAATAAATACAAAATAAACATACATATACGTACATATATACATATATAATACACACAATAAGAAACAACAGTGTCAACTTAAAAACCTAAGGAAGAGATAAATAGTATTCCTTAAGTTGCGATTTAAAGCTACCAATAGATTGCGCGCGTTTAATGTTGAGAGGGAGAGAATTCCACAAGCGATTTCTTCCAGACAACCTTTGGGTAGTGGAGACTAGAGAAAAACAATAAGCAGTAGGTGGTGCATAGAAACAAAAGAGACGAAATAGATAACACAGCACATTCATATGAATATACATACTTAAATAAATACAAAATAAACATACATATACGTACATATATACATATATAATACACACAATAAGAAACAACAGTGTCAACTTAAAAACCTAAGGAAGAGATAAATAGTATTCCTTAAGTTGCGATTTAAAGCTACCAATAGATTGCGCGCGTTTAATGTTGAGAGGGAGAGAATTCCACAAGCGATTTCTTCCAGACAACCTTTGGGTAGTGGAGACTAGAGAAAAACAATAAGCAGTAGGTGGTGCATAGAAACAAAAGAGACGAAATAGATAACACAGCACATTCATATGAATATACATACTTAAATAAATACAAAATAAACATACATATACGTACATATATACATATATAATACACACAATAAGAAACAACAGTGTCAACTTAAAAACCTAAGGAAGAGATAAATAGTATTCCTTAAGTTGCGATTTAAAGCTACCAATAGATTGCGCGCGTTTAATGTTGAGAGGGAGAGAATTCCACAAACGAACGGCCTGGAACGTAAATGAGCAATTATAAAATTTGGAAGATGAAGATGGCACTTTTAGGAGCAATTTTTGAGAGGATCTAATAGAATTAAGATAAGAGAAACGCTCTTTGAGGTAGCGGGGAGTTGCAGGGTTAAAAAGTATAGAAAAGAGTAAAGAAAGTATGTGAGAGTTACGGCGGTGACGGATAGGGAGCCATTTGAGTTGAGAACGAAAACTAGAAACATGGTCGAATTTGAGTAATCCGAAAATGAACCGAATGCAGGCATTTTGAATACGCTCAAGCTTATTAAGTTGCTCCTCGGTTAGGTCTAAATAGGAGATATCTGCATAATCAAGAATGGGGAGAAGTAACGACTGAGCAAGCGCAATTTTAGTAGCATTTGGCAGGAAATTCCGGAGCCGTCTGAGAGACCCTATGGCAGCAAACATCTTCCTGCTCACTTCACTCACCTGAGGCACCCATGATAGACAACGATCCATGATTACGCCAAGATTTTTCACTTGGTTGGAAAAAGGAATTTGGATACCATCGAAGACTATCGGAGGGAGCCTGAGAAAGTCAATTTTGGAGATTTGTTTAGCGCTACCCATCACAATTACCTGTGACTTTAGGGGGTTTACTTTTAAACCGTAATTTTGACTCCAATTTGATATGCGGAGCAGATCAAGATTCGTGGCTTCTATAACTGAATTGAGATCGCTATGCATACCCTGCGAATATATTTGAAGGTCGTCGGCATAGAGGTGATACGAAGAGGAGAGATCAAGAGTTATGGAATTAATGAAGATAGAAAATAAAAGAGGAGACAGCACACCACCCTGTGGAACACCAGCTGATGTACTGCACCAGGAAGAACACGAAGAATCTAGTTTAATTCTTTGCCGACGACCAACCAAATAGCTGCGGAACCAGTCAATCGCTGCAGCCGATATGTTAAGAGACTGTAAGAACGCGAGCAAAATGTCAAAATCGACCGTGTTAAAGGCATTACTGAAATCTAGAAGTGCAAGAACTGTAAGCTTCTGGTCATTCATACCCAAACGGATGTCATCGGTAACCTTGACAAGAGCCGAGGTAGTACTATGGCCCGGACGAAAACCAGATTGAAATGGGTTTAGGAGGTCATTTCTATTCAGGAAGGAAGTTAGTTGCTGATGCACTAGCCGTTCGAGGACTTTGGATAGGAAAGGAAGAATGGAGATGGGGCGATAGTCAGAGAAGGAACTGGGGTTGGATTTTTTGGGTAAAGGAATAATATTGGCATCCTTCCACAGACTGGGAAAAGTACTTGATGAAATGGAAAAATTCAGAATACCGGTGATAATAGGAACAAACAAATCAAGGAGAGGGAGTATCATATTTCGGCTAACACAGTCAACACCAACGGCGTTAGAAGTGATATTCAATATACCCTTCCTAACATCACTCTCACAGAAATGGCTAAAATAGAAAGAAGAGAAATCTAAGGCAGGAAGTGATGAAAGATGATGAAGTGAGTTAGATTTCTTAGGACCACTGAAACAGGTGGACGATGAAAAATGCTGGTTAAGCTGGTCAACGCTAATATTGTTTAAATTGGTGGCCTGTTGAGATTTGCCAACTCCGAGACCTTTCAAAAATTTCCACACTTTGGCTGGATTTCCATCTTCAACAGAACTGTGAATATGACGCCTCTGAGCATCTCGACATAATGGTATGAATGGTAATATACGTATATCTGATTTAATCAAATTATATTCTGTTTTTGATTATTATAGTTTCGATAACTGGTTTCCCTTCACTAATAATTCCAAATTTAACTTATTATTCAGTGAGCCTTCGAGCCATTAACCCTGTATTTATATTTTCGTATATCTCTAGAATGGAATTCACGAACCCAGGGCGAAGCGAACATTACGACAATCCACTCTTTAACTAGTGATATTAATAGGTAGGTATCCAAAATTTGATGATTTCGCATAGATACCTACAGCCATTTACATAGATCGATACCTTGCTAGTGTCTCGATGATGTCTTTGAACCCTATAACGCAGGGGCGGACAGTTTAACTGACGGGCAAATCGGCCCTGTTACGCACAGTGTGACATAACCCTAATTTCGGTCCCGCAGCGAGCGTGTTAATAATAATTAGATTCCAATATTGTCGTAGTTTTTCAGAATTCTTTATAACACTCGGAAATATGTGTGAAAAAAATACGTCAAAATTACGCTCCTTGTTCATGTTGATTTTAAATCCAACCATGTTTATTTTATTTTAATCATGTTTAAGACGCATCAGTCATGTACAATTCGGTAGATATATCTTTCTTTAAATTCAATTTGGTATATGTATAGTTCACGTTAAAGACTGCAGGCAGATGCTGGATGCGGCAAGCTGAAGACAGGGCACTATGGCGCTCATTAGGGGAGGCCTATGTCCAGCAGTGGACTAATATACATAGGTTGATGATGATGATAATAATGTGTATACTTCACGTGGGTCTGTTCTTTTGTGCAAAACTTCAAAATATGCAATGTTTTAAATCGGGATATCTTTAGCATAAACTCGCAAGAAAACTATCTCTAATGGAACCATCTAAACAATGGTTCAACATTTTTTTGATGCACTTTTGTAAAGTATCATTTTCATGAAACTGCGTGTTTGCGTCTTCAGGCAATCTTGAGCTTTACAAGGATTTCCAATAAATTTTCCCATCTGATTTGTATATTTTTATACCATATTATGTTCATTCAAAATGAATCTATTAAATAATTAGTCCAGTGCTCGGCGGGGGTGAGCTGTTTTCAGTTTTTGCATTAACATGGACATACCTTGACACTCAAGGGTAAGTGCCCCATGTGTAATTTTATTTTAAATTAATGAAATTATTTTATTTAGGCTGCCTTTCTGCTAGCTTTTCGCATTCAAAACAAATGAATTTTATTAGAAGAATCTACGGAATGTAATTTATCTATCTTGCAGCTTTCCGCTTAAGAGCGAAAACATTTTTAACTAGTATTAAAGCAAACTTCCGTTTAGATAATATAAAGGTATATATCCTTATTTTACAATGAAGGTTAATCAAGTCAAGGTCAAGGTCATATGATATCAAACCTCTTTAGATAGGCAATTAATCTGTTTAAGGATGCCATATTCTCTCTTCGTTTAATATCATGACAACGTCATTATTTTATTGTTATGTTATGTCAATTAGAAGTGAAAAGGCAGATAATTAATTTATAACGTGAAAGATTATTGTGATTTTGAGGATGCCGAAATTTAAAGAAACGACAGTAAAAAAGTGGATTGAAAATGAACCCGATATGAAATTTGACGGCAATAAAACCATATTTTGTGCAAAATGTAATACTAGTATCGCATGTAAAAAAAGTAATGTGCAACGACACGTTGAGGGATCAATGCACAATGGGACTTATCAAAAATCTGATGAAGATTTTTGTTTTAATTTAATTAAATTTCTCATTTTATGTAATATCCCGTGGTCTTAATTGAATAACCCAGCGTTCAAAAAGTTTTTCTCAAAGTATTTATGCTGCCAGTGTGCAAATCGACCTAAACTTCCAAGTGAAACATGCCTGAGGAAAAACTATTTGGATAAATTGTACCTAAAGCGAATCAGTTCCATGCACGAAAATGTATCAAATGAAAATATATGGATTTCTCTTGACGAAACAACTGACTCGTTAGGGAGATATATAGTGATTTTTTTAGTGAAGCCATTGAATTCGTTTAAAAGACCATATTTAATAGCATGCAAACAGTTATCAAAAGTTAATGGTGAAACGATATCATCATTTGTCATACAGTTTAAAAAATATGTGGGGCGAATCTTTTGACAACAAAGTTGGAAACCTCCTGGTGCTAAGTACTGATGGCGTCGCATACATGTTGCTGGCTGGTCGAATTTTGAAAACTTTTCTACCGAACATGAAGCACGTGACATGTTTGGCACATGGCCTAAACCGCGTAGCCGAAAAAATACGTTCCCTATATCCAGATGTGGATTTACTTATTTCGAACGTAAAGAAAATTTTTTTGAAGGCTCCAAATAGAACTCAAATATTAAAGGACAAATACCCTAATATGCCCCTGCCTCCAAAGCCAGTGATTACTAGATGGGGAACTTGGCTGGAGGCAGCAGCATATTACGAAAAATATTTCGAGGAAATAAAAGGAGTCCTATGCACATTGAGAGCGTCAGAAGCAAAATCAATAAGAGTGGCAAAAAAAAATGTACAAACTGAAAATTTACGAAAGAACCTAAAATATATTGTTGAGAATTTTAATATAATACAATATGCCTTAAAGAAATTCCAGGAATCTCAACTGTCTATTGTAGATGCATTTTTAACTTTAGATCAAGTGAGAGCTGTCATGAATTGGTGTTCATCAGCTTCTGTCAGTCAGAAATTAGAAGACGTCCTCTCTAGAAACCCAGACTTAGATATTTTTAGGGAGTATGCCGAAAAACTTTCAAAAGCAACGGAAGAAGAGAACAGCACTTTTATGTACAATTTCACTCCATTGACTTCAGTATATGTAGAAAGATCTTTTTCTATCTATAAATGGATATTAAACTCAAGGCGAAATTCATTAAAAATTGAAAATATAGAAAAACTTCTAGTTATTTATTACAATAGCACAGAAAATGTACAATAAATAAATAAGCGTAATACTCTTTTTGTAATCCATTTTCATTTTAGTTTTGTCTTTTTTAAATATTTCTTTAAGGTGTACCCAACCTTATCCATATTAATATCTACAAGACACAACTAAGTGACATTAATGACGTAAAAACGGCTCACCCCCGCCGACCTTTGATTAATTACTCATAATTTTTATTAAAAAAAACATTTTATCAGTCAGAAACCTGGTATAAGTTTCAGAATCAGAATCAGAATCAGAATCAGAAATTTATTTACTTAAAACATGGTAAGTATATAGGTGGTATGTCAAGTTTAGTTTCACATGTTTTGTCCAATGAAGACATGCAAACTTAGATACTATACTAGTAAACCTTATAATAATAATAAGTATTTGTATTTTATTTACAATATTTACATGCATACATTAGATACTTAATAACTACGGCCAATTTCGTTTCTCTTCAGAAATTCGTTGACAGAATAGAAACATTCCGACATCAGCCATTCTAAAAGTTTACATTTAAACTCCTTTTGTGACAGGTTCTTAAGATCATTTGGAAGAGCATTAAATAATCTGATAGCCATAGGATAGCAACTGTTCTTGAATAGCTTAGTTTCTACTCTACCCAAGTGCAAGTTATTCGGGTAACGGGTATTAAAAGTCCATACATCACTAATTTTTTGAAATAATTTAGGATTTTTCCTTGTAAACACACACATTTCGTAGATATATAGCGATGCAACTGTTAGAACCTTAAGCTTTTTAAATAATGGTTTACACGGTTTAAGAAGTGGAACATCACAGATGTAACGTATGCATTCTTTTTGTGCAATAAAAACTCTCTCTATGTGCAGTGAATTTCCCCATATCAGAATTCCGTATCTGAGTATAGAGCCGATGTACCCATGATATGCTTGAAGAGCGGTTCATGTATCTGTAACTTTTCTCAGATGCCAAAGAGCAAAAGCAAAACTATTTATTCTCCCGCATACTTTATCAATTTGTGATTTCCACCTGCAATTATCATCCAGCATTATACCGAGAAATGGGACTTGGCCATTTTCTGCTAAAGTGTTCCCGACATATTCAATTCTTAAATCTCTTTTTGCAATATTTTTGTTGTAGAATTGAACATAGGTAGTTTTATTAATATTAACATTTAAATTATTATTTTTAAGCCATTGAATTATCTTACAAATAGTATTGTTTATGTCATAATTATACTCATCATTATTAAAATTATTATTAAGGGGTATAACAATGGATATGTCATCAGCAAATAAGGTACAGTCGTGATCTGTTACATCAGGTAAGTCGTTAATATAAATTAAGAAGAGTAACGGGCCTAAGATGCTTCCCTGAGGGACTCCTACTTTATTGTGTCTGCTTTTTGATTTGACAGAGCATATTTCCTTATTATCAGATAGAGTGCTGATTTCTACATATTGTATTCTGTTAGAAAGATAGCTGTCAAGCCAGTCCTGGGTTTTACCTCGAAGACCATAACGATGACACTTGAAGAGGAGTAAGCTATGCTCAACAAAATCAAAGGCCTTACTCATGTCAAAGAAGACACAAGTACAGGGCACTTTTTTATCTACTTGTTGTAATATCTTATGAACTAGGTTGAAGATCGCCAAGGTTGTGGACTTACCCTTTTGAAAGCCATATTGCTCTGGTTTCAAAATTTTGAATTTATTAATAAAACTTACAATCCGCGAGCTCATGGCTTTCTCAAATATTTTAGATATGACGGAAAGTAAAGCTATGGGTCTATAATTCCCAATGTTTTGCCTATCTCCCTTCTTATATAAAGGCTTGATAACGGACGTTTTTAATTTTTCCGGAAATATGCCTTGTTCAAGAGAGATGTTAATTAAATAAGTAAGCACAGGTGTTATGACTTGGGCAGAATATTTCAAAATTGCAGTGGGTATTTGGTCAAAGCCAACTGAGTTTGTATTACGTAAAGACATTATATATTTATAGACTTCATCTTGGCTCGCTTGTTTTGTAAAGATGCTAGATAGCACTGAGTCTATAGGATACGGATAAGAATTGTTTATGGCCATATTGACATTAGTTGAGTCAACAAAGTGGTCATTAAATACATCTGCAATAGTATTTGGGTCTGAGATAACTGATTTGTCAAGCTTGATACGATCAAAAGTTTTATCTAGAACTGAATTAAAATTTTGTCCGGTGTCCTTTTTTAATAGAGTCCACGTAGATTTGCACTTATTATTACTTTTGTCCATTTTTCTTATGTTCTCGATTTTTTGGGCAGATAAAATAATTTTTTTAAGTAATCTATTCTATATACATATAATAAAGCTGAAGAGGGTCGAAAGTCTGTACATGGAAGATAATCGAAAAAAAGTTGGCTGGGGCTACTTAGAATCGATAACAGAACACGTTACAACAATTTTTAGAATTTTTGTCTGTTTGTCTGTTTATCTGTTTGTCTGTTTATTTGACCGCGCATCACGTGAAAACGGCGAACGGATTTTGATGAAATTATGTATAGAGATAGTTTGAGTCCCGGGAAAGGATAATATATAGTTTTAATCCCGAAAATCAACCCTGGTGGGGGTGAAAATGGGGTTGAAAGTTTGTATAGATAATTTTTAACCGCTGAAACGATTTAGATAGAAATGAGTATGGAGGTAATTTGAGTCTCGAGAAACGTCATAGGATAGTTTTCAAACCCTTGTGGGGTTGAAAAGGGTTGGAAGTTGGTATGAGGAATTTTTTACCGCTGAACTGATTTAGATGGAATTGTGTATAGAGATAGTATGGGTCTTGAGAAAGGACAAAGGATAGTTTTTACCCCAAAATCAACCCTAAAATGGTGAAAAGGGAGTTGGAAATTTGTATAGAAATTAGTAAATATTAACCGCAGAATCGATTTAGATAAAATTTGGTATGGAGATAATTTGAGCTCTGGAAAAGGAAATAAAATAGTTTTATCTCGGAAATTATCCCTTAGCGGATGCAAAAGGGGTGAAAGTTTACATGGGGAAGAAACAACCAATAACCGCTGTACGTATTTAGATGAAATTTGGTATTGAAATAATTTGTAATTTTTTGGTCAAGGTGTTCATATTTATAACCAACCCGTCGATGCTTTAAATTTACCTTTACCCGCTCTTAAGAAATATTTGAAAATGTCATGAATGTCAAAGGGTTATTCCAGGTTCGAGGACTATATATGACGGACAAAGATGCATGGCCCAAACCAAAAAACTACTACAAAATCATCTAACATTTATAGGACACCGTTTAGGTAGGAAAACATATCAAACGTTTTGTGAAGCAGTCAGATTAGGATTTATTTTTCTTTATAATTAAACAATGGGTACATTATCTGTCTCTCAAGCTGTTTTGATATGTCTTCTTGAAGAACTACGCATTATTTTGTATCTTTCTGTTTTGAAAAAAAAATAAGTCCCGTCGAGTTTCTTTTCGGTCATAAATGTCATAATACTTCTTGGGCCAGAGGTGTAGGGTTAGAACCGGTGGTAGTTTTGGAACGAAGTTCCTTATTGGACGGTTCGCGGATGGGAGGCTAGGCGAAAAAAAGTCACGTGACCGTCACGAAAAAGCGTCACGTCACGAATACGCGACACCCTTACGATTGAGACACATGTAAAATGGAATGAAATAAAAAATATATAAAATAGAATAAATTGAAGTGAAGTGTAGTGAAAAGTTGAAGTGAGAAGTGACAAAGTGATAAAAGTGAAAAAACTGAAAAAAGTCGAGAACCTAAAAAAAAATGGCAAGATTTTCAAAAAATTTCAAAAATTTCAAGGATTTCAAAAATTTCAACGATTTCAAAAAAATACAAAATCTAATTAAATTTCCAAAAAAATTCAAAAATAAAATAAAATTAAATAACATAACTTCGTGCCAATCGCGTGTCCCACGACACTCACGTATTTTATTTTTCTCTGACGTTCATTAGTGCATTGTAATGTGCTTACATTGAAGAATAAATATCTTGATTTATCTGTGACAGTGTGGTAAAAACGTATGGAAATTCATTACCCCTGACCGCCGGCACGCCCCCCCCTGGATTTTTAAGATGTGTGTAGGTAAAGCAGTGTATGCTTCTGTACATAATTAGGCCTTATTACGTAACAGTTACATAAACTACCATTTATCTCTTTTTAGGGTTCCGTAGTCAACTAGGAACCCTTATAGTTTCGCCATGTCCGTACGTCTGTTCGCGGTCTAGCTCAGTTACCGTTCGCACTAGAAAGCTGAAATTTGGTGAGGCCTGATAAGAACTTTCAATAAAAACTATATTGAATAAAATCGGTTCAGCCGTTTTTGAATTATCAGTCAAAACGCATAGTGAAAGGAAGTGCCAAATAGTAAAATGACGTAAGCGCCGCCAAATATCCGCATAATATAAATAATATAACTTCATTTTCATTAGTATTTTCTAAGATCACTGGTTTATTGGACTTGCAACTAACCGGGACTACGGATTGTTTATGGAAGTAATCTAAAATGCATTTTTGTTTTAGTTTTAGGCTTGTCGATTTTAACTTAAAATGGCTTACAACTGAGGAACCTGCCTTGGGTTTAGGACAGCGGTGGCTCAATCGTGTTTTTATCATCTGAGGGCAAAGGAAGTACGTTCGTAATCCAGGAAATCTATTGTGATGTTTGTCTTATAGCACAGCTTCTGCAAGAACTCGTCACTATTTTTTGAAATGATGTTTATGAAATGGCAGTTTCCGTAGTTTTTACATAGTAAATTCATGTTTTTATTTAGCAGATTTTTGTTTATCATTCAACAGTATACCTACTACAATTGAATTGAAACTCTACTCGGTTTTTTAATCGATAAATAATCGAGTTGAAAAAATAAGTTACCCGTGTTTGTAACAGAACTTGTTTGACCCTGACCAGTACTTGAGGCTAAGCCAGTTACATCAATAGTGCGGCGGCGGGAGGATAGGGCTCTTAAGAAATAGCGGTCATTTCACTGCGCTGGGTCTATGGTCTAATTACCTAGTAACTACTACACTACTACTACTACTACTACTCTACTAGTAGTAGTAGTACTACTACTACTACTACTACTACTACTCTACTAGTAGTAGTAGTACTACTACTAGGCTTCTGTTATAACAGAAGCCTAGTAACCAACTAGGTAATTAGACCATAGACCCAGCGCAGTGAAATGACCGCTATTTCTGAAGAGCCCTATCCTCCCGCCGCCGCACTATTGATGTAACTGGCTTAGCCTCAAGTACTGGTCAGGGTCAAACAAGTTCTGTTACAAACACGGGTAACTTATTTTTTCAACTCGATTATTTATCGATTAAAAAACCGAGTAGAGTTTCAATTCAATTGTAATATTGTTGAAACTTGCGTCTTATCTAGAGAAAATGTTTTATTTGTAAGACGTCGTGTTTTCATATTTTTCCTGTTCAATTCATGGTAAAAAACCGGCCAAGAGCGTGTCGGGCCACGCTCAGTGTAGGGTTCCGTAGTTTTCCGTCCGTCACAGTAAGTGTCCCCACTTAAGAGTTAATAACACCGCCATGTAGGATATGATACGAGAGTTCCACGTACAGCGACATCTATCGGCAAATTAAGTAAACTATTGCGCGCGAGCTTAAAGTATGGAAGATGATTTTTATGGAATAATTCTTTATTGCGTGAACCGATTTACACCGTTTTTACTTTATTTGAAAGCACGTCATTTCATTGTAATTTTGTAGAAATCACAGGTATAATAAACACCTGCTTATACGGTTAAATTACAAACTTAATTCAGAAATTATTTTGTATTTTTTTTTCAAAAACTATTCATCCTATCAAGTTCAAAATAATTTTCCTAGAAAGTTTTTATAAAGTTCTACTTTTGAGATTTTTTTCATATTTTTAAAACTTATGGTTCAAAAGTTAGAGGGGGGGGGGGGGGGCGCATATTTTTTTAATTCTGGAGCGATTATTTCCGAAAATATTTACATTATCGAAAAATTATTTTAGTAAACCCCTATTCATTTTTAAATACCTATCCAACAATATATCACACGTTAGGGTCGAAATGAAAAAAAAATCACTCCCCACTTTACGTATAGGGGAGGTACCCTAATAAAATTTTTTTTTCCACTTTTTATTTTACCACTTTGTCGGCGTGATTGATATACATATTAGTACCAAATTTCAGCTTTCTAGTGCTAACGGTCACTGAGATTATCCGCGGACGGACGGACGGACGGACGGGCAGACATGGCGAAACTATAAGGGTTCCTAGTTGACTACGGAACCCTAATAAAAAGGGAGAAGAAAATTAATGACTTGACTTTTTTGAAGTTGCGCTCTAAAATACGATTCTAAAATGTATGTACAGTCGGATTTTTCCATTGTCATTATCTTATTCGCCAAGAAACACAGATAATCATTTGTTTGCATTTGTAGTCAACGGAAAAGTAAATTTTGATCATTGAATTTTTAACGCGTTTGACTCATCGATTTTGACTGGGACCCAGAAGCTTAATTTCATAATAAAGTTAGAAATTCTGTCGCAGATGGAAGCGTCTAATTCGGTACTTCTGTGTTTGAGCGCCTAATTAGCGTATAATTAGGTTATTATGTTCTGCAAACCGGAATTATTGCAGTTGGACGTTTTGTGTAAAACGTTTGAATTAAAATGCTTTTTGAATTTCCAGCTTTTAAATTGAAATTATGTAAGTTTCTTTTGTGTATCTAAAAGATGAATTATTTTTGGAGTGTTAAATACATCGCTAAAAACCTAACTGCTTGTTGCCTGTCATTATCTAATGACTAATGAAACCAAGATTTGTTTATCTATCATTTTCTGGCAACTAAAAGACGTCGTTTCATGCACGCGTGGAAATGTCATTCTTCACTATTCCCGAGTGAATAAAGTACGATTTTACCCGCTGGTTTCAAATGCTTTCCGTTCAGATTTGGTAAAATGGTACTTTTGGTGTAAGGGCGGAAAACAAAGTCCCTCGCTAGATAGATTCCTTGCCAGGAGATACGAGCGATGTTTAAAAGCATGTAATTCAATTCTCATACGGTTAAAGTGGTTTATAAGTCTAATAAACTAGTAATATATACAACAGAATTTAACAGCAAGCTAACTGACCACTCACGGCTTGGAGAGTTCTGTTCTAAACTTTACGCTGTAAAGTTTGACGTGCTTGCATTGCTGGAAACAGGGTCAAATTGTGGAAGTTGGAACGAAAAATATTAAAGGCAATACGTTCCTGTAACTAGGTATAATGGGGTATGGAAATTAATGCTTTATTTCACGATAAATGCAAAAAAAATCTTTTCAACCGACTTCAAGATTTCGAAGGAGGAGGTTATCAATTCGTCGGAATCTTTGTTTTCGCAATTTTTTATTTTTTTTTATGTATGTTCACCGATTATTCGAAGACGGCTGGACCGATTTGGAAAATTCTTTTTTTGTTTGAAAGAGTATACTTCACAGTTAGTCCCACTGTAACCAGGTCAGGATCTGATGATGGGATCCTGGAGAAATCGAGGGAACTCTTTAACTATTATAGGCACACCTGTAGTGATTTGAGTATTTTTTACAGCAGCTCGAGCATTTGGTGTTGGAAAGGTGGATGCTTAGTGAAGTCGGTTCTTTTTTGTTTAAAATTATTATTAAAAATACCTGATCAGCAAGTGTAAATTATGAAGAAGGATAGAAAGTGACCAATAGATGTACGAGTTAGTTTGCTGACCTAACCAATACGCAGGCCCTCAAAGAAATTCACGACTGTTGAGAGGAAATAGTATCTAAATATACAAGATGTAACATTTTTTTCAGTCATGTCATTTTACTTTTTTTTACTAAAGAAGAAGCCTTTTTATTAGCTTAAACGTCATTTGCTTCAAATCATTTCACTATTTTGGTAAAATATTACAAACTTTCATGGTTATTTCTGTAATTGTCCACACCAGTTCCGGATTACCCTATTTGATGGCAGCCATAAACATGATGTATTGAACAGCAACACGTGTTTTTATAGTGGCAGTGTCACCGTTATGATTCAAAATCTCTGTAATCCTGTACGATGCATTAATTCATCCAATAATAGTAGGCACCATACAATATTCCTTAAAGAAGGCCGCAAAAATAAGTCCCCTCTAATGGCCCTACAAATAGGGTTGTGTCAGATATTTTTGCGGCCTTCTTTACCTATAAACGTATATATAAAAGTCAGCAGCAATTTCTGAGCTGGTGAAAATAAATGTTTAAAATAAATCTGACGAAACTTAGTTCTAACAGGGAATAAGAGTATGATATGATGACAAGGCCTTTTTCTAATTTATTAAGACCGATAATTAAAGCTTATCTAAGAACTATCTTGACAGAGGTTCTATCATCATCAGCCGTTTCCTCAGAGCTGAGGATCGTGACATCATGTCCTTCTGTTGAAGACGAGATTCCTCCATAGGCTTCTATCCCTCGCTAAGCACATGGCTTCTTCCATTTTTAATTGCATGGGTGCAGTGATTTGGGTACACTATCTTGCAGGGGGAGGACCTCTCAGTCTCGTGCCTTCAACTTTTCCCGTCTTACTAATTCTTTCCAAGCTATCCGAGGAGCGATTCTATAACAACCGCATTTAAATCGGTTCATTCCTATAAGAGCTACAACGACACGAACAGACAAATAAACATGCTAAACTTACAAAAATGCCTACAGAAGAGCTTAGGATATATTGCACTTTGCCTCTTTCTCCTAAATATTCTATAATATCTTTAGACAATGATTACGATTTTATACCTGCTAACACAAAATCCTAGCCTCTGCCTAGCAACACTTTGCCAGTCTGTCTATTTCCACTTCACGCTTAAAAAGTTGAACCAATTTAAATGAAATTGTACATTACGAGTACATGGAGATAGTTTGAATCTCGGTGAAGGACATAGTTTTTATCACTCAAATCATCCAAGGGGTTATAAATGGCGGAGGAATTGTATGCCCTCTAAGTCGTGCGCAAATGCACTATAGAGAAGGATGGCGGAAAACTATAAAAAAGGCCGTACAACGAACTTAATGAGCACGACTAAGAATATGGATGGTATAAGAAGGATGGGTCTCTCTTATAGGAAAACGGTCGAAAAAGTGTCCAGCGGTAAGCAGTAAACAATAGTTCCAAATATCTCCGAGTGGCGCTAGGTATAGTTGAGCGTATGAAATGAACTTTACATTGTAAGTGCCTAAAAATGTAAATATTCAAAAACTGCATTAAATACACTTCCCTATGACATTTTTTTCAATTGAAATTATGGATATTTAATACTTATATGACGTCCTAAATAAAATTAATATTCAGAGTGTTTTTCTTCTCCGCAAATAATTATTTTGCAATTATGTATGGATTTTTATTTTTTAATATCAAAAATCATAATATACATAATAGTATGTTATTCAATCAAATACAAACACTGAAAACATTGAAAAAATAATCAACCCAGCAGGATTTGAACCTCGCATCGATACGCCTTACCGGGGCTCGATCGCTTTACCAATTAAGCTATGGGTTCAGTTACTGAGTTGACGAAATTCTCAATGCCTTCAATCATCTTTTTGCATTTATTTTTACATCGACTTTATAGCAGCCGTAAGCGACATCTAGGTGCTAACTACTAGAGTTAGATACCCTTCCCGCCGACCCTTTTACAAGTGTCACAACGGAAATAATAGATGGCGCTGCTATCAACTCATAATTATTTTACATGTTTTTTTAAAGTGGGGCATTCCACTCATACAATAGTATGTTATTCAATCAAATACAAACACTGAAAACATTGAAAAAATAATCAACCCAGCAGGATTTGAACCTCGCATCGATACGCCTTACCGGGGCTCGATCGCTTTACCAATTAAGCTATGGGTTCAGTTACTGAGTTGACGAAATTCTCAATGCCTTCAATCATCTTTTTGCATTTATTTTTACATCGACTTTATAGCAGCCGTAAGCGACATCTAGGTGCTAACTACTAGAGTTAGATACCCTTCCCGCCGACCCTTTTACAAGTGTCACAACGGAAATAATAGATGGCGCTGCTATCAACTCATAATTATTTTACATGTTTTTTTAAAGTGGGGCATTCCACTCATACAATAGTATGTTATTCAATCAAATACAAACACTGAAAACATTGAAAAAATAATCAACCCAGCAGGATTTGAACCTCGCATCGATACGCCTTACCGGGGCTCGATCGCTTTACCAATTAAGCTATGGGTTCAGTTACTGAGTTGACGAAATTCTCAATGCCTTCAATCATCTTTTTGCATTTATTTTTACATCGACTTTATAGCAGCCGTAAGTGACATCTAGGTGCTAACTACTAGAGTTAGATACCCTTCCCGCCGACCCTTTTACAAGTGTCACAACGGAAATAATAGATGGCGCTGCTATCAACTCATAATTATTTTACATGTTTTTTTAAAGTGGGGCATTCCACTCATACAATAGTATGTTATTCAATCAAATACAAACACTGAAAACATTGAAAAAATAATCAACCCAGCAGGATTTGAACCTCGCATCGATACGCCTTACCGGGGCTCGATCGCTTTACCAATTAAGCTATGGGTTCAGTTACTGAGTTGACGAAATTCTCAATGCCTTCAATCATCTTTTTGCATTTATTTTTACATCGACTTTATAGCAGCCGTAAGCGACATCTAGGTGCTAACTACTAGAGTTAGATACCCTTCCCGCCGACCCTTTTACAAGTGTCACAACGGAAATAATAGATGGCGCTGCTATCAACTCATAATTATTTTACATGTTTTTTTAAAGTGGGGCATTCCACTCATACAATAGTATGTTATTCAATCAAATACAAACACTGAAAACATTGAAAAAATAATCAACCCAGCAGGATTTGAACCTGGCATCGATACGCCTTACCGGGGCTCGATCGCTTTACCAATTAAGCTATGGGTTCAGTTACTGAGTTGACGAAATTCTCAATGCCTTCAATCATCTTTTTGCATTTATTTTTACATCGACTTTATAGCAGCCGTAGTATTTTTTCAATGTTTTCAGTGTTTGTATTTGATTGAATAACATACTATTGTATGAGTGGAATGCCCCACTTTAAAAAAACATGTATAATAATTATGAGTTGATAGCAGCGCCATCTATTATTTCCGTTGTGACACTTGTAAAAGGGTCGGCGGGAAGGGTATCTAACTCTAGTAGTTAGCACCTAGATGTCGCTTACGGCTGCTATAAAGTCGATGTAAAAATAAATGCAAAAAGATGATTGAAGGCATTGAGAATTTCGTCAACTCAGTAACTGAACCCATAGCTTAATTGGTAAAGCGATCGAGCCCCGGTAAGGCGTATCGATGCGAGGTTCAAATCCTGCTGGGTTGATTATTTTTTCAATGTTTTCAGTGTTTGTATTTGATTGAATAACATACTATTGTATGAGTGGAATGCCCCACTTTAAAAAAACATGTAAAATAATTATGAGTTGATAGCAGCGCCATCTATTATTTCCGTTGTGACACTTGTAAAAGGGTCGGCGGGAAGGGTATCTAACTCTAGTAGTTAGCACCTAGATGTCGCTTACGGCTGCTATAAAGTCGATGTAAAAATAAATGCAAAAAGATGATTGAAGGCATTGAGAATTTCGTCAACTCAGTAACTGAACCCATAGCTTAATTGGTAAAGCGATCGAGCCCCGGTAAGGCGTATCGATGCGAGGTTCAAATCCTGCTGGGTTGATTATTTTTTCAATGTTTTCAGTGTTTGTATTTGATTGAATAACATACTATTGTATGAGTGGAATGCCCCACTTTAAAAAAAACATGTAAAATAATTATGAGTTGATAGCAGCGCCATCTATTATTTCCGTTGTGACACTTGTAAAAGGGTCGGCGGGAAGGGTATCTAACTCTAGTAGTTAGCACCTAGATGTCGCTTACGGCTGCTATAAAGTCGATGTAAAAATAAATGCAAAAAGATGATTGAAGGCATTGAGAATTTCGTCAACTCAGTAACTGAACCCATAGCTTAATTGGTAAAGCGATCGAGCCCCGGTAAGGCGTATCGATGCGAGGTTCAAATCCTGCTGGGTTGATTATTTTTTCAATGTTTTCAGTGTTTGTATTTGATTGAATAACATACTATTGTATGAGTGGAATGCCCCACTTTAAAAAAACATGTAAAATAATTATGAGTTGATAGCAGCGCCATCTATTATTTCCGTTGTGACACTTGTAAAAGGGTCGGCGGGAAGGGTATCTAACTCTAGTAGTTAGCACCTAGATGTCGCTTACGGCTGCTATAAAGTCGATGTAAAAATAAATGCAAAAAGATGATTGAAGGCATTGAGAATTTCGTCAACTCAGTAACTGAACCCATAGCTTAATTGGTAAAGCGATCGAGCCCCGGTAAGGCGTATCGATGCGAGGTTCAAATCCTGCTGGGTTGATTATTTTTTCAATGTTTTCAGTGTTTGTATTTGATTGAATAACATACTATTGTATGAGTGGAATGCCCCACTTTAAAAAAACATGTAAAATAATTATGAGTTGATAGCAGCGCCATCTATTATTTCCGTTGTGACACTTGTAAAAGGGTCGGCGGGAAGGGTATCTAACTCTAGTAGTTAGCACCTAGATGTCGCTTACGGCTGCTATAAAGTCGATGTAAAAATAAATGCAAAAAGATGATTGAAGGCATTGAGAATTTCGTCAACTCAGTAACTGAACCCATAGCTTAATTGGTAAAGCGATCGAGCCCCGGTAAGGCGTATCGATGCGAGGTTCAAATCCTGCTGGGTTGATTATTTTTTCAATGTTTTCAGTGTTTGTATTTGATTGAATAACATACTATTGTATGAGTGGAATGCCCCACTTTAAAAAAAACATGTAAAATAATTATGAGTTGATAGCAGCGCCATCTATTATTTCCGATGTGACACTTGTAAAAGGGTCGGCGGGCAGGGTATCTAACTCTAGTAGTTAGCACCTAGATGTCGCTTACGGCTGCTATAAAGTCGATGTAAAAATAAATGCAAGAAGATGATTGAAGGCATTGAGAATTTCGTCAACTCAGTAACTGAACCCATAGCTTAATTGGTAAAGCGATCGAGCCCCGGTAAGGCGTATCGATGCGAGGTTCAAATCCTGCTGGGTTGATTATTTTTTCAATGTTTTCAGTGTTTGTATTTGATTGAATAACATACTATTGTATGAGTGGAATGCCCCACTTTAAAAAAACATGTAAAATAATTATGAGTTGATAGCAGCGCCATCTATTATTTCCGTTGTGACACTTGTAAAAGGGTCGGCGGGAAGGGTATCTAACTCTAGTAGTTAGCACCTAGATGTCGCTTACGGCTGCTATAAAGTCGATGTAAAAATAAATGCAAAAAGATGATTGAAGGCATTGAGAATTTCGTCAACTCAGTAACTGAACCCATAGCTTAATTGGTAAAGCGATCGAGCCCCGGTAAGGCGTATCGATGCGAGGTTCAAATCCTGCTGGGTTGATTATTTTTTCAATGTTTTCAGTGTTTGTATTTGATTGAATAACATACTATTGTATGAGTGGAATGCCCCACTTTAAAAAAACATGTAAAATAATTATGAATATACATAATAACAAATATCTGTAAAAAAAAAAACGCCCTGACCGGGAATCGAACCAGGGACCCTCTGCTTCGTAGGTAGGGTCACTATCGACCGGGCTAGAAATGTATGCTCATGTTATTGTTGCGCCATAAGTTTAACGCCTTTTGACGGACACTTTTGTAACATAGAGATTGAAATCCTCCTTATACCATTCATAACTAAGAAGATAAACAAGAAGTAGTGGGCAAATGGTAGTGTCGTATAAAGGTAGAAAAAGCAAACCGAAGGATCAACCTGACGACCTTAAAAGGCTAGATACTAAAGCAAAACGAAAATGTTAGCTCACCATAGATAAATAAGATAAAGCTAGGAAAGAGCTGACAATAAAAACTCAAATTCAATTTGCGCAATGGCGTGCCCCTCAAGAGTCGAGTTATAGACTAAGAGCTGGCCTTGGAAATGTGACACAATTTCTAGAGTTAGTTTGTTGCAGGTGAGAAAAAATGTTAAAGCACGTAAAAATTGCCAAAGTGGTCTCTTTTATAGAGGATATACTTAAAAAAATACACAGCATATTATTGCCAAAACAATAACAATAGGCGACAAATAAAAAAAATAACAGAAACGCCTGGTTAATACATACTGAAATGTCCTATCTATGAATCTTGAAGCAAATCAAATTATTTTGTTCAATATTTTTAGATTTGCAATTTTTAAGTAGTTACACTACTATATATAAACTGAAAATAGATGTCATATACCTCAGAAAAAGTTTGGAAAAGTTTTGGAAGGTTTGGTCACTTTTTCTGAAGTATATGACATCTATTTTCATGTCCTATCTAGTTAAATAAGTAATTACCCATTGTACCTCCCCTGCATACAAACTTTGTATGCAGCGTGGACCTTTTTCCCTGCAGCTGACCGTACTCTTCAAGTGATGATATGCATTACATGAACTCCACCGATACAACCAGAACGAATGGCTGCCAGATGCTCGGATCTAGTAATAAGAGTAGTATAGTACTGACTAGAGTGGTTTCGTTCCTCTCGAAGTCAGCTCACATTTTTCTGGACTAGCTTCCTGTCTATTACGTAATGTTGACACAATTGTGTCCTCGGGCCACAGACAGTTCTATAGAGACAGAAGATTGTCTATTTTAAATTCAAATGTAACTGCTTGCCAGAATGAACGTTTAGTGCAAAAATATGCAAATACTTTTATTTGATTCGGTTGATAATATAAATAGCAGATGAGTAAAAAACTATGTACATTAATCAGTCACGGTATTCGCAGTGTATTTATACTAAGCAAGATCCCAACTATGCAAATTAGTGGGACTGGTAACAGGACACAACACACTAAACAAACACCTCTTCACAATAGGTAGGACAGCCCCATGTGCAGAGCATGCATGCTAGACTGCAAACAGGTAGAAGTATACAGAACTAAACACCTAGGGACCCCTTGGGCGAGGCGGCAAGTAACCTGAAAGCTCTGCTGGGCTTCGTAGAGGAGCTGGGGTGGTTGGAATAATAGTTTCACGCAAAATAGGCACACTGGATGTCGACTTGCGGAAAAACGCCCAGGATAACTAACTAACTAACTATACTAAGAAGTCTTAAACTTGTGCCATTATAATACGCGATTAATGATAATACGCGAATGAAAATATATTAAATATGTAGCATAATAAAGAAAAATGTCCTTTAATAAATTGGAGTTAGCAATGTATTTGGATGTTATTTAAAAAATGAGTACTTTGAAAATAAGTGCTCATTAGCAGAGTTAAATATGTTGTTAAACGTTTTTAGTTTACGGTTTCTAAATAAAGTTAGGCATAGTAAAAGTATATATTATTAAACATTTAAGCTGTAAAGCTTACGATAGTTAATCCATCCTTACTTGTCTTATCACGTAAACAAACATTATAATGCCAGTAATTGACAAGTTATTTATAAGACAATTTCATTATTTAGAAATATTTTTTTTCAGTGGTTACTAAGTTCAATGCAATACGTAGTTAGTTTCTTTTAGTATACAACAACATTTTAAGTGATAATCCCAAAGACAAATGATTGATTATGAATGACTATGACTAGAAGTGTGATAATGTCTTTGAAAAGCGTTTGTTTACATAATAAGACAAGAAAAGATGAATTCACTATAGTAAGCGTAGTCAGAACTTTATACAACAACCGATCGACAGCTAGATAGGATGCCACATGCAAATTGCTGAACATTATAAAAACTTAAATATTTCGAGTCCCATACTACAGTTTTTCAATAAAACCTCGAAAGAGAGCTGTTTCTTCCGGAAAAAATGCGGAACATCCCGTAAAAACATTTTACATTTTGAACTGGCCTTACCTTAGTTTTTAATTTGTCTCCAACTTCACTTTATTTTCGTTATTCTGCGGACTTAGTCCTTGTAAGACAGTAAAACTTCTTAATTTATACTAAGCAAAGGTCGTAAAACATCTCCATCGTAACTGAACTCACCTTTAACACAACTTTGAAACTTTTATCTTTCTCGAAACTTTTGATAAACTGGTAAAGTGTGGGGGCGCCCGTCTCTTTAACCTCATTATCGCATAGTTAATAGTACGTCTTGTTTCAGACTTCAACACAATTATGGAAGCGAAGCAGCGTTAAACAACCGACGATGAAGTGAGAAACGAAGATGACGAACGTCAAACTAAAACTTATGTTCTTCCTCCTTAATGCACTATTAACAGCCGACATAGTACACGCTAGACCCTACTCGGACAACACTACAGACGTGTACATAAATAATAATGATACTTTTATTCTACCTGTAGAGCCTAATTCAGATACGCTAATAGTAGCAACAGATAATGATGGTCATAAAGATCAAACAGTTGAAGAAACTAATAGAAACTCACACAGTGATATGGAAGAAATTGTAAATGCTGAGCAAGATAGAGATGAAGCGTTATCCAAGAAAAATATGAAAGAAAAAGATCCTGTGTTAGAAATAAAGAAAGATGATGCTCCGGGGTTCGAGAAACAGCTAAACATATCAAGTTCATTAATGGAGGATATTATAGACTCTGAGACTGATAGAGACGAGACGCTGACGGATATACTCTTCAGACCAGCGTCAGAGTTAGTTGAAGATTTGCCAAGATTTGAATTTCTGATTTCAACAAAGTTAAACGAAACGGATGTTTATAATCGGAGTGTTAAGGATGGTTTAAGTGATAATAGTCTAGAAGGAAGGAATAGAAGTAGGAAATTTGACTACGTGGAACTGGTAGAGGTGTTAAGACCGAAGGGAGACAACAAGAGTGCATACTTCGCGAATATAACTGGACATGAGGTCGACAACGATTTGGCTCCTGATACAAGTAAGCAATCCACATATACAGTCATGGCATTTCGGAGTAAGGTCTAATGGTCCGATTTTTAATAAGTAGTCGAAATTACTATTATTTGTTTGTCTTTTCCATATCTCGGGACCATGGGGTCCCGGACCTTTGGTCGGCCTGCGTGGGGCCGAAGCCAACAGCGCAGAGACCCTTTAAGACAGTTTAATCTAAAAGCAAGGGATGACGGGATACACGTGGCGGATACCATCCCCCAGCGTACAATATGATACATCCCGAGACGGTCCCCGCCAGGTGCAAATACTATTGCAGTGCAGCACTTTTCATAGGCTATCGATTTGAATGTTGGATGGACTGGATATCGATTATTATTATGAGGCTATTGTGAGTGCTGGGCAAGGTCCTCCCCTCTTTTCTTCCATTTGTCCCCGTCTTGTGTTACATCTGGCCAGTCTCTCAAAAAGGAGTTCAAATTATCCCGCTATCACCGTCGAGGTCTGCCGTATCCTCGGTTTGACTAGTGAGGCTAGTGGCGGCTATCTTAGCCCACAAATTGTTTGGCATGCGGCAGACGTGACCAGCCTAGACCCACTTCAACTTGGCTGCTTTCCGAGCTACATCTATTATTTGTGTTTTAGAGCGCCTAATATGCTGCGCTCCATAGCTCGCTGGCAAACCCCGAGTTTGGACTTCTGAGCTTTTCTCAAAGACCAAGTCTGAGCACCGTAAGTGAGGATTGGAGGTATTCACATGTCCATGAGCCTACGTTTGAGTGACAGAGGTAGTTTCCCTTCACTAGGTGTTTCATGGACCAATAGCTCTTCCAGGTCTTTTCGGTCCGTCTTTCGACCTCGTTTTGCTGTCGCGTCTGGAAAAATACTAACTGATACTAAGTCTAAATATTTTTTTTAGTTGTTGTACTTAAACAGTGGTCTTTATTATATTACGCGTAACAGGTTACTGCAAATCTACGTAAATAATGCATTTGCATTATTATGCATGCATATTTATTTATGCAGCAGAATGAAATTTAAACATCTATAAATGTGCATGAAACAAGCTGTAAAATAACACATTTTAGACCTTAGCTTAGTTATTAAATTGCGTCAATTTTTTTTAAATTAATTGCTTAGTTATTACCGGGGCCCCAAATCGACATGGCATAACTGACAGTCGCTTGCGAGACAACTATGATATCATACTTTTGTGACAGTTGAAATCGGAGTGGAATTACTCAAGAGTGATATCTAAAATGGTGGCCATAGCCATAGACAAACCCCCTCTAGCGAGACCTACTGACAGCTTGACAGTTAGGTGTGGACACGTGTTGACAGGATGGATATATCTCTATCCACTAGCGATACAAGTGTGACATCCACGTCTCACAGTTTGGCATGTCGAATCGAGGCCCAGGGCTATCGTTTTTCTTTAAGTGAAAACGGCTAAACAGCTCATTTAATTTATTGTCATATATAGTCAATAACTAAAAGAGCGATTCGATTAAATAGTGTTCCATGATAAGAGTCAAAAAGATTTTAAATATCTCATTTCAATTTGGACATGTAAGACAAATTTAATTAGAAAATGCGAAGGAATTTGGAGCCAAAATAGCGATTTGTTTAGCTTCTCATCATTGGAGATAAAAAAAAGATGTAGGATATCTTATGTTAACTAGGGCATGTAAACAGATTTAATTAGAAAATGCCAAAGACTTTGGAGCCAAAAGAGCGATTTGTTTACTTTCTCCCAGCGACAAAATAGATATACTCGTAGATCCCGTTCCACGTTCTAAGTACAAAATAACTCTAAAAACCGGCCAAGTGCGTGTCGGACCACGCATAATGGAGTACGTATCTGTAATGGATTAAGAACCAAACTAATACAGAAAGGTCGTATCTGATGCCTTTGGAAGTAGTTTTATGGAGATAACTCAAAAATGGCTAAACCGATAATGTTCAACATAATAAGGGGAGATAAGGCGCATCTTCTCAAATTTTTTCATATTTTTTGGATTCACGGATCAAAAGTTACAGGATTATTTCTGAAAATATTTACTTAATCACAAAATGTTCAAAGAAACCTCGATGTTATTTTTGAAGCCCTATCGAAATATATGCAACATGTTGATATTTGGTAATTTTTTTTATATCTAGTTATATGTATGGAGCGCCCCCCTAAACATTTTTTTTTCTGTAATTTAACTACATAACTAAGTATCGGCATACAAAATACACCTTAAGTCTAAATTTTATTAAGGTACGTCTTATAGTTTCCGAGTAAAATGTCTGTGACATACGGACGGACGGACGGACGGACGGAAGGATAGACGGACATGACGAAGATGTAAGGGTTCCGTTTGCTACGGAACCCTAAAAATGCCAATCAAAGCTTTGGTTGGCTAAAATGTTTTTTTATGTGCCTTGCTGTCATACGTAGATTGTATGCCCGCAGACGGCATACATACTATAACACGGCGTCATTTTGCAGAAATACAAGTTCCCATCTTTGGAAATAAAAAGATTTAATATAAATCTTACGTTTACTACAGTATGTAACACAGATTTAATTACAAAATGCCTTTTAAATCCGAGCGTCAGTTATTTCTGGAATGTAATCCAAAGTCTAGACAACGACCCTATTCATTTAATGCCAAGGACCATTAAATACTTGGACTATGTATTGAAAATATATTCAAAGAGCATCGTATCAGCATCGATTGTAAAAAGTCCTATATTACAGAAAGAAACAGAACTGATTGCTTGCAATCAATCCATGTCTGTTGAAGTAGCCTAGTAAATAGATCATCTAACTTTGAATTTGCAAAATATTACTGATTATATGAAAAAATAATATAAATAAATAAATTCAAGTATTGCCAAATATCCATACATTTTGTTCTTGATTTGACATGACTGACATTGTCAATCAATATCGTATATTTATATATGTATATATAAATAAAAATTTAACCATAAAATCAACCAATCAATGTCATATACGTCGGTCAAGTCAAGAAGCAGTGCAGCACCTGATCCCAAAAAAAATCGGCCAGGTGCGTGTCGGACCATGCATAATGGAGGGTTCCGTACCTTCAATGGAATAAGAACCAAACTACCAAAAGGTCGTCTCTGATGCCTATTGAAGAATTTTTAATAGATATCTTAAAAATGGCTGAACCAATAATGTTCAAAACAATTTTCGTAGAAAGTATGTGATAAGGCGCATCTTCTCAATTTTTTTCATGTTTTGGATTTACGGTTCAAAAGATACAGGGCGGGGGACACAATATTTGTGACTTTTCAAGCGATTATTCTGAAAATATTCAAATCATTACAAAATGTTCAAAGAATACCTCGATATTATTTTTAAAGACCTATGTGCAACATGTTGATATTAAGTAAAAAAAACATGTTTTGAAATTTAGTTACATGTTTGGGGTGCCCCCCCTAAAAATACTTTTTTCTGCAATTTAACTACATAACTAAATAGCGGCATACAAAATACACCTTTTGTATAAATTTGATGAAGATACGTCTTATAGTTTCCGAGTAAAATGGCTGTTATCGCTCCACAATGGCGGTTAAAAAGCACCATTTATAATCTGTGGGTTTTTATCCTCATCTGTTCGTAACGCAAATTTGTATAGACATTACAGTTCAGGAATTACATGGTCCTTGACTAAAGCCAATTTATTTCCATCCATTCAGATGGATCCCTAATACGTTAATTTAGCTCAAATCTGTTGACAATTGACATCATTTAGTTCAATTGGCGAGGCTTTTTCGACGAATTGATTTCGGATTTTTTAGGCCAGCGAGATTTTGGGAATTTAAATTAAATTCTGGGATGAAATTGGTACGGAGTCTTGTTGAAAACTGGTATTATTTTTGAAAACCCAGATGTCTGTCGCAGAAAACGTTATCTAATTGATATTATATATTTTATGTAATGGTTTCCTTTCGCGGTGTTCAATAAAGAGTAAATGTATTGTATTGCTATCTGGTATAACGTGAATACCTAAACGTAGTCTCAATAGATAAAATGATAGGCATTATAAGTATTAATACCGTGGGATTTTTATTTATGATAGATATTTTACTTGTGGTTCCACATGGAAAAACAACCAACTGATCTAATTTAAAACATGGCCGCGGTTTGCTCCTTCCTAAACCCAAGAATTGGAGTAAGTACATTTTTTACGAATGCGACAGCCATTTTTGAATCCAAAGAGGAAACTAGGTCTTCTTGGGAATATTGGGACTAGGTAAGGTTTTCTCACGATGTTTTCCGTCACCGTAAAACCGATTGCTGTAGTGAATTCATCATTTTTCTCTTGTTATGTAAATAAACGCCTGTCAATCTAGACATCGTAATGTCATTTATTCGTTCGCTACCTCGATTATTGAGGAATATTTTATTAGAAAATTTTCAGTGGTTCTTTAAGTTTATATATAACAACATTTTAAGTGATAATCCCAGAGAAAAGTCCGACTCTGACTTTTGAGCCGACTTTGGAATGTTCTGCCACTCTCTCCCACAGGCTCAGACTAAATACACTTTCAAGCGCTTGTTGCGCAAGCATTTCCTTGACAAGCTTTCTTCATCGTCCTCATGATGGTTCACACAAGGAATATAAAATATATGTATGTATGTTTATTATTATATGTATAAGTTTATGAATTTAGCTTAATATGTATCTAGCGATAGTTTTTTTCTTCATAATTCTGTCATATTTAATGTACCCTGCACCTACTTAACCTTTCTGTTTTTGCCCATTGGTTGACTGGTAGAGATTGACTTATGGCATTAAGTACGCCATTTGTACCATCTTGTATTGTGCAATAAAAATTAAATAAATAATAAAAGTGTGATAATGTCTTTGATAAGTATTTGTTTACATGATAATACATATAAGATCAATTCACTATATCATAATTATAAAACGAAGTTCCAAGGAACTCAGTCGTTACCAACCAAGGTTCGAACCCTCGATTGAAAATACGCACGCCTCAATTATTGACAAGACTAACATCACTACCGATTTCAATCACACTCACGGCAAATAACGTAGAATCCATGTTTATGACTTTTATGGGTATATGTCACCTTTATTTCCCGTAAATGGGGACAATCCCCGACTCTCGACCCCTTTCGCAAATATCATCATCCAGAGATATGTCCCATCATTTATCGAGTACCTACTACGGTGGGTCACACATGTATGGAGAAAAAAAAAGTATTAGTTATCTTTCGGGCACAGTAATAAAAAGGTGCGTTTAATGCCAATAAACCGTATTTAAAATTATATTGCAAACGGAATTCATTTTCTGCCTCCGGATCCATTTTGAATGTTTTCATTTAAATATTGTTACATTTTCTATAGTCTGCGGAGTATATTTATATATTGCCACTTTATTCAAAATATATACCATTGTAAAGGTTCAGAACCAATAAATTGAAAAAAAAAGAAATTAAAAGAGAAAAACTTCAACTTAAATCCGGAGGCAGTAAAATTAAAGCTAAAAATAAAATAAAAATTCATGCAATCATTAATTATCAAATGGCACCTTTTTTTAACTGTGCTTCTTAAAAAAATAAAAATAAATAAAAATGACCCACCCTAGTACCTACATAGCTGCATATGGACCAACATATTAATGTTATCCACAAGTATATGACACCGGAGATCCGACTTAAATTGGTTGGTGTAAGGAGAATTCTTTTGTTTGTATAAGCGACGGGTTTGTGTGAACGTTTTTATAAGGAGTCACATGTTATTGGTCATTATTAGTGACTTACGTTCTTTTTCGATTGTAAGTTACTATAATAGCGATCGATTTCTATATTAGCCAGACGAAATTAACGGCGACATTATCGTTGTTTGTTCTTCGTAATAATTGGGGGGTTGTTTTCTGTTGGATTTGTTTGGTTATTTTATTCTTCATCATCACCATCAGCCCGTTGCAGTCCACTATTGGACATAGGCCTCTCCCAATTAAGGTACGCCACAGAGCCCGGTCTGCTGTTTTACGCATCCAGTCGCTACCGGCCCTCTTATGTAAGTCATCCCGCCATCTGGCCAGAAGGCGTCCAACGCTACGTTTGCCTAACCGTGGTCTCCACTCCAGAACACGCTTACTCCAGCGATTATCGGTTCTGCGACATATGTGGCCAGCCCATTGCCACTTCAACGTACTAACTTTTAGAGCTATGTCGGTCACCTTGGTTCTCTGTCGGATCACTTCATTCTGAATATTTTATTCATATTATATTTTATTCTTAGTGGCTGTTAATTAATGCTACCCTTTGTACGAGTATATCGGACCATTAGACCACGTTTTTTTTACTCGTACTTTATCAGCGACATTTGACTCTGTAGTAAGAGTTAGTTTGATTTTATTTTAATACCACGACGGTGGCAAACAACCATACGGCTCGCTTAATGGTAAGCAGCTAGCGTAGCCTATGGACGCCTGCAAATCCAGAGGTATCACATGCGCGTTGCCGACCCTTTACAAAAGGAGTATTATTACTGGTGTGGTGGGACATTTAACCCGGCGTAGTCCTCTCCGTATTCTCAGGGTTCACGGACCTGCAGACCCTGTTCCTGGCCTGCTTCGCCACCTTGCTGCCGCTGCTGCTGGTGCTCTTCGCGACGCTCTTTATCAGGTTAGTGATTATTTTAATAGTAGCGCCTATTAAAACTGACAAACTGATCTCGTTTTGATATCACTCCAGCTAATCACAGTTCTTACTGTACGTAATAAGATGCTAGATGACAAAATAAGATCAATTTGTAAATATTGAATAAGTCTACATTAAAATGTACTCGTAATATACCTACTGATGCCTACTAAAAATAAAATAAATTTTATTTATGAGGTAGAATAAAATTTAAATCGTAAGGACCCCTCTTCGGGTGAAGGCCTCCTCCAGTTTAAACCAGTTTTTCCTGTCTTTGGTTATCTGATGCCAATTTTTGCCAGCTGTAGCCACGATTTCATCGGTTCACCTTTCTTTAGGCTTCCCTTTCTTCCTAGTCCTGATCTGAACTGATGCCTACTATGCCAACACAAATTAAAATATGTAAAACTACAAATATTATTATACGAGTAATAGTCGCGATGTTTAGGAATAACCGCTTACGTAATTGTTCTTTATTGAGGTGTTAGAGCACTTATTTTTAGTGCGGTTAGTTATGAACCGACTTCAACATTTCAAAGGAGGAAGTTCTCAATTCGTCGGGATCTTTTTTTAAGTATTTTTTTTATGTATGTTCACCGATTATTCGAAGACCGCTGGACTGATTTGGAAAAAAAAAATTGTTTGAAAAACTAAAATCTTCGCAGTTGGTCCCATTGTAACCAGGTCAGGATCTGATGATGAGATTCTGGAGAAATCGAGGGTACCTACTCTTCAAAAATTATAGGCACACCTATAGTGATTTAATTATTTTTTACTGTAGCTCGGGCATTTCCTATTGAAAAGGTGGAGTCTAAGTGAAGTCGGTTCTTTTTTGTTTAATATTATTTTAAGTTTCTGATTGACAGATGATTTTTATTCTCTTCCTTTCTACCTCCATTTGATTTTCTACATAGCTGTCATCATCATTAAGCATCACACCAATTTAGTGTTGTTTTGAATTTATTTTGTTTCAAACTCGCTTTGAAATATCTGCGGCCGATTTTACAATGTAACACGTTACTATCAACAGGCGAAACTAGATTTAACCGTCGTACCTATATGTTAATGGGCCTCTGGTCTTTAACGCCACTGAGGATTCCAATCTTATCATTATTTGTAACTAAATTGCAGCCACGTATACATTACCAACGTCCTAGAATATTCCACGACCGTGAGGTCATGTGAGGGGGTCATGTGAATGACCCCCTCAAACAAAACACAGTAACACAATAAGGTGGTTTTCACACCGCTGCGGTTTCCGCATGCGGTGCTGCCGGTGCGCGAGCGAGATAGCGCTCTGAATTAGGGCTCCCGGTCGTATCCGGGCCTCGTGTACCCGTTTCAAATACCCGTTTCTGAATAGCACGCTACACGGTTTTCTGGCCCGTTTCGCACGTGTAATTAAGAAACGTGTAGTTAAGATCCGTTTCTACGGGTAAACGGGTAGCCGAAGAAACGTTTCTTAACTACACGCGGATCTGGAAACGTCCTTGACGAGTAGCTGTAGGTACGGGTCGAAACGTATGGAGTCGTTTAAAAGCTACGAATAAGAAACGAATAAAATAAAAATAAACCTTATTTGAATCGGTTCTAACTACTTCGGACCTGTTGGGGCCGGTATTAACTTGCACACCGTCGCCGCATCCGGTTGCGGTTGCTAGTGTGATAATAGCCTAACGTCCACATAATCCTCTCTCTGCGACACTTCAAAGCTGGCTGTTGAAAGTTGACAGTTTAATTAAAAAAGTTACTCGGTACTATCTAGTTCACAACTTTTTGGAGCTGTTGACTGAAAACTGCAGATAGATGAAAATTTATTCGTGAAATTGTACACTCAATCAAATACTCAATATACTTAGCTACATTCTTGTTAATAATATAGGCGCCGAGTTAGTATTATAAAAATACGTCTATTAATGGTCATTTTCCGAAAAAAGCTTGCTGTTTACATTTTTTTATAAACTTATCATCTTTTCGGTTATTTCTAATTATAATCACGAGGACCTATCGATTTCAATAATAAAAAAAAGCATGCCATTTTTTTGTCAGTTGTGTGATGCTTTTTTACATACATTCTGTACTAGCGACTCGCCCCGGCTTCGCCCCGGCTTCGCACCGGATAAAATATGGTTATTGTGGGTTATCACTAAGAGATAGACATATACCATCCCGTACTTTTTGTAGACCTTTTTAAAATGAACAATACTGTAGTACATTATTTTGATCTATCTCTTAGGACTCGGCCAGCGTTTGCAATGTATGCGCAAAAAATGGGTTTATTTACGACATCACATTAGAAACCTCTAAAATCATCAGTGTTTCTCTACTATATTATGCATGTATTATACATATAAACCTTCCTCTTGAATCACTCTATCTATTTAAAAACCGCATCAAAATCCGTTGCTTAGTTTTAAAGATCTAAGCATACATAGGGACAAACAGCGAAAAGCGACTTTGTTTTATACTATGTAGTGATGGATCGCCACAAAACTGACAAATAATTTTTACATGGAAACTTGGGGAATCTTATTTCAAAAACCCCTTTATATGACCAAGTATATTCCTCCATTTAACTTTTATATTATATTAAGACACTTCCTTATTACAAGTACAACTTAATCGGTACTTACTAACAAAGTGTTTTGAGAGATCTATCTCGTTTGACGATTCCCAATCGAATGCCTTGCTCAAGATTAGTATTGTATTAATAATTAGAATATGGTCAGCAAATTAAGCTACATTCTAACGATTTCCCTGAGTATTTAAAGCTACTCCAGTTTTCTTTATCTATTTCTAAGTATATACTCGTAGATATTTACCTATTACTTTCTCGTTATTCTTGCCGGGAAAAATATTACAAGTCAGACAACAGCTGCTCATTAATGCGCTCACAGGCCCGGCGGATATCGGATTACCCTCCCTTTCCGTATCCACGCTAAATATAAATTAATATTAGCACAATATCATTTTACTGACAGATGAATAGTGATTGTTCTTCTCTTATTAGTAACTACATGTCATACAGGATGTATCAAAAATAGTGGTGATCCGTTTAAAGGCATAATTGGTATCCTATTGCCACTAAGAAAAAGAAGGAGAAACATTTTTTGGACGCGAAAAAATTGTTTTACATGGGACACGTCACCCGGCTGACCCTCCATACAAAACCAATTTTTTTTTCGCTGGATAATTTTTTTTCTTATTATTTATAGTTAGAACAGCATTTTTATTACATCTTGTATAATAACATTAATAACACAATGTTACAGTGGTATCGAGAATGAAATAGTAAAACACTATATTATATAATTTATATAAAACATACTTCTTTTATATGTGTAAGTTTATTAATGTTTGATTTATTTGCTTTGCAACACCTACTTTTCTGTTAATTTACAAAGGTTTCCGCTTCCCAAAGGTTGTCTGGAAGAGATCGCTCTTTAGCGATAAGATCGCCAATTGTTTTGCCTCTGCTTTTTTGTTTGTGGCTTGTGTATACTTTGTATCTATTATTTGAGGTGTGCAATAAAGAGTATTTATGTTATGTTTATGTTACTTTTATTTAAAAAAAAACTTAACAATATATATGAAAAAACAATATTTTTTGAATAAAGAGTTCACACAAAAAAAACCATTGTGTACCTACCATTAAATCATCTACCGTATTTCATAGACTATGTAGCCGCAAGTTCTGCAGTAACTTGGAAGAAACGATCTGAACTACATAGGGGTAGTTACTTAACTCTGAAACTTCACCTTGCGTACCTTATGCATGCTACCACTGTACATTTGCTAACTTCAACCTGATATTATAACCAACGTAGTAAAGACTAGATTCGAGCAGCTAGTCGAACATGTACCAATTTATTCAGTAACTTAACTTACAGCAAAAACGGAAAGTACAACAACATTCTAGTTCTTTCTTGTTTGAACGCTTGTGTTCTTTTTATATTTGCTAACTTTATTTTGTTTTTAGTCGGAGAGAAGTGAAATGTCTTTTTCACTTCTCATGCTCGTAAAGTTCGACTTTAAGTCGTGCGTGGACTACATAATATCGCTTTTTAAGCTCTAGTGCATAAAGTAAAATTTTCTTCACAGTAAAAATATATTGCAGAATTTAATTGAACAGTAAAATTTCGTAAAATACTGAAAATTGTTGCTTTATTAATTACGTGTTTTCTATAACTAAATTAATAAAATTAGATAAAATAGGGGTTGGTAATAGTTTAAAAATGCCCCGAAATGTTTTTATGACTTGTCAGAAAACAAGTACTTGTCAATTCATATGTTTGATATAAGCGTAAGAAACTCAATAATTTCTTTATTCTTCTTAACCCTTTGCACGTACTCGAATAACAACTTCGTAATTTCAACCCTTTATTTGCCACAGGCATAATACTCGCACAATAAACCCGACCTAGAATGGCCTTCCCGTGACGTCCAAGTTGCGTCAGTGGGCATTTTACGTCACAGTTGCGTCACGAGTGGAATGTCTCGTATAACCTCTTGTTATAAGAAAATTATAGGGCAGAGGTTAGACTCCTAGGTGAACATCAAAACAAGAAAGAGATAATGATCAATTGACGGGATGTTTACAAAAACAACATAACTACATTGGGCATGATTTTACAGAAGATCGATAAAACTAAATTTCTCTTTAAATAATAATGATTCAAGCTTGAATTTCAGGGACGATAAAGATATATGGCACAAAGTTAGGAATATATTTTTATTTGTTTTAAGGATCTTTATTTTTCTGAAAACATGAAATAAACTTTGTCACTCATGCAATTTTTGTAAAATTTTGGTTAGTTACGTTGTTCTTGTACAAAAAGAAAAATATTTTTTTTTATAAAAAAGTTCTCGTTACATCTACTAAATGTCTCTATTTTAATGTTAATTTATAATTTATTTTATGGTAGTTCTTAATTCTGTGGTTTTTATCGTCACTTTTTAAGGATTTAGTACTATGCCAGAAATTCTAATGGCAATATTTCGACAAACGGTATAGTTTTTTCGCAAAGATTTTTTAACCTTTCATTGCCCCTTTGGAGACGAACATGATGACATCAAAAACACAAATCCGCGTAAAATGTTACTAAGGGAATTTGGTACCTGAGTTATGGATGTTTTCTATGTATTTAAGCATTTCTGTCTATCTATTATACGAGTATACCGGGTGTTTCCTGTAATACAAGTAAAAAATAAAACGTAGATTCTACTCTTCAAATTAACACAAAACTCCACAAACTTCGGACATAACTGTCACCTGGCTACTGGGATGTCTCGGTATTTCGATGGCTTTTTGATTTTTCGGCGATAAATTTGGTTACGTTTTTCTGATCTTCATTACATTTGTTGGAGTTGTAGCAGAGATACATATAATTTGAGAGTTTGTATATGAGCAGGATCGATCAAGGGGTTATGGAGCTGTAAGGCAAAAAACGATATTTATAAGGGTCTTGTTATGGTCAATTCGTTTGCAAGTAAATGGCGACGCAAGTAAACAGCATCTTAAGATCATTTTGAACATTTTGTCCATTTCGCCGGTGCTGCTGACTGTGTACACAGTGCAGTGTCTGGCTAGCCAAAAAGTGCAGTAAAAGTGGAAGTAATAAGCTAGTCATCCCTTTTTTAGTAGCAAAGGTACTAGCGTAAGAAAGAGACAGTATGTTTCTCTTTGTCTATGCTTGAAGTAAAACACACTGGTTAAACTATATGTCATAAATCGTGAGAGCGTTGTTTACAAGTCAAATGCCTGTTGTTAAATTTTCTCTGTGAGCCTGCCCTTTGTTTCTTTGGCTTACGCAAGGTCTGGGCTGAGTTATGTAACTCATTTAGAATGTATTATACTTACAACACAATAAACGGCCTCCTAGCCCAGTCGGTAGTGACCTTGCCTACGAAGCAGGAGGTCCCCGGTTCGAATCCTGGTCAGGGCATTTATTTTGTGTGTTTATCGCAGATATTTGTTCCTGAGTCATGGGTGTTTTCTATGTATTTAGGTATTTATCAATATTTATCTATTATATATATCGTCGTCTAGTACCCATAACACAAGCCTTATTGAGCTTACTGTGGGCCTAGGTCGATTTGTGTAAGATCGTCCTATAATATTTATTTATTTATTATTATTATTATTTATTAATAATATTTGCTATTTAGACCTACTATGACCCTATAGGTACTCGTAACAAACGATTATCATCTTCACCACCATTACATTAGGTCACAAAATAGAAATAAGTATAAACTGAACTAGTGATAAGCATTTTGTGTTGCTTAGTTAACTTTGAAGATAAATACAGACACAAAAAGGTTTTGCCCAGTTTGAAACTGAAATAGATATCATAATTTTTAAGAAGTAATTTAAAAACAAGTAGTTTCCTAACGAGTGGCGGGTGATGTAACACACGACCTAAGGGAGTGTTTTACACCGACACTAGTTTCGAATTTGCGGAAACCACATAGTTTAGTCTTTATATACAAATTATGTTAAACAAACAAGAACCGACTTCACTTAGACACCACCTTTCCCAAAGGAAATGACCGAGCTTCTGTAAAAAACATTGAAATATTTGAAGATTTTCCTCGATTTCTCCAGGATTCCAACATCAGATCCTGACCTGGTTAGAATGAGACCAACTGTCAAGTATACTCCTTCAAACAAAAAAAGAATTTTCCAAATCGGTCCAGCCGTCTTCGAATAATCGGTGAACATACATAAAAAAAATGATGTAACAAAAACAAAGATCCCGACGAATTGAGAACCTTTTTCTCCGAAATCTTGAAATCGGTTGATACGTAAAAAATAATTCAGGACATGTTTACTTTATCTAAAATCTATGTAATTATACTAAAATGAAGGTAACAAAACGGATATTTTTTTATAGATGCCTGTGTCGACGCTACTGCAAGAAACCTTCTGACTCTTCGGACTCCGAGAGTAGCGACAACAAGGATACCGCCAGCCATCAGCAGGTCAGTTAGCACATAAACAAAGTTTTTCCTTTTGTAACCCATGTGGGGTTACAAAATTATATATGGTCCTTCGTGAACAAGCTGGTTTCATATAACTAACTAACTATTTTGGCTCAACCATCCAAAGAGAATCTTGGCTTCCAAAATGAGAGCACGTCACGTGTCCTGACCCTGCGCAACTTCTTGCCAGTTATTGACACGACGCTGCAGAAGATCCGCCGCCACACTGTCTTCACAACGATATCTGGGCCGACCCACCGGACGGCGACCAGTCGGATGTCCCAAGAACGCTTTTTGACAGCTCGATCCTCCCCCATTCTCTGTAGGTGACCGAATCAGTGGTTACGTAATAGTTAGATAAATTGAATTGTTTACACGGTTAAGAAATTAAATTTACGGAAGTATGTATATCGAAAAAGATCAGATAAACCATGTTATTTGCGCTTGAAATTATTTTTATCTACACTCATATTGTAAGTTCTCTAAAACGTGTTCGAAAACGGTAGGCAATGGCTAGCATTACCACGACCGATTTTACTATGATTATATTATCCGTGGCAGTAACGTAATTTTAACTTTTCATGCTCAATTATTGATGTGCTATGAGTTTTGATAACATAATGTACACCTGCACCCTCTCGACGTCGACGCCGACAGCCCGACACGCGCCCGCGCGACCGCCGGCACAATCGAGTTGGCCATGGCGGTGCAATGGCGGTCATTCTATGGTTTCCGAAAACGGCATTTTAGATAAATAATATGACTGTAGATAAAGCAGTGTATGCAACTGTACGTAATTAGGCCTTAAAACACTCGTGTGATCTTATTATGAAACTCACCTGCGGCTCACTCATGTTTTAAGGACCCTTATTACGTAACAGTTACATAAACTACTATTATATCAATCAAAACTTATTAAATTATGTTGTCGCGAAGTTTTAATATCACACGAGAGTAACAAAATGACTGGAGTCATGGATCTGGAGTCAGGTTAGGGTTAGGTTAATTTTTAGACTTGAATCACGTCACAGAGTATACAAGGTGTAACAAAGGTGCTGGTGATCCGTTTAATGAAAGACATAATTGGTATCGTATTCTAAAAACTAAGAAACAAAAAATTTCATGCGAAAAAAAATTGGTTTTGTATGGAGGGTTGACCGGCTGCGACGACGAGTATACCATACAAGTGTTTTTCTACTCCTGTACTTTTAACTGTCATTTATACATTCGTCAACACCTCTATAAGAACATAGATAATACACTCGATGAAAAGTCTATCTAGTCTATTCCCCAAAATAACACTTGTTCTATAAAAGCGCCAAAATAGTATCGCGTAATCGCGTGCAAACACGACTATTAATATAAAATAAATTACTGCCAACCTAAGAAACCTAAATAAACGCAGCGTTTTTTAAAAAAAAAACTTTAAAAAAGAAAAAATTAGAAGAACCACAGACCTACTTCGTAGTTTTTTACGTTTCCCGTTTGTTTGTTGGGGCAAATTGCAAACTTTGAAAGTAATTTAGGTATTTTTACTAATCTCTGTAGCTCTTTAATAATTGATCAAATAACGACGGTGTGTATTTGTGTTAGTAATGTTAGTATTATTGAAAAATAGTGTTTTAAAAGGTAAAACTTAAATGATTGTTGATTATGTTGACAAAATAACTGCGATATCCATGAAGTTTTCAATTTCGCATTTTATGTAAAAGTAAGTGTATTCGTAGAAAAAGTATTGTATGCAACGTCGTATAAGTAGGTAAAAAAATGTTCGTGGCGTTTTTCTTAACAATTTTCGCCTACGGCTCAAATTGTCACCCACGCCACTCACCTTTTTTGACCCCTCTTATACAACTGTTGCATAAACTACTATTTTTGCGTCCAGATATTTTTTCTTAATCGTAATAAGATACCAATACCTACCCTTAAACGGATCACAAGTATTTATGTTACACCATGTAAAAAGGATGATTCATAATCGGTAATCAGGAACCAATTTTTCTAATTCAGTTATCAATACTGAACAACTTTTACTATGGGACCAACTCCGAAGTTGCGAATTTTTTTGGCTCGGGCGATCAGGTGTTATCTTTTTCTATGGGGAAGCTAATATTTTTTTGCGATTTCGAAGTTGATCCCATACTAAAAGTTGTTCAGTATTGATAACTGAATTAGAAAAATTAGTTCATCACCGATTATGAATCATTATGTATAGCGTACCCTACAACGTGCAAGAGTACTTTCGTGAACTGAAGGAGCGTGTGTTATTTTGACAACAAGATAAGATAATAATAATAAAATTTCCAACCTGCACGGTCTTGGTCTTTCTTGTCGATCATGGGGTTGAAACAGCGATTCTGTTTATCACCTACCTGTCGTCAGCTCAGAAGAGCTAGATGATACAAAATTTAAAAGCATAGATGACGCACTTGAGAGCCCTAGGGGCGCGTCAATCTCACTCATGCGTTGTCCGGTTTGTCGAGACTTGCAAACCAGATTTACATTGATTACTCTGCCATTGGCATTCAAGATCATGAACTACTCGCGTTTTGATGAAAATTCATTTAGTGTTAGCACCTACACTGCATTTTATGATTAAAATTCATTCTGTGTTAGACTTAGTACACTAAATGGATTTCATCATAAAAAAACCGGCCAAGTGTGAGTCGGACTGGCGCACCGAGAGTTCCGTACAAACCTATAAGTAGCAAAAGTTGTAGTATAAACATACTACAACTTTTGCTACTTATAAACATTACTAATTTTAATTTAATACCTCTACGCGTTTACGAGGAAAAAGGTAGTAAGTTTAAAATTAAAATAATTTTTTTTTGTATGATTTTACTAAAAATGTCTACTTTTCGTAATTTTTCCTTTGTTTGTGCTATATGAAGTTTCTTCGTGCCAAGTTTCAAGTTTCTGAGTTTACGGGAAGTACCCTTTAGGTTTTGAGTTTCTTGCGAGTACTCAGTTTCAAAATATGCGACTGAAATTGCTATTTCTTTTGATTGCGTTGACATAAAAGTTTGGTTTTGCTACATCTGAAAGGTCCTATAGCCCTGAGTATTTGACATGAATTTCAATTTAATACCTCCACGCGTTTACGAGGAAAAAGGTAGTAAGTTTAAAAAATTTAAAAATATTTTTTTGTATGATTTTACTAAAAATGTCTACATTTTGTAGACATTTTTAGTAAAATGTGCGTTGCTTTGTGCCAAATTTCAAGTTTCTAAGTTCACGGGAAGTACCCCGTAGGTTTTGCGAGTGCCGAAAAACTTTAAAATTTGCAGCATAAACGATTACATGTATCTTTTGATTGCGTTAGCTATTAAGTTTGATATTTTCACAGCTCCAAGGGACCTGGATAAACCTGAGTATTTGATATAAATTTCAGCTTGATACCTCCACGCGTTCCTGAGAAAAATGGTCTGGACAGACAGACAGACAGACAGACAGACAGATAGACAGACAGACGGACAAGAAAGTGATCCTATAAGGGTTCCGTTTTTTCCTTTCGAGGTACGGAACCCTAAAAGTGGGTTAGGTAGTCCTCTCAGTAGGGTGTAGCGAGCGTCCAACGGTGTGTTCAGAGCCAAGTTTTAGGGCCAAGCTTGCAAGGGATTTTAGTAGCGGGCGTAAGACCAATCGCAGGTTTTTTTACAAAGAGAATTAATGAGTTATTGATGGATAAGACTAAATAGGAAGAAATGTTTGTCATTATTTTGACAAAAAACGAGACTTAATCGCGTAAACTTACTTTGTTTAAGATTACTTTGATGGAGAGCCGTTTTTTGTCAAAATAATAAGTGAAAGTCGTGTGAGTATAAATCAAACATTTGTTAGTTTGCTAGTATTTAAAGCCATAACAGAAAAAAAACCAATACCTTAATAGGTATATAATAATAATTATATACTGACTACAACGACAAAAAAAAAACAACACTCACATCAAAAAGCTTTGTTGTGCATTGAATTTTTTTTTGCTCTCAGTATTTTATTATAATATAAGTGCAATAATAATTCCCGTTTATAATACGGCTAGGTATATGCTATTTGTTCTATCTCGTAAAATAATACGCCTAGGTATATGCTCTTTATTCCATCTCGTGAAATAATACGGCTAGGTATATTCTATTTATTTCATCTCGTAAAATAATACTGCTAGGTATAGTGGTAACTTTTTAAGATGTCGGAATCTTACTAAGGAATTCTGCCGACAATACCGACATCTTAAAAAAATCGTACTATATATGCTATTTATTCCATCTCGTAAAATCAATAAAAATGTAATGAAAATCAACGACCACATCACTCTTTTCCTTAACATAAAGGAAACTCATATTTTTACACTTATTATTATCGAAGTCATATCTTTATCGTTCGTCGTTCAATAAAACCGTTCAGTCATTCTTTCAATCCGCTCACTCGTAACGTTGGCTGAATGGGTGTTGTGAATGAAGTCAGGTAGTGTCATATTGAGTGCGCGAGCTCGGGCGAGTCTGTAGGGCAAACCAGTCAGGCAACCAGACCTGTAATGTGTAGAATTGTATCGACGCGTTATATAATTCGAAAATGTAACAATCAAAAAAGTTTATATAGGCATTAGCAGTTGGATTTACTATTTTGACCAATATTTAGAAGACTATTTATTTTGGATTTATAAGTAAAATTTTTCTTTTCGGGTTCACAGGTAGGGCCTGTAATCCGGATATTTCGAATAGTTATTTGTGTGGAATACCCAAAATCCCAAATATTCGTGTTAACCGGATAATTGCAAATGTTATTCACAGGAATAAAATACTGTTTTATTTTTGTTGTCTACATATTTTACAAACGACTTATTGCTGTTTTTGAGAATGGAAAACTTGAAAAAAAATAATTTTAAATCTTTACCCGTAGTAATTTGTTAGTTTTAGTAGCAGTACGATTATAGGAAAACTATTTAAAAACTTTTACCCAAAGGAGGTCCATACATAAGCATAGTGTGAGATTATACCTACATATTATTGTAAGCATTAGTTATAAGACTTATAAGTTATTACTGTATGTATTAAAGGAAGAGCGGAGCCTCCCAACACAGGCATTTTTTGCTTACCGGGTGGCTCCATCGCCTTACATCATAAAGACGTGTGTTTTAATAATAAAGAATTTTTGAATTTTTTTAAAAAAAATTTTTTAAATACATTAAACGAAATACTACTTCTGTAAATTCAAATATGTATTAATTCAATTAATTGCTGTATGACAATGACATAAAGGATACATTATTTTAATTTATTTTTTAATATAGTTGATTATTGACGTTGAAATTGATTGTTCTGCATTTTTTATTATTTACCGAATTTCTTTGTAATATGTGTGTGGAATGAATAAAGGTTTTTTATTATTTTATTTATTTATTTATTTAAAAACTGGCTTTTGTGCCTCTTATTTTGTTTAGCATATCTATAATCATGAAAACAAGTACATTTATTAGGTAACTAACATAATACTATAATAACTATCGTAACTTTAAAAAAATCTTAAGTTTCAACGTTTCGATATCGACACAGGTTTCACTGGTCATTCTCACTTGTGTATTGTTTATGTGTACAGAAGACCCGAAAATTTTAAACGTTATGTTGCATGTAATATTATTATTTAGATGAAATGGCTGAAAAAAAGAAACTTGAGAAAAAAACGAGTTATGAGCCTTCTACATACCTGTCCTCGCTACGCATTCGCAACGACACCCTAAAGAGCTTTCCTGTCAAATCAATCACACTCAATCGTGGCAGCGACGCGAACTTGAATCATTCCTTTCTTAACCTTACATTACTGGAAATTGGACCATATTGTATGCGTTACAAGATTGCTTTTTGAATTGATGAGATTGGATAGACTTTTAGGGAGCCTCTAATGTAAGGCGTTTTTTTTCAGTAATTTGCTTTCGAGTTCGATGTTAAGTGCTTTATTGTGAATTTGTTTTGAAGTTATTTGTCAACGTAGCGTTATGTTTTTGTTTTTTATCTTGATACTGTGGAGAGTATCCACAATGAATACTCCGGAATATATGATATAGAAATTTATTTTCCTTTTTATCTTTAGCTAGTAACATAGAAATCGACTCTCTGTTTAGGCTGTCCCTTTGAGACCCATGAAAGAATCCTGAACGTCTGACATAGAACGTTGGAATTCCTAATTTAAATAACACCGTGCCAGACAGTGTTCGAGAAGAGAGGTTGTAAAGGTAGACAACCTTTACATATCTCGCCTCCTCGGGTGTAAGGGGCAGCCTACACTTACAAACACTACGCCCTATCCTAATCTACCCTGACTAAGAGTTTCCCTACCTATGCTTAGGACCCCTACCGAGTTGAAAATTTCCTAACACCCCTTTCTAGTGCCAGCCTTATGTATAAGGTAGTCAACGTCAAAATGGCAAATGAGAAGTGAGCCTATGGCCTTAAGTTCTCTCAAATTGCCTAGACGGGGGCTAAGCCAGGTTTGAAAACCTGCTAAAATGCCCCTGACTCTGGCTTTACGAACTAACCCTCTTTTAATTTCCTGACAGCTATTGGCTATGTCCGTGTCTATGACACTTGACATTAATGACATTGATAGATGTCAGAAAATTTTATCTATCTTATATTGATACAACGGCACAAAAAATATTTTATTGAACAGAAATATCTCAATAATATGAACAACATGAAAACATCGCAAGAAAATATCGTTCTTGCGAAGCAGTTGGCGTTGAAGTGATGGCTGCCTATGGCCATCAGTCTTCCCGCTGCGCCAGTTCTGCCGGGCCTCTTTTGGAAACCAGTCTGCTCAGTGCCGTTGCATGGAGAGATGCGGCAGAACAGCAGAAGTGTGTCATCTAGGTCCATTTTTCTTGTTGTTACATGCAAGCAAATGAAAAATATATATCCTACTCTTCAGGGCAGGAAGGAACTTAGCCGGGCATTCGGAAAATATTACCTTAGAATCTTACAATTGTGATTTACAAATAAATATATTTACATTTATAGTTCAAAATCTGTAAGAATGAACTTTTGACACATCGCAACGCCCGTAGAACGTAAACGCGCAAGACACTTTGAAATTATAAACAAAATCCCATAACGATTTTACAGCTTGTCATGTACGTAAACACAATAATTCACTTTTAATAAACATAACTTAATTAATGTTAATTTTTTTCATATCTTAGTTATTGAATATTTTACGATAACAATTTAGCATGCAAACAGTTACGGTCTACGCCTCCTTTTTTTTAAATTTAGTGTTGTGACCATATCTGCTGTTCCGATTCATATAACATTTCCGTAAGTCGATAAAAATCGATGATGTAATCAATAGACAATATATAATAATAAAAACCAAAACAAAACGAAAATAAAATTAAGTACGATGTGAAAAAACTGGTCAAGTGCGTGTCGGACTACGCATAATGGAGGGTTCCGTAGCTTCAATGGAATAAGAACCAGACTAATGCAAAAGGTCGTATCTGATGCCTATGGAAGAAGTTTTTTAGAAGTAACTCAAAAATGGCTAAACTAAATTAAAAATTTTTTTTATCAAATATCAACATGTTGCACATGAATCGATAGGTCTTTAAAAATAACATCGAGGTTTCTTTGAACATTTTGTGATTAAGTAAATATTTTCAGAAATAATCGCTTCGAAAGTCAGAAAAATTTTGTCCCCCCCCCCCGTAACTTTTGAACCGTAAGTCCAAAAAATATGAAAAAATTCGGTTTAGCCATTTTTATTGAACTGTACTTTCTCCCAAAATGTTGTAAATGCAGTTAAGATTTGTGATACAAATACAAAATATGTACAAATACAAATAAAATACAAATACAAATGCTTTATTTCATTACTTTTTACAGTTGTTTTAAGGTATAGAAGTTAGGCAAGTAAGTAGTCTATGTTAGTTATGAAAAGTTAGGTAACAATTGTATCGCTTAACTTCAAACTCAGGTAAATCCATTGGACCCTCTCAGCAAATATCTACCCAATTACCTTTTGTTAATACCAAACTCGCAAAATCTGACAGATGGATTTACCCGAGTTTGAAGTTAAGCGACACGATTTAAGGATATTAATCATATTTAATTAAAATCATGTAATGAAAAAGGTGCAGGTACAGCTTGCTGGATTTAAACCCGCCCTTGGTCAGCTAATATAACAGGGCATATAACAAGAAAAGATCGGTTGTAGTAAAATCGATTCGAACAATTCATAAATAATCGCTAAATTTGACAAACGATACGTCTTAGCCCCATCACTAATGACGTCAATGCTGAAGTGTCAAAAGTTAATTCTTACAGATTTTGAACTATAGTTGAGTTTTATTTACAGTAAATATATCACTCTTATAATATAACTTATTCTTAATATAAGGTAAGTCACAAATAGGTAATTATTAATAAGGTTATTATAAGTTACTTTGAATAAGTACAATTATATTATTGTGCAAACAAAATGCATAAGGTTATTTATATACCTTGCTGGCACATCTTAGGTCTCTATGCTATAATTTATATACACATAATATACAGTTCAGTTACCTACAAGCTTATACAATGGCACCTATGATATTGAAGTGAGAATGACTAAATAATTAGATTCTTATGATTGAATAATTAATGCAATTAATAAAATTTTAGAGTTATAATTTCATTGTTCTAGAGATCTAGGGAAGAATTTCTTAAGTTTATCTATATGAACTATTTCTTTCTTAGTTCGGCCTTTAGGAGATAAGCGTTGAATGACATAGTTAACCCTAGATAATTGATCAATGATTTTATATGGACCTTTATAAAATCTACAGAGTTTTAGGCTTCGACCTGTCAATCGCCTAGGTTTTAGAACCATGACTAGTTCATTTGGGGCGAATGCAACATTTTTCGCTTTCTTATCATAATAAGTTTTTTGTACCTTCTGTGCTTTAGCTATTCTTGATATGTCCATTTTTATATCCATAAGCAGGCATGGTTCTCTGCCATCAACTATATTATACGGTGAAAGGCCTGTGGTTGATAGCACTGATGCATTATAAGAGAATACCACTTTTGGTAGGTATAATGACCAGTCCTTTTGATCTTCTTGTACATATTTTGATAAAGACATATTTAAAGTTTTGAAAAGGCGTTCAATCAGACCGTTTGATTTTGGTTATGGTTTGGTTTGAGTATGATGAAGTTTGGCGCCATATTCTTCTACTGTGTTATGTTACATAACTTATGTACTAGCTTTGATGTGAATATAGAGCCTCGGTCAGAGACTATAGACTTGATTCCGCCCAGGTTGCAGAAAATATTTTCTATGAGGAATTGGGCAATTACCTCGGCTGTCACTCTTGGTACTGCTTTGCAAATTGCATATTCAATTGCACCAATTACATAACGGTGACCGTCCTTTGATTTGCAAAAAGGTCCTAATACATCAATGGCTACCTTCTGGCCGAATTCTTCAACTTTTACACTCATGAGTGGTGCTTTTGTTGGTTTCATATTCTTCTCTTGGCACATAGTTCATGACTTTATGTAGTTTTCTATTTTCTTCTCTGCATTTTCTATATAGTATCTTTGCTTGAATTTCTTGAGTGATTTGAACAGGCCAAAGTGTGCGCCTTCCCAAGGGTTGTCATGCAGTTCATGGATACAATCTTTAAACAAATTCTCAGGTAGTACAATGACATTTTTTAGAGTGTTGTCAATCCATACCTTCTTGCATAAAACATTATTTTTTATGTTGAAAGTTTTGTGTTGCTTTTGATTGAGCAGTTTTTTTTGTATTTCTTTGCAAAACTTGTCTTCAAGTTGGCTTTGTACTAGGTCCTTCTTTTCAAAGCTATATAGACATAATCCGTCCGACTGTCGTTCACATGTTACATCTTCTCTTGGGTCTTCATATAGAGGATTCCGACTTAGAAAGTCTGCATGTATATTATCTTTACCTTTGCCATAAATGATTTTGAAGTTCCATGGCTGTATGGCAAGTGACCATCTTGCTAATCGTCCGTTCATGTCTCTTCTTGAGCGCAGCCACACTAATGCTTTATGGTCGGTTACCAGTTCAAATTCTAATCCCCATAAATGTTGTTTGAAGTAGGCCAAACTCCATATAAGGGCAAGACATTCCTTCTCCGTGATGGCGTATCGCTTCTCAGCATCACTGAGTTTTCTGGAGGCAAATGCAACTGGTTTCATTTCTGTTGTTCCTTGCATTAGGCATGCACCGAGAGCTTGATCAGAGGCGTCTATATATAGTCGCGTTGTTATACCTTCGTTTGGCGAGAAATAGCTTAGTATTGGAGCTTCACATATTTTATTCTTCATTTCCTCAAAGGCCCCTTGCGCTTCTGGTGTCCACTCAAATTTACGTCCCTTTTTTGTTAGTTCTGTCAGCGGAAGGGTAATTTGGGCAAATTTGTCGATGAATTTCCTGTAATAAGAAAATAAGCCCAATGTGGAACGAAGTTCTTTTAGGTTGCTTGGAGGTTTGGCTTCTTGCATAGCCTTGACTTGTTCCTCTATTGGAGCAATACCTTGTGATGACACTGTATGTCCTAGTACGTTTAGTTTGGTGAAGCCGACTTTGCACTTTGTTGGCTTGAATGTTAAGTTATGTTAGCATATCATAATAATCTTTGATATTTGTTTAAATTAATAAAATGTCAGATTTAAATTTCTATATATTTTGATAAACAGTGTTAAGATAAAATATTGAACAAAAATATTTGATTTGCTTCAAGATTCAGAGTGTTAAGATTGTTTATCAAAATATATCAAGCAATTGATAGCGGAAGTTTGCTTTGTCAACTCCAGCTGTCTCCCTATTGGTCACGCCATCTGGAGTTAGAATATTTCCGGTTGGTCAAGATGGCGGCGGACGAGCTTGACACGGGGGGGAGACGGTGCGGGTGATGCCATGAGCAAATGCGCGTTGAGACTTAACTTAATTACTGATTAGTGTTATTATTGTAATCATCACCATAGTGTTGCCACAATAAATATTGTTAAAAACTACGTGGATTGTTTTACTGAACTGCCGTTCACAGTTAGCTTTTTGGAATTTTCTTAGTACTTGCTCTAGTGCCATTAAAAATTCTTTGAAGGTTTTAGCATACACAATTATGGTGTCAACATAAACCAAAACCGTCTTATACTTCAATTCTGCTAAAACGGTGTCCATAGCCCTTTGAAATACTGCTTGAGATGTTTTCAAACCGAATGGTAAAGTTTTAAAGGGAGATAAACCTGATTTTGTTATGAAGCTTGACTTCTCTTTACCTTTTCCAAGTCGCAATTGCCAGTAACCTGAATTTAAATCTAGCTCAGCAAAGTAATGTGCTCCTTCTAAGCATGCAAGGAAATCATCTATCTTCGGTATAGGATAAGCATCTGCTTTGATTTTTTTGTCGAGTTCTCTGAAGTCAATGCAAAAGCGCGGCTTTCCGTCTGTTTTTTCGACGATGACTACAGGGGAAGCATATGGGCTTTGTGAAGGTTCGATTATGTTGTTTTTTAACATTTCTTGTACTTGTTCTTCTATGAGTTCTGCTTGTTTCGCCGAAGTTCTATATGGTGGTTCATGTACCGGTATGTCGTCTGTAGTTTCGATGTTGATCAAGTATCCATTGTATGCTCCTAGGTTGGATGTATTATATGCAAATATGTCTTCATATTAATTAAGTAAGCTCTTGAGCTGTTGAATTTGATCTGGCGCTAATTGATCGTTTATTGACACCACTTGTGGAGAGTATCCACAATGAATACTCCGGAATATATGATATAGATATTTATTTTCTTTTTTTATCTTTAGCTAGTAACATAGAAATCGACTCTCTGTTTAGGCTGTCCCTTTGAGACTCCATGAAAGAATCCTGAACGTCTGACATAGAACGTTGGAATTCCTAATTTAAATAACACCGTGCCAGACAGTGTTCGAGAAGGGAGGTTGTAAAGGTAGACAACCTTTACAATACTCTCACAAGATAGGTTTATGTTGTTATACGATAAGCTACAAACCAATATGGAGAATACCAGAATACATATAGTCGGTGGTGTACACTTATTTATACGGAAAATGATAATGATGGAATTTCCATTTGCAGAGCTAATCCTTTAGGCTCTAAGATTAATTTTAGAAGGGGAGCCAATCAAATTTCTGATGCAAATTTTTGACGAAGTGGGGGGTGCCCCCCATAATTAATTAAAAATAAAATAGAGCTATATAATCAAGTTTGATATCATTTTCGGGTACAGCAGGGATGCTGAATTCAGTTTTGGTATTTTATTTATACCTTTCCATATAAGAAAACTGAGAAAACATAAAAAATATGAAATCAATGTTTGATATTTTTTTGAATAAATGCCTATATTTTTTTTATTAATGGTCGTAACATGAAAAATTTATTTTTATAATAAAGCCCTCTTATTCCCCTTTATAAAAAGTATATAAATTCTATATTGGTTATAATATCTTTAACGAAAAATAATAATATTAATAGGCCTGTTATCAACCACAATCTAATTATGTAGGAAAAAAGATGTGGTTTCAGCTCTAATGCTTGCCTAATTATATCTTTCACAACTAAATGGACGTCAACCATTTTAAACGCTATTATTTACCTTGCCTTCGTATGCTTGTTACAATCCGTAAGTGAAATAAAGAGATCGTTTAGAAGATACCGGAACCGGTTACCAATAAAGGGGTATTAGATCGAGTGAGTATTTGGTAGGGTTGTTTTTAAAAAATATCAATTTAGTAAGCACATAATTGCGTTACCCAAAGGTAAGCGCTTGTCGGGTGCGGATTGGAGGAGTAGAGCAGAAGATCGAGCACAGTGGCGTGCCATGGGAGAGGCCTATGTCCAGCAGTGGACTGATACTGGCTGCTACTGCTGCTGCTAATAATGATAATGTAGCGCTTACCGAAATAAAAATCCAAAATGACGCTTACCTATTAAGCTAATTTCATCTCTATTGCTAAGACATTAGACAGGGACATAACATTGAATATAGGGTAACCATATAATTTTGTAACCAAATAATAGGGTTACCCTATCGAAAAAAGTTATCAAATAGAGGAGTTCTCCGGTCCCTGTTATCTAGTGACGTTTTCAAGTGAAAGGTACATCATTGGGGATTATCAATAAAGGCCCGTTCATTTTTTTAGAGAGAAAACTTAGGTGGTAGGTATACATCTTCAACTGAGGACAGTCTGTTGGCGAATAGTGCGCTCTAAAATAAAAATAACAATTTTGTGTTAGACCTACTTAGACATTACACAAACTTATTTGAAAATTTGTTAATTTATTATAACTAATATTTACATAACTAAATGCAAGTCTGCATATGTACATGCTTCATCCCACATCTCCATAATTTTGTGGTTGAAATTTTACCCTCGTCCTGTTGACAAATTGATCCGATATCTGGTGCACAACTTAATTTCTGATGACAATTACATTTTAATATATTCAGTATCATTGTAAATCCAAGATGGCTGCCGCTACAGCATGCCGCGTATTACAAATTTCTAAACAATCCCCTCAATCAAGTATAAAATGAAAGGGAACACAGTGCATTGCGGATCATAAAGTAAGCGGAGTTTAGACAGTTTTAGTAACATAACAACTTGAAAAGAAAATAAGTATTGTTTAGGTAAATTCAAAAGCTTTAATTGAAAACAAACAATGCTATAGATAATGTACAAAAAGCTATAAAAATAATTCGGTAGGTTCCAGGTATCAGTCATCACACCACTCTTCTCATCAATGTAGCTAGAGCATTGAAAAGACAAAAAACTAAAATCGTGGGGCGCTTGAATCTTTATCAACGGACAACGCCTACTATCATTATATTATATATGAACTAGTGGTGTGATGAATGGTACCTAGGACCTATCGATTATTTTAGCCTTGAGTACATTACCTGCATCATTATTTTCAATTAAACCGTTTAATATACGACGTATAACATACTAATTTAACTACTATTAGAAACGGCGTGTTTACCTAACTCAAATATACATGGTATACCATAAATACCATACCAATAATAATATTTTAATAGTATCTAGTATTACTTATTTTATTTATGGCCTGGATACGAGACTTTCAAGCCAAATCTTAACTCTGCTCTATAATGTTTTACAAATATAACAATTATTTTCCCCACTTCCCACAAAAGTAGGAACATTCATATTTTTTTTACAAAAACGGTTGAAGTTACCACAAAACTTTCAATGAAGGAAATATTCATCATGAAATTCTCTACAATTCTTGCCTTTGAAGTATGTTGCTAAGACTTATAGTTTTCAATCTATGTGTCGCGAAAAATTGAACCCCCCCCTTTTTACCCCCACCGCACCATAAATTTAGGTGGCTCTGCTTCCTAAACTGGCATATGGGTCCTAAAGTCTCACTATGCAAAAGGAGATCCCATCATCACTAAAATCCGTAAAATCTTTGTTGTCGTGTGCACCATCGACTAATGTGCTTTACTGCTTGAATTAGATTTTTTTTACCCGGTCTTATTGCTATGATTATTTCTGCATTTTCCTTGATTCTATAAAAAAGTATTAACGTTGAATTCGCAAGCTGTTGAGCTACTTATGAGAGAATCACCCTACAGGAGGTCTTCTTCCTCCTAGCGTTGTCCCAGCTTTTTGCTCTATTGAGCCGGGGTCCGCTCGGCAACCTAATCCCGGGAATGGCGTAGGCACTAGTTTTTACGAAAGCGACTGCCATCTGACCTTCCAATCCAGAAGGGAAACTAAGCCTTGTTGGGATTAAGATCCGGTTTCCTCACGATGTTATTCATCACCGAAAAGCTGGTAAAAATCAAATTATATTTCGTACGTAAGTTCCGAAATAATCAGTGATACAAGCCGGGGTTTGAACCCGAGACCTTCGGATTGAAAGTCTGACGTCTTACCGCCAGGCCACCAGCGCTTTTTTTTATACCCTACAGAAAGTGATGTCATAAAATTGTCGAATTTCGCTTTAACCTGCAGTCTCCATAGGATTTGATCTCCGCGCAATACCTAACTACTACGATTTTCCTTTTTTTTTCGTAGCCTATATTGTATCCCGCTGAGGCAAAGGCCTCCCCTCGCTTCCGCCACTCGTCACGGCCTAGTGCATGGGCCGCGATTCGAAAAATAAACACACACACTGGACAGACACAGCTCCAACCCAACTCAACCCAACTCAACTCAACGCTATAACGACATTGACATTTGCTATTCGAACAGATTTTCATTCAACATTGGTCTCGCATTGGTCACACATTGGTCACACATTGTACCAATGTTGTACCAATGTTGTACTAATGTGAGACCAATGTGTGACCAATGTGAGACCAATGTTGAATGAAAATCTGTTCGCATAGCAAATGTCAATGTCGTTATAGCGTTGAGTTGAGTTGGGTTGAGTTGGGTTGGAGCTGTGTCTGTCTAGTGTATGTGTTTATTTTTAGAATCGCGGCCATGCTCTCGCCAGTCGCTACAAAATGCGTCCAGATCGTCCCGCCATCTCCTTTTTGACGACTTTCCAATAGTCCCCTTATTATACTATTTAACAGTTTTTTGTTGTCAACGTAGGTACATCTAGATGTGCTACGGCGTAGGCGGCGTAGCGTTTCGCTGCTAGTGAATAAAGTTAACTGTAATTTCAAGCTAACGTAGAGGCATGTTCCAACTTGATTGCAGCTAACCGAACAAAGTGAAAATAAATTACTAAAGCGGCCTCTTTAGGCTATTAGCACACTAGCGCCGCAACCGCGTGCGGCGACGATGTGCAAGCGTGACGGCGCTATACACATGCAGAGCGCTCGCTCGCGCACCGGCGTCGCATGCGAAAACCGCTGCAGTGTATAGATGAATTAAGGAGATCATGGAATTGCATTTGTAGTGGTTGTACCGTTTGCAACAAAAGGAGAATAATTTTCTCTTAATTTAATAAAATTACATACCCTTAAGAAATAGAATAAGTAGTAGTCCTGTTTTTTGCTTTTAGTCGCTATCATGTTCTTCATCTGAGCTGTCACAAGTATTGATAATAAGATTGTTTGAAATTCGATCCATTTCCCCTTCCTGACATCGATATTTATTTTCTTCACTTTCGACATGGCGACAAATATTTTCCCAGTCCTCAGCAGTAATAGTATTCATTCGTTCAGTTGCTAAGCTCATAATGCCTTGCATGTTAATGAAACGTTTCTTTTCGCTACATATCCTTTTACCATGGACCAAATATTTTCGATCGGATTGAATGTCGGGTGATACGGTGGCAATCGTAAAACGGAGTGGCCATGTTCTTTTAAAATTGCATCTATGTGGTACTCACGAAACCGCTCTTTATTTTGTTTAATTAAATCATACAAACTGGTTTTGTACATCAACGGGCTATACGAAATGTTGTGTTCTGTCAACCAATCCATAATTTCTTGTTTATGAGAATTTGACGTTGGAGCACGATTCAAAAGTTTGTTGTGATAGGACGCATTATCTACGATAAGTACGCTATTCGGTTTAAGGTTCGGTATAAATTTTTGTGTCTTTTAACCATTTTTCGTATTTGACAAAGTTCATCTGGTCATGGTAATCTCCCGTTTTTTGGTTTGCCTTAAACATTAACAAAGCGTTGGGAATAAAACCATCTTTTCCTCCTGCGTGCACAATTATTAAACGCTGGCCTGTACTGATTTGTTTTTTTACACCAAATTCTGTTCCATCGGTCCAAGCCTCTCCGGGCACATGTGAAGTGTGGATGTAGGTTTCATCAGTATAAACTAGTGGTCTATCTTCAGACCGATATTCCGCAATTTTGGTAAGGTAATTTATTCTTAGCAGTCGTATGTTGTGTCTTTCCATTAATATTTTTCGGTTGTGCTCGGTCTTTTTCCATTTAAATCCTAATTTTTGTATTTGTTTTCGTAAGGTGGAAATGCCAAATTTGTAATCTATATCGGATTTTAACACAGAGTGGAGTGCCTTTAAGGTTGGAAATTGCTTATGGGACAGATGAAAATTGTATATAGTTCTCCGGATGACTTCCTGATCAAAATCGTCTAGTGCTGATGACGGACAAGTACGTAACTTTTTATTTCTCGGGGAGGTGAATTTCTTTGTTGTTGCGAATTTCTCAGTAGAGAGACAAACACTTGTAGCTTTTTCAACTAACTGGGCAGCGGTGTAAGGGGAATTTAAATTTTTCTTCAGTTAAGTTCAAAATATTTATAACAGTTAAAAATAATTTGCTTACTTTGACTCTCAATCGGACCAAAATTAGACACTGCCATATTTTTTGAAAATTATGTAACCTACACTTATTATTTTGTCAAAAACGGGACTTAATCGCGTACACTTACTTTTATTATTTCCCTGGCGTTTCGAGCGTGCTGTAACGCTCGTGGTCGCAGGCAGACACAGGTGACGACGCAGGTGGTGTGAGTACGCGAGTACGCGATTAAGTCCCGTTGTTGACAAAATAATGAGTGAAAATCGTGTACGTTTAAATCAGTAACTTACACTTAGTCGTACGGGCTGACACAAAATTATTCTGATAATTGTGAGAATACAATAAAATCAGACGTAAAAATATATGCACAACGTAAATAATATTCACAATTTGACACTGACATTATTTTGGTATTTACTTCTTCAATATATAACAAACCTCTTTTTATGCTGATAGTACGAGAAAATAGAAAATTCAAATATAGAATGCCTGTAAACATACAATACTACTACATATGCAATTCCATGCTCTCGTTAATTTATCTATAAAAGTCGAGCCTTAGTCGAGAGGAACGAGGACGAAGATCAACCGTTTCAATTAACAATCGACCATGACCACTTTGACAAGAGGTTGACTATGAAGAAAATATTTAAACTTACTAATTAAAGTCAAAAGTTCGGCCTGCGATCACGAGCGTGAGGTCGTGATTTTATTTAAAGTATAAAATCGTTTGAGCTAAAAGTAGTCGATATATTATATTCATCATATCAGCCGAAAGACGTCCACTGCTGGACATAGGCCTCCCCCAAAGAGTGCCACAATGACCAGTCCTGCACCACCCGCATCCAGCGGACTCCCGCGACCTTCACCAGGTCATCAGTCCACCTTGCGGGGGGTCTACCCACGCTGCGCCTTCCGGTTCGTGGTCGCCACTCGAGAACCTTTCCGCCCCAACGGCCATCGGTTCTACGAGCAATGTGCCCCACCCACTGCCACTTTAGTTTAGCGATTCGGAGGGCTATATCGGTTACTTTGTTTCTGCTGCGGATGGCCTCATTTCTGATGCGATCACGCAGAGAGACTCCAACCATAGCCCTCTCCATTGCCATTTGTGTGACTTTGAGCTTTCTTATGAGTCCCATTTATATATTATATTATTTTATATTATATTATTTTGTTAATATGCTGACATCAATCAATACCTACTTTTGAATATATTATGCCTCTTGTTATTATTAATTCGAAAATAATGATTTGTCGTTGATTTGATTTCAATTTGATTTCGAACAAGATTGAACCTGTTAAGAGTGATGCTTAGCTTATTTAGATCATCCTTTTATTGTTATCAATTGGTTAAGTTCATGGCAAATAAATGTCAATCAGAGATTGCTGAACGTCAATATGATAGCTGCGTGCGTCAAACATTTTAGCGACATTAATTGTCAAAATTACGACTTGTTTCAGATGTCAGTTTGATGACAAAAGTAAATTATATTGATAGATAATTCGTATCAAGTCATAAAGTTAGAATACCGCTCTATTTCTTTACAGATTCAGAGGCTATTAAGTAACATCAATTAGAATCCTTTGCCCATCGACAAAGGATTCAATCAAATCATGATTCAATTGTTGTTTTTGTAAGGCACCAGTAAGGAAAGTTCGTTAGCAAAAACAAAGTGCCTGCCAGTTTTGTCTGCGCAATTACGACGCTGCGTCTCTTTGTGATAACATGGCGACAGGCTTCGCAGTCGTTTTACTTTTACTTTGGCGAAAACAGAAGCTTTAAAAAACAGATGAGAGCGTCGGTGGTGCTAAATGACTTTGAACATAGCAGTGATATGCTTGTGATGCTAGGTGCAGTATTCTAATTTTAAAAGAAATAAAGAATACATTACAAACACACTCTATTTCAAACATAAACTCCAACATACAACAAATATTCAACCAATATTGAAGTCGTATTGGAGTTGCATCGGGATAATTTTCAAGCAAATTCCGATATTTCTGATTTAGACATTTACTCGCTATCTTTGTTGCGTAGTTAATGCATTGAAGTTGGATCGTGTCTAAACGTGTTTTAAAGTTAGAATATAGCCCCGTAATACTAGTTGATACCTGATTTATTTTATTTCAGTTGTAAAATCATGAAAAACAACAAAAGAAAACTGAAAAAAAAAATGTCAAAACAGAACTTTGAATAATGTTTTTTACATATTTTTCACTATGAAAAAAGAGAGAGAGTAGTCTGGGATGTAAGTAGAATAAAAGCAATATGTGTTTTATTATTAGAGGGATGTTGAATAGTACATGTTTGTATAATATGAAACTAAAGTAAAATGGTTTCTCTATTTTCAGGTCGTTTTAAATTTAAAATGAGTTGTAGACATAATATAGAATCTTGCTGTAGGTATAACTGTAACGGTTAGCAATTTTCTTCTTCGGGTTAGCGGTTCACCACTTTGCCCTGTCTTCGGCAACCTAAGGTGTGAGATTGTTCTCTGCCATACATTCACGACGTCTAGCCAGCGGTTAGCAATAAAAATAAAAAAATACGTTTAGAAAGGAACATAAGAAAATATTTCCATCCACATTTTCTGCATCTCACTCATAAACTAACAGAGTTAACGTAAGCCTCGCCGTATTTTAGCAGAGCTCAAAGGCTTTGTTATAAATATATGGCCCAGTCGATGTATAAATATATAAAATTTAGTTAGTTAACATTGATTTATTATTTGTGTACTAGATGTGATATCTAGAACAAATTTTGTGCACCATGTTTGGCGGTTGACAGTTATGTTATGACAGAATTAAATAGTAGTATAAGACTTTATAGTTATTTTCACTACAACTTTTGGGACAAAATAAATCCTAGGGATGTCATCTCCTGTCAATGCAAGGTTAAATACATAAATTCATAAAATAATGGTCTGTGACACGATATGAAACCGCAAAAGTAATTAGATTTTTTTTCAGACATCTTCGTTTTATTTATAGCTGAAGGGGAAAACGCTTTCATTATTTTTATTTACATTTAAACAATCTGTAGCGGCTTTCGTAAATAAATAAACTACGGGTATTCTTCAAATCTTTACTAAAAACTACTTATAACGGTTAGCGTAATCATTGGAGCATTTGCCTTACAAAAGGTGGAGTAGAAAATGTTTTAATGGTTATTGGTAGGCTATAGGGTGGTTATTAAAATACTAGATTTGAGACCTTGAGGGGGGAGCGTTGGCCGCCATCTTGGTTTAAACGTGCCATAAGTCCGTTTTTGAACCTTGGCGCTTAAACGGTTATCAGTATGCCTAAAATGTCTATGGAACGTATGAAGAAGATAAAATTGTCTACAATATTTCTGTATACAATACATCTGTAAGTCTTATAGATATAAAAATACAGGGGGTGAAAAAGTGTATATTTTCTTATATCATAAGAATTTTATTTATTAGCTTCAAAGTTTTGTACTTCGAGATAAGGAAATGAAGTCTCTACCACAGTTTTGTCATCTTCTAATGATTCTTTTAAAAGATGTTCAAAAGTTGAATTCACCCCTAGAGCGCTTATAGAGGGGGTGAAAGTAGTAAGTCTCACACACAAAATCAATGTTCTATTGAGTAATAGAACATGATGATGATGATGATGATGATGATGAGTATCATAAAATACTACTAGGTGTTGTCAGGTATAGCTATCGATCAATTCGGGTATAATTAATTTAGATTTGACAAAAAACATATATGCTTTCATACAAAAAAAAATATTTTTAAAGAAAGTGCTTGAAAATATTTTTATTTTTTTAAACTTCATATAACTGTCAAGTTATTATTAAAGTATCGTATAGGCTTTAGCATTTTTGACATTATGCTTGAACAGTTGACTTTATGACAAAAATGTCTACGAGAAGTATAAAGACAATGAGTATGAGTAATATTTTCCTTCCTGTAACTTTGTATCTATAAGACGTACAGAATAAATACAAATACAAAAAAAATGAGTCTTTATAATTCTCGTTCAAGCATTATGTAAAAAATGCTAAAGCCTATACGATATTTTAATAATAAGTTGACAGTTATATGAAGTTTAAAAAAATAAAAATATTTTCAAGCACTTTCTTAAAAAAAAATTTTTTTTTCTATGAAAGCGTATGTTTTTTGTCCTAAGCTTTAAGCCCCCTATATCAGTAAGACTTACAGATGTATTGTGTACGGAAATATTGTAGACAATTTTATCTTCTTCATACGTTCCATAGACATTTTAGGCATACTGATAACCGTTTAAGCGCCAAGGTTCAAAAACGGACTTTTGGCACCTTTAAACCAAGATGGCGGCCGAGCGCTCCCCTCCTCTTGGTCACTTCTAGTATTTTAATAACCAGCCTATAGCCTACCAATAACCATTAAAACATTTTCTACTCCAGCTTTTGTAAGGCAATGTGTGGAGATGATTCCCCAATGATTGGATTAGGTGTCGTAGAGTATGATTTTTGTGGAATGGCTTAGTTTCCTTCTATAATTATTCATCATAATGACTATGCTAACTAGGGGCACTTTCTAGGGATTTCATGTCGATAAAAAAGATGTCGGATTATGTTTGGATTCATGTGGTGATTGAAAATCCTCGATTACTTACTATAAAAAGGTTCGATATTATGTCTGCAATCGAGCTTCTCAATTTCAATCAAAATAAGACAATTTACTGTCAGTGCCATTCATGTTCTAGTCTAGAGTAAGAATAATACACCGTGTCTAAAAAGTTTGAATACACTTTTTATAACTTTTTATAAGTCTTATAACTTTTTTAGGGCTCCGTACCTCGAAAGGAAAAAACGGAACCCTTATAGGATCACTTTGTTGTCCGTCCGTCCGTCTGTCAAGACTCTTTTTCTCAGGAACGCGTAGAGGTATCAAGCTAAAATTTATAACAAATGTTCAGGTCTACTGTCCCTTAGAGCTGTAAAAAAATGAAACTTCTAAGCCAACGCAATAAACAGATACAGCCGTTTATGCCGCAAATTTCCGCAAATTTTTGAAACTCGCAAGGGAATCAAAACCTACAGGGTACTTCCCGTGAACTCAGAATCTTGAAATTTGGTACGAAGCAATGTCTTATAGCACAGATAAAGGAAAAATTGCGAAAACCGTAGTTTTAGTTACATAATATATATATATATATTTTTTAATAAATTAAAGTTACTACCCCTATATACCTACAGGTTTGTACGGAACCCTTGGTGCGCGAGTCCGACTCGCACTTGGCCGGTTTTTTGTACGAATAGTTATTGTAGTGAAATCTATATTTTATTAAAGCTATACTAATAAATTGCTATAGCCATAATATTGGGATCCTTACATGTGACAAATGCGGGGTACTTTAACTACAAAAGTTGGATTTGTGAGTCACATTAGAGAACACCCGAGGAACCAACGATACCAGCAGCAGTCGCCGTAGCCGTATCGGCTAGGAAGAGATGATGATGAATTGATGATTCTAATATACAAAATATGCTACAAATATTTTGGATTAACTCAACCTCTAACTTATTTTCACGCCGCACGCAGCGCTTTCATGGTTTTTTCGTCCCAAATATGCTCGATATCTTTTTTCACTGTCCAGATTTGCTATTTTACAATAATGTAGGTTTCAAGGCACGTGTAAAAACGTACAAACTTAATGTAATAAACGCAAATCTGGAGAACGTAGTGGCCGTTTACTTTCGGTAAAATAATGAGCAAAATTAGCTTTCCTCGAAGCTTGAACAACGTGTGCCCTGTTTTGAGCTCAATTTTGTTAGAAAATAATTTAATATTCCCAAACAAAGTTTTCAAAATTTCAGTAACGTTTTTAGAGTTCCGTAGCCAGAATGGCAAAAAACGGAACCCTTATAGTTTTGGTCATGTCCGTCTGTCCGTCCGTCCGTATGTTACAGCCATTTTACTCGGAAACTATAAGACGTATCTTAATTTATTATTTATCGTATGGCTACATGTCACTGGATATAGATAGGCATTTCTACCCGGGGTAGTAGTAGTGGGAAAGCAGATAAAGAAAATCCAGTGAGTGCTGCGAGGTCCAGATGTGACAGTGCAGCTGCCAAGATTGTTACTCTTTTAGCACCACCCAGGGATCACGTATCTTAATGAATGAAATGAAATCTATTTAGTCATGTAGTAAAATTGCAGAAAAAATATGTTCAGGGGGGGCGCTCCATACATGTAACAAAATTAAAAAAATTTTTTTTTTACCAAATATCAACATATTGCAAATCAATCGATAGGTCTTTAAAAATACATTGAAGCTTCTTTGAACATTTTGTGATTAAGTGAATAGTTTCAGAAATAATCGCTTCGAAAGTCGGAAAAATAACATCCCTCCCCTGTAACTTTTGAACTGTAAGTCCAAAAAATATGAAAAAATTTGAGAAGATGCGCGTTATTATATACTTTTAACGAAAACTGTTTTGAACATTATCAATTTAGCCATTTTTGAGTTATTTCCAAAAAAACTTCTTCCATAGGCAGCAGATACGACCTTTTGGCATTAGTCTGGTTCTGATTCCATTGAAGCTACGGAATCCTCCATTATGCGTGGTCCGACACGGACTGGAGTCTGGGAACATTAACCTCATGGTTTACGCTGTTTTCTATACTTGCTACTCACAAACGACCATATTGAGCATTGTGAGGCGGTTTTAATTCAAAGTTTTTCTCGTCAGAAAATCAACTCATTCCTGCGTGCCAGGAATGTTTTGAGTTGGGTTATGTACTCTAATTTTCTCGATTGCTAAGGAAAAGCCATGAACTTCTCGTTTATTGTAGCTCTAACATCCAAAATCCAGCTCCAAAAATACTCCTCAAAATTTTCAAATCGTCAGTTGATTTTCGGATAAAGCGACATTTTTCCTCTAAACTTGCTCTTTCACGATATTTAGTATTTTAATGGTTCTAGCTGGAGGTAGCTGACCAGATTTTGTCCTGTCTTCCAAAGAGGAGCTGTTTAAAGACCTTCTCATTGTAGTGTAATTGAGTTTGAGTCCAAAATGTTTTAACGCCTTGAGAATAACACCTTAGCAGTCGCTATTACGTAATTTTGTACTAAATATTTGATCGAAAGTACTTCATTCAGGAGTGAAGACAAATAACAAGTCCTTGGCGTTTATCACTATTATATTATGTTCAAGTTAACTTATTCTTTAGAGTAATATAACAATTGGATGGCCTGCAGCCTGTATGCCTTCAGGATCAATGCAAAAAGTGTATTCGAACTTATTCGACAGGATGTATATCTATACATATAATAAAGCTGAAGAGGGTCGAAAGTCTGTACATGGAAGATAATCGAAAAAAAGTTGGCTGGGGATACTTAGAATCGATAACAGAACACGTTCCAACAATTTTTGGAATTTTTGTCTGTTTATCTGTTTATCTGTTTGTCTGTTTATTTGACCGCGCATCACGTGAAAACGGCTGAACGGATTTTGATGAAATTTTATATAGAGATAGTTTGAGTCCCAGGAAAGGATAATATATAGTTTTAATCCCGAAAATCAACCCTGGTGGGCGTGAAAATGGGGTTGAAAGTTTGTATGGAGAATTTTTAACCGATGAAACGATTTAGATAGAAATGAGTATGGAGATAATTTGAGTCTCGAGAAACGTCATAGGATAGTTTTCAAACCCTTGTGGGGGTGAAAAGGGGGTTGGAAGTTGGTATGAGGATTTTTTTACCGCTGAACTGATTTAGATGAAAATTGGTATATAGATAGTATGGGTCTCAAGAAAGGACAAAGGATAGTTTTCACCCCGAAAATCAACCCTAAAGGGGTGAAAGGGAGAGGGAAATTTGTAGGTATAGGGAATTATTAACCGTAGAATCGATTTAGATAAAATTTGGTATGGAGATAATTTGAGCTCTGGACAAGGAAATAAAATAGTTTTATCTCAGTTATCCCTTAAGCGGATGCAAAAGGGGTGGAAGTTAACATGGGGAAGAAACAACCAATAACCGCTGTACGTATTTAGATGAAATTTGGTATTGAAATAGTTTATAATTTGTTGGTCAAGGTGTTCATATTTATTAACCAGTCGATGCTTTAAATTTACCTTAACCCGCTCTTAAGAAATATTTGAAAATGTCATTAATGTCAAAGGGTTATTGCAGGTTCGAGGACTATTATATGACGGACAAAGATGCATGGCCCAAACCAGAAACTACTACAAAATCATCTAACATTTATAGGACACCGTTTAGGTAGGGAAATATATCAAACGTTTTGTGAAGCAGTCAGATTAGGATTTATTTTTCTTTATAATTAAACAGTAGGTACATTATCTGTCTCTCAAGCTGTTTTGATATGTCTTCTTGAAGAACTACGTATTATTTTGTATCTTTGAGATCTAATAATGTATTACTGTTTTGAAAAAAATAAGTCCCGTCGAGTTTCTTTTCGGTCATAATACTTCTCGGGCCAGAGGTAGGGTTAGAACCGGTGGTAGTTTTGGAACGAAGTTCCTTATCGGACGGTTCGCGGATGGGGGCTAGGCGAAAAAAAGTCAAGTGACCGTCACGAATAAGCGTCACGTCACGAAAACGCGAGACCCATAAGATTGAGAAACATAGAATAAAGTGAAGTGAAGTGAAGTGTAATGAAAAGTGAAAGTGAGAAGTGACAAAGTGAAAAAAGTCCAGAACCTAAAAGTAAAAAGTGTCAAAAGTGTTGAAAATGTCAAAAATTTCAAAATTTCATAATTTAAAAAATATTCAAAAATTTCAAAAAATTCAAAAAAATTCAAAAATTTCTTCAAAAATTTCAAAAATTTCAAAAATTTCAAAAATTCAAAAATTTCAAAAATTTCAAAAATTCAAAAAAGAGACTTCTCGAAAAAGTCGAAAATAAAATAACATAACTTCGTTCCAACCAAGTGTTCCACACCATTCACGTATTTAGTTCTCTGACGTTCATTAGTGCATTGTAATGTGCTTACATTGAAGAATAAATATCTTGATCTACATTAATATCATAAATCCTCTATTCCGCGTTCGGAAACCGTATGTAATTACCACCATTATTGCAACCAGTAACGTAACGTCAGTGTATTATCTGTGACAGTGTGGTAAACACGTATGAAAATTAACGTAATGAAAATGCGCCCTCCTGCCCGACCGTCGGCACGCCCCCCCCCCCCCCCCCCGCCCGCCCGCAATAAGGTTGGTAATGGCGGTGTAATGGCGGTTTTAATATGTGTGTAGATAAAGCAGTGTATGCTTCTGTGATCCGAGTCTTTTTTGGATGAAACTGATAGTTTCGTAAATATTACATCTGAAAGTTCAAAAAAGGGTTTCTCCTCAATCTAACTTTTGAACCGTGGGTCCAAAAAAATATAAAAATAATAACGGAAGTGAGGCCTGATAACAACTTTCAATAAAAAAACATATTGGATAAAATCGGTTCAGCCGTTTGTGAATAATCAGTCAAAAACGCATAGTAAAATGACGTAAGCGCCGCCAAATATCCCTTAATAAATGACCTTTTGAACGGATGTTTTGTAATCACCCCTTAAGGATTACGAGAAAATCCCCAGCCAGGTTATACGTAGCCTATAAAAATTTATTCAACGTCTAAAGGGGGGGGGAGGGGGGTAGCCACTACACTCGATTGAGTTAAATTTTTAAATTTGCATGGGTCATGGTGCAACTGCGCCTGTTTTTACCTTTCATGCTTAGACTGATTTGACGGGAGGATCGATTTGGATGATATTTGCCGTGGACATGAACGTATAAATACAAAAGTGGTACTGTATCGTCCGATATACACCTACTACTCTATGTTGTTTATATCATGCCAAAAAAAATATAAGGACAAAAAAAGGATTGATTTTTGAGTGTACTTTTATTTAGTGGTAATTGTTAAATATTTTATCAGGACTACTGTCCTCCAGCGTATCCATCTGTCAACTTTACTTCAAGTTCCGCCTCCAGGGTAGCAGGAGAGAAATTAGGGGTGAATTAGCCGCTTACTGACACAGACCGAATTCCACGCGGGCGGAGCCGCGGGCACAGCTAGTAGGTAATATTCCGCTAAGATTATGACGAGAAAATGAAGAAAAAATATTGTTTATTTATTTATGTTAACTAACATCAACATGTAGACAGTAACATCGATATATATTTTATCGATAGTATATCTTGCTACATCACTTTAGTATTTTTGCCCCGAGTTAGCACACGTATGATAATTACGTACCTACCTTTTTTAATGCAAGTTCCTCAATTCTAGTAATAATGCCTCGGTTAAAAAGTGAATTAGTACAATTAGGATCTTATGTTTACAAAGGGACAAAAATATCAACACATATTTATGTTATATGTACCTACATGATCAGTAAAGTTAGTGTTGACGTATATTTGTCCTGTTGCCCGAATCGATATTTTACCTTGGCGAAATGTTAGCATTATTGTTTGTTTAAGTTTGGCTTTTTATAAAAAATCACACTCAAATTCCCTAAAAATTTTAGCTTGTTAATTTTTGAACAATGTATCGATGTCAACAATTGTTGGTGAACCTTAATAAATAAAATGAAATAAAATAAATAGAGACAGAGACAATAACAGTCTGCTTTACAATTACGAAACAAAATTAAGATGCGTCTACATCGCCGTTGATATTTTAGAGTGAAAATTGAACTAAGCTGAAATCTTACCAACCTTTACAAATATGTAATTTAAAGTTAAGATACTTAAATTTAAATGACATAAACAATATATTATAAACACAATATATCTCCAAAACAACTCCAACACGCAACAAAATAAATAAGAGAGGAGAAGATAAAGGAAGAAAAAACGAAGTATGGGTACTGCGAATATAATCTAGCTATGTGTGGCACGGCACAGTACAGCGAATGTCATCTCGCTCAATTCTGGAGCAGAGCCCAACCAGAGCCCAACCAGAGAGGTACCTCCACCTTACATAAAACCACAGCCAAATAGCACTAGACCCTTGTGTTCCTGCTGGTCAGTAGGGTTGCCAAAGAGTTCAAAGAGGACGCAGTGTGTTGACGTGTTCCTTTAGCCGTTAACACAGTGAATCCTCCTTTTGTAAAGGGTCGGCAACGCGTATGTGATACCCCTGAAGTTATAGGTGTCCATAGGCTACGATAGCTGGTTACCATCAGACGGCCCGTATGCTTGTTTACCACCGCCGTGGTATAAAAAAACAGCAAATATTGTAGTTTTGGATTAGCATCGGAATAATTTCCAATCAAAGCCGATTATGACGTTTAGGCTTTAGCTGTCTTGCGTAGTAAATGCAGTGGAGTTGTATAGGAGATGGATCATGTCTTAATGTGTTTTTAAGCTGTGTATACATGCTTATGTATAAAATGTCAAGATTAGAGCTTACGACGTCCCTGTCGTGTTATTACAGATAGTTAAAAGTAATTAAATTCAGTTACGCTAGCAAAAGCAGCGAAGTCATTACACATTATGCATACGGAATATTACAAATAGGTAGGAGGTAGGAGATAGTAATGTGTATACTATCGGGTTCATAATTGCATAACCAATTTATGAATGAATTCGTTGATAAATTGGGTATGCAATTATGAACCCGATGGTACATGACCGCGATTCGAAAAATAAACACACACACTGGACAGACACAGCTCCAACCCAACTCAACCCAACTCAACTCAACGCTATAACGACAGTGACATTTGCTATTCGAACAGATTTTCTTTCAACATTGGTCTCACATTGGTCACACATTGTACCAATGTTGTACCAATGTGAGACCAATGTGTGACCAATGTGAGACCAATGTCAGACCAATGTGTGACCAATGTCTGACCAATGTGAGACCAATGTGAGACCAATGTTGAATGAAAATCTGTTCGAATAGCAAATGTCAATGTCGTTATAGCGTTGAGTTGGGTTGGAGCTGTGTCTGTCCAGTGTGTGTGTTTATTTATCGAATCGCGGCCCATGTACGAGTGCGTCTATACGGTACAATCTCAGCGCGGGTGAAAATTTAACGGAGCCCAAATCACGCGCTTAGTTGCGTTGCGTGACAATGAATAATTTACAGAACACATACTGGTGTCGCTTTGCAGCGGGCCCGCAGTTGCATGCCGAACTTTAGTAGGTTGGTGGACTACCAAAAAACGTCTCCAAGAGGACCATAGACATAAATGGGTAATTTTATCAACTGTCTGATCTGCCAAGTCGAGCATCTATCTGTCTGTAGTAGTCTGTAGTCTTGAGTCGAGTTTGACTCAATTTTTAGGGTTCCGTACCTCGAAAGGAAAAAACGGAACCCTTATAGGATCACTTTGTTGTCCGTCTGTCTGTCTGTCTGTCAAGACCATTTTCTCAGGAACACGTGGAGGTAGCAAGCTGAAATTTATATCAAATACTCAAGCCTATTGTGCCTTGGAGCTGTAAAAAAATCTAACTTAAAAGCCAACGCAAATAAAAGATACAGTCGTTTATGTTGCAAATTTTAGAGTTTTTCGGCACACGCAAAACCTACGGGGTACTTCCCGTGGACTCAGAAACTTGAAATTTGGCAAGAAGCAACGTCATTTAGCATAGACAATGGAAAAATTACAAAAAGTAGACATTTTTAGTAAAATCATACAAAAAAATATTTTTTTAAATTTTAAACTAACGCAATTTTAAATTAAAAAAAAATGCAAAAAGATGATTGAAGGCATTGAGAATTTCGTCAACTCAGTAACTCAACCCATAGCTTAATTGGTAAAGCGATCGAGCCCCGGTAAGGCGTATCGATGCGAGGTTCAAATCCTGCTGGGTTGATTATTTTTTCAATGTTTTCAGTGTTTGTATTTGATTGAATAACATACTATTTTAAACTAACTACCTTTTTCCTCGTAAACGCGTGGAGTTATTAAATTGAAATTCATGTCAAATACTCAGGGCTATAGGAATTTTCAGATGTAGCAAAACCAAACTTTTATGTCAACGCAATCAAAAGAAATAGCAATTTAAGTCGCATATTTTGAAACTGAGCACTCGCAAGAAACTCAAAACCTAAAGGGTACTTCCCGTAAACTCAGAAACTTGAAACTTGGCACGAAAAAACTTCATATAGCACAGACAAAGGAAAAATTACGAAAAGTAGACATTTGTAGTAAAATCATACAAATAACCCTCGGTGCGCGAGTCCGACTCGCACTTGGCCGGTTTTTTTTTTTATATCCCGACGGTGCCAAACAAACATAAAGCCTGTTCGTAAGCAGTTACCGTAGCCTATGGATGCCTGCAACTCCAGAGGATTCACATGTGCGTCTCCTACTCTTTAATAACCTAGAGCCTCGTATTGTAACCCTCTACTGGGAAAACCTTGGCATAGCGGCTCAAATGTTCAAAGTTCTACAAAAGTTACGTTATCTAGAAATTGCACTATAAGTTATGTTTGGTTTTGTTTTATACAATACGTGTGTATTTTACTTTCTTCTTAAACGAAATGAAAAGTAGGGTTCAATATATCTCCTCGAAAATGGGCGGTAATCTACTATTAATCTTTGCTCTCACCGATTTTATCCAAAACCCCGATCCGTACGTTTCCACCTGCCTGTTGTTTCAAGCACCGCAGTGTTTTGTTATTTATTCAAATGCGGTCACCTGGGGACTTGGTTGTTAGAAAACGTACTACTTGTCTACCGTGCAACAGTCTAACTTTGTAAAACTATACAAAATAAAAATAAACTAATAAAAACTGTTTATTCGGTTAAAATCAGTTTACAATAATTATAGGTAGCTACGTACTTATTTTTGTGTGACAAAATATCTGTGTTAAGAGGCACCACTCTTCTCCATATTGTATTGTTACTAATTGTATAAAAAATCTGTTTTTATTAATCGTATGGCTACATGTCACTGGATATAGATAGGCATTTCTTCCCTGGGGTAGTAGTAGTGGGAAAGCAGATGATAATGAAAATCCAGTAAGTGCTGCGAGGTCCAGATGGGATAGTGCAGCTGCCAAGTTTGTTACTCTTTTAGCATCATTCAGGGATCACGTGTAGGATTGTCTATAAGGTGTTTCCTACGGACGCAGAGTAACATTGACCCCAAAAACTATTATTCAAATATTTTATAAACTCTTATTTTATTATAAACTATAATTAGCGATTGTATCAAAAATCCAGACCCGTACGTTCCACCTGCCTGTTGTTTCAAGCACCGCAGTGTTTTGTTATTTACTCAAACGCGGTCACCTGGGGGACTTGGATGCATCGACATATAATATCAAGACGAGTAAAGGCAAGCAATGTTCATGTGAAAACACGACCCATTTTCACGTTTACAAAACTAAAATGTCTTATGTCTTATTAACCAATCAAGTACTCATTCTTTGAGCATATTTTTTTGTGTTAACCTTAATTCCGCAAAGGTTTCATGCCATTTCACCAATAAGAAAAGTTGCCGTGTTGTGAGTGGTCAAAATCAATTTGACAATGAAGTTTAATTGGACAGGAGATACTCAAATGAAATAACTGAAATGTCAAGTTGACGTATAATAAATACGCCTAAGCTTGACGTGGATGGGTTCACGTAATAAATAATATTGCAATCAATTAACAATTTATTTTTTAGTGCATTTTTCATTACTTATGTAATATACGTAAATTTAATCGTTCTTGGAATAAGGAATAATATGAAAGCCTTCTATTTATCTTTCATTTATTTAATAAAAGTGCTTAATTACAACATAGGGACTCGCATACTACAAAATAAGCATAAATTAACATAAAATAGTAAAGATTTTGAACTTTTTTACAATTTTATAAAGACGTTACATTAGGGAGACCCTCTTGGTTTCAAGCAACGTATTGTTAAGCAATTAAGGTTGATTATGGCAACAATAAAACGATTATTTTTTACTTTATTTATGACCAGACTAGAAAATAATAGCATACCTTCAAAATAAATAGTTAAAATTCTCTTTGCTTCCTCGTTTTTAGAACTAAAAAAATAACGGATGAGTTCGTTATGTGTACTATTTATTTTAGCAGGCTTAGGGAAATACAAAGATAAAGGAGGATGCCCAGATTAATATGGACTCTGGCCTAAAAACCAATAATGACAAGCCATATGTCATTTGAAAGGTTTTTTCATATTCTAAAACTTTTTGTATGGCGGGAAATCTTAAATCGCTGTGTGAAACAAGTTATGGCAAAATAAAAACATCCCCTCAATAAGAATTTTTTACTGATATATCTAGGGTTTAGGTTCTCTACAACGGTTTTTAAACGTTTTTACATAAATACACATAAGAAAACAACTAAATATCGATTGATATACCATAAAACAATGACTACTATTCTTTAAGCAAAAGGGTCATCAATTATGAGCTGTGTTAAGTGCCCAGCCGGAGGAATAAATACTCCGTGTCTTCCCGCACCAAGGTACCAAACTATGGATACTACATGTGCACAACTTTTTTCACACAAAGATTTGGGATTACCTGCTAAAGTAAAAGTTTTAGAACTTTGAATAAGCTATCCAGTGACATATCGCTTGTCCTTATTGGTCAATAGGCCAATTTGACCACCCTCCTTTACATTTTGTATCCATTTTTTTATACTACAACGGTAGCAAACAGGCATACGGTTCACCTGATGGTAAGCAGCTACCGTAGCCTATGGACACCTGTAACTCCAGAGGTGTCTCATGTGCGTTGCCGACGCTTTCATATAAATGAGGGTTCACTGTGTTGACAGCTAAAGGGACAAGAGGATCCCCCGTCATCAACACACTGCATCCTCTGAGCTATCTGGCAACCTTACTCACCGGCAGGAACATAGCACTATGAGTAGGGTGTAGTGCTAATTGTCTGTGGTTTTCTGTAAGGTAGAGGTAGTTCCCCAGTCGGGCTCTGCTCTAGATTTGATAATTAAAGACTATGCTATGAAGTGATAGCATTCATTATTAATGAAAAATAAAAGTCATACCTATTAGTCAGTTCTACTAGAAATGGCACGGCCAGAATGGTATGATATTACCAGAGTAAGTATGGTAGGTACTAATTCGAAGGGTTTTGTTCTGTCGATTTCGTTGACTTTACTTAATATTAGTGATTTGAAGAAAAAAAAAACTAAACATACACATATTGTTGAAGTCATCATTATAACAGAATTTAAATTATATTTAGTAGGTAAACCCGACTGAGGTGGCATATTCAGATTGTTTATTAAGTACGTATCTCATATCCCCAACATATGAGTACAAGGGAGACATTTCAATATTATCAAAGTAGTATAATATTGATAAAGATTTATTCCAAGGACCCATACTGTATATCGAAAAAAACAAACTGATAAGATTCTTTGTTAACAACGGAAACCTAACTGCTATTACTACTAGGTAATACTTATAAATGAACATTCATTATATTTTTCCTCAAATGAGTTATGTTTACTTTTCCAAAACTTATATTGCATAACATCGACCAAGTCCGTAATGTATGAGAATATCTATGCGTGATTTACTTACCGATGAAAAGAAATATCATCATCTTTGGCGCCTGTGTGGCTCCTGCACCAATGCACGGTACAAGCCGGCATTTTAATACCGATATATTACCGAAATTTCATGGGCCGAAAAAACTAATATTTTGACGACATGACAATTTCAAAATGTTTGACATGACATTAGGGCACCGCTGTCACAAGCTCCGCCCACTTTGGCACCAGGAAAGTGGAGCACATTTTGAGCGTTGATTACGCTTCCTTACTTATTATTCTTCCAAGCTTGGATGTTAGAACACAGACCACTTTACCGTAAAATAGTCCAACTTTTCTTTGGAAATGTCGCAATTAGAGAGTGCATCTAGTTAAACACTGCATGAGTAATGCACAAGACAAGAGAATTGAATCATGCACCAAGTAAGTACCTACCTAATATAAAACTATACAGGGTATAACAAATATATATGACATTGTCATGGTAAAGGTAATATATTGTCGGTATTGAGTTATTGGTACCTCCTTATAGTTCAAAACATTCTACTTCATATGCAAAAAGAACGAGATCGCTATGTTGAGTATTTTTATTTTTAATAATTTTTTGAAGTTCCAACATATCTTTGTACTGTTTTGAAATAAAGTTTGAAAGCCTAAAAAACCTAGTTATAGGTTGAAGTTATGGAGATAGCGGTTTTAAAATGTTCCACATTATATTACTCGACAAATCATATGTTGTCTCTAACATTTTACATTTTATAGAAATAATACAATAAACGTAGGGTGTAGAGTCAAGAATCAAATATAAAATATTTTATATAACTCAAAATTGACAGATTTTCAGCTGGCTTATGTTGATTTCTGAATATGATGTAGGTAAGGTTTATAATAAAAATAATGAAACAACCATATCTCAAGGCATGATTTTTTTTATAATAAAACAAAAAAAATCAACACTTACATAAAAATATATAAAATCAACATTATAATTTTTAATTCTCATAGTTTACGTTAATTTAGAAACAAAACTAACGATCAAGTGTAATTATACACAAAAATAATGTAATTTTCTATCAAAAAAGTGACTTCAAAGTTTAGTACTTTTAACATGATTTTTTTGTATGTAAAGTGATCTAGAGTACCACATTGTCGCTATTCATAAGTTTAGAGAAATAAGAATTCTACTTCCATTATTTAACATAGTGTCCGCACTATAAGTGCATATATCTAATACAAATATTATTATGAATCAATAACATAACTTATTTTATAAAAAATAACAGTCTTTTCGTCAGCTTTACTAATTTAGTTTTCCCAGCGGGCTACAGTATGAGGTTCTTCAAAAAAGGAGTGAATAGGTTCCTAAAGGGTAGCAACGCGCATGTGAATCCTCTAGGGGTTGCAGGCCTCCATAGGCTACGGTAGCTGCTTACCGTCAGGTGGGCCGTATGCTTGTTTGCCATCGTCGTGGTATAAAAAAAAAAGGACCCGTCGTCCCAGCCCCAGCCAGCCAATCCTCCATACAAAACTTTTTTTCGGGTGAAATTTTTTTTTAGTTTTTCTATACCATTCATGTCCTTAAACGGATCACCAATATTTTTGTTACATCTTGTATATAGGTACCTCATAGTAAAACGTCTGTTTAGATTAGGTATTAAACAGAACATCATACTGGGACTGTCATATCAAGTAAGGAAAATCTAAATATTTTTAGTTACGCTATCCATACTAATATTATGAATGGGAAAGTGTGTGTGTTTGTTTGTTTGTTTGTTTGTTTGTCCGTCTTTCACGGCAAAACGGGGCGACGAATTGACGTGATTTTTTAAGTGGAGATAGTTGAAGGGATGGAGAGTGACATAGGCTACTTTTTGTCTCTTTCTAACCCCCCACTTCCCTAAAATGGGGGGTGGAAGTTTGTATGGAGCATTACGGAGGGCAAAGGGGAACCGTGTTACCCCGAATTTAACGCGAGCGAAGCCGCGGGCAAAAGCTAGTGATATATAATAATGACAGATGGGTTATGCACGCTCCAAAAGTGAAGCACCTAAAATGAGTGAATTCAAACAAGTGTCGCTATTCGCGCACCAGCATGCGAGAGATACGGACGTCCTAATGAGCTCTCGTCACCCGCGTGAGAAACTGGTGACAACAAACTGTTATTTTCTAACAACGAGAGTGACAAAGATGTAATGATTGTTAAAACTGATAAATATAGCAGAATCATTGCTAGGTTATGAAATAACTTTGGAAACATGTTTGTACTCATTTTGTTAGAGTATAACCCATCCATAATAAATATCATTGTAGTTACGTCCAAGTTTTCAGTTTGAAATTACTAATAACAACCAAATTTAGTTTCGGGCTGTAAAAAAATATTTATATAAAAAAATGATGTAAGTAGCATGAAATTATTTAAGTGGTTCAGGTCACGAGGCCAGGGCACCGTTTTACAAGTAAAGTGTAACTATGTAGTGTAAGTGCTTTAAGTATCGGGGCCTGAGGGTGGTAGTCTATGGACTTAGTTAAATACAGTCCCAAGCTAATTTAAAAAGAGAATATGTCTGTTACTACGAGTAATATAGTGCAGTAACAAACTTATCTAATTTCATGGCAGATCCATCTGCAAATGGAGATAATGAAATCCTTAAGCACTTGCTTTTATTTTGCGAGAGTTATTTCCAGGTCGCACCTCCACCCACTTGTCAGGGTGTCAATTAATAAATATCCGATAGCTGTTCCATACATCGGGGTTTTCGGTGCGGGAACGATTTGAGAAGGAGTAGAGGTAAACAGATAGGTTAGTCTGAGAAAATATCATATTATGCCTAACGAATAACTACCTCTCTGTGAATAGCATACACACTATGATACGAGCTTTTTTCTTGGAGGCATGTTTGTATTGACTATTATATAGTATTTTAAAAATGCAATAGCATATCCGAAATTTATCAACTAGATAATTACCTAAGACAAAGACACGGTATAATAAGTGTCAAATATTAATCTTGACGTCCGATATTTATAAACTATTTGCTTAAATGAAGAGGTTGACAATGATCAGTCATTACATGAATTAATTAAAAAAATACTTGAAAAAATCATAGGTAATACGTACCTACAATATATGTATATATATAATAGTCAGCTATTACATCTAAATTGTATATACCTATGATTTTTTCAATCAATTATTCATTAGGTAGAAACTTGCTAGAGTACATTCTGTTTATTAAGTTAATGCCTACTCTTTAGCTAATGTCAAACATTCCCGCACCGAAAACTCCGATGTACTTATAACAGATGTTTATTATTTTTATTTAATTAATAACAGAGATATCAACTAGCTGTTTAGGCTGACTCTTTGGGACTCCATCTCAAAGAATCCCGATCGTCTGACATAGAACGTGGGAATTCCTCATATAAAATAACACCGTGCCAGACAGTGTTCGAGAGGAGAGGTTGTAAAGGTACCTTTACAGTACCTACAAATATTCATAACTTTATATACATAAGTACTTAATAAGTACAAGTAAGCAGAAGCCGAATAACTCCAAAATCTTATGACTTTGTAAGGCGGTACAAACTGCATTTTTGCGTAGAATACAGCCATGCTGCCGTCTCGCTCTGGCGCGTGTGCGAAAACGGGACGGCTGCAGTGCGCTTGACCTATGCGCTCGCGATTTTGGTAGTTCGGTTTTCGGCTGGTGGGAGTGCTTGGATTCAGTTATTGGCAATGGCCTGAATTAAACGATTATTTAATTTATATTTTTTATAGTTTTATTCAATAATAAAAAACTTTAATTAGTTGCTGTGTGATTAAAAACTGTACTTTTTTCGATTCAACATTATGATTATCATGAACCAATCATTAATTTCTTTCAAGTAATTTACTTAGTATTTTTCATTCCACTAAATGATTGTTTTGGTGTACGCTGTAATTACAATTTGTCGTGAAAATGTGTTATTTAAAGGCTCATTAACACGTCAATGTTAATTAGTGTTACACGTTAATGTTAGCGAGTTCATACACTTGCAACGTGTGCTTAGTAACAAATGTATGAACTTGCACTAAGTATATATTTATCAATGTGTTAACCTCGTAAGGAGGCAACAGTAAATCGAAAATTATCTCTAAGTAAGTAAATACAGAAAAAAATTACATAGTATACAAAATGTTACTGGGTACCAACATAACATTTCATCAACTAAACAATTCGTCAATGAAAAACGTGTCGCTTCGCTTTATGAATTTCATTATGTAATGGCCAAATAGGAGTGGAAAATGCAACATGAAACAGTAAAAATATATATTCTATTTTCAAATAGTCAGATTGGTAAGGCGAAATTTACTGTTCAAAACGACAAAAAATAATGCACTATCCGGCTACCGAACATGGCGTACATTTTCTCATTATTATTTAAAACCTATTGGTCCATATGTCGTTTCAAAGTAGCACGGCAGAAGTTGAGTAGGTATGTTTTCTTTTGTTTTTTTGTTCCATTAGTTCATGTTGGATTATGTAAACAAAAGTTTACAAAAAAAATCCCGCCAATTTTCGTATAGGCGTTTAAATAAAATAAAAAAATACAAACAATATTTCAGAAATATAAACCCTGCCGTATTTTTATTTTTTTATCTAAATTTGTTACAGAGTTTTCATCAAAATGATCTTTCGACATCAAAATGATCTTTCGACATCAAAATGATCTTTCGACATCAAAATGCCATTTAAAAGTTATGATTCTCACAACAAATGACACTAAAACGTTTGTCGTGTCGTATTAAAATTAAGCAATAATATTTGACATATTTTCAACATGAAATTGTTGAGCAATTTATAACAAAAAAGATGACGAAATACCCCATAAACTTCACTATAAACGGTAATGAAAATGAAAATTTACTAGCTCTGAAAAATTACCCCACACAAGCTATGATAGCAATTTGTTTATATTCATCATCATCATCATCATATCAGCCGAAAGACGTCCACTGCTGGACATAGGTCTCCCCCAAAGAGTGCCACAATGACCGGTCCTGCACCACCCGCATCCAGCGGACTCCGGCGACCTTCACCAGGTCATCAGTCCACCTTGCGGGAGGTCTACCCACGCTGCGCCTTCCGGTTCGTGGTCGCCACTCGAGAACCTTTCCGCCCCAACGGCCATCGGTTCTACGAGCAATGTGCCCCGCCCACTGCCACTTTAGTTCAGCGAAAACATAGCTATTTTACTCTCAAAGTAAACAACTCTTCTAGGAATAGCCGTCAGATGTGGGGGGAAATAAAGAAATCCTTAGGCACTAATACACAAAATATTCTACCATCTCAATTACGTAACCCGGAAGAAATAAACAAATATTTTGTTGACACAGTTCCACATGTAAAAATTTAGCACTAAGTTCTTCATATTCAATTTCTAAGTTTTCTGATTCAGTTTTTAAATTCAGTGATTTATCGCTGGATAACGTACATAAAATCATTAATTCAATTACATCAAATGCCACGGGTACTGATGGTATATCAATGAAAATGATTAAACTCACTCTACCACATTCACTGCAAGCAATAACGCACATAATAAATTTATTTCTTAAAAAGGGATACTGTCCCGTGTCTTGGCGTACGGCCCTGATCAAGCATATTTCCAAAAAAGAGCCTGTTGAATCTTTAAAAGACCTTAGACCAATCAGATTACTCCCAGCATTATCTAAAAATCTTAGAAAAAGCAGTTAATCAACAGTTAGTATCATATCTAGAACTTAACAATATCTTACCGCAAGGTCAATCTGGATTTAGAAAAAATCATAGTACTACCACAGCTCTCTTACATATTGTTGATGAGATACTAGCGGCCTCAGATGAAAAGAGTGCATCAATTCTCGTTTTGCTGGACTACTCCCGCGCCTTCGATTGCCTAGATCCAGATATCCTTTTGGCCAAACTAAAATACTACGGTTGTGACGAAACAGTTTGCTCCTGGTTTAGTAGTTACTTTCAAGGCAGAAAGCAATTAGTAGAGTGCACAAATGACTTAGGACTGGCGGTCCGATCCGAGCCACTGGTAGTGTTGAAGGGCGTAGTTCAGGGCTCGATGTTGGGTCCGATATTGTATTCAATTTATACTGCTGATTTACTCACGACTATGAAATTTGGACTTGCACACATGTACGCTGACGATACGCAAATAATCATGCGTGCCAATCCTAATCCCCTACAAATTTCCAATGTTATATCTAATCTCAATCAAGACCTAGAATCAATTCGCATTTGGTCAGAAAATCATGGGCTTAAACTGAACGCGCAAAAATGTACATACGTAGTGTTAGGCACGAAAAAACAAATTAAAGCAGTACATGAAAGTAAACCTTCAGTTGTGATTGAGGGAAAAATACTCGAAGAATCATTAGTTGTAAGAAACCTAGGAGTTTACTTTGATGGAAATCTTAAATTTGAGGAACATGTTAAGAGCAAAACTTCAAAATGTTATGGAGCGTTAAAAACACTTTACAAAATTCGTCCCTTTCTTAAAGCAGCTGTTAGAGTTAAATTAATGGAATCGCTAGTTTTATCTAACTTAGATTACTGCGATGTTGAGTATGATCCATGTCTTTACAAAAAAACAGAGAAAAAGATACAGCGAGTGCAAAATTCCTGCATGCGCTACTGTTATAATGTTGAAAAAAGGTCCTATATAATCCCCTATCTCAACACATACAATATTCTTAACATGAAAAATAGACGAAGATTAAAATTAGCAACACTAATGTTTAATATTAAGTGGAGTGGTCGTCCAATATTTATACGACAAATTGTTATGGCGAAAAAATTTAAGTAGAACGGGATCAATAGGTATCCCACGCATACACAGACTAGTTTTGTTTAAGGGCAGTTTTCGTTTTGCAGCATCGAAATGCTGGAATGACTTACCCCCACCTATAAAGAAAACTAAAACTATGTACATGTTCAAAAAAGCGTGTAAAAGTGGGCTTCTGTCACAACAGAAGGGATCGTGTAATTGGCCACCAGTAAAGGTACCCAAAAAAAACCCTCTGATAGGGGTCAACAAATACACGTTCAACTTGACAGTCTTAATAGGTAGCCATTAATTTCATTATTTACTCTATTTTTATACTTATCAGCCATTGTAAAAATTCAGACATGTCGTTAATATAGTTTAAAGCCCATTTTATTTTAATTTATTTTCATAATCGTCTCATAAAACCTTGCTCATTAAAGTCATTAAGTTAATTATCGTCGTGGCAGCGAACTCCTTTAGTAACTGATTGGTTACTTAGTTAGGTTTTAGAATTAAGTTTTGGTTTGGGACTGAAAACCAGCGGTCTCGCTGAGTCTCCATCCTTTTCACTACACAATGTTTGTAATTTCTTGTAGTAGTTACTGTAATTTATGTTGTTTGTGTAAGTGAATAAATATCTTTTTATTTATTTATTTATTTATTCGGAGGGCTATATCGGTTACTTTGGTTCTGCTGCGGATGGCCTCATTTCTGATGCGATCACGCAGAGAGACTCCAATCATAGCCCTCTCCATTGCCCTTTGGGTGACTTTGAGCTTTCTTATGAGGCCCATTGTAAGCGACCACGTTTCAGTACCATATGTCATCACTGGCAACACACACTGGTCAAAGACTTTCGTCTTGAGACACTGCGGAATATTGGACAAAAAGATGTGCCGTAGCTTCCCGAACGCTGCCCAACCGAGTCGGATTCGTCGATTGACCTCTTTCTCGAAGTTGGATCTACCTAACTGGACAGTATGTCCTAAGTATATATAATCGTCTACACACTCTACGTCTACACTTCGAGTGTAAAGTCTCCGATTGTAACGGGAGTTGGTGCTACATGGGTATTTGACATGATTTTCGTCTTATCCATGTTCATCTTTAGACCAACTCGCTCGGAGGCTTTACTGAGGTCATCGAGCATAGCACTCAAATCCCCCATGGTCTCAGCCAAGACTACTATATCGTCAGCAAACCGAAGGTGAGTGATGTACTCGCCGTTTATGTTGATGCCTAGCCTTCTCCAGTCCAGAGTCTTGAAAACATCCTCCAGTGCAGCGGTAAACAGTTTAGGAGAAATAACATCTCCTTGCCTGACTCCCCGCTGCAACGGAATAGGCTTCGAGTTCTGGTCCTGTTTATATTAGTTTAACACATTCAGTGCCACCTAGTGCTACGTGCTACGCTCGTAACCCGTTGTGTTGTTGTGTTATGTGTATGTGTTAACCGCGCGTGACGTTTGCCTGATACAATTTTATGTTAGCCAGTGAATCTCTAATAATGACCAGTAAATATATTTTTTCAATAGCCAGGAATTGCGTATTGGGCCATACTAAAGCCGGGGAAAGGGTGGAAGAGAACTATCAGGGAAATATCGAAACAGTTTTTTAAAAGCCATGTTTGTACTCATGACGCCATACAAGTCTCTTTAATCGTAGGGACAGTCCATTCCAATCAATCATTCCTGTTCAATATCAAAATAAAATCACACCAACAACAAATTATATTCTTCGAATAGAAATGCAGATTTGAACAATAAAATGTGATATAGTTACGGTCTACTCGTAAATGATGGACTATAGATGAATTATTTTTCATGTTTTTCTTATTTAAAAAATGATTTGTGTCAACACTTTCCTATCTAGTCTTATATAAATAGTAATAACTATTTCGAAATATAGACAAAGCCACTCATTATTCCAAGGTATACATTTTATACAATAAAATGGAACAATTTATCACTACTCGCAAGGATAGGCCGGATATTAATTATTCAAAACTAATTGTACCGCAGACAATAGCGTCAATCTTCAGTGTTCTATCACTCACCGAGAATCCTGTTGGTATTACAAACTTGGGACGACGATAGAAAAGTGTTGTTGCCAATATTCGCATTATCACTTTAGTACATCCACTCTCATATACACGCACATACGAACACACATACACACACACACTAACACACATCAAAGTGCACTCCCGTACAGATAAGCTAGTTTTATATTTTGTTTAAAAAGTTCAATCTTTCCTTTGCTTATGCTCATGGCACTTATTATTTCCACTTGTTATTGCATGTTAGTTATATTTTTGTGGTCATCTATTATTGGCTTTTTCTCTGTTATTTAAGTTTTGTATTATTTGTTGTATTGCTGTTGATGCCCCAAATAAAAAAAATAAAAAAAATAGTGATATTTATAAGTGAGGGTCACGAAATCTACAGCTTCCAAAGATACAAGTTTGTATTAAATTCGTAAATCGAGCAGCTTACCAAAAACAGCAGATTGCGGGATCCACAAACTGATCTCATAAAGTGTTAACATCCATGTCTGATACAATATGATTTGACCGTTATGCCCTTTGTCGATATAATGGTTGACCTCTGTACCATAATATTTTTTATTACTTTGAATAAGCAATTGTAAGACACAAAAAAAGCAAATCAATGGAAAACAAAGTAAATTTTCCGATATCGGATAATGATTTAATATTATTGCACAATACATGAAAATACAAATAACGGATTTGATGCCTTTTACCAGTCGACCATTGTCATAATTTTTATGGGACTAATTTTATGTTGTAAAAAAACCTTTTTTCAGTATAATAGGAAGAAATAGGGTTTATGCATTTCAATTATTTTTTCTAAAAGCTAAATATAAATATTTAGAAATAAAGCGAAATAGAAAATTTACAGCCTCGGACGAGACTAAAACTCTCGGCTCCAAAGTCTCCGGACTTGCATTTTAGTTTTTACTTTATTTCTCAACATTGTTAAACCTTCTCTTTTTGTCGATTAGCTACTTTCTGGCTCAGTAAGTACCTCGATCCTTACAGAATATCGCTCAAACTGTCATCTCCTATCATGAGATCAGTAATTAGGGGGGAAATTTGTTGTCATTTGTTTTTGCTTAATTTGAATTGAGTTAATCATAAGGCTGAGTGAGTTGTATAATAGGGTGCACCGAGGTAAGGGATGTTTGAGTTTGCGACTCAGTAATTAATATACTGTGTTTCTGAGACAGACTATTCCTACTGTGGGAGAAAGGAATCTGTCTGAAAAAAACGTATATTGAAGAAATTTTATCTACGTAATCTAACTCGCCTGTTTAACTAATTATAATATTAAAAAAAAACAAAATATTTTTTTTGCATCCACCCTCTCCCACCCGGCAATATATTACACCCGAAATCTATATATTGTATGTTCCTATCCTCTAGTACTTACGAAAAATGATTGCCTTGCACACATGCATACACGCACACATACTCGCGCACGCACACACGAGTAACTTTACAGATGCGTTAACCAATACCAATGCAGTCCAGTAATAGCTGTACCCCGAAAGAGATTGCGTTTTTAATTACATATTTAAGAAATACCTAAAGACAGGTTAGGCGGTTATCACATTAATGCGGTTTCCGCATGCCGCGACGGGTGTGAACGAGATAGCGCTCTGCATGCGTATAGCGCTGTCTCGTTCACCGGAGCGGGATGCGGCGCCAGTGTGAAAGCCACCTAAAGTTTTCAGTTAAAATGTAATATGTGTAATTAATTAGTCTAGCGCCGCATTTAGGATTAGTTTTTTTTAAACATGGTACTTCTGGCCGACTAGCCATTAAATTTCAATTCTGATGTGATTGTAAAGTTAGTCAGGAACAACTTTTCACATAAGAACGTCACATTTTTATCGTGAAACTGCTCTGGTTCGGTAAAAATACTTTATCTACACTCACATTGTAAGTCCTCTAAAACGTGTTCAAAAACGGTAGGCAATGGCTAGCATTACCACAACCGATTGTACTATGATAAGCTTTTATCTGTGGCAGTAACGTAATTTTAACTTTACATGCTCAAATGTTGATATGTTATGAGTTTTGATAACATAATGTACACCCGCACGCTCCCGCGCGGCCGCCGACACGCGCCCGCGCGACCGCCGGCACAATCTAGTTGGCCATGGCGGTGCAATGGCGGCCATTCTATGGTTTTCGAACACGGCATTTAAGATAAATAATATGAGTGTAGATAAAGCAGTGTATGCAACTGTACGTAATTAGGCCTTATTACGTAACAGTCACATAAACTACTATTTTCTACTTTCGAAGGTAAATTAAACGTCATGCGACTTACTTAAATCAAACTTAAAATAATTTTAAACAAAAAATAACCGACTTCACCTTTCCAAAAGCAAATGATCGAGCTGTTGTAAAAAATACTCAAATCACTTTAGTTAGGTGTGCCTATAATAGTTGAAGAGTTCCCTCGATTTCCCCAGGTTCCCATCATCAGATCCTGACCTGGTTACAATGGAACTAACTGTAAAGTATACTCTTTCAAACAAATCTTTGAATAATCGGGGAACATACATATATCTATATATATATTTAAAATAGCAAAAACAAAGATCCCGACGAATTGATAACCTCCTCCTTCGAAATCTTGAAGTCGGTTGATAACAGCTTCTTTTACGGCCAATTTACTTACAGAATCCTACACAGCGTAATTAACAAGTATAGTAAAACTATCCCATTTACATCTTTCAGTGTAACTATCTCGTTTCCCGGGATTCTCCGGGATTTGGCGTGTTAGCGGGACTTAATGCGTTTCGAATGGAGGTCCCGAAAGGATCGGTAATGGCGGCGCCGTTTCGTTTAGTTTGTTATCTGCGAACACGAAAGTCAGCCAACTTTCCTGTGTAAGTAATAATCGAACGAGCGGAGAGTAAGCGAAGTGAAGTTCTTACAGACAACTTCGGATGCCACGGAACTATCAGCTGGCTACCTAGACATCTACGCATTTCGATGGCTTTTTGATTTCGAACTGTAAGAACTTCACTTCGCTTACACTTAGCTCGTTTAAAAATCACTACTTATTTTTTTTTGTACAGTAACAAAAAATGCTGCAATAACTGTCATTATAGACAACGAATAATACAGTTAATTAAATATAATACGTATTCAACATCAAACCAATAAGCACGCACCATCTTCCCGCGAACGTTTTGCACACCACGAAATATTGCCAAAATTTCCCTTCGCCCTTCGTCTGTGTTGGATGCGCCTGAGCAGCCGCTGCGCATGTGTGCGTGAGCCGGTTCCAACTCAAGTACATTTAGGGTAGCTATACTACTTTTAATGGCTATGTTCAAGAAGTTCGGGGTTACAGCACTTGCTACATCTGGCGATAATGCGATGGTTTTTGTAGTAATAATTTTGCTAAATAACTTCATTAGAACCTCATGTTACTTAGATGAACTGTTTTCACTCACATTAGGGGCCGTATTCTAACTTTAAAACACGTATAGACACGATCCAACTTCAATACAATTCCAGTGCATTAACAACGCAATACAGCTACGGCATAAACATCAGAATTAGAAATATCAAAATTTCCTTGAGAAATATTCCAACGCAACTCCAATACAACTTAAATATTGGTTGATTGTTTGTTGTGTGTTGGAGTTATGTTTGAGATAGGTTGTGTTCTTATTGTATTGTTAATGTATTTTAAAATTAGAATCCGGCACATCGTTTCCGCCATTCGCTAATGCATTAAAGTAGGTATATAGCGTTAATTATGAGAGCCTCTCTTATAATAGGTAACTCACCTAACCTGGCTAATTAAATCAACCACTTTTTGTTCGAAAAGTTAAAGTACCTACTGTTTTTTTTTTAAGTTCATATATTGTATGTATACTGTTTAATTTTAATACTGAATGACCTAAGATACTAAAATTAGCTGTAGTTACCTATAATTAGATAAACATACAGATAGGTGTTTAGGTTTAAAGATAAAGACGTACAAGTCACTTAACTACATGAGAACAGTGATTTAGACAAGAAAAATATTCTTATTATATTAAATCGGTATCAACACAAATCGTCCGATAGGTATAGTGGTATTTTTTAAAGATGTCGGAGTCTTACTAAGGAGTTCTACCGACAATTCCGACATCTTAAAAAAACGTATACTAGACACACTTACACAATTATTATCAGGGTGGGAAGTAGTTTAAAATGAAGTCGGCTACCTCAGTCTTAGCATGATGTACTCGTATTATCGGTTGGTGATTCTAAATAAAATAAAAATAAAAACTATTATTGCAATTGAATTTCATCCAAAAAATGGCTGCTGTTAATTCTACGTTCACTAAAATAAACAACTACCAAAGCAAAAAGAAAAGCTAGAAAATAAACCAACAAACGATTTAAAAAGAAATGCATAGGTGCAACCGGTGCCAACGAAAACTGGGTTCTTAAAATTGCGCAAATAAAATTTTCTCATACAACCACCGCGATCATGACTTCATTGTTCTTTTTATCGCGGGGTGTTTTAATTTCTAATTTTAATTTCAACGGCGAAGACTATGCAGTGCTCGTAGCGTTTAATATTACTTGCTTAAAAATGGACGTGCTGCAAATGCAAAATTGTTGCTTGAATGTAAGTCGACTAGATATATGTAAAACAGATGTACGCTCCAAAAGTGAAGCACTTAAAATGAGTGAATTCAAAGAATTGTCGCTAGTCGCGCACCGGCCAGCGTGAGATGCGGACGCATAGATGAATATGTATAGTGCGGACGTGCCAATGAGCTCCCGTCACCCGCGTGAGAAAGAGACAAACTGGAATTTTCTAAAAATGAGAGTGACAAAGATGTAATAATGATTGTCAAAATAGATAAACAACAGAATCGTTGCTAGGTTATGAAATAACTCTGGAAGTATTTTTTCTGGTCATTTTTTTAGTTATAACCCATCCATAGTAAATATCATTGTAAAGCAGAGATCATGTAAAAACATGTATAAAGCAAAACTCGCAGTCCGCGCAGATTCTATGTTTATACCTACCTGTCCAAACACGTGTATAATACGACTTCCAAACTCTCATCCCATCTGATTGAAAGCATGCATATAAATTTAACGCGAAAAAGCTGCTAAGTGATCAGTGATGAAACAGTCAGTGGATCAAATTATTTCCATTAAGTCATAACCCCACCTTTAAAAGAGATTCTGCACATTTCCAACCATGGCCATCATGTGTGTATAAGTACGTCAGCCTCAAGCTACACTCGCCATCAAAATGCGGGCTTGAGACTCGATGAACTTAAGCATGTTTTACGTAGGTAGTTTTACCAAATGCTCGATCTGCTGTAAAAAAATATATTTAAATCACCATAGGTGTGCCTATAATAGTTGAAGAGTTCCCTCGATTTCTCCAGGATCCCATCATCAGATCCTGACATGATTACAATGGGACCAACTGTGAAGTATACGCTTTCAAACAAAAAAATAATTTTCCAAATCGGTCCAGCCGTCTTCGAATAATCGGTGAACATACATAAAAAAAAGATCCCGACGAATTGATAAACTCCTCCTTCGAAATCTTGAAGTCGGTTGAAAAAGAAGGACGATTTTGGATTTTTATTAATTGTTAAATTTATGGCTCTGTTTAGAACTAGTAAAGTTTTTAAAAATAGTGTAAGACACGCGTAAGCAATAGTAATGTGTAAATTTGGATAAACAGGCAGTGCCGGATTCGAATGTTAAAATACATTAACAATACAATAACAACACAACCTATCTCAAACATAACTACAATCCACAACAAACAATCAATCAATATTGAAGTTGTGTTGGAGTTGCGTTGGAATATTTCTCAAGCAAATTCTGATATTTCTGATTCAGATGTTTATGCCGTAGCTGTATTGCGTTGTCAATGCATTGGAGTTGTATTGAAGTTGGATCTTGTCTATACGTGTTTTAAAGTTAGAATACGGCCCAGGGTAGCAACTGCTTCATAATCATATCTAGATTCACACACCATATACAATAAGTTATAGAATAAGGGCTAAGAGCTGGCCACGTCAGATATGACACAATAATGAGAGCAACAAAACCCAGCTGCACTGGTTAGATTGCTATACTATCTTTATTGCTAGATCCGGGCATCTAGCAGGTATTAATAGGTAGTAACAGACTAGCAACATTTTGGAATTGGAGAATAGTAATACCGAAGTTATAAAGGACTGGGCCTATATTTTAACATTATAACAAAAAACATTGCGTATTATTACGGAAACAAAAACAGTAGGCGACAAACTATGAATTGTTATAATTACACTATACGTCGTTTGTCACAAATTTCCCCCAGCAGAAACTCATAGCAATAATATAATCTGATTATTTACATAATTTATCATAGTATTACATCAAACCCAGAACTCCATGATTTGTTTTATTGAAGTGGTTTGCATTCTTTGAGCTCCACCACTTTGCAGCTGCCAGATGTCCAGATCTAGAAATAAGCATTTTATAGCATACTGACTAGAAGGGTTTCTTTGCTCTCATTATTGTGTCATATCTGACGTGGCTAGATCTCCGTCTAGTACATACATTTTTAACATGCCCGGTCGGCAAATAGGATCGATTATGTTAAATGTTAAAAATTCACTTACATGAGAAAGGTTACAAGTTAAAACTAAAGCGAAAACATACAGTATTTAAAACTAAATCTTACTAATACAACCAAAACATGCTATTTAAAATCATAGTGGGTAGAAATCCATTACAATATTTGTAATTCAATATATATATAACTATCGATATAATGCATACAATATGTGGCAGTTATATCTTGTTGACTACCCACCGGCACATTTATGCTATTATTACGGTACATTTTTGCTATTATTATTCAGGGAGGAAACAGGGCGCTACATCTATGCGTAAAAGCCCGTCTTTCTTTTTTCGATTACTGAATATACCGGCAACGGCGTCTTGTACATTTTATCATAATTTCATTCGCCATATCTCACATTTGTTGATACAAAGTAATAAACGGTATATGGAGTAATAATGTTAAGTAATTTATGTCGGCTGTAAAGGAATGATAAGAAGATGGTGATGGGTATTGTATGTATGTAAACACTTTATTGTACATAAAACAGGACAAAATACAGTCATAACAAAAGAAAATACAACGTATAAAGGCGAACTTATCTCTTCCAGCTTACCTTTGAGCAATTGAGAGAGATACACAAGATAGACAAACGAGCACAATATGTACTTTCAGAAAGGAAATGCTGTAAACTAAATAAATAACAAAGTATTCGATATCTTATATAATATAAATAGTATATACACATATATATATATATATATATATATATATATATATATATATATATATATATAGAAATAATCGTAAATTGTATTGCTTTACGTGCGTCATGGAGAATGCGAGACAACGCTGCTTAGTTTTTACGTAGTTAAAATTGAAGTATACTCGTAATATTATTTAGCGATTTTCGTATTTTAATTTAGGCAGGGAATCTTGAATTCCATCGTATTAAATAAAACGTGTTATAAAAATAAAATATCAATTTACAACATTTAATGCGAAAATTTTTTGGAGAAAATATCGTTAGCTAATTAAAAAATATATTTAATTTCTCTATCCACCCACCTAAAAAGACGAATTTACTCCCAAAAAGGTTTAACTGCTAAACGCGGACGTTATAAAACACTCGACTCTGATTAGCCTGGAGGAGCAGCCTGTTTTGTAATTCTCGTTTCTTGGGTGAGCACGGCCAAGTCTTAGGGAAAACCAGAGTAATGTGACCTTATTGATGTGCAGGAAATGCATTGCAATATCTAGTTTATATTAGTGGCTCTGTGAGCTGTTGACCTTGCGAGCATGGCTAAACCAGAACAGATGTATGGGTCCACCGTTTCGATAGACATCTAAACAACAACTAACAATCAACAATATCTTTGCGAACTCATAATGGTCTTAAGCGGTGTTATGGCGCTTTAGTCATCTGTGCCAACCTCCACCACTTTGAACGTTGTCCGAAAACCGAAACGACATAAAAATTCTACGTAACTATAGAACCTGTACACAAAATTTCAATTTCGGGAATCGGTTGGGAAATGCGACCAGGAGAACAGCCCGACAGGCGCTGCTCGGGACGGACGAGCGAAAAACGTAACTTTGTTAATACCACGACGGTGGCAAACAAGCATGCGGTCCGTCTGATGGTAAGCAGCTACCGTAGCCTATTGGACGCCTGAGGTGTCACTTGCGCGTTGCCAACGCGCAATTTAATATAAACGTGGCGTGGCGATGGACGACTGTTTATAGTGAATGTTTGAAATTCTGTGAGGGGATGGATAAAAGATTTTCAACTGTTATGTAATCTGTTATTATTTTGTTGTTTAATGTTATTGTAATTGTATTGTAGTTTCATGGTGCATTAGTTAAACTGTAATGTCATGTAAACGTGGTTTTGATTAAATAAATAAAATAAATAAATAAAGAAGTTTGACTGTGTTGATATGAGGAGAGTTTCACTGTGTTGAAGACTAGGGACACGAGGGTCACCCGTCGTTAACACGCTGCATCCTCTTTGAGCTACTTTCAATAGAACTACTATGCATATGCCGTCAACACAGTGAATCCTCCTTTTTGAAAGGGTCGGCAACGCGAATGAGACACCTCTGGAGTTGCAGGCGTTCAGAGGCTACGATAGCTTCTTACCATCAGGCGGGCCGTATGATTGTTTGCCAACACCGTGGTAAAAAATAAAAGATTAAAACAAATCACGAATCACGAGTCAAGTTACATAAGGGACGAGTAGCGAGAATTATCGAAAACTTATGAATAACATATCGCAGTTCGATTGAGCAATAAAAGCACAGTTTTAAAACCAATAAAACGAGCCGGCAATGTAATTTTACCGCGCAAGGCTCGGAGCGGGTTTGAATTAAAAGTAGTGGGCTCAATGTGGAATATTATTGGTACGACTGGATTTTGCCTTGTTTGACGAATTAATTTAGAAACCCGGCAGCAAAAATAGTTAAATATCATGAGAAGTCCCTGCAGTTTTTACAGCGACATTTAATAGGTAGGTATATTAAGTAGGAAAGTATGCAAAAGGAGTTATTACTAATAATACGAGTAAAAAATATTCCTACCTAGAAATATAGAGGGACGAGAAGAGTCTTCTTAATAAAACTGATAATAACTAGTATTCTTCAATATTATATAGAAAATATATTTATTTATTTTATTTTATTTAAACTTAATTGCACAAAAGAAAAACTTGATGTACAAAAGGCGGACTTAATGCCAGTAGGCATTCTCTACCAGTCAACCTTAAGGCAAAGCAGAGAAGTTGTGGGCGGTGCTTACGAGAACAAAAGGTAAAGTCGAGTTAACTACAAGTAAACAATGAATAAAATAATATACAATACAATATATACATAATGTACGATATATAACAAAAGAATACATACATACATATATTACTATATATACATACATATATATTATATAGACGAAACTCATCAATCGAAAACACTAATCGAAATTTCGATTAAATAAAGTAGATAATCAATTAATCATTTCTTTTATGTTTTTCAAACAAATTGTAGGTACTTAAATGTTTTGCACTAAAATACGGGACAGAGGAGTTTACTAGCGAAATTAGGATAGGTATATAAAAAACTGCATGAAAATTATTTATATTCTCGAAAAACCATCATTCCTTATATTCCTATGTACCTAATTTCCGATATTCTGTGCGACGTAGTTTTCTTCCACGAAAACCAATCGACTATGTTTCACTCTTCTCTCATTTTCAGCTCCATCGAGCAATGATATAATAAGATATTTCTTAAATTAGATCAAAGTCTAGACTTGCCTTACTTGCCTAACAGAAAAGCCTAAATTCAGTCGAATGACTATGAATTTATATTATTCAATCAAATACAAACACTGAAAACATTGAAAAAATAATCAACCCAGCAGGATTTGAACCTTGCATCGATACGCCTTACCGGGGCTCGATCGCTTTACCAATTAAGCTATGGGTTCAGTTACTGAGTTGACGAAATTCTCAATGCCTTCAATCATCTTTTTGCATTTATTTTTACATCGACTTTATAGCAGCCGTAAGCGACATCTAGGTGCTAACTACTAGAGTCAGATACCCTTCCCGCCGACCCTTTTACAAGTGTCACAACGGAAATAATAGATGGCGCTGCTATCAACTTATAATTATTTTACATGTTTTTTTAAAGTGGGGCATTCCACTCATACAATAGTATGTTATTCAATCAAATACAAACACTGAAAACATTGAAAAAATAATCAACCCAGCAGGATTTGAACCTTGCATCGATACGCCTTACCGGGGCTCGATCGCTTTACCAATTAAGCTATGGGTTCAGTTACTGAGTTGACGAAATTCTCAATGCCTTCAATCATCTTTTTGCATTTATTTTTACATCGACTTTATAGCAGCCGTAAGCCCATAGCTTAATTGGTAAAGCGATCGAGCCCCGGTAAGGCGTATCGATGCAAGGTTCAAATCCTGCTGGGTTGATTATTTTTTCAATGTTTTCAGTGTTTGTATTTGATTGAATAACATACTATTGTATGAGTGGAATGCCCCACTTTAAAAAAACATGTAAAATAATTATATGAATTTATAGACAGAGCGATTGAAGCAGAAAATGAGAGGGAGCGAAAGAACTATGATTATCGAACGCTGACTTAGGCGATTATTACACTAACGCCGCAACCGGATGCGGCAAATGTGACAGCGCTATACACACGCAGAGCGCTATCTCGCTCGCGCACCGGCGCCGCATGCGGAAACCGCAGCAGTGTGAAAGCCGCCTTAGATATCTATGTCTAATATGTAGTTCTAGTTGTATCTTTATCTAATAGTTCTAATACTCACTTCGTCTTGCTTGTAAATAAAAACACACTTTTTTGTAGCAAACATTCTTGTATGTCCGTAGCAGAAATAGGAGCAAATTGGGTGTTAAATGGTCTTGATATTTTCTCGTCCTCCTAAACATTTTGAGCATCTCACATGATTAACCCTTTGACCGCTAAAGACGTTATATCACGCGCACGGAAAGTCATGCCCTCAGCGCCAGCACGTGATATCACGTCCAAAATATAACCGGTTAGCACGCACCCGCTGGCGCTGAAAGGGTTAACTACTTCTGTAGGGCTAGCATATCTTACGTTGTCGCCTGTCACTTCATACTTCGAGACGCGCTTGACTTATGAACTCGCGCGCACACGTCAAGACATGCTAGGCGTGCTGCTTCTGACAATCCAACTATAAAGAATTCACCCAACTTATCCTATACAATCTTAGACAAGTGCTTCCAACTAGGGCGCATCTCCGTAGCGAGGCGTAGCGAAACTACAGTGTTGAAAATCCGTAGCTTTCCTAGGTACATTACTTAAAATTATTATTAGTGAGACCTCCCGAGTCAGATTTTATATTTTTTTTTAAATGGCCATTGCCAACCAACGTTTTTCCTTACAAATACGCAAGTAGGTGATTTTGACTTTTATTTTTCGGATGAAATTATTAATTTTAATGACATCGATTTAACCCTTTATAGGGTAGCGGTCTCAAAAAAGACCACCTGTAACATCATCTTTTTGTATTATTTTCTTGTACAGAATTTTTAGGACTACAGATACAGAATTTTTAGGACTATAGATTGGCGATGAGGCTAGGATTGAGGATTTTTTTCAGTCTGGCCCGTTAAAGGGGAAAAAAAAACTATCACTCATATTCTAAAATACCATTTCGTCGTTTATAGCAGTTTTAATTTTTAAATTAAAAAATTGCGTTTCAATTCAAGTACGTGAAAGTTTTAAAACCTTCTTAACATTTTTACCATGTCAGCCTGATTAGCCGAACGTATCAACGATCGAATACCTAAAACCCGGCACATAACCCGGATCTCACATAGCAATATCAGCATAAACAACTGACTATTCGTAGACTTTATTACAATGATATTAAGGCCCATCTTTGATCAGTGAATCCTGTTGCTGTTAGTACTTTCCAAACCTGAATTACCGTTAGGGCAACCAACAAAGATGCTGTGGTTTCACTACAATTTGATATTACAGCTGACAAAAACACCTACAATCCTTTTACCCATCGCAATAAGGACAAGAATCGAGTGTGTTCAAGGTGATTTGACGGTAAAGTTTGGTTGGTTGTACTTGATTCGCAGCTACGAGACAATACGAAGGTTTTGTAGTCTGATCTGACTCATGGGTATTCGAAAAATAATACCATGTCGTTCTATAGACGTTGTTAAAGAAAACGTACAATACCAAACATACATACAAGGTCAGATGTGAATCATAAATACTTAGAGCTGTAATGTTTTTAGAGTGCTTTTTATACAGCTCCACCACGCAAAAGAGCCGTAAATTGGAAACACAGTTTGAATTTAGAATTATTTGCGCAAGAATAGTATACCTATTGCCGTATTCTAATTTTAAAATACATTAAAAACTGTTTAAAAACACAATCTTTTTCACCAACACACAACAAATAATCAACCAATATTGAAGTTGTATTGGAGTTGCATCGAAATAAATTTCAAGCAAAGTCTGATATTTCTGATTCAGAAGTTTAGGCACTAGCTGTATTGCGTGAGTTGTATTGAAGTAGGATCGTGTCTATACGTGTTTTAAAGTTAGAATACGGCCCCCTAATCAATTGAATGCGTTTTCTAATGGCTGTTATTCTTTACACACACGTAAGCTAGATTTCCGTGATCTTGAGCATCTAATATCTACCTTATTTACAAAACCTCAACGCTGCCGGTTATACATAAATTGAAGCGACATAATAAATGTAATTTAATTAATATACTAACCGAACCAAACATAAAAAAATAATGTCTGACCTCACTTCACACCTTCAAAAGAAAATATGAATCTTTCCTGACATTCCTATGTGACTGACTGAAACCACGAAGGCATTTACCGCACCTACGTATATGTAAAAAGGTACCGGACAATTACTGCCCGAGATCAGAAGGTCAAACGGTGAAGACTTTTTGGTGAAAACTGTCGAAGTTATTGATGCTGAAACCTGGCCCTTAGGCTTTTGGAGGCCTACTTATTTTAATTTATAACAAGATATTGAACATATAGTTACACAAAATATGCAATATGTTGAACTCTTTTTGACATCCAGTCGTAGTGCATTTCGCTGGTACGTAATGCGATGCGCTACGAGTGGTATCAAAATAAGATCAAATTACGATCAAATGTATAGTTCGAATGCCGCTTCTAAGCTCCTTAGCATGTAGGGCCTATAATCCGACTAATTCGAATAGTAATTTAATAATAATAATAATAATAATAAATACTCTTTATTGCACCTCATACAGTTACAAGCACAAATTTTACAATTAGATAAATTTAGGTAGAGGTAACAACAGGCGGTCTTATCGCTAATGAGCGATTTCTTCCAGACAACCTTTTTTTTTTTAATTTGTATGGAAATTATTCCAAATATCCGTATTTCCGTATTGCAAGCCTTAAGCACGTTTGGTGTTAAAATGTACGTGTGTTTGTAATCAGTCCGTGATTTTTTCCTGGATGGTCTCACAGGAAGATCAGCGCTGGCTAGTAACACGCTGAGATGAGACCAATTGGAGACAATTAGTGTCAGAGCTAACGTCCGGTTTTCGTGCCGGATACGGTTACTGAATCAGGTCACCTGAAGGTTCTACGCGTACAGTTTCAAAACCTAACGACAGGTCAAAATACGTCAACTGGATGTGTGCGTGTGTTATGCGGTCGGGAACCGGATCAGGCAGCCGGTACCCGGTGCGGCATCATCGGTAGCATGTTTGCTGTATTTTGTGTAACTTTCTGTTTTTTATTTGTTTACTCACATGCCACGTATCAATCTTTTTATATTTCATGGTGTGAAATATTTTCAGATGACTACCTCACGTGTGGTAGCCTGAACTGAAAGAATAATATAGTTTACTGTTACTACCGTAGATAAAATCCGTCAGATAGTTATGAGCATACAACACAGTATTGGATTGGAACATAAAAAGCAGGGGAAAATATATTGCACTTGTAGTAAAAATAATAAAAAGGTAGATGTTTCCTCAATCAGGGATACCTGTTTATTTAGGAGGACAGATTACTTGCGATATCAAGAATTCTTCTTATTTCTTTTATTTTCTAATATTTTAGATACGAAAGCTTTTGTATGCATGGTATGGCTTGGATGTATGGTATGTCCTTATTACACGCTAAAATCGCAAAAAAACCGGCCACGTGCGTGTCGGACACGCATAATGGAGGGTTCCGTAGCTTCAATGGAGTAAGAACCAGAATAATGCCAAAAGGTCATATCTGATGCCTATGCAAGAAGTTTTTTGGAAATAACTCAAAAATGGCTAAACCGATAATTATCAAAACAATTTTCGTAGAAATTATATGATAACGCGCATCTTCTCAATTTTTTTCATATTTTTTGAACTTATGGTTACACACAAAAAGTTACAGGGATTGGGATGCTATTTTTCCGGCTTTCGAGGCGATTATTTTATTTTATTTTATTTCTGAAACTATTCACTTAATCATAAAATGTTCACAAAAACCTCAATGTTATTATTAAATTATATATTATTTATGATGTTCGATATTTTTTTTTTATTTAGTTATTATTTTGAAATATATTTTCAGGGGGGGCGCTCCATACATGTATGTATGGAGCACCCCCTTGAATTTTTTTTTTCTTTAATTTCACTACATAACTAAATAGCGGCATACAAACTACACCTTATGTCTAAATTTTATTAAGATACGTCTTATAGTTTCCGAGTAAAATGACTGTGACATACGGACGGACAAGCACACGGACATGACCAAAACTATAAGGGTTCCGTTTTTGCCATTCTGGCTACGGAACCCTAAAAACCTATACAAAAACCGCGTTCAAATCAGTTAATCCGTTTGATGGCTACGAACCAATAGACATCCATACAGACACACATGTTAATTTGATATTTTCTCTCATATTTTATATTCTCGGTAAAGAATTTCCCCAACCTTTTCCATATTTTATATACAATCATGGACTCATGGTAATAAATTAGTACTTCAAAACCCCTAATTCTGCGGTCAATGGCCCTCATTAAGGGCCCTCACTGTTTGTTCAGGATTAATGACTATCATGCTAAACCCACTATTAGTCAATCAGAGTAAATAACCCTTGCCTTTGCTACTTGTTTTGTGTAATAAGTGAATACAAACAAAATTATACGAGTAAAGCTTATGGTTTGTTTTTACCTCGACGGTGGTAAACAGCGTGTTACCCGCCTGGTGGTTACCACTATTATCTTATAATAGCAACCGATTGCTAATAGATAACTAATAGGCTAACCTACATTACCTCAATGCTAACTACTTATGTAGAAAAGTCACCACTGCTACCTCAAAATAAAGAAGAAAGTGCTATTATAAAATTATTTTATTTAACTGGTACAGTTACACTGGTACAGTATGTTTCAAACGATAACGAGAATTTTTAAAACGAAACCTGTGTGCTTTGCTTTACAACGATAACAGCCTAAAAGGATTGTAAAGTTAGTATTAAGACTAACACAGCCCCAGTTAAATTAGTACACGTTTAGTTTAGACACGATTCAACTTCAATACAATTATAATCTTGGTTGGTTATTTGCTGTGTCTTGGAGTTTTGTTTAAGATAGATTGTGTTTTTAATCTTATTGTTTACGTATTTTAAATTTAGAACGCGGCACCCAGTAAGTATAATAACGTTTCCACCCCTAATATTACAAAATAATAATAGGTCTTTCAAGGATAAAAGCCTAATTTAGTGCCAAAGTCTGAACGTTTATCAAGTTTAAACCCACCTGCTAATTAAGCCTAATATTATCCCTACAGCTTACCAAATCGCTTTACAAAAACCGCTATAAGTACAACCTAAATATATTTAATAATTGTATGCAAACAGGGGTCACAATTATACTGGTTAAAAGAAGTAAGGGGTGAGAACAACCCTGCAGATGTTTTACAGTTGACAGGGCCAACGCATCAGAATGACCTCATTTTCTTGAGACATGTTCAGAATCGATACATAAGTTTATAAGTATTATTATGTTACAATGATTGATTTGTAATGTGAAAACGTGTGTAATAAGAGATTGAGATATAGTCACAAAATAATTTTAAATAAAAAAGAAGTGACTTCACTTAGACTCCATATTTCCAAAAGCTCCGAGCTAGCGTAAAAATTACTTAACTCACTATAGGTGTGCCTATACTAGTTGAAGAGTTCCCTTGATTTCTCCAGGATCCCATCATCAGATCCTGACCTGGTGACAATCGGACCAACTGTGAAGTTCCAACCAAAAAAAAATTTTCCAAATCGGTCCAGCCGTCTTCGAATAACCGGTGAACATACATAAAAAAAACAAAGATTCCGACGTATTGAGAACCTCCTCCTTCGAAATCTTGAAGTCAGTTGAAAACCGCTTCCGCTTTGATGAGGGAAGGTAAGATAACATAACTTTTATTGGTAACGTATAGGTACAAGTCAGATACAAATTTGTGGTAATATTGTAACACAAAAATAACAATGTCATTATTTTATAAAATAATATTATTAATATTAACAATTTCACAAACTTAATTGTAGGTTCACCATTTCACCAAAGTTATAGAATTTTTTTGTAAGCAGCCATGATTCTAACTTACTTTTAAAGGATTGGTGAGATGGTTCTCCTCTTATGCTATTTGGGAAGCGGTTGTATATCGCAGGGCCCGTAGCGTACTGTTCTGATCTAGTAAGCCTGTGAGAAGGTGCATCCAGGCGGTCTCGGTGTGCAATGCTTCGCAAACCATATGACGCCACTATGCCTTTACGTTTAAATTTATGGATATTTGTGTGGGTGACAATCGCGAGGTGAAGGATTGCCATACATGGTAGGGTTAGGAAGTTTGTGAAGTGATCGTGAACCGGCTCATCGCTGCGGATACCTACCATGCCTCGAACTGCACGTCTCTGCATTCGGAATGCACGCTCGAAATCCGATGCTTGACCCCACAACTCGGTACCATATGAAAGTATCGAGTGGACTGTGGCAAAGTAGCAAGATCTAACTATATATCTACCAGCTGTGGATGCCAGGCGCCGTTGCATATAACATGCTCGGTCCAGTCTCGCACAAACAGAGTCTCATGCTCTCTCCAAGATAGTGAGGTGTCGAGCATAAAGCCAAGGAGCTTGGTGGTGACAACCTTTTCGATTCTTGTGTTCCCTGCATGGACATCGAGATCAGCAGCAGGGTGGCCGCTTAGATTTACGCGAAGGAAGCAGGTTTTTTCCGAATTAAGTGCTAGACCGTTTCGCATAAACCACATGTGCAGCCGTCCAATTCACGGTGTCATTGAGAGCTGGGGAAGAGAAGGAGAAGAGGAGCCGCTCGTACGTAATCTGAGGGCCGTGTGTTTTATTCTCTTCTCGCAACAATGCCCGAGACTCAATGCAATGCAATGTCTCGAGACTTATGCCCTATTTATATTTTGATAGTTACTTCCTGTATAAGTTATATACAAAAACTTATACATCAGCAGCAGGTGTATGATAAATTATAATAATTATAAACAAAAAAGAACCGACTTCACTTAGCCTCCACCTATCCAAAAGAAAAGCTACTGAAAAAAATACTCGAATCACTATAGGTGTGCCTATAATATTTGAAGTGTTTCCTCGATTTCTTCAGGATCGCATCATCAGATCCTGATCTGATGACAATGGGACCAACAGTGAAGTATACTCCTTCAAACAAAAAAAAATATTTTTTTTTCTATATAGATCCAGCCGTTTTTGAATAATCGAATTGAATAAACATTATAAAATAGCAAAATCAAAGATCCCGAAAAGTTGAGGAATTTAAATCTTGAAGTCGTTTGAAAATGACGACTACTACTCTAACAAGAGTTTACGACTATTATAAAAATTAAAAAAAAAACCTACAAGATCAGATTAAGTAACGTTTAAAAACAATGATAAAATAACGTATCATTGGGTATGCTATGCTCTGAACGTAATTCAATTATAGAAACTCCACTTCAATTTCTGAAAGTATAGTAATGGTATTAACTCGATATTTCAACAAAATTCATTATTCCCAGTTTTTAAACTAAAATGAATGTAGTTTTTAACTATGATAATCCCTGGTTGCCGAGTTTACGATACAATGGATTTTACTCTTTTTGGTAATTTCATTTGTTTGAGTTAAATAATATATAACGATGATTATCACTTTGCGCACTTGTTAATAATTTGAAATTCAACGTCCAAATTTGTAATTTAAGCCAGAAAGAAGAAATAATAATAAAATATGTTAAGATGTTGAGCTATTTTGATAGCTCTGGTATTTCAAATAAATGAAAATTAAAAGCGGACATTAGAAGCGGAAACGGACGGACGGACAACAAAGTGATCCTATAAGGGTTCCGTTTTTTCCTTTCGAGGTACGGAACCCTAAAACTGCGATTTTATTTGCTGACAGATACTATCCCCGGACTTTTAAAGTGACCGCGGAAAACGAGTGAATCTCCGCAATCTCGTAATCGGACAGGCACTGAGCGGTGAAATTACCCGCCAAATGAAAGGTCAGGATTAAACTCCGAACGATAAATTGAACTACCGAGAGTGGAACCCCTTTTGTCACGACATGTGTACCTGTTTTAGTTTTAAAACTGTAATTTAGTTTGTCTACTCTACACCCACATCATAAATCCTCTTTTCTGCGTTCGGAAACTTATGTAATTACCACCATTATTCCAGCCAGTAATATAACATCAGTGTATTGTCTGTGCCAGTGTTGTAAAAATGTATGAAAATTCATAACTACATCGATTTTGGTAACGTAATGAAAATTCAGCCCTCCTCCCCGACCGCGGTTGTCCTCCTCCCCGACCGTTCTAACAATCGAGATGGCAATGGCAGTGGTTAATGGCTAATGGTTTCCGAACACGTCATTTAGGATTTATAATACGTGTGTAGATAAAGCAGTGTATGCAACTGTACGCAATTAGGCCTTACAACACTCGCCTGCGGTTCATTTCATAAAACCACACTCGTATTTTAAGGACCTTTATTACGTAACAGTTACATAAAGTACTATTACAAGAGTAGGGTATATAGGTATTATAATGTCGTTATAGTTTTCAATAACCGCTACCCTCTCCTTTCCTCCTCCTCGAGATCCGTAACGTGTCCCTAATAACTTTATAATAATGCGATTAAAATACTGGCATTTTGGCGCTAGCAAACATCTTATACTTCTATAAGAGCAATTACAATACATTGACTTTTATTGGATGGCCACAGGTTTTTTATATATTTTAATATGTATAGAAAAAACTACCAAGTATAGAGTAGTAAAGCTGGTGGCTTAACCAGCTAAAACATAATATATAATACTAATTAAAACTATAACTTAGTCAACCCGCACCTTTCCACCACATTGAGGAGTTAATAGGGTTTCCTACACAGATTTTTATCTTCAAAACATTGAATTTCACGAGAATAATCCATAGCAATTGATTGCAAAACATTTTATTGCTCGTATTCCAAATTGACCAATTTCTCGTTTGTAGGGGTGGCCACAGGGGGATGAAATTTCATAGGCGAGGGATGGCATTTATACATATCGCGTATCACAAAATACAAAAAACAAATGACACCCGGTTTCAATTATTGTAAGTGCATTTTTCCTAAGTTCTCGTCCACCGATCGAATAATTCAATATTTGTCCGGCTTCCAACTCTGATGGCTCGATAGCCGGGGCGGATGGCTATTTGTATCTGGATACAAATAGACAGACACTGGGTCTGTATGTGATGAAGAACAAGCATGCTAATTTTGAAGCGGTTGCCTGACAACTTTTTTTAAAATTTTTTGTTCTCTCTCGTACAGCGCCCCGGAACACTTGAGGGCCTTTCAGCTCGGAACCTCTTCAGGCGGGTGATGGAGCTCCCGATCCATCACAGGACACAGTGGTGATACGCTGTAGTCGGCTCCCGTCCCACCCTCTCACACAGGTACCAGCCGACTCTATTTCCGCCCAAGTCCAAGTTGGGTCAGTTCAGGTTGAACAGGGCGGTTCCTCATCACTTGCTTCGGGAGCTCAAATACCGCGAGCCATCCGGTTGCCTCGCGGTCACTCTGACTACGCGTCATTACTCTAAATAAACATAACTTCAACACACAACAAATATTGAACTTTTATTGGAGTTGCTTCAAGAAACAACATCTTGCTTAGACTGTGTGGTACGTCGTGGGGTGCATCTGCTGATTGTTTACGCACTACTGGCATTGCTCTGGTCTACTTCGTGGCAGAATACTGTGCACCCGTCTGGCTAGAAAGCGCACATGTGTCGAAGGTTGATGTCAAGAATAATGACACGATGCGATGCATCTCGGGAACAATCAAGTCCACCCCTACACACTGGCTGCCAACTCTGTGCCACATAGCCCCACCCCACCTACGAAGGAAGTGTGCACTAAAAAGAGAAGCTGCAAAGATAGAGTCTACTGCCTCATTGCCACTTCACAAGGAATTTTGTTTTCCTCCGGCAGAGCGTTTGAAGTCCCGTAACCCCCCTTATGCTACTACTCAGCGCCTCCATGATTTCAGCGTTTCCGAGGCATGGAAAGATGAATGGGCTGCCGCCAATGTAGACTCCCATACGGGAATAATCGATCCGACTTGCCGGCTTGCCGGATTCGACCTCCCTCAAAAACTCTGGTGCCGTCTTAACAGATTTAGAACGGGCCATGGCCGCTGCAAATACTTGTTGAATAAGTGGGGTTGGTTTGACTCGGCCATGTGTGAGTGCGGTGAAGGAGTTCAAACCATGGAGCATATAATTGAACGCTGCCCCATTCACTCATACTCAGGACCTCCAGAAGATCTACTGCACCTCTCGTCCGATGCAGCTGCGTGGCTCAACTGTCTAAATGTTGACATTTGACTTGACGTACATATTAGTATCTATTGCCTATTATGTAAAAGTATGCCATACGATTAAATAATTAATTGGAGTTGCATCGGAATAATTTTTAAGAATATTCTGATTCTGACGTGAGCGTTACCTGTATTGCGTAGTGAATACATTGGAGTTATATTGAAGTGGAATCGTGTCTAAACGTGTTTTAAAGTTTGAAGACGGCCCAAGGCTACCCGTTCATTGCCCTTGTGTTAAGTTTTCTTTCAGAAATCTCCCTCATAACTATTGTTGTATTTCGAAGTCGAAAGTTTGGTCGGAGTTTTCCCGACACGTCCCGGTGCCATGTTCTTCACGCGTCAGTTGACTGGGTACGTGCCCGTTCTACCTAATACGGGTTGATTCTGTATTGTATATGTACTATGTGAATATTGCTGGAGTATATATAGGTTTATGTGTACATATAAGAACATATAAAGGTAGGTACATAATAGGAATAATTGCCGTACAAGTTCAATATAGACCTTGTTCAGTTCATTCTAATATGTGCCCGTTCTACTTAATACAATTGAATTCTGAATTATATACGTAAATATGTACATAACTAAAACAACAATAGCTATGTGTGTTAATACCTACCTAGCATAGACCAAAGATAATTAAGTAAGCTTTCCTATATTTATTTATTACTTACATACATTCCAAAGCTTAATACTAGCAATTACAATATACTTCAGTCATTTTACGGGCGGCTAGTATGGGGAATTGGAAATAATTAATAATAGCTTATATTTTTAATGTAACGGATATATCATGATACAAGTATTATTTACGCAATGAAATCCTACAGAATATCGTTATTCGCTAACCGCCACAAATATGTACACACATATTACAAGCGTTTTTCTTGTAGGATTTGAATGGATATATCGTTTCTAAGTCATTTAAAATGTGTAAGAAAAAACTACCAATTATTACTATTTGTTTCTAAGAAATTAGGATATATATCGCCCGCGCCGTACATTTTGTTATTTATGTGGTTTTACATGGACACGGTTTCTTGTTTTTCGCTTTAAACAGAAAGAAGACTTGAATATCGTCATATTTCCAAATAAAAATAATTGATATTATTGTAAATAAAATATACAATTTTTTTATATATTTTTTTTTACCTATTTAACTACTTCCGGGTGAAAAGTTGGTAGGATTATTGCATATATTATCTATAAATATTCCATAAGAATGAATAATAAAAAAATCAGGCTATTATAAATTAATGTTTGACGCAACCGTATCTTTACTGTACTAATACGGGTTGATTCTTGAGGAAGCATAATCATAAGCAAAATTTATCAATAGGGGAAATATCATATCGGTCAGTTCCATGATCGTCAGTTGGTCACTTAGAAAATTATTCGATACCTAGTATATCTACCTAACTAAGTTTTGTATTTCTACATAGGTAGCTAGGGGAAATTGTTCTTGGATAATGTTCAGTTTTTTTTATCAATTTTTAGAAAAAAAATAGGCATTTTTTCAGCAGACAGGCGCTCGCCAAAATGTGTGATTGTCTTAAGATTATTAAGCTAAATTATTCAACAGTGAAAGAAACGATACCATTACTGGTTTCAGCAGGTTAAAACTATATGAAAAGTAGAACAGTTTTCCTTACTCGTAGTTTAAGCCCTATTCCTTCAAAATATTTTCACCATGTCTTATAAAAGCTTAAAACAACTAGACGTTGCATTCTTCCACGAAGCACAATAATCATTAAGCGCAATAGAGCAAAAACCACGGTTAAGGGTCACCATTGAATTGATACCTCGAAAGTTCTTGCATAACGACATCCGACGTCGTACACCATCCTTTTCATTCACAGCTGTATGAATGAGAGGAATGATGGAAATCGGTTCTGAAAATCGGTTTAGCAGCACCCTAATGAGAGAAAGCGGCGGTTTCTGAGTTGTAAGTTAGGACGGCGATAAAATTACGTTGTCGCGCGCTAATATATTTTTTTCGACAACAGCAAGTCAATAAAGAGTTATGATTATATCAATCTACTTAATATGTTTTAGTGAGTGCCTAAAGAATGTGACTATTTAAAGTAGGGATAACTTCATAAAATTCTCGGAATTTGTTCGGTTAAGGAAATATACGGAGAGCCGGCCACGTCAGATATGACACAACAATGAGAGCAACGAAACCCTAGTTTGCTATACTACGCTTGTTTCTAGATCCGGGTATGTGGCAGCTGTAAAGTGGTGGAGGTCAAATAATGCAAATAACCTGAAGAAAACAAGTTCTTGAGTTCTGGATTTTCTATTTCATAACCATATGTGTCCTTAACTACGTCCAAAAGAGAGGTATGGGTACTGCAAATGTTATCTTGCTCAAATCTGGATCAGAGCCTGACTGGGGAAGTACCTCCACTTTACAGAAAACTACCCTACTTATAATATTGTGTTCCTGCTGGTGAGTAAGGTTGCCAAAAAGCTAAAAGAGGAGCCAGTGTGTTGACGAGGGTCCCTCTCTTGATCCTTTAGCCGTCAACACAGTGAATCCACCTTTTTTGAGGGTCAGCACGCGCATGTGACCCCTCTGGAGTTGCAGGCGTCCATAGGCTACGGTAGCTGCTTACCATCAGGCGGGCTGTATGCTTGTTTGGTATAAAAAAACAAATATAAAAATAATAATGATCAAAACCTACTGTGAAATTCAAAGTTCGTTGAACTAAACTAATAAGAAAAGCAGCCTAAAACCTCGTCATTTTCGTGACGCGTAACTCGTGGATAAGTGTAAATAGTGCCTCGAGGGCAATGTATGCCCAGGGCAGTCAGTGAACCAACTTTACGGAGGCGTCTTCACTCGTCACTTTATAACATTTTGTTTTATTACCGACGTATGGTTGGAAGATATTTTTCTTAAATGTTTTTGGCGTAAATGTTAGTAGTACTCGTAGCAGAAGAAAAAACTAGTTTTCATCTCCCCTGCTCGGAAAGTTTTATTTTCCTGGGTAGATAGCCGGGTGGAAAATTGCTTGTTCATCCCTAGGGTGGAAAGTAATTAGCTGTGTTAATTGTGGATTGAGCCGGTGCCCACCCGGATGCTCTCCTCTCAGACCACCGGCAAAACATAGAATTTGTCTTTTTCAAATTGTTCAAATTTTACTTAACATTTTTCTAGATTATTCTTTACATACCTGTTTTATAAAATGTGCGTGTAGTAATGTACTTTCCTCACAGTCGAAATGAAAAGCAAAGTGTTTCACTCGGGTGAAATTACCCATTTCACCCTCGAACTATTGGCGATATCTCAGGTGAAATGGGTCACTTTCAACCCTTGGTTAACAATCTACTATTCATTGTCGTTTTTGGGAAGATAGTAGGTACCTACTAGCGTGAGAAATATAGTGTGGTTCTCTCTATGATTTTATATAGAAACCCTGGCCAAGCTTCTGATCTGATTAGGCAAATGATGCCTATTTTTTGGTTTCTCCTAACTTAAGTTATATTTTTCTACAAAGTCCAAGAATGATCAGGGAAGAGCGCTGGTAGCCTGGCGGTAAGACGTCCGACTTTCAATCCGGAGGTCTCGGGTTCAAACCCCGGCTCGTACCACTGAGTTTTTTGGAACTTATTAATTAACTTATGTACGGAATGTCTTTTGATATTTCGCCAGTCGCTTTTCGGCAAAGGAAAACATGATCTAATGAAACTGAAAACTGGATCTAATCCCGATAAGGCCTAGTTTACCTTCTGCGTTGGAAGGTCAGATGGCAGTCGCTTTCGTAAAAAATTGTGTCTACGCCAATTCATGGGATTAGGTTGTCAAGCGGATCCCAAGCCGGGACAAACGCTAGGAGGAAGAAAAACCCGGCCAAGAGCGTGTCGGGCCACGCTCAGTGTAGGGTTCCGTAGTTTTCCGTCCGTCACAGTAAGTGTCCCCACTTAAGAGTTAAAATAACACCGCCATGTAGGATATGATATGAGCATTCCACGTACAGCGACATCTATCGGCATATTAAGTAAACTATTGCGCGCGAGCTTAAAGTATGGAACATGATTTTTATGGGATAATTCTTTATTGCGTGAACCGATTTTCACCGTTTTTACTTTATTTGAAAGCACGTCATTTCATTGTGATTTTGTAAAAATTACAGGTACAATAAACACCTGCTTAAACGGTTAAATTACAAACTTAGTTCAAAAATTATTTTGTAATTTTTTTTCAAAAACTATTCAACCTATCAAGTTCAAAAGAATTTTCCTAGAAAGTTTTTATAAAGTGCTACTTTTGAGATTTTTTTCATATTTTTAAAACTTATGGTTCAAAAGTTAGAGGGGGGACACATTTTTTTATAGTTCTGGAGCGATTATTTCCGAAAATATTTACATTATCAGAAAATTATTTTAGTAAACCCGTATTCATTTTTAAATACCTATCCAACAATATATCACACGTTAGGGTTAAAAAAAAAAATCACTTCCCACTTTACGTATAGGGGAGGTACCCTAATAAAACATTTTTTTCAACTTTTTATTTTACCACTTTGTCGGCGTGATTGATATACATATTAGTACCAAATTTCAGCTTTCTAGTGCTAATGGTCACTGAGATTATCCGCGGACGGACGGACGGACGGGCAGACATAGGGAATGCAACCGGTTAATATTTTGTATGAGAATTACCGGTAATTTACCGGTTAACCGGTAATTTCTATGCAATTAGTTACCGGTTTGCATTCCTTAGGCAGACATGGCGAAACTATAAGGGTTCCTAGTTGACTACGGAACCCTAAAAAAAGAAGACCCGAGAATAATCAGTAAGGTAGTTGAAATTTCTTTTTCATTATGAAGAAAATTGTTTCTTGAATTCATTCATTATACTTGAGTAGGAATTTATTTGTTCTACCTATTTGAAATGGGAAAACAATTTAGCGACATTAAATTCTCGTAGACTTACTTAATTATTTAATTAAACTGTACTTAAGGTGCCGCGTGCCGGTGACATTCCTTATTGCGAGGTTTATTTGTACTTAAATACTTTTAATAAGGGGATCTTATTACGAAAATAGGACTTTGATTTATTCCAATTTGAAGACAAATAAAAGAATGATAGAAATATAGAAGCTGTTTGTATCATGTACTTATAAATTTTGGTGTTTTTTCTGCCCAAAAATAGACATGTACTTATGATTTTTTATACATATTTACTATTCCTTTATTTATCTTTCTTCTTAGGCTAGGTTTTTTACAATATAAATATAAAAGTAAAATAAAATGCAACATAGAAGAAATAATATGAATAATATATAAACACAAAACAAGGCCTAGGCTGCTGGTGGTCAGGGCTTCAGAGAGAGAAACCTTCGCATTATGCGCCCCGAGTCCAGGATTACCGCCTTTTGAATTTAGTCCTTGATGTAACCCTTGAAAATTAATACAAATCGCCATCGGATTAGATAAAGAAAGGAACTATTAGGTTGCATTAATAGTTGTTTAAAAACACTAAGTATTTTCGCTATAGCCTTCGAAGAAAATGAAGCATTTCGTGAAATACGCGCGTTTCGGGAATATTATAAAAATAAAGTCAAGTATTTTATTATTTTCTAGAGAACAACAAAAATAGCTGTTTCGAGACCAAGCCAAGTCGAGACTTACCATTATGTATACTTGGCAGTTTAGTGTTTTTAAATCACAGTACCTACTTTTGTTTCCAAGTAGAAATATCCCGGAATAAGTCTTACGTTTTTTGTATACCTAAACGTCTTTAAGATCTTTAAAAATGCCCTCAGGCCTACTCATTTTATACGTCCCATGAATGACGTGATCTGTCTTCACTCAGATATGTCTCTACTGAGAGATTGAGATAAAACATTTCAAGTGACCGCCCCTATTCTCTATATCTATTCACAAGACCTTGTTTTCTAGATTTCCGCTAGTTCCTAATACTAGGTCTAACAAAAATGCTGATGATCATTTTAAGGATATCTTATTCTAATAATTAAAAACTAAGAAAAAAAAATTATCGCGGAAAAAAAGAAATTGCCTTCGGAGGGTTAGCCAGCCCGGATGACTTGTCTAATACAAAAAAAAACCGGCCAAGTACGAGTCGAACTCCCGCACCGAGGGTTCCGTACAAATCTATAGGTATATAGGGGTAGTAACTTTAAAATTATTAAAAATATTTATTTATATGATGTAACTAAAAACTTATGGTTTTCGCAATTTTTCCTGTATCTGTGCTATAAGACGTTGCTTCGTACCAAATTTCAAGATCCTGAGTTCACGGGAAGTACCCTGTAGGTTTTGATTCCCTTGCGAGTTTCGAAAATTTGCGGAAATTTGCGGCATAGACAGCTGTATCTTTTGATTGCGTTGGCATAAAAGTTCACAGCACCAGAGGACAGTAGACCTGAGTATTTGATATAAATTTCAGCTTGATACCTCCACGCGTTCCTGAGAAAAAGGGTCTTGACAGACAGACAGACAGACGGACGGACAACAAAGTGATCCTATAAGGGTTCCGTCCTTTCGAGGTACGGAACCCTAAAAGAATGTTTTTGCTTCCAAAAAAAAATTCTCTTCCTTTTTCTTACTCGCAACGCAATACGATACCATTTATACCCTTAAACGGAAAACTCTGTATGTGTGTTACCTCTACACGCTCCTTAAGTCCTGAGAAAGGACTTAGGACAGTTTTTATTGTTGAAATCATCCCTCAAGGGGGCCAAAAGGGGAGAAGGATTTAGTATGGAATTTATAATTTTACGCAGAGAAAGCCGAGAGGAATAGCTTAACTAAGCTTAGCTTAGCTTATATAAGTAAGTATATTATATTAAACTCAGACTTACTCAAAGGGCAAAGGAGCAAACTATGAGGTCTATGTGAGATTAGTTTAGAACTGAGATCTGCAGGAGAACTAATGTCATTGTCATAGTTTAGAAATTTATAACTTAAGTTAAATGGAAAATTGTTAATAGAACCGATGACTACAGAAGTAAAATGATTTTTCGAGTGGAATCATCATGTACAGTAAATGACCCTCCTACGGCAGTCGGGAAAATAGAATGAGTAAGCCTCCAGTAAGGTGGATTTTTCTTAATAACACGTCAGTGGCAAACAAGCAAACATCATCTCTGATTGTAAGTAGTCTGGTTGTCAGTCTATAACCGCCTTAATTTAAATATTAAGATTAAAGTTATAAGATTAAGGCCCTAAGGCACACCGCGATTTTTTAACGCGCCGTCAACGCGCGTTTTAGCAATACACATGCGAGTCAAACGCAGCTTGTAGACCTAGGCACACCTACATTTTAAAGACGCACTGTCGACGCGCGATTGTATCTCTGCAAACACGCGTTGACGACGCGTTTGTATAGCTACAAACGCGCCATAAATAAAATCGCTGGTAACGCGCGAGAGTATCGTTAAAAACGCACCGTAAAAAACGCGCTGGTGACGCGCGAGTGTATGGCTAAATACAAACGCGGCGTCGACGTGTGTTCTTGAGCAAAATCTCCTTAATACGAGTAATAGCACTATGGAGTATATCTTCTAGTCATCTTGGTAATTAATTATGATGACGATGACTATTGCATGACATGATGAAGATCATTGTAGATCAAAGTTATACTGGCCTGACTTAACATATTCTCCTTTAGGTAAATGTTTAAAAATGTACTTAATTTTATTTTGCTTTCGGAATACCCCAGGACCCGCAGTTCCCAAAATTGCCTCACGAAGCCATAAACAGTTTTATGTATTTTTTATGAGTGATATTATCGCTAGTCGCGTCATAAAAGTTTTCTCGTAATTCTAATTTGAGGGACTTGTGCTTAACAAGGCTTGAGATGTGTAGGCATCTTTTATGTAAGTAGACTGTGACATCCAACTAAAAAAGTTATTTGTAAGAATACCTTTCATTTACACTCATTAACTACTTTCTAATATACACTTTATACATATTCCAATGTACAAGTATACCTATCTATGTTGAAAATAATACCCAAGCATGTTTCTCATTGCATTGTTATGTAAATTACGAAAGTATACCTAATTTCAGATCAGCTAAGCTGGTATGCTGAATTTCAGCTCAATCGGACAACAGTAACTTGTTCTGGCTTGCGTGATTTTAACTAAACAAACTAACTGACAAACACTACTTACTTACTTTACTTACTTACTTACTTATTTGGCGCAACGCCCCAAAATGAGTCCTGGCCTCCGACACAAGAGCACGCCATTTTGCTCGGTCCTGCGCTATTTCACGCCAGCTTTCACCGGCGCCGAGCTCCTGAAGATCCGCTCCTACTCTGTCTGCCAAGCGATACTTAGGATGACCGACAGGACGGCGTCCAGTCGGTCGACCCAAATGTGCTGTTTTTACTGAGCGATCTTCTCTCATCCTGTCGAGAGGTCGAGAGGCAAACACTGTGAGTTAGTTACTTGATTTATGTAAATTAGTAATATAATATAACCGGATAAGTGGACATGTGTAGCCACGATATGGATGCCGCAAGAGAGACGTGGACGGGGCAGGCCCAAACAGGGATGGTGGAACGATTTGGATGCTTTCTTTAGCACCTGGCCAGAAAGCACAAGACCAAGAGTTGTTGAGATCAAAGGGAGAGGGGTTTGCCCAGCAGTGGGACACTATTATAGGCTAATGTAAAAAAGTAATATATTATAAAAAACTGTTGCGATGGGTACCTAGAGACTGACAGACAACACCCAGCCTAAACCTTGAAATTTTTTACATATTCTACAAATGCATCCGGATCGTTGGGCCAAACTTTCTACAGACTGGATCCCGCAGGATGGACGTCGAGGCAGAAGTAGACCAAGGCGGAGACGGTAGTACGACCAGGGCCCCGATTTGACATGGCATAACTGACAGTCGCTTGCGAGATGCTTGCGAGACAACTATGATATCACACTTTTGTGACAGTGGAAATTTGGGGTGGAATCACTCAAGAGTGATATCTAAAATAGTGGCCATAGCCATAGACAAAACGCTCTAGCGAGACCTACTGACAGTTAGGTGTGGACACGTGTGGAAAGATAGATATCACTATATCCACTAGCGATACCCTTCCTTTCTAAAATTCTAGAAAAAGCTGTGAATGACCAGTTATATGAATATGCAGAGATTAACAATATTTTGCCTCAAGTGCAGTCAGGTTTTCGCAAGGGAATGGGGACTACAACTGCTTTAATTGATGTGGTTGATAATATTCTGTACGATCAAAGCTATGGGATGGGCACCTGTTTAGTGTTATTGGACTTTTCTCGCGCTTTCGATTGTATAAATATTAGTCTGCTACTCACTAAACTGCGTTATTATGGAATAGACTTCAAATCAGTGGACTGGTTCAATAGTTACCTCAATGGCCGCACGCAGTCTGTTAGAATTTCAAAAGAAGATGGCAGTCAACTGGTATCTAACGGTAGGTTGGTAACACGAGGAGTCCCTCAGGGTTCTATTCTGGGACCTTTGCTATTTATAATATACAGTGCAGATATAATAAAAAAGATTACGCACTGTAAATGCCATTTATACGCAGATGATGTGCAATTATACCTTTCAGCCCGTCCTTGCGACATCACGGAGATGATTAATAAAATAAACGAAGACCTTGAAAGTATCTCCACTTGGGCCGATGATAACGGTTTACTGCTAAATCCTCATAAGTCAAAGTTTATGATATTGGGTACAAAATGTCAAATATCTAAAATCTTAGACATCAACCCACAAGTAACTATTAGAAATTCGCTGATAGAACGTATTGAGGAGGCTAGAAACCTCGGATTAGTGATGGATAGTCAGCTTAGGTTCGAAAAGCACGTGGGGGAGTTGGTAAGATCCTGTTTTTACCGCTTGAAGGTTTTGTACCAAATAAGAAATTTGTTAAGTGAAAAAATAAGGGTAATTTTATGTGAGTCACTCATCCTCTCCAAATCAAATTACGGGGATATAGTTTATGGGACACGTTTACAAGCGAAAACTCGCCGTCTCATAAATAAAGCTTCTATATTGAATATGTCCTCTAGGAGACATTTGCATCTTGCAAGCCTATTGTTTGGCGTTTTAAATGACAAAAAGCCCGGTTACCTTTTCTCAAAAATACATATTTCATCTACAAAAATACATATTACAAACGATATGGCACTAGATCTACTCGACGGTGCCTTTTGGAAGTACATCCACACAGAACTGTTGCATTTACAGGCTGTTTTCGGTATCTCGCAACCAAGTGTTGGAACAATATCCCTTTACCTGTCAGGCGCCTTAAAACAAAGGCAGACTTTAAATACCAAAAAAGTATTAATCAATAAGCAAATAACAGGTATTCCACATGGATACTTGGTTTCAGATTACCGAATCTAGCCTGAATGTTGGGGAATATACATATGTTTTCTGTTATCTTTTTATACTACCTACACATACACTACATTACATATCGGTATCAGCATACACCGCGTTTTCATTTTCATTTTCTTTTTACACAAGTAGATACATTACGTTAATCATAGTGAAAATTAAGATATTTATATTACTTATTTATCATACATGTGACGTGGCCTGGGTTCTGGCAGAATACCAGTGCTTCGCCCGAAAGAGTGAAGCGTATTGCTGAGTCAGAACCCTTTTGTATTGCTGCAACGCACACAGAAATCGTTCTTTTCCCATTGTTTCATATGTTTAACTTGTTTCCTAGCTTTTTTTTCTTTTAAGGATGTAATTTGTGTGTATATTTAAACCTAACTGTGTGTATATTGTGGCAAGCAAATAAAGATTATATATATCTATCTATCTATCGATACAAGTGTGACATCCACGTTTCACAGTTTGACATGTCGAATCGAGGCCCTGGACACATATCTTGAATAATGGCGGGAGTGCATTAGACAGGGCCAAATGGCGGGAAAGAGGCCAGGCCTTTGCCCAGCAGTCGGACACCTTACCAGGCTAATATAAAAAAAAAACTACAAATATCTTCTAAGATATTCTAAGATATAAAGCTCTAGCTTTATATAGACAGTGACTTTCCAATATGATTGATTAAAAACCGGCCAAGAGCGTGTCGGGCCACGCTCAGTGTAGGGTTCCGTAGTTTTCCGTCCGTCACAGTAAGTGTCCCCACTTAAGAGTTAAAATAACACCGCCATGTAGGATATGATATGAGCGTTCCACGTACAGCGACACCTATCGGCAAATTAAGTAAACTATTGCACGCGAGCTTAAAGTATGGAAGATGATTTTTATGGGATAATTCTTTATTGCGTGAACCGATTTTCACCGTTTTTACTTTATTTGAAAGCACGTCATTCCATTGTCATTTTGTAGAAATTACAGGTACAATGAACACCTGCTTATATGGTTAAATTACAAACTTAGTTCACAAATTATTTTGTATTTTTTTTTCAAAAACTATTTAACCTATCAAGTTCAAAATAATTATCCTAGAAAGTTTTTATAAAGTTCTACTTTTGAGATATTTTCATATTTTTAAAACATATGGTTCAAAAGTTAGAGGGGGGGGACACACATTATCAAAAAATGATTTTAGTAAACCCCTATTCATTTTTAAATACCTATCCAAAAATATATGACACGTTAGGGTTGAAATGAAAAAAAAAATCACTCCCTACTTTACGTATAGGGGAGGTACCCTAATAAAACATTTCTTTCCACTTTTTATTTTACCACTTTGTTGGCGTGATTGATATACATATTAGTACCAAATTTCAGCTTTCTTGTGCTAACGGTCACTGAGATTATCCGCGGACGGACGGACGGACGGACGGGCAGACATGGCGAAACTATAAGGGTTCCTAGTTGACTACGGAACCCTAAAAAACCGTTAAGTCTGTAAGCATCAAAATTATGGTACTATAAGGATCAACATATAAATGAGGTTCCTCACCAGAAATTTAATTTTGTTAGTATCACACCCAATATCGAAATACATCAAGCTTACTAAAGGCATCCGAAAGTAATTGGAGGTTACAGGGGCACGTTTTACATGAAAATTTCTTCTGAAAGAAAGAAATCGGCCAAGTGCGAGTCGAAATCGCGGCTTAAGGTCTTATACAGTGCAATCAACCAAAGCCAATATGTTGAACCTTGTCCTAATGACAGTTGGCGGTCGATATATAAACGTAACCATGCATTAGGTACTAAACTAGCTATCGTGACAAGGTTCTATCTTTATCAATAGTGGACTAGGAATCAAAATGGTTGGTTGCACATCGCTCATTTTTTTAGATGTTTTATTTTTTGCATTTATATTTTTCTTTGTTATCATACAGATTTAAACGTATGTTTAACCGTTATTGAGGAACAATAACAAAAAGTTTAAAAAAAAATATCACGACGGAGGCAAACAGGCATACGGCCCGCCTGATGGTAAGAAGTTACCGTAGCCTATGGACGCCTGCAACCCCAGAGGATTGCCTACCCTTTAAGAACATATACACTCCTTTTTTAAAGAACCTCATACTGTAGCCCGCTGGGAAAACCTCGGCAGGGAGTTCATTCTACAGCCACAGCTTTCGTGGGACGAAATTCCTCTTAAACCGTACAGTTCGCGACCCTTTAGACTCCAGGGTGTGGGGATGATCACCCTGCCGACGGCGAGCGTTGCGGTGATAAAAAGCTACAGTGGAAAGCATATTAAACAGTCTTCAGAGCACAACCCATTGTACAAGCGATAGAACATAATGTTTCTTGTATAGGAGCTCGCTTTTATTTGTTGTAGCTGCAATAAAACCATTTTGCAATAGTAGTTTATGTAACTGTTACGTAATAAGGGTCCTTAAAACATGAGTGTGGTTTTATGAAATGAGCCGCAGGCGAATTTCATAATAAGATCACACGAGTGTTTTAAGGCCTAATTACGTACAGTTGCATACACTGCTTTATCTACACTCATATTATTTATTCTAAATGCCTTATTTGGAAACCATAGAATTGCCGCCATTGCACCGCCGCCATGGCCAACTCGATTGTGCCGGCGGTCGCGCGGGCGCGTGTCGGGCTGTCGGCGTCGACGTCGGGAGCGTGCAGGTGTACATTATGTTATCAAAACTCATAGCACATCAATAATTGAGCATGAAAAGTTAAAATTACGTGACTGCTACGGATAAAAAGCTTATCATAGTAAAATCGGTCGTGGTAATGCTAGCCATTGCCTACCGTTTTCGAACACGTTTTAGAGAACTTACAATATGAGTGTAAATAAATATAGTATTATCTATCTCTTACGGTTATTGATGTACAGCCGCCCGTCAGATAGACGATTAGTAGGCAAGGTTCCGGTATCACTCTCCGGCTACGGAACCCTAAAACGCGAATTTCTCTTCCCTTCGTTACCCTCGCCGTTTATTTTTAAGCTCTATGCTAAATATGTCTGGAACAGAACCATATTTTGTTTCGTTATGTCATTCCAATTTGTGTTTCTTTTTATATGTGTTTCTCCTGATTCATGTTTTGTATCAAAAACGTTGTGGCGACACCATTGTGTTAAGATTACTGCTCTGCGGTGGGAAATTTACAGCATTATAAAATTGTGTATAAATTACCGGTAAATCGGAATATAACCGGTAATATACCGGTTTTTTTTATATATTATATACGTTTTTTTACCTGTTGCACTCCCTGCTGCTACCGCCGGTGGTACTCAATAATTAAAAAAAACATTATTTTTCAAATTACGTAAACCAGAAGATTCGAGTACTTACTACTAAACACAAATTATTTAGAATAAAAAGTTGAAGAAATTTCATCTTCATTTTGTAGAACAATTATCCGTTAATGTTATTGTCAGGAGTTTTACCTACTTTAAAATGAACGTCCGAAATTGAACATTCTCGGTGGTTTTCCATTGTAGAACATTTGATGTGTCGGCAGTGTGGGCTTCTGTATTATTGATTAAAAATTAAACAACCTAACAAAATCAGTGCTGATATTTCAAATAAATAAGATCATCGATGCAAATTCATTTGCTAAAATGCTTACAAAGTTGTGCTCGCTGCAATGTCAACGGGCAGTAACCTAACCCCAAATAAGAAGGCAGGCCTTCTTATTCCAAAAAGATGTAAGTGTTCGATAAATCTCATCGACTTAAGTTCTTTAAGTTTCTAGAGTAGACCACAGCCACAACCGAAATAATCGTCGCTAAAACAATAACTAAGAAACCCACGCCAAAATAATAACTAACGAGAAAAAAACTAAGCAGAAAGTTCCAAAAGCGCATCTGCGCGGACGAGAGAAGGGAAGGTGCGGAGAGGAGGGGCTGCGCGGGCGCGGCGGCGTTGCCAAAAATCTAGTCAAACTGGCTCTTATAGTGCAACGCACTTCGGCAATGGTGCGTGCGGCTAGGGGATGCAAGGAGAGGTATTCAAGCTTATCGGAGGCATTGATATAAAAGTAGGTATAGAAGTGATTATTTCTTACTTTTTCTTGGGCAGCTCTTTATCACGTCTCTGTTTTGCCCTATGGTTACCGGTAAAGAATGCCATTAAGCATTAAGTCCGCTAATTACACTTACATTATTTTATGTGCAATAAAGTTCAAATAAATAAATTATTTAGTATAATAATACCACATTGTCAAAGTGCTCATTATGAAGTTTTTTTCTTGTATTGATATTTTTTCTCCTGGATGATATTGCCTTTGCATATCTATGCTTAATATTAAGTACGATGATTTTCATAAAAACTGATTAAAACTTTTATAAGTATATTAATTTTGGTCCATTCTGCAGAATGGACCGAACTAATCGGCCGGGGCAGAGACAGACCTAAAAGGAGATGGCGGGACGATTTGGACGCATTTTGTAGCGACTGGCGAGAGCATGCACTAGGCCGTGACAAGTGGCGGGAGCGAGGGTAGGCCTTTGCCCAGCAGTTGGATACAATATAGGCTAACGAAAAAAAAATTTGTACGTGGAATATAATATCAATTGAAATTAATTGTTGTTTTCATTATTTTAAAAATGCCTGATAAAAAGTGTCACTAAAATATCTTCAGCTTTGAGTTTTGGTCGACATGACATAACTTATACGACTAGGTATTCCTTATTACCATGCACCTCTTTAAGTTTTGTTCGACATTAAATTGGGTACTTTCCTGGGTAAAAATAATATAATTATATTTAGTCCGTCAGTTAGATTATCAAAAAATATTGGACACGTATTTTTTATTTTGTCAATCAAACAAAAACTGGTGAAGATATAGCCCGTTAAAGTTCCGCGTGACGTCACATTGTACTAAAAATTGTACTGAAATGTGACGTCACGCGGAACTTTAACGGGCTATATCTTCACCAATTTTTGTTTGATTGACAAAATAAAAAATACGTGTCCAATATTTTTTGATAATCTAACTGACGGACTAAATATATTTTATTAGGAAAGTAGCCAATTAAGTGTTAAAAACGACTCCACTCGTTCCCTTATCCAGTCGTTAGATCATCGTACATCGAGAAGTAGGTGCATCTAAAAAGTGCAAGCCGATTTCGGCCGTTTCGGCCGTGCCGACGACCGGCCGACGACCCCTTAGTTAGGCACCTAGGTGTTTGAGTTCGAGTGACTGCTTTTTGGTCGTTATCTTTTTTTGGTCTTGATGTATATGTGTGCGTCAGGACGCGAGATGAAAAATTATTCGAACGACTATTTTGTTGCGCTGAATGCTTTTGTGTGTGTGTGTGTGTTTTTTTGGTAGGAGTGCAGACAAAGTAGTTAGGGAGCTAGTCGAGTCGTTGTTTTGTTTGCTCTTATAGTAGAATATTAGGTTTTTTTGGCTAAATGGGGTTACGTTAGAGATTATTTTTAATTGTTTAATGCGTAAACCGGGCTAATAATAGAAATCGCGCAACCTAAAATCAGGCTCTGGACTTTACTGGGAAAACAGGGGTCGACAAAATGCTCGAAGAGATTTGTGTTAAAATACACAATGTAGTTTTGAAATTCTTCTTTAAACTTAGGTTATTTTGTATTTGGTAAGCGTTACGAGTGTTTTTGGGCGTCGATAATCGATATGCGTTTAACTCAACAGCTAAGTTATACAACTATGATATGCGTCGTGTTGAACTTTTAATTTTTTATTTTCATGATCAGATAGTTGATTATTAGAAGTGTTCATTTAATAAAACGTATTTAGATTAATCACAGGACCGTAAGAAAGTGAGCGTTGGTAGCCTGGCGGTAAGACGTCAGACTTTCAATCCGAAAGTCTCGGGTTCAAACCCCGGCTCGTATCAATGAGTTTTTCGGAACTTATGTACGAAATATCAATTGATATTTAGCAGTCGCTGTTCGGTGAAGGAAAAATCGTGAGGAAACCGGTTTCGTGAAAACTTGTGCCTATGCAAATTGCTGGGATTAGGTTGCCGTGCGGACCCCAGGCTCAATAGAGCAAAAATCTAGGACAAAAACTAGGAGGAAGAAGACAGGACACTAAGAAAGTATTACACTTTATATATTTTTCCTCCTTTACCGTGTGAGATATTATTAGTGGGACAATAATAAGATATCCTAAAACAGAAGAGTATTATCGTAAACATACAATAGCCATAAATTACAAAAACATTGACAGTTAAAGAATTCTATATCGACCAGTGTTGGCAGACCCACACATTAAGTCCCTCAAATGAGTCGTAAAACTGTTCTCACAGCTATCCTCGATGGCTTAAGGGTCAATGAGTTTTGGTTCAGCCAAATAATATCCTTAAATTATGGGATCAGTTGCAATTGTGAGGAAATTAGCGATTACGTTTTAGGATAATGTGTAAAACACATTTTTCCACATTTTTCTTTTGTGCCACATTTGATAACATTTACCCGCTAGAGATACAGAAACAAAAAACAAGTTTCTTAAAGAATTCTCATTAATTTTGAAAATTATATATTTTATTTTTAGGGTTCCGTATCTAGAAAGGAAAAACGGAACCCTTATAGGATCACTTTGTTGTCCGTCCGTCCGTCCGTCTGTCAAGATCCTTTTTCTCAGGAACGCGTCATATCAAGTCGTATCAAGCTGAAATTCATATCAAATACTCAAGTCTACTGTCCCTTGGAGCTGTAAAAAAATCATACTTCTAAGCCAACGCAATCAAACGATACAGCCGTTTATGCCGCAAATTTTCGAAACTCGCAAGGGAATCAAAACGCACAGGGTACTTCCCGTGAACTCAGAATCTTGAAATTTGCTACAAAGCAACGTCTTATAGCACAGATAAACGAAAACCGTAAATTTTTAGTTACTTACATCATACAATAAAAAGATTTTTAATAATTTTAAAGTTACTACCCCTATATAAATACCTACAGGTTTGTACGGAACCCTCGGTGCGCGAGTCCGACTCGCACTTGGCCGGTTTTTTATTTATAAAGTTTAATTTACTTAGGTAACAAAACAAAGCCAATTATTTACTGCTGTGACGGCAATAAAGCTGTTATGGCTCTTTGGATCTTCATGACACAGTCAGACAGATATACATTGTATAGCGACAGCAACTGGGTTCTAACTGTCATCCTTCGGGTACGGAACCCAAACAATTACTTGTTTCAAAACTTAAAATTTTTTTGCGATACCTTTTTAATAGTAACGATTATAATTATAAATATAATTTAGGAAACCCCCGATACGGCTCGGCTGAACCGATTTATAAACATATTTAGGATTAAGTGATAGAAATATTATTTGAAACGCGGTTTGATGGTAAATATACCATGTATATAAAACCTTAATATACATGGTAAATACCCCGTTTCAAATAATATTTATAATGTGAATGAACACGTGAGCTTGAAATCGTATAAGTGATAGAAAACCTGCCTTTAAATTTAAAAACCGCATATAAATCGGCTCAGCCGTTTTAGCACTACGACGCCATAGACAGACATGGCATTCAATCTTATACAAGGGCTGCTATTTATATATCCGGAAACCGGGATTACAAACTTCTTAAATAGCATATTTGACCTCCATGGTAAAATTTGAACTTTTTTAAGTACTGGCCGGTATATTTTTTCTTTCTTATTAACGCTCGTGTTTTGTTTTTGGCGGGTTTTAAATGTCATCTCGCAGCAAGAATGGAACTCACTCGTGAAAATATTCGTGCTATGATTTATTATGATTTTCGGCGTGGTTTAACGTAACAACAGTGCATAGATCAACTAACTTCAACTTTTGGTGATGAAGCCCCATCTAAAACTACTGTGTATCACTGGTTTAGTGAGTTCAATCGTGGACGTAGTATGCTTACGGACGAAGTTAAGGCAGGTCGCCCGAAATCGGTCGTTGTACAACAAAATATCGAGGCTGTGCGAAAACTTATAATGGACGACCGACATGTTACGTACCGCGAGATAGAGGCGACTCTGGGTATTTCTATGACCAGCATTAATAGCATATTACATAATTATTTGGCTGTAAAAAAATTTGTTCGCGTTGGATACCCCACAACTTAACAAAAGAGCAAAAAGATGCTCGCGTCGAATGGTGCAATAAAATGTTAAAAAAATATAACCGTGGTGACTCAAAAGCCGTTTATAACATTTATACAGGTGACGAATCCTGGATCTATGCATACGATCCCGAAACGAAGCAACAATCAACGGTATGGGTGTTTCAAAATGAGCCGAACCCTACGAAAGTTACTCGTGCAAAAAGTACATTGAAACAAATGGTGGCCTGCTTCTTCGGTATTAATGGCCATGTAGCTACAGTGCCACTAGAAAACCGTAGAACGGTTAATTCAGAGTGGTACACGACCATTTGCTTACCGGAAGTATTTGAACAAATTCGTAAAACTAACCAGCGACGAAGAATCATTCTTCATCATGACAATGCCAGCTGTCATACGTCACGCGAAACAACTCTATTTTTGGAGGGTCAAAATGTGGAATTAACGGGTCATCCGCCGTACAGCCCTGACTTGGCACCCAACGATTTTTATTTATTTCCAAATATAAAGAATAAATTACCGCTGAAGATGCTGTCGACGCATTCAAACAACACGTTATGGAGGTACCTCAGGCGGAGTGGCAGAAGTGCTTTAAAAATTGGTTCACGCGAATGCAAAAGTGCATAGATCATCAAGGGGAATACTTTGAAAAACAATAAAACCATTTTCAGCCGTGTACGTTTGTTTGTTTTTTTGTTTCCGGATATATAAGTAGCAACCCTCGTAACAGCCCCATATTTTTTGCGTCGAAGGTTAAATATAGACGATATCATGAATTAAATTTATCTGAAACCTGCAATGACCTGCATCCATTTTAGCAGGTAAATAAAAATAGTTATTTATTAATTACTAGCTTTCCGCCCCGCGACTTCGTCCGCGTATAGCACCTTCGCGCCCCTATTTAACCCCCTTAGGGGAAGAATTTTCCATAACGCTGAAAGGACTTCTATTATATTTCAATAAGTTATCTTATCTTCCCACAAAGTTAAAAGTCTCTAGCTCAAAAAAATAAATTTCCCCCATACAAATACTGAACCTGTTTTTAACACCGTCAGGGGTGAAATAATTCAAAACGCTAAAAGTACTTCTATTGTATTTGAATAGGTAATCTTCCTAGAAAGTTAAAAGTTTCTAACTCAAAAAAATAAATTTCCCCGATACAAACTTTGCACCCCTTTTTAACCGCTTCAGGGTGAAATTATCTAAAACGCTGAAAGTACTTTTTTGTACTCTAATAAGTAATATTTCTATCTAATATTTCTATAAGTCTCTATCTCCTAGAAATAAGTTTTCCGCATACAAACTTTGCACCCCTATTTAACCCCCTCAGGGGTGGAATTATCGAAAACGCAGAAATCACTTTTAATATATTTTAAATATCAGCGAACGTACGAAGTTTCAAGTCTCTAACTTAAAATTTTAAATCCTATACATACAAACTTTTAACCCTCTTTTTACCCCCTTAGGGGATGAATTTTTCAAAATCGCTTCTTATTATTTGTATAAATTATAAATATAACCGGACCTGCAAATTACAACTTTCTAGTTTCAGTTGTTACGGCCTCGCTTTAATACAAACTTTTCAACCCCGTTTTAACTCCTCTGGGGTGGAATTTTGAAACACGCTGAAATCAGTTTTTTTGGTTTTGAGTTAGTAGCCTGCAAACTAAAATTCAAGTCTGTCACATAAAAAATTGTAATCTCCATACAAATTTTCAACCCCTTTTTTACCCCGTTAGAGGTTGAATTTCACAAAACGCTGAAATAACTTTTATTGTTTTTTAATTATCAGTAAATGGATTAAGGTTAGAGATTTGATCTCTAACCTTAATATTTAAGCCCCATCCATACAAACTTTCAACCCCCTTTTTACCCGCTTAGGGGTTGAATTTTTCAAAATCGCTTCTTGTTACTTGTACACGTTACAAATGTAACCAGACCTGAAATTTTCAACTTTCTAGCTTCAGTAGTTTCGGCTCTGCGTGGATCAGTCAGTCAGTCAGGACAAAGGCATTTATATACATATGTATATAGATTATACAAGGGGGAAAAGTTGATGTTTAACCTCTCGTGCTTTTATTGAGACCCGAGCCAGCGAAAGCAAAATTGAGAGAAAATTGAGATTGTGATGTCAGTGCTCAGATATGGACTTCCGCTATGGGGAAATTCCGTTGACATCAATAGGCAGTTCTTCAGCCAAAAAGATTGCATTCGGGCAATTTGTAGCAAGCCCCCATTGAAACCATGTAGACCATTATTTGATGACATGAAATTACTCACTCTACCATCGCTGTATATATTAGAGATGTGCAAATTTGTGAAATGTAATCCCAATCTTTTTACTCGACTCGAAGAAGTTTGCCATTTCAACACTAGGTACCCCCGGAGACTAATACCGCCTAAAACATCATCAGAGCTACGTTGGAGAAATTGCTACAATATGGCAGTAACTATATTTAATAATATCCCGAAGGACATTATTAATCTGCCTTACACCAAATTCGTAAGTGGGCTACATAAGTGGTTATTAGAAAAAAGATTTTACCATATAAAGGACTTTATACCTAGAATAAAATAATTATTTTAACATTTTGTGACATATTTAATTGACTTTTGACATATATCTATTATCTTTATCTACATTATAGGCTAGGTTAAGTTCCATTGTTTGTACATATTACTTCTTAAGTTCATGTAAATAGCATACCTAGGTTAGAAACAGTTTTATATTCGCATGCTAGTAATACTGGCGAGAGTGTTGAGCGTTAATTTGTACATTACCAACTTTTGTAACCGCTTCTCAAGTGAATAATAGTACATTACTTACCTAGGGCTGTAAAAAAAAGAAAGCCCGAAATCGCAGGTATTTGGGACCCGAGCCGCAGGCGAGGGTTGTAAATATGCGATAGAGGGCTTTCTTTTTTACTGCCCGTGGTGAGTACACAATTTTACGTCCCCACCTGGCCATAATGCGAGTTTTACCGTAAGCGTAGCGAGCGGTAAAACTCACATTATGGCCAGGTGTGACGTAAAGTTATTTGTATTTGTATTTGTATTTGTATTGAGCCACGAGCGTAGCGAGAGAGAATTGAAAGGCAAGAGAGGTTGAACAAACTCTGCTGCCGAGTATGTTCACCACACCACTACAGGAAAAATATAAGCTATAAAATATTAAAAAAATCGAAGCCAAAATAATTTAAAATCATCTCATTAAACTTCAAAAAACAAGTCAAAACTTGTACCAAATTACTTTCGCCATCGCTTTCAAGGGATAAAGAGCGCGTTTCCAAGGTAAAGTGGTGAAAAACATGTTATTACTTAATGAAGGCGCGCAGAATACGCGTTTCTCTTATACCCTGTGATACCACGTGGGCGAAGGTGAACGATTGGTCAATAGGCACGACTCATTAGCAGCTCCGAAAACGCAAACGGCAATTTTCTTTGTGTTGCAACCAGCCTTTTTGGGCCCAAGGATCGTCATCCTTGACACATGAGTGGGGGATATTTTGGACACGGATTCGATAGAAAATTGTAAAATAACTTCTTGAGCTGTGGACGTACCCGTTTTGAAGTCTTTTCGGCTTCAAGGCTGGCTAGTCAGGGAAATCATCACTTGATAGTCAGCAACAGAGCCGACCCTGCTCAGCAAAATTGGATGCTAGCGCTTGTATTACGTAAAAATAAAAGTAATAGAATGTGTTACGTGTTTACGTAATGTAAAAAGCGCAGCCTGTACGGGACGACCATATCTATAATAGGTTTCTGAATGTGTTTGTATTTCAACGCGTTTATACAATTATGTTTTTGTTAGTTTCGGAATCTACTTCAATAATCCAATGATTTCGATCTGCAGATCATCTAAAAAACCCGTCTCGATATTCGTAATTTGCTTAATACTGGCTTTATCAGTCAATATCAAGTGCTTGTGCAAGCGATTCCTCCTTTTATTTATAGAATCACGTCTCTTTGTTATTGCCAACTCAGCCGATAATACAAACAGTCCGTGATCCTAATAGAATTATAACTACTTTGTCCAATATTTGAGGAAAAGGTATACACCTACTGCGTAAACCCAAACTTGAATTCGAGTCTCCGGCGTATCACTCCACCGCTCTATACCAACTGAGCTACCGAGACTTACCCGTTGGCTGCAAGTTTTTGGCAATGTCTTTCATAATATGCGCCTCAGGGGTCTCAGGCTCGGGCATCAGGAGGGCTGAAATTCTAGAATCACAAGTTCGTGTCTTGCCCGGAGCAAAAACTTATGCATTATTCTTTAATTTTATACATTGAGGTATCATTAGCGTTACTGCTTAATACATATCATAATCAATTACCTACCTATTTCATTGAACATTTATTCGATTTCCTATTTATTAAACACTTTTGTCTAGAATTATTAGAGTTTTATGTACTACCACTGGTGTTAAAGCTATTCACACAGCACATATCTCACTTCATCATCATCAGCCTGTAGCAGTCGATTGCTGAACATAGGTCTCTCCCATGGCACGCCACCGAGCTCGATCTTCAGCTCTCCTCTTCCAATTTGTACCCGCCATCTTACGGATATCGTCGCCCTACTGCGTGTGCTGTCATATCTCACTTGTTGGTGTCTATTTTTCAATGTACAGTAGGTTGTGATACTTATGATGGACTCCCTGCCTAAATATCGATGGCAGCGCCAATGATCGTCATTTATTTTAGTTGATAAATGATGGCCCACTTTGAAACTTAAAGCGGTTGTTTGATACCAGTTCTTTCACCATTAACCTAAAAAAGCTGTATTATATATGGTTATTCCGTTTAATTAAACCCTTTAAAAAACGAATAAGGGTAGTTTGGAATCAGAAGTCTAGGGCTCTCAATGTGGTATTAATGTTGCTTGGCTTGTGCTGGTAAACCAGACTAGCAAGATAAGTGCTGTGGATCCGATCACAAAGGTGTTTTATAAAGATACTTTAGCTATGTAGTAATAATAATAAATAATCAGCGGTAATCCTGGCCACGGCGCGCATAGTCCGAAGGTTCCTCACTCTGCGGACCTAACCACCGGCAGCCTGGGCCTTGCTCCGTTGCCAGCGGCACTCTAGGACGGGTTTTTTATAGTGTTTTCATTGTTTTTGTGTGGTTTACTTTTATAAAAATATTGTAAAAAACATCTAAGAAAGAAAATGAATAAAGATACATATATTATAGGACAATCTTACACAAACCGACCTAGTCCCACAGTAAGCTCAATAAGGCTTATGTTGATGGGTACTAAACGACGACATATATAATAGATAAATATAGATATATACTTGAATACAATTATTCGATTATTCGTCTTATGTATCTTGTTTTCTGCCAATAAATTGTTTTAACTTAAATACATACAAAACAGCCATAACTCAGATACAAATATCTGTAATAAACACATACATAAATGCCTTTATCAGGATTCAAACCCGGGACTTCTTGCTTTGTAGGCAGTGCCACTACCGACTGGGCTAGGAGGCCGCTTAAAATATGTGATAAATATATTATCACTTATTAAATTTAATAAATTCCTAGAGATATGCCAAAGGTTTTTTTATCTACAATATTTAAGTAGTTAACGATTATAAATGTATCATAAGGTGCTTTTCGCAATGGCAAGAACATCAAATACCATCGTTTATGATAAAATACACCTTAAATTCACTGTTAAACTCGCGTGAGTCGAATTACTCACGTTATTTAGGTCAAACTTGGTCGTCTATAGTTTGGATTCGTGAGTTCCCAATTATAAATCTATTTTTCACCACAGCTCCACTTACTCAGGCGAGACAGTGGATGTGTGTTGAAAATGCGTCTCTGGGATACATGCTCGGCACTCTGACCAACTGAGCTACTGATACTTACCTGTTGGCTCTTAATTTTTCCAACATATTATTTATTCGTCTTAGGTATACGTAAACATTGTGGTATCGTTAGCAGACGTTCTGCTTAATACAAAAAATATCCCTGAAGTCCCAAAATTAGTCATCTTTGTCCATCTCGTTATAACTTTTCTGATAAAGGTATACCTTGTCCACAGCTCAAGTCTCCCAGTGATGATACCAGGGACGGGGTGCCAGTGGACAGCACCCCTGCCAACGGCTCCATCATCACAATGACCCTGAAGAACAACCACCTCATTGTCGAAACCGAGGAGAGAAACGTAAATTTCAATATTCAATTCAGTTAGTTACATGTCACTTAGGTAATTTCCGTCGAATTTTTATCAAAACATGATGGGAAAAATTAGACTTTTTTTTTATACCACGACGGTGGGAAATAAGTATACATCCCGCCTGATAATAAGCAGCTACAGTAGCCTATGGACGCATGGAACTCCAAAAGTATACATGCGCGTTGTCGACCCTTTATAATATAATGGAGGATTCCCTCTATTGACGGCTTATGGGACAAGAGGAGCCATTCTCTTTGAACTCTCTGGCAACCTTACTCACCAGGAACACAACACTATGAGGAGTGTCTAGTGTTATTTTGCTGTAGTCTTCTGTAAGGCGGAGGTACTTTCCCGGTCGGGCTCTGCTCCAGATTTGAGCGAGGTGACATTCGCTGAGCTGTGCCCTGACACAAGCGAGACATTTGCAGTGCATATGCCTCTCTTTTGAATGTAGTTTAAAGACATACTCGAGACATACTCACGTAATTTCAGTCGAATTTTGATCGACATGTCGAGCGAAACTAAAAAATTGTTTTAAATTTATTTAAAACAATATATTTTATTTTTGCGTCTCCCCTCACGAGATATGTATAGTGTCTAGCCGAGTGACGTTTTATCGACAACCCGAATAAAAACATAAATAGGTAATGAATGGAAATAATCACGAGACTTTTCGTTCTGATGTCTGTGTGTCTGTGTGTGTTTGCATTTTTTATTTAGTTTGGCGTTATAAATAATTGTCATCTTGGCTATTGCCCGTAAACAATCGTACGCTAGCTTTTACATGGTTTCCAATGCAACTTTAAAATTTAAAGTCATACACGTGTTTCTCAAATTATTTTATTAAATTGGATATGAGTATTATCATTTTATCAGAACAAACAGAAAAAATCTAAATAGCAAAAAAGTAGGTTTTACATGATGTGAAACCAAGTTTAACAAATATTTGAAGTACACGATTTGCATCATTCATGTCTTAAATAATTTCTTTAATACCCCTTCATTACACGTTTATAATTAACTTTCTTGTGTAGCTACTAAAAGTAAGACCCAATTACGATTGTCTTAACTCAAACGTATCTCCCGTGACACTCTAACTTAATTAAATACTTCAGCCAATTTGCGACTTCTTACAAAAGTTAAATTGCAGTTCGAACTTGTGCTAATATCTCTTTTAAAGAAAAAAGAAAGCATTTCCGGTGCTTTGTTACTTTTGTTTTATAAACTTTGACTGCCATTTGCCAACTTAAGACTACTCTTAAGTACCTACGTATTAATTAGTATTTCTTACATAAAATCATAACAACCAGTTAATAGTTTTCCCAAGTAAATAACAAGAATGTAAATTCAGATTTATGTGTTTTCAGGATATAACCAAAAACGGGCGAGAGACGAAAATGAAGTACTCTCCTGACAACGATGGAATCTTCGTCGTTGAGGTCCAGCAGTCAACGGCGTATCGACCGAACAACAAATCATTGCAAAGCTCTCTCCCTCATGACCCTCAAATTTCCACCAATCAAGCGCTCATTCATCGAGTACCCGAGGAACTAGAACCAAAGGTAATTGAAGAAGATTCCATCAGTAAATTAAGAGAAAAAGCCCTGGCTTTGTCCAGCACTGGACTTTCTATATCAGATCTAAGCATGTCTTCCATTGGCTCCCATAACGTCAGCTACTCCTATGGCAGCCAGATTGGCTACGAACAGGGCCCTTTCGGATACCCAATTTACGCAGGCTACGATATACCTAAAGAAGATATAGGAGATGGGATTATCCACGACAATTCTAGAGAGCCTCTTATATCTAAAACCCCCACAGACCCAGATAAGCCTGTCGTCACTGCTGCTATATTCAAACAGGATTCAATTATTGGTAACGACGCTTTGCAAGGCCCCAGTTATTGCATCGAAGGCTCTACTGACGGTCCGTTGCTCTCTGATGTCCAAGCTAGGGAAGTCAGCTTGCAACACCTGCATGATCAAATGGAGAAAAAACTAGAAAACGGGACAGCTGTCGTGGTGTCCGAAAAAATAGAAAGTCCAAAAAAGACTTACAACAGAGCTGACAGTTTGCCCGTGCGGTTAGAAGATGAAAAAAATCCAGATGTGATAGAGAAAAGTGTGGTGATGGAGACCATTAAAGAAGACGACGCACCGTCGAAAGATGCGTTGAAAGGCAAACGAGCTTCACTTCCTATTATAAGAACAGAGATGTATGAATCTGTTAAAGATACAATAAGACCCCCAGGTTCTCCAAAATTCGAGAAGTTCTCCGACGACAACGCGCCCGGAGATGCGGATCTCCCGCCACCGATGATAACCATCACTGAGGAAGAATGTGGCAAGTCTGAAAATGGTAGTTAATTAAGTTTTGAAATTCCTAAATTTTATCTGTGTAAATAGATGTAAGTTAAAATGTGATTAGAGTGGTAAAGGAAAGGTTTCGATGAGCGATAGGTAAAGTAAACTCAGTGTCAATAGAAAAGTAATATAATTTAAACAAACACATTTACCTTAATTGCTTCGTAATCACGCACTTTTGGTTTAATTGACAAATTATACGCATAAACTTGTTATTTACATTAATTTTTTGTAAAAATATTCGTTACTTACTTATATTTATTTCCAGTGAAAACGGATTTCTTTAATATTATTTTGTCATATGTCAAATGCTTTTTTTGTCTAGAAATTCAGGCATATTTGTTTCAATTATTTTGCTTTTCTATTGGCACTGACCTTAGCTAAAATGTTGAAGTGTTCAAAATTATCTAGGCACAGTTTTATTGTTAACTTTAATAAGGCCAAGCCAAGGCTATTTTGAACACCTTCCCCGGCTGCTTATGCTGATCTTTCATGATAATAGGAATGAGTACATACTGTAAGAAAACTAACAAAAATGCATTGCCTAGTGTAGCATTCTCTCTCATTCTCTCTCTCATGTCTCATTTTTTTTCCTTGAGGAAAATAAAGAAATAGTTTGTCAATTTGATTCAATACCCCAGTAGTTTTTGACATTTTCATGTGATTTCATTTAAAAAATAGCAAACACTTATATTGCTTTTTAAAATCTAAATTCACAGATTCGTTTGTGATTGAATTTGAATTGTATTTGTTGGAGGACTTGCTTAACTCTAGGCAATTATATGGTAGAGATTAAGATGAGATTTTGGTAAAAAATAAGTAAAGATTGTTTTCTTAAGTTTTTCATCTGAGATTAACCAATGCTAAAAATATTGACATTCCACTAATAGAAAGTGGTGTACGAATTAGTCGAAGACACATTAACAACCCATTTTGTAGATATTAAATGTAAACTAGTTGATTATCAAAATATTTAAAGTTATTATAGTAGGTAGCGATTACAAATAGTATATGGTTTTTAATGTGGATTTATAATTTCGTTTCGGTTTCGTACAAGATACATAATATATACCTACATAATTTGCATGGCAAATTGTGTGATGAAGTCACTGTTTTAATGTCTAAAGAAACACGTACCTTGCATAATATACTTTATATGTATCGAATTAGTATGATATGTGTCGAACATATCATACTAATTTATTAAAGAAAATTGATATTGTCGCAAGGTTTCAGATATTATCAGTGAGGTCTGATGTATAGGTTTCTGTTATTAATAGTATTACCAAGGTTATTATCTTATTTCGCCGCTTTAATGTACCACATGCATTTTTGCTAAACAATAAAAAATAGAAGTGACATTCCCAACCAAGGTATATTAGTACAATGCATTTGGTCATTTGGTTTTGTAGTTAGATTATAATATTATATATAACTTAAGTTGTATCATTATTCAAATTCTAAACTAGTTAGTTCCTTATGGCTCACGTCCTTTACATTTTTGTCTAGTTTTAGATGCCTAATGTAAATTATTAAATGAAATATATAAGTCGTTTTCTATATTATTCATTTCTTCTGTTCGTAGGTATTACATTTCAACCAGTTAAACTGCATAGGCTTCCATTATTTCCTTAAAACTCAATGGAAACAAAGTGCTAGATTTTCAGAAAATCCTAAATTATATTTGATAAGATAACTTATACGATACACACCCAGATGTAAATTATATCTGATTGTGTAGGTACTGTTTGTTTTTGTTTCCGAAGACCTTTGCTCTAAACGTTAGAATGTTAATATGTAGGTAGGTTTGAAATCTGTTTGAATTTAATACGTTTGTTTGGAAATCTATAAGAGCTACAGTTAGTATTAAAATTACCATTAAGGGCGATTTTATGTTTTAGGTGACATTCATTTGAATATTTATTTTACTCGTAATCATCTCTACTTGAACGACATAACTAAAAATTAGCCTTAAATTTGTTACAAAATAAGTAAATATAATGGAGGAATTGAATTATTATCTATAAAAGATAAAAATTAAAATGTTATGAATTTGCTATTTTTAATAAGTTTTAATTTTATGACAAAAGCATGCTTGAATTTTCAAAGATATTTATGACGACTTGAAAAAGGGTCCTTAACTTTTTTAGAGCTCCGTAGTCAACTAGTTTTTACACAAGCTGTAACCTATCTGAAACATCTTAGAGCCTAATTGTAGACACGTAATTTTACGTTAAAAGAGAAACGAGAGTGTTGAATATACAATCTTTAAACCAGTTAATTGCGTGTTGAGGTAAGCGTTAAGGACCGTTTCTAGTAAATTATCGCAATAGTTTAATAAAATAATGTAAGATATCTTCGGTATTAGGTTTAGAGCCGTCCGAAGGAATCGAAAGTTTTATGTGCCAAACAAAAATTTAATAATTTATTCGATTGTATTAATATGAATTTAACTACGCAGTATTATTTGGGTATAAATCTCGTAGGATCTACCTTTAAGAAATAAATATTTGTATTAGGTATTTTATTTGCATAACTATCTATGTATAGTGTACGGAAAGATGGTGGTATTATTAAGCAAAGTAGGCACTGTAGTCGCCTAGGCTACATTTTATGATTGAATGACTAATTAAATTATTATTTGTCTATAACATACATTTGTTAATTGAGTAGTGTCAATATTTTTGGAACGAATTATTGAATTAAGGTCGATGTGGGCAAGTCCGTCAATAAGGCAAGCCCGTCTAGGTGTCATATCTCCGGTGTTTGTATGAGTATTCTGCTTAGCACATGATCGGTAAAGCGCTAATTCATTCTGGTTCCATATCTCTAAAGCAGACGTCGCTAGGACTTAAATTATTGATGAAAATTAAATTTAAAAAAAATTGCGTGTTGATCTCAAATTGCGAGTGCGACGAGGCTCTGATAAAAATAAGAAAAAAATTGAAATAGTCGAAACATTTGGTTATGAAATGTGTAATTAAGTAATTTTTTAACCACTTTGTGTATTTCACGTATTTTAAGTACTCAAAACATTATAATTAATATAATTTCAGCTCTCGAAATATTTAATCTTAAAATTGTACGAGTTGGAAAGTCCATCTATAACGGTTCAAGGCAAGTCCGTCATATACTAGTTGTGTATTTAATCGGCTATTGTCAACTGTTTTCGTAAAATAGACTTTATTATACGTAGCAATTAGATGTCAAATCGATAACAGGGCATATTTTGGACTTTTAAAATGGTTATAACCACATTTCCTAGACATATGCCGGTCTTCCTTTTAAAAAAAGTAAATGTCGATACATTTGAATTTTAACTTTATATCCCTGAATAGAAAATACAGTTTTCAATGTCATAAAGTAAAGATATCAACAAGGTCACTAACGTTCGAATTGGCTTTCAAATAGCGCGGCAATGACTACTAGACGGACTTCCCTTACACCGCACGGGAAGACCGTCTACTCGTCGAGTTTTAAAAAACATCTTTTTTTTATCAAAACTTTTGCTAAATTCGTTTTAACGTCATTGTAAAGTATAAAATTTATTATCGGTTTCGCCTAGGCCGTTTATCCTGGATTAAACTATAACCTTGTTTCACCCGATCAAACCTAACTTTAAATAAAGTATGCCGACTTATTCGATCCAAAAATATTGGCACTACTTGAATAAGAAATGTATTAAGAGTCACAAATAAATGTTTTTATTCTTATTCTTATTCTTAAATGTATCTTATGGACAAAAAAATAATTTAATCACTAGTCATTCAATCATAAAATGTGACCTGTCCATTGCCCTCTCTGCTCAATAATGCCTCCACCTGTCCGTACGCTAGACTAATGTAATACCTGTTTTGTTTATAGTTACTTTTATAAATAAATTTGAAGTAATTTGCAAGATAAATGTGTGTATTTTTTCTTATTTCTATGGAAGATCGAGCTAAAACCATAATTTTGAAAAAAAAAAAACCACAATAGTACACTTCTAAAAACAATCGGAACCCTAGCCGACAACTAAAAAGTAATTTTTTTTTGAGAGTTCTTCACTGTTGGTTCCATTGTCATCAGGTCAGGGTCTGATGATGGGATCCTGGAGAAATTGAGGGAACTCTTCAACTGTACACGCTCACTTATTTATTATTTATTTAATCTTTATTGCACAAAAAGAAAACTTATCGTACAACAGGCGAACTTAATGCCATGAGGCATTGTCTACCAGTCAACCTTAGGGCCAAGCAGAAAGATTGTAGGCGGTGCTTCTAACTATACAGAAAACAAATTATATGACATAAGCATAAAACTTTAAAAATATGCGAAACTACATCCTTAATTCTTACACATAAACTACATAATTCTAATATACATAAAATACAAAAATCAATACATACATACATAGATACATATATATATACATACATACATACGACTATACATATATAAATACACTGGCTTTTTCCCGCGGCTTCGCCCGCGTACTATAAGTACTCAAAAAGGAGGTTCTCAGTTAGACTGGTATGTTTGTATGTACCACATTTTCCCCTTTTAGGGCTTGAATTTTTAAGAAATCTGAAACACGTGTTTACTCATTTATCGTTAGGAATACTTCTGTGAAGTTTCGAATAAAATAGTCTAACAAATATTTTTTCGCCATACAAACTTTGGACCCCCATTTTACCCCCTTAGGGGGTGAATTTTGAAAAAACCTTTCTTAGTGCACCCCTAGACCATATAAGGAACCTACGTGCCAAATTTGGAATCTCTAGAACCAGCGGTTTGGGCTGTGCGTTGATATGTCAGTCAGTCAGTCAGTCAGTCAGTCAGTTTCTTTTTTTATATATTTAGATATCCAAAGAATCTTGTTAGAGAAGATACTTAGGATTTCTTTGATCCACCAGCAAATTAATCACGCACAGATTTTTTAAAAGCGTACTTGCTCGGTGCTTTTCAAATTTTAGGGGGAAGACTGTTCCAGAGACGAGCTGCTCGAATGGTAAATGAACTTATAGTGATTTAAGTATTTTTTTTACATTAACTACGGGCATTTGCTTTTGGAAAGCTGGAGGCTGATTGAAGTCGGTTCTTTTTTCATTAAAATTATTTTTATATTATATAGGTACGACTAGCCTGAAATTGCACGGGACCGAGACGGATGGAAATCGAGGGGGGAGGCCTTTGCCCAGCAGTGGGAACACTATAGGCTATTAATAATAATATGTAGGTAATGATAACTATATCTGGTTATTCCTAATGCTGTAGTGACATCTACTGAAAACCCTCGACAACAACTCATCTGCAACTTGTGCCAGATGTGAACAAATGGTGGAAATAAAAGAAGGCGACTTCTATCGCAGAGCGGATGTCACTTTTATCTTACAATACTAGTAACGACATCTTTCGGGTGGAGGTAGAAGAATAATACAGGGGTGTAGGAAAATGAAATAGGGGTGTATGGGGTGGAAATTATTCGAATAGGAAGGGCAACGTAGCTCGTGGTTCTGGGAAATTGTAATAGATGGCGTTTTTATGGAAGTTATTAGTGGAGATTGTTTTTCATGTATGCTAACATTGCTAACCGATTTTTCAAAGACGACGTGTAGGTCAAGTCGCGAAATTCATTTGTTGTTTCCGAGGGTTTCCAAGGGTTCCTTACAGTTAGTTCCATTTCTGAAAAAAACACTAAAATTGTTGTTTAATTATTGATTTCTAACGTTTTTTCTCACAAAGGATGTATGTTACGGCAAAAGTTCCTAAGAATACTGTATAGTAGACTAAATTTGCAAAGTCTAATTTGGGTTACACAAACGTCATAGTTCGCGTGAAACAACTCTTCAAAGTTGCACGTATGTTTTCAGTATGTATGTTGAATGGGTTATTTATAAGATAAGATTTAACCCAGTTAACCTAGAGTTACCAGTACCGACTTTTAATATGTTGTTAGTAAAAGTACTAGGATCCCAGAACTGCATGCATATAGTCTAAATAGAAACACTCTCCCGAGTAATGACGTTATTAAAATTATTTCCTTATTTGGAACAGTCCAAATTGGCCAATTCGTGAACTTTACATACAAACGTGAGGTATCAGATGAAAGCCCATGAAAGAGTCTACACATATTTTGTACCGTCTGTGTCCGAGCGCCTAGGAATTTAAGGTGAGTGGAGCGAAAGCCGAAGGTATTTAGCGACGAATAATGACGAATTAAGTTATTACGAAGAGCTTTAACTCGGGAACTATGAAGTCTATCTTAACCAAATTGGTCTCATCTTGTTGAAAATTTAATTTGCTTATAAATGCATTGATTCATTATGTATTCTACTAGATGAGACATCCATAACAAATTTTGTGCGCCATATTTGACGGTTGACAGATGTGACTGAATCAAAGAGTAGTATAGACTTGTAGTAATTTTCACTCCATTTTTGGGACAAATAAATCTTAGGGATGTCATCTCCTGTTTCTCAATGTATAAATGATTGTAGTATGTTTTTCTATTATTAGATTCTCCCGTCTTTTAAGAGTAATTTTTTTAAAAATAACTTAAACTCAAAAACGCACACTTCGGCTTCGCTACTTTAAAATTCCTCGGAGCTCGGGCATATACTGTCTATAAAATTTTTAGCTAATTTAATGGGCTTTCATTTGATACCCCACATGTGTATGTGTAATTCACATTTTGGGTCCAATTTGGACTGTTCCAAATAATGGGGGGCATAATTTTGATAACGTCATTACTAGATAGATTATCCTATTCAAGACTTTTTGCATGCAGTTTTGAGGACCTTTTACGATAACTAAGAATATTATAAAAGTCAGTGGCAACTGGTATAATCCTATCGCAATATATAACCCGTTCAACATACATATCGAAAGAATACGTGCTATTTTGAATAGTTGTTTCTCGAGAACTATGATGTATCTGTATACCTAATTATTCTCAGTATATTGCACTATAGTCTTCTATAAAGTGTCCTTAGGAACTTTTGCCGTAAAAAAACTAAAATTTTGTTGAAAATAGATGTCATATACTTCAGAAAAAGTGACCAAACCCTCCGGTGTCCGAGGCCAGATTTGAACTGGCGTCTTCAGCTTTCGCGGCTGACGTCCTGACCACTAGACCACCCGGTCACGGCAGAACTTGACAAATTTTCTCATGTATATGCAATCTCTGAATTTGAAACGGCTAGGCGCCGTTGACCATACTCTAAGGGCATGCGCAGTACGTGCTTGCACCTCCTATCCGAATCTCTTACGTGATTCTGGTATAGCGAGAGAGATGGTGCTGCCATCTATGAATCTTGAAGCAAATCAAATTATTTTGTTCAATTTTTTTTTTTTTCTTTTTTTTGATTTGCAATTTTTAAGTAGTTACACTACTATATATGAATTGAAAATAGATGTCATATACTTCAGAAAAAGTGACCAAACCCTCCGGTGTCCGAGGCCAGATTTGAACTGGCGTCTTCAGCTTTCGCGGCTGACGTCCTGACCACTAGACCACCCGGTCACGGCGGAACTTGACAAATTTTCTCATGTATATGCAATCTCTGAATTTGAAACGGCTAGGCGCCGTTGACCATACTCTAAGGGCATGCGCAGTACGTGCTTGCACCTCCTATCCGAATCTCTTACGTGATTCTGGTATAGCGAGAGAGATGGTGCTGCCATCTATGAATCTTGAAGCAAATCAAATTATTTTGTTCAATTTTTTTTTTTTCTTTTTTTTGATTTGCAATTTTTAAGTAGTTACACTGTGACGTCACGGCCACGTCACAACGCAACAGCGACCGGAGCAGCGGGGTGCGACGCGCGGCGGGCAGAGAGCACCGGCCGCGTCCCCTCCGCGCAACCACCGCCGCCGCGCACCTATATAACCCGGCGCGCACCGAGCCTCCAGGCAGTCGATGTTTCGAGCTCGCGCTAGAAACAACGGCTGCACAGTCCGGCGTTGCGGCGCGCGTCTCTCGCGTCGTCCCGGGCTTCCCTAGGGCCGAGTCCTGTATAGGCCGCGCGTGTACTCGCGTCGACACGCCGGAGGACTCTTCCTTCCTTTCCCCCGTAGTATAGCCTATCCTGGCCGCGCGTGTACTCGCGTCGACAAGTCGGAAGGTTATCCCCAGTACCCTAACCCATTAAACCTGAATAGGCCGCGCGTGTACTCGCGTCGACACGCCGGAGGTTTCCTGATCCCTGTTCCCCGGGGAACACTCCGCTATCCCACTAATCCAGGGCTCTCGATGCCAACCAATCGCGTGATACCGGGTTTGTTTATAATTGTCTTTGTAGCTCGCTCCCTTCAGGGGCAGATTAATGCCAATTAGGTTAAGGTTGCTTTATTGATAATAAAGGGCGTAAAAGACCCAGATTTGTTAAAAATAATCGTGTGTTTTTTAATCACCTGATCCTCCATACCCTGAGTTAGCCTGGAAACCTTCGCAGAGCCCCTCAGGCTGAAGGATATGTATGGTTCGCTCTCAGCGACAACCATTACATTTGGCGCCCAACGAAAAAACTCACTAAAGGAGTTTTGGTTAGCTCAGGAGGATCACATAGATAAATAAATAAATTTAAATACATATTACACTCGACGCATCCCGCCCACCCGTTCAAGGGTATAGGTAAGGTGATAATTAACCGTTACATTCACAGAGTAGCCCCGTTGCCTAGCCACCGTCCTCCAGCCTAACGTCGGCAACCAAGGAAGTCAGACCCGTCCGTACCCAACACGGGTAAGTCGAAGCCGCTATCCCAGATCGCCTTCCGCAGAGCACACTGGTGAGTGAGACCCGTATATCCCGACGCGTCGACCTAGCCAGACCGCGAAAATGCCAACGGCCTGGATCTACCATTTAAATAAAGCAGAGTTAGTTCAGGAAGCCGAAAAGAGAGAAATACAGACCGAAGGTCTAAATATGGAGCAAGTAAGAAAGCTACTAGTAGAAGCGGTGAAAGAAACCGACGAAGGTAAGCCAGATGAATTTAAAACACCAGACAAAAAGCGAACAGTGAAGATGGACCAACCTGACAAGAAGGACGGATCCAAGAACTTAGGGAAAATAATCAGGGACTGGAACCTCACATTTCGACCAGTAGACAACGCAGTCGAATTCGTAGAAAGGTTGGAAGAGCTAATACTGGCAAGCAATATAACAAAGGAGGACGTGCTACCCGCCCTACCCCGGATACTACAAGGTAAAGCCTTATTGTGGTACAGAAATAACGTCGACACATGGAAGACCTGGGATGACTTCATGGCATTATTCAAACTTTACTATTTCCCCGCTAATTATGAAGAGAACCTTGTCGCAGAGATTATAGCAAGGAAACAGAGATACGAAGAGAAGTTCACGGACTACCTCACAGATCTCCAAACGTTAATCCGAAGGTATGGTAACCTGTCAGAAAAGGAAAAGTTGCACCGCATTCACGAGAACATGCAGAAGAATTATAAATTATACATCAGGAAACGAGACTTTAAGGACCTGTCCGGATTACTACAACTCGCTTCCGAGTACGAGAACATAACGAGTGTACCAAATGGCAACCAGTGCAATGTGTACAGAGATTCACACAGCAGTGACCAAGACAAAGACATGGCCCCGCAGGAGGAGCAAGGGACTTTACAAGCAACCAGGTACGACGCAAGGACGTGCTGCTGGTTATGCGGCAAGTCGGGACACACAACCAAAGAATGCCGCTCAATAAGACGGATATTTTGTAGGGAATGTGGAAAACAAGGTGTCTTGAGCAAGAACTGCTGCAAGAAGAAACAATGGGGGAAAAATGAAGCCGTAGGAGCCGCAGGGGACCGTAACCGAGAGGACAACAGAATGTACGAACAGGTGCAGATAATGGATAAAGAATATCACTGTTTAGTTGATACAGGCTCAACAAATACATACGTGGACCAACAAACATACAAGGTCGATAATGGTGCAGTGGAAAAAGAAGTACAAAGAGAAGTGACACTTGCCAACGGCGCAAGAGCACAGGTAAACAAAAACGTGTTGGTAGATATTAAAATGAAAAACGCAAGGATCAAGCACTGGGTACGTGTACTACCTTCAACCAATTGTACCATAATAGGAATGGACGTCCTGAAGCGAGTCGGCATGGCAGTCACATGGGCAGGGGAAAAGTCCACCAAGGAAGAGGACGCCCACGATGAACACAGAAGTGCACAGGGTGAATCGAGGGGGGAAGTTTCGGAACCACGACACAACACAATAGACAGTGAAGGAGAAACCACATCCGCAACAGCACTAACCCACATGAACGACATGGCACATGAAGTAACCAGATCACAAAATAAGGAATTAGAAGCAATACTTCAACGTGAATTTAAACTGTGGGAGAAAGCACCAAAAGGAAGCACGCGGGTAGAACACAGAATCAAGTTGAAACATACAGAACCGATTAAACGAAAGTATTATCCGAGGAACCACAAACTACAACAATATCAGTCCGATATAAGATATCTGAGCGGGAAGCAGAACCATATTGTCCATGAAATGCCAAGGAATCCAATATACACAGCAGAGGAAAACAACAAGAAGCTAGCGCAAGTAGCAGATAACACAGACCGATCAAAAGAATACTGCGTGAAGGATGGTAAGCTGTATAGAAAGATACATAACCAGGCATATCGACAAACGGATTTGAGTTCAAAAGGGAAAAGATGCGTTCCAGAGCAAGAAAGAATACAAGTAAGACATCAAAATCACGATGTACCGAGGGCAGGCCATATAGGAAGGGCCAAAACTATAAAAAGGATAGCACAAAGGCACTATTGGCCAGGGATGCAAAGCCAAATAGTGAACTACGTGAAGAAATGCACCGGATGCCAGAGAAGAGCATCAGACACCCAGAAAAATTACTACGACAAACACAGAGAACAAAAAAGGAAAAGAAACCACGACCTGTCAGATGCAAGTAAGAGTTTTTGCGCCAAGTTAGCACCAAAGTTCCTAGGTCCATGCAAAATACAAGGTAAGAAGTCACCAGTCGTTAACATACGGCGGCAATGTGACGGACATGGACGAACGGTCACAGCTCATATTAAAGAACTGAAGGAACACTCTCACTATCAGCCAACAGAAGGAGACGGAGGACGGTCCGGCACAGGAATGGTGGTTCGAGTTCAGTGGCCACAGGCTGCAGAGAACCAGAGGCAGAAATAGCGGCAATTAACCGAAGATGGTTTTGATTATTTTTTTTTTTACCGGCATTATTCTTTTTAATTCTATTTGTCAAGATTAGTATTAGTAGTTGTTAGGTAGTAAATTCTACAACATTCCGTTTCTTCTTTTACATACAACCCCGTTATTATAGATAATGATAGTTATCAATCACAGGTCCCGTAATTATAACAATAATATATATAAACAAATTGATATAGCATAGCAAAGCTGGTGGATAAGCCACAGCATATAAACATAAATATACACCAAAGTAGCGGAAAATCACAAATTTCCGAAATCAAATACTTACTTATAAGCGAAGTAAACAAGTTGAAAAAAAATTGGTAAAACTGGATAGTGGGACCAAGAGTCCCAATTTATGCAAATTATTAACGGTGATTTTTACCCCAGGTAAAAATCTCCTCGTCGAAGGAGGCAGTGTGACGTCACGGCCACGTCACAACGCAACAGCGACCGGAGCAGCGGGGTGCGACGCGCGGCGGGCAGAGAGCACCGGCCGCGTCCCCTCCGCGCAACCACCGCCGCCGCGCACCTATATAACCCGGCGCGCACCGAGCCTCCAGGCAGTCGATGTTTCGAGCTCGCGCTAGAAACAACGGCTGCACAGTCCGGCGTTGCGGCGCGCGTCTCTCGCGTCGTCCCGGGCTTCCCTAGGGCCGAGTCCTGTATAGGCCGCGCGTGTACTCGCGTCGACACGCCGGAGGACTCTTCCTTCCTTTCCCCCGTAGTATAGCCTATCCTGGCCGCGCGTGTACTCGCGTCGACAAGTCGGAAGGTTATCCCCAGTACCCTAACCCATTAAACCTGAATAGGCCGCGCGTGTACTCGCGTCGACACGCCGGAGGTTTCCTGATCCCTGTTCCCCGGGGAACACTCCGCTATCCCACTAATCCAGGGCTCTCGATGCCAACCAATCGCGTGATACCGGGTTTGTTTATAATTGTCTTTGTAGCTCGCTCCCTTCAGGGGCAGATTAATGCCAATTAGGTTAAGGTTGCTTTATTGATAATAAAGGGCGTAAAAGACCCAGATTTGTTAAAAATAATCGTGTGTTTTTTAATCACCTGATCCTCCATACCCTGAGTTAGCCTGGAAACCTTCGCAGAGCCCCTCAGGCTGAAGGATATGTATGGTTCGCTCTCAGCGACAACCATTACAACACTACTATATATGAATTGAAAATAGATGTCATATACTTCAGAAAAAGTGACCAAACCCTCCGGTGTCCGAGGCCAGATTTGAACTGGCGTCTTCAGCTTTCGCGGCTGACGTCCTGACCACTAGACCACCCGGTCACGGCGGAACTTGACAAATTTTCTCATGTATATGCAATCTCTGAATTTGAAACGGCTAGGCGCCGTTGACCATACTCTAAGGGCATGCGCAGTACGTGCTTGCACCTCCTATCCGAATCTCTTACGTGATTCTGGTATAGCGAGAGAGATGGTGCTGCCATCTATGAATCTTGAAGCAAATCAAATTATTTTGTTCAATTTTTTTTGTTCTTTTTTTTGATTTGCAATTTTTAAGTAGTTACACTACTATATATGAATTGAAAATAGATGTCATATACTTCAGAAAAAGTGACCAAACCCTCCGGTGTCCGAGGCCAGATTTGAACTGGCGTCTTCAGCTTTCGCGGCTGACGTCCTGACCACTAGACCACCCGGTCACGGCGGAACTTGACAAATTTTCTCATGTATATGCAATCTCTGAATTTGAAACGGCTAGGCGCCGTTGACCATACTCTAAGGGCATGCGCAGTACGTGCTTGCACCTCCTATCCGAATCTCTTACGTGATTCTGGTATAGCGAGAGAGATGGTGCTGCCATCTATGAATCTTGAAGCAAATCAAATTATTTTGTTCAATTTTTTTTTTTTCCTTTTTTTTGATTTGCAATTTTTAAGTAGTTACACTACTATATATGAATTGAAAATAGATGTCATATACTTCAGAAAAAGTGACCAAACCCTCCGGTGTCCGAGGCCAGATTTGAACTGGCGTCTTCAGCTTTCGCGGCTGACGTCCTGACCACTAGACCACCCGGTCACGGCGGAACTTGACAAATTTTCTCATGTATATGCAATCTCTGAATTTGAAACGGCTAGGCGCCGTTGACCATACTCTAAGGGCATGCGCAGTACGTGCCTGCACCTCCTATCCGAATCTCTTACGTGATTCTGGTATAGCGAGAGAGATGGTGCTGCCATCTATGAATCTTGAAGCAAATCAAATTATTTTGTTCAATTTTTTTTTTTCTTTTTTTTGATTTGCAATTTTTAAGTAGTTACACTACTATACATGAATTGAAAATAGATGTCATATACTTCAGAAAAAGTGACCAAACCCTCCGGTGTCCGAGGCCAGATTTGAACTGGCGTCTTCAGCTTTCGCGGCTGACGTCCTGACCACTAGACCACCCGGTCACGGCGGAACTTGACAAATTTTCTCATGTATATGCAATCTCTGAATTTGAAACGGCTAGGCGCCGTTGACCATACTCTAAGGGCATGCGCAGTACGTGCTTGCACCTCCTATCCGAATCTCTTACGTGATTCTGGTATAGCGAGAGAGATGGTGCTGCCATCTATGAATCTTGAAGCAAATCAAATTATTTTGTTCAATTTTTTTTTTCTTTTTTTTGATTTGCAATTTTTAAGTAGTTACACTACTATATATGAATTGAAAATAGATGTCATATACTTCAGAAAAAGTGACCAAACCCTCCGGTGTCCGAGGCCAGATTTGAACTGGCGTCTTCAGCTTTCGCGGCTGACGTCCTGACCACTCGACCACCCGGTCACGGCGGAACTTGACAAATTTTCTCATGTATATGCAATCTCTGAATTTGAAACGGCTAGGCGCCGTTGACCATACTCTAAGGGCATGCGCAGTACGTGCTTGCACCTCCTATCCGAATCTCTTACGTGATTCTGGTATAGCGAGAGAGATGGTGCTGCCATTTATGAATCTTGAAGCAAATCAAATTATTTTGTTCAATTTTTTTTTTTTTTCTTTTTTTTGATTTGCAATTTTTAAGTAGTTACACTACTATATATGAATTGAAAATAGATGTCATATACTTCAGAAAAAGTGACCAAACCCTCCGGTGTCCGAGGCCAGATTTGAACTGGCGTCTTCAGCTTTCGCGGCTGACGTCCTGACCACTAGACCACCCGGTCACGGCGGAACTTGACAAATTTTCTCATGTATATGCAATCTCTGAATTTAAAACGGCTAGGCGCCGTTGACCATACTCTAAGGGCATGCGCAGTACGTGCTTGCACCTCCTATCCGAATCTCTTACGTGATTCTGGTATAGCGAGAGAGATGGTGCTGCCATCTATGAATCTTGAAGCAAATCAAATTATTTTGTTCAATTTTTTTTTTATTTTTTTTGATTTGCAATTTTTAAGTAGTTACACTACTATATATGAATTGAAAATAGATGTCATATACTTCAGAAAAAGTGACCAAACCCTCCGGTGTCCGAGGCCAGATTTGAACTGGCGTCTTCAGCTTTCGCGGCTGACGTCCTGACCACTAGACCACCCGGTCACGGCGGAACTTGACAAATTTTCTCATGTATATGCAATCTCTGAATTTGAAACGGCTAGGCGCCGTTGACCATACTCTAAGGGCATGCGCAGTACGTGCTTGCACCTCCTATCCGAATCTCTTACGTGATTCTGGTATAGCGAGAGAGATGGTGCTGCCATCTATGAATCTTGAAGCAAATCAAATTATTTTGTTCAATTTTTTTTTTCTTTTTTTTGTTTTGCAATTTGTAAGTAGTTACACTACTATATATGAATTGAAAATAGATGTCATATACTTCAGAAAAAGTGACCAAACCCTCCGGTGTCCGAGGCCAGATTTGAACTGGCGTCTTCAGCTTTCGCGGCTGACGTCCTGACCACTAGACCACCCGGTCACGGCGGAACTTGACAAATTTTCTCATGTATATGCAATCTCTGAATTTGAAACGTCTAGGCGCCGTTGACCATACTCTAAGGGCATGCGCAGTACGTGCTTGCACTTCCTATCCGAATCTCTTACGTGATTCTGGTATAGCGAGAGAGATGGTGCTGCCATCTATGAATCTTGAAGCAAATCAAATTATTTTGTTCAATTTTTTTTTTCTTTTTTTTGATTTGCAATTTTTAAGTAGTTACACTACTATATATGATTGAAAATTGAACAAAATAATTTGATTTGCTTCAAGATTCATAGATGGCAGCACCATCTCTCTCGCTATACCAGAATCACGTAAGAGATTCGGATAGGAGGTGCAAGCACGTACTGCGCATGCCCTTAGAGTATGGTCAACGGCGCCTAGCCGTTTCAAATTCAGAGATTGCATATACATGAGAAAATTTGTCAAGTTCCGCCGTGACCGGGTGGTCTAGTGGTCAGGACGTCAGCCGCGAAAGCTGAAGACGCCAGTTCAAATCTGGCCTCGGACACCGGAGGGTTTGGTCACTTTTTCTGAAGTATATGACATCTATTTTCAATTCATATATAGTAGTGTAACTACTTAAAAATTGCAAATCAAAAAAAATAAAAAATAAAAATTGAACAAAATAATTTGATTTGCTTCAAGATTCATAGATGGCAGCACCATCCCTCTCGCTATACCAGAATCACGTAAGAGATTCGGATAGGAGGTGCAAGCACGTACTGCGCATGCCCTTAGAGTATGGTCAACGGCGCCTAGCCGTTTCAAATTCAGAGATTGCATATACATGAGAAAATTTGTCAAGTTCCGCCGTGACCGGGTGGTCTAGTGGTCAGGACGTCAGCCGCGAAAGCTGAAGACGCCAGTTCAAATCTGGCCTCGGACACCGGAGGGTTTGGTCACTTTTTCTGAAGTATATGACATCTATTTTCAATTCATATATAGTAGTGTAACTACTTAAAAATTGCAAATCAAAAAAAAGAAAAAAAAAATTTAACAAAATAATTTGATTTGCTTCAAGATTCATAGATGGCAGCACCATCTCTCTCGCTATACCAGAATCACGTAAGAGATTCGGATAGGAGGTGCAAGCACGTACTGCGCATGCCCTTAGAGTATGGTCAACGGCGCCTAGCCGTTTCAAATTCAGAGATTGCATATACATGAGAAAATTTGTCAAGTTCCGCCGTGACCGGGTGGTCTAGTGGTCAGGACGTCAGCCGCGAAAGCTGAAGACGCCAGTTCAAATCTGGCCTCGGACACCGGAGGGTTTGGTCATTTTTTCTGAAGTATATGACATCTATTTTCAATTCATATATAGTAGTGTAACTACTTAAAAATTGCAAATCAAAAAAAAAAGAAAAAAAAAATTGAACAAAATAATTTGATTTGCTTCAAGATTCATAGATGGCAGCACCATCTCTCTCGCTATACCAGAATCACGTAAGAGATTCGGATAGGAAGTGCAAGCACGTACTGCGCATGCCCTTAGAGTATGGTCAACGGCGCCTAGCCGTTTCAAATTCAGAGATTGCATATACATGAGAAAATTTGTCAAGTTCCGCCGTGACCGGGTGGTCTAGTGGTCAGGACGTCAGCCGCGAAAGCTGAAGACGCCAGTTCAAATCTGGCCTCGGACACCGGAGGGTTTGGTCACTTTTTCTGAAGTATATGACATCTATTTTCAATTCATATATAGTAGTGTAACTACTTAAAAATTGCAAATCAAAAAAAAGAAAAAAAAAAAATTGAACAAAATAATTTGATTTGCTTCAAGATTTAAAATTTTGTTGTTTTTTTAAGAATTTGAAATTGACCCGGTGTGATGAGGTCGGCAACTCTTGCCTAACATAGGTATTTATTTCACTATGAACATATAAATCAGCCATACCTGATTTGATCTAAGGCAGATTGTACCATATCAAAGGATCAATTGAACTGCTGATGCTGGATAAAAGCCTTCCTCCAGAATTTCCACTCCTTTTTGTCCATGGTGACATCCTTCCTTTCCTGGCTTTCGCGTGCATCCAGGTCGTCTTGCCATCTCCGCCTGCCTCCCTTGCTATAAATTAGTACATAGCTCATTTAATTCCACATCGTATACAGTTATGCGATGCGATGATAACAATGTATGCCGTTAAAGATACTATCTATAACAGCAGATACGATGATATTTATAAAGAATACACTGTCATTATTACGCAGTAATTTCGATAGCCGCGACCATCATAAGCCCGAAAAGTATTCGGACTATATTAAAATCATTGCAATTATCGAACTTATAATGATATTGGAACGGCATTTAATAATATTTTCTGACATTTTCTCATTATGTGAGATACACCATGATAAATTTTAGCGTTTTAGCGTAAGAGACGTTTAAAGTAATTATTTAGATTTAAAACATATTGATATGATATTGATATAAATATTGATTTTAGTGAATCTAGGTAACATTTTTAGTGAATGTAGTGCATGAATTAAAATTATGTATGGGGTCACAAAACTATAAATTACTATCCACTTAGTAAAAATATGTTCCTATATAGGACGTAGATAACCAACTTTTTTTAACAAATGTCAAAAAAAATATAATGTTTGAATTTTTTGTTTATAATTTAATCTTTGTATGAATTATTATTCAATCACATTATTATTGTAAAACCACTCATGGTTCCTTTTCAAAGCTAAATGTTGAAATCATCTCCATAATGAAAAGAGCTCAGTGCCAGAATTGGAGAGTACGAGGTATAATCCCTGCATTTAACAATAAGAGAGGGTGCAAAGAAGTACGATTAATAACGATTATGAGAACGTTTTCAAACAAATACTCATTTCAACACACTTGCGCGTAAAGAGTGTTATTCCACGCAGGCGCACGGGAGAGAGAGAGAGAGTAAAAGTTTTTTTCAATGTATGTCATTATCAATCCTTTATAGGGTTTTAAAAATGACCACCTGTAACATCATCTTTTTGTATTTTTTTCTTGTATAGAATTTATAGGACTATTGATTAGCGATGAGGCTTGAATTGAGGATTTTCAGTCTTGCCCATTTAAGGTTAAGTCGTACGACCCATGGTCATACCATAACCATGCGTAGCCAGTTGTATTTGTTTAAAGACAATAAATATACACTTACACATATAGATGTCATATACATTGGAAAAAGTGACCTAGGCCTCCGGTGCCCAGGGATGGGATAGCACCAGCGTCTTCATTCACTTTTTCCTTTGTATATGACATATATATATGTTTATAATTTATATAGTAGTGTCTCTGCTCAAAATAAACAAGTCAGAATATTGTTAATAAAAATATTTTGATTTGTTCTTTACTTAAAATAAATGTACTGTTAAAATGTAATAATTACTATACGAATCAATTAAAAAAGTACTTACGAGGTACTTACACTTATTTTTTTCACTGTAGAAAAGTGTTCTTCTACTATTTTTTTTTTAAATACCACGACGGTGGCAAACAAGCATACGGCCCACCTGATGGTCACATGCGCGTTGCCGACCCTTTACAAAAAGGAGGATTCACTGTGTTGACGGCTAAAGGAACAAGAAGGTCCCTCATCGTCAACACACTGAAAGAGGACTCTTTGAGCTCTTTGGCCACCTTACTCACCAGCAGGAACACAACAATATGAGTAGGGTCTAGTGCTATTTGGCTGTGGTTTTCTGTAAGGTGGAGGTACTTCCCCAGTCAGGCTCTGCTCCAGATTTGAGCGAGATGACATTCGCTGGACGTACCCTACCACACTTAGCGAGATGCCATTCGCAGTGCCCATACTTCAATTAAGTTTCTACTATTCTATTAAAGTCAGTTTTGATCCTTCCAAAAGACAAGATCCTCTTCCTTGTATTGTTTTTTTCCATTAAATAATTTGTTTCAGTGTCTTTAAATATCTATATTATGGGAAACCGAAACGGGAGAGTTGAAAAATAAAATATGCTTTAATTAATGTGTCTTCGTTTAATAAATGTTCTTTAATCAGATGGATCTCAGTCTTTTATCATTACAAGAAAAATACTTAATTATGATTATCTAATATATTTGTTATTTTATTGTTATTTGAAGAAGTTATAGACCGAGCAAAAGCGAAGACCTTCGTTTTAGCTTGGGCAAAAATAATTTCGTATGTCCGTCTGTTCTCCTCTACAGGTTGCATTTTTCCACCGATTCCGTGAAATTTTGTGAATAGATTCTAGAGTTATGTAGGATTATTTCGCCATTTCTTATTTGGAACACATTTAAAAGGAGGGAAATTGGCACCTTAGCACCATAATGGTCTAAAAGGTGCTTAAGACACAATGCTCTTAAATTATACACGATCTCTTTTGCAAAGATTTTTCGCCATAGATAAGCATTAAAGGACAATGGGCAAATTTGTATGGGCACTGTCCCCACCCACCAACAGAAACGAAACATGTCTCATTTAATAGATCTTGGCAACCTGATGATTTGTTATTATGACGAGGATTGCCCTTTGTATGGGGTTTTCTTGGAAAACCGTATTTTGTTTATATATATAATATATATACGTCACATACATATATTTAGGACAGACATCTTCAATTTTCTTTAAGAGTTTTGGCTAAAAATATTAATAATTTTAAGTTAACACTGATAATATGTATCATTGTTAAGTAGTATTGTAGATCTAATAATATATAGCTCTATAAGCGAATTTTTGTTTTCCTTTTTTTTAACCAACTTCAAAAATAAGAGGAGGTTCTCAAATCGTCTGTATTTTTTTTAAAGAAATGTTGTTGTTTATTATTGCTAGTAATATAATGTTTCTGTAACCTTCTACTTGTAACTTTCAAAGAATTTAACAAAATATATATGAAAACAAAATACGGTTTTCCAAGAAAACCCCATACATATGGTGATCCTCGTCATAGTAAAAAATCATCCGGTTGACACGATCTACTAAATGAGACATGTTTCGTTTCTGTTGGTGGGTGGGGACATTTTGCCCATGGTCCTTTAGCCACCAGTTGTTTGTTACATATTTGAAGAATAATTCACTTAACATGCATGAAAAATATTTAATTGAATCTGTTGCATAAACACGTTCAACAACCCCAAACTAATATAAATAAGTGGAAATCCGTAATAATTTTTAACAGTTTTTTAAAGATATTGCGGTTTGAAAACGTAAAATTTTAGGCATTTTTATTTATACATCAAATGTATTTTCGAAACTTCAGTTCGATTACTTATGTTCTAACAAGAAAAAAAATGTATCACAACTATAAAGCTAAACGCATGTTTTCGTGCCTAAAATTACAAAAATTTAACAAAAACTTGTTCCTTCCAAACAATTTTCTGCAACTTTGTGAACGGTGACGTCACAATCCGCACACTTTTTGTATGGGGCGTTTTGACGCGCGGCGCACACGCCTAACGTATTTTCACATTTTTGACGTTTCAGGGCTATCATAGATAGTAGGTTTATTAGAGACATTTGAATCTACAGGGAAATAAAATCGAATGACGTCTTCCAAAAAAATCATGCATGTTCCTAATTGTTATATGAAAAAAAAAATATTTAAATATGACTTGAAAAAATAAAGTTTAGCTAGAAAGCTGCCAGCTCTTATAAAATGTATGTTGACTTGAAATAGATATAGGTCCTAACAAGTACAATAAAAAATATTATGTGCTATCTGAATTATTGATTTTTAGCGCGATATATTATAAATAGCCTTTTTTAATGCCATCTAACGGCAATAAATTTCAATACTCACCAAGAAATTAAAATACAAATGCAAATTAAAAATGACTTCTTCTAACGAAGCACTCAGCTCTTGTAAACATTAACAAAGCAAACGTGGAGAGTATACTTCAACATCATTCAAGATAAGTATCAAATAAAACATCCGAATAGCAAATCCTAAAAGGGACCTCTAATGATTCGTATTTCGCACACGGCTCTAATGCGTACCTTCGGACATATTTAAAACGCAAACTTTTCCTTCCCCACTCGACCCCCTTTTCGGTAGTTAGCAGGGAAAAACGAGAAAAAAGATCCCTTTGGAGTGGGGTAAAAAATGCGTAGTTTTAGCTAATCTGCATGCCCGGGTTGTTTAAACTGGGCCGGGGGTTTAGGCTTTTTAACACTGTACAAAAATGAGGTGGGCGCGGGGTGTGTGGTATTATGTGCGAATCTATTTATGTGCGTTCCCCCCGCGTTAATATGTATTGTCATGGCAACGGACCGATTACTGCATCTCTACTCGATTTTTCGCCGCTTTTTCGTTGTAATCAAATGAGGTGCCGTGTGTGGAGGGGAGGGTGGGGGCGCGTGTTCTCAATTATCCGCAGTGAATCAATAGCGAGATGAGGGTAGTTCAGATGTCGGTGACGCACGTAATCCCGCCTTTTTATCTGTTTAATTTTTTGGGAGCGTTCACTGAGGCTCCTATTTTGTTGTTGCCTTCACATTTGTGATACGGAATACGTGGCGTGACACCAATAATATGTATAGTTTTATAAACATTATTATGGTTAAATAAGACTTATTAAATAATGAAATTAACCTTATTGTTTCTATAAGTAACCTAGAAGTAAGACTAATTATTGATCTTAAATATTTCTTGTAAGTTTCAGAAAAATAAAATATTAGTTAACACAAAAGAAAAATAATGAATTTTATAATTAGAGAACAAATCATTTTTTATTGATTATTATTTCAGTCTAGGGCACCGGAGGCTTTGGTCACTTTTTCCTTTGTATATGACATCTATTTAAGTTTATAATGAATTTCATTCTCGTTTTAGGATGTTTATTGGCAAAAAAAATACTTTTGGAATATTAATGCTTTTTTATGAGAGATGAAAACATAGAAGACTTTATGCACTAGTTTTATATTATGAAATATCTCTGACAAGCATAAATAATTTTATCTACACTCATACTGTAAGTACTCTAAAATGCGTTCAAAAATCGTAGACAATGACAAGCATTACAACAAACGATTTAACTATGATAAGTTTCTTATCTGCGGCAGTAACGTAATTTTAACTATGCATGCTCAAATATTGTTAAGCAATGAGTTTCAGATTTGGAACATCGAATTTGATAACATAATGTTACCGCCATGGCCAACTCGATTGGTCCCGCGCGAGCGCCGGCACAATCGAGTAGGCCATGACGGTACAATGGCGGTCATTCTATGGTTTCCGAACAATTAATTTAATATATATAATATGAGTGTAGATAAAGCAGTGTATGCAACTGTACGTAATTAGGCCTTAAAACACTCGTGTGATCTTATTATGAAATTCGCTTGCGGCTCATTTCATAAAACCACACTCATGTTTTAAGGACCCTTATTACGTAACAGTTACATAAACTACTATACCCGTCGCGTGGCAATTGATTTATTATGTTTTCTACTAGATCGGCTATTTAGACCAATTTTGTGCGCCATGCTTCGCGGTTGACGGCGGTCAGTTGCTTGCATCATGTCAGTGGTTTAAGAGAGAATGGGTGAAAAAAATCTTACGGTTGTCATCTCCTGTTACTCAATGCGCGTGGCTCAAAAATTACGGGGTGACAAGTCAAGATTAATCTAAAGAAATAAAAAAATCTGTTTAATTAATACATTTCAAGACTAAAACTTTATAATCTCTTTAAACTCTATAATCATAACAACATAGTAGGTATGGTGAGTTTCTACCTCGAAGAATCATTGCTCATCACACACACACACACACATCATCACAAATCCCTTACAACTAACCCTCCTTTGTCCGTCGGCTAAAAACAGCAACAATAGTTCGATCCGTTTTGGAAATCAGTGGGAAAATTCTTATATACAAACATAGATTATCACGCTAAACGCTTATTATACTCGTAAGTGATGTTTTCAACTCAAAGGTACATCATTGTCGGTTGTCAATAAGTCGTTACTGCTATAAAAATTAATTTCGAAATAAACTATATTAACAACCGACCTATTGGAAACGTAACTTACGGTACGGTTAGAGGAGAAAAAATGCACAAACATTTAGCTCAAAAAACGAAATAGTTCAACCATTTAATGAAGTTGGTGTGAAAGCAAACATAACCAATTTAGAATGGCAGGTATAGAACAAATAGCTCAAACTGGTGTCACGCGAGCCGGACAATTCACTCTCGGTTTCGAGCGTGTACCTAGTCTATGCTGAACTAGTATTTAACCCCGATGTTTACAACTATTTCGCGTTCAGCAGTCGAAATATGTTTCGTGTTTGTATTTGTTTTGCTATTTTTTTTTGTATTAAGAGCTACAATAGCTTTTTTCACACCACCTAATCGTATACGGGCTTTTTCTTCCCTGCTAGGAGGGAAGAAAGTGGCACTTTTCTGTTCTAGGACATTAGCTTTTTTTTCAGCTAGTCCGTCATTAAAAACATATTTCTTATTGAATTAATCGATTAATTATAATCAGGAAGCACATTAGAAGGACATATAAAGTTAAAATAAATATGATTCAACAATAAAAAAAATATTTTCTCTAAGGTGGTGTGAAAAGCAGTATGTGTCACATAGGAGCAAAACTATTTTCACCTTGGGCGTTAGCACTTGAATCCCTCATTACGCTCAGGAGTCTACTTTAGAATCCCTTGCTGCGCTCGGGATTCTATTATAGACTCCATCGCTTCGTTTGGGATTCAATACACGCCCTCGCCGTAAATATTTCATTTTGCTCCCTTGTTACACAATCTACTATTTTACATGACTAACTTTTCATCAAAAAATGTACGGGAAACGAAGATAGTCGAAACGCTGAATGCTGATCTAAGCACATGTGTAGCTTTCTAGTGGGTCTCTATTAATATTGTATGTTGCAGAACTTCTTAGATTCCCAGTAATGGTTATTTTTTGGCTGATTTTATGATGGAAGCCTCAGTCTAGTATTAGCATTGGCATCATGGAAGTTTTAGTAAGAGACTTTGCGTTTGAGATGTGGTGTTGGCGAAGGATGGAAGGCTTCAACAGAACGAATATAGAGGTGCTAGTTTTAGTAGGAAGGAATAGATTTCTTAGGAAATTGATTAAGATTAGGAGAATATGTCAAGGGAACTGATATGATAGCACGACTACATACAGATACAGATATTTTATTGGTAAAATTAAAATTTTTCAGGTCATGAGTACATAGGTATACAATTTTTTAAGTTACTTAAATACTAATTAATTTGATACATACAATGTTACATAAATACCATAATAGAAGAAATAATTAAAGGAAGAAGTGGACAGCCGAGCCGGGCGATCATGACTCAGGCTAAAGAAAAGTTAAGAAAGGGAGATGAATAGCTGGCCAACCACCGACAAGAGGCATAGATGATGATAAACCTTTTCCTTTCAGTACAAGCAAAAATTCTCATACCTATAGTAAAATGATACATAGACGCAAGAGCAATAAAACAAAATCATCTTTTCTAGAAATTGCCATAATTATGATGATACAAGATTAAAGTTTATGTTCATATACTTTTACTAACCGTAGGTACTGTCAGTAGTAGACGTAGAAAACTGCGACAGGGAGTCGAGAGAGAAACAGTAATAGCCGCAAAACTGAGTCGAAACTATCGCTAGACCTTATCTATCAGAACGTCAGAGGTCTTAAAACGAAACTCAGCTTCTTTAGACGTAACTTGCTGACACTTGATTGCGACCTTGTAGCCGTGACAGAGTCTTTTTTGACTGCGACTGTCTGTGATTCTGAGCTTGTTGATGGTGACTGGAGTGTTTTCCGCCGGGACCGTTCTTCTGGGGCGCGTGGAGATGGAGTGTTGCTGGCTGCGCGTGCGAAGCTGGGACCCCGACGCCACCGGGGTCTGGAGTCACCTCAATGTGAAGATATGTGGGTTGCACTCACTAAATATGATGTTCCATGCTTCGTGTGTGTAGTCTACATACCGCCTTCTGCCACGGACCAGATGTACATGCACTGGTTTCAATCGGTTGAAGCTGGGTTACTGACTCTTAATAAGTGTGTTGTGATTATAGTTGGCGACTTGAATTTAAACCCCATGTGTACTTCTCAAAGTGTGTTATGTTATTATGCGTATTTTTTATCTGTATGTGGTTTAGTAGAGGTGAATAATGTCAGGAATGCGTTTGGAGGAATGTTAGATGTTGTGCTGATCTCGGAGCGCATACGCGGGGTTGGCGTGCTTGAAGTTGAGGACGGAGGACTTGTACCGCGACGAGACGCCTACCACCCACCGCTAGAGATCTCAGTACCCTTGGATGAAGCTCTCCAGCAGTTCCCTGCTGAGCGTATCGATCCTAGCAACTTAAATCGGCATCGTGATTGGAACTTTGCCAAGGGTGACTATAAGCTACTGTACAAACTACTATCGGAAGCCAACTGGCAAACTGTTCTTGATAATCAGGATGTGAACCTCGCCGTAGACTGCTTTTATAACATAATTTACAGTATTTTTGATTCTTGCATACCTAAAAAAATCCGATGCAATACTAAAGTTAGGCGATATCCAGTATGGTTCACAGCAGACCTTATTAAGGATATCAAGTGTAAAGCGAACCACCATAAGAAGTGGAAGTCTACTAAAAGCGTTAGTGCTTACAGGGAATTTTCCAAGCTAAGGGCCGAAATAAAAAAACGTGTTCGTGTTGCGTACAGCGATTATATAGGCTTCATACAGTCTGAATTAAAATGCAATCCCCGTGCGTTATGGAAACACGTTAACAGTCTTAGGTCAAAGGGTGGATTCGTTGCTCAGGTCAGTCTTGATGGGAAAGAATATTCTGGGCATGAATGCGCACAGGCTTTTGCCACTTACTTCTCGAGTGTATTCTTGCCGAATCCCCCTCGTCTGGACTGTGCTTTTGAGCAAAGAAATAATCCGCATGTTTGTCCCAATCATATCGTCATTGATAAAATTACGATGCGGGAGGTAGAAACGGCTGTCAAGAAACTTAAACCGAACAGTGCAGTAGGGCCGGACAATTTCCCGGCGTTCATCTTGAAAGGGTGCTCCGAGTACCTAAATGTCCCAATTTGCTTTCTGCTAAATTTGTCATTTTCCTCAGCGACATATCCTAACCAGTGGAAGATTTCGCGAGTAAGGCCTATCCCAAAATCGAGCGAATTAGGTTGTGTGGAAAATTATAGGCCTATTGCTATTCTTCCGACCCTTGCGAAGCTCTTTGAATCCATACTTCACACAACGTTGTCTAGACAAGTCAAACCTTTTCTGTGTGACACACAGCACGGTTTCAGAGCGAAACGGTCAGTGGACACCAACCTTTTGACCCTGGCTGACACCATCTCAGAACACCTAGACATGGGTATTCAAGTTGACGTGGTATACTTTGATTTTCGGAAAGCCTTCGATCGCGTCGATAACGATGTCCTGTTGCACAAGCTGGATGTGATTGGATTCAGCCCAAATTTGCTGAAATTTTTCGCTAGTTATCTACGCGATCGTAGGCAGTACGTCCAGCATGGGCATTTCGTATCGGACCCATACCATACCCGTTCTGGTGTCAGTCAGGGTTCAATCCTTGGCCCTTTCCTGTTCGGAATCATGGTGAATGATTTGCCACTTGCTGTCCGAAATGCTCGTTGTCTTCTCTATGCAGACGACCTCAAGTTGGTATATGGAGTGGAGATGGAGGCGGATTGTAAGTCGCTGCAGGAAGATGTTACGTCCGTGTTCGAATGGAGTCTGAACAACAAACTCAGTTTCAATACTGCCAAATGTCAAGTCTGTACTTTCAGTCGATCCCTCGTTCCCTCATATGCTCACTACTTTCTAGGATCCGACCTCATCAACAGAGTGGCTTCAGTGAAGGACCTTGGCGTTATATTTGATGCGCGTCTAACCTTTCATGACCACATCAAAGCGCTTGCTTCTAGCTGCTTCCGTAGGTTAGGATTTGTCACCCGTAACTCGAGGGATTTCCGTGACCCTTTTACCTTAAAGATCCTATACAATGCTCTCGTACGAAGCAAGTTGGAGACGTCAGCACTAGTTTGGAACCCTTACGAGATCACTTACATTTTACTCTTAGAAAAGGTACAAAAGACGTTTCTAAGAACGCTGTACAAAAGGATATTTGGGTATTACCCGTACCTATACCCCACTAAATTCATTTTAGGATGTCTTGGCTTCAATTCCCTGGAGGTCAGGCGCAACCTAAGCCTGTTGCTGTTTACCTGTCGGGCCCTTCGAGGTGACTGTGACTGCCTTGAACTGGTGGAACGGCTAGTAAGAGTCTTTGTCCCGGATTTGAAAAATGTAACCCTTAGGCCGCGGACATGTGTTCTATTGGCCATGCCGTCGGCACGTACTGTCGCCTATGCGAACTCGCCTATGCGAACTCGCCTATGCGAACTCGCCTATGCGAACTCGCCTATGCGAACTCGCCTATGCGAACTCGCCTATGCGAACTCGCCGGTGGTCCGTGCCCTGTCCCTGCTGAATGCGCTCCTAGTATCAGCACCGGAGTGTGACCTGTTCGCGTGGCGATGGATGGATGTGTATAATGAGTGTTTAAGATTCTGCGAGTTGAGGGATGATAGGCCGTCAAGTGTGCCGCTAGTTTAATTTAATATAATATTAATATTATATAGTGTTAAGTTTCACAGTGTATTAGTTTAAGACTGTAATGCTGTGTTAACAATCAATAAACAATAAACAACAATAAACAATAACTGGGTGACATGTTTTAAATAACACACACGATCTTAACGATAAAGTTGTGCTTATACCCGTAACTTTGGTCACGTCGCCGACTTTTCTATTACAACCAACTGTACAGAACCCTTAAAACGTATCGGCATTTCACTAAGTGCTTAAAGCTGGCCAACTTATAACTCAGGAGGCTCGTATACAAGGAATCCGGCATAAAAAACATCATTGGCGTTTGCAACGACGCCTCCGGGCGACATCGATCGTCCCACACGTTCCTGGAGCCTTTACGGTTAAATTTAAGTCAGAGGAGATGACGGAATGGTTAGTTAACTTTGAAATCATGATTTGATATGGATTTGTTAATGAAATTATATTCTTTTGTTTTAACATTCGTTATTCTTACTCGGTCCCCAAGTAACACAGGAAGCATTATATTATAACATATGAATAGTTATTTCGAACTTAAGGACCGTATAAACTCTTATATACGTTCACCGAGCAACTTGTCGCATTATATGATGCTTTGAGCTGTATAACGGTTGTATAATGGCATATCTAAATGCTTTTGTAAAGCCTTTAGCTTTAGTGCAGCAAACCACAACGCAACTGTACAGCTTTCGACTGTTTAAAAGCACTTAAGTGCTTTAGGTTCTACAATAGCATTATATAATGCTTTAAGCTGTATAACGGTTGTATAATGGCATATATAAATGCTTTTTTAAAGCCTTTAGTTTTAGTGCAGCGAACCACTACACACTACACTAATGCTTCGGTTTGGTTTAGTGCCTTAGGTTCTACAATAGCATAAATAAATGCTTAATGCTGTTTAAGAGCATGAATATTAGCCATTATAATGCCACGTAAATTCGCTATACAGCTTTCAGCTATTTTCAATGCCTTAGGGTGTACAATAGCATTTATAAGTAGGTAATACGTTCCTAATGCAGTATAATAGCAATAATATAAACCATTATAAAGCCAAGTAATTCACTATAAGGGGCTGTTCATAAATTACGTCATTTCAAATGGGGGGGGTCTGGACATCGGATGATGGTAGCATGACGTAGGAGGGGGGGGGGGGGCGGTCATTCCGAAGATCACATCATCAATGTGTAAAAAAGGAATGAAAGTCGTGTTTCTATAGACTTTTAATGCTATAAAATATTATCTACTAAATAGTTTTTTATTTTACAATTAAGCTTAAAACGCATTTTTTTTTAATGACGTCACTTTATTTGGCAGCTTTACTATGAAAAATTGATGACGTAATTTATGAACAGCCCCTATACAGCTTTTAGCGGTTTTAGTGCCTTAGGTTCTACAATAGCATTAATAAATGCTTAATGTTGTTTAATAGCATAATTATTCACGTGTAATGCTGTAGGCATAAATAAAGCATTTTTAAGGGTCACTGAGCTGCTATTGGACTAAGAGCTAGCCACGTCAGATATGACACAATAATGAGAGCAACAAAACCCGTCTGGTTAGATTGCTATACTATTCTTATTGCGAGATCCTGGCATCTGGCAGCTTTTAATGGGTGGAGGCCACAGTGACGGACTAGCAAAATGTTTTAATTGGAAAATAGTAATACCAAACTAGGTAAAAATTGCCGAAGTTGTCTCAGTTATAAAGGACAGGGCCTATATTTTAAGGGGCTCCCTGGCGCCAACGACCTTAGATCTGATTCCCTTAGTTTTCTAATTATTTATATAGCTTATCATATTATCAGTAACGGCTTTAAACAATATAGTATCCTATATTTACTTCAATATTCATTGTCTTCGAGATATTTGACATCAAAGTCGAACCGGTTTAGGCTAAAAAAGTGGTTTTATGGTCATAAATTTTGTTTTAATTAGTTAAAAATTAAAATCTCTCTATAGTTTTTAGAGACATCAAAGAGGAACCCTAATATGTAGATTACGTATATGTAAGATTCTTTACACCATTCGAATATCGATAAAAGTGTTTTTTTAGACCATATTTTAAAAATATCATAAAAAAATAACGGCTCATTTATTTCAAGATCCGGCTCTACAGAATGGAGATAAAAGATTCAAAAACCGATAGTCGTTTGCCTTATAATTCTATCTATAGTGAATATGTTGGAATATCGACTCAAAACTGGTCAAAAATCGATAAAAAAAAACGTTAGACCAAAAAATATTGTGTATTCTTACCATACATCGGGGTTTTCGGTGCACTTACAAAACAGAATGTACTCTAGCACGTTTCTACCTAATGAATAATTGATCGAAAAAATCATAGGTATATACAATTTATATGAAATAGCTGACTATTATGTATATATATTGTAGGTGTAATCATATACCTATGATTTTTTCAAGTATTTTTTTATTAATTCATGTAGTGACTGATCATTGTCAACCTCTTCAGTTAATCAAATAGTTCATAAATATCGGACGTCAAGATTAATATTTGACACTTACTATACCGTGTCTTTGTCTTAGGTAGATCTAGTTAATAAATTTCGGATATGCAATTGCATTTTTAAAATACTAAGTATATAATAGTCAATACAAACATGCCTCTAAGAAAAAAAGCTCGTATCATAGTGTGTAAGCTATTCACAGAGAGGTAGTTATTCATTAAGCATAATATGATATTTTCTCAGACTAACTCTCAACCTATCTGTTTATCTCTACTCTTTCTCAAATCGTTCCCGCACCGAAAACCCGATATATGATTATTACGGAAACAAAAACAGTAGGCGAAAACTATGAACTGTATTTTATTATACCTACATCGTGTGGCACTACTTTCTCCCAACATAAATTTTTGTATAATTTCTCTTAATATTGTATAGTATTTGTATAGTTTCTCATAATATTGCATCAAACCCAGATCTCTAGGATTTATTTTCTTGAAATGGTTTGCATTCTTTGACCTCCACTACTTTAAAGCTGCCAGATGTCCAGATCTAGAAATAATCATAATATACCAAACTGACTAGAGGGGTTTGGTTGCTCTCATTATTGTCATATCCGACGTGGACGTGGATAATAAAGAAATTACTTAATTTAAGACTGCTCAACCAACACTATTGTGTTAATAATGCAAAACTCGTTCTATACGAGGATTACACAATTGTTTTGTTTATTTGACGCATATCTTTTTATAATATTTTATAGCAAAACCACAATAAATCAAAGGCGCGTGAAAATTTTCAATGAAACTTATATACACATTTACAGTAAACTACATTGCGCAGTCATATTTGAAGGATATAATAACGTAAAAGTGCCAAAAACTTTTATAAATTTTGTTAGGATGCAAACAAATATGACGTGTCACTCATTCAGTTTTTTGTACCGTCTTCGTCCATTTTATATTGCGAGACAAAGTAGTTAAATCACAACGTTCATTGTATTATAACATTTGTTCCGTCGGTATTAGAGACGTTTTTGCATTGACGTAAGGTTTATTTTACTACACTCTTATGCTAGTATAATGCGTTTGTATTGCGATTGGCAAGTTAATCGAGAGTACTTATGCTTCTTTACTGCGATTATCAAGTTTTTTGGCCGTATTAAGGCTTCTTTAATGCAGTCGGCAACTTAATAGAGCGTACTAATGCTTCTTTGAGGCGATTGGCACTTTCCATGACAACGATAATGCTAATAGCGCAGACATAATGCGCCTGCAATGCTATTAAATGACCTGTATAGGATCTCAAGCTGGGTACTTTGTGCCCATTTAAGACCTATATCAGCACTATAAACGTTTATAATGCTACTATAAAACGAACTCAAAATGCTAAAAGCATACAGATATGCTGTAAGACGGCCGTTATACTGCTTTGATGTGTTACTTGGGTCTTCCTCGGCCTCTACGTTTTGGTATTCTCCATTCAATTATAGTTTATATAATGTAAGCAGCTACCGTAACCTATAGAACTCCATAGGTGTCACTTGCGCGTTGCCAATCCTTGAGAAAAGAGGAATCACTATGTTGCCGGCTAAGGAGATGGTCCCCCGGCCTCACACACTGCCTCCTTTTTGAGATCTTTGGCGACCTTTCTCACCGGCACGAACACAACACTATGAGTAAGGTCTACTGCTATTTGGCTGTTGTTTTCTGTAAGGTTTAAGGTACTTCCCCATTCGGGCTTTGATTCAGATTTGAGCGAGGTGACATCCGCTGATCTGTGCCCTACCATACAAAGTGAGATGACGCTCGCAAACTTCGCAGTACCCATACCTCTTTTTTGGACGTAGTTTGAGAACTTAGAATATTCAACCAATCGGAGTCGCCATTGACAGGCGTTCTCCTCTGCCGAAAACATATGACCGGCGTTCATACATAGGTCATTTATTATAAGGACTGACGTTTGTCTGACGTGGCTATTTGTACGTTACGGACAATACATTTGATGCTCCCTTCCCCCGCAAAAATCGGCAGACTTTTTTTGTATAGTAAATGAGAGACATGGCCATTCCGGGTTGAGGTCTCTAAGTTTGAGGACGTACCCAGGTCCAGGACGTAGTTTAGAAACATACACGAGTCCAAGGACGTACCTATAACGTAGTGGTTATATTCTCTTTGGACGTACCCGCTTACCGAACTGTATCCGTGTTTACCACCGAGGTGATATAAAAATCCGCCTGTCGCTTACATCTTTCACCACCCATTAGATAAGGGTTGGGCTTATCTAAAATCGTTTTCAAAATAAAACGCGCATAGAGATCCTGTAGGAATAAAGGGAGCGGACCGCTAACTAATAAATGGGGAAATAATAACGGCCTCCCCTACGGGAATCACATTGTTTTTAGAAGCTTGTGTAATTTGGCAGATAAGAATTTGGACTAAACCCTTTTTACTATGACGCGTGGGTTTTAAATGTACTTTGTAGAGTTCTAGGGACCGGTTAAGCAATTAGCGCGTTGCAAAACTGATTAAAAAAGGCTAGTATTTAAAGGTGGATCAAAAAATATGAGGGACCCTCTCCTTTAGCCGTCAACACAGTGAATCCTCCTTTTTGTAAAGGGTCGGCAACGCGCATGTGACACATCTGGAGTTGCAGGCGTCCATAGGCTACGGTAGCTGCTTACCATCAGGCGGAACGTGTGCTTGTTTGCCACCGTCGTGGTATAAAAAAATAAATTAATAAAATAACCATAACCAAACTGTAATACTGAGTTGCGCATCAAAAAAATATGGTAAGCGGTTACCGTAGCCTATGGACGCCTATAACTCCAAAGCATTCACATGCGAGTTGCCTACCTTTTAAAAACCTAAACAAACCTTTTTTTAAGAGCCTTATCTACATAAGGTTCACCCTACGGTGATTGTGCTAGTTTTCGCCCACTCTCGTCAGTTTTCCGTCCATACTTATTTATATGTTTATATTCAAGTTTTTACCAAAATAAAAGCTAAAAATTAAAAAATCGACTAAAGAATAAATTATATATTTATATAAAATTTGTTGACCTTAAAAAGTTTTTCCCATTTATTTGTAGCAGTTTAATCAAATGGACGGTAAACTGGACCGTGACGGGAAACTAGCACAATTACCCTACTTAGTCCCTTGGGAAAACCTACGAGTATATTGTATTAAGTAAGCAATAGGCCGTTATGTTCATACATTTACGGACCATCGTTTAACAACTGCTCTAAGTTTATCAAAACATTAGAAAAATTTGGTGAATATACTTATGACTGATTTGACTTAAGACCCTATGTCCCCTAGATGGGGCAGAGGTGTCCACAGTGACTTTCCATGCTGATCGGTCTTCAGCTTCTCTCTTGACTTCACCCCGAGTCTTCCCGAGCCTCTTCCCTTCTCCTATCGTCGTGCACCAGGATTATTTGGAACGGCCTTTCCTTGGCTTTCCTTGAGTCTTTCAGTGTAATGCTATAAGTTGAACGAAAAGACTTCCAGCTTTCCAATCGGAAGTCGGGAATTCAAGCATCGGTTCGTGTAGAAGAATTGCTTGAGTATTTTTTGTGATTTATTATCTCTTGCCTTTATCAGTTGCCTTTCTGTGAATAACATTTATTGTGATGGAACCAAAATAACATTGGTCGACATTCAAAAGTGCTAGCCGAATGCTTATATAAGGTTAATGTGGGAGGTAAATATAGCTTCAAGGCACTCTAGCAACATAAATAAAAAAAAAATATTATTGGACAATCTTACACAAATCGACCTAGTCCCACAGTAAGCTCATTAAGGCTTGTGTTGTGGGTACTAGACGACGATATATATAATAGATAAATACTTAAATACATAGAAAACATCCATAACTCAGGAACAAATCTCTGTGATAAACACACAAATCAATGCCCTGACCAGGATTCGAACCCGGGACCTCCTGCTTCGTAGGCAGGGTCACTACCGACTAGGCTAGGAGGCCGTTAAAACACATGTTGATAATGATGAATAAATATTGAAAGATGAAGAGTGACCATATTGGAAAGGCATCCACTGCTGGGCAAGAACCTCTATAATCTACAAGATACTTTCCATTTAGGGTACAGTCGTGGTCAAAAATATGTTTACACTTAGCCTTCATCATCCTCTTGCCCTTGTCCCATTTACTTGGGGTAACGGCTTACTTTTTCTTCCACACATCTCTGTCACCCGTCATCTTATCACTCACAACCTTTCTTTTCATATTTCATCTTTCACAGTCCATCCACCTTTTCCTAGGTTTGCCTCTTCTCCTACATCCCTCCAAATTCATTCTTAATACCTTTCTCGTAACATGACTTTCATCCCTCCGCATAACATTCCCGTACCACGCTAGGCGATTAGACCTTAATTTGTCAGTTATGGGTGCGACTTTCAGGCTTCCTCTTATATATTCATTCCTTATTCTATTTCTATCCATTCTAGTCACTACACACACCACCTTCACATTCTCATCTCCGTTGCATGCAATCGCTTTTCATCCGTCACCTTTAGGGCCCAACACTCTGATCCATTACATGACGACAGGTCTTTTAATGGATATATACATTTTCCCCTTCAGTCGAAGGGGCATTCGGGCGTCGCAAATGGTTCCCGCGACCTATCGCCATTTCATCCATCCTACGCTAATCTGGTTTTTGACACTTAGCCTCATTACTCGTAAAAACAAGGGCCAAAAGTGCATACTTTAACACCGTCTGTTCCAGATTGACCGGATCCTACCGTCCAGATGGACTTATTTTTGTTTTTCGTAAATAACTCGGTAACGGTGGCTCATACGAAAAGATGTTCAATTGCTTAATTCATCTCCTTAATTCATCCACATCTAATTTTCTATAAAAAAGATTATTTGCAATTTTTTGCTAGGATCAATATTTAATGAGATATCGAGGAAATACGATAAACACTTTTTTAAACTTTCGGAGCTAATATTTACGAAAGTATTAGTTTTATCCAAAAATTGTTTCAGAATACCCTTATTGTTTTAAAAATACCTATCCAACGATACCCCACACATTAGGGTTGGAGTAAAAAAAATTTACCCCCCCACTCCTTGTGTACGCCGTACCCGAAAAAATAACATTTTTTCACATTTTGTTTTAAAACTTTGCCGGCGTGAATAAAGTACATACTCATACGATTTTTTTAATTTCTAGTACTAATCATCACTGAGCAGGCTGCTCACCCTGCTACCTCACTTCCTACCCTTATAGTTTCGCCATGTCCGTCTGACCCCATCTGTCCGTCTAGACGTCTAGTACTAACCATCACTGAACAAAGCCGTGGACGAACAGACGGACATGCCGAAACTCTAAGGGTAGGCACCCTGCTCACCCTGCTCAGTGATGGCTAGTACTAGAGAAGTGAAATTTCGTATGAGTATGTGTTTTAATAATTACGCAGACAAAGTTTTAAAATAAAATGTGAAAAAATATTATTCTTTCGGGTACGGCGTACACATGGAGTGGGGGGTAAATATTTTTTTTACTCCAACCCTAATGTGTGGGGTATCGTTGGATAGGTTTTTTTTTTAAATAAGGGTATTCTGAAATAATTTTTGGATAAACCTAATACTTTCGTAAATATTAGCTCCGAAAATTTAAAAAAGTGTTTATCGTATTTCCTCGATAACTCATTAAACATTGATCCCAGCAAAAAAATGCAAAGAATATGTGAATGAATTAAGCAATAGAACATTTTCACGAAAAACCAAAAATAGGGACCTTTACACCCCCCCCCCCCCTTTCCGCTCGCGGCACCCCCATCCACCGGTACTTTCAGTATGTTGTGTAAGATACAACTACACCAAAATTTGGCTATACACGAATTATTTCCTCTAACTTTTCCTTCATTGGGTGGGCTATTTAGCGGATAGCTGTAATGCGTCGTTAATGCATTGCAGTAGTATTGAAGTTGGATCATGTCATAACGTGTTTTAAAGTTAGAATACGGCCCCTTGAGGACAATACCCTACATAATGCCACAAAAAATTGTCTCTAGTCATTTATTCGTCTGATTTAAGTAGGTTCCTACACTAAATGCTTTAATGATTTTGTGTTTATTATACGTATAGGTGACGTCAAAAATATATTTACGCTTTTGCAACTTATTATAAGGGAGTAAGTAAACCGTTAAGTCTTTGGCGTATAAAAAATGGTTATTGTGGGTTATCCCTAAGAGATAGCCATCGCGGACATTTTGTAGACCTTTTTAAGGTGTACAATACTACATTATTTTGATCTATCTCGTAGGGTTCAGCCAGCGTCTGCAATGTAAACGCAAAAATATTGTTTATTTACGACATCGCATTAGAAACCTCTAAAATTATCAGTGTTTCTCTACTATATTATGCATGTACTATACATAAAAATCTTCCTCTTGAATCACTCTATCTATTTTAAGCCGCATCAAAATCCGTTGCGTGGTTTTAAAGATATAAGCATACACAGGGACAGACAGCGGAAAGCGACTTTGTTTTATACTATGTAGTGATGTTACTATTGCAACAATGTTGCTAAAAGAACTGCTCCAATGACCTTAAAACTCACGAAACATACGACTAGAAAATTAAACATGCAAATGGCAAAAATTCGAGGTGACCGGCGGTTTTCTAACTTTTCACTTTAAAGGGTTTTTTCGATGGAGGTTCCCCCCTCGGGGAGGAAGGCCCGCCTCTACAAATACAAAACTGCCCGGAGGACGCTAATTCGATTCAAATCTAAATTCTATACATGCTCATTTCTGTGTGCGTGTAGGGTACACTCTAGGACTAAAACAGCTTATGTTTGTGTGAAAATGTAGCGGTTCAGCTTTTTGGTGTGTAACCATAGGTTGTGAGGTTTTTAATTTAATGTTGGAGTTTCATTTCATTATCTGTTTTAGACGGAAGTTTTTAAGCGTGGTTAAGTAGGTACCTCACTAGCTAGACGTGGGAATGTACCAATCACATTTGGGAAAGGCTTAACCTCTCGCATGCTGGAACGTGGATCTGCGTTAGTAGATATTGACTACTATAAATAAATATTATAGGACAATCTTACACAAACCGACCTAGTCCCACAGAAAGCTCAATAAGGCTTAAATGTGGGTACTAGACTACGATATTTATAATAGATAGATATAGATAAATACTTAAATACAAAAAAAAACATCCATGACTCCGTTACATATATTTGTGATAAACTGATAAATACACAAATAAATGCCCTTACCAGGATTCGAACCCGGGACCCGGGACTTTGTAGGCAATGTCACTACCGACTGGACTAGGAGGCCGTTAATTGACACTAATTAATTAGAATTTAATACCTATTTGCACGGTTCCGCGTTTTGGCATGTGAGAGGTTAAGGAACTAATTAGAAAAAAAAATGCGAACTGTAAATAATTTAAGGTCCCGTCAGTTCAGGATTGAAAAATGTACCCTAAGAACTAGACGTAATGTTATGATGACATCGAGCTGATCTGATGGGGACTAAAGTAAGTCGAGGGACCTGTGAGGACCAGGGGGCCAATTTTTGACAATCGAGCGCTCGAATTCAAAGAATTTAACATCGAATGAAAAATCACACAAATATTTGTCGCCATTATTTACGCATGAAATTAATAGTATAAATAATCATTATTTTAAATTACTACCGCTGTTATTTTTAAAACATAATTTCTTCGTTTTATTCAGAGTTTTAAATGTCATATTCGAGCGCTCGAATCTCAAAAATCGCACCCCAGGGCTCGCAACCACTTTTCGCAAAAAAAAACCGAAATAATCCAATATATCTTATTATTTTATGCTTTTTACGTAGAAATCGATATTGTATTTATTTACTTCATATTATAAGATTTTCGATTAAATATGAAATAGTAAGCGGAAGAACGAAAAAAAACGAAAAATCGGTATTTTAGTATGAATATAAATACCGGTATCCGAGCCCCGCTGAGGACAACGCAAGTTCATTTAGTTTGGGATCGTTGGTAACTTCTCGGTGAGCAGCTACTTGCAGAAGTTGACTATTGGCAGTGTATTCATGACAAAAGATAGCAATACAATTAATTTTTGACTAAAAATTTAATTATATTCGGTTAATGTTGTACAAAGCAGAACGTCTGCTAACGATACCACAATGTTTCGGTATAGGCGCAACATTGTGGTATCGTTAGACGCATAAACGATATAGTGGAGAAATTCGCAGCCATCAGGTAAGTCTCAGTAGCTCAGTTGGTCAGAGCGATGGGCATGTATCCCAGAGTCGCGAGTTCGAGTCTCGCCTGAAGCAATGGATTTTTCTATTTTTCCTTTATTTCAATATCTGCCTTTTTTAATACCACGACGGTGGAAAACAAGCATACGGCCCGCTTGATGGTAAGCAGCTACCACAGCCCATGGACGCCTGCAACTCCAGGGGCGTCACATGCGGGTTGCCGACCCTTTAGAAATAACTTTAATTATGTTACAAGTCTAAAATCTAACAACTTCTTTATTACGAGAAAAAGGCCTGTAGTTTCATTTTTTTGTAACCTTAAAATAGTCCAGTTTCAAAATTACTTTCATTGAGTTGAATGTAAACAGTAATCATTACAATCCCTATTATATACTTTGAGTATAATACAGTCTGAATAGATGGTCGAAGGACGCAAGCCCTTTGGGGTCATCGGCCTAGGCCCCGAATTTCGAAAGCGCTAAAAAACTTTTTCAAAATGGCGGCCGAGACCTGTTGCCCATGTAACATTACTCTATCCCAGGTGTCGCTAACCTTTAAATTTGGTGCTGAAGTTTTCTTATGAGTTTTTGTTTTATTTTGCAGGCTTTTGTTTGACATTTTCAGGGTTAAATAGTTCTCTGTTTTAACGAATGTAACAAAAAAATATATGAATAACTACAGAGCCTTTTTTAGGCACGCTCTTAACACTTGAGTTCGATCCATTTTCATACTAACCCCTAACTCTGACTGAATATTAAAAATATTTATAACGGGTTAGTCACGTCATTTAAATAAGTCGATTTTTGCTCAACATGTTTCGATCAATGAACATTCTCACGAGCGGCTTAAATGACGTGAGTAACCCGTTATAAATATTTTTAATATGTTAGAGTCTCACGAAAGTTTCATAGGTAAAATTACTGACTGAATAGTTTGTCGGGTCGGAATATAATAAAATTTGTGCCAAAACTGTGGAGCCCTGCCTCGAGTCTCTTTAGAACAAGTCGAATTTCACCAGCGCACTCACACACGCTAATACACCTGTACAGGAACCAATGCAGAACTAGAGACCGGATTGTACTGAAGGCGTACATCGAAATTCGAAAATCAAATATCTAAGTCTTAGAGAATTCAACCTGGATGGAGTAGCCATGTCTGTCATTTTGTATACAAAAAAAGTCTGCCGATTTTTGCGGTGGAGGGGAACGTCAAATGTATGGCTATTCGTACGTAACGTACAAATAGCTACGTCAGATAAACGTCAGTCCATACATGTGTATGACCACTGGGGTCATATGTTTTCGGTAGAGGGGAACGCCTGTCAATGGCGACTCCGGTTGGTTGAATTCTCTAAGATCTAAGTCTCTATCGCTCTTGCAAATACGAGTGATAGAGATAAGAGGCTAATAAATAGAAGAACGACAAACGAAGTAGTTCAGAGCATAGGATTGGGAGTCTAACTTTAAAATTATTATTTCGTATAGGTTTACAAATACAAATAACTATTCTTTATTGCACACATTACTAAAATACAACAGGGTGCCTAGCCAACGTGCCAATAGTTAACGCTCCGTAGCGAGCGAAACGCAACTGTCACTGTCGCACTAACATGGAAGAGTGATAGAGAGAGGTGACTACGATACGCTACGGAGCGTTAACGATTAGCACGTTGGCTACGTACCCTGTACACAAATTAGAACTAGGTATCGTTATCGTTAGAGAGCAATATTTTCCAGACAACCTTAGGGTAGCGGAAAATCTAGTCGAAAATAATCGTATGAGTAGGTGAAAAGCAACAAGAAACAATGATCTAGGAAATTATAATAATAATTATAGCATAATTCAAATTCGTTTTGTTTTGAAAATGATCTTATTGTGTCAATACAATATCAAATATAATCAATATAATTTTTTTGATATCTATTTGACAATGAGATAAGAGGCAAATCCATATTGCATGAAGCGATTTACTAATTCGAGGCTAAAGGACCGGATTGCACTGGTTTTAACTGTTCTAACAATTAAAATATTATTTCTTGCAAATTTGACATCAAATTGATCTTTTGTCATCAAAATGTTCAATAGATATCTGTTTGATGTCTATTTGTCATGAATTTGATGAACAAGAAAAGTGACACTGTTTTAATCTTGAAACGCCATAGGGTCCAATCTTGTTCAATATCAAATGAAAATTAAGCTGATAGCTTTCCTGCTCATGTAACATACGAGACCTTAGAATTTCCTCGCGAATGCGAAAAAATCTTACCTCTATTTAAAACTTCGAAATGTTAAATTAGTCTTTTCCGCTGTCGTAGGCTCAAAACTACAATTACATTCGAAGTATTCACATTTTTATGAACCCAACCACACTTATGTATGCGTGTATTTCGGCAGTTAACGACTTTCTAAACTTAGATATTCGGGGGTCCGCCATTTTGCATTGGTCACGGGCGGCGGAGCGTGCTTGAGATGCAGTTTTTGTGGAGAAATGTATTTTGGCACGTTTTATAGGGTTTACGCATGCTAAGCCCTGGACGCATTCAGATTTAAAATATCGTATTTTTCAATTTTTAAATTACTTAAACGCACCATGCATAGTATAAAGAAAGTCGCTTTCCGCTGTCTGTCTGTCCCTGTGTATGCTTAAATCTTTAAAACTACGCAACGGGTTTGGGTGCGGGTCTTTTAATACGTAGATACCTATACCGAGAGTAATTCAAGAGTAAGCTTTATATGCATGCATAACATAGTAGAGAAAAACTGGTAATTTTAAAGGTTTTTAATGTGATGTCGTAAATAAACACATTTTTTTGCGCTTCAATGCAAACGCTGGCTAAACCGTACGAGATAGGTCAAAATAATTTACTACAGTAATTGTACACCTTAAAAAGTTCTACAAAAAAGATATGTACATGTCTATCTCTTAGGGATAACCTACAATAACCATATTTTATCCCGTGCGAAGCCGGGGCGGGTCGTACTGTATAATTATTGTGTACCTACCCTAAGTATCTAATTCAGCTGCGCAATCTGACATTGTTGCATTATCTTCAATTTAACAGATAACGCACGGCCTAAACCTTTTAAGTAAAACATTGACATTTGAAATTGAAAATTTGAACCTTTACTTACAAACTTTTTTTATCCTATGCTTTTGAGACAGTGAAGCGAGCGGACTGTTTGGTGGAATGGTAGCCGGGGGAAATCCAGGACCCTTACGCGACCAGATATGATAGATTTATTACACCGAGTTTGTACTTCCAGCGAGATCAGTTGAAGCAAGTTCAACCTCGCGACCAATAGGATATTTTTGGATGTTTGTACTTTGGAATTATTTCGCAACTTTACTGGTGTTCCTACTTATATTAAAACACAAGAATATATAACAATCTGGCAAACTGACAAGATGTTACAAAAACGCTGGTTAAGCGTTTAAAGGCATAATTAGTATCATAATATGACATATCCTAAGTGCGGGGCACGTACTCCCAGCAGGCCAATCTTCCATTCAAACCATTTTTTACGTGTCAAATATGATACCAATTATGCTTTTAAATGGATCGCCGGAATTTTAAACACCTTCTGTAAATACCTTTCGACCATGTTTGATTTATTAACCAGTCTCAACCGTGCAAAACTACGTTAACAAAAATATTTCGGGTATCTTTATAGTATTTTATAATCTAATCGCCCAATAGAGCCTCATAAACTATAAATAGAACCAGGCTGCGGTTGGAAACAAACCCATTTATTCGTTATATTTTATTCATCATATTGCCAATAGGCATGAGTACAAATGAGCATTAGAGCCCGATATGATATGGGATGGCAAAATGACCCACAATATTGTTTACTTTGTCAGAGTATAAAATTTAACACGCTTGGAATTCATCGTGTCAAGTAGGTATCAAAATGTTTGTGTTGTAAAATTCAGATATACAGTAGAAGTAAGTCAGCATCAATTTGGTCCCATCTGGAGAAAAAACACGCAGCTTATTTGAAACGCACGTTTCTTCTAGAGGTATAAGAGTTTAATTTTAACTTTATAAGACATTTAAGATATTGTTAAAGTCCAACCCAAATATAATGCATACACATTAGATCCTCGAAGCAAAACAAATAGAGAATGCATACACATTAGATCCACAAAGCAAAACAAAAAGAGAATAGGGTTAACGGCCTCCTAGCCCCGTCGGTGGTGACCTTTCCTATGAATCAGGCGGCCCAGGGTTCGAATCCTGGTCAGGGCATTTATTAGTGAGTTTATTGTAACGATGCGTGTAACGGAACGTTACACTATCAACCTTTTTATTCTGGCGTATTACCGATCCATATTTTAAATTCAAAATCGATTTTCGAACCCTTTGGCAGCCCTTTCATTTTCTCAGCTCGATCAGATCCTCGATCGATAATATGTAATATTTGTTTATCTACACTCACATTGTAAGGTCCTCTAAAACGTGTTCAAAAACGGTAGGCAATGGCTAGCATTACTACAACCGATTTTACTATGATAAGCTTTTTATGTGTGGCAGTAACGTAATTTTAACTTTACATGCTCAACTATTGATGTGTTATGAGTTTTGATAACATAATGTACACCTGCACGCTCCCGCGCGGCCGCCGACAGCCCGACACGCGCCTCCCCGACCGCCGGCACAATCGAGTTGGCCATGGCGGTGCAATGGCGGCCATTCTATGGTTTCGGAATACGGCATTTAGGATAAATAATATGAGTGTAGATAAAGCAGTGTATGCAACTGTACGTAATTAGGCCTTAAAACACTCGTGTGGTCTTATTATGAAATTCGCCTGCGGCTCATTTCATAAAACCACACTCATGTTTTAAGGACCCCTAATTACGTAACAGTTACATAAACTACTATTTCTCGTATGAATTCTAGATCCTACAGCTTATTTTTGTAATCAATCATCCAACTACATATTCCTGACTGACTGACTGACTGACTCACTTAAATCAACGCTCAGCCCGAACCGTTACACCTAGAGAGCTGAATTTTTCACAATAGGTAGTTTTTATAACGGTAGTATCCACTAAGAAGGGGTTTTTCTAAATTCATCCCCTAAGGGGGTAAAAAGGGGGTTGAAAGTTTGTATGGATGGGGTTTAAAATTTTGAGTTACAGATTTGAAACTTCGTACGTTTACTAATAATTAAAAAAGAATAAAAGGAAGTTCAGCGTTTTTTTAAATTCAACCTATAACAGGGTAAAAAAGGGGTTGAAAGTTCGTATAGAGATTAATTTTTTTTTGTGACAGACTTGAAAGTTCGTTTGTAGTAGCTTACTTCAAGGCAAAAAAACTAATTTCAGCGTTTTTCAAATTTGAAAAGTTTGTATTAAAGCCGTGGGTTGTGATGATGTGAGTCGTTACATAATTGTCTCAGTTTTGGACTGTGTGCTTCCTGTAATTACTCACATCATCAACTTCTCTTTGGTCTCTGGCGAATTTCCTTCACTTTGGCGGAAAGCTTTTGTTATCCCTCTTCCCAAAATTAATAATCCCACTTCGCCTAGCAATTTCCGACCCATCTCTATCCTCCCCTTTATGTCGAAAATCGCTGAAGCTGTGGCGCATAAGCAGCTTTCTCATTACATTTACTCCCATAAATTGCTTAGCCCCTTCCAGTCTGGTTTTCGACAAAGCCATAGCACATGCACGGCGCTACTAAAGGTGACTGAGGACATAAGAAGCGGCATGGAGAATCAAATGGTCACAGTACTAATTCTGATTGACTTCTCAAACGCCTTTAACACTGTAGACCACGACATTCTCCTTGCCCTACTTAAGCATCTCAATATCTCTCCTTTGGCACTTAATTGGTTTCCTGCCTAGCTTGGGGGACGCCAGCAAGCGGTCCGTGTTGACCGGTCCTTGTCAGACTGGTGTGACCTTGCTACTGGCGTACCTCAAGGTGGTATTCTCTCTCCACTTCTTTTTTCTACATTTATTAATTTCGTCACCCCTGATCTTCGCTGCGCTTACCACCTATATGCCGATAATTTGCAGCTTTACGACCACTGCAAAGTACCGGACATCTTGGCTACTATCAAAAGGTTAAACCAGGACCTCTTGCATATTAAACAGTGGTCGGAGAGGTTCGGGCTGTTCGTAAATCCCTCAAAGTGTCAGACTATCGTGATCGGTAGCTCTAGGCAGCTTGCAAAACTAGACCTTAACGCCATCACACCAGTGAATTTTGACAATATTCCTATTCCATTTAGCCAAAGTGTTAAGGACCTAGGTGTATATTTGGACAGCACTCTAAGTTGGAGACCTCAAGTTGCTGAAATAAGTCGGAAAGTAACGGGTACCCTTCACTCATTAAACAAGCTGAAGCATTTTTTACCAGCTAAAACCAAGATTTTATTGACTAATACCCTTATATTACCCATTCTCGATTATGGTGATGTCTGCTACCCCGACTTAAGCGAAGAGCTGCTTGGCAAGTTGGCAGAGCTGCTGCATACGTTTCATCTTCTGTCTCCGGAAATATGACCATGTGTCTTCTTTTCGTAAGCAGTTTGGCTGGTTCCCCATACGTCAACGGCGTGATGTCCGCATGCTTTGTACGTTATTCTCCATACTTAATAATCCACAGGCCCCTGAATATCTCAAATCCTTCTTTCACTTTCTTTATACTTCCCGTGACCATCAATTGCGCTCCGCGAGTAACTTAACCCTCTCTATCCCGCTTCATCGTACAGGTTTCATCTCTAATTCGTTTTCTATTCAGGTAGCTCGTCTTTGGAATGGTCTTCCCACTGAAATTAGGAAAGCTCCGTCGAGCTACGTTTTTAAAAGGTCTGTGCGAGCTTTCTTTGCTGGTAGCTCAAAATAAAATTTCTGTATCTTCTCCAAAGTTCTATTCTTGGCGAGATAAAATTAATATAAGTATTTGTGTGTATGTACTTATATTATTATATGTATTTATGTATTTTATGTATTCTAGTTTATATATTCTACTAGCTGACCCGGCGAACTTCGTACCGCCAACTTCCACAGACTCCCGTCGACCTCAAGTTCACTCCTACGCCAGTCCTACCGTCTCCCACCACTCTCCCACTGTCGTCCAACCATCTCCCACTCTTGTCCACCCTTCTCTCACTCTCTTCCACCACCGACTCCTACTTCACTCCCATCCCATCGACTCCATTCCCACTGACTCTTACACTACGTCAGTCTCATCGTCTCCACCTCCTCCCATTGTCTTCATCCACTCCTATTAACGGACTTACACTTTCTTAACTTCCATATAGGGTTGCCAGGTGTTAGCCGGACATGTTTGGCTTTTTACCAGTGTCTCCGGCCAAATAATTCCTCGTCCGGCCTGTCCGGCTTTTGTTAGGCTTCTGTCTGACTTACGCTACGCGCCAGTCACGCCAGTGGCACGATTCGAAAGACCAGCGTAGCGTATGCAAAACAGGCATGCCCGGCTTTTGGGATCAAATGTCCGGCTAAATTAAGCTTTTTTTTTCATTTTTGGGCCTGGTAACCCTACTTCCATAGATTATGTTCCATTTTCTTTTTAGTTTCTCCAATATTTTAATAGTTATTCTGTTATTCGGGGTGGAGATATGTACATCCAAATATTTTTTAAGAAAAAAAACCCGACTTCAATGGGGAAAGCTGGTGAAAGATTATTATGTAGATGGTGTACTCTTAGACTCCATACAATGAAATAACTTGCTTAACAAACACAGCGAAGAGGACAAATCGCCAAACGTGAACTATGCGTCGTTGAAGAGTTCCGTTCTGATCATCATCAGCAGTTCCACTTTATCAAATGTCACTCTTTTGAATGAAAATCTTGATTTGTTGAAAAAAATACAAAAATCACTGTGTATGCCCTTAAGATTTGAGGAGTTTCCTCGATTCCTCATGGATCCCATCATCAGAACTTGAGGTTGACGAAAATTTGTCCTGACAATCAAACTTGCTTAACAAACACAGCGAAGAGGACAAATCGCCAAACGTGAACTATGCATCGTTGAAGAGTTCCATTCTGATCATCATCAGCAGATCTACTTCTTCAAATGATCTTCTTGAAAAAATGGTAAAATGAAAACTGAAGTTAAATTTTTTTTGGGTAAGGTTCACATGAAGTAGGGGTAAATGTTTTTTATCGGCTTCTAGTTTCTACCCTATTTTATTTTTAATACACAAATATAAAATTATAAAAGATGGTACAATTAATAATAAAGCAGCTTTAGAAAATAAATAAATAATTCTTGAAATGATTCACTGTTTTGAATGAAAATGATGGATTTCTTGATAAAAATATGTATATGTATGCCTTTAAAATTTGAGGAGTTCCCTCGATTCCTCATGGATCCCATCATCTGAACTGCGTATTGACAAAAACGGGACCAATCTGTAATATATACATAAACTAAAAAAAAAACATACACGCCGAATTGAGAACATCCTCTTTTGAAATCTTGATGTCGGTTAAAAATCAAAGATCGTGAAAATCGGTTCAGCCGTTCTTGAGTTATAAATGGTTCTTGAGTTATTTTGTTATACCACGTTTTATGTCACGTTCCGCGGGAATGGGATAAAAAGTATCCTATGTCCGTCTTCTTGTTCTAAGCTACCGCCCCACCAGTTTTCAGCCAAATTGGTTCAGCCGTTCTTGTGTTATAAATAGTGTAACTAACACGACTTTTTATATATATAATATAAAAGATTGTCTACGGACATAAGACATACATCCTTGGCCAGAAGTGTTGAGCACCCTTGCGATTTTCATACAAAACTCGAAGCTTTAGTCCAGCGTTTCTATATTTTTAATTCAAACTGAACAGGCATGTTTTGTTGAAGTTAGTAGTAACTGCATAGAATATTTGCAATTTATCCCACCGACCTAGTCGCATTTTTGTTACCTTAAGTTTTCATGTTTTATATTATTTACCTTGAAATTGTTATTAAGTGAGGTTTTCTAGATATATAAGTGAAATATAACATTTTACGTCACCGTACATTGTTATTATTGGGAAATAATACTTAACATCAAAACTGTAAACAAAAAACTGCTAAGCTCAATACTGGCCAAGAAGGCTGTATACAGCGAAAGGACAACGTTGTTGCTGACGCTTTATCTAGAGTTGAGATAGTCGATTTTCAAAATATTGCAATAGACTTTTCTTTGATTGCGAAGGCACAACACAAAGATGACGACTTGTAAACATTATTACAATTCACCATTAAATTATGACAGACAATGACAACAAACAGTCAAACACAAAAATAAAATAAAAGTTTATTTGAAAATGGTAATACAAACTCGGCTACCGGCGTTTATGTATTGATCTTGAACAGACTCGTCGTGCCAATGTTACGAATGCTTCAATTCAATTTTATAACTACCCTCATTTAAATATTGAGCTGCTACCCACTTTTAAATATTGAGCTCGAACAGGCTTGTCATATCAATGTCAATAAACAAAATGGCCGACATGGCCGGCTTTTAATTAAGGTCATATTTGTTCTTTGAAATCAAGGGTTTTGTGACTTTTTAATACTTATTCTGTTAACCAGGGCTGTGACCATTCAAACTAATCCGAAATCATCTAAATCGGTTTAGCCGTTCTCGAGTTATAAACGGTCTTACTAACACCACTTTCTTTTATATATTTAGATGTGTATGAATAGGGTAATAAAATAACCTTTGGTTATTAATTTCATTAAATGCACCGCCTACAATCTTTTCTGTTTTGCCCTAAAGGTTGACTGGTAGAGAATGCCTTATGGCATTAAGTCCGCCTTTTGTACGTTAAGTTTCCTTATGTGTGTGCAATAAAGATTAAATAAATAAATAAATAAAGAGGCCGTAACTACTGAAGCTAGAAAGTTATAATTTGCAGGACGAGTTAAATTTACAATTTGTAAAACTAATAAAAAACGATTTTGAAAAATTCAACCCCTAAGGGGGTAAAAGTTTGTATCGGTGGGGTTTAAAATTTGGAGTTAGAGATTTGAAACTTCGTCCGTTTACTAGTAATAAAAAAATAATAAACGCAATTTCAGCGTTTTTCAAAATTCAACCTAGAACGGGGCTAAAAAGGGGTTGAAAGTTCGTATAGAGATTTACTATTTTTTTTGGTTTGAAATTTACTAGGAATTATTGTTCCTATTTCCGTTCCATTTCCATGTTCCAGAGTGAGCTCTTACAATAGTTTGGTCATCGTATCGCCAAATAAAACCACCACAATATGGTACACAAAGAAGTTACGCAAATAATAGGGTACATTTACGTTATTATTTGCATATTAACACCTATTTGTAACTGAAACTATGTCTACGTTACCCTTTTTTTCACCAAAATAGCTATAAGTATAAATAGATTAAGAAGATGGTTCGGGGATTAACAAACGTTAGTTAAGAAGATAAAATTGGAGATGAAACTCTGTATGAGGAACCATATTATACGCGGACGAAGTGGCGGGCGGAAAGCTAGTGTATCTATATTTATAAATAAGTGATTATGTATAGCTGAGGGCTAACCTCATACCTGGCTTGTTGCAGGTGCCTTTTATCTTCAATAAATAATACCACTATCGACCCTGGTTCCCGCATTTCATTTCAAACAGCATCCCGAAGTGAGGCTCCCTGTCTGCTACCTCACACTGGCGCCTTCAACGTATACGAATCCGGACTACACAGTATAAGTATTTATCTATTATATATATCGTCGGCTAGTACCCTTAACACAAGCCTTATTAGTCCCGTCTCGTTGGCAATATTTTGAGGGTTAAGTTTCGAAAATTCTAAAGTCACTTATTATTGAAGTTGGAAATACAGTGTGTACATGAGAATCTTTCAGTGCGTTTTGTGTCATATTCAATTGGTGCTTTTTTTGTAATTCAATAATTTGAGGTTAACTTTTTTAGCTTGCCATAACTTGAGTAAAAGAATATTAGAGTTACAAAATATAACTGTTTTGTATTTAGAACAGTTTTATTGTTGCACAAAACCAGTTTGTGTCATGTACGTCGAGTGCAATTTGAAATAGTATGACAACGCTAAAAAACTTCGTATAAAAAATTAGAGTTAATAAAATAAGGATTAACTATATCATCACCTTAAAATACGTCAATAAAATCAATATGTGTCAAATTAAGCAATGAAAATTTAAGTTTCTTGGTAAATTCGTTTTTTTAGGCTGTGATCGTTTCAATAAATTATTAAAGTCACCAGAGTTCACATTATAATAATCACAAAGGGATTTTAAAGTAGATATTTCAATTTGTGTCACTTTCATCAATGATATATCGACAAAAATTAAACAGAAACAATATTTGCGTTCAGACTAAGTCCTAACTATAGCGCGTGACCTTCATGGCAAGCCTGTTCGGCGTGCTTCTGTAGTGACTACTAGAAGTAGACCCCCGGCTCGCTTCTTAACAAGTTAAACCATGGGTCAACCAGGCGCTGGAATCTTAGCAGTTACGATGTAGGTACTTGCTCACGGAGGCGCGCGCGCGGGGTGATCTAGCTGACATACTCGATAAAGGAACTGAGCGTTGGAGCGGGGCGCGGGTAGCCGGGGAGTGGGGCAATGAACTCGTGCTTGTCTCGCCCCGACGTACTTTTTAAGCGGTAGCTTATTGTTTGTTTGTGTTTTGACTAGATTTTTGAGTACATTTTCGAAGATTTCAAGCATCGTGAAGTATGGGTAGAAAACGCAACGTATATTTTTTGTTTTAGTTTCGTTTTATTTTTGTTTTACTTTTGTTTTACTTTTGTTTTATTTTTGTTAATATTTTGTTATTATTTTGTCTTTATTTTGTTTTCATTTTGTTTTTATTCTGTTTTTATTTTGTTTTATTTTATTCTTTTTTTTATACCATGACGGTGGTAAACAAGCATACGGCCTGCCAGATAGTAAGCCGTAGCCTATGGATGCCTACAACTCCAGAGGTGTCACATGCGCGTTGCCGACCCTTTACAAAAAGGAGGAGAATATCTCGGCCATTTTTTATTTTAGAGAAAACCTTTTCAAATAAAACACGCTTATTTTAGCGTTTTCTATACGGGAAAATCATAAAAAGTACATGTTATAATGACGTCCCGTCGATGGTTTTTTTTTTCGAAAACCAAATTATACAGGGTGTTTGGTAATTCGACCTATTCCTTGAAAGGAGTTATTCTAGAGGTCATTTACAATGTCTTTAGCCCAGTCAACTAGGGTTCTAAATTCAGTGGTTTTCTAGTTATTCGAGTTTTTAGTGTTTTTCAAAAAAACGCAATCTTCCGGCCTTAAAATGGCATTTGTATAAAAACTACATGAATAAGAATGGTTAATTATTTATTTTCTAGTAGCCAATGAACAAAAGGTTACTCCGAACAAAAAAAAAACATGTCATAAAAATTAAAACTTAGAAATAAAAGTTAATAAATCACAAGCCATCTTACGTGTTTTATTTTTGTTCAAAATCAAAGACGATTACCCTAAAAAAAGTGTATAACACTTCGCGTAAAAATAACAGAAATGGATTCCTCAATTCATAACCTTTCCGAAAAGGTACAAATGTTGACATGATTTACGAAATTATTGAAAATAATAATAATAATAACAGAGCAGGTAGCGGGTGTACTGGAAGCGTACCAGACCCGAAAGCAGTTTGTTTGTGTCACTTTTGTTTCTCTTTGTGTGCTTGGTTTACCTTATCTTTCATCTTATCTTGACTTTTATTTTTTGAGGGTCCAGGTCATAACAGGTTGCCCTTGGGAAGTATTCTGACATGTTCGTGTGTTGTGAAAGATGATGAAAGCAACACAAATAAAGTTAACCAGGAACCAGTTTGTTTTTGTCACTTTTGTTTCCCTGAGTCCTTTGTTTGCCTCCAGTAACCTATCTTATCTTTTGAAGGTCAAGGTCAGGACAGGTTGCCTTCGGTGATTTGGACGTGTTCGTATGTTATGGTATTATTAATTTATGAAAGTAGTCATAATAAAGAATTCCTAACCAAAAACCGGTTTTTGCGTGTTTCATGACTTAAATTATGGATTTATGGTAGAGAGATTAAAGAAAGTAAAACAACCATTTTCTGAGTAAAATGAAATTTTAAAATAAATCATAATAAAATCCTAATATAATTTTACTAAAAATTAATCTTACTAATAACAATGAACACCACACTAAAATCTTAAAAATAAACATAATAATTTACAAATCTTGTTCGAATTGCCTGCCCTCATTTCGAATGCAAGCACGAAGCCTTTTGCGTACATCGGTGATTGTTACTCGCGGCGACATGCCTTCTTTCATGTTTCATGACTCCTTGCTGGCCAAGGGAAGGGAATCCATCCACTGTCACACACACCGGTACTAGTGAGCTGGGCAGCCATCGTGTTGGTAAATCATGGCCATCCTTGTACCAAGCGGCATATCCTCCAGCAGCGCGGTTATTATTATTTTCAATAATTTAGTGAATCATGTCAATATTTGTACTTTTTCGGAAAGGTTATGAATTGAGGAATCCATTTCAGTTATTTTTACGCGAAGTCTCATACACATTTTTTAGGGTATTCGTCTTTGATTTATAATTTCTAAAGTCTTAATTGTTTGACATGATTTTTTTTAAATAACCTTCTGTTCACTGGCTACCAGTAAACAAATAATTAACCATCCTAATTCATGTAGTTTTTTTTTATTGCCATTTTAAGGCCGGAAGATGGCGTTTTTTTTGAAAAACACTAGAAACTCGAATAACTCGAAAACCACTTAATTTAGACCCCTGGTTGACTGGGCTAAAAACATTGTAAATCACCTCTAGAATAAACCCCTTTCCAGGAATAGGTCGAATTACCAGTCATCCTGTATACAAGTTCAGAGTCCATTATCTCGGCCATTTTTGATTTTAGAGAAAAGTTTTTCGAATAAAACAAGCTTAGTTTAGCGTATTCTATATGGAAAAATCATAAAAAGTACATGTTATAATGACGTCCCGTCGATGGTTTTTTCTTTGAATTCCAAATTATATACAAGTTCAAAGTCCATTATCTAGGCCATTTTTGAATTTAGAGAAAAGTTTTTTAAATAAAACACGCTTAGTTTAGCATATTCTATACGGAATAATCATAAAAAGTACACGTTATAATGTAGTCCCGTCGATGTTTTTTTTTTTCGAAGTCTAAATTATATACAAGTTCAGAGTCCATTATCTCAGCTATTTTTGATTTTAGAGAAAAGTTTCTCAAATAAAACACGCTTATTTTAGCGTATTCTCTACGGAAAAATCATAAAAAGTACTCGTTAAAATGATACCCCGTCGCCATTTTATTATTTAAGTCCAAATTTTACTCCATGTAGTCAATCTTCAAAGTAAGGTAACTTCAAAGTTTTTGAGTTAAAAAAATGTTTCTAATAAAACTTGCTTATTTGAGTACATTATACACAATAAGACAAAAAAAAGTATGTGTCATAATGACACCATTTCAACCAAAATAGTCCAAATTGTACTCAACCTTCAGGTCCCCATAACTTTCAAAACTATTGAGTTAAAAAAAATGTTAAAGAAAAGTTGCTTATTTGTATGTATTTTATACAATAAGTTAATAAAAACATAGCGTTATTATGACATCTGATGAAAAATTTATTAAGCCCAGCCCGGCTCTTTGCTAGTCCAACCGAGAGGCAGATAACGAAATTTCGATTTTCGCGTTTCACGATTGGCACTCTGTAAACAAACCGCCTTGATGCACAAATTACATATTTATTAGTTACAAATTCTGTGACAATTTGTCAAAATAATGTTTATATGGTAAACTAGGTTAACCGTGGCACACAGATCCGCCGTTGCAGTCCGTTACGGACTACGGTGTAGTCATACGTTATATCACCATTAATTACTTAAGTTTTATATTACTGCTTTCTTTACTATGAAAAATAAAGAAGAGCGATTAAAAACTCGCTGTTTGTGTTTGTCGCACTTATTACTATATGTATGTATAGAGTAGTAATGTATAGAAAACAACGAGCTGCTAGGCAGCCTGGCCGGTACATGCACCCCGCCCGCGCCTTACCCTTCCCTGCGCATGCCCTTTACGCAAAAAAAGTTTTTGTTTTGAAAAATAAAAATAATCCATTGATTATAACGACACAAATTTCAAACATGGTTTCGATACGCTTTTATAAAAATACTAACGCAAACATTAATAACTTTAATATTTTATTGTACTGTTAACATGTTTCTACAAGAAAAAAAATTTAAATAAATAAATATCATTGATTAATATGGCACAAATTTATTCAAATACTAGATACCGATATTTTAGAAAGCACAGTACCTAATCAACCAACTCTAATTTTATATAGGCTTATAAAAGTCCACATGTTTGTGCTGATTGAATGTCAGTATTCCCATTGACGAAAGTGACACAAAACGCGTGCGTGCGTCAGTAACAACTTTGCTGTTACAGTGAAAAAACAATTTAGATCTCTAATTTTATATTCACCGAATAATGTTTAAAAACAGAAATGTCTAAGATTCTACCTAAGCAACAACCTAGGATGACACAAATTATTATTATTAGCTAAGTTGGATGCCCTGAATTCTGTATGTGAAAAATAAGCATCTTTAATATTATCGAAACTTCATAATTTATCGGTACGGGTCTATATTGAGCTTACTGTGGGACTAGGTCGATTTGTGTAAGATTATCCTATGATATTCATTTTATTTCATAATTTATTATCATTGAATAGGAACAATAATATTAAAACTTTGATTGACCAATCACAACTTGTTTTTAAATAGCGGGAAATTGCATATTGGATATTCAGCCGGGGAAGGAGGTGAAGGGGTAACATCAGTGAAATATCAGCACCGTTTGTAGGAGACATGTTTGTACCTACTGAAGAGTTCGTCCATATCTTTTCCGTCGTAGTTTCTAGTACTCACTAGGTCACACTCTCGCTGACGTTTATGACTACTAACGGCGCAAGAGTGCGAAACGGTGTCTTTAGTTTTAACTGCGCACGGTCTACATGTTGCGAGACCGTTCTGTCCCAGAACAAGAAGCCTACAAACATGTTCAAAGAATTACTATAATTTTTAATTGATTCGATTTTAATTGAATATTGAACGGAATTGGACCTGTCAGTTGTGACTTCTGGTGTATCCAGTCCAAAGGCGGTGGGTAAAAAAAATTTTTAAGCAAGCCGGAGCTTTATTTGGCATAAAATTTATTAAAAGAGCTGTAGGAAAACTGCTTAAATGTCTGAAAATTAGGCAAGCCGATGGGAATCGTATTCTATGGACGCGCCGCAATTGATCCGGTCATCAGTTTCTTGATTAACGGCCTTCTAGCCTAGTCGTGATCCTGCCTGCAAAGCAGGAGGTCCCGGGTTCGAATCCTGGTAAGGGCAATTATTTGTGTGTTTATCTAGAACATTTGTTCCTATGTTATCTATGTGCATATTTAAGTATTTATTTATAGTCAGGTTATATCATATATTTCTTTGTCTAACTAGTACCCGTGACTGAAGCCTTATTGAGCTCACCGTGAGACTGGACTAGATCGATTAGTGTAAGGTTGTACTTATTATATTTATTTGTTATTAATTGGATATCAAATTCATGTCAAATAGATGTCAAAAGGAGATTGCTCGAACTCAACACGATAGGTACACTGAAGAAAATATATGTTTGCTCCAACGAAGATCTTATTTAATGTAACACGCATCTTGACTTAGACTGCATATGAGCCTATTTGTCTGTTGAAGCTAAGAGCACTTAGTAAAAGTTATCATATAGTTAGATATAGTAAATCAATATATTTTTATTCCAAACATTTTATTAGCAACTAAGATGCATTTTATCTTTAATTTAATTTTTTTCAGTGATCTACACCAAACTAGGGAAAGCTCCCGGTTCTGACATTGTTAGGCGATAGCCGGGAATTCCCGATTCTCTTACTGGTTTTTAGGGTTCCGTAGTCAACTAGGAACCCTTATAGTTTCGCCATGTCTGCCCGTCCGTCCGTCCGTCCGTCCGCGGATAATCTCAGTGACCGTTAGCACTAGAAAGCTGAAATTTGGTACTAATATGTATATCAATCACGCCGACAAAGTGGTAAAATAAAAAGTGGATTTTTTTTTTTATTAGGGTACCTCCCCTATACGTAAAGTGGGGAGTGATTTTTTTTTTCATTTCAACCCTAACGTGTGATATATTATTGGATAGGTATTTAAAAATGAATTGGGGTTTTCTAAAATCATTTTTCGATAATGTAAATATTTTCGGAAATAATCGCTCCAGAAGTAAAAAAATATGCGTCCCCCCCCCCTCTAACTTTTGAACCATAAGTTTTAAAAATATGAAAAAAATCTCAAAAGTAGAACTTTATAAAAACTTTCTTGGAAAATTATTTTGAACTTGATAGGATGAATAGTTTTTGAAAAAAAAATACAAAATAATTTCTGAACTAAGTTTGTAATTTAACCGTATAAGCAGGTGTTTATTGTACCTGTAATTTCTACAAAATTACAATGAAATGACGTGCTTTCAAATAAAGTAAAAACGGTGAAAATCGGTTCACGCAATAAAGAATTATCCCATAAAAATCATCTTCCATACTTTATGCTCGCGCGCAATAGTTTACTCAATTTGCCGATAGATGTCGCTGTACATGGAACTCTCATATCATATCCTACATGGCGGTGTTATTAACTCTTAAGTGGGGACACTTACTGTGACGGACGGAAAACTACGGAACCCTACAGTGAGCGTGGCCCGACACGCTCTTGGCCGGTTTTTTAAAACTATTACCGGGAGCACACCCTACATCACATGTTTTTATGGCCAGGTTGTCAGAATTACATTTTTTGAAATGTCAGAGGTCGGGCGAGACTTATTTGCGGCTTCGGAATATTATACTGAATATGACCCGACAATCGACACGCAATAGCTGAATTTTAAGTCAAAGTCACGTCAAGTCAAGTCAGAGTTCCGTAATTAACCAGAAACTTATTTTGTAACCATGTTTAATGACTGGTACTACAAAATTTAGCTCGTACCTATTAGAGAGCCTACCCGAAGTAGAAATAATAGGTTGAATTTTGGCGTAAGTCTCATGTGAATTCGGTAAAAAGGTTCTATGGCTAATGACCACGACTTTGGTACTTATTAAAAGTAGTTGTTGTTGTTGTAGTTGAACTTAATGGTAAGAATTAAAAAAAACATTATGGGTATATATTATTCAATTGAACTTAATACGACTAATATAAATATACACTTTTTATTGTTTTTAAACAGCGTATACTACTTTAGAGCCAAAATAAACCAGAGAGTAGCCATACATTATGCTAGTTTAAAATAAGATATTAATTATTTATTGCAGCCATTTTTCTACGCACTTTCGCGAACACACATGCACAAAACCGCATGTGCTGACATAACCGCAACGCACACAAACAAACAACCAATAAGTAGATTGAACTAAACGGTGAAATTTAAAAAATGGAATAAAACGAACGAATTGCATACCCACACATCGGCGCAAATGCAACCCGATAATCATCTGCATCATAATTATTTAGGACTTTAAGGAGTTGAAATATGGTTGAAAATTGAAAAGCAATGCTCATTTGTAGAGCTAGTATGTTAACATAAAATGCATGCGTGGGAATGAAGGCACGCATACATACGAGATTTTTGATTATAGGAACACCAAATTTTCCGTATGTGTGCGTGAAAACATTGTATAGATGTATAGATGCATTCTTTTTGCGTTTGTATCGTGTTGGATTTTTTAATGTGTTGCGTAGACAGTTGCGCGCGTGTGCGTATTTTTGTTGTTCGCATGATGGATTTGCGCGTTTGTATTAGTATCTTTTTCGTTTTTTTGGGAGAACACACATCAGTGAAAAAATAATTTTAAGTGGCACACTGCAAACCGTGTTTAATTTTCGAGCTCTGTGTCCTGCGCGAAATGGAACGTCATTACGTTTTAAATTACGAACGGCGGTTGTTTTCCTTTTTTTTATTTATTCGGTTTTTAACTCGTATTGTTTATTTAATTCAGAACGGGATCGCGCGGGAAAAACTTCCTTTATGTGGAAACTATTTTGAAATTACAAATTAATTCTTCCGTTTTGAGCGGATGTAGTTTTTCAGGAAGCAATGGTTGGGTGTTTTTTCTTTTGTTCAAACTTATAAAATGAGAATAATTTACAGATTTTTTATCAACCTATATTTTAGCAACTTCTGCGTAACATATTAGCACTTTGCGCCAATAAAATAGTATAGCAAACTGACTAGAGGGGTTTCGTTGCTCTCATTATTGTGTCATATCTAACGTGGCCAGCTCTCCGTCTATTAAGGGTTCAACTTGATCTTGAACGCACTTGTTGTCCTAACAATAGGGTGTTGCCAAGGTGACATATTCTAATTTAAAAATACGTAAACAATAAACAAACAAATACTTATGGGACACTCTTACACAACTCAACCTAGTCCCACGATAAGCGCAATAAAGCTTGTGTTGTGGATGTGGATACTAGGCAACGATATATATAATAGATAGATATAGATAAATACTTAAATACATAGAAAACATTCATAGCTCAGGAACAAGTATCCGTGATTAACACACAAATAAATGCCTGACCAGGATTCGAACTCGGGACCTCCTGCTACATTCATAGGCAGGGCAGGGTCACTACCGACTAGAATAGGAGGCCGCAAAAATCAAAATCATAATCATAATAAAATCAAATCATCATTTATTTCAGGCAAAGCCCATAAAAGTGTTAGTATATACATAAACCTACGAAGCCTACGAAGCAGGAGGTACCGGGTTCGAATCCTGGTAAGGGCATTTATTTGTGTGTTTATCACAGATATTTGTACCTGAGTTATGGATGTTTTCTCTATGTATTTAAGTATTTATCTATATCTATCTATTATATATATCGTCGTCTAGTACCCACAACACAAGCCTTATTGAGCTTACTGTGGGCCTAGGTCGGTTTGTGTAACATTGTCCTTATAATATTTATTTATTTATTTAAACGTAACTTACAGAAGGGATGAGCATTAAAAAATAAAAATAATAATTAAATGTTAAAAAATATCTTTTACGTCACACCTGGCCATAATGTGAGTTTTATCGCACGCTACGCGTACGGTAAAACTCGCATTATGGCCAGGTGGAGACGTAAAATTGTGTACTCACCACGGGCAGTAAAAAAGAAAGCCCTCTATCGCATATTTACAACCCTTGCCTGCGGCTCGGGTTACAAATACCTGCGATTTCGGGCTTTCTTTCTTTTACAGCCCTTGGTAAGTAATGTACTATGGTGAGTTTTCAAATTATCAGGTGTTAAGTAATGAATGACAATAAAATAAAATAATCGCAATTAAAATTAATTTAATTTGCAATATCAATATGAGTAAATCACTAAACATTGCCATACAACGTTGCAATGCGGCCAGGCCCAGAAGGGCACACTACCCATTGGCAGCCATCTAGGAGGTATTTTCTACTTGTAGTTTAAGTTTATAGTGTTTATTATTTTTATTTTAAGATCATTAATTGTACCTAATAAATAAACACTATACCTGTTAGATATGGAATAAAAATGAGTACTTAAATTAAATAAAAATGTCAATGTGAGTAAATTAAATAAAAACAACAAAACAATACATACAACACATTACACACAACAAACTACAACAACAACAATTAACATGGGCCGCGACGGGGCGCGTCTAGCAATGCACCGAGGAGAAGTTTCATAAGTTGCGAAACTTCTATGGAGAATATTCTCTGGAACTTAAATTTAATAAACAATCTTATCGTGTCAGAACCGAGGTAGACACACGCCATTTTAAATATTATGCCTGCCTGGTTTACTAATATGTGGCGTGTAATATTATATATTATACAAAATGTTAAAGTTCTCATGGGAACATTCTCACAGAGAACTTTCTAAGTTTCTTTCATGTAATTTCTCGGAAATTTCCGAGAACATTTCTGCAATTTCTGCAATTTGCACATTGCTGCGCGCGTCGCATGTTTTAGCGCGTCCTATAGCACGTACTAACCTACTCGCTAATGCGCCCCTGATTAGGGCGATCAATATTTTGAACCAGATTTCGGCCGAAATAGATTTATTCAGCTGCACTCTGAATGAATTCACAGAAGTCACTTTGAGGTCTCTTGAGGTTTAAGAGGGGTTGTAAAATCATTATTGTTTCGTTTTTTGTGATAACTTTTTTTTAATCTATTTGGATAATAATAGTAGTTTATGTAACTGTTACGTAATAAGGGTCCTTAAAACATGAGTGTGGTTTTATGAAATGAGCCGCAGGCGAATTTCATAATAAGATCACACGAGTGTTTTAAGGCCTAATTACGTACAGTTGCATACACTGCTTTATCTACACTCATATTATTTATTCTAAATGCCTTATTTGGAAACCATAGAATGGCCGCCATTGCACCGCCACCATGGCCAACTCTCGTGTGCCGGCGGTCGCGCGGGCGCGTGTCGGGCTGTCGGCGGATCCCCGGGAGGGTGCAGGTGTACATTATGTTATCAAAACTGATAGCACATCAATAAATGTGCATGAAAAGTTAAAATTACGTTACTGCTACGGATAAAAAGCTTATCATAGTAAAATCGGTCGTGGTAATGCTAGCCATTGCCTACTGTTTTCGAACACGTTTTAGAGAACTTACAATATGAGTGTAGATAAATATATTTTAATTATTGTTGCGAAGTTACGACTGAATGTTTAATGTATATTATTTTACTGTTTAATTTATTTATTGTAAAAGATTGTGTTAATTTTTGACTGTTTCATTTGATTTTTTATGTAATTTAAGCTGGTGACATTTATAGTTGTTTGAATTTATTGTACTTGATGACATGTTTATTAATATTTTTAGTTAATAAGATATTGTGAATTGTATATAAGTGTCTTGGTGTCCTGGAATACTGTAATGCTTATTATGTGTAAATAAATAAATAACAATAACAATAACAATACATTAACAACACAATATATTTCAAAGAATACGGGAACTGTGCCGAGTGTGAGAAATTGTCGTAAAGTACACTGTACTTTACGACATTTTCTCCGCGACTCAGTCCAAGTAGAAGTCGTTAAAAAAATTCAACCCCTTTTTACCCTTAAGGGTAAGTTTTAACGCCGATTGTACTTTTCTTGCAAAAATCATCTAGGTACTGTTTCAAAGAGATTCTAGTAAACCCAAATACAATGAGCTTTCATTGTTCCCTTCCTTCTCCACCTATTGCGCAGGTATGCTAAATTTAAACTCAATCGGATATAAGGAACTGATTCAAATCTGGCTTGCAACATTTTACCTAAAAAACAAAAACTGAAAAGCACGGCGAGTTGAATAAAGTCACTGGAGTTCTAAAACTGTTTAGGCACACAAATATCACCATCCTCTTGCCCTTGTCCCATTTACTTGGGGTCGGCGCAGCATGTCTTTTTCTTCCACACATCTCATCACTCACATCCTTGCTTTTCATATCATCTCTCACACAGTCCAACCACCTTTTCCTAGGTTTGCCTCTTCTTCTTCATCCCTCCACATTCATTCTTAATACCTTTCTCGTAACATGACTTTCAATCCCTCCGCATAACATGCCCGTACCACGCTAGGCGATTAGACCTTAATTTGTCAGTTATGGGACTTATGGGTGCTACTTTCAGGCTTCTTCTTATATATTCATTCCTTATACGATCCATTCTCGTCACTCCACACATCCACCTTCACATTCTCATCTCCGTAAGGCACACAAACACTTGACCGGAATTCAGGTATAGACAAGAAGCTGCCGGAAGTCGGAAATTTGTCTATGATACGTAAGATAGTAGATAAATACATTAAATAAAAGGTGTAAAGTACAAAGGCGAACTTACCCTTTAAGGGATCTCTTCCAGTTAACCTTTGAGTGAATGAGACTGAAACTGAAATCAGGTAGACAATTACAGCAACTTGTACACAATATATAAACAACATCGGTACAAATACATTCCTTTAATTTATGTACAGTCGCAATCAGTTATATCGGAGCGGACAAGGTAGTCAAAAATATATGAACATGCACTTTATCGCCCTGGTGATAGAGGCGTAGTTCAGATATTTGTTACCACCTTGGCCGCTTCGATATATCTGATGGCGACTGTACATAAATTAAAGAAAATCCTAAATTCCTATCGGACGATTTGTGTTGATACGGATTTAACAATAATAAGAATATGTTTTCTGTCTAAAACGCTGTTCTCATGTAAGTGACTTGTAGGTCTTTTTTTTGAGAATAAATATCTTGAAACCTAAACCTAAGGAAAAATATAAACATTACAACAGCAAGGACCGAAGAGAAACAAAAAAGTGGAAAAAAAAGAATAATAAAACGATGAATACATACTTACCTGAATTTTGTATGGAGCCCCCGACAAAATTCAGCAGGAAGTTGGATTTTTCCATCTCTCAGCAGATTTTTGTGTATAACAGCTGAATTCCGCGCTGAATTTAGCTTATATGTGTTCTACGCTTTGTTTGTGAATGTGAATTATACACGTCAAGTGCACAACTGCAACCCCTGCTGCTAGTCAAATAGAATAACCTTCCTTGTCGGGTCAGATGGACACCCTATTGGCATTGAACTGTAGGACGCAGCTGCATATATATAGTTCACAGAAACGAGAGTTCGTGGGGTTCATGGTTATACGAACAAAAATGCTGATGGCCCGTTTAAGGGCATAATTCTCGCTATGTGTGGTAGGGCACGTTCAGCGAATGTCATCTTGCTCAAATCTGGAGCAGAGCCCGACTGGGGAAGCACCTCCACCTTACAGAAAACCACAGCACTAGACCCTACTCATAGTGTTGTGTTCCTGCTGGTGAGTAAGGTTGCCAAAGAGCTCAAAGAGGACCCAGTGTGTTGACGATGAGGGAGCTTCTTGTTTCTTTAGCCATCAACACAGTGAATCATCCTTTTTGTAAAGGGTCGGGAACGTGCATGTGGAGTTGGAGTTTCAGGCGTCCATAGGTTACGGTAGCTGCTTACCATCAGGCGGGCCGTACGCTTGTTTGCCATCGCCGTAGTATAAAAAAAAATTGGTACCGTATTGCGACTAATAAAAATTAGGAGAAAAAATTATGGACGTGAATTTTTTTTTTGTATGGGGCACGTCGTCCCAGCCGGCCAACCCTCCATACAAAAGATTTATTTTTTCTTGGTTTTTCATAATTAAAATACAATACCAATTATCCCCTTAAACAGATCATCTGCATTTTTGTTATACCGTGTATAGACAAGTAGAATATACTTCCTCATAGCGTCACCATGGACACCCTATTGTCAGTGAAATGTCGGACGCAGCTGCATAGAACCGTTTCTTAGGTTAGGATAGTCCATAGAAACGAAAGTTCACGGGGTTCATGGTTACATAGACAAGTAGAATATACTTCCTCACAGTGTCACGTGGACACCCTATTGTCAGTGAAATGTCGGACGCAGCTGCACAGAACCGTTTCTTAGGTTAGGATAGTCCATAGAAACGAGAGTTCACGGGGTTCATGGTTACATAGACAAGTAGAATATACTTCCTCACAGTGTCGTATGGACACGTACCCTATTGCCGATGAACTGTAGGACGTAGCTGCATTGAACCGTTTGTTAGGATAGGATAGTCCACAGAAACGAAAGTTCATGGGGTTGTGACTATAGAGCCGTGCGTTAGGACAACCCAAAAAAATAACTATTATTAATTTATTATATTAACTCAAATTAATTGACTATCAGACCGGCATTTAAAGACGTGCGTTAGGAGAGTCTGCAGAAACGATGGATCATGGAGCTCTTTGTTAAATATTTAAATAGAATATCCTTCCTTATTGGATCGGATGGGCACCCTATTGGCATTGAACTGCAGGACGTGGCTGAATAGAACTGTACGATGGGATAGTGTGCAGTAACAAAAGTTCATAGAGTTCATGATTGTATATTAACAGTTTTTTTTTTTTATGAATAAATGAATAAATTAAAACATGATTGTATTATTGTTAGGAAAACGTTTAATTTCAAATCTAATTTAGTAATTAAGTACCAATAAATAATGTATTAATAAATAAGTACCAATGTAATAATATTGTAAATTGACATGTAATATTTTAAATATTATAAATAAATGACTATGACTATACAAGTAGAATATAAATAAGGAATAAATAAATAAATAATAAAATATCATAGGACAATCATACACAAATTGACCTATTTAGTCCCACGGTAAGCTCAATAAAGCTTATGTTGTGAGCACTAGACAACGATCTCTAGAATATATAGATATAGATAAATACTTAAATACATAGAAAACATCCATAACTCAGAAACTAATATCTGTGATGAACACACAAATAAATGTCAGGATTCGAACCTGGGACCTCTTCGTAGGCAGGGTCACTACCGACAGGGCTAGGAGACCGATAAAAGAATATACTTTCTTATAGTATCATATGGACACCCTATTAGGATTGAACTGAAGGACACAGCTGCATAGAACCGTACGTTAGGATAGTGCACAAAAACGACAGTTGATGGGGTTCATGATTATATGTATAGACAAGTAGTATTTTTTTTCTTTTTTTTTTGAAAAAACTTATTTATTCTACGATTTCTTGTCATACAAAAAAAGTCAAAGTCAAAGTTGTATTTTGTTGATTTGTTGTAATTACTTCCTTACAGTGTCGTATGGACACCCTATTGGCATTGAACTGTAGGACTCAGCTGTATAGATCTGTGTAGTACAGTCCGCAGAAACGTGAGTTCATGGGGTTCATGGCTATATCATATCCTTTCTTAGAGTCGCTGGATATCCAATTGTCATTGAACTGTTAGACGCGGTCTGCATTTAGAGACAGGGATTTTAGGACTGTCCGCAGGGACAGGTAGTTCATGGTGTTTGTGTATTGTTTATAATAAAAAGATATGTTGACACTATTGTACTGTTTATTTGTTGAAGATCTTAAATATTACACCGTGAGAGCGATGCGTTCGTGATCACAGGAGATAGGTAAGAGAGCTGTCAAAGCGACAACCACAGATAACATTTTTTTAAACTAGTTACGTTCAGGATCACTACACTACAGTTTGTAGTAATTTAGTCAAGTATAATATTGTAAACTGAAATAGATGTCACATTAAAAAAGAAAAAGTGACCAAGGGCTTCAGTGCAGGCTTCCGCCGCTATATTTAACGTTAATGAGTTCGACAATTGTGCAAATCCACCCTTAGTCTTCACTTGTTATTATTACCCTATCCGTATCTCACAGACTAGCCTAATCATACATCTTACTGACTCAAATACACCTTTCTAATAGTTAAGTAAACTATCCTTCCCTATCAGGTAGGGTGGACTCCCTATTGACATTGAACCATCGGACACGGTCGGTAATTGACTCTGCATAGGTGTCGTAGTGCGTTACTGTAACAAACGTGTGTGTGGTACTATCCGAGGAAACGATACTTCATAGTTCAACTACAGAATTAGTAATAGTGCTCAAATTTAGTTAAAAGCCCTCAAAATTGCATGCCAATTTTCGGTGCTTTTGCTTTACATCTCAAATAGAATATCCTTCCTTATCGGGTCGGTTGGACACCGTATTGACATTGAACTATCGGACACGGTCGACATAGGTACCGTAGTGTATTACTGTGAAGTGTGTGAGCGGTACCGTCCGCAGAAACGGTACTTTATAGTTCAACCACAGAGTTAGTAAAAGTGCTACAATAGAGTAATAACTAAAGCAGTATTTTTAATTTAATTCAATACATCATAAACCACTTTTGTACACCAATATCATAAATCCTCTATTCCGCGTTCGGAAACCACATGTAATTACCATCATTACTGCAACCAGTAACGTAATATCGGTGACTGTGTGGTTCAAACGTATGAAAATTCATTACCTACGATAATATGCCCTCCTCTCAGCCTGCCGGCACGCGCCCGCGCAACCGCCGGCACAATCGAGTTGGTCATGGCGGTGCAATGGCGGTCATTCTAATGGTTTCCGAACACTTAATTTAGAATTTATAATATGTGTGTAGATAAAGCAGTGTATGCAACTGTATGTAATTAGGCCTTATTACGTAACAGTTACATAAACTACTAATGTATTGCAAGAGCTGAATTATAAATGTTACTTTAACTAGACCCGAAATGAGGCACATTTCAATTTCAACTAAAGCCTGACCAGAAATATATGATTATTGTCAAGAGGGCGCTATTTTTCTCATTTATATGGCAATAGTTCAGTATAATCATAGCTCTATGGTATGGTGACATCTTGATTTGTTTACATGTCAGCTCTGATGTTAATTTGAAAATGTTTCACTGCGAAATAGTTTCATTTCCCGAGCGTATTATTTACAACTGTTTATTACATACACTATTTACAATGTTTCGCTCTTGACTATGAATAATTTTGGGATTTTTGTCGTTTATTATTTAACATTCAACACTTTACTAATTATTCAAATAAACTGCAACAATGACACTGTCAAAAGTGACTGCCTATCACTTGCCCTCACACATGCATATCATTCTGTCATTAAAACTATTGCCAGTGCAAGAAATTAGTTCCAATGAAATTCCGCAACATGGCGCATGATCATATATTTCTGGTCAGGCTTTAGATCAGAGCAGTGGTTTGTCAGTGAACGTGAGAGTGACAGATCAATAAAGCAGTTGGGATGCCAATTCCTAAATTGTCTCATAATTAGATTAGATATCACCTGACACTATTTCTAAATGGAAAGCGTAGCAATATTGTTTCTAATTAATAACATGATTTCCTACTCTTATTACCGTGAAATGGGGTGAGTAACAAAACCGAAGTTCAAACATGGATAAAAGTTTATTTTCATACGTGGCACGTTGATTGTTATATATTGAAAATATTTAGTATGAATTTCAATATTGTATTTATTATGTGTTGAATAATTTCACAATTTTAAAGATAAACACAAAATAGTGGGAAATCCCACCTCACATCGTAGTTATTGTTGGTAGGGATAGCAATAAGGTGAGTTGGGAAAATTGATAAAATTGAGATTTTTGGATTATAAACATCGTAATATCTTGACTTGTTAAAAGAATATTTTATTTACATAGCGTTTAAACAACCTTGATCTAAAAATACCAACTCGCCCCTCTAGCATTTCTACTCTCCCCATTCATGACCCAACTGTCCACGTCATCCTTTCTTACCCCATTTTACAGTACTGCACATAACCCACAACTCAATAATTTACATCCTTCAAAGTGTTACATTATCTGATAGTAAAGCAAACATAGTGCAAGGTGTCGATGCTCTTAAAATTGTACACTATTTCCTGGCACTAGATCTATTAAATAGAATATCCTTCCTTATCGGGTCGGGTGGACACCCTATTGACATTGAACCGACGGAAAGGGTCGGCATAGGTACCTAGCGCGTAGTGTAGTGCGTTACTATAACAAGAGTGTGAGCGGGACCGTCCGCATAAACGATAGTTCATAGTCGCCTTAATCAAACTAGTTTTAAGCTTTTCTTTAACGATTTTTGAATTTGTAGTTCGCAGTGCCTTGGTAACAATACTTTAATGCTGTGTTGTATTTGAATAATAATAAAAATACTACTGAAGAACAAATCAAATTAGTGTAATAAATATTTTATACATAAGTTTATAATAAAAAAAAGTCATGAGGTAATAGCTCAATTCAGTTCTTAGTTTTTTAAACGGAAAAATTACTGTCAAGCGACTAAATTTTTTTTTGGGCGGAAAGTGAAGTGTCGTAGAGTTAATTAAACCCTCACACTTTTTTTCCGCACAAACTCTAGTGGGATAACGAGTAGCATTATAAAAAAACACACAAAAAACTACGCGCTTTATTATGTAATATAGAACAATGACGGATTTAGTAAGACAGTAGAAAAAACATAAAACTGCATAATTAAAATGATAGCAAATTTTAAGTTACATCAACCGTTTTTGGTGGTAGAATCTCATTTTATGTAATTTAGGGTCATACAGAGATATAGGTTCGAGTCTTTCCTGTGAACATTGGGAAACTTAAGGGTTTTAAAGCCTAATTTTTGTTGAATGGTCTCCCCCTCACATAAAAATCTATGCAATGAATACATAACTTAGTTACTTGCATATAAGCGGGTATGATCCATTAATTTTAAAGACAAAGTTCATTTTCACAATAAATCCGTAACAAGTCACGATTTTAGAGTTAGAATACCGCGCGCTTATGGTCATGCAGATATCATTATCCTAGACCAATAGACGGAGAGCTAGCCACGTCAGATATGACACAATAATGAGAGCGATGAAACCACTCTCGTTAGTTTGCCATACTATGCTTATTTCTAGATCCGGACATCTGGCAGTTGTAAAGTGGTGGAGGTCAAAGAATGCAAATCCTGGAGGTCTGGTTTAGATGCAGTATTATGAGAAATTATATAAATAATTAGATTATATCATTGCCAAAACTTTCTGATAGGGAAAAGTAGTCCAAAACGCAGTATAACATAATTCATAGTTTGTCGTCTAGGTACTGTTTCTGTTTCCATATTAATACACATTTTTTTGTTGTTGTAATGTTAAAATATAGGTCCTTTGTAAATAAAACAACTTTCGTAGTTTTTACTTATTTTGGTACTACTAAGGATAGTATTGCAATCTTACTAGACGGGTTTCGTTGCTCTCATTATTGTGTCATATTTGACGTGGCCAGCTCTTAGTGCACAATCCGAAGAAGCTGTTTAAGCTGTGTAAAGCGCAATAAGTCAAAGTTTTCAGCGCAATCAAAAATAGTTTTCCACATAAATAGATAAATAATCATTTACTTTCTCTGCGTTCCGTACTTTCCACTAGTGTGCGTGCTAGACGTCGCCTAGACGCCTGACCCACTACCGGCGACCTTGCGTTTCTTATGTTTTCCTTCCGCCTCCCTCCCACCTACCGACCCACGCACAACCATCTACCCTCTCACTCATGTGTAGACTATTGATAGTTAAGACGCTCGAAACTATAAGTCATAAAGTATGAAGCCGTAGCTGTAGTTGCGACGTTTTGAAGCTAAGCGGGTAAGACGACGGTGGCTTGGAACTATAAGGTGGTTAGTAAGGGAATTGTAAGTGTAGTTGTGACGTTATAGAGCTGGGGGACTAGGAACGGGTTTTCTATAAGATTACAAGGGAAAAGGGATTGTCTAGTTTGATATGTAGGGGTTTGCGGTTGGTTTGAGGGTATTATGTCGTGTTCAATTTGTTTGTACTTTTGGAAGGTGAGATGGTTGTTGTGAAATGTTTTTTTTTAATAGAATGTATTTTGTACGACAATTTCATTATGTAGCTAAAGTCAGCAGCAGAATTAGCGATCCAGCTGTTCAAAAAGCAGTAACAAAAAAAAACATTTGATTTTGAAAAACTTCCTAGGTCCAGTATCCAGATACGGTACTTTATGAGAGATTTTTTATACTACGAGACGGTGGCAAACAAACATACGGCTCGCCTGACGGTAAACAGCTACCGTTGCCTGAGGACGCCTGTAACGTTAGTGTCATATACGTGTTGCTGACTCTTTAATATTACGTAAAAGTCCTCCCACACCGATGTGGATAAGGAAGGCTTCACACCGGTGGAAAGGAAAAGCAAGAAGCGCAGGGCGCCCCGCAAGACTCTGTGTGGCACTGCGGGACCGGGTAATTCATGGTTTTCGGTTTGCTACACCGAGTAGGGCGCTTTACGTGTCGTACTTGCATCACCCCGCCGTGGCCGACGATGTGGCGGAGTATACGTTCGTCGGAAGACTGGCTTCTCGTTGAGAGTGCACCAGCTACAGTCTCGACACTACGTGCACTTTCGGACCCGGGGTATGTCCTTAAACTACGTCCGGACCTGGGTATGTCCTTAAACTACGTCCGGACCTGGGTATGTCCTTAAACTACGCCAAAAAGAGAGGTATGGGCACTGCGAATGGCATCTCGCTAAGTGTGGTAGGGCACGTTCAGCGAATGTCATCGCTCAAATCTGGAGCAGAGCCCGACTGGGGAAGTACCTCCACCTTACAGAAAACCACAGCCAAATAGCACTAGACCCTACTCATAGTGTTGTGTTCCTGCTGGTGAGTAAGGTTGCCAAAGAGCTCAAAGAGGACCCAGTGTGTTAACGATGAGGGACCTTCTTGTTCCTTTAGTCGTCAACACAGTGAATCCTCCTTTTTGTAAAGGGTCGGCAACGCGCATGTGACTCCTTTGGAGTAGCAGGCGTCCATAGGTTACGGTAGCTGCTTACCATCAGGCGGGCCGTATGCTTGTTTGCCACCGTCGTGGTATAAAAAAAAAAAAAAAAAAAAAACTTCAGCTCGTTATTAGTGGCGCACGGGCCGAGGCCACTGCAAGACACCATCGCGAGTGCAGACTTGTGGCCGAAGGTGTCGTGTTTCGGCGATTCCGGGACAATCTGCCGATTCCTGCGCCAGATCAGACGACGCAACGAAGCCACGCAGTTACGTCGCCTAAATCGACCTAGTATTAAGTATTTCTATATCACCTTTTTAGACATACCCCTTAATACTGGTTATTTAACCAGTGGGAACTGAACTTCACATCGCAAACTTCCAACCCTAAATTTTGTTATTGTTATTGTAAAATAACTTAAATAACCTATCAAAACAACCGGAAGTAAACAATGGCAGTGTCCATTACTGCCCTAGACAAGAAACTAGTTTGTTCAGTCTAGACATCCCTTGACCCCGGGGGTTGACCCTTGGGGGTTGGGGGTCAAACGGGGGCAAGTAGCGATAACAGTATTTTACCGTGTAGGGTAAGGGCGCGTGGAAATAAATAAGAGGATTTTTTTTAGTTAAATATAATACAGGCTGATTTTTGGATCTTAATCCAGAACCATAGTTTTTATTCTGTAACAGATCAGCATATGACAGTATTAGATAAAAACACAATTAATTTTCTTATTTTTCGAGTCTAATAAAATTAATTATTTTGACAAAACACGGGACTTAATCGCGTACACTTACTTTTATTATTTTCCTGACGTTACGAGCAACGTAACGCTTTTGCTCTCAGGTAGACTGGGGAGGAATTGTATCAGCATTTCCCGCACTAAATACCGATTATTCACATTTACGCATTTGTCAAAATAATAAGTGAAAATCGTGTGAGTTTAAATCAGTTCAAATAAAACTAATTTTAAACTATGTAAATCATGGTTTGTCTTAATTTTGACATACGCTGTATGGAAATTGACAAAACGTCAATCTCGTCGTCGAAATTGTTTGCAAAAATGTCTGTTTCTACTTGACTTAATGATCTCGAGAGGCGGCTCTAATGGCCTACCATGGACACGTGTCGTCTATTCTCATCTACGGTCATATTCTTTGGTGTAACTCTGTAGATGTTGGTAGGGTGCAATACATAGGCTACAAAGAAAATGTATGCGTGCAATAGTTGCCGCAAGGATAGATGCTGATTGCAGACGCATTTTCAAACAGCTCAATATTCTAGCATGCATGTAATAATAATAATAATAGCCTTTATTCATGTAAGTATTTGTTTTTTTTTCTTTTTTAACATTTATTGTTTTTATTTGCATGTCGCGTGTGCGATAAAGGCCTCCCCCAGTTTTTCCCATTCCTTCCTATTCTGTGCTGTTTTCCACCAGAATCTTTCAAAATGTCGTAGCTCATCTCTCCATCTTCGATTCGTTTTTTTTTTGTTTTCTCGGTGTGTCTATTAGTAGCCATTCTGTGACATGTTTGGTCCAGCGGTTATCTGTTGTACGACATATATGGCCAGCCCAGGCCCATTTGCTCTTTTTATTGCATGTATTTTTGGACCCGGGGTATGTCCTTAAACTACGTCCGGACCTGGGTATGTCCTTAAACTACGTCCGGACCTGGGTATGTCCTTAAACTACGCCAAAAAGAGAGGTATGGGCACTGCGAATGGCATCTCGCTAAGTGTGGTAGGGCACGTTCAGCGAATGTCATCGCTCAAGTCTGGAGCAGAGCCCGACTGGGGAAGTACCTCCACCTTACAGAAAACCACAGCCAAATAGCACTAGACCCTACTCATAGTGTTGTGTTCCTGCTGGTGAGTAAGGTTGCCAAAGAGCTCAAAGAGGACCCAGTGTGTTAACGATGAGGGACCTTCTTGTTCCTTTAGTCGTCAACACAGTGAATCCTCCTTTTTGTAAAGGGTCGGCAACGCGCATGTGACTCCTTTGGAGTAGCAGGCGTCCATAGGTTACGGTAGCTGCTTACCATCAGGCGGGCCGTATGCTTGTTTGCCACCGTCGTGGTATTAAAAAAAAAAAAAAAAAAAAAAAAAAAAATGTATTACATTTTTTACCTCAGTTTTCTCTCTTATAACATCATTTCTGATTCTGACTTTCATTTTGATTTTTAACATTGACCGTTCCATTGCTTTTTGACAATCTTTTATTTTATGTGTGTGTGTCTTAATGGGGCTCCAGGTTTGGGCACCGTAAGTTAAAGTAGGTAGGACAGCGGTATCAAATACCTTTTTCTTAATGGCCATCGACATGTCACTCTTTAGAATTGATTTTAGAGACCAGTATTTTTTCCATGCTCTACCTATTCTGTAGTCTACTTCCTTGTCGAGTCTTAGTCGGTGGTGTACACTTATTTGTACGGAAAATGATGATGATGCAATTTTCATTTGCAGAGCCTTTCCTTAAGGCTCTAAGATTAATTTAAGAAGGGGAGCCAATCAAATTTCTGTTGCAAATTTTTGACGAAGTGGGGGGTGCCCCCCATAATTAATTAAAAATAAAATAGAGCTATATAGTCAAGTTTGATATCATTTTCGTGTAAAACAAAGATGCCGAATTCATTTTTGGTATTGTATTTATACCTTTCCAAATAAAAAAACTGAGAAAACATAAAAAGTATGAAATCAATGTTTGATATTTTTTTGAATAAATGCCTATATTTTTTTTATTTATAGTCGTAACATGAAAAATATACTTTCATGATAAAGCCCTGTTATTCTCCTTTATAAAAATTTTATCAATCCTATATTGGTTATAATATCTTTAACGAAAAATAATAATAATAATAGGCCTGATATCAACCGCAATCTAATTATGTATGAAAAACGATGTGGTTTAAGCTCTAATGCTTGCCTAATTATATCTTTCACAACTATATGGACGTCAACCATGCTATTATTTACCTTGCCTTTGTATGCTTGTTATAATCCGTAAGTAAAATAAAGAGTTCGTTTAGAAGATACCAGAATCGGTTACCAATAAAGGATACCAGGAGAGCAGAAGATCGAGCACAGTGGCGTGCCATGGGAGAGGCCTAATGACAAGCAGTGGGCTGATACTGGCTGCTGCTGCTGCTGTTAATAATGATAATGTAGCGCTTACTGAAATGAAAATCCAAAATGACGTTTACCTATCAAGCTAGATTCATCTCTATTGCTAAGACATAAGGGGGCGTCCATTAATCGCGTCATATTGTTTAGGGGGGGAGGGGGTCGAGAAAAAATCACCAATGATCACCACAGGGGGGAGGGGGGTCTGGACACATATCACGTGTAATTTTTTTGTTCCTTGTGCTATACTGTATTATGGTCAATAAAATAAAAATTATCAACTTTTAAATGAATCAATCTGTCAAAAGCAGAGTAAAATTGCACTAGCACTATGATTGTAAATAATTTTAAATGGCATTTGACATATTATTTTCTGAAGTAGGATTTTAGGGTTCCGTAGCCAAAGTGGCAAAAAAGTAACCCTTATAGATTCGTTATGTCCGTCTGTCCGTCCGTCCGTCCGTATATCACAGCCATTTTACTCGGAAACAATAAAATGTATCCATACTAATATTATAAATGGGAAAGTGTATGTGTTTGTTTGTTTGTCTTTCACGGCAAAACGGGGCGACGAATTGACGTGATTTTTTAAGTGGAGATAGTTGAAGTGAAGAACTTAAGGTGTGCACCAGATGGTGCACACCTTAAGTTCTGACGACCATTACAATTTAATAGATTCAGTATCATTGTAAATCTACCGCTACAGATGCCGCGTATTACATATTTCTTAACAACCTCCTCAATCAAGTATAAAATGAAAGGGATTTACTAGTAGAACACATTGCGGATCATAAAGTAAACGGAGTTTAGACAGTTTTAGTAACATAACAACTTGAAACGAAATTTAAGTATTGTTTAGGTAAATTCAAAAGCTTTTATTGAAAATAAACAATGATATAGATAATGTACAAAAAGCTATAAAAATTATTCGGTAGGTTCTAGGTATCAGTAATCACACCACTCTTCTCATCAATGTAGCTAGAGCATTGAAAATACAAAAAACTAAACTCGAGGGGCGCTTGAATCTTTTATCAACGGACAACGACTAATATAATTATAATATATATGGTTAGGTACGCTACGCTAGTGGTGTCATAAATGGTAACTAGGACCTATCGATTATTTTAGCCTTGAGTACATTACCTGCATCATTACATAGGCTGCTATTTATATATCCGGAAACCGGGATTACAATCTTCTTAAATAGCATATTTGACCTCCATGGTAAAATTTGAACTTTTTTAAGTACTGGCCGGTATATTTTTTTTCTTATTAACGCTCGTGTTTTGTTTTTGACGGGTTTTAAATGTCATCTCGCAGCAAGAATGGAACTCACTCGTGAAAATATTCGTGCTATGATTTATTATGATTTTCGGCGTGGTTTAACGCAACAACAGTGCATAGATCAACTAACTTCAACTTTTGGTGATGAAGCCCCATCTAAAACTACTGTGTATCACTGGTTTAGTGAGTTCAATCGTGGACGTAGTATGCTTACGGACGAAGTTAAGGCAGGTCGCCCGAAATCGGTCGTTGTACAACAAAATATCGAGGCTGTGCGAAAACTTATAATGGACGACCGACATGTTACGTACTGCGAGATAGAGGCGACTCTGGGTATTTCTATGACCAGCATTAATAGCATATTACATAATTATTTGGCTGTAAAAAAAATTTGTTCGCGTTGGATACCCCACAACTTAACAAAAGAGCAAAAAGATGCTCGCGTCGAATGGTGCAATAAAATGTTAAAAAAATATAACCGTGGTGACTCAAAAGCCGTTTATAATATCTATACAGGTGACGAATCCTGGATCTATGCATACGATCCCGAAACGAAGCAACAATCAACGGTATGGGTGTTTCAAAATGAGCCGAACCCTACGAAAGTTACTCGTGCAAAAAGTACATTGAAACAAATGGTGGCCTGCTTCTTCGGTATTAATGGCCATGTAGCTACAGTGCCACTAGAAAACCGTAGAACGGTTAATTCAGAGTGGTACACGACCATTTGCTTACCGGAAGTATTTGAACAAATTCGTAAAACTAACCAGCGACGAAGAATTATTCTTCATCATGACAATGCCAGCTGTCATACGTCACGCGAAACAACTCTATTTTTGGAGGGTCAAAATGTGGAATTAACGGGTCATCCGCCGTACAGCCCTGACTTGGCACCCAACGATTTTTATTTATTTCCAAATATAAAGAATAAATTACGCGGTCAACGATTTTCGACCGCTGAAGATGCTGTCGACGCATTCAAACAACACGTTATGGAGGTACCTCAGGCGGAGTGGCAGAAGTGCTTTAAAAATTGGTTCACGCGAATGCAAAAGTGCATAGATCATCAAGGGGAATACTTTGAAAAACAATAAAACCATTTTCAGCCGTGTACGTTTGTTTGTTTTTTTGTTTCCGGATATATAAGTAGCAACCTCGTATTATCATTATTTTCAATTAAACCGTTTAATATGCGATTTTTAACAAACTAATTTAACTCCTTTTAGAAACGGGGTGTTTACCTAACTCAAATATACATGGTTAATACCAATAATATTTTAATAGTTAGTATCTAGTCAAAACAGAAAATAATTATTTTATTTCTGGCCTGGATACGAGACTTTCAAGCCAAATCTTTATTGGATACTTTTGCACTGTAATGTGCTAGAAATATAACAATTGTTTTCCCCACTTCCCACAAAAGTAGGAACATTCATATTTATTTTACAAAAACGGTTGAAGTTACCACAAAACTTTCAATAAAGGAAATATTCTTCATGAAATTCTCTACAATTCTTGCCTTTAAAGTATGTTGCTAAGACTTCTAGTTTTCAATTTATGTGTCGCGAAAATTTTAACCCCCCCTTTTTACCCCCACCGCACCATAAATTTAGGTGGCTCTGCTTCCTAAAATGGCCTATGGGTCCTAAAGTCTCATTATGAAAAAGGAGATCCCATCATCACTAAAATCCGTATAATGCCCTTTGTTGTTGTGTGCACCACCGACTATCTGTCTTTAAATGAAACTAGTTGTCCTAGGTATGTGAAATCTTCAACATATTCCATATTGTTTCTTCCGTGTTTTATTGGAATTTTTTCTCCATTAGTAATAATTTTGCATTTTTTCATGTTCATTGCTAAACCTGCTTCCTTGCATGCTGTGTCAAATTCTAAGATCATTTCCTCCAGTATTTTTGCTTTTTCGGCCACAATTAAGACGTCATCCGCAAATCGTAGGTTATTTATGTGCTTCCCATTAATATTTATACCTTTGTTTTACCATTCCAGTACTCTAAAAATTGCCTCCAGGCATGCGTTGAACAGTGTCGGGGATATAGGGTCTCCTTGCTTTACTCCTTTTTGCAGCCAAAATGGCTCACCATATTTATCGGTTTTTATTCTAGCCTTGCTATGTCGGTATATCTGTTTTAGTATGTTGACATATTTTACTTCCAGGCCTTGATCTTCTAGTGTTTTAAATAGAAATGTATGGTCTATCGAGTCGAAGGCCTTTGTAAAATCTATAAACGCAATGTATATATCTTTGTTTTGGTATTCTGTGCCTTTTTCTATAAGTTGGTTAAGCGTATGTAGATGGTCCATTGTACTAAAATTTGACCGAAATCCAGCTTGTTCCACTGGCTGGTGTTCTTCTAGTGTATTTGTATTCTTTTGGTCATCACTGTCAAGAATAATTTATAGACGCAGGATATGATACTTATAGGTCTGTAGTTGTCTAGATCGTCTTTATTTCCTTTTTTGTGTAGGATAGTGATGTTGGAAATATTCCATTGTTCGGGTTAATACCCGAACAATGGAATATTATTAAGAACGAAATAATTTTCGTTCTTCATTATTTCGTTGAACATGTAAGCAATGACTTTGTGTAATTCGTAGCTTGAGTATTTTATAATTTTACTGCAAATCCCATCTGGTCCTATTGCTTTCTCGGTTTTAAGTTTCTTTATTGCTGACGATATTTCATCAGTGAGGAATGGCTCCACTTCATTACATGGTTTCCTATTATATATTGTTGGGTCGTATTCGTTATTTAAGTATAGCTGTCTAAAGAAGTCTGTTGCAGAGTCCACTATGTCTTTTCTACATTCGGATTTCTTACTATTATGTTTTATGCTAGCAATGAGTTCTTTTCCTAGTGTCATTTTCCTTTCTTCTCCTTTTACAGCGCATTTAGAAGCCAGTATCTCTTCTACTTCTTTAATTTTTTGATTCTCATTGTCTCTTTTTGTTAGTTTTCTTATTCTTTTATTTACTGCTTTTATTCTGTTTTATCAGCCCTGGTTTTCTTTTCTTTTCCTTGCAATTGTGTCTTCAGTTCTAAGAACCTTTTTGTTTCAGTGGAGTATATGCATGCATGTAACTACATACTAAAGATCAGTAGTTTCACAAAAAGGTTTCCTAACTACTTTAGATTGCGTTCCGACACTATCCGAGGCGGTATAAGATCTCAGTATAGAAATATTTTGTACCAACCGCGCTGCAAATTTGACATATACAGGGTGGTCCAAACCTTGACGTCAAAAATTTTTTTTAGATACCTCTCGTTGTGCGCTATCAGAATATACCCCCATGTATGTTAGCCGATTTTTCGTAGTTTTCGAGTTATGAAATTTTTAATTTTTAACTTTTGTTAAGAAGTTCCGGGTGAAGCAATTAATTTATATAAAAAAAACTATTGAACTTTTTTGATTTTTTCTTTTTGTAGCACAATCCTTAATAAACGACGCAGTTGCAAAAAAAAAATCAGCATCCTCACTTGGCTGAGAGTTAGAAAAAAAAAGACAAAAGTGAAAGTTTTACGACCAAGCTGGTCAAGCTTAGATTTTGCGCTTAAATAAAAAAAATACAAACGATTTCAAGGACTTTTGGTTATTTTAGAAACTGCTAGAACCTAAGTTTTTTCAAAGGTAAAAAAAGGTGACACTTGATAGTCATAATTGGACAGAGTCGCCGGTCAAAGGAACTGAGGTGGAAAGTTCCTAAATAAGTAATTCATTTTAAAAAATGTTTTTTTTTTATTATTCCTAACGTTAAACAACCACAGAAATTACCACGAGAATTAAATGTTGTGACATGTGATTGACCAAGCATCATTTTGATTAACCGTCGACTCTGTCCAATTATGACTATTAAGTGTCACTTTTTTTACCTTTAAAAAAACATAGGGTAAACAGTTTCTAAAATAACCAAAAGTCCTTGAAATCGTTTGTAATTTTTTTTAAGCGCAAAATCTAAGCCTGACATGCTTGAACATAAATCTTTCACTTTTGTCCTTTTTTTCCAACTCGCAGCCAAGTGAGGATGCTGATTTTTTTTTGCAACTGCGCCGCTTATTAAGGATTGTGCTACAAAAATAAAAAAACAAAAAAAAATCAATAGTTTTTTTTAAATAAATTAATTGCTTCACCCGGAACTTCTTAACAAAAGTTAAAAATTAAAAAATTCATAACTCAAAAACTACGAAAAATCGGCTAACATACATGGGGTATGTTAGCCCACGACGAGAGGTATTTAAAAAAAAAATTTTGACGTCAAGGTTTGGACCACCCTGTATAAAAGGAATGCCTTTAATATGAGCATTGCAGTGTATAACAAACTAGCTTTCCGCCCGCGACTTCGTCCGCGTATAATACGGTTCCTCATACAGAGTTTCATATCCAATTGTAACTTCTTAACTAACTTTTGTTAATCCCCGAACCATCTTCTTAATCTATTTATAGTTATAGCTATTTTGGCGAAAAAACGGGTAACGTAGACATAGTTTCAGTTACAAATAAGTGTTAATATGCAAATAATAACGTAAATGTACCCTATTATTTGCGTAACTTCTTTGTGTACTATATTGTGGTGGTTTTATTTGCCGATACCATGACCAGACTATTGTCAGTGTTCACTCTGGAACATGGAAATGGAACGGAAATAGGAATAATAATTCCTAGTAAATCTCAAACAAAAAAAACCGGCCACGTGCGAGTCGGACTCGCGCACCGAGGGTTCCGTACAAACCTGAAGGTATATAGGGGTAGTAACTTTAAAATTATTAAAAATATTTTTATTATATGATGTAACTAAAAATGTACGGTTTTCGCAATTTTTCCTTTATCTGTGCTATAAGACGTTGCTTTGTACCAAATTTCAAGTTTCTGAGTTCACGGGAAGTACCCCGTAGGTTTTGCGAGTGCCAAAAAACTCTAAAATTTGCAGCATAAACGACTGTATCTTTTGATTGCGTTGGCTTTTAAGTTGGATTTTTTCACAGCTCCAAGGGACAATATGATACCTGAGTATTTGATATAAATTTCAGCTTTATACCTCCACGCGAGAAAAATGGTCTTGACAGACAGACAGACAGACAGACGGACAACAAAGTGATCCTATAAGGGTGCCGCTTTTTCCTTTCGAGGTACGGAACCCTAAAAATAGTAAATCTCTATACAAACTTTCAACCCCTTTTATATTTTTTAATTATTAGTAAACGTACGAAGTTTCAAATCTCTGTCTCTAAATTTTAAACCCCACCGATACAAACGTTTAACCCCCATTTTATCCTCCCTTAGGGGTTGAAATTTTCTAAATCGCTTCTTATTAGTTGTGCAGATTGTAAATGTAACCCGTCCTGCAAATTACAACTCTGAGGTGGAATTTTGAAAAACGCTGAAATTAGTTTTTTTGCTTTAAAGTTAGTAGCTTACAAACGAACTTTCAAGTCTGTCACAAAAAAAAAAAAATCTCTATAAAACTTTTTACCCCTTTTTTACCCTGGTAGAGGTTGAATTTTGGAAAACGCTGAAATTACTTTTATTGTTTTTAATTATTAGTAAACGTGTGAAGTTTCAAATCTCTAACTCTAAATTTTAAACCCCACCCATACAAACTTTTAACCCCTTTTTTACCCATCAAGGGGTTGAATTATTCAAAATCTTGTTAGTTGTACAAATTGTACATTTAACTCGTCCTGCAAATTACAACATTCTAGATTCAGTAGTTAATAATTTTTTAGCACATAATATTTTTTTACAACTCGACTAAGACAATCGTAAAGAACTTTAAGATAGGTACTTTGCTTATAATATTTTTTTTTCCTGTATGTATTTTAATATTCCGTATTTTTTCATTTTATTTTAAGACCAGACCAGACAGAACAACCAATCAATATTAATTTTTAGAAACTAATATTATTATAGGTACCTACTAATACCGAAAAAAGAAATTAATAACGTAAAGAAATATTTAACATCCTACAGGGTCAATATGTAATCTAAATGTAAATGTTTTAAATACGTTCATTTTCTCTACTTAATGGAATACAATCAACGGCAAAAACATATTTATGATGAGACCAGTAACGCCATCTACTGGGGAGTAGTGAACCTAATAAGTGAATAAGTGTTGGAATACGGAAAGATCGCCGTGGAATTTTTCAAAAAACAAGTTTAAAGTCTCTAACACAAAATAAAAATTTCTCCAATACGAACTTTGCACCTTTTACAAAGTTTTAAGTCTCTAACTCTAAAACAGAAGTTTCTCCCATACAAACTTTGCACCCCTATTTTACCCCCTTAGGGTTAGAATTTTGCAAAACGCTGAAAACACTTTCTTTAGATTTAAGTTCGTAACCTTTTGACGAATTTTTAAGTCTTCAGCTAAAAAAAAAATTCTCCCATACAAACTTTGCACCCCTATTTCATCCCCTTAGGGGTGGAATTCTTGCATACGTCATAAAAGTAAGCTCTGGACCAAATTTGAAGTTTCTAGTTCCAGTAGTTTCGGCTGTGCGTTGATGGTAGATCAGGACTTCTTCTTTTATGTGTTTAGATTACCAGCCGAAATAAGAGCACTTGAAGGAAAATACTTTAATAGAAAACTCGGAGTCTGGCTCACTATTTCTTCAGTATCCAACAATTCATGAAATACGAAGAATAAAATATTTACCCTAGTGGAGCAATTTGTAATGACTATTTGACATCTTATGTGTGTATTTAATTTATCTATTTTCCGCTGCACATTGCCATTTATTATACCGATATGACCTTGAATGTAACTAATACAAATACTTTTTTCTCATAATGTCACAACTTGTAATGTGTTCTGAATTGATTAATGTTTTATTGTTGTTATTGACTGTCTGTAGGTACATACTCTCTGTATCTCATATTGTTATTGTAGTCCATTTCGTTAAGGTATAAGAATATTTGTATGCTGCTAAACCCAGCTGGTGGGATCACTAACCTAAGGTTAAGACATGTAACTAACACTTTTTCTGCAAATAAACATATTATGATTGCTTATCATCTGAAATATTATTATTTATAAATAAATAAAATAAATATTTGGGGACCATCTTACACAAATCAACCTAGTCCTAAACTATGCAGAGCTTGTACTATGGGTACTAGGCGACGATATAGATACTTATATAGATAAATATATACTTAGATACATAGAAAACACCCATAACTCAGGAACACATATACGTGATAAACACACAAATAAATGCTCTTACCAGGATTTGAACCCGGGACCTCCTGCTTCCCTGCTGCTTCTGCTTGCTGATTTATGCTGATAAAAAATAGGTAATGACGAAAACCAATATCATAAGTATAAGTTATTCATCATAAAATTATGTGTCATGTCTTGTCATGTTCCCTTACTTCATGCCGTGTGGATATTCTAAAAGATAGTATTTTCGTATGTAAGAAGAGAGTAGAAAGTAATACGTGTCCGCCCTAGGGAGTTTTCAATTAAGTAGATAGATTTATCGTCAAATTTTATACTTACTCCCAATTCCATAAAAGATGATCATTTTATTACTTTAATTATTACTTGAAAACATACAATTCTATTTACTCTGTACTATTATGTAAACCTACTTTTAAAATTAGCAGTCACATTCGCAAAAACCCAGTCTATGTATACTGTAAGAGAAGCCAAACTGGATAAGCCTCCCGTCACAAACCAATGCGTATACGCATAATTTATAAAATAATCTCCAGAATGCAATAAAAATACGACAGTCACCCACACACCGACATCAACGCATGCACACATGCGCGCGAGTTGATCTAAAACACTCGGCGATAATGGCCGCGGGGTCAATGCCCGCGCGTTACATATTTAGAAAAAAATATTTGGCAAATGTTCAGTGGTGCTGTGCACTTGGGTGCATTTGGTGGATGCACACGAGATCGATCTAAAATGAGGACGAAGGATGAAGTCAGCTTAATTTGTGTGAACTCCGAAAAATATTAGCGCAGTATTTTGTTTTCTTCTTCTGGGACTTTGTTTTTGTTTTTTTTTATGTATGTTCACCGTATTCGAAGGTGACTGGACAGATTTGGATTTCTTTTAAAGAGTATACTTCACAGTTGGTCACATTGTAACCAGGTCAGGGTCTGATGATGGGATCTTGGAGAATCGAAGGAACTTTTCAAATAGTATAGACACACCTATAGTGTTTTTTTTACAGTGGCTCGGGTATTTCCTTTTGGAAAGGTGGAGTCTAAGTGAAGTCGGTTCTTTTTTGTTTAAAATTATAATATCAATATTTGTTACGAATTTGTTATCAATATAATTCTTTGAATATCAAAATGAGATTTAAAGATAGTGTAGTTTATACATTTAAACAACATGTAACTCTTTTGACTCATCGAATTAACGTTATACAATCTCTTTTTGATATTTCACATTAACATTAACAAGACAAGCAATGATCCATGAGGATTAGTATAGGAAGTAGGAAGTCACAGAATTGGTGGTTAATAAGTACATGAACTCGAAGAGATTTATAGTTCGCACACGAGCTTCATATATTTACGGCCTGAGGAAATGAAAAAGCCTGCAAATTGTAAAATTGGAGAAAATAAAACTTAAGAGTAAGTTATGGTACCTCCAGCGACTGCTTACATATTAAACCTCACGCCTACCGACAGGTATCTCTATATTTTTAGGGTTCCGTACCTCTAAAGGAAAAAATGGAACCCTTATAGGATCACTTTGTTGTTCGTCCGTCCGTCCGTCTGTCTGTCTGTCAAGACCCTTTTTCTCAGGAACGCGTGGAGGTACCAAGCTGAAATTTATATCAAATACTCAGGTCTACTGTCTTTGGAGCTGTGAAAAAATCAAACTTCTAAGCCAACGCAATAAAAAGATACAGCCGTTTATGCCGCAAATTTTCGAAACTCGCAAGGGAATCAAAACCTACAGGGTACTTCCCGTGAACTCAGAATCTTGAAATTTGGTACGGAGCAACGTTTTATAGCATAGATAAAGGAAAAATTGCGAAAACCGCAAATTTTTTGAATCTTGAAGCAAATCAAATATTTTTGTTCAATATTTTTTGATTTGCAATTTTTTTTTTAAGTAGTTACACTACTATATATAAACTGAAAATAGATGTCATATACTTCAGAAAAAGTGACCAAACCCTCCGGTGTCCGAGGCCAGATTCGAACTGGCGTCTTCAGCTTTCGCGGCTGACGTCCTGACCACTAGACCACCCGGTCACGGCGGAACTTGACAAATTTTCTCATGTATATGCAATCTCTGAATTTGAAACGGCTAGACGCCGTTGACCATACTCTAAGGGCATGCGCAGTACGTGCTTGCACCTCCTATCCGAATCTCTTACGTGATTCTGATATAGCGAGAGAGATGGTGCTGCCATCTATGAATCTTGAAGCAAATCAAATATTTTTGTTCAATATTTTTTGATTTGCAATTTTTTTTTTTTTTTTTTTTTAAGTAGTTACACTACTATATATAAACTGAAAATAGATGTCATATACTTCAGAAAAAGTGACCAAACCCTCCGGTGTCCGAGGCCAGATTCGAACTGGCGTCTTCAGCTTTCGCGGCTGACGTCCTGACCACTAGACCACCCGGTCACGGCGGAACTTGACAAATTTTCTCATGTATATGCAATCTCTGAATTTGAAACGGCTAGGCGCCGTTGACCATACTCTAAGGGCATGCGCAGTACGTGCTTGCACCTCCTATCCGAATCTCTTACGTGATTCTGGTATAGCGAGAGAGATGGTGCTGCCATCTATGAATCTTGAAGCAAATCAAATATTTTTGTTCAATATTTTTTGATTTGCAATTTTTTTTTTTTTTTAATTAGTTACACTACTATATATAAACTGAAAATAGATGTCATATACTTCAGAAAAAGTGACCAAACCCTCCGGTGTCCGAGGCCAGATTCGAACTGGCGTCTTCAGCTTTCGCGGCTGACGTCCTGACCACTAGACCACCCGGTCACGGCGGAACTTGACAAATTTTCTCATGTATATGCAATCTCTGAATTTGAAACGGCTAGGCGCCGTTGACCATACTCTAAGGGCATGCGCAGTACGTGCTTGCACCTCCTATCCGAATCTCTTACGTGATTCTGGTATAGCGAGAGAGATGGTGCTGCCATCTATGAATCTTGAAGCAAATCAAATATTTTTGTTCAATATTTTTTGATTTGCAATTTTTTTTTAAGTAGTTACACTACTATATATAAACTGAAAATAGATGTCATATACTTCAGAAAAAGTGACCAAACCCTCCGGTGTCCGAGGCCAGATTCGAACTGGCGTCTTCAGCTTTCGCGGCTGACGTCCTGACCACTAGACCACCCGGTCACGGCGGAACTTGACAAATTTTCTCATGTATATGCAATCTCTGAATTTGAAACGGCTAGGCGCCGTTGACCATACTCTAAGGGCATGCGCAGTACGTGCTTGCACCTCCTATCCGAATCTCTTACGTGATTCTGGTATAGCGAGAGAGATGGTGCTGCCAAGTTACTACTCCTATATACCTACAGGTTTGTACGGAACCCTCGGTGCGCGAGTCCGACTCGCACTTAGTCGGTTTTTTGTATTGTAAGAACATCTTAGCCAACGCGACTATTCTTCCACGTTCTAATGCTGAAATTGCTCTTATATAACTTGTGCATTCAGCACAATCGTTCACGCTCCGTAGCGAACGAAATACAACTGTCACTGTCGTACTAATATTGAAGAGTGATAGAGAGAGATGACTACGCTACGCCACGGACCGTCAACGATTGCCACGTTGGCTAAGCCGATTGATTTTACCTTCAAAAAACCTCCCGATAAGTACTAGTAACTAAGGTTGAACCCTTAAGTTAACCTAAGTTCTTAAATTTTCTTCGGCCAGCAGTGTACGCCTGCGGGCAAAGCTCCCATAGAGATGAGGTAGGTACTCGCCCGTACTTATACATATAAGTACATATTCATATGTACGCGATGCAAGCGTCTTCATTTACACTATGCTGTGAGATAGCGGGACAAACTCTTTGTCTGGTGATAAAAAAATATTTAGGTTAGGTGAGAATTGCATTTTCTGAGTGGTAGTTAACATTAAAATCTTAATTTGTTATCGTAAAATGGGGTGAGATTAAAAAGTTGTTTCTATGGGTCCTTCGATAGATTTCTATCTAACTGCTGGCCTATAACCGTAAACCGCGAAACACTTCGTTCTTTCATACATCTTCTTGTATCACTCTTTTTCGAATATGCAAGAGCGATAGAGAAGAAGATAACGAAATTTCGATTTTCGACGTTCGCATATTTTGAAATTTGGCGTCCCGGGCCAGAAATTTTTGCCGCCCCTGTTACTTAACGAGACAAAATATTTACATTTTATCCAGTCTTTCTAAACACTTGGCCCTGGCCTGCCGTCCCGGGCCATGGCCCTCTTGGCCCTAGGGTAAATACGCCCGTGGATAGGCCTGCTGATGTCTATTAGCTGGGCCACGATTCGAAAAATAAACACACACACTGGACAGACACAGCTCCAACTCAACCCAACTCAACTCAACGCTATACCGACATTGACATTTGCTATTCGAACATTGGTACAATGTGTTACCAATGTGAGACCAATGTTGAATGAAATTCTGTTCGAATAGTAAATGTCAATGTCGTTATAGCGTTGAGTTGAGTTGGATTGAGTTGGGTGGAGCTGTGTCTGTCCAGTGTGTGTGTTTATTATTCGAATCGCGGCTCTGATCTCTATTGGTGAACGGCTAGAATTATATAAACTCACCACTAGCTAGCCTAATAGTTGAGTTTTTATCGTCTGTTACCATAGCGGTCACGTTTTAACAAGTATAAGTAAGTATAGGTGCGAAAGTGACGCATGACGTGATAGGTGGTAAAATGGCAACTATGCTATTAGATTTTGCTAACTGATTTTTCAAAGTCAGCCTGTATTTTAAGCCACCACGTTTAACGATACCTACGGATTTGTTGTCAATATATATCATCAAGATTTCGTCATTAATAATATCTAAATACATTGTGATTCAGACAACCAATATCATAAATACATTTAGGTTGATTGACGACTAGGAAAAGTAGGAAAGGATGATCAACAATTGCGGCCTCTTTCGCTTAAAAACCGCTATATGGATTTGGATGAGAAGTAAATTATTACATTTATTATCTGGGGGTTGTCTGGGTTGTTAACGACCAGGGGTATGTCCTTAAACTACGTCCGGACTTGGGTATGTCCTTAAACTACGTCAAAAAGAGAGGTATGGGCACTGCGAATGGCATCTCGCTAAGTGTAGTAGGGCACGTTCAGCGAATGTCATCTCGCTCAAATCTGGAGCAGAGCCCGACTGGGGAAGTACCTCCACCTTACAGAAAACCACAGCCAAATAGCACTAGACCCGACTCATAGTGTTGTGTTCCTGCTGGTGAGTAAGGTTGCCAAAGAGCTCAAAGAGGACCCAGTGTGTTGACGATGAGGGACCTTCTTATTCCTTTAGCCGTCAACACAGTGAATCCTCCTTTTTGTAAAGGGTCGGCAACGCGCATGTGACTCCTTTGAAGTTGCAGGCGTCCATAGGTTACGGTAGCTGCTTACCATCAGGCGGGCCGTATGCTTGTTTGCCACCGTCGTGGTATAAAAAAAAGAAAACCCTTTTTATCGATAAGACCGCGTGTTGTTTAACTCTATTCTGACTATGCATTTTCTGTACTTACTGGTTTTCTTTTTGAGGTGTTCAATAAAGAGTATTTGTATTGTATTGTATCTGTTAAGAGGCATAATATTTACTTAATATGAAATGAGGCCAAATACCGGAGAAGTAAGCAAGAGAGGCATGACGGGAAATGGTTTCGTAATTTTACGAGTTTTATGTGCAATAATATCTTTTAAATAAAACAAATTATGTACCAACCAGGTTTTGCCATAATTTTTGCACTCGTGATGAAAAAAAAATTGCTTATATATATATATGTATTTTTTAATATATTTATTAACAACACTAAGTAGCGGATGTCGGGACAGCTCATTACGTATTAGTGCATTAGTTGCGTGCGATGACATTGGCGCGCCTTTGACGGTGCATTAGATATCGGGTTAATGCATTCTGGTACGCTCGTGCCGCCAAGTGTACTATGGTTCAACTAGGGAACAAAATATATTATTAAATACTTTGTGCTATTTTAAATGGTAATACCAATACCATTGTGTAAAATATAAACTGAAAGAAATCAATCAAAATCAAATCATTTATTATCGTAAAAACACATGTCAAAAATAAAAATATACAAATTAGAAAACACAATAAAAAGAGATAAATATATTAATTTAAAAAAATACAAATCAGATGAACAAAAAACATATAACAATAGGAATAAAAAATCTATTAAAATACCCATTTATCAATACAAAATGTCATAATTTTAGATAAAGGAAACAATTATACTACAAATTACGGACAAAACATAAATGTCACAAATTAACATAATTCATAAATGTCACGGCTAATTAATATCCTTCAGAAACTGTTTCACACTAAAATATAAACATTATCTAACAAAAAATATTTTAACCTTGCAACATACTGCGCATACGCAGGCGCCTAGAAGAGATGTCATATACGAATGAAAATGAATCGAACCAGTACGAGCACATTCTGTTCTACCTTAGAAGATTGGTTCAAATGTGGCTTAGCAATCTTAACATTTACAATAATTTTAAACAAAAAAGAACAGACTTCACTTATCCTCCACCTTTCCAAAAGCAAATGCTCGAGCTGCTGTAAAAAATACTCGAATCACTATAGGTGTGCCTATAACAGTTGAAAAGTTCCCTCGATTTCTCCAGGATCCCATCATCAGACCTGGTTACAATGGGACCAACTGTGAAGTATTCTCTTTCAAACAAATAAAATCGGTCCAGCCGTCTTCGAATCGGTGAACATACATTTAAAAAAAAATAGCAAAAACAAAGATCCCGACGAATTGATAACCCCCTCTCCTCCTCCTTCGAAATCTTGAAGTCAAAAAATATTTAAATCACTATAGTTGTGCCTATAATATTTGAAGTTCCCTTAATTTTTCGAGGATCCCATCATCAGATCCTGACCTGGACAGAAAATGAATTTTTCAAATTGTCTTCTTGTCTTCGAACAATCGGTGAACATACATTTAAAAATTTTGCAAAAAATCTTTGTTTTTGCAAAATTGATAACCCCTTCGACGAATTGATAACCCCTTCCTTCGAAATCTTGAAGTCGGTTGAAAATAGAGATATTAAGGTAAAACTTATTTTTTTGTGTGTGTATATTGTGGGAACGTAAGGAGCAGATTAAGCATATATATAAGTTCTTACGAACGTAAGGTTTATATAGCACTTGTCGTGCTAGCACTAGTACCTAATATAGCCGTCATTGTTAATTAGGAATATGCATGATTTTTTTGGAAGACGTCATTCGATTCTATTTCCCTGTAGATTCAAATGTCTCTAATAAACCTACTATTTATGATAGCCCTGAAACGTCAAAAATGTTTGAGGTTTGTGATGTCACCGACCACAAAGTTGCAGAAAACTGTTTGGAAGGAACAAGTTTTTGGAAGATTTTTGTAATTTTAGGCACGAAAAAATGCGTTTTGCTATATAGTTGTCATACATTTTTTTTCTTGTAAGAACATGAGTAATCGAACTGAAGTTTCGAAAATACATTTTAGGTATAAAAAAATTTCTAAAATTTTACGTTTTTAAACCGCAATATCTTTAAAAAACGATTAAAAATTATTACGGATATCCACTTATATATGCATATTTATTTGGGGTTGTTGAACGTGTTTATGCAACAAATTCAATTAAATATTTTTCACGCATGTTCTCTAATTACTTACATATATGCATATAATATGCACTTCTGTGTCTGTATAACCCTACTGTTTCCCGCTGCCCTTGACTCTAACAGTTCGTTGGCACAGACCCTCGTCTTATCACTAGTCGACTAATGCTTGCTTTGCATTTTATTTTGAAATTAGATCTTATTTGAAATAGTTTTTTTTTTAATTTCGCCTACCTATGTAAAATTAATATATTTACAGGTATTAATTTTATATAGGTAGGCGCATAGCATCTTCATAAATGTTTTAGATAGCGCCACGCCAGAGTCCAGAAATTAACAGCAAAACGCCATCTGTTGTAATTCCTGGAAAGCTCGCGATATTAGGTACAGTCGCCATCAAATATATCGGAGCGGCCAAGGTACTCAAAAACATCTGAACATGCACTTTATCGCCTTGACAATAAAGGCGTTGTTCAGATATTTGTGACCACCTTGGCTGCTCCGATATATCTGATGGCGACTGTACACTGTACAGTCACAGTCACTGAAGGGGGTAAAAAGGGGGGTGGATTACTCCACGCAGAGGAAGTTGCCGGCAAAAGCTAGTAAATTAATAGGTTCATCTCTTGGGCATACGCCCACTGTTGGGCATACGCCTCTACAATTTTCCTACAAAAAGCCAAGCTCAAAGAGGATGCAGTATGTTGACGATGTTAACCTTCTTGATCTTTAAACTGTCAACACAGTGAATCCTCCTTTCTAAAGGATCGGCAGCGTGCAAATCTCTGGAGTTGCAGGCGTCCATATGCTACGGTAGCTGCTTAGCATCAGGCGGGCCGTATGTTTGTATGTCAGCCGTGTTCGTTTCGTTGTGTCTTTCCTCCATAACCCTGTAATCTATTTAGTAGCGCCCTCCTATCTGGTTGGTCTGTGATCTGCTCTTCAGAACGTCTCCATGCTAGGCCACGCTGGTTCCTCCCATCATCGCGACGAACGTGAAATTAATAAGTCACGCACTCGAAACTCAGTTACCTACCGCACATGTCTAAACACGTGACTGTGAATTACCTACTGCCCAATGGTAAACATTGTACCTAAATAACCACATAGCTCCGATCGCTCGTAGGTCTCCTACGCATCTTATTTCTGATATATTAATAAGTTATGCACTCGAAACTCGGTTACCTCACGTGTCAAAACACGCGTCTGTGAACTATTACCTACTGCCCGGCATGGTAAACATTGTAAACAATCACATAGCTCGCTAGTAAGGATGTCACGAATGTGCGATGAATCTATATTATTGATCGATATGAATCGAGCGATACCATCGTTTTCTCGTTATGCGTATGCACATGTATACAAGCATGACCAGCTAGTGCGTTCAAAACACGTTTTGTAAACATTCGTATTCGCAAAATATCGCATAATTTGATGCGAATGCATCATACAACTAAGAATACAAATATTCGTGACATTCCTACTTGCTAGCTCTTGCCCGCGATTACGTCCGTTTGAACTTTCTAAAATTACGACCTCCTAGCCTAGTCGATGATGACTCTGCCTATAAAGCAGAAGGTCTCGGTTGGAATCCTGGTCAGGGCATTTATTTGTGTGTTTATCACGGATATTTGTTCCTGAGTTATGGATGTTTTCTATGTATTTAAGTATGTATCTAAATCTATGTATTACATATATCGTCATCTAGTACCCAGAACACAAGCCTTATTGAGCTTACTGGGCAACTAGGTTGATTTGTATAAGATTGTCCGATAATATTTATTTATTTAAAATTCTTCTTACTACTTATATATCTCTCATTTTTTCTTATACCACGTCAGTGGCAAACAAGCATACGGCCCGCCTGATGGCAAGCAGCCACCGCAGACCACTTGCTGAACCTCAAACATTCGTCGCGCAATCCCCGTCTACTCGCAAACACGTTACATACATACCTACAGGAATTCACCACTTTGGTCAATAGTCTTAAACAGTTTAATTGCATTTAGTTCATCCATTCATTCATTAATTTTCCACCTCACCTAAAACCCTGCACCAATTTTATGTAGCATATGAGGCAATACACAGGCTATACTAATCCAGGCGCCCGTGCCCTTCGCGGAGTCTGAATTTCAAAAAAAATAAATGCAGCAGCTGATGCTAGAAGTTCATTCAAGTTGTGTTAAGCACAAACCAGAGAGAACTGCCTGCGTGACACATTATATTTTCAACCGATTTCAAAATTTCGAAGGAGGAGGTTATCAATTCGTCGGGATCCTTGTTTTTGCTATTTTTTTTATGTATGCTCACCGATTATTCGAAGACGGCTAGACCGATTTTAAAAATTATTATTTTTTGTTTGAAAGAGTATACTTTACAGTTGGTTCCATTTTAACCAGGACAGATCTAATGATGGGATCCTGGAGAAATCGAGGGAACTCTTTAACTATTATAGGCACACCTATAGTGATTTGAGTATTTTTTACAGCAGCTCGAGCATTTGCTGTTGGAAAGGTGGATGCTAACTGAAGTCGGTTCTTTTTTGTAAAAATATACGTTCTAAATTAAAAAAATTAGGGTGCCAGGCTGTAGGCACAGATACGTGACATGTAATTTTAATACCAATTCTTATTTCTTTTAATCCTTATTCTTAATTGGGCTTTATGCTTCTGAAGTGATAAAGCGAGTCAGTTTTGTGGGAGGGTAACCCAGGATCCGTATGCGACCAGACATGATAAATTTGCTAGATTCTATTGCTCCTACCGGGCTTACTCTTCCAGCGAGATCAGTTGAAGCGACTTCAACCTGATCTGAGTAAATTCATCTACAGTCAACGTTAAGTTATATGCAAATTATAGCTGTAATGCAGGAACTTTGTATTTTTTACACTAATCGAAACATCAAACTACAATTAAAAACTATTATATGCTGAACCGGTATATATACCAGTCTAACCGAATAGTAAACTTTGTGTGCAGACTTTGTAAAATTGCCAATAGTTGCAGTAATATGGCCGATAACCACTTTGATCCGCTTAGTAAATTAATAAAATATTATTTCAACTTTAGGACAAGTTACCTGCATGGTAGTGTCTATAAAAAGTACTATTATAAGTACACTCAATAGCTTTTAGTGATTTGTTATAGTTGTTAAATCTTATAAATATGTTAGCTTATAAGTTTTATGCAATGTTATAGTTGTCTACCTACATCCAAAATTGTTTACCTATAAATAATTGTGACATAATTCCCTAAAAATGTTATCTTGTAAGTTTTTGAATAATGTATCGATGTCAACAATTGTTGGTGGACCGAAATTTAAAAAAAAACAGTAGGTAACTTCCTAATATGTAGGTTACAAACATTGCAATAAATGTTTATCGCAAATAAATGGTCAACTAGTGTCCCAAAAAAGAAACAAAACATTTGGCCCTTAGTGTTATTTTATTTATTAATACCGACAAACGTGTCATGTTTGTGATCTCGACCATGTCAAAACAATCGTAAAAATGTACCGTAAAATGGGGTGAGTAGGGATTGCTTGGAGAGTTGGGTTATGACTGGGGAGAGAAGAGATGCCAGGGGGGTGAGATGGTTTTTAAAAGACCTAAATAATGTATTCGTATTACAAATGGAGCTATAGTGATATTCATAAGAAAAAAATCGATCAAACAATGTTCCAACATCACCTTTGTATGAAATCCCATCTCCCCCCAACTACGAGGTACTATGGGGTGAGGAGGGATTTTGTTTTTATCGGTAAAGTTATGAAATGGAACTACCCAAAATCATAAAAAAACTAAAATACAAACGACCGGACCATTTATTATATATACCATTCAGTTTACAAATGTAAAAATAATTTTTTATCGAGGTTTGAATATCAGTTTTCTCCCTACTCACCCCATTTTACGGTAGTTAAATATACTTGCGCGAAAACGTGTCAGTAGTTTTCCCATCGTGTGTATTTTTAGAGCATGCTAGGGCGGTAAAACCTGCTAGCATACTGGCACACAACCGAAAACAAGTATTAGGGTTGCCTACTGTGTAATCAACTAATTAAGTTTTTCTACTCGTCGACTGTAATGCTTGAAGCTTTTATAGTCGCATATTTATTTTTAGCATCGCAGACCATTGCTGTAAGGATTTTCATACAATATTACAGCACACTCGTTGCCGGTGCCCGTCCGGCGCCGCCGCCGCTGCGGGGGGCACCGGCACATACACCGGGTGATTGAAGTTACTAAATTGTATACGTGCAGCAGATTATAAGGAATTGATCGAACTCGATTCTTACCGGCTTGCCTATTTTGTACACTTGTAGAAAAAGTATTAAATACTCGTACCATAGCTTTTCAATCTCGTATCTTACTTAGGCCACTAAGTTAGCTTCGTGGCCTAAACACGGTACTCGACTGAAAAGCACTTCATTATGTCACGAATGTATAAAATACTATTAGAGGCTTTATTAAAATGTTATAATTATTTTCACGGCAATTTTGAACACCTAGGGTCGGTGAAAATCGTGAGCTCTTCGCAATTTTAACATTACTAAAAGAAGCTACGAGTGCAGCGCACTGCAATTTACGGTTAAAAGAGATTAATTTACTAAAAAGCTCTTGCTTAGTTAGGTAAGTATGCTATTTATAGTGTGGAATGCATGAACATTTTATCTATCAACAAAGGTTATTCGAGCGTCTTAGCGCCAAACTATTGTGACTTAATTTAGACGTTTTTACGCACGCTACGCGTACGGTAAAACTCGCATTATGGCGAGATGGAGACGTAAAATTATGTACTCACCACGGGCAGTAAAATAGAAAGCCCTCTATCGCATATTTACAACCCTCGCCTGCGGCTCGGGTCACAAATACCTGCGATTTCGGGCTTTCTTTCTTTTACAGTCCTTGGTAAGTAATGTACTATTCCGCCAGTATCTTGGCAGAAATTTTACTAAATAATCGGAGCACATCCATACAGCGTGTAATAAAAATACTGGTCATACGTTAAAGGGCATAATTGGTATCGTAAAGCGAGTAAGAAAAAGTAAGAGAAAAAAAATTTGGACGAAAAAAAAAAATTTTTTTTTGTGTGTATGAGAGACGTTGTCCCAGCCGGCCATCCCTCCATACAAAATCAGTATTTTATTGTATAGGTATAATAATAAAACTTGTAAAAGCTTGTAATAATAAAGCTTGTATTTTAAATTTAATGCATTTAATTTATTTCATACTATAAGTACAGAAAGAGAAGTAAAAAGTACACACACAAAAAAAACACTACACACTCACTATATTTTTGTTGGTCATGTATTTATTTTGTGCAATAAAGTGTTTTACTACTACTACTACTGCTAAAAATGTCAATTATAAAATTTTAATAGTAATAGTTTAATGATGATTACTTATTTACATATTACATTGCTCAATTTCACTCCTTAAATCCATAGCACCCGTTCAATCCATACACCACATTATTTACGATTGCCCAAAGAGGAAATACGCCGGGGACACTCTGGACTTGTTCTTCCCTGATGTGAACGCAGCCCGTCTAGATTTAAGATTATAGTACGATTAAGTAACTTTAATTTTCACTAATATTGTAAGCGACCTTGAACTATTTATGTGGCCATACGATTAAATAAATAAACTCCTTAAATGGACAATGTCAAAACTTATGACAAATAAAATAAGTCATAGCGTTTCGTATAATTTCCGGATTGGTTAAGTATTTATAGCAACAGGAATTTTGTTAAAGATTCTTATGCACATAAATACATGTACAGGATGAAAAAAATACTGGTGATCCGTTTAAGTGCATATTTGGGATACTAATACCAATACCAATGCGATAGTATTGCGACAAAAAAAAGTAGGAGAAAACGTTTGAAGCAAAAAACGTTTGGTTGTATGGGGCACGGTCGTCCCAGCCGGCCAACCCTCCATATAAAAAAAACTTTTTTTTTTCTCGTCAAAATTTTTTTTTTGTTTTTATAATTAGAATAGGATGCCAATTACGCCTTTAAACGGATCACCGTCATTTTTGTTACATATTGTATAATCACACACTACTAGACTGTATTGCGGTATTATTAGCAGTTGGTGTGTGGGAAAGAGTTCCGGATTTTGTTTTACAAATACTGATGCTTAATATAAATGTAGGCAGGGTAATGAAAATTTAGCTAAGGAAATAAGGGTTCGCAGGGTTCCCTGTAGGGAACACGACGTAGCCCTTACACATTTATTTTGTGCTGCTAAGGCTCGATTAGTGAGTAAGGAATTTCCCCAGATAATTCCGCATCTTAAGACAGATGTAATGTATCAATGATAGGCCATAAGCTAACGGAGTGCACTTTATTTACCCGTTATGAAGCACTGTTTTGTTTTAATACCTTAATTTAAATTGAATATTTTACTTAATAATCAATTTTAAACCGACCGACCGAAAAGGAGATGGTGGGCCGACCTGCACGCATTCTTTACCGGACCGGACTGAATTGAGGAGAAGAGGGGAGGCCTTTGCCACTTTGCCAGTGGGACACTAATACAGGCTAATAAAAAAAAACAATTTTCTATACATATAATAAAGCTGAAGAGGGTCGAAAGTCTGTACATGGAAGATAATCGAAAAAAAGTTGGCTGGGGATACTTAGAATCGATAACAGAACACGTTCCAACAATTTTTAGAATTTTTGTCTGTTTATCTGTTTGTCTGTTTATCTGTTTATCTGTTTGTCTGTTTATCTGTTCGTCTGTTTATTTGACCGCGCATCACGTGAAAACGGCTGAACGAATTTTGATGAAATTTTGTAAAGAGATAGTTTGAGTCCCGGAAAAGGATAATGTATAGTTTTAATCCCGAAAATCAACCATGGTGGGGGTGAAAATGGGGTTGAAAGTTTGTATGGAGAATTTTTAACCGCTGAAACGATTTAGATAGAAATGAGTGTGGAGATAATTTGAGTCTTGAGAAACGTCATAGGATAGTTTTCAAACCCTTGTGGGGGTGAAAAGGGGGGTTGGAAGTTGGTATGAGGATTTTTTTACCGCTGAACTGATTTAGATGAAAATTGGTATAGAGATAGTATGGGTCTCGAGAAATGATAAAGGATAGTTTCATATTCAAAAAAGCCCCCCCCCCCCCCCTCATCTTACTTACTTAATTACTTACTTAGAACCGTAATGTAAAAAATTTGAAATAAATAATGGAAGTGAAGCCTGAAAGGTATTTTCAATAAAAACTATCTATCTATACATATAATAAAGCTGAAGAGGGTCGAAAGTTTGTACATGGAATATATTCGAAAAAAGTTGGCTGGGGATACTTAGAATCGATAACAGAACACGTTCCAACAATTTTTAGGATTTTTGTCTGTCTGTTTGTCTGTTTATTTGACCGCGCATCACGTGAAAACGGCTGAACGGATTTTGATGAAATTTTGTATGGAGATAGCTTGAGTCCCGGGAAAGGACAAAGAATAGTTTTCATCCCGAAAATCAACCCTGGAGGGGGTGAAAAGGGGGTTGAAAGTTTGTATAGAGAATTTTTAATAGAAATTAGTATGGATATAATTAATTTGAATCCCGAGAAACGACAAAATAGTTTTTATCCCGGAAATAAACCCTTGTGGGGGTGAAAAGGGGGTTGGAAGTTGGCATGAGGATTTTTTTTACCGCTGAACTGATAAAGATGAAATTTATTAATTTATAATAGGTAAAGAGATAGTACAGGTCTCGAGCAAGGACAAAGGATAGTTTTCACCCCGATAATCAACCCTACAGGGGTGAAAAGGGAGTTGGAAATTTGTATAGGGAATTATTAACCGCAGAATCGATTTAGATAAAATTTGGTATGGAGATAATTTGAGCTCTGGAAAAGAAAATAAAATAGTTTTATCTCAGAAATTATCCCTTAAGCGGATGCAAAAGGGGTGGAAGTTTACATAATTTTTTTTTATTAGTTTATATCAAAAATTTCAAAATTTCAAAAATTTCAAAAATTACAAAAATTTCAAAAATTTCTAAAATTTCTAAACTATCAAAAAAATAAAAATATTTTAAAAATTTCAAAAAAATTAAAACCACAGAAATTAAAAAAACAGTCAAAAATTAAACAAAATTAAATAACAATTTCGGTGCAACCGAGTGTACCACGACACTCACGTTTTTTTTCTCTGACGTTCATTGAATTAGTGCATTGTAATGTGCTTACATTGAAGAATAAATATATTGATCTACAGCAGTATCACAAATCCTCTATTCCGCGTTCGGAAACCGTATGTAATTACCACCATTATTGCAAACAGTAACGTAACATCAGTGTATTATCTGTGACAGTGTGGTAAAACGTATGAAAATTCATTACCTACGATAACGTAATGAAAATCCGCCCGCCTCCCCGACCACCGGCACAATAAGGTTGGTCATGGTGGTGTAATGGCGGTCATTCTAATGGTTTTCGAACACGTCATTTAGGATTTTTAAATGTGTGTAGATAAAGCAGTGTATGCTTCTGTACGTAATTAGGCCTTATTTTATTACGTAACAGTTTCATAAACTACTATTTACCTCTTTTTAGGGTTCCGTAGTCAACTAAGAACCCTTATTATTAGTTTCGCCATGTCCGTCCGTCTGTCTGTCCGTCTGTCCGCAGTCTAGCTCAGTGACCGTTCGCACTAGAAAGCTGAAATTTGGTATCAGTATGTGCATTAATCACGCCGCCAAAGTAATAGAATAAAAACTGGAGACATATTTTTATATAGGGTACACATAAAATGGGGGGTGAATTTTTTTTCGCTTCAACCCTATCGTGTTGGGTATTATTGAATAGGTCTTTCAAAAAGAATAGAGGTCTCATGTATTAGAATACATTTTATGGATGAAACTGATAGTTTCGTAAATATTAGATCTGAAAGTTCAAAAAAGGGCGTCTCCTCCACCTAACTTTTGAACCGTAGGTCCAAAAAAATAGAAAAAATAACGGAAGTGAGGCCTGATAAGAACTTTCAATAAAAACTATATTGGATCAAATGACGTAAGCGCCGCCAAATATCCCTTAATAAACGACCTTTTGAACGGATGTTTTGTAACAGGGCGGCAACTACGAAACTCTTCACTGAGCATCGCCCGATATGCTCTTGGCCGGTTTTTTGCATTGTTATCCCAGAAATCACCCCTTAAGGATTACTAATTTCAATTAAAAAAAAACCCCAGCCAGGTTATACGTAGCCTATAAAAATTGTAAAATATTTTATCAGGACTACTGTTCTCTAGCGTATCCATTTGTCAACTTTACTTCAAGTTCCGCCTCCAGGGTAGCGGGAGAGAAATTAGGGGTGAATTAACCGCTTACTGACACAGACCGAATTCCACGCGGGCGAAGCCGCGGGCACAGCTAGTAATTTATATTTGTGTTTAATATTAGTTGTATATGAAGCCATGTATTTCGAAAGACACGTTAAAATAAATATATAAGAGATGTTTTAATCGATACTGTATGTTGAAGTCGCCATAACACGATAAAGTATTTCCAATTAAAATTAGTATCAATAAGTAATTCCAGAAATGTAGGTATACATACTGATGGTCAATTTATATGGAAAATAATGTAAACAAACCAATTTACCATCATTGCTTCGCAATCACGGACTTTTAAAGTACAACCCTGGTTCCATCATTGAATTTAAACTTTTGTGCGACAAACTAACATAGTTTTAATTTTCCATTTTTCCATTCTCCATAACATGCTTCCAGTAAAATTATAACTTAATAGTGTTAGTTCATAATTAGTATAATTACTAACACCTTAGTTCATAGGTAAACTAACAAAAAAAGGATTTCTTGTTATCTGATAAATAAATTAATTACATTAATTTAATTTTGTATTAAGCAGAACGTCTGCTAACGATACTATAATGTGTGTGTTTTCTGTGGTTTTCTTCTACTTTTCTTTTATTTCTAAACATTGAAAACTAATTTCTGATCTGGAATCTTTTGTCTAGAAATGCAGTTGTCAGTCAGCCATATTTGCTTAGATTATTCGTCATTTCTATTAACCTTCGGTATACCATTAAATTCTTCAATTTCGGTGTTGTCCTGACTCAATTCACATCCAGTTTTAAGACATATTAAGATTTTAATTGCAGTTTCGTTTTATTTTTTATTTTTAAGATTTATTACCATATATAAAGCAAAATTATAACACTATACATATACATTTTTCGGCTTTACACACTTGTATTATAAGCATACCTAGATTCAAAATTGCATGGACGCATTATAAATGAATTCATTCATAAATTGTCCATGCAATTTTTAATCATACTGTACAGTGAGTAAAGCCGAGAAATTTACAGGGTGTAACAAAAATAATGGTGATTCGTTTAAGGGCATAATTGGTCTTGTATTTCGACTAAGAAAAAGTAGAAAATTTTTTTTTTAAACCTGTAGAAAATTTTTTTAAACCTGTAGAAAAAAATTTTTTATACGGGACACGTCATCCTAGCCGGCCGACCCTCCATACAAAACCAATTTTTTTGCGCGTGAATTTTTCTATTCTTATTTTTTCGTAATTATATTACGATACCAATTATGGCCTTAAACTGATCACCAGCATTTTATTTACACCCTGTATATAGTGTTAGTATGTCGTATGTATGAAGCTTAATTCGTAAGCAAAATCATACTAGACTCTGCCTAACCTACCGCACGCTATTTCACAGTACACCGTTTGTCGTCTGCTGAGTCATACTAGACGCCCGACCTATCTCAACGTCCGGTCTAGCTCAGCTATCGAGTAGGCTAGGGTTGTCGCTTGATGACTGAAAACGAAAGCGGCGTTCTCAGAATTTTATGTGGCTGGAACAACTCAAAAATATTTTTTTGCCTGGTTAAATATTTTTACAAATAATTTTTATCAAAAAAGAACAGTCTTCACTTCGCCTCTACATATCCTAAAGCAAATGCCCGAGCTACTGTAAAAAAATACTCAAGTAACTATAGGTGTGCCTATAATATTTGAAGACTTCCCTCGATTTATCCAATCCCATCATCAGATCCAGACCTGATAACTGTGGGACCAACCATCAAGTACATTCTTTCAAACAAAAAAAGAATTTCGAAATCGGTCCAGCCGTCTTCGAATAATACATAAAAAAACGAATTGATAACCTCTGCCTTCGAAATCTTGAAGTCAGTTGATAACTGTTGTGTGTTCCAATAAATCAATTTATTTCTCTTTTTTTTTCTATTCTTTATGTGGTATACATATTTTATAGGACAAATAAAATAAATCTTCCGTTATTTTCTGCACCAAATCTATGAAAACTGCATCCTTATTAAACGTAAACTTTTCCTCCGTGTGGCAAAGTTTTGGGACCCAGATTCGAACCCGGGATCTCCTGCTTCGTAGTATTACCGGCTAGGCTAGGAGGCCATTAAAGGACATGCAATACCTAATAAAAAAATCTGGAGGTTTCTGGATTCAACGGGAATCCTCTAATGAAATATAAAGGGCTGACACAATAGATCAAATGTGGTCGACGCGGCACATCGAAAGCCCAATTAAGAATAATGATAATACAAAACGGTATTGCATGCCGATTTAAAACGATGACGAACTGTAACGATGATAAACAATTACGAATACAATTATGATGATGATGATCCTTGGTCTAACGTCGCCAGCCCTGTGGCAGTGACCCGATCGACCTTGGACCGCCGAGCGTTGACTCGTACTATTGTTTGCCACTAGTTTCGCATTAGGTTGGCGTGGCGTCATGGCAGTACACGTGACTTGCCAATGAGAAAAATACGTTCAGCTAATACTTTACGATACCATTTTTTTTTCAAACTTCATTAAGTATTGCCTACGATAACCACACTTATGAATAAGCTGTAGGTATTATTCAATTTAAACATAATAAAATGTATCTACTTAGACGATAGAGATTGTGTTAGTTTTCGTTCACTTATGGTGGTCCCACACTAGCTGTTATATAACGTTATATAACAGCAACTATCTTTCTTTAACAACATAGTGCTACTTAGCCTTATCCTTGTTACACTTTGTTATATAACATTTATAACAGCTGGTGTGGGAGCACCATTACGTCAGTTTTCCGTTCATACTTATTTATATTCCAGTTTTTCCTTAAACAAAAGCTTGAAATAAAAAAATCTACTAAAGAATAAACTGTAAACAGGGAATTTGTTGACTTTCAAAAGTTTTCCCCATATATATACAGGATGTAACAAAAATAGTGTTGAACCGTTTAAGGGCAATTGGTATCGTATTACGACTAAGAAAAAGAAGAAGAAACATTTTTGTCCCCTAAAAAAAAATTTTGTTGGGACACGTCATACCAGCCGACCGACTCTCCATACAAAAACTTTTTTTTTGGCGTAATTTTTTTTTTCTTATTTTTTTGTACTTATATATAATAGCTTTTGCCCGCGGCTTCGCTGGCGTTAAATTCGGGGTAACACGGTTCCCCTTTGCCCTCCGTAATGCTCCATACAATTTCCACCCCCCATTTTAGGGAAGTGGGGGGATAGAAAAAGACAAAAAGTAGCCTATGTCACTCTCCATCCCTTCTACTATCTACACTTAAAAAAACACGACAATTCGTCGCCCCGTTTTGCTGTGAAAGACGGACAAACAAACAAACAAACAAACACACACACTTTCCCATTTATAATATTAGTATAGATACGATACTAACTTATGCCCTTAAACGAATCACCTCTATTTTTGTTACATCCTGTATACGCTAAACTGGACCTAGACGGGTAACTAGCACAATCACCCTACTGTCGTATTACCTTTTATTAATTTCAGCTGGCCTTCGTTTGAAGGTACTGATTAATTGACATTGAAATTCTGTCGGCTTAAAATGTATTTCTCACTAGATTTTTACAGCAACAATGTTTTGTTAAAGTATGACTGAAAAAAATATTTCCCGAGAGGTCATTAACACTATTGTTTGCTAGTTATTCACTTAAAATTCATATTTTTTATAATGATAAAACGTAACGACTAATATAATATGTTGCGCAATTTTTTTGGATGCGCGCGCAGTTTGGTCGCGGCCCTTATTCGTTTAACAACAAATATTAAAGCATAATTTTAACGGCCTCCTAGCCTAGTCTAGTTGGTAGTGACCCTGCCTATGAAGCAGGAGGTCGCGGGTTCGAATCCTGGTCAGGGCATTTATTTGTGTGTTCATCACGGATATTTGTTCCTGAGTTATGTATTTTTTTTATATCTATCTATTATATATGTATATCGTCGCCTAGTACCCACAACACAAGCCTTATTGAGCTTACTGTGGGACTAGGTTGATTTGTGTAAGATTGTCCCATAATATTTATTTATTATAATTAAATGTTGTATTACAAGTTATGTAATAAATAGAATAGATATGATTATATAAAATACAAATTAAGACTTTTTGCGCATAAAAACTGTTTATTTAAATAATAAAGAGTTACATACATATATGAAGTGGTCTTATAAACTTATTTGACTAACAAATTTTCTAGTAATATAATAATCAGAAACATACATCTATACCCACACTAACAAAACTAAGCGTATACAAATCTAGCACACATAGGCACTCTAAATATACCTGACCTTGCTCTAGGTCTAAGTCTAGCGACTCTAGCGTCCTACCTCAACCTAGGCCAATTAATATGGGGCCTGGCGGGTGGCGAGTTGACGATCAAGATATATGTACACGTTTGTACATTAGACCTTATTACCAAGGAGTAAGGTGCAATACGGTGAACATATACACATATAGTAGTCAGTCCAGGGAAAAGGTCCCATTTTGATCGATTATGGAGTTAGTACTTCTTAAAACTACACTATATACGCTATCTATTACTGAAAGCATGAAGTGTCCTTGTAGATCGACAAAGTGAGTTCTTTCTATAAACTCCTCCACATATATTTGACGTTGGCTGTACAATTGTGACATTTTCAAATCAAATATATATCATTTTCGGTTGATTAAAGTTCATTTTAATAATGATTTTATATGACAACGACACCATATATATTGACAACAGACAATGAGGTACCTTTGACTGGAAGAAATACCACAATTTGGTGAGTTATTGGTGCTCCCACACCAGCTGTTATAAATGTTATATAACAAAGTGTAACAAGGATAAGGCTAAGTAGCACTATGTTGTTAAAGAAAGATAGTTGCTGTTATATAACATTATATAACAGCTAGTGTGCGACCACCATAAGATAGTTACAGAAGAACACGCCATTGTTTTCATCAGTGACAAAAATCTGATCTTATATTAGAAACTGTACTGTTAAATTAGGTCAAAGATTTTGTTTAAGTTAGATTTGTTTTATACAATCCTGAACATACCTTAATTATTATTTCAAAATTTATGTATTTACTAATAGGTACTATAGTAGTACCTCTTTCTATAATAGTATTTAGTTTCGAGGTAGTTTAATATAGTTTTAGTTTTTTAGAGAGTTGTAATAAGTACTTAAATTAACGAATTTTACTAAAATAAAATAAACACGGAGTTTTTTTTTAATAAATAGAGTTTTATGTTAATGTTATTTAGCATTATATATGTGTAATCTTGTAATTTGCATCTAGTTGATAAGTCTATTAACATATATATTAGGCAGTAAGCATCCCAAATCAAATAAAATAAATAAATGTATATTTGTTTATTTTGTACTTGTTTAAATTTGAATAAATATTAGTACCTACCTAAATAGTTAAATTTAAAAAGTTTCCTCTGGTATCTGGTATTTAATTTATAAGTTTATGCAAAGGCAAAATGCACTTTGTCACTACTTACAAGCAAATTTCCATAAAAAGTTATCCGTTTAATTTGAATAGTCACGTGTAGTGCAGGTCATGAAATATACGATCACGTTACGTCCTGTTCGGTTTTTACGTGATTAACGTAGTTGTTTTGAAGCCATTAGATGACGTTGGGAGGTAACGACCACGCGCAAGGCCGCTAGCTCAATACCTAGGTCAGGGGGCCGAATTTTAAAATAATCGCACAGAAGCGTTTGTCGCCATTATTTTTGCATGAAATTAGTAGTTTAAATAATCGTGATTTTAAATTCCTACCGCTGTTATTTTTAAAACATCAGTTTTAAATGTCAGATTCGAGCCCTCGAATCTCAAAAATCGCCCTCCTGGCTGGATGTAATTCGGACATTTTGTTTATTAGTATTGTCCTGACTAACAGACTATAGCGTTATTTATAAATGTCAGTCAAACACAAAACATTTATGCCCTTCATATTCATTTGTCCCCATAATCGCTGGTAGCCAAGTAGACAAGGTCAGAGGTCTCTCTCTATGACTGAGTGTTTCGGAACTTATGTAAAAATTGTGGAACCAAAATGTGCAACTCGAACTGACCCACGTTGGACCCATCCGGTTGCCTCTCGGACACTGTAACTACGCGCCATTGCTTTAACTAAACCAAACATAGACGTTGCAAGCCAGACGAGTGAGGCACCCATTTAACCACTTGTTAGCTGCAAACGTGAAGCTACATATCATCTGGAGTGCCCTCTTTGACCAAATAATTACGTCGACAGAAAAATCAAAGTAGGTGATGCATTTGAAGTCAGGTTGTAATGACGTCTTTGGATAATAATGCCAACATGACAACAAATCAATATTGTAACGGGTGCGAGTGCAACACCGCTCCTACTTTATGCTCTCTTTCGAACCGTTTTTCTAATGTCACATTAACACCTATCTCACTTTGTTATAAGGTTCAATATATTTTGGCAATAAATGTAAAAGGTTACTCCAGAGTTGTAGCTTTATGGCTGCAATAGATGACGCGCGGTAGGAACGACCCCGCACAAGGCTGCTGCTACCATTAGGTACTTCTAGTTTTGGACGGATATTGTAGTCTGATTATCAACCTTAACTTGGAAACCATAAAGTATATATTGCACTATGCTTACTTTTAGGCGCTTTGATTTACCCTTTTTCAGACCGCACCAATACACGAAAGGAAAAAATGTGAAGATCATTGATTTATTATGTATTTTACTAAATGACTTCTAGAACAAATTTTGTGCGCCATGTTTGGTGATTAACAGCTGTGACTGAATCAAAGAGTAGTATAGACTTGCAGTGATTTTCACTACAACTTTTGGGACAACATTTTCTTAGGGATGTCATCTCCTGTTACTCAATGGATGAGATGACCAATAATTTTAAAGAAAAATTCCGCCTTTTGTACATCAAGTTTTTCTTTTGTGCAATAAAGTTTTAATAAATAAATAAATAAAAAACAAGGTTGCGCCGGTCCCAAGTAAATAAAGGCAAGCGAATGATGATGATGATGATGATGATAGGCTATACATAGGTATGTTTTTAATTAAGAAAACAAAAACCCTATGAAAGAAGTCAGTAACAATTACTGACAACTCGGGTCACTTTGCCCATTTTCGTCAATTTACTTAATGTATGTACTTAGGTACTATTTCAATTACAAATGTCATTATGATAGTTACGTTTGACTTAACTCAATGACAACGTAATGACAAAAGTTCTATAAATCATATGAAACTGATTTTTATGGTTCCGTAGTCAAAATGGCAAAAACGGAACCCTTATAGTTTCGTCATGTCCGTCTGTCCGTCCGTATGTCACAGCCATTTTACTCGGAAACTACTTATAAGACGTATCGAAATCAAATTTATACATAAGGTGTATTTTGTATACCGCTATTTAGATATGTAGTTAAATAGTAGAAAAAAATAATTTTACGTAGGGCGCTCCATAACTAAATTAAAATAAATGTTTTTTACCAAATATCAACATGTTGCAAATCAATCTATAGGTCTTAAAAAATTACATCGAGGTTTGTTCGAACATTTTGTGATTAAGTGAATATTTTCATAAAAATATGTGTCCCGCCCCTGTAACTTTTTATCCATAAGCCCAAAATTATAAAAAAGATATTTTGAAGATGAGAAAAAATAGTTATAACGGGTTACTCACGTAATTTAAGTCGATTTTTGCTCGACATGTTTCGATCAATTTACGATGATCATTCTCACGAGCGGCCTTCCGCGACGGCATGCTGCCGAGCTGGCGAGCTGCCTGCTGAGTAACCCGTTATAAACATTTATAATATGTTAGAGTCTCACGAAAGGTTTATAGTTAAAATGGAAAAGATGAGCCTTATCACATACTTTCTATGAAATTGTTTTGAACATTATCGGTGTAGCCATTTTAGTTATCTCCAAAAAACTTCTTCCATAGGCATCAGATATGATCTTTTGGTATTAGTTTGGTTCTTACTCCATTGAAGGTACGGAACCCTCCATTATGCGTGGTCTGGCACGCACTTGGCCGGTTTTTTAATAACAGCAAAAATCATAGTTACCTAAAAATATAATTAGCATAACAAAAAATATGCACATTATTTGGCCAACGGCCGAATGACCTATGTTCCGTAAAAAAACGATATAAACTATCAGAGGTTATCAGTACCGTAAAATAATGACCGAAATAATGTATTAGTCATTTCATCCATGATCGTTAATCACTAATCACACTATGCTTTGCCGTCAATATTATAAAACGGCGCCACAGAAATAAATACAGAATACAGAATGACCACGCTACGCCCCACCCCGATCGAAATTAACTCACCTCGCGGCGCGCGATTGGTAGGGAACTAGTAGGCTAATCCGTCAGGTTGGCAGCGCATGGATAAAAAGTAAAGTGGCAGTGTCGCATCGATAAAAATGAAACGTCATTTCGACAGCGGAAACAACGCCCTAAGACGCACGCACTCATTGAAGCGTGTACATGATGTGCCGTGCACACAAAGGCGCTCAAACGAGTTTTGTGGTATGACGCGTCCGCCCTGTGACTGCGCCACTGAGATATGCTTTAAAATATTGATTTAATTTAGATTTTTTTTCGTCTACCGGTATTTCTAAGTTGGTAGAATTCATGTCAATGGCCAGCGTTATAGGATTCCTAATTTAAAATAACTAATTTTAATAAAACTTACATATCAGTTAAACTATTTTGGACGTATAGAGTTGTGCGAAGGTCAAGTTTGGGCAGTGTTTGACTAGTCTCATTTTGTAGTTTGGCTAGCCTGGATTTCAGTGAGGTAGGCGCATTGTTTAGGAAATATTTTAATTAGAAACCGGTTTTGAAAAACAGCGAATAAGATTAATTAAAAAACGGAGATAGAGGGTTATTGGCGTGAGGATCTTGACCTCTTTCGAAGTGATTGGTCTGATATTGCCATAGACAGAGTGGAAGTGACAAGTGGAAGAAAGAGAGGAAAACCTTTTCCCAGCAGTGGAACGCCACAGGCTAATAAAAAAAATAAAAAAACAATATAAAGTTACTTTGTTTTATACTCTACAAAACTATGTTAATCTGAAACGTTTGCGTTATGTACGTACGTCATCGTGTGCCGTATTCTAATTTTAAAATACATCTTTAAAAACTTAACTTGTTGAGTGTTTGTATTAATTGTATACAAAATGCATACAAAACTCAACATAACCTACCCCTAGTCTACACACACAAGTACATATGCTTAGAGCATTCAACCCCCAGAAGCCATGTCTGTCATTTTCTATACAAAAAAACTGGTGATTTTCCAGACGGGATTTGCCAGCCGACAGTATGCGGCAATGAGTGCTCGTATCTATAATGAGACGAATAAACAACTAAATATATACCCATTAAACCGTTTTGACTGTAAAATAAAATTAATTTCCTGGCTTCAATCACAAACTTATCCGGCGACTGAAGAGCTCCTAATTTGCCTGAAATAAATGCGTCTCATGGCTTACCGCTACCAATTCTCAATCCACTCAATAAACAATCATCCTACCTATCCTATTACTTCTATTACGTTATATCACGTCCCAATTAATAACTTGTCATGTTCACTAGCACGCTTTCACACACGTTCACTCTCTCTCTCTCTTATATACACACACACACATATTCGCACACACGCACACATACTTACTCGTAAATACATACACACAAGTACACAACCACGTCAGGTAAAAAGTGTTATTGTTGTATAATAATACTTTTTGAAATCATTGTATTTTCTGCTTTGTTATAGTTAAGTTTCCTTTAAATTTAGTTTGTATATAAGGCACAACTGCATACAACTCGGCTCAACCCATATTCTCGGTGGAATCACTGACTTCCGAGTCACAGGCATCCGCCTAGTTCGGAAGACAGAGGCTCAGTTCCGGTGAAACTGTTTCAAACCTAATACATAAGTCTCTCTTAAGCTATTAGCGTACTGTGCAAATATTAGTTATACTTGTATTAGGTTTAAGTCAATAAAGATTATTATTATTATTTTTTTTTTGCGGGGGAGGGGAACGTCAAATGTATGGCTATTCGTACGTAACGTACAAATAGCCACGTCAGATAAACGTCACTCCATACAATAAATGACGTAATGTATGACCCCCTGTCAATGGCAACTCCGGTTGGTTGAATGCTCTAAGTACATATGTACCGACGTTAAACAATGCGTCTGCCAAACTCATCTAGCGAATAGGTAAGTAACCGACTCGTTCAAGGTTACACTACACGCGGTCAGTGTGGTAGGTTATGGCTAGTCTAAACATTAGAGCGCTATTAGATATACCTAATACACGTATGACGTACGTTGTGTTGTGTTAGATGAAACTCTATTCGTGATAACCGGATTTTTAGTGCGTGGGGTAGGTTATGTTAGGACATGCGATTCTGCTCGTTGCAGACGGCATTTTGTGTTTTAGTAGGCAGGCGCGGATCCAGGATTTCGTTCAGGGGGGGCACTTTCCTTCACAAAAAATCTCGCGGTCCGCACCTACGGGCCCCGTAGTATACGAGATTTGCGTTTCAGAGGGAGGGGGGAGGGGGGTAAATGCCCCTGCTGCCCCCCCCCCCCTGTATGTATTCTGTTAAAATTAATCATGCGACTGTAATGGCTAGATTTTTTCGGTAGATTATGGCTAGATAGACTAAACATTAATCAGCATTTGAAAGACATTTTGAAGGTTAGATCTATAATGATGACAAGCGGATTTTTAGTGCGGCAGCGTTAGGTTACGGTATATCTATTTTAAACGACTTTTAATAGCGAATGTCAGTCTGGCACTTCTGATATTGTTGTTTATATTCTAAGGGCGAGTGCAGGCTGACAGTATTTAAACTGCAATATGACAGTTCGAGGGCAATTCTGATGCAGTTGACGTAAATTCATTAATCAAATTGCAACTGCGTACCTAATCCGTGTAGTTAGCTTGTAGTCCTGTCGACTGCACACCGACTGCAAGCTGTCTGCACGGTTCTAATGAAGTCCTGTTGCACTTGGAACTGGAGCAACCACAATACGACGGCAAAAGAACGACTAATTAGCTAAGATATAATTTTTCTTAATAAGTACCTTGGTATAGTATAAATTTGACATCTATTTATTTATAAGGAATATAATTTAGATGACACTTTGATTTGTTTTTCCAATGGAAATCATAATTTTAATATTAGATTTCAGTAATCTTCTGATCATAACTCTTTGTACCATATTGTAATCGTGACATTGAAAATGTCAATGTACTTTCGACATTGACATGTAGTGGGTTCTAGGTTCTAATAATAAAATAGACGTTATTTTCGGAATCACAGAAATGATGTAGGTTATTGCATATCAATTATGAAGTATAAATCTTCTAAAAACTGTTACATGAGCTTTAAATCATTGAAAATAGATATCAAAATCGAACGAGTGAAGTTCGTGGTCGAAGGGCAAATTGATTGCGGTCAGACGTTTGGTTGTTTGGTTTTGACCATTTTGTATACTGAATTGCTGATGTTTGAAATGTCTATCGAGGCGTGAATTAATAGAGATAAGTGGATTTAACAACCCTACTACAGTCGGAGTACACTAACAATGCACCTACATTGGAAAGTGTGAAGAGCCATCTAAGGGTTTCCCCATACCCATCGACGCGGAATCGGTTATAGCCGATAGAAAAAAGCTTTATGTATACGCAAAAAGAGCGAAAAAGACGTCGACGCATCTGAACCGAACTATACCTTGGGCCGTATTCTAACTTTAAAACACGTTCAATAATACGGGCGGTCACCGTATGATCTGCTACGTTACGTGATAAAAAGATAAGCCCCATGGCACATGTTCATAATGATACTGAGTTCCGAAAAAAAAGAAAAAAAAGTTAGAATTGGCCGAAAGCACGAAACAATGTCTCACTTCCGGTGTAAAAAAGAACGGTTTTTACGTCATCTGATACAAAGATGACACCTGTGGCAGCAGATAAAAATTTACATATATGTAGGTACAGAATAACCCAATCTGCCAGTTCGTGCATGGCCGGAAGTGCCCGGCAGACTGGTTCAAAGGCGTCCATTTTTATCACAAATTTACGTCATCTGATACAAAGATGAGACTAGTGGCAGCAAATAGCAATATATATGTAGTTACAGAAAAACTCAGTCTGCCACTTCCTGCATGGCCGGAAGTGCCCGGCAGACTGGTTCAAAGGGTTCATGTTTACCCCAAATTTACGTCATCTGATACAAAGATGAGACTAGTGGCAGCAGATAGAAATTTATATGTAGATACAGAAAAACTCAGTCTGCCACTTCCTGCATGGCCGGAAGTGCCCGGCAGACTGGTTCAAAGGGGTTCATTTTTATCCCAAATTTACGTCATATGATACAAAGATGAGACTAGTGGCAGCAGATAGAAATTTATATGTAGGTACAGAAAAACTCAGTCTGCCACTTCCTGCATGGCCGGAAGTGCCCGGCAGACTGGTTCAAAGGGGTTCATTTTTACCCCAAATTTACGTCATCTGATACAAAGATGAGACTAGTCCCAGCAAATAGCAATTTCTATCTGTACTGGTAGACTTGGTTTTTCTGTACCTACATATAAAAAAATAGAATACGGCACCTGGTCAGCTTTTATTGCATGGACATAAAGGTTTTACCTATCGACTTTTATCGATTCCGCGTCGATAGATATGGGGAAACCCTAAATACACAGAAATATGAGTTTTAATAAGGCAACTAGACAAAACAAATCAAATTATTTTAATAAAAGTTTACTTTTATTTTTTTTATTTTATACCACGACGACGGTGGCAAACAAGCATACGGCCTGCCTGATGGTAAGCAGCTACCGTAACCTATGGACGCCTGAAACTCCAAAGGAGTCACATGCGCGTTGCCGGCCCTTGACAAAAAGGGGGATTCACTGTGTTGGTGGCTAAAGGAACAAGAGGGGCCCTCATAGTCAACACATTGGGTCCTCTTTGAGCTCTTTGGCAACCTTACTCACCAGCAGGAACACAACACTATGAGTAGGGTCTAGTGCTATATGGCTGTGGTTTTCTATAAGGTACTTTCCCAGTCGGGCTCTGCTCCAGATTTGAGCGAGATGACATTCGCTGAACGTGCCCTACCACACTTAGCGAGATGCGTAGTTTAAGGACATACCCCGGGTCCGGGTCCGGGGCATTTTAAGTAGATATACTACTTTGTATAAATAAGTATATAAATTTTAACTTAAATTTAATAGATATCATATGCGTAAATACAATATAATGTAATTAAGTGTGATATGAGTGAAAGCTTAAAAATAATGTTTTTTTTTTACATACAATAAAAGAAAAATATCAAGTGGGCCGTGGTCCGGGTAGCGTAGGGGTTAGGACGTCGTCTGCCACGAATGCGGCATTGGTTTGGTTCCAGGCCTGGGCACAGGTGGCCTTGAGCACTTTTTCCTTTGAATCATTTATTTAACACTAGCCTTTTCCCGCGGCTTCGCCCGCGTACTATAAGTAATTAAAAAAGGATAAGATACCCATGTTGACTTTCAGACTTTGTGACCACATTTGCCCCTTTTCAATTTTCAAAAAACCTGAAACACGTGTTTACTCATTTATCGTTAGGAATACTCCTGTGAAGTTTCGAATAAAATAATCTAACAAATCTTGATTCGCCATACAAACTTTGGACCCCCATTTTACCCTCTTAGGGGGTGAATTTTGAAAAATCATTTCTTAGTGCACCCCTATACCTTATAAGGAACCTACGTGCCAAATTTGGAATCTCTAGAACCAGCGGTTTTGGCTGTGCGTTGATATGTCAGTCAGTCAGTCAGTCAATCAGTCAGTCAGTCAGTTTCTTCTTTTATATATTTAGATTTTAACAAGGCAGTTCCGCTTTTGCTCATTACAAAGTCGACGTAGACTAAACGTGATCGAATTCTCATACATATGAGATGAATGTTATTTTGATCTACACGTGAGAAAATACCCCCAACTTTACATATGATCTTTAACAGCACTCACTCTGTAATGTAGCTAAGTAGTAATTATAATATCATTGGCCATAGCATCTTTGCACATGATAGTTGCAGCATTTAGGAGGTATTTTGAGGAGGTAGTCTACAGCCTACATCGACTGCAATGGCTATATAGACCAATGACAGATTGGCATTTCCTGCCGCATCGATTACAGACATGTGTTGACTCCTGGGATATCATTGGTGATACATTCAAAAATACCGCATATATGTTCCTTAGAATTGTGACTCGCAATTATATGATTTCCTTTTTTATTCCATTTTTTTTATGGAAATAGCTGGAATTTGCGGGCTTTGAAAAACCGTTAATTCCAGTCGCATTGAAAGCATCTTTAATAGGTCTCATGATTCCTAAAGTTAGGGCCAGACGGCAGATAGCCGCAGATTCTGCCACGTGACCTTGGCGAGTTGTTGAAGCGAGCGTCTACATGGCTGACAATCAACCAACCGCTTCTGCCAATGGTTGGCAGAGCACGCTTAGCCACCAAGGGCGTTTAAAGGTCATGTAGAATTTGGCATCAACTACGGGCTACATGGTTTAAAATCTCTGTTTTCTGCCAAGGTCTCGTGGCAGACGGCTGTGGTTGTATGCCATCTGGGCCTAACTTTAGAATAGATTTGACTTATCTCGTTGTTTCTTTTTTATTATCGTGGGATAGGTATACCACTACATTTATATTTACCATTACATAACTATGTTGTTGTGTTGTTCCGTCTGTTGCTTAAGAAAGTTTCTAAGACACATCGTGGATTTGGTATCAAGTACTTCACAGTGACACTTCTATGTAAATATTATTCTATAGGTCATGGGCCGTATTCTAACTTTAAAACTGGTTTAAAACAGACCCAACTTCAATACAACTCCAATGCACTAACTACGTTATATACTTAGCTAGCGCCTAAACGTCTGAATCAGTTTTTGTTTGACAAATATGCCGATGCAACTCCAACATTGGTTGATTGTTTGTTGTGTGTTGGAGTTGTATATGTTTTAGATAAGTCGTGTTTATAACATTTGCTTTCCCAGTACTACTACCCCAGAAAAGAAATGCCTATCTATATCCAGTGACATGTAGCCATACGATAAATAAATAACATATTGTTTATGTATTTTAAAATCAGAATACGGCACCATGTATTTTTTTTGTATGGCGTCTAGTTACGGAACTGTTCTATGATCTCGCTCATATAGGTGACGCACGTTGCCGAAACTCATAGTACGTGTTTCGCGCGAGTCTGATAGACTTCTAGATTTTGTTGCATCTCCGTATAAATGAAATTTTATATTGCCGAATAAATGTGTAACACATAAAAGGTTTTATGCTAAAAGATGTTTATGAAAAAAATTTATGGTACGGTGCCAAAATGGATGAATTGTAAGAAACCATTGGTGATTCTTTTTCGATTCTATATTATGTGACTCAGTGATTTTCTGTGAAAAGTGATACGTGATTATTGGTTTAGGTAAGTCATTTTGATTCTACCCTCATTTTAGAGTTGTGTTAAGTGATAAATATATAGTGTGAAAATAGATGTCATATACTTCAGAAAAAGTGACCAAACCCTCCGGTGTCCGAGGCCAGATTTGAACTGGCGTCTTCAGCTTACGCGGCTGACGTCCTGACCACTAGACCACCCGGTCACGGCGGAACTTGACAAATTTTCTCATGTATATGCAATCTCTGAATTTGAAACGGCTAGGCGCCGTTGACCATACTCTAAGGGCATGCGCAGTACGTGCTTGCACCTCCTATCCTAAATATTAGTATGGATAGATATATTAGATAAATCCATACTAATATTATAAATGGTAAAGTGTATGTGTTTGTTTGTTTGTTTGTCCGTCTTTCACGGCAAAACGGGGCGACGAATTGACGTGATTTTTTAAGTGGAGACAGTTGAAGGGATGGAGAGTGACATAGGCTACTTTTTGTCTCTTTCTAACCCCCCACTTCCCTAAAATGGGGGGTGGAAGTTTGTATGGAGCATTCCGGGGGGCAAAGGGGAACCGTGTTACCCCGAATTTAACGCGAGCGAAGCCGCGGGCAAAAGCTAGTACTTATATAAATAGAAAATATTCATAACTCAGGAACAAAATATCGGTGATAAACATACAAATAAATGCCCAGATCAGGATGCGAACCCGAGACCTCCTGCTTCGTAGGCAGGGTCATTACACTACCGACTGGGCAAGAAGGCCGTTCAAGTGATGGTGGATCGTCAACGGGAAATAGGACATCATAACAATTATTATTATTTGGCATCCGTTAGTGTACACTTACACTTAATTAAACTGTCAAAAGGGCCTCTGCGCGTTGGCTTCGGCTCCGCATACGCCTCCCAAATGTCCAAACCATTGTTCCGTGGTCGGGAGACATACAAAACTATTATTATCATCACACTAAAGACATCCACTGCCACCTAAAGGCCTCCCATAAGGACCTCATCAACGATGTGTCACGCACTACCCTCATTTAACGGTTTACCGATGTCTTGGCAGATCGTCTGTCTAAAAGCTAAGAGAATATTTTTTTTTCTTACAAAAGCACTATAACTTAAATATTGAGAAACACATTGATTTAACTACTTTCTCACTAACACAAGTAATTAAATATGCAATTAATTAAATATAGTGATTAAATTTAAAAAAATCAGATTAACAAAAAATCCATACTGTGTGTAACTTATACCTACAAAACTTTAACCTAAATAAATGCCTATATTCGTAAAATATGGAAAATACAAATACATAATACGAATCCCATTATTTTGACCTCTTCGTCACAATGCCTAATCAATATCACTCCAGGCGTCCAGTCACCATCCTCAAGATGCTGTTCTCGCTACATCTCACTCGTCTCAGCAATGAGGATACTCTCTTGCGTGCTACTGGCATGAAAACCTCAGCAAACATGTCAGACACACTGCAGTGGCGAGTCAGCTTAAACATCATCCTGAAAATATTGTTGAACTGGACACGCATCGCGTTATAAACTTTTGTTATCATAGAAATAAGGGTACTGTCACCCTGTTTGGTAATTTAAACTGTCATTAACTATATGACGCCGGCTGTACGACAAGTTAACGATTTACACGCCTTAAAAAATCGGTCACAATCATAAATACATAACACACGTGTATGTGTTGCATGTTGCGTATGACCCAATTTAAAAACGGTGTAAGTCTCAAACAAGTCGTATTGGTCTTGTACCATTTTTCATTAAAGCTACAAAGTATGACTTGTATGTCTGAGTGCGGTCATCGTTCGGGGGTCGAAAACCCCTGATAGACTCTAAATAAATGACTGTATGGATGTGTATGAGTGTGTATGTGTGTGTATCGCGTGCTCCCGCGCAACGCTCTAAAACGCGTCACATTTTTATTTTGATCGGCGTTGCAATAGATGGAGTAAAGGAGTAATTTTATTACAATGAAAAATTATAAGTAGGTATATATTTATTTCCCATTTAAAAACGGGCGTAAACGTCCTAGTGCCCGAGACGTTAATGCCCAATAGTAGACACCATGCGAAATACTTACGTTTACTGCGAAAGACTTTATTATGACGAGCAGTGGTCTATATTTAATAAAGCTACAAGTGAAAATTTAAAAGCGGTAGTCTCTTTCTAGCACATGGGGTTAGAAAGAGACTTCCGCTTGTAAATTGTCACTTGTGGCTTAATTAAATAGGCCACAGGTGTTTACCTTTGGTGGGTACCTATCTATATCTCTTCTATATCTCCATTTATATCTATATCTTTATCTAAATCACAAAAAAAAATGTTTGGCTGTATCATACATTTCGGCCGATCAGACGTCGACTTTTTCTATGGGGAGGACACAATTTTTTTAAGATTTCGGGTTTGGTCTTCTTCAATATGACTGCCATCTGATCTTCCAACCCAGAGGGGAAACTAAGGCTTATTGGGATTAGGTCCGTTTTCTCACGATGTTTTCCTTCACTGAAAAGCGATTGATATTACTTAAAATCTAGGTAGGAATCTAGTATATAACTAAAAGACAAATTATAAAGGTAGTCCATTACTTTACTTGAATTCTAGAATATGAGTAGGTACGTTGGAACCGTGTTTGGTCTAAAATAACGATGACATTTATTGGCAAATCTGATCAAAAGGTGTGAACACTGGTTATTTTATCATGTAACGAATGTTCACAAGAATGTAAAAGTATTCACACTGCTGCGGTTTCCGCGTGCGCCGCCGGTGCGCGAGCGAGATAACGCTCTGTATATGTATAGCGTTGTCACGCTTGCACACCGTCGCGGTATCCAATTGCGGCGCCAGTGTGATAATCGCCTTATAGCCTATAAATTTCTCGTCTTTTTTTTTAATACTACTACGGTGGCAAACAAGCATACGGCCCGCCTGATGGTAAGCAGCTACCGTAACCTATGGACGCCTGCAACTCCAAAGGTGTCACATGCGCGTTGCCGACCCTTTACAAAAAGGAGGATTGAAGCAAACATTTTTCATCACTTGTAAAGAACTATCAATTATGCCTCTGTAATATTTTTATATATTTGATTAATGTATGAATGCGCCCTTGAGACTTGCTTGCAGAATAAATGTTTGAACTTAGTTTTTTTTTAATAAGTATTGTAATATTTTGCTTGCTTACGATCGTCCTGTTATAGTACTAGTAACTAGTAATTACTAATTAGCGCTTTATGGACCAATACATTTTTTGCTCAATAATTCATACAGTACGAGTAGGTATAGAACTTCAATAATAAGAGTTTCAAAGGGTCCGCAATGCGCATACACCTGTCGACATCCATAGGCTACGGTAGCAACTTACCAGACGAGCTATATACTTGTTTGCCACCCGTGTATCATGCGAATTGCCATCCCTGAAAACTTTTCTATTTACGTTATTTCAGATTTAGATAGATTTAGATTTAGAGATTTAGGTGATTACAAAATCATATTCATAAAGATTAATAAGTACCAATGAAATTGAACAAAACTTTAATTCTGAAATTTACTTCTTATTGTTTTTAACAAGCCCTTAACGTAACCCTAGCTAGTCCGAAGGTCGGGTCGTCCTCGCAAGGGCACGAGGCCAATAACCGAGCTACGATCTAAACCCACGCGGCGCGCGCGCATGTTTAGAACTACGGTTCCAATTTAGAATTTCAAATGCAGTTCGGGTTCGATTCGTAATCTTTTAAAACTGCAAGAATAAATTCTACCGTATATGCACGTCATGTCTATGTAAATCTTTAGTAAAAAATCTGCTGTGAGAATGCGTTTTTTTCGCGTAAAAAAATAGAGGACATTTGTGGTCACTAATGATAGCCAAATTTTACCATTTTGTTATCATTGCGTCTCGCTTGCCCTCGCTCGCGTGCTCGCATTTTGTTATCAATGCGCTTGTTGATATTAGTTAGTAAGACGCACGGGCTAATGACATAAAAATAGTAAATTATAATAGGTACTTGACTATGAAAAAGCACTGAAATTTAGTTTTAATCTACTTTACTGAAAACTCCTAGTAAAATGAGTCTTACAATAATAACGCGTTTAAGAAAATTAGTTTAAACTAAGTAGGGACAATGGCACTTTAACTGAAAATGAAAACGAAAAAGTATTACCAGTATATAACAAAACTTCCTGACAAAGAAAAAAACTAAATATTTAACGAATTTAAAATTTAAAGTCGTCGATTATAAAAAAATTACCTTCACACCTTGTTGTACCTACTTATTAAAATCTAAATATACTCACTAGTTTTCATCTCTACACCACTGTATTTCATATTTATTTGAACACTAGTCCTTAATTTAGGGATATAATCTATGCGTACACACATCCGCACGGTGAACGCAGGCGCGGCGGCCGATATTATTTTGTGTCGTACATGGGTGAATTTTTAAATCACGTTTTAATTTTGAGGCACAACAACAATTTTGGGATTTGAATTATAATTAAATATTCAAATTATTGATAAGAATTTGGGACACCAGATATTTTTTATAGAAATTGCTATTGAAGATTTTGTTTAGAGAGAAGTACAGATACAATAAAGAATTAGATGCCAAAGGGCACGACGCGCCGGTCACCTTGCGCGCAATAAGAAATCGTATCATAACCATGTCAAAACCAGTTCAAATTTAAACGTTAGGAATATCCTACTGGTTAGTGCACTAGTAACGAATCGTTCCTTCCCAGCAGACATCACTCCTTCTCCTTCCCTCCATTCCTTTCCCTTCCCACCTCCTTCAACACTCTCCTTGTCTCTTATTTTCCCTTTAACTGTCAACTCAGTGAATCCTCTGTTTTAAAGGGTTGCGCATGTAGCTTACCATCAGGTGGGCTGTATGATTACTTACCACCGTTGTTGTATCAATGTAAAAAATAAACGCTACAATTTTTAGGGTTCCGTAGTCAACTTGGAACCCTTATAGTTTCGCCATGTCTGTCCGTCCGTCCGTCTGTCCGCGGATAACCTCAGTGACCGTTAGCACTAGAAAGCTGAAATTTGGTACTAATATGTATATCAATGACGCCGACAAAGTGGTAAAATGAAAAGTGGAAAAAAATGTTTTATTCGGGTATCTCCCCTATACGTAAAGTGGGGAGTGATTTTTTTTTTTTCCTTTCAACCCTAACGTGTGATATATTGTTGGATAGGTATTTAAAAATGAATAGGGGTTTAGTAAAATCATGTTTAATGTAAATATTTTCGGAAATAATCGCTTCGAATGTCGGAAAATAGCGTCCCCCCCCCCTGTAACTTTTGAACCGTAAGTCCAAAAAATATCAAAAAATTTGAGAAGATGCGCATTATGATAAAATTTCTAGGAAAATTATTTTGAATATTATAGGTCTAGCCATTTTTGAGTTATTTCCAAAAAACGTCTTCCATAGGCATCAGATACGACATTTTGGCATTAGTCTGGTTCCTATTCCATTGAAGCTACGGAACCCTCCATTATGCGTGGTCCGACACGCACTTGGCCGGTTTTTTCATGTGGTCATACTTGGCTCTGACATGTCGTGTGTTTTAGGTTATGAAAGAGATTGTTATATCATGTACCGTGTAGAAAGAATTTCCATTATAATTGTTTATTAATTTTGGTAAAGAAGTGATATAGACTCTCGTTAGTTTGCTATATTATCCTTATTTCTAGATCCGGACATCTAGAAACAGGAATAAACTTTAAATAAATTAAATTTCGTTCCTTTGTTTACAGATCGGTATTGTAACCTGTAGGTTAAAGTTACATATACACTGTAGCATTAAAATAGATCTTTGTTTACAGAGCAACGCTTTAAATTATTATTTTGTTTCAATTCCTACGAACGGAAGTAAAACATCTTATATAAATAAAAAGAAAAAAAGTACACTAATGGAACGTTGATAATCTTATATAGATGTCATATACAAAGGAAAAAGTGACCTAGGCCTCCGGTGCCCAGGACTGGGATCGAACCAGCGTCTTCCGCGAATGCGGAAGGTTTCCTTTGTATGTGGCATCTTATATTAGTTTATAATTTATATATATTAGGGTTTTCTCTCAGTACAAAAGTGAAAAAAATTGTGCGCATCGAGAAAAAGTTGTGAATTTTTGAGCATGGATAGAGTGTCCTACGATGAATATTTTTTTAGTATTGGAGGTCCGTAAAATTTTTGGACCTTCACGTCAAAATCAGGGGTCCCGTGCAATATGTTATTACTCTCTGGTTAAAGCTGCTAGGGGTTGTGTGGTATCATTTCCTTATGAAACAGATATGCAGAATTCATTTTTGATATTAAAAAAGTAAAAATCCATATAAAAAAAAAGTTCTGCAAAGAGGAAGAACACTCATAAAATATAATTTTTTAGAACGTTGTTTAAGTAATAAATATCATTTATTTGTAAATTTAAAAAATGTTATAAGGAGGCATATTTAATGCAGTTTTTAAATATATACAATTTTAAGGCGTTTACAATATAAAAACTACGCGAAAAAAATCATTCGCGTCGTGGTGTATGTTTTCTCCATAGTAAGTATCGAAAATCAATGTGAAACGTGAACATCCGTAGCGTATTGACCTTAACATGTATGTATTGTTTATTATGAGTCAAATTCTACAAAATGCAGAAATGAAAAAAAAAAGAATTAAAAAACACATTTGTTCCAATTATAACGATTAATACTTAAGTTAGTATAAGGAAATATATTTTTTTCATTTTTATAGGGTTTCTGAGCAAAATTGACTAATAATAAGCAATACATACATTTAAAGGTCAATTTGCTACGGATGTTCACGTTTATTATTGATTTTCCATACTTATAATGGAGAAAACATATACACCACGACGCGAATGATTTTTTTTCGCATAGTTTTTGTGTAGCTTTAAAATTGTATATATTTCAGAACTGCATTAAATATTCTTCCCTATGATATTTTCTCTATTTAAAAATAAATGATTTTTATTAGTTATATAACGTTGTAAAAAAAAATTTTTTAAATGTTTTTCCTCTCCGCAGAGCTTTTTTTTTAGTTTCGATTTTTACTTTTTTATTATCAAAAATTAATTCTGCATGTCTGTTTTATACGAAAATGGTACCACACAACCTCTAGCAGCCTTTACCAGAGAGTAATAACATGTTGCACGGGACCCCTGATTTTGACGTGAAGGTCCAAAAATTTTACAGACCTTCAATACTAAAAAATATTCATCGTGGGGCACTCTATCCATATGGCCAAAAATTCACAACTTCTTCTCGATGCGCACAATTTTTTCAAATTCAAGTTCTGCTAATAGTAGTGTGTCTACTTAAAATAAACAAATCTAAATATTTATTATAATAATTAGATTTGTTCTTCAGTTGTAATGGAACATTGAATTCAATTCCATATTAGTGTAATACACAACTGATTAATAAAGGGTAATTGTTTACAAGTATCCCACTTCTGATCTAAAGCATGGTGAACATAACCTCTCTAGGGCACAATATAATATAACATAACTTAAATACTCTTTATTGCATACCTCAAATTATAGAAACAAAGTATACACAAGTCACAAACAAAAAAACAGAGGCAAAACAACCTGCCATCCTGACGAATTAGAAGTCCCTAGTTCTATGTCACTATGCACCTGTGCCCTACGCGCGTCCCTGCGACCTTCGGCTGTCCGAGGCTATTTATATCTTTATTACTTTATAGGGATTTGAAGGGTTTGTGTATGTGTGCACTGTACTTAACTTTTTAGGGTATATTTAGGAGAAGTCATAAGTGTTTACCTAGTTAATAAGTAAGTAACTAACACTTATAACTAGGTACGTAACTTATTGATTACGTTGTTATGAGAACCGCTAAAATCAAGTAAATACTGCAGTTTGATTAACACGAATTACCTATACTTTCTCGTACTACCTCTCCATTCAAGAAAGAAATACCCTTACTTGGGGGTATCTCTGGGGGAGGCAAAGTCCCAGCAGAAACCTTCACAATAGCTACTAGCTTTAAAATCCAAAGCCAAACGCATGTCGGGCCACGCTCAATGTAGTTTCCGTTTCGATATATACGGGTTGGATTTTCTTTTTGGATTAGTGAGGGCAGCTAACAGATCCCGTGCTGCTACTCGGAAATGGTCTTAAAAGACTTCTCGATTTTAAATTAATGAAGATTGGCGTTTACAGATTTTGGAAAAATCAGACAGGGTTCGAGAAAAAGGTAATTTTTGACAAGCTTTTTTTTATGCCAATGGATCCCATTCATACACAGGATCAAAAGCTTGTATGGGGCTAAAAACAAATTTCCGGCTAGAAAAGCCACAAAACGAGGAAAACTTTTCCCATAAAATTTGTTTTTTATGCCAATCGATTCCATTTCTATCCAGTATCAATATTTTCCTAGGGGTCAACTTACGATAATGAACTAAAAAGCCACAAATTAAGGAAAACTTTTTCCATACATGTACTATGGAGAAAAAGTGAAATTTTATTTAAATTTTTCTATCGCGCCAATCAGTCCTTTTACTTTTAAGGACCATAATTACCATAGGACTGGTCGGTGTGATGGAAATAAAATTTCACTTTTTTCCCTCGTTTTCCTCGTTTTTTTTTTTCTCGATTTGTGGCTCTTCTAGCCGGAAAATTTTTTTGGTCCCATACAAATTTTTAATCCTGAAAAGGAATGGGATCGATTGGCATCCAATAAAAAGTTTAGCAATTATTTTTCCAAAATATATACGCCAATCTTCATTAATTTCAAATCGAGGGAAGGTCTTCCAAGACCATTGTCGCATAGCAGCACGGGATCTGGTAGCTGCCCTTACTAACCCAAAAAGAAAATCCGCCTATATGCTGCTTATTAGCTTTAAATCTTATATTTACTATATATTTGACTATGTTTTTAATGCTCCAAAGCACTGTGTGTAATTATAGCTATATGGTAATTTATAAATGCGCCCACGACTGTCTAGACTTGATACTGTAGCTAGTTGTAACTGCTTTATCGGTGTCTAAGATCAACCATCACTACTTACATATTAATACAATTTATACAAAATAAAACATTTTTAATGGTGCAAATGATTAGGTGCGTGGTTTTATACAGGTATAAAATAGGAGTTCTAAAGGTAAGTTGTTAAATAAACTAATATTTAACATGTAACAACATCTAGAGAGAAAACATAAGGTACCTGGGTGCGTAGCCAACGTGCCAATCGTTAGTCGTTACCGTAGCGAACGAAGCGCAACTGTCACTGTCCCACTAACATGGAAGAGTGATAGAGAGAGAGGGTGACTTCGATACGCTACGGAGCGTTAACGATTGGCACGTTGGCTACCCACCCTGGGCATTTTCACTTAACTGTGTACCATTAACGGCCGGTTAGCAGTCGTCACAAAACTGACGGTCAATATCAAATCCCATACATTTTGTCAGGAATGTGACGGTTAAATGTTACCGAAACATGACTTAAGTTAAAATAAAAATACTCACCTACCAAAGTAAAGAAATGGTCCCAAAACATCATGTAAAAGTAAAAACCGTTGAAGATGGAAACTTGAAATTTGAAAAATATATTCATTGAATATCATGGAGCTACACTTAGAAAGGATGTTTGGTAATTCAACACCGTACAACGGCATACATTGTTTAATTCGAACAAACACAATTATCATTGGTTTTCGTTTGATCCATACTGAACGCGATACACTTACAAAAAATATGATTACATTATCCTCCTAATGCGTCATTAGATGAGTCTGTATTAAATAACTATGGTAATTTACCGTAGTCTAGACGACAGGACTATCTATGGTAATGTGAACGAGCCATTCCATTGTGTCTATATAGATATAAGCAGTGCACTTTTATTAGGAAGGACATAAGCGAAGTATGATTCAATGTTACATAAATCCTTTTTAAAGTGGTGATAAAACTTTTCTAAAATAGGCGAAGAACTTTACGATTTTAATGAGTCTTATATATTGCGATGTTATTTCGTTTCCAATCGGTTAAGGAAGCATTTCACGATATAGAATTACATTACGTATCAATTTATTTCATGTCATATTTAGGGATTCCTAGGATTGAAATATTTAAGGAGACATTCGAACTTGCTAATTAATATCAAAATTATATCATTTTGTTATCGTGCCCGTGTGTTTCGAGCGCACCAATACATTTTATTTATTTAATCGTATGGCGTTAATAAATAGAAATATACATATGTCACAATATGTCACAATGTCAAAGGTTCTTAGCCGCGTCAGATGGAACAGGTCTTCAAGGCATCCAGGGTAGGCTCTGAGGGGGTATACCTATAATATATATGAAATTTAAATCATCAGTCATATTGACCGAGGTGATTAGGTAGGCCGTACTAAACAACTCTTACTTTAGACCAACCCCGAAATCCCAAAAAAAGCTTCCCCCATAGAAAACTACGACATTTGACCGGCCAAAAAGTAGGAAAAATCAGACTATTTTTTCGCAATTGTAGGCATCCCATTACCCTGGCGTATGCGAGACGCATGTGTTGTCAGGACGGTCGAATGTTAGGGTTCATAATTTTGAACCTTATTTTTATTAAAATACTACATTACTTAATTATTAAACTTCTTATACTTGCTTAAGTTTAAAAAGAGAAAACTAAAAGGAAAATGAAACCGAAATTAGTAACAAAATTAAAACCAAAACAAAAAACGTAAACTAAAATGATAATTTAATTCAAATAATTTGTAAACAAACAAGGGAACCGCTTTCAAAGACCAAGTCACTAAAAAGCACAAAATATTTTTTATATACATAAGTACCTCATCCCTATCCTTATCCAGTCCCTGTCGAAATTTGCTTTACGAGGCAATTTGCTTTTAAAGCAAATTTCTGCCAAAAAGTTATTAATACCTTATTATAAGAAAAATAATTATTATCTGGGTATTTACTTAATTTTTGCAGTCTTGTTAAGGATTCTAAATGCCAAAAGTAAAATATAAGCTACTACCTATATATTACACAATATATTGTAGTTTACTTGAATAATCTACAATTCACAGCGAGAAGTCTACATTTCAAAATTACGGGCGATACACATGGGCGAATGACAACCAAATGATATCATTCTGACATCAATTGGTTAGTTCGAATAAGCTTGAAGAATTTTAAAACTTATCTCGAACTTCCACCTAAAAGGGTTTTGCTATATTATTATTTTGGAGTCATCGATCGATGATCGATCGATTGAGGTACCCACATACTTGTAATTTCGAGAACCTGGGGAGAAGATCTAAGCTCCTTATTTTTCCAGCTAAGGAAGCGAGATAGTGTACGGTACGTCACTGTATAAATGGAAGTCAAGTTGCCTGAGGATATGCTCAATATTCGACTATAGGGCATCTATAGGTTTTGTCTCCTTGCCTGGGTTCATTACGTTACAAACTACGAACGCGGTGGTTCAAAAAAAAGTATTTTTTATACCATGACGACCGCAAGCATCCCGACAGATGGTAAGCAGCTACCGTAGCTTATGGACGCCTACAATTCCAGAGTTGTCACATGCGTGTTGCCGATCCTTTATTATAAAGGAGGGTTTACCGTGTTAGCTGCTAAAGGAATAAGTCATCAACATAATGCATCCTCTTTGAGCTCTGGTGACCTTACTCACCGGCAGGACCACAACACTATGATAGTGCTATTTGGCTATGGTTTTCTGTAAGGTGGAGCTACTTCCCCAGTCGGGTTCTGTTTCAGATTTGAGCGAGATGACATTCGCTGAGCTGTGCCCTACAAGACTTAGCGAGATGACATTCACAGTGGCCAAGCTTCTTTTAGGCCTGGGAAGTTTAAGGACATACATGGGTCCAAATCTTTTGAGTAGTTGTAGGTACATTGAAATCTATATAGTATTGTGTAATTTAATAGAGTCCTGCGTAGGCGCATGACAACTAGCTTTGGTGAGCACATTGGTCAATCGTACAGTGTTTATTGATAAAAGAATAAGAGCCGCATGGACCACACCGCCTGTTAACCTCATTGTCATCGTAAAAATTTGCTTGTATGAAAATTTTAACAGTTCCCTATGGGATGACAGCTGCACCGTCATATTTAACGTTAATCATCGTTAATGGGGAAGGCAACGTTTACAATAACATTTCCACCAATGGACCTTAGAAAAGCTAAATTTGTAGTTTTTATTTATTTCAGCGAATATGACTCACTGTTTCGCCTCGATTTGGTCCCCAAGGGAAATTCGCAAGTTTTCAAAATACTCTAAAATTTAAATGCTGTAAAATAAAGCTAAAGGGAAGAATTTTGCTTAAAAACACTTCTGACTGTATGTAGTTTCCGTACATTGTTAAGGACCATTCTTTTGTCTCTTTCTCTCGTTATATTGAACCTGGAAGAGCGTCCTCTACAATAAGTTTTCACCGGCCGTCCCCATTGTGTGTGATGCCCGCCCTAAGAGCGTCGTATGAAGGTACTTTTGAATAACTCAACTTCAAAACTATCTAATTCTGCTGATATCATATTTACTTATCTACACCATTTATAAAACATAATATGTATATATACATTTTGAGTGAATTTAAGAAGCCTTAAAGCGTTGTGTAGGTGTGCCGGCTTGCGAGACGGATTTGCGGTAGGTAGATAGTTCTTCGCCTTGGTTTAGACATTATAAGCTTAGCATAGCGTTCGTATAAATTTTTTTTTTCTTATGTAACCCAGTAAACCATAAAAACTTACTTATTAGGACAACCTTTACAAGTTGGCTGATTAAAATAGAAAGAGGGAGCTAGCTAGCTACTTCTATAGCCGCGTTCTCTTCACCGAAATCACCATCATTGCAGAACTAAAGTATAAAAACTTGTCATTTATATCGACTAAAGAGCTCATTATCCTACCAGTCACCTACAACTGACAAGGTGATTCATACAGGCATTAGGAAAAAAACAATATACGATCTATTCGAAAATGCAGCGCAGTTCGCGATAGCTTCGGCGCAAGAGTGGATCTGCCCGAGACGTCAAAACAGATCCTTTAACCGGAATTAGTCAGTTCCCGAAAAACTCGGCCGTTGAACCCAAACACCCAACACCTAAATACAAAAAAAAATCTCCTGTTTACATAACACAACGATTTTTTAAATAACCCGAAAGGGCTACGCGCACATACAAAATTTTCGACGATCAAGCATGTGTGAGTGACACACACACAACATAAAAATGCCCAATACGTACATGTCGCACCACTACAATGAAGGGAACGTAGCATACAAGTGCATAATTCGGCCGAGATGCAAAAAAAATATTTGGCAATGCGGCCCCTACGCGCCTGCCAGTCGCCCGCCCGCCAGGGTTAGGATAGGTTAGATTTTTTGGCTCAAAACGCTCGTTCCAGACTTTTTAAAAAATAATCTTGGTCTGGACTAGGAAGTGAGTCTTCCTGTCTTGTTGGTGCGTTCAACATATTTTTTTAATAAAGAACACGAAGCGTCGCGCGCTAACAGGATTCTAATTTGAATTCGCATCGCACGATCGATTTTCGAAACGATTTCGACTTTTTAATTCAACAAAAGATTGTCTAACGGGCGTTTTGATCAAAATATCGGTGGTAGGCGGCAAGTGACAAATTTTAAGTGAATTCTTTTATATTTCAGGAATCTCAATAATGACAAAATAATAAAACAATATTTTTTTCAAAAAGACTTTAGTGCCTTGTGTCGTGTTGTGGTTTATTTATTCAACATTTATTTTTTTATGAACTCTATTTGGACTTTTTTCCTGTTGTTTTGTTCGTTTTATCTGGTAAGTACTTATTTTTTTTAAGTTATTATAATTTTATTTTTGTACCCCTTTTTACCCTTTTCTTTTTGTTTTTCGTACCACTTTGACGTTTGTCCATCAGTGTCTGTAAATAAAATAAAATTAAAACAAGACTTTAATGTCTTACTTAAATTCGCACAAAACAATATCTAACTTAATAATTTAAATGAAAATAAAAATACAATACAAGTGACTTACTCGTACGTTCAATGAATCCAAATACACGCTCACCATTCCCGTTCTTTTAACCCCCTTGCGCCAAAACACAAAAAAAAGAAATGCCAACAAAAGGATCAGGATAGAGCTAGAAATAGGCGCAAGGACACGTCGTCCTGTGACGTCACGCGCTAGGCACTGGCGAGAAAGTCGGCCATCTTGAATTTTGTTCTTTTTTGAAGCCTACGAAGTGCGCGCGCGTCGCCATATTGTATGACGGAGAGAAATTTGCCTAATAATTGGCTATAAAAGCTTCTATTTATGACAATAAGTAAAAAAATATTCCGTAAGGTCTTACCCGTTATTATTTGATAAAATAAAATATTTAACTAAACAGAATAAACTAAAATATTTAAGAAACAGTAATTTAGAAAGGCATATAGCATAGCGCTCGTCAGCGTTGAGTATTTGCATTGCAATTTCCATTTCAGTGATACATAAATCTAAAACTAGTTATCAAAAAGATTATATTATTGTACACTAGGGACGACGACGAGGGACCTTCTTGTTCCTTTAGTCGTCAACACAGTGAATCCTCCTTTATGTAAAGGGTCGGCAACGCGCATGTGACTCCTTTGGAGTTGCAGGCGTCCATAGGTTACGGTAGCTGCTTACCATCAGGCGGGCCGTATGCTTGTTTGCCACCGTCGTGGTATTAAAAAAAAAAAAAAAACACTAAATGCCGCTATTTAATCATAAGTGATCTTAAAGCTTTGCTAAGAATGTGGATGCTTGAGTGAACCCGCGGGACAGAGGATGGAAAAAAACATTAAAATGCGCATACGCGTGTACTTATACCCCATAAATAATCGCCTTAATATATTGAGTAGGTAACCAAATTATTAATACAAAAAAATGGCAATCGATAATTTAATTGATTTAATACTACTTCTTTCAATTGAATCTCTTTTCTGGTATAAAAAAAAATTTGCTGTAGCAAGTACTTTTTCTCCGAAATTGAATGTCCGGCAAGGTTGACTTTGCTGGTATTAAACACTTCTAATAGGAGGCAAAGTTTATGGTCAGTCCAAAATTAAAAAGTTGAAACATTGCTGTCTCGATTTCATGACAATAATGTCACATACAAGTTCCATTATTTGTCGAGTTCCATACTTTTTAAGAAGTTCAACGGCCATACAAAAAGAAGTACAACGGCCATATCCTAAACAGCCGGAACATCGTTGGTAGCTACAGTCAGCAGTAGAAGTTTCTAACCGGGTGGGTGAGGTGTTCAGAACGACCTGCAAACGCTCTTATTCTTTTAACAATAAAGGCGTGTCCAGCACCTTTTGAACACCACACCCGCTTAGCTACTTCTGCTGATGACTGCACCTATTATCCATAATGTTGGTACCGCGACAGTTAAGTATCTCAAATAACTATGGTCGTTTCAAAAATAACTTTTCAACATTTTAGGGTAATTGTTGGCGGCGTATGTAAGTTTTCCGTCCATATTTATTTTTATATTTATACTCAAGTTTTTCCCAAAATAAAAACCCAGTAAATTATACATTATAAAAAGAAAATTTGTTGAACTTAAAGTTTTCCCTTGTATCAGTTTAATCAGGTGGACTATAAACTGGACCTGGACGGAAAACTAGCGCAAAAACCGTATTCAAAAAAATACATAGGCGTCAACCACTTAGCATACTCGGTAGGTAACTACTAGGTACCTACTGCGAACACAGAAAATGGAAGTTTCGACTATATCTGTCTCTATTGCTCAAATGGCAAGCGATGAAGATGGAGATATACGATTCGAATCCATTTTCGAGATTTGTGGTGGCCCCTAGAGGTTATTCTGTAGTAAACATGTGTATATTGTTTATGTTGAGGAAAAAATGAAATCTAATATCTTGCATCTGACAACTTGCAGATATTTGGTTATTATGCATCATGTTTGAGAATAGAATTATATTTATTTGACTCGGTGCGGCGACTTCGTATTAAATTAAACGAACTCCCAAAGTCGTCCGTTTAAACATAATACTAAGCCAGCAATGTGCTACTTCGCCTCCACGACAAAAATATACTATTGATGCGTGCTAATCTGCGTATTTGGCGCATTTTAGTAAATATCTTCAATTCTTCAATCAGACCAAGGATGTAGACGAAACATCACAGCCAAATAGCGCTAAACCTACTCATAGTGTCGTGTTACTGCCGGTAAGTAGGGTTACCAAAGAGCTCGAAGAGGACCCAGTGTGTTGACGACGGGGGATCCTCTTGTCTCTTTAGCCACTACATTACTTGGTCACTCAGCAAGCTTCGTGGCCTAAACACGGTACTCGACTAAAAAGCTCTTCATTATATACGATTATAAAAAATACTATTTTATTGTATACCACATGATAAAAAACTAAAAATAATACAACGATACCAAGATAAAAAACTAGGTTTTATCGCTAAAAAGCGATCTCTACCAGACAACCTTTGGGTAGTAGGAAACTATGAACTTACAGCAATTAACGTGTAGACCCATACTTATTACTTTAGACGGACCGCATAAGAAAACAGAAATGGTAGTTTAGTTTACTTTTAACACTCTAGCATTTTCCCGCTTTGTTGAGAAAATCCGCTACACACATAATCGCGTCTAGCGGGTTCCTTAATTGTGCTTCATGTGTCAAATTTAGGTTTACCTTCTCTTTCACACGGTTTTAACTCAGTGCGTTGAGTGAAACTTTCAAAAGTGCAATAAAAATGTCTTTTTATTGTTATTCCTAAAATTAATTCTGCATAGTACTGGTTAGGTACAGGCATGGTCCAGGTCATCAAATGAACACTGTTTATCCAAAATTATAATGATTCTACAAAATATTAAGTGATCACGTCAACCGTTACTTATCATAGAAGAATATTTCGAAAATCATAAAAAAATATTCCGTGTCGACACTAGGAAATACAACTCGGGTTTTTTACTAAAAAACTACTATTTACTAAAGAAACCCGGGCTTTCGGGTATTACCTACCCGGTTTTCGTCATACAAAAAAACCCGAATTTGCTTTTCCTATTTGACTTTTTCCTCTTCCTCCTAGTTTTTCCCAGCTTTTTGCTCTACTGATCCTGGGGTCTCCTCGGCAACCTTATCAGGAATCGGCGTAGGCACTAGTTTTAACGAAAGCGACAGACGGGTTTGAACCCGAGACCTTCGGATTGAAAGTCTGACGTCTTACCGTCAGACCACGAGCGCGTCTCAGGCCACCAGCGCTTCCCTAGTTAACGTGCTACTTAAATGAAGGTATGTAATTTACATACTCTGGATAATTCTATACACAAGAAGTGTATCAGAAGGGAAGAAGTACGGTAGGGTACTACATCTCGTTTAAATCAAGGGAGTAATTCATCATTGGACAACAATGGCAAAAAGAAAATTTATGTCAAATTATTATAACGGATGCGTTTTTTCTAGTCTCCCCTGAACAACAGTTTTCCTCGGTTATAAGGTTTGACTTAGTTAAGGGAAATAAATACGTGGTTACTGATAGGTACTACAAGTATATTTCAGCACTTGCACTTACAGATACTTGTTGGCGTCCAATCAATTTCATTGGCTATATTCTAGCTAGACCAAAGTCATATCCATTCATTCAATTTGGGAGCTATTATAAAGAACATACTTCTATATTAGAGGAAAAAACATGTCTTGTAATTGAAATTTTAACCAAGGACCATAATAATACAATATTATAAACAAAACCTCATTCCTAAAATTCAGGCAAAAGTACTAGTTCCACATATCTGGTCACTAACCCAGAAAGTCTCAGATCCATTCATTTGTTCGGCTATTCGATGTTGTCAAAGTAACTTTTCTCCAAGATACTGCAAGCATAGCTTGACCATCTCTGTAGTCACATTAAACTCCTGTCGACTGGGTGGCCGCTGGAGAGGCGAACCCGCGTTCATGGTAAACGAATGTAACCGTATGGTAGTGACCGGAGTGGACGCTGCTGAAATCCCTTCCCTCCCCTGGAAGTTTGACGCAGCGCGGGTCGCGCTGCCGAACGCTCGCAGACTGAAACTGAAGCCATACACTTATCTTGTACCATAGAGAAACAAGTAAGCTTAGGTAATGACTGCAGTGGCGCAGCGACCCAAAGTGGATCTCGGCCTCCGACAGAAACAGATCGCCCGCTCGCTCGAGTCAACGGCGCCCAGCGCGGAGAGATCCTTCAGCACCTCGCCTTTTCAGCGGTACCTAGGACGCCCAGATGACCTTCGACAAGTTGGCTGGCCAGAGTATGATTTCCGGATAGCACGATCTTCTCCCATTCGAACTACGTGTCCGAGCCATCGGCTTTTGTTTTCCCAATGATACTTAGGTTCTTATTTCTATATGCCCTATACAGTGTGAGCACTAGCTCCGAAAAATCGCTAGACTCGTTTGCACCAACCCTCCTCCCTTTATCAACCCTCATTAGGTTGCCAAACGAGGATCAATGGAGCCGTGGCAAAAAGCAGAGACAAAGCTCTAGGAGGATATATATTTTGTAAAATACTACCATTTACCGCCATGCCCTGATCCGAGTATCTTAGTACTTATGGCGTCTGCCATAAATGCATAAGACACTAGTTCGACAGCCCTGGACACTGGAAGCCCCAATAGTTTTCTCTTTTGGATATGAGATATTCCAATGGCATGTAACAATGTAGACGGCTAATCGAAGACTTCTTGCACACGTAAATGAATTCTAATATATGCTGGGTTGATCGTTCGGGCCCGAAGGCCAGTGCCGGAAAGGTTATTTTCCAAACGGTATTCCTGATGTTAACGAACTTTTCCATAAATACATATGTCTGGTTTGGAAATGGGTATGCTATCACCGGTTTACCTGCTAAGGCCTTGTTCTGCCGCTGCCATGCAAAGACAAAAGAACTGATGTTTATTTTTGGAACCATACATAATGATCATAATATAAGCCCATGCGAGTATTACGTCACTCAGCCGGGTACAAGCATTCACGAGACCGGACAGAGATCGGTATATGGTAGCTCCGGTATGGTCGTGCTACGGTAGGTCAAATAAGAGATGGTCAAACACTGCAAAAAGGTCGCCTGGCGGCAGCCTGAACCGTGCAATCCATATGGACGACCTCACTTTATGGCGCGAGTGAAAAAGATCTCCATACTGGCACAAAGTGGATTAGGCATAGTATATTGGTTTCCTCTTCTTTATTGGTTTCTTCTTTAACGGCCTCCTAGCCCAGTCGGTAGTGACCCTGCCTACGAAGCAGGAGGTCCCAGGTTCGAATCCTGGTCAGGGCATTTATTTGTGTGTTTATCACAGATATTTGTTCCTGGGTTATGGATGTTTTCTATGTACTTATCCATATGTATCTATTATATATATCGTCGTCTAGTACCCATAACACAAGCCTTATTGAGCTTACTGTGGGCCTAGGTCGATTTGTGTAAGATTGTCCTATAATATTTATTATTATTATAGAAGAACCCCAATAAACCCATAATACTTACGGTCGCTTGCAAGTACCTTGACAAGCAGCTCGTTCCATGGCCGAAGCGTTTGCAGGTTCCAAAAAAGTCGTTGGTACGAGCTATAGGTTGGAAACTCGAGATCTTCGAACCCACGCTATCAACGTTTCATTGCCTTGCTCTGGCTCTACCATAGTTAGGGTTACGGGTCTTAGGGTGAATTGCATCACGCATAACTAACGAACTGATCAACGTTAAATATGGCGACGGAGCTGTCATCCCATAGAAAACCGCCAAACTTTTCACACAAGAATTTTAACAATGACGTTGACGTCAACAGACGGTTTGGTTCAACTGGCCCTTACTGTTGTTATTCAGCTTTAGATACCCCTCGTAACAATTAGGGTCTGAACTGTTTTAATTCTATATATACTATATACATGTACTTACAAATACGTTTTCGGTGTTTCCTGTCAGCCTCGTGTTTTCAACACATGCCGTTCTGCGATCTAAACTTTGTCTTAGCCTTAGAAGCAAAAAGACAGCTACTCCACATATCCTACGACGACATAAGACCGTTAGCTTCTAGAGTGTATAAGAAAGAAGCTATCTATTCCATCTAAGTAAACATTATTGTGATGGTTTGTTCACCTAGCCTTGAACGTATCTGATGTCTATGTTGTCGGGGTTATTATACGTCTTCAAGGCACAGTTAGGATTTTTAGCGATAGAACCGCATGTTGTTACCTAATATTAAGTTTACTAGTAGTCCGCTTCGAACTGAGAACTCGCGATTTACTTGCAAACGAAATTACTAATATAAATAACAAGACTTGTGAAAAAAATTGTGCCTTCTAGCTCCACAACCCCTTGATCGATCCTGCTCATATACAAACTCTCAAATTATATGTAGCTCTGCTGCAACCCTAACAAAAAGGATCAGAAAAATGTTACTAAAGTTATCGCGGAACAAACACTGAAAAGCAAAAAGATCCGAATGCCGAGACGTCACAGTAGCCGAGGTTGTTTGTAAGAACTTCACTTCGCTTAAGCTCCGCTCTTTCAATTATAAAAACACTTATGTTTCGGTACAATGAAAAATATTTACTTATTGACATGCTTAACAGTCACCAGCAAAAGTGTGCGAGATGTTCAAATTAATCTAGACACAACTTTCCTGTAAGTAACTATTCGGAACAACTGGGATACATACCTCTGCATGAAGCCAACGCGCAGAGGTCACTGTCAAAAACTTAATGAAATGTAAGGGCCACCCTAAGCGGATGCTGCTCCTCCACGTGTCATGATACGAAGAGACACACAACTTTATTGTTAACAGTACAAGAGCGTGTTTAGGTCATTTAAACACCTGCTATTGCTGAATGTACTTCAATTATCAAGCCTATTATTATTTTATTAGGAGTAATCGTTTTTAGCTATTATAATAACCGAGTGTTTCAAAATGTAACCGAATAATACAATAGATTAATTATAAAAAAGTTTTTTTTACGATGATTCCACATCACTAGTGAACGTTCCAATGCGGAGTCTGAGTAAAGTAATCCCTGGCTGGATCTAAGAAAGGGCTCTTCCGTAATCAACTAGAGGTCTGAAGGCCGCCCGGTCGCGAGTCAACCCTGCAGGCTATTGCTTAAGTTAAGACCAAGTTGGACCTATATTGGAGGGTTCCGCACTGACTTAAAAGGGCTCCTTGCGCTACCTGTTTGTAAAATCAACGTCATCCCTAGTAAACGTGACGCGAAGGTCGCCCGGTCGCGAGTCAGCCCTGCAGGCTATTGTTAAAGGTAAGACCGAGTAGGACCTCTATTGGAGGGTTCCGCACTGACTTAAAAGGGCTCCTTGCGCTACCTGTTTGTAAAATCAACGTCATCCCTAGTAAACGTGACGCGAAGGTCGCCCGGTCGCGAGTCAACCCTGCAGGCTATTGCTTAAGTTAAGACCAAGTAGGACCTATATTGGAGGGTTCCGCACTGACTTAAAAGGGCTCCTTGCGCTACCTGTTTGTATAGTCAACGTCATCCCTAGTAAACGTGACGCGAAGGTCGCCCGATCGCGAGTCAACCCTGCAGGCTATTGCTTAAGTTAAGACCAAGTAGGACCTATATTGGAGGGTTCCGCACTGACTTAAAAGGGCTCCTTGCGCTACCTGTTTGTAAAATCAACGTCATCCCTAGTAAACGTGACGCGAAGGTCGCCCGGTCGCGAGTCAACCCTGCAGGCTATTGCTTAAGTTAAGACCAAGTAGGACCTATATTGGAGGGTTCCGCACTGACTTAAAAGGGCTCCTTGCGCTACCTGTTTGTAAAATCAACGTCATCCCTAGTAAACGTGACGCGAAGGTCGCCCGGTGGCGAGTCAACCCTGCAGGCTATTGCTTAAGTTAAGACCAAGTAGGACCTATATTGGAGGGTTCCGCACTGACTTAAAAGGGCTCCTTGCGCTACCTGTTTGTAAAATCAACGTCATCCCTAGTAAACGTGACGCGAAGGTCGCCCGGTCGCGAGTCAACCCTGCAGGCTATTGCTTAAGTTAAGACCAAGTAGGACCTATATTGGAGGGTTCCGCACTGACTTAAAAGGGCTCCTTGCGCTACCTGTTTGTAAAATCAACGTCATCCCTAGTAAACGTGACGCGAAGGTCGCCCGGTCGCGAGTCAACCCTGCAGGCTATTGCTTAAGTTAAGACCAAGTAGGACCTATATTGGAGGGTTCCGCACTGACTTAAAAGGTCTCCTTGCGCTACCTGTTTGTAAAATCAACGTCATCCCTAGTAAACGTGACGCGAAGGTCGCCCGGTCGCGAGTCAGCCCTGCAGGCTATTGTTAAAGGTAAGACCGAGTAGGACCTCTATTGGAGGGTTCCGCACTGACTTAAAAGGGCTCCTTGCGCTACCTGTTTGTATAGTCAACGTCATCCCTAGTAAACGTGACACGAAGGTCGCCCGATCGCGAGTCAACCCTGCAGGCTATTGCTTAAGTTAAGACCAAGTAGGACCTATATTGGAGGGTTCCGCACTGACTTAAAAGGGCTCCTTGCGCTACCTGTTTGTAAAATCAACGTCATCCGTAGTAAACGTGACGCGAAGGTCGCCCGGTCGCGAGTCAGCCCTGCAGGCTATTGTTAAAGGTAAGACCGAGTAGGACCTCTATTGGAGGGTTCCGCACTGACTTAAAAGGGCTCCTTGCGCTACCTGTTTGTATAGTCAACGTCATCCCTAGTAAACGTGACGCGAAGGTCGCCCGGTCGCGAGTCAACCCTGCAGGCTACTGCTAAAGTTAAGACCGAGTAGGACGTATATTAGGGGGTTCCGCACTGACTTAAAAGGGGTTGCGTTTTACCTCTTTGTACTGTCGATACGGAGTATATGTGAGATAGACTTATATAGCTAAAGTTATGAGCGAGTAAGACCACTATCGTAAGGTTCTATACTGCCTTAAAAGGGCCATTTTCTGGGCCTACTAAAGTCACCGTCGAAAATATGTTTACATTTTTCGAACTTTATTGAAGAAGGATTAAGTTGGAATAGTGTAAACATTCTTGAAGTCGACTGATATATTTACGTAGAATTAGTTTGTTATAGGTGTTTAAGGATATTCCGGTTTAAAAGATCATGTATTACTGACGAAATAAGTCGAAATTGGCCTTACGTCGATTAAATATTTACCTGCTGGCTACCGTCTACAATACTTTTTTTTAATGAGTAGTGTTATTTGCACTACCGCGTACGACATATGTAAATAAAACTCTAAGGGTGCAAACCAAGTGGCCTCTCAAGCAGCGCGATCATCGACATGTCCAGCGTTGCGTCCATATGAAATCAATGCAAACGCATGGGAGTGACCACAGTTCAACCCGTTCGAAGCTCGCTCACTAAGACCGTGCACAAATACCTTATTTTTTTTACATTCAATACGGAACCCTAAAAACGACATGTTGTTAAGACCCACATGAAGTTACGCCTTCATAGAATTACTGTGCAGTTTTATGGCTCCATTTGTGCTTGAAATAATTTACATTAAAACATCCTGGATTTTTTTTATACCAAGAAGGTACACAAGCATACGGCCTGCTTGCTGGTAAGCAGCTACCGTAGCCTATATAAGCCTGTAACTACAGAGGTGTCAGATGCGCGTTGCCGGCCATTTAATATAACGAAGGATTCGCTGCGTTGACGGCTAAAGAGAGAAGAGGGTCCCCCGTCGTTAATACGCTGTATTCTTCAGCTTTCTCTGGTAACCTTACTTACCGGCAGGAACATACTCTAGTGAGGGCTGTCTATAAATATATCAGTAAGGCAATCTTCCGTAAGCTTACATTAATTTATTATTTTATTTACCTAGAATCACTATTAAAACACATTAATTTTATTGTCAAGCTATTTTATTCATTTCAAACCACACATTTCAAACCAATAAGCCGTATTCCCATTGCATTTCTAACGAACTTAAGTCCTTTTTAACTCGGAATATGCAGCGTAGACGCAGCTAACTGCATAAGGAAAAGGTACCGAGACAACCTTGGGGTGTGCAAACGGCCTATACCACCATCTCACGCCAAACAGTCTTAAATCATACGCAAATTGAATGCGCTTAAGACGTTTTGCTTCCGAGCTGCGCACACGCATCATTGTCTTGTTTTATTGCAGTCTGCAAGTTAGTCATTGAGTGTGCAATTTGGTTGGCGATTATTATGGAATTTAATGCTCTCTTAAAGGTTATAGGTAAAGTAAATGAAGGCTGGGTCTTGTAGGGATGATTTATTTTTAAACATATTTCATTGAATAGTGCCATAATCTAGCTTTAAAACACGTTTAGATACGATCCAACTTCAATACAACTTCCATGCGTTAACTACATAACAAAGCTTGCGCCTATAAATGTCTGAACCTGAAATATCAGAATTTGCTTTGAAAATTATTCCGATGCAACTCCAATACAACTTCAATATTAGTTGATTATTTGTTGTATGTTGAAGTTGTGTTTTAAATGTATTGTTTACATATGTATTTTAAAGTTAGAATATGGCATTAAGAGTAATCTATTTGTGTTTGAATCATAAGGAGATTAATGACGTTTTTCTTATCGGTTTTCAGTAAATATCCAAGAACCAAAACGTTAAAAATATTATTTTAATTTGTTATTGAGTTGACATTAGGTACCAAAATTCTCGTAGCAAAATTGACTGAGAGTTATAAATAATACTTAGATCAATCATCCTCCTAGCGCTATCCCGGCTTTTTATACCGTCCGCTTGGAAATAAGAGAGTCATATTAATGAGTATAAGAGAGCAATAGAGTAATATTAGATTAATATAAAATCAATTTTTTTAATGATATTAAAGATAAAAGATATTTATGTATTTTTAGAATGTCACTCGTCTAAAGCGTCTAAAATAACGTAATGGATTTTAAGCCAGGAACAAATTTCATGACCAATCGCGTCTCAGGCGATAACTTCTGAACTGGTTAAGGGCGATGTATAATGAAACCTCGTGAAGGTCAGCTGCCGCTCCGTTGGTGGGATGAGGAACGGCAGCTATTTAATCATTTTAAAAAAACGGTCATCGCGTCACGATTGAAAATTTGTCAGATGATAGTTTATTGCTCTTGCAAACATGAAAAACCGTCAGCCGGCTGTATCTAGGTGGAAAGACCGTCAGTTGATGCCCTGAAGATCGTATGTTTACGTGACCAGCTGACGGTCCTTTTTTTATTTTTTTTTTAGGATCACCAGCAGATAATACATCATGCTTAATTAATTTATAGCTTAAGTTGATAACAGATAGATGTTTATCTAATTATAGGTAACCACAGCTAATTAAATTCCTTTCACTGCGATACAGCTGACTGACGATTTTTTAAATTTATAATAGGATATAAACTATCATCTCACAAAGTTTCAATCGGGAGTAAGACCATTTTTTTTAAATCGATTAAATGTCTGCCATTCCTCAACCCACCAACGGAGAAGCAGCTGACCTTCACGAGGCTTCAGTACACATCGCCCTTAACCACTTCACAAGTTGTCGCCTGAGACGCGATTTACAGTCTATCTATATGAAGCGCGGTAAAGCCTGATTCGAAATAATCGTTAATTTAATATCATTTCGTATACATATTATTGCGAGCGAGACTTTTTGCTCTTTATGACCACCTAGTCACTTTGGGAGTGCCTCGCCAAAAAATATACCTACCTATAGATACCTGTATTACCTACATTCTATATTATTTTTTTTTATTAAACTGTACTTTTATTCAAGCATATAAAGCGATTTATTCCATAAAAAAATGCAGTTCCCAATTCATATATTCCAAATTGAATATCAGGAAAATTCTATACGGATCTCTCTTGAAGTGAAGAATGCGTAGGCATAATAAGTTGTTAACAATTAAATATACTTGACATTTCGTGAATGACAGTTTGCAGATCCAGGATTACGCAAAAAATTTAAAAGCTATCCATAGGCTGCGGAAACTGCTTACTATCAGGAAGCCCGTATGCTTGTTTGCCACCGTTGTAGTATAAAAAAAGTAAAATATATACCAATGGTCAATTGAAATGGCTAATAATGTAAACAAACCAATTTACCTTCATTGCACTGATTTAAACTTTCACGGTTTTTACACATATCTGTATGTAATAACGGGACTTAACCGCGTATATATTTCTAAAAATTACCTTCGACGTTTCGAGGGCGACATTGTCCCCGTGGTTTAGAGAAAAGACTTTCTTCAGGACCACGGGGACGATGTCGTCCTCGAAACGTCGAAGGTAATTTTTTGAAATATATACGCGGTTAAGTCCTGTTATTACAAATAGGTACCTTCCTTGCTCAGCAAACACGCACTTTTAAAGGACAAACATGATACCATCTTCAAAATGTTATCATAAACTTAAAATGTTAATCATAAATTTTTAGTAAAAAATATCCGTTAATTACTTATACTTCAGTGAAAACGAATTTCTTTCATAGTATTTTGTCATTGTGCTTTATTTGTTTAGTAATGCAGTTGTCAGTCATATTTGCGTACATTATTTGCCATTTCTATCAACGTTCGGTATAGCGAGTAGCTTGCCGTAGTATGCGGACAAGTTTTAGTTATACGTAGTTATAGCTTATATGTACAGTCAGCAGCAGAAATTGCTCAGCGGGTGAGGTGTTCAAAATGAGCTTGACACAACTCTATTGTTAAGGGAATAAGAGCGTGTGAAGGTCAATTTGTACACCTCACCCTTTAACTTACTTCTGCTGCTGACTGTACAGTCAACGCCAAATATATATACAATTTTGAACCTTATTACAATGGGGCAAGGTGCAAAATTGCATACATAATTTTGACGTTGACTGTGCGTATTTACGGATATAAATAACAAAAGCGCAGTGCAAGGACACGAACGGACGAGGGGCGATAGGGCTGTCAGCATTCAGTTTTAATCATAGGTCAATTAGGTCATCTTATCCTCAAGTATTCAGTGAACTATACACATTGATTAACATGCCTTTAACAACCACTTCATATAATGTTGAAGAGCTTCTCATATAAATATATAAAGTGATGGTATTCAATTTGTATTTATCGAATGAGCGGAGCGTAAGTGAAGCGAAGTTCTTATAAACAACTTCGGACACAACTGTCACTTGGCTACTGGGACGTCTCGGCATTTCGATGGCTTTTTGATTTTTGCTGGTTTGTTCCGCCATAACTTTAGTATCGTCGTTCTAATCTTTATGAAGTTTGTTGCGGTTGTAGCAGAGATACATATAATTTGAGAGTTCGTATATGGGCAGTATCGATCAAGGAGTTGTGCAGCTAGACGGCAAAAAAGATCTTCATAAGGGACTCGTTACATAAGGTCAACTCGTTTGCAAGTAAATCGCGAGTTCTCAGTTCGAGGCGGACTACTAGTTATATGTATACATGCAAATTCAAAAATATAACTTCTCTCATTGACCGGTGTTTTTAGTGTTTTTTTATATGAAGAAACCACACCACAGTGATAATTATAATGTATTTATTTGTATTTTTAATGCTCAGCAATAAAACAGCAGTTTTATTTACCTTGAAGCAGAGAAATACAAGCGGAAAGTAAGCAAGTGAGTTTATATTTTTGGACTATGACATAGACTAATTAACCCAAGACCCCGCATAGCCGGGCGACCCCCGCTGCCACGCTCGAAGTAATTTCACTCTATAGTAAGACACTAATTATTGGAAGTTACAGTAAACTTAGTACGTCTCCATGGCAACCATTAATGTCTGACTCTCTTACGCCCCACGGGACAATCGCGCGTTCCCTGTCTAGCATTGCGTGTTCCCCTCCCGCACCCCTTCTTTTTCGCAGCTTAGGTATATTAAATAACGCGCTAAACGGAGTATAGAGATATCTTGTATATGGACTATGATTACGTGACTGTGTACCATCGCCGACACTGTCAACTGACCATTTGTAATCCCTATTGCAACGGTATAAGGTCTATCGAGGGTCAGTTCAGTGTGTGGCTGTTTGTACCTACAGGTTTGTCATTGTAGAGTGTCGTTTTGGTTCTCCAGGATCTTAAAATCGTAACGTTTAAAAAACGCGATTTAACGAACTTACTTATGTTTTAAAGTTTTTTATTTCTTTCCCAAAGAGAAACGAAATTTTTGTATGACAACAAAAGACTAGCTAAATACGAGTTGACGCGTTTCGAGGAAGCAGTCAAACGCATTTTTTACACAAGTAATTACTTGATTCGGTAGGGTTGTCACACTGTCTGAATTTGGTCATTAAAATACGTTACAAATTTATCTTAATGTATCATCAACATGTTATATTTTTGGGGCAATTGACTTTTTAAGAGGAATAAATTATCGTACAAATGACTCACGAAATGTTGTTTAATAAAAGATAATTAAAATAATATGATTATTAAAATCCTGTATGCTAACAGTATTTATACAGGTTGTAACAAAAATATTGGAGATCCGTTTAAGGGCATAATAGGTATCGTGATGCGACTAAGAAAAAACCGGCCAAGTGCGAGTCGGACTCGCGCACCGAGGGTTCCGTACAAACCTGTAGGTATATAGGGGTAGTAACTTTAAAATTATTAAAAATATTTTTATTATATGATTTAACTAAAAATTTATGGTTTTCGCAATTTTTCCTTTATCTGTGCTATAAGACGTTGCTTCGTACCAAATTTCAAGATTCTGAGTTCACGGGAAGTACCCTGTAGGTTTTGATCCTTGCGAGTTTCGAAAATTTGCGGAAATTTGCGGCATAAACGGCTGTATCTTTTGATTGCGTTGGCTTAGAAGTCTGATTTTTTCACAGCTCCAAGGGACAGTAGATATAAATATGATATAAATTTCAGCTTGATACCTCCACGCGTTCCTGAGAAAAATGGTCTTGACAGACAGACAGACAGACAGACAGACGGACAACAAAGTGATCCTATAAGGGTTCCGTTTTTTCCTTTCGAGGTACGGAATCCCTAAAAATTTAAGAAAAAAATTTTGTCCCATCCGGTCAACCCTCCATACAAAACCAATTTTTTTTGTCATGTGAAAAGTTTTTTTTCTTAGTTTTTCGTAATCAGAATACGATACTAATTATGCTATTGAACGGATCACCAGCATTTTTGTTAGGTTCACCTTGTATAGTGTAAGTATTCAATAATTATGTAATGAATAGTAATGATTTAATTCAAGAATCCCTAGGGTAAAACATTACAATATTTTTTAACTATTTTCTTTTGTTATTGAACAATATACAAATATTTTTTTTATAACTCCAAGTTACATGTCAATCTTATCATTATATTCAATTACATTGGTAAAAATTCACATCTTAACTAGTACTTAAGTTAATTAAAGTTAAGTTAGTAAAGGAATTATTTAGGCCCTATGGCATGTAAAAAAATCAAATGATATATTAAATTAATCATATAAAAGCGAACATTCAAACGGTGTAACTCAAATGAGGCAACCCTACCGTTTCGAAAGTTGCAGCTTGCAGCCGCCTTGACCTCCATCTGAGCGCTTGTTTTCCTGCGATGCGCTTTCTTTGGTACATACCAATCACCCGGCTAAACACACATACACACATAAACACACACTAGTTACCTATAAGTATTTAGTATTTCTTAGTTGCTCCAAGGTTAGCAGGAAGAGATTCCCTAAAGGTATAAGTTAGTTTTTGTACAAATTGTTTATATGTTTTATAATGATCTTGTGAACCATATTTTAGGACAGGTGTCGTATTCTAATTTTAAAATACGTGAACAATACAAAACAAAACACAATTTATCTCAAACATATCTCTAACATACAACAAGTTGCATCGGAATAATTTTCTAGCTCTGAATTTTCTGATTTAGTCGTTTAGGCGCTAGCTGTTTGCGTAGTTAATTCATTGGAGTTGTATTGAAGTTTGATCGTGTCTAAACATGTTTTAAAGTTAGATTCCGGCTCTTTGTAACTTGTAAGTCAGTATCAACTAGACTAAACTAAAACGTCCTTAAATATACCATCATTGCGTACAAGTAACGGGAAGCACCCAATATACCAATTGTAGACGATGCACTTATAAATAATGTGCATGTGCAACGTGACGTCACACGCTGTAGGGGAGCAGACTATAGCGAGTGTGCCCTTGAGCATACTTTTACTATTTGTATACAACGCTCAAAGCAAGAATTTAACTGGAAACTGCACGCGCGTACTACCGTAAGGGATAGACATAGATGACGATAAAATATACTTCTACAGCACAAACCAGAACAATTTACCATTGTTTTCCTAAGCCGACACAACTTTCTAAGAAAAATATTAGGTTTCCTCGCAGTAAACAGAAATTCTTGAAGAAATCGCGTATTATATCTGTTGTGATCCTCCACTGCTATAAGTAATGGCGTGGAGGGTAATTAAAACAATGTGACAAGGACAAACGATAATAGCACCTTCTCTGTCGTACCTATTGAAAGTGTAATAAGACCATCCCGTTCGATCTTGGTATTGTTATTGCCATGCCCCGTCTATACCTTTTATCCTATGTCTATCATACAACGACAGTGATACACAAGCATACAGCCCGCCTGATAATAAAACACCTATAGACGCCTGCAACTCCAGAGGTGTTACATGCGCGTTTCCGATCTTATATCATAAAGGAGATTCACTGTGTTGGCGACTAAAAAGACAAGAGGGTCATTGTCGACACACTGTATCCTCTTTGAGCTCTCTGGTAACCTTACTCACCGGCAGGAACACAACACTATATTACAATTACAAGTATTTTTAACACATTCAGGGCCGAGAACCCGGCTGACTGTCGGGTTCTGTGTTCGTAGCTACTATGCGCTACATACAACAAATACGTGGCTACGGGCTACGAGCGTAGCACGTAGCACTAGGTGGCACTGAATGTGTTAAGTTACAAAATCAATATTCAAAATACGACATGCACCACATGGTGTGATGCTTGTGATGTCAATTTTATAACTAGTAGTAAGCCTCGAACTCAGAACTCGCGATTTCCTTGCAAACGAGATGACCAATATAACAAGACCTTTATGGTGATTTTTTCGCGCCTTCTAGCTCCATGACCCGTTGACCAATCCTGTTCACATACGAACTCTCAAATTATATTGATCTCTCCTACAACCTCAACAAATTTCATAAAGATCAGAAAAACGTTACTAAAGTTATCGCGGAAAAAACTCTCAAAATCAAAAAGCCATCGAAATACCAAGACGTCCCTCTAGCCGGAAGTTGTTTGTAAGAACTTGCTTCGCTTACGCTCCGCTCGTTCGACAAGACCCTTATGATGATTTTTCGCGGCTTCTAGCTCGATGACCCCTTGGTCGATCCTGCTCATAAACGAACGCTCAAATAATATGTATCTCTGCTACAACTCCAACAAATTGTATGAAGATCGGAAAACCGTTACTAAAGTTATCGTGGAACAAACTCTCAAAATCAAAAAGCCATCGAAATGCCGAGACGTCCCACTAGCTCTGGCAGAAGATGTTTGTAAAAACTTGCTAGGCTTACGCTCCGCTCGTTCAATAGTATAATTTTACATTACATCATCATCATGCTCTTAGCGTATGTCCCGGCTTTTGCCCACGGCTCTATTGAGCCTGGAGTCCGCTTGGCAACCTAATCCCAGGAATTGGCGTAGACACTTAGCTTTTACGAAAGCGACTGCGATCTGGCCTTCTGACCCAGAGGAAAAACTAGGCCTTGTTGGGATTAGATCCGGTTTCCTCACGATGTTTTCCTTCACCGAAAAGCGACTGGTAATTTTACATTACATGTTTACTTAATTTTCAATCAATCACTACACCCTCCTATTTCTTAGACCAAATCTTTGTATCAAATTTATTCACACCAAATAGTAAACCGGTTTTAATGACTAAAATGTATCAATCAATACGTTTCTATATATGTACTCCGTAATGTTTCATAATTTTAATCGAAATCTAAACGCATATAGAATTAATTCAATAAATTTTTAACATGCTATTTAAAGAGAAAATGTATGAAATATGCTTCTTAGCATGCTACGCCGTAGCATAGGCCTACGCTACGCCGTAGCATAGACCTAATCTATGCTACGACGTAGCTGCGTAGCCAACGCATAGATAATAATAGTTCTTTGAAACATGCGACTGCTCACAGAAGCTTATTGGTTTGATTTTAATTAGATATTGAACAGGATTTGAACTATCAAAAGTGACATTTGACCTAGATCATTAGTTGTAGGTAGGTTTGAACGACCCACTTAGAAACATATCAATGCTATTAGCATTAATATCATTCATTCCTAAAAACCGTTCATTCAGTTTCTATTTCTAAATACGGCGTTCTATTTTCAAATTAATTTACTAACGTACGTTTGCGTATTCAGTTTATTTTTAATTGTCAATGGAATTGTAGGGGTATTTTTTTTGTAAAATATTTATAAATGTTGTTACATGTAAGTGAGTATTTTAGATGTAGAGGCGATCGATGCTTTTAAAATGCGATAAGCAGCTTCAAATAGGGTAAAGTCGAAAATGTTTGAAGTATATTTCTATTTTGATGGTGAGACATCTATACAAATACATACATACTGATGGGGCAATTTTCCTCAAAACATGTTCACTAAAAACTTAAATTATACAAAAACCCGTAATAATTAGGACAACAGCAGTGTCAAGGAAAGACCACAGTTCAGACTAACTTATTTTATTGAAATTGGTCATGTTAAGTAAAAAAAAATGTTATAAGGATTTTTCAAAAACACGGCATCTATCCGGACTTGACCCTACAGTCAGCAGATGTAGCGGCAAGGTGTTCAAAATTATCTATACAGGCTCTTGTTCTCTTAACAATAAAGTTGTGTCAACATAATTTTTCGTTACCTATCCACTAAATATAATATCGCAATCATAGACATATAAAATAAGAAGACGCGGTGCCGTAAAGACCATAATGAACAAAATTGTGATTCATAATAAGCCGATTTCCTCGTGTTTATGCGCGACACGCACACATATGCCACTCGTGGACGAGCGGTGATTGGTTCAAACGTCAAAAGTGAGTGTGTGTGCACGAGACCGCGGCATATTATGGAAACACAGTTCTATCTTCGTGGGACCACGTCTTCCTATTTTATATGTCTATGATCGCAATATTATTTTGGCCGTTGTACAAATTATGCTGTGTTATAAAACATTATGTCTATCTGAACAAACAAGTTATCAAACCTTACTATACATTAACACTAAAGTACAATGCAGTTTTTTAAATCAGTTCATACCAAAAATTTCCATCATTTTATTATTCTAGTTAAACCTGTATTCGCTATGTGCATGGCTGTGGCGCCATCTCTTGGGCAGGGGTTTAATATTTTTTTTATTTTATGAATGGCTTAATGTACTCCTTGCTTATATGAAATGTATCTGGCTGATTCATTATTTTGACAGTTGACCGAGTTGAAGTGACATAGGTGATGTCAAATATTTTGTAATTTGATACTGACAAGAGCCCTGTGCAGTTTAATTTATTGTCACATTGTGCACTGCGATCGTTCACGTTACCCCCACCATTAGGGTTTGCTCCCGGTACTCGTTTTCTACACAAATCCAGTACCGGAACCGGGAATTCCCGGTTCTCGCCATACAAAATCCGAGCATTCCCTACCCACCATGCACTTCGTACATAGGAAATATTATTGCACTCATTTAACAAAATTATTTAACCATTTACGCATATACAGCAATAATTATTTTTATTATCGTTGGTCATAAAGCCACCAGCAGCTGCGTATACGCATGATACTGATAAAAGGTCGTATCTGCCATTCAAATTTTTTGTAAAGTATCATTTTAACCGCTTATTTGAAAGCTTTTCGAAGTTTGAAATAGCTTTTTTCTACTCGTCGACTATAATGCTTTAATTGAGACTTTGTAGACCACACTACTAGCACATACTTTTCGATGGAGCTTTTATGGTCGCATATTTTAGCATCGTCAACTATGCTGAAATGGATTTTCATATAATATTATAGCACGATCGTGGAGGACAACGTAAATTAGGTTTCCAAGCAGACCCCAGGCTCAATTGAGCCGTGGTAAAAGGGACAAACGCTAGGAGGATGATGACTTATGTACAAGTATATATTTATATAAGTATGTGTCTGTAGCAAACCAATTGAAACACCATTAAGTGCAGAACACACCAAGGGCATGCAATCTAAACAATCGTTGCATTAAAATGGTAATCACTCGAAACACGGGCCGTGGAGCATGTCCGTCTGTCTGCTCTAACTGTATCCTAAACCAATTGCTCATTTACAATGTTAATGCTTTTTGGGGTTCTGTGTACAAGAGTACGATTTGTAAACTTTTGTACTATTACAAAAAATACAAAAAAATAATAGTTTTCAAAATTATAACTTACTTAAGTTGTAAAAGCTACTTTTCGTGTTGTTTTCTAAATTATGAAATGTCAATAAATTACTCAATATTTGTATATTAATTGTGGAATAAAACATATTTACAAAGCTAACTAATCAAACAAGATTCCTACATTATTATTTTTGAACCGTCGTATGACAGATCTTATGCCACAGGTTTCATATAAAATAAGTATACTTAGGCATAAAGGGAATACAGTCCCCTTCAACTATAATAGTGGTTTAGAAAAACGTAGCTCTCAGTGCTCATATACAATCAAGGACAATGCAAGTCCTTTGTTCAAACGAGAAGTCCAAAAAATTACCCAACTATTCTTCTGCACAGCCCATCATTATAATAGACAAAGAAATCCTTTTAAAACCTCGACTGTCGAACCGAAAACTTTATTATTTTATAAACAAACCTAACGAACGGACAACTCGTTACCGCTCCCTAATTACGCCGAAAATAATACACGTCGACGCCATTGTTAAAAAAAAAGTTTAAAAAACAAGCTGCGATAATAAAAATGATCCCGCGAAAATGCAAGATGGTGGGGCCTATTTAGATTCTGCCTTCTATTGGCGCGCTAGCATCAAATTTAAAAATGGAATGCGCTGTCCTTGGCTGTGCGGAGTTCAACGAACTCAATGCATTTTGGCTGTTTACTACTAGACTCGAACGGTCGTTAGATCCACCGCGATCAGCGTTCCAATTTAGAATTTAAATCTTTGGATTTAAAGTAGCTATTCGCTTACTTAGAAACAATTGGAGTTGAGACCACCACAAAAACATACGCTGTCAAATGATTTTAAGCTCTTTCTCCCCAAGATAAGACTACATTTTCATTGCCTTTAAGTGACTGTTGTATTCAGTCCTTCAAGCTATTTTAAGCTCCAATATATTTGGGACACGGTTCAAAATGGCTTGTGACTAAGATAATGCAACGCACTTATCTTTTTATTCTTCGGAAGGTGAGCTAGACATTGCGTTAGTATTTTTTTAAGTTTAGGTTTTACTGGTTTGCTTTTAATTGTTGGACGCATCGAGATAAGATTGGCTGTATATGAGGGTCCGGATATAATGCTTTTGGCTGAGTAACGACTTAAACAAGGTCTCAAGGCAAAACGAGTTAGGTTTGAAAGCTATTGAACTCTATACAAGAAGTAAAAAAACCGGCCAAGAGCGTGTCGGGCCACGCTCAGTGTAGGGTTCCGTAGTTTTCCGTCCGTCACAGTAAGCGTCCCCACTTAAGAGTTAATAACACCGCCATGTAGGATATGATATGAGAGTTCCACGTACAGCGACATCTATCGGCAAATTAAGTAAACTATTGCGCGCGAGCTTAAAGTATGGAAGATGATTTTTATGGAATAATTCTTTATTGCGTGAACCGATTTTCACCGTTTTTACTTTATTTGAAAGCACGTCGTTTCATTGTAATTTTGTAGAAATTACAGGTACAATAAACACCTGCTTATACGGTTAAATTACAAACTTAGTTCAGAAATTATTTTGTATGTATAACTATTCATCCTATCAAGTTCAAAATAATTTTCCTAGAAAGTTTTTATAAAGTTCTACTTTTGAGATTTTTTTCATATTTTTAAAACTTATGGTTCAAAAGTTAGAGGGGGGGGGGGGACGCATATTTTTTTACTTCTGGAGCGATTATATCCGAAAATATTTACATTATCGAAAAATGATTTTAGCAAACCCCTATTCATTTTTAAATACCTATCCAACAATATATCACACGTTAGGGTTGAAATGAAAAAAAAAATCACTCCCCACTTTACGTATAGGGGAGGTACCCTAATAAATAAAAAAAATCCACTTTTTATTTTACCACTTTGTCGGCGTGATTGATATACATATTAGTACCAAATTTCAGCTTTCTAGTGCTAACGGTCACTGAGATTATCCGCGGACGGACGGACGGACGGACGGGCAGACATGGCGAAACTATAAGGGTTCCTAGTTGACTACGGAACCCTAAAAACCAGCCAAGTGCGAGTCGGACTCGCGCACCGAGGGTTCCATACAAACCTGTAGGTATATAGGGGTAGTAACTTTAAAATTGTTAAAAACATTTTTATTATATGATGTAACTAAAAATTTACGGTTTTCGCAATTTTTCCTTTATCTGTGCTATAAGACGTTGCTTCGTACCAAATTTCAAGATTCTGAGTTCACGGGAAGTACCCTGTAGGTTTTGATTCCCTTGCGAGTTTCGAAAATTTGCGGAAAGGAGATCGTCAATTCTGGGCCCCCTGATATAAACCGTATACAGTTTGTACTGCAATGTAAAATAAATACTCATTTTATTACTAAAGTACACAAAATATTGCAAACAAATTAAACGGGAATTAGAAATACTAAATAAATAAACATTATGTTGATTTTTCCGCGATTAAAATACAGCAAGACAAGACGTTAACGTCCTTATGGCACTGACATAAAGTTTAACTTCACCCTGGCCTGAAACGGGATTGTTTTTTGGTTTGACACTGTCAATGTATACCGTTACATAATCTGCGTTTTGATACTGTTCGGTAAGTTAGAACATTGTAATATTAAAATAGTATCTAAGCCTACGAATACGGAAGTTTAAATTAGAAATCGACTGTATTAAAACGCCTAAAGATTGAATACGCATTGTATTTTTGCATTTTTGATCGGAGTTTGAATATTAAAAGTGTGTTTCATATTCAAATAATGTCATGCTCCTTTGATAACGAAACGCATTTTTTTTCAATCTTGTAATGTCAGATACTAGTGCTATCGCATTTAACGGTGGTAAACCTTATCCCTTCGCAATAGGTGTTAGGAATGTTCAGTTAATAGTATCAACGATAGTTTGACAGCAGTCTTTGTTTACCGAAATACAGGAACTATAAATACAATCAAAATATGACTTTTTATTATTTCATCATGATTTCCGTTTTGTTTTCAAGTCCGCTTTTGTATCATTATCTTAAAAAAATCGATACTTATTTACATTAATATATAAATCATATGCAAGCACCTTGTATGATTCAAGTTTTAAATGCATGATTTTTCAATTTTCCCATTAGATTTGGCAATATTTTTACCACCATCCTGATCTAGAAACTATGACGATTATTTAAAGGTAAGAACCATTCCTAAACGGTCCTAAATAATCTGGGTCAGATCACCTAACAAAAATTGACGATTTCCTTTGCGGCATAAACGACTGTATCTTTTGATTGCGTTAGCTTAGAATTTTGGTTTTTTTACAGCTCCAAGGGAGAGTAGACTTGAGTATTTGATATCAATTTCAGCTTGATACCTCCACGCGTTCCTGAGAAAAAGGGTCTTGACAGACGGACGGACGGACAACAAAGTGATCCTATAAGGGTTCCGTTTTTTAACCGACTTCAAGAATTGAAAAGAGGAGGTTATCAATTCGGCGTGTATGTTTTTTTTTTTTTTTTTTTTTTTTGTTTTTTTTTTTTATGTTTGTTACTCCATAACTCCGTCATGTCTGAACCGATTTTGAAAATTCTTTTTTTGATTGTAAGTATATATATACAGATTGGTCCCGTTTTTGTCAAAACGCAGTTCTGATGATGGGATCCATGAGGAATCGAGGGAACTCCTCAAATCTTAAAGGTATACATATAGTGATTTTTATATTTTTATCAACAAAACCATCATTTTCATTCAAAACAGTGACATTTGATGAAGTAGAACTGCTGATGATGATCAGAACGGAACTCTTCAACGACGCATAGTTCACGTTTGGCGATTCGTCCTCTTCGCTGTGTTTGTTTAGCATGTTTAATTGTCAGAACAAATGTTCGTCAAGCTCAAGTTCTGATGATGGGATCCATGAAGAATCGAGGGAACTCCTCAAATCTTAAGGGCTTACACATAGTGATTTTTGTATTTTTATCAACAAATCAAGCATTTTCATTCAAAAGAGTGACATTTGATGAAGTGGAACTGCTGATGATGAACAGAACGGAACTCTTCAACGACGCATAGTTCATGTTTGGCGATTCTTCCTCTTCGCTATGTTTGTTAAGCAAGTGAGATTGTCAGGACCAATTTTCGTCAAGCTCAAGTTCTGATGATGAGTTCCACGAGGAATCGAGGGAATTCCTCAAATCTTAAAGGCATACATAAAGTGACTTTTGTATTTTTATCAACAAATCAAGCATTTTCATTCAAAAGAGTGACATTTGATGAAGTGGAACTGCTGCTGATAATCAGAACGGAACTCTTCAACGACGCATAGTTCACGTTTGGCGATTTGTTCTCTCCGCTGCGTTTTTTAAGCAAGTTATTTCATTGTATGGAATCTAAGTGCACCATCTACAATAATCCTTCACCGGCTACCCCCATTGAAGTCGGTTTTTTTTTCTTAAAAATTATTCCTTTAGAGGTACGGAACTCTAAAAATAAAATGTGTCACACGTTCATTGTAGCACAGACTATACATTTATATAGACAGCCACAGTCTAAGAATTTTTTGAGGATCCTAGTCTGAAGCGCCATAGAGAGTACTCTGCCCTACTTTATACGGCAGCTTTAAGGGTGGGTTGTACCACGCATAACTAACGAACCGATCAACGTTAAATATGGCGACGGAGCTCTCATCCCATAGAAAACTGTCAAAATTTTCATACAAGATTTTTTTTAAGATGACGTTGACGTTCACAGACGGTTTGGTGCAACCGGCCCTAAGTCTCTGATTATAGTTTATCCGTAAGTGATCTATCTGTGCTAAAAAGCCGTAATCTTAAAAAAAAAGAACGGGATTTTTTTTATGGAGGTGATATTTTGACATAAGATTTATAGAGATGACAGCTAACCGTGAAGGGGTTCTTTCAGTGCAGGAAGAGTAGTGCGTAAGGCAGGTGTAAGGTTTTAAGGTCAAGTACGCTCCCGAGGGCCACACAAACACGTACACACACACGCACACACGAAAACTTAGAGCGCACACAATTGTCACTTCACCAATGAGGATAAAACGTAAATAACGCAAGGTAACGCGTAGATATGGCGTTGCTATCATTAAAAATAACATCTCAAGTTAAAATAATCTATACCTACTCATGGTATTATGTTTCTGCCGGTGAGTAAGGTTGCCAGATAGCTCAAAAATTACGCAGTGGAAACCCTCTTGTTCCTATAGTCGTAAAGAGTCAGCAACGCGCATGTGACACCTCTGGAGTTGCAGGCGTCCATAGGCCACGGTAGCTGCTAATCAAGGCGGGCCGTATACTTGTTTGCCACCGTCGTGGTATAAATAATCTATGATAGAAAGTTTCTAAACGTATGTAGGATTCCATGAAGAAGAAAAACAGTAAGATTCATTCCTTATCTGTGGTTTTGGGCAAACGTCGATATTAGAAGTTATCATTAAATCCAAAATATACATACTTAAAAGAAGAAACAGGATATAGCTAAGAAAGCATGATATCATAGGAAACCCCATTTTTGAAGAGAGACACTTTAAAGGTCAAATACATAGTAATTATCATACCTATAGATTAATTAGCTAGTGTTTTATTAATGATGTAAAACACGGAAGATATGAAATGTTCTTTAAATTTTCCCGCAGTCGAGATTGCCCCGCTGTACCTTAACCTTATTCCTATGCAACTGAGGGTCCATATAGATAAAGAAATAAGAGTTTCCTAACGTATAATGCTTCTCTGGCCATCATTTTGCATAACCTCATAATTATACCATAATTAATCTCAATATTAGACAATAATATTGAAACATTTTACTTACCAAAAAAGTAATAAATTTAACGTTAACTGATGCATATTATTCCAGAAACTATTCATGACCTATCCATTAAGAATGTCATCATACGTAATCATTAAGTAAACGAATAAAAACGTCAAGCTATTTTCAATTCAAAATATTCAAATCTAATTCAAATTGTTCAGTCCGTCACGCTCACACTTCAACAGGTAACCGTTAGAGCGAGCAAGCGCATGTCAAATACGTTTAGCTAATACTCTAGTTGATGTACCGATGCTGACGCATAGATATTCTAGGGATTGTTTGTGACCTAGCCAATATGAATGTCGTTTATGTCGTTGTACTCTTCCATTAGTTGGCGGACGAATGTAAACTACAAGCGGATAGTTTAATACCCTTTTTAATTAATTCGTTACAAACTAAATAATATACGTACATGATGGAATTTTAATTTTTATAATATTACTTCAATGAATAAATGATTTAATACTTGTTTTATATTGTGTTAACTGTTAATAGTACCTTAAATACGCACATATCATTTTATCTTCAATGTCTGTTATTTTAAAATAAATAGTGGGCACTCTAGTATCACTAACCAAATGTAATTATAGACTTAATGTACTTAATTTCAGCATAAAATTGATCTACCTATATGTTATTTAAAACTCAATAAACGTTTAGCAAATCTCAAAATACATTGATAATTGTTTTTATCTACACTCATATTGTAAGTTCTCTAAAACGTGTTCGAAAACGGTAGGCAATGGCTAGCATTACCACGACCGATTTTACTATGATAAGCTTTTTATCCGTAGCAGTAACGTAATTTTAACTTTTCATGCTCAATTATTGATGTGCTATGAGTTTTGATAACATAATGTACACCTGCACCCTCCCGGGGATCCGCCGACAGCCCGACACGCGCCCGCGCGACCGCCGGCACAATCGAGTTGGCCATGGTGGCGGTGCAATGGCGGCCATTCTATGGTTTCCAAATAAGGCATTTAGAATAAATAATATGAGTGTAGATAAAGCAGTGTATGCAACTGTACGTAATTAGGCCTTAAACCACTCGTGTGATCTTATTATGAAATTCGCCTGCGGCTCATTTCATAAAACCACACTCATGTTTTAAGGACCCTTATTAGGTAACAGTTACATAAACTACTATTCCATGGGCCGTGTTTTAAAGTTACAATACGTTTAAACACGATCCAATTTCAATACAACTTCAATGCATTAACTACGCAATACAGCTAACGCCTAAACGTCTAAAACAAAAATATCAGAATTCATTCCGATGAAACTCCAATACAACCTCAATATTGGTTGATTATTTGTTGTGTGTAGGAGTTAAGTTTGAGATCGATTGTGTTTTAATGTATTGTTTAAGTGTTAAAATTAGAATACGATATCTTGTATTTTCATGCTGATATGTGTTAAGTACTTGGATACCTAATACAGAAGCTTACCCAAGTATTCCCATAATAGTGTTCCCTAATAAACACAACGTATACGTTCGTCAGTCATTAAAGGAAAATGGCGGGCGTCGGCGTCATACAAACCGTTTCCGCGTGTCCAAGGCTTTAAAAATGGCCGCCAAGTAAGGACACGACAGGTTGTGTTTGATGTTTTGCAACTTAAGCACATTTTACAACGAGATAAAGCTTTTGAGGCCTATTCGAGGTTGATCAAGTTTATAAATAAACCGTGAATCTTTATTTGCAATAAAAAACAAGAGATCTTAGGCTAATATATACAGAATCATAATATCTAGACATTGATATTTTTTTTATACCACGACGGTGGCACACAAGCATACGGCCCGCCGGATAGTAAGCAGCTACCGTAACCTATGGACGCCTGCAACTTCAAAGGAGTCACATGCGCGTTGCCGACCCTTTACAAAAAGGATTCACTGTGTTGATGGCTAAAGGAACAAGAAGGTCCCTCATCGTCAATACACTGGGTCCTCTTTGAGCTCTTATTTATTATGTGTTCTACTAGATGTGACATCTAGAACAAATTTTGTGCGCCATGTTTGGCGGTTACAAGCTGTGACAGCATCAAAGAGTAGTATAGACTTGTAGGGACAAAGAATTTCTTAGGGATGTCATCTCCATTACTCAATGTATCTAGACTTAAAGAAGTCATGCAAATGTTACATTACAATCTAGAGGCTTACTTGCTAGTACATCTTTGAATTACTTCGTGAATGCATGCAGGTTATACATTCACGAAGTAATTCAAAGATGTATGAGAAGTCCCCAACCCGCTTTGATCCAGCGTGGAGTCTATAGCCCGATCCCTCTCGTCTATAAGATCAGGCCTGTGCCCAGCAGTGGGACGGATATAGGCTAACATATTAGTTAGAGCGTCGCTCATGAGCTTCTCAGCTGAACGTGCCACACTACTCCGTGCTTCGTGCTCCGTGTTGTACTTTTGTCGGAGGGGTACTGACCTGCAGCACCCCTCCGACAAAAGTACTTCAATGACCGCATGTGGACGGGTGCTGTATTTTAATTTTAAAATACATAAGCAATACATTAAAAACACAATTTATCTCAAACACAACTCCAACACACAACAAATAATCAACCAATATTGAAGTCATATTGAAGTTGCGTTGGAACTATTTATAAGAAAATTCTGACATTTCTGATTCAGACGTTGCGTAGTTAATACATTGAAGTTGGATCGTATCTAAATGTGTTTTAAAGTAAGAATACGGCCTCAGGTCTTTTACTCATCGCGTTTAGCGTCAATTCGCCTGTCTGCACAGGGATAGAGTCTAAACAGTCTGCTGGACTGTCGGGTTTGGTTCGAGTCGTGTCTTTCGAGTGACTGTCGTAGACGTCTCATTGTCAGAAGGCCTAGCCAACGTGCCAATCGTTTACGCTCCGTAGTGAACGAAACGCAACTGTCACTGTCGCTCTTATATGGAAGAGTGATAGAGAGAAATGACTATGCTACGCCACTGAGCGTCGACGATTGCCACGTTGGCTAAGCCCCCTGGTCTTTTGTTTTGTCGTGTCTAATTTTGAATTTATAGTCCGTCGTTTCAGAAGAGTATGTCGGTCAGCCAGTCGGTCAGTCTATGTCTAATCGGCACATAGGTTAGAAGCCCCGATAGTATGCCATTCCACATTTATTATAAGTGCTATAGGGCCGTATTCTAACTTTAAAACACGTATATACACGATCCAACTTCAATACAACTCCAATGCATTCAACGCAATACAGCTACGGCATAAACATCTGAATCAGATATATCAGAATTTGCTTGAGAAATATTCCAACGCGACTTCAATATTGGTTGATTGTTTGTTGTGTGTTGGAGTTATGTTTGAGATAGGTTGTGTTGTTATTGTATGGGTAATATATTTTAAAATTAGAATCCAGCACATAGAAGCGAACAGCAACTGCAAATAAAATCTTTTTCCTACATTGTAAACAAAGTTTCTTCTAACACAGTCACGCCGGTAGATAGGTACGGTAGGTATAACTTGTTATGATGAATAACTGAATATAGTTTGAAGGGCTTAAGCGCCATACAGAATGCGGCGCTTACGGCGTTCTGCTTTTGTTCGTTGCTCGGTTGGTTGTTAGTTCACCGTCTTCACTATGTGGCCTTGAATATTACTAAATTACGCATTAATATGTTGTTTTTCATTATACTAATGTTTTATATACACTCAGGCACCAAATTACTCGTCTGATTTTATCTATAAGACGCAAAAAAGGGGGATCAATGTTACTCTGCCTCCGTAGGAAACACCTTACACAACCCTACACGTGATCCCTGGGTGGTGCTAAAAGAGTAACAAACTTGCCAGCTGCTCTGTCCCATCTAGACCTCGCAGCACTCACTGGATTTTCATTATCATCTGCTTTCCCACTACTACTACCCCAGGGAAGAAATGCCTATCTGGATATAGATTATCCAGTGACATGTAGCCATAGCCAATACGATAAATAAAAATATAAGACGCAAAATACACTTTTATCTACACTCATACTGTAAGTACTCTAAAATGCGTTCAAAAACCGTAGACAATGACAAGCATTACAACAAACCATTTAACTATGATAAGTTTCTTATCTGCGGCAGTAACGTAATTTTAACTTTGCATGCTCAAATATTGTTAAGCACTGAGTTTCAAATTTGGAACATCGAATTTGATAACATAATGTTACCGCCATGGCCAACTCGATTGGTCCCGCGCGAGCCCCGACACAATCGAGTTGGCCACGCCGACACAATCGAGATGGCCGCGGCGGTGCAATGGCGGCCATTCTATGATTTCCGAATACGGCATTTATAATAAATAATATGAGTGTAGATAAAGCAGTGTATGCAACTGTACGTAATTAGGCCTTAAAACACTCGTGTGATCTTATTATGAAATTCGCCTGCGGCTCATTTCATAAAACCACACTCATGTTTTAAGGACCCTTATTACGTAACAGTTACATAAACTACTATTTCGGAATTAGGTATATCAATCATACACAAAAATCTGCCGGAAGATGGAACAATCTAACTTTCGGCGGTTTGTCCACAAAAATTCTGCTACCTTAGACAAATTTCCGACTTCCCGTAAATTTTTGTTTATGATAGCTGATATCCGCTCAAGTGTATGTTGTGCTTAAAAAAATTCGTACGAGCTAATTTAACTGAGACTTTAACACTGCCCTGAAGTCCATTAGGAAAAAAAACTCAGACTTTCCGTTACGTTCCTATCCACGTAAACAATAACCTTTAAAAACTAAGACACTAACGACTTAGATAAGGAAAATAAAACAAAGTTTTTGATTGCGCAAAAAACATAGGAAAATTATAAATACCTACTACTAAATCATATTACGTAGATTCATACCACAAACATATAACCAGGGCCCGGAATTAGGTGAGCTAAAATACCTAAAGTTCGCGAGAGGACATAATATAGAGTGGTTACAACCGGATGAAAATAATATTTTATTTGGATTAATACTAAGTACTTGTTTCCTTATCTTTCTATATATACTATAGTAGTACTAGTAGCTTTCACTACTTTGACGCTAATACGCCACTCTGACAAGCATTGATAATGAATAGGAAAATACAGATTACTAATTTATAATATATGTCACATTTTCAGATTTATTATTATAATGTTAACTTTATGGCTGCAATGTAACCATTTTTCATCATTACGACTATTACTTGCAGTGCCCGGATGAATATCGAATACCCGGAATCCAAATAAAATATTATTTTCATCCGGTTGTAACCACTCTATATTATGTCCTCTCGCGAACTTTAGGTATTTTAGCTCACCTAATTCCGGGCCCTGCATATAACTGTCCAGCCACTTATACGCTATAAATTTTCATGAATACGCCTCTATTTATATATTTACGTATAAACGTATACGTACGTGTAAATAGTACGTACGCAAGCCTAACATTACGAAAATAAACCACGAGAATTCAAAGCAAACAAGTAGTGAAACTGAAATTAGTCACTCCCTAGTGCAACGACTCTTTAGGGATGTCCTATCTATCGATAGAACTGAATTTATCGACTACGGTTATCGTACTAATCGCGTGCAGGAGAGGGTTGATAAAAATGCGTAAGAATGTCGTCATAGCAAAGTTCCGATTAAAATCTAAACTTAGAGATATATAATAAAAAATATATATTTGCAGTTTCACCTCTCGTACAACAAAGCGCAGAAAAATGTAATAATATATGATAAATACATTTCTAGAGTTATGTAAGTTGTCTTTATTTCACTTAATACCGTTATATTTCTTGTATAAACAAACTGTCAGCTTTAGTATATCGTGAAATTGCATAAAAGTTACAGTATAGAAATAAAAATATGCGCAAACACAAACATTTGGACGGTTTAAGCAATGTTATGATCTTACTACTAAGTAACAGTATTTAGCTGTGTCCCAATCTGTCCTTATAGTTACACAAGAATTCACCAGTGAAATGCTAAACCAATGGTAATTTAAATTTGGTAATGCACTAGCGTTTGTAGGTAATTTTATATGCGAAACACAGTGTAGTCAAATGTTCGGTGCTTAGAATAATAAAATAGCCATAAAACGTACTACTTTATTGATTCTGGTATCTAAATGTTAATTTTTAATTGAAAGAAAGGGATAGGTATACTTAATATGACATTCAAAAAACTCCTCTCCCTATTTTATTGCCTATTTCCTCTAGCTTTCATAACTTGTTGCCATGATATGCTTAGGTTTAATTTGTAAAAAAAGAACATACCTATAATTCTCATATTTAACTAGTCACATTTAAGAACCAAAATAGTAAACAAAATTAATTTTACTTTACAATAAAAATAACACCATTTAAATGTGCAACATAGGTCAGCCAGGCAACGTAGGTATAATACATCAATTGTTTTCTAGAAACTCACGTGTCTCGCAGTTAAATTTATATTTCATATCTTAATTCGTATCGCGTAAGGAAGCTTTTTCAATCACCATTGTGTAACAAGGCACGGTTAGTAATTTTTCATGCTTAGTCATGTCGACGACTTGCATGGACGGTGAACGATCCCTAATTCAGCCAGGCCAGATTAAACGTACATTGCATATTCAAAGTAAACAAATTTCGGTTCTTTAGCATCGTCGGGGGTCGTTGAACTATCGAATGACTCTGAAAGTAGTGCGCCTTAATTGTCATTAACCTTTGTGAGTGAACAATGGTAATTGCAGTCTAAATTGTTATTGTGAGAACAATAGGTCTAAATAACGCTTAGTTTAACATCGCAATTGTTTTCTGTAGGATTTTTATTCAGATGTATATTAAACTTCTTTTATTTTAATAAATGGTTTTTAATAATTATTTAGACATTTTTTTATAAAACATGACTTACGTAAGCCACATCAATTTATCTTACAGAAATTAATTTTCTTATTATAAAAAGATGTTAAGGTGACATCAGTAACTCATAATAAAGTAAAATAATTTATAATACTTTAAATCTTTAAATACGTTTTTAAACTGTTGAAATATTTTACTTTAATCTTGTTTATGGTGTATTGGGACTACTTGTACTATCGACAATCTATCGGAGATCGGCTCGCCCCAGCACTAGTATTTCTAATTTCATGGCCGAACGTCTATGTGTGCGTGGCGCGCTAGTGTGCGTGACCTTGTGAGCGTTGCGTTTCGGCGGTCATTCACCCCGATGCATTCCAACCCTTGACTTTAGCAAATCCTAGCGTCGAACGTTGCAGTTCGAAAAAGGAAGACGAAGAAATGTGAAAAATGAAGGCGCCGTTCTACTTTAAAAATTAAAAAAAAAGAACGAGCAAGCTCGAATTGTCTGTACCATAGCAGAGACACCATAATATTGATTTTCTATTGAACAATTGTCACACTTTTTAGGAAAAGGTACCATATCGCTGTGTGACGTTGCAGGTACTTTACATTGTACAGATTTAATATTGGAGCAATAAAAGCGTAAGTGCCGACCGCTAAATGAAATGGTACCTTTTGATGTCGACTATCACAATTTATTAGCAAAACTTGATTTCTTTAATTTATTTGTTAGCAAACAGCTTAATTTAAAAATATTTATAACGGGTTACTCACGTAACGAGGTTTTCTCGACATGCTTCGATCAATTTACGATGATCATTTTCACGAGCGGCCTTCCGCCGCGCACGCGCGTTTTTCCGTCGCGTTTAAAATGTTAGAGTCTCACGAAAGTTTTATAGTTAAAACAGCTTAATTGTGTGAAATTTTGTGTTATAATTAAATTAGCAAATGTCAAAAAGGGTTATTATTTTAGCATTAGTTATACCAAATTATGTTGGCTTGTGTATAATCTAAAGTCTGTGTCGTACATTCCACCGCAGCATCAAAATTACTGCGCTGATTTCGATATAAGGAGTATTAATTGATTCATCTTTCTAGATTACTTCCAAACCAACTTCCAGATGTAAGTGTTTCAGTAGGTATTCATACAACTTTTTCATATAAACAAAAATGATTACTTTAGTTTACCAATGATACATATTGTTTACTAATTTAATACAATGAACACATTATTACGTACATTGCTATAACTTCAGTTTCGACCGAAACAGTTACGTTATTTATTTATCTGTAACCCTACAAAGTCAACTTATTTGCATACAATAGTCGATACTAAAGAACAACATAACAATCAAACCTAAATGTACCCAAAACCGCATTAAAATTGACATAATCCTATTTAATTTGTAACCATTAACCAAATTCTAATACAAACTCGTAACCAAAACTATGCAAAACATACGATAAACAACCCTATTTCAAGCAACTATAGTATCAAATCCTATGGAAACCAATTCCTGATACGATATTCCGAAAACGACATGAAATAGCCATTTAATCTACATGAAACTGGCTGTTTAGAATAATCCTCACCATCCCTAATTAAAACTATACCCAAATTCAAACTTCGAACAAACCGCAAAGCGTTTGAAATTCGAACACAAACCGCCGACCGTCTACGGATCGTCTAGTCACTATCACACATCCACAATACGTAGACACGGGCTTCTCTATTCAAATACACGCGGGAAACCCTTCATTAGGTTGTGGAAACGCGGCGAGGGAGGTCAGCGTAAAACGGGCGCTCCGTATAGTGTGTGTAGTGGTCCTGACCTAGAATGATAGTCGGCGTCTGTAGGTCAAGGAAGGGTAGACGCACACATCGATAGAACACACATGTATTGTTCTAATCCGCACTAGTTTAGCACAGTAATAGTTCGATGTTTGAAGAAGGCGCGTAAGTGGTATTTGATCGGATTTCCGGTGATATTGTTTGAATGTTTTATGAGTGAACTTTGAACATTACATAAATACTCCTTATTGCATACCTCAAATTAAAGAAACAAAGTATACACAAGTTACAAACAGAAAAGTAGGGGTAAAACAATTGGCGGTCTTATCACTAAAGAGCGTTCTCTTCCAGACAGCCATTGGGAACCGGAGACCTTTGTAAATTAACAAAAACCGGCCAAGAGCGTGTCGGGCCACGCTCAGTGTAGGGTTCTGTAGTTTTCCGTCCGTCACAGTAAGTGTCCCCACTTAAGAGTTAAAAAAATGGGCCCATGGTTGGGTTATTTGAAAGCACGTCATTTTATTTTGTAGAAATTACAGGTACAATAAACACCTGCTTATACGGTTAAATTACAAACTTAGTTCAGAAATTATTTTGTGATTTTTTTTCAAAACCTATTTAACCTATCAAGTTCAAAATAATTTTCCTAGAAAGTTTTTATAAAGTTCTACTTTTGAGATTTTTTCCATATTATTAAAACTTATGGTTCAAAAGTTAGAGGGGGGGACACATTTTTTTTAACTTCTGGAGCGATTATTTCCGAAAATATTTACATTATCAAAAAATGATTGTACTAAACCCCTATTCATTTTTAAATACCTATCCAACGATATATCACACGTTAGGGTTGAAATGAAAAAAAAATCACTCCCCACTTTACGTATAGGGAAGGTACCCTAATAAAACATTTTTTTCCACTTTTTATTTTACCACTTTGTCGGCGTGATTGATATACATATTAGTACCAAATTTCAGCTTTCTAGTGCTAACAGTCACTGAGATTATTCACGGACGGACGGACGGACAGACATGGCGAAACTATAAGGGTTCCTAGTTGACTACGGAACCCTAAAAAAGTAGTCAGGTTTAAACTTTTTATACGTCATTTAAAATAGAAAAAAAAGTAAAAAAAATATAGACATAAAAGTTTCCCTTTGTACAACTACAGAAAAACGTTAGAATTTCCCGCAAGCAAGTTTCAGTCCTAACCTAAACATCAGATTATATATGATTTTTTGAAAATACATACGGTTTACTATTAAAATCATTGTTTTTAAACATGAACAAAATGACGCTATGACGTCATTCAGGTCGCTTTTTCAGACTTCAAAGTATTATAGAATTTCGTAGGTACAACATTAAACCACACTTTGAATATTTTTATTGCTATTTATGGCATATTGCTGCATATTATACGTGAAATATGTACATATATTTCTCTGGCAACGGAATTTGCTGTCTTGCATTACCAAATGGCTTCACCTCGTTCGCCCGTTTATATCGTACTCGGCCGGCAACACAATTCAATTTCATCCGCAGAAGCTGAAAACGTTGGTCTTAATAACTAGGGATCTGTCTGGCGGACAGATCTGTCAATATATGGCGCTATAAAGATCTGTCCGCAGACATATTCGCTAGATATATACGGCGGACAGATTGGATAGGATAGACGCACAGACTTGTATCCTATCTAATATCTTCCATTGGAGTTATATCATCGTTTCTTAAGTCAGCTGTTAAGGTGATTTCGGAAAAGGTATAGAGGTATAGATGCGTTTTACCCTAATTTCGCAAAACCTGTAATTTCGAAAATCAATCAAATATCGCTCGTATCCCATTGTAATAAGAGTCAATTTTCAGAATTACCCGCCACTTTTTTCCTAAGGGAATTTCTCCCATGCACCCTAATTAATTTCAGAATTCTAAAAACTACTGATACTACATTATACACTAGTAATATATCAGTTAAGACTTGAGACGCAATGTTTATCTAATGTCCTGCTGCTGATATTCACTCCGGTGGCTTCTCCAACACACATCTTACTTATATATGCATCTATACGACGGAGCGAGATTGCAATATCATTTTCTTCTTATAAAGCATAGCTGCGTCCCATGATGGACCATAATACCCCAATAATGGTAGAGGAGCCATTAGGTTCATGTGTAGTGTATAGAACTATGGATGGTTACATAACCACGTAACACGTATATACGTGTATTCCAATGATCTTTATGAATAAAGTCTAGTCTTATTTAGAATCTGGTTGTATCAATACGCCCCCGACTTCCATCCTAATACATGAGTGGAGATAAAATTTTCACGCCAACCGATCTTTAGTATTTGCGTCCTATTTTTAAGAAAAAAATCGTAACAAACTTTCGACTGTAATCAATCACGAATATTACTTTCAACTCGCTCAAATAACCTTTCAGAATGACCCCACATGGCAATTTACAATTCATACTAACTGGTGCCGGATTGAATTTAATAATACATTAACAATACAATAAAAATGCAACCTATCTCAAACATAACTCCAACACACAACAAACATTCAACCAATATTGAAGTTGTATTGGAGGTGCGTTGGAATATTTCTCAAGCAAATTCTGATATTTCTGATTCAGATGTTTATGTCATAGCTATATTGCGTTGTTACTGCATTGGAGTTGTATTGAAGTTGGATCGTGTCTATACGTGTTTTAAAGTTAGAATACGGCCCCAGGGGCGATTCATTACTTTATGACACGTTCCAACTCCATGACGACTCCAGTGCTTTAACTACGCAATACAGCTGTCGCCTAAACGTCAGAAATGTCAGAATTTGCTTGAAAATTATTCCGATGCAACTGAAGATGAACACTGAAGTTAACTACACCTACATATGGTGATCTAAATCACTTAATTTGTGCAACAATGTCTGGCATCACGTCGGGGTCACCAGTTGTGGGGAATATTTAAAGGATGAAATTAAATTATGGTTTAACAGAAAGTATATTCTTTAACATCAACAAAACATCAATGACAATGACATGAATGACATCTATCACATATCTTTTATTATAACACTAAAATAATATCGGGTAACGTAAGGTTTCATATGTAGCGGTACTAGCGCCACCACATACAACTTCAATATTAGTTGATTATTCGTTGTGTGTTGTAAGTAGTTGTGTTTGAAATAGATTGTGTTTTTAATGTATTGTTTATGTATTTTAAAATTAGAACACCGCACCAGTAAATTTTATCAATTATGAATATATTTTTTTTCTTATCGTTGACTGGCAGAAATACTTTATAGCATTACTAGCCTTTTCCCGCGGCTTCGCCCGCGTACTTTAAGTACTCAAAAAGGATACGATACCCATGTTGATTTTCAGACTTTGTGACCACATTTGCCCCTTTTAGGGGTTGAATTTTCAAAAAACCTGAAACACGTGTTTACTCATTTATCGTTAGGAATACTCCTGTGAAGTTTCGAATAAAATAATCTAACAAATCTTGATTCGCCATACAAACTTTGGACCCCCATTTTACCCCCTTAGGGGGTTAATTTTGAAAAATCCTTTCTTAGTGCACCCCTAGATCTTATAAGGAACCTACGTGCCAAATTTGGAATCTCTAGAACCAGCGGTTTGGGCTGTGCGTTGATATGTCAGTCAGTCAGTCAGTCAGTTTCTTCTTTTATATATTTAGAAGTTAGCCTTTTGCACATTAATTCTGTCTTTTGTGCAACAAAGTTTAAATAAATAAATAAGTTCATAGATGGCAGCACCATCTCTATCGATATACCAAAATCGCGTAAGTGATTCGGATAGGATAGGTGTAAGAAACGTACTGCAGGGCATGCCCTTACCTTAGAGATCAACGGCGCCTAGTAGTTTCAAATTCAAAGATTGCATATACTTGAAAAAAATCGACAGGTTCCGCCGTGACCGGGTGGTCTAGTGGTCAAGACGTCAGCCGCAAAATCTGAATACGTCATTCCAAATCTGGCCTCGTACACCGAAGGGCTTGGGGCCGTATTCAAACTTTACAACACGTTTATACGCGAGCTAACGTTAATACAACTCCAATGCATTAACTACTCAATACAGCGCCTAAACGTCTGATTCAGAAGTATCAGAATTTGCTTGAAAATTATTCCGATGCAACTCCAATACAACTTCAATATTGGTTGATTATTTGTTGTATGTTGGTGTCATGTTTGTGATAAATTGTGCTTTTAATGTATTTTAAAATTATAATACGGCACGTGGTTACTCTCACTATGTCAGGAGTATATGACATCTATTTCAGTTTATAATTTTAAACTAGTTCAAAATCGATTATTATCCAGTTCCTGCGTCCCTTTGCCCTTCGGACCTACGAATCCTTAAGGGTCCTCGTCTTTGTAAAACTACCAGCCATCCACTAAGACCCTTAGCTCTTCAACCTAACCTAGGCGACGGTGACGATGTCAAAACTTACGCCGTTTTTAGGTACAATGTTTAATGTATCCTTCAAGTTTGTCGTGAATTATCGTTGCTTAGAAAATGTTGGTAAATATTCGGCTCTGAATAGAAAGGCTTCTAAAGAATGTCTAAAAATAACACACCTTCCTTATGTATTCTACTACAGAAATTTTTTCCTACCCTTAATAAGATCATAAATGACTTATGTAAGTACAATTAGATGAAACCTAAATACTAAATACATGCATTTTTTAAACAAAGTTATTTTACATATTGGATATTAGATGACTAATAATTTTTATATTTAAGGTATAAATATTTTTTTTTTTAAGTAGTATTAGTTGGTATAAAAACTATGCGAATTTTAAACGATTTCTCACTATTTAACAAAAAATGTGGATTAACTAAAATAACTTCTTAGAAAAAAAAGCTCATAAAAATTATTTCTCTACGCGTAAGACCTTAAGAATGGATTCTAATGAATCCTTAGGTCCTACTTATACCGGTCACATAAATCGAACGCTCCTCTACACTTGGTAAACTACAAAGCCCTTATACGGAAAAGCGGGAGAGAGGGACCTACATAATCTGGACACTCGAACCAAAAAGGATGGGGATTCCACATTTGACCGACGTTTTAAGAAAAATACCCACTTATAGTTTGAAGTTATGACGATATTCTTTTGTTTTTATGATAAGGTTATTGTTTCTAGAGCCTTCTCTATACGAATGGTCAATTGAAATGACAATTAATATACAGCCTTGGCCAGAAGTGTTGAGCACCCTTGCGATTTTCATGTAAAACTCGAAAGTTTAGACCGGCGTTTCTATCTTTTTTGAAGTTATTTTATCAATTAATTCAAACTGAACAGCCATGTTTTGTTGAAGTGAGTAGTAACTGCATAGAATATTTGCAATTTTTCGCACCGACCTAAATTAGTAGTAGTAGTAAAACACTTTATTGTACAAGAAAACACAAAGAAAGACATATAACACAACTTATACGTACAAAGGCGCATTTTTGGGACCTCCACTTTTCATATTTTATAGGTACCTTTAAAGTGTTATTAAGTGAAGTTTTCTAGATATATCAATAAAAAATAACATTTTACGTTATCGTACATTGTTATGATAGAGAATTAATACTTAACATCAAACTTGTAAACAAAAAAGAGCTATGCTCAACACTTCTGGCCAAGGCTGTATGTTATAAATTAATATATAATATAATCATGCACTTATAAAGAACAGCCATGGTTCTAATTCTTTTTTAGTATAAATTACTTATATTTCATTCAAAATCGATTTATTTTATATTCATTTGTCATGTGTCCAAATGCTTCTATTGCCTAGAAATACAGTTGCCATATTTGCTTAAGTACATTATTTCTTGAATGTAAATGCACTTCATACGGCTGTACCCACTTGTGTATAGTCACTACGCGCGACATGTTTCGGAGAGCTTAGGTCTCCATCCTCAAGCTAAAAGTGCTAGGCGAACCAACAAGACAAAATAAATGTACAAGTTAGTACAACCGTATGAAGTGCATATAACCAGAAACTACTACAAAGTCATCTAACATTTAGAGGACATAGTTCAGAAAGCATATCAAACATTTTGTGAAGCAGTCAGATTTGGATTTTTTTTTCTTTTTAATTAAACAATAGTACATTGTCTGTCTCTCGAGCTGTTTTGATATGTCTTCTTGAAGTACTACGCATTATTGTGTATCTTTAAAATATACTGTATTACTGTTTTGAAAAGTATTATACTTCTCGGGTCAGAGGTGTAGGTTTAGAACCGGTGGTAGTTTTTTTTCTCTGACGTTCATAGGTACATTGTAATGTGCCTAAATTGAAGAATAAATATCTTTTATCTTTTTTATCTTTTATAGTACATTATTTTTATTTGCTCTTTCTAATGCATAACAAAAGTATGTGAAAGTGAACGAGAGGCGATTCGATTTTTTTTTCCTTTACTAATTTATAAGCAGATGCACTGGTTAGGCAGTTTTACATGCCGACGACCATAGCCAATATCGTCCTAGCTATAGTAATTTTTGGCAAACGTAAGTCAAAGTTGAGATATAGATATCAGTAGCGCAGCGCCCATAAACCTTGATTCTCATAGGCTGCTTATCACTTTACGCACCGCAGTTCACTACGCACTACGCTCGTAACTGATGAGAATGTTGAGCGTTCTTCTAACAGATCATGAAGAAAAGGGAAGCTAAATTAGGTCCAACCTGCTTACGAAGAGTAAGGCGATTATCACACTGGCACCGCAACCGGATGCGGCGACGGTGTGCAAGCGTGACACCGCTATATATATGCAGAGCGCTATCTCGCTCGCGCACCGGCACCGCATACGGTTACCGTAGCAGTGTGAAAGCTGCCTAACATCACTCGCGTTTGTCTTCGGATTAGTAACTTCACATAATGTAGGGTCCTTAAAGATATATTCAACGATGGTTGCTTTCATCAAAAGTCTTCTTCTTCTCTAGCGTTATCCCAGCTATTGCCAGGGTCCGCTTTCCTGCTCGCTTTCCTCCACTTTGCGCGGTCCTGGGTGTCTTCTCGGCCTCCACGACATTCAGCCATCGCTTCTTTTGTCTTCCGCGACCGCGTCGAGGACCGTCCGGGGCTAGATCAAGGCATATGTTCCCTGTGTAGTCTGGTGGCATGGGAGATATGTGACCGAACCAACGAAGACGACATTCTTGGAGCTTCTCCGCTACGTCACGAACTGCGAGGCTGCCACGTACTCATTACGAATGCGATCAGCACGTGTAACGCCGAACATCCACCGCAGCATCTTCTTCTACGTATACTCGTAAATCTATAGCCTTGGCCAGAAGTGTTGAGGACCCTTGCGATTTTCATGTAAAACTCGAAAGTTTAGACCGGCGTTTCTATCTTTTTTGAAGTTGTTCTATCAATTAATTCAAACTGAACAGGCATGTTTTGTTGAAGTCAGTAGTAACTGCATAGAATATTTGCAATTTTTCGCACCGACCTAAATTCGCATTTTTGGGACCTCCACTTTTCATATTTTAAAGGTACCTTGAAAGTGTTATTAAGTGAAGTTTTCTAGATATATCAATAAAATATAACATTTAACGTCATCTTACATTGTTATGATAGGGAATTAATATTTAACATCAAATTTGTAAACAAAAAAGAGCTATGCTCAACACTTCTGGCCAAGGCCGTATATAGTATGTCACTAACGAAAAGCAAACCATAGTATTTCAACAGCAAGCCAACAGTTACTTTAATAAAGCAGAGCATTCAAGAGACAAAACAAACGAAGCTAGTAAACACAACATTTTCACAATGCATTCATTAACAATCCAATTTAAAATTTTAAAATACCATTTCAAATTTCGAATTCCGTTTTAAAAAACATCCACTAATTATCGATGGCGGCCAATTTATGTTCTGCCAGTTACATAAGGCTGTATGTGTGTTATGTGTAAAAAAGGGTGTTTTTCGTCTATGTACCCAAATAAAAATGAGGGCGGTAATGTCCGGCTGTATGGGCCGTTTATCGCGAATTGCCGGCAGCTGGGAGAAAGGCATAAATCCAAATTTTAATATTTTAATTATTAAACTTTAATAAATTGAGGTTGTCCGGTAGAGATCACTTATAGCCACCATTGTCACCATTGTTGAATTTACTAAATCTTTTTCTGTATTACTTTTTCTTTGTGTGGTGCAATAAAGAATATTATTATTGTATTGTATTGTATAGATGTTCTATACAAAGGAAAAAGCCACCAAGCCTCCAGTGCCCAAGGTTGAAATCGAACCAACGTCTTCTGCATTCGCGGCAGATGTCCAACAAATATTCTTATAATTTTTATTCACCTAGCGTTTGAATCTATTTTTAAATAACCCTTTTCTTTATTTTTTCTCAAAGTGCCTTCTTATAAACGCATTTTCCTTCACTTCCTGTTTACTCCATAAAGCATCAAACATCTGACCTTAATCTCTGTAGGGAGACTTTACAGATTTCCCATTATCTTTCAATTAGTTAATTGAGCCTCTTTTGCATTTAAGGAGATCATCTTATTAATTGCGAATTATTTTTAATTTTAATGCTATTTTAAAAAAGCTACTTAATTGTTTCAAATTTTTTACGTCTCTAAATAAGCGGATTATATATAAGAAATTGTTTTACCTCCCTTAACCTACCCACTCACTTTCTTCTGGTAGCTCTTGTTATTACTTATTAGCCATATCCCTTATTACCTAGGCAATAGAGTTCAATAAAAAATATCAATCAAGTGACTGAATAACTCGATCAGAAACATTTGCGATTTAATTTTTATTTAATGGAGGATTGTGAAGTGTACGACGGTAAGGGGTTACGATAGCAACACAAGAGTCGAGGAAATACTATTTATTTAGCGAGAAAACACTCTGCTTATATACTAAGGTTTTAATAGGCTTAATGAGGTGGAAGTTATAACAATGGTTGTTAAATAATTGTATATCAAATTACTAATGTAATGTCAAGGTTTATGGGATAGGTAAATTCATGTTGTGTTAAGTAATAAAATACAGATGTAAAATAGTTATCAAGTATCTATCAGCTGTGAATCAACTGTTACAATGGTGGTTACTATACTCACTACAATACGCAGGTGGCCACGATTTCACCTGATGGTAAGTGATGATGCGGTATACGGTGGAGCACGCTTACTTGTTATACCTAATATGCTCTTGATAATCTTTTGTCCCTATCTGTCATTTTGATATTTATGTTTATTAGACAGACAAAATTTAATAAGGATTTAATTTCACTAGCTGGTTTAACTGGTAATATAAACTCTACTAAATCGATATTAACTATCTTCTGTTGTATTGTATATAAACACGATTCAGTGATTACGATTCAAGCTTAAAATACTTACGTAAAACTAACTGAATCTTAATAATTATTCATATTTATAACTGCTAGCTGGTACAAACATGCATTTAACGCATTTGCACAAATGTTCACGTTTGCTTAAACCCAAATGCAATAAAAAAACTCTTGACACTTTCATAGCCCATACAAATGTCCAACTCTGCGCACTCATTATAAAATGCAAATTTCCTAAGCGGTTAAGAAACTTAAAATTCTTACTTACGTGCTTTTCGCAACCGGGCGATTGTCATTCGAAATTTAAATGAAGTAGCTATCGCAATTAGTGTGCGTGTATTGTAGTGTGCACTACACGCACACACGCGAACGTGCAAATAAAAATGGAGATCAAAAAATGTGTGAGGGCACGCACACATTGATGACGCCACAATTCAATATCGCCCGTCATTGGACGTAGAGTTTGCAGAAAAACTTTTGTTTATTAATAGAGATAATTGTAATTAGATTATTTGTAAACTTATGACTTGATTTGATTAATTACTTTAGCATTTGAGCTAGGCATAAGTGAATGAAACACTAAGTGAAAAAATCGCCAATTTAGGAATTACCTATTTAATTATTGATAAATATTTCAACTGTTCCAACCAGTCAAGTTGCTTTCCGGTGAAGGAAAATACTGTTAGGAAACCGGGTCTAATCCCTATAAGACCTAGTTTCCCCTCTGGGTTCTAAGGTCAGCAGCAAGCGCTTTCGTAAAATAAATATGCTTATGCCAACTTATGGGATAAAGTTGCCGAGCGGACATCAGGCGCAATTGAACCGTCGTGGAAAAAAAGCCGCGGTATATCTATATTTCGCATACATTTGGATGCATTTCTTATATATCTAAATTACGAATTCAGTTAAATGTATCCGAAAACAAACTACCTACTTACGCAAAAATTCTCCAATTCAAAATGCATGATAATGAAATCACAATCATAATCATAATTGCATTCATTTTCTTCCAACCCTACAATCAAAATAATACAACCTGAGCACACATTCGCATTTCACTCACACAATGAAACTTCTCGTACATCAATTTGACGGCGTGCGTTAACGCAGCGCGACCATGTGGCGTATTTAGGTCAATTGCTCAAATAACCACGCATCGTCGGCCGATCGTCTTGGTTTTTTTAAGCACAAGGAGAGTGCCTTGCACGCCCTACTCCTTTTATTTTAACTTAGCGCTCTTTTCTTTTAGAATAGCATAAAAATATATTGTACGCGTAACTTTAAGGCAAATGTTAACACCGTTTGAGTATTGTAGTGGAATTATTACAACATTTACCCGAGTTATTTACAATTGCAGAACTCAGACCTTTTCAATAGGTAAAGAGTCATTTTGTCCATAAATGACTCACACTAAAAGGCCAGGCTTCACGTTAATTGTAATCATTTTTAAAAGTTATGTTCGTTGTCATTTTGAACGTTCAAACCCACAAAAATATAAGGCGGATAATCATCAAAGTCAATTAAATTAACCGTCATCGGGCGGTTATAATCATGTGCTCGGGGCTGTGAAAGCCAGACATAAAGTACGTCGCTTGGTTTTTATTGCCTTTATCCGAACGCGGGTCATAAATTTCGTACCTTAGTTTCTAAATCTTTAAAATATGTTATTGAATTATTTTATGTAGTGAAATTCAATGTAAAAAAACTTACACAAAAGATTTTTTATTTTTATTTTTATTTTATTCATGGTTTACGTTACAAAACAAAGAACAATTTTAGGAAAAATAGGGCGGGCCTAACTTTTTTGGTCATAATGATTTTTTTTCAAAATATGGTGTGATATTTAACAAAGATACCGATGCCCGATTATATCTGAAATGTATTGTAACGACCGCAATTTATTTAAAAACCTCAACAAGCAATTACTCCATAAACGACGAAATCTCGCTTAGTACCAGTTTAAGGAATAAATAAATTCCCAAATATGAACATGTTTTATGGGTTTTCCCACAGTTAAACAATAAAACTTTACATATATAACTTTGTTTTTTTTTTCATTTTGTTAACAAACAACTAATATTCAAATTTTAAACATTAATATAAGAATAATATGTTTTAATTACTTCACTAACAATATTCAAAACATGTGTCGACTTCATATTAATCAAAAAATGATAATAAAAGATGTGTAGGTACTTTGTTTCAACCTATTTGAACATGACCTCTCATTTTGACAGCTCAAAATTTAACTCGACATAGACTATAAGCCGCCCAAGACACCAAAATATGCTTAATGCCTTACGTGTTAAGGTATTATTTCCATTGATTGAAAAAAATTGTTTACGACTTTTAGTTTGAAGAAGCTGTTATTTTGACAAGCTGCGCCGACGCATAAAGGCGAACAGGTTCCCTGCAATCGCTGACTTTATGCAATCAATATCGATTCATTACTTGTCTCGGGACAATTTTGGATTAAATGGCATTATTAAGGTCTTGTTGATTTTTTTGCGGCGAGTGTTGGTACACGACCCGATATTTGCTGGTTGTTTTTCGTTAATAGTTGCAAAAATTAATATTCGACATTGACTTTTAATTGGAGATGGCAATTTAAAGAAAAATAAAGTTGCCGTGAATAACTTCATTAATTTAACTGAAGTAAAACTTTTTTTTTTTTTTTTTTAATACCACGACGGTGGCAAACAAGCATACGGCCCGCCTGATGGTAAGCAGCTACCGTAACCTATGGACGCCTGCAACTCCAAAGGCGTCACATGCGCGTTGCCGACCCTTTACAAAAAGGAGGATTCACTGTGTTGACGACTAAAGGAACAAGAAGGTCCCTCATCGTCAACACACTGGGTCCTCTTTGAGCTCTTTGGCAACCTTACTCACCAGCAGGAACACAACACTATGAGTAGGGTCTAGTACTATTTGGCTGTGGTTTTCTGTAAGGTGGAGGTACTTCCCCAGTCGGGCTCTGCTCCAGATTTGAGCGATGACATTCGCTGAACGTGCCCTACCACACTTAGCGAGATGCCATTCGCAGTGCCCATACCTCTCTTTTTGGCGTAGTTTAAGGACATACCCAGGTCCGGACGTAGTTTAAGGACATACCCCGGGTCCACAAAGTACTGACTGGCATTGAATTGGCATTTACTAATATCTCACAAAAATGAAATAGAGAATGTTTTTCTATTAAAAAATAAATACACAACAAACAAAATGCATTCTTTTTGATAAGCACAGAATGTATATTACTGTACCTACTGAATACAAAAAAACTCTGCTTTATCTAGTAGACCCGCTAGCTAGACGCACACCGCGATTGTCAATTTTTAATGTGTTGTTGCGACAAGGCCTGCATTTTTGGGCAATAGAGTACACGCACAGGGGCCGTTGGCTATTTACGCTAATGAACAAAATTAAATAGCTTTTTAGATTTGAATTAAACATTAAACGGCGCGTCAGTCAGGCGTGCAATTAGATTTACCTTTTAAAACGGTAGGATATTCCAACAATTGACTTATTGTTGGACAGTGACCCGTTTTATAATTACTCTAGCTACTAGAAAATACTAACAATATATACAACACGCAAAAAAATTTTTTTTGTCTGGATATTTTTAAATCAAGTCGGTGACAAACATGCAAATTACCCCCCTGATGGTATGGCGGTTACCGTAATCTATGGATGTCTGCAAATTTACGGGTATTACAAACGCGACGCCAACCCTTTACAAACCAAGCGAATATTTATTATTTATCGTTTGGCTATATGTCACTGGTTATAGATAGGCATTTCTTCCCTGGGGTAATAGTAGTGGGAAAGCAAATGATATAGAAAATCCGGTGAGTGCTGTGAGGTCCAGATGGGACAGTGCAGCTGCCAAGTTTGTTTCTCTTTTAGCACCACCCAGGGATCACGTGTAGGGTTGTCTAAGGTATTTCCTACGGACGTAGAGAAACATTGAATATGAACAACGTACAGTCACCGGCAATATTATCATCCTACATGAAGGCCGCAAAAAAATGTGACACGCTCTTATGGCTCTTAAAATAAGAGCGTGTCACACATTTTCGCGGCCTTCGTGTAGGAAGATAATATTGCCGGTGACTGTACATACTGATTTGGAACACGTCTACATGAAATCTATTTCCAAATAATGAGTCTGTAGTAGGTAATATTTAAATGAACTTTTTTTTTGTTCCTCAATCAAATATTAAGTTAATTTTTATGTTTTGTAAGTAAGCATAAATAAGTTGTTACTTTTAAACTGTATCTACAGAAGTTCTTAAAGACTTTTAAAATCTCGTTTTTTGTATTGAAGAAGAGTAATAATATGCACATTGACAGTTACATTCTCGACAAACATTTACAAATATCCGAATGTATGTCAAGTCATACAACACTAAACACATGCAACAAAAACTGTTTGGACAAATCATTCAGCTCTTTATACTGAACCCAGATTTTATCACGGAACTTTACATACGAAGCGAACACCTAACGTCAAACAATAACGTTTTAAAGGCTGACCCAAATTTCACCGTAACCGGCGCAGCATTAAACAAGATGAATGCGCGAGATGACTAACAGCCGTCAGCAAGATTTATTTGACACATTTTGTAAATTGGCTGAGTACAGAATTGAATGATGTGCGGTTGTAACGTGGTTTTATTTTAAGTTTTTGGCACATCCAATACACAGTTGCATTGATTTTTTTACAGCTGCTAGTAGCCAAAAGATTGCACAAAAAATATTTGTCTGAAAATTAGGATGTAACTGATGTAACAATAATTAAAATAATAGTGATGTTACTGATAAATAAAATAAGCACTTCGGGAATCTTTTATTCACACGATAATCATAATCATAGATATAAATTACATATACCAAAACTATTAAAAGTCTAAATATAATAATATTTTTAGCCTTAAATGCGAAACAACAATCAAGTTTTCTGTTTATAATATCATGAATATGATACAGTTGTAGTAACCCAATCTTTTTCCATCGCACTTTTTATCTACCAATGACTCTTGTGTTTATGTATAAGTGTTTAGTAGTGTAGTCATTGAGGTAAAACTGGTTATTATCTTTAAAATTACTACAAGGTACAAAAACTTTATTACTTAAAATATGTTCTTACATGTTTTCAACTTTTCACCTGATCGAAACTACTTTAAAAGACATAAACTTAAAACATACCACAACAAACAATCGTAAACCCACTAAACAATATATAATTGAGCTATAAACATTTTATTTCATAATTGTCGTTCGCATACTCAGAATCCAGATTATTTTTTTATCTTTAATGAAACTAGATGGACCTTCCAATGATAAAAATTGACATGAGCAAAATAGAGGTCTAGATTAACTGATTAACCAAGAATGTTATTTCTAACACAAGTCCTAATTTTAATGCCGCTTTTGAACTAGTTACGATTAATTTAGTTTAGCGGCGTGTTAAATAAAATAAAATAAATAACGTGTATATTTTAAAAATAAAAACTAAATTGACGATAGTCGAAGTAGTAGTTGTAATATTAGTGTCCATGTTAGGAACAATAAACTAATAGGTACAGTACTTTGCTTTCTATTAATAATTTTCATTTAGGTATATTTGTCATGAACACTACGAAAATAATATTTAGACTGCAACTTGCAATCAAATGTGCATTGCTACCTAACGCGTCATCACGTTACAAAATCGACTTTCCAATTTCTCGAAAACGATAATTTAGTTTTTTCTCACAGTTGCGTCACTACCGCGTCTCGCTGTACACTGCAATGTGACCTCGATACGCACACATCGGCAACTCACACACACAGACGCAACTGTGTGCGTACGCACTAACACAAGTGCTTTTTTCCGTATGCACAGGATGTCCCGATTTTTAATGTTTTATTTATAATTATCTTTTTTTCGTGATAATATTATTTAATAGGAAATGCAATTAGTGATATTGACTTCTGCATGCATCCTGTTGTTGCACAAATTAAAAATTTGATAGAGTTTCATAAAATATATAAAATTGAAAAACATTCCTTCGAAGAACTATATACATATATCTAACACAACATTAGTAATAAAATCGAAGATCCTAATCATATGAAACTAAACAGAGTCGATAAAAAAATGGTGATGTAAAGTTATTGGAATTACCTTATTCTATTTTTATTTAATTACGGCCGTGATAAACAAAGTATTCGGCCCGCCTGATAGTGATAAGCAACTACCGAGCCTATAGACGCCTGTAACTCCAGAGGTATCACAAGCGCGTTGCCGAACCTAAAATTAAAATATATCAATTAGGCCTCAGGTATTTCTGTTTGTTATAATTACAGTTCTAATTTTATTTTAGTTTGATCTTAATATGTTCTTGGTTGAGACATTTAAATGACTTCATATTTATATAATTTCAATTATATTAATAACGTTAATAGATTTTATATGGTTAGATTATTATAAATGTATGTATATATGTATGGTAATTGAATTACATAAGAGGCTTATAATGGCAATTATCTCACTAGCGCCGCCACCGGATGCGGCGACGGTGTGCAAGCGTGACAGCACTATACCGAGCGCTATCTTGCTCGCGCACCGGCGCTGAATGCGGAAACCGCAGCAGTGTGAAAGCCGCCGAAGTCGCCGAACTCCTAAACAAATCCATTATACTACTAGTAAACACTGTAAAATATACATTATGTATACTTAAATAAACTAATTGAATTGACATGCATTTCCGTACTTATGAACTTTAAACTAAAATTCAAACATTTATTTAGTAAGTAGCCACAAAGGCACTTTTACACGTCAGATAGTTTATCAAAGTAAAAGAAAAAAAAAATACTACACCGGTTCTAACTCTACACCTCTCACCCGAGAAGAATAGGCATGGTGAATTTTTTTCATGTATGGTATCAATCGATTCGTTTTGTTGTGAGGATCAAATGTCTATATGCGGCCAATTACGTTAAAGCAACATAAAAGTCAGAAATTAGACTTAAAGTCTGAGTTTTGCATTTGTTTCTCGAAACGCTCCTAACAAAATGACGTGCAAAAGTGACGTCACGATCATATAGCCGCCCTGCTTAAAGTATGGAAAAATTATGAAATTGCTATTTTTACAGTGAAATATTGCGTTTATGTATATGGTTACCATACAATTTATTTAACAGTAAAATGTTAAAAATCGAATGGTATTTTTTTATTTTTTTTTTATTTCGTACTTCAAAAAATTGAAATTTTAAAGCATGATATCTTTGAACCATTTCAATAGATTTTTTTAAATTTTCACTTTATTTGGATACTAGCCTTTTCCCGCGGCTTCGCCCGCGTACTATAAGTACTCAAAAAGGATACGATACCCATGTTGATTTTCAGAATTTGTGACCACATTTGCCCCTTTTAGGGGTTGAATTTTCATAAAACCTGAAACACCTGTTTACTCATTTATCGTTAGGAATACTCCTGTGAAGTTTCGAATAAAATAGTCTAACAATTCTTGATTCGCCATACAAACTTTGGACCCCCATTTTACCCTCTTAGGGAGTGAATTTTGAAAAATCCTTTCTTAGTGCACCCCTAGACCTTATAAGGAACCTACGTTGCAAATTTGGAATCTCTAGAACCAGCGGTTTGGGCTGTGCGTTGATATGTCAGTCAGTCAGTCAGTCAGTCAGTCAATCAGTCAGTCAGTCAGTCAGTCAGTCAGTCAGTCAGTCAGTTTCTTCTTTTATATATCTAGATATTGGTAATTCTGCATCCTATCAACTAAATTTTATTTCATAATTCGACATGTGTCATCATCCCTATTATGACCGGCAAGAAACTCGGCGCGACTTATTTTTTCAAAATCATCAACAGCCTGTACCACCGACACACACACCAATAGGCTCATAATAAAATGTGGCTTTTTTAACACTATTTACTTTTTTCTATGTACACGTTAATCCGTTTCCGTGTGTGCGGCACATAGGCTCATTTGGCCCGTAATCGTGATGCCCGACTGTTTTTAAATGGGCGCTCAATTTTATTTTAAACTATATTTTAACTCTGGTAAAAGATTTTTGTAAAAACTGTATAATTATATGCCAATATTTAAACTAGCGGAGGGATATACATCTGTATCTGCTAATATACAATCTTAATACATATACATAAACATTTATTGTACACCTCAATAAAATAGAACAATACAGTACAGTCACCGGCAATAGTATCTTCCTATACGAAGGCCGCAAAAATATGTGATACGCTCTTATGGCCCTACAAATAAGAGCGTGTCACAAAATTTTGCTGTCTTCGTGTAGGAAGATACTATCGCCGGTGTAGACTCTTTCAGACAACCTCAAGGGTAGCGGAAAATCTAGTTGAAAATAATCGTATGCGTAGGTACAAATCAAAAAGAGAAACAGTTAAAAATCAGTTAACTTTTTTTTCTCCTGGCGTTTGTCCCGGCTTGGGGTCCGCTTGACAACCTAATCCCGTGTTTTGGCGTAGGCCTAGTTTTTATGAAAGGGTCGGGTGAGATCGGGGTCAAACGTCTGGCTATTATTTTTTGAAAAGGATAAAAAAAAACAAACCATAAAAAAAGCGACTGCCATCTGACCTTCCTGAACCCATAGGGGAAACTAGGCCTTATAGGGATTAAACCGGTTTCTTTACGATATTTTCCTTCATCGCAAAGCTACTGGTAAATATACCAAGCTACTGGTGATATTCCGTACATCCATTCCGAAAAACTCAGTGGTACGAGTCGGGGTTTGAACCCAAGACCTCCGGATCGAAAGTCGGACGTCTTAACGCCAGGGTACCAGCGCTTCTTAAACTATAACAGAATAATAATAAATAATACAATCTATATAGATTTAGTACACACACAGAGTAAATATATTATAAATCAAGAATTTAGGAAAACCCCCTAAAACGGCTGAATCGATTTTGATAAAACATGTCTAAGATCACTCGCTGGAACTCTTGCTTTCAAATAAAAAAGCACTTTTAAATCGGTTCAACCATTTTAGCACTACGGAACCACAGACAGGCAGACACACATAGCAGTCGAACTTATAACACCCCCTTTTTATGCGTCGGGGGTTAAAAAGAACCAATTCTTTCAAGACAATTAGAAGAATTGGTAATTAGAGTTCCGTACCTCGAAAGGAAAATAACGGAACCCTTATAGGATCACTTTGTTGTCCGTCCGTCTGTCAAGACCCTTTTTCTCAGGAAGGCGTAGAGGTATCAAGCTGAAATTTATATCAAATACTCAGGTCTACTGTCCCTTGGAGCTGTGAAAAAAATCAAACTTCTAAGCCAACGCAATCAAAAGATACAGCCGTTTAAACCGCAAATTCTCGAAACTCGCAAGGGAATCAAAACCTACACGGTACTTCCCGTGAACTCAGAATCTTAAAATTTGGTACGAAGCAACGTCTTATAGCACAGATAAAGGAGAAATTGCGAAAACCGTACATTTTTAGTTACCTACAGGTTTGTACGGAACCCTCGGTGCGCGAGTCCGACTCGCACTTGGCCTGTTTTTTTTCTTGTCAACCGACTTCAAAATTTCAAAGAAAGAGGAGGAGAGTTCTCCATTGGTCGGGATCTTTGTGTTTTTTTTTTAAATATATGTTAAGTTGTTCACCGATTATTCGAAGACGGCTGGATCGATGATGATGATGATGATGACTTCACTATTGGTCCTATTGTAATCAGGTCAGGGTCTGATGATGGGATCCTGGAGAAATCGAGGGAACTCTTGAACTATTATAGGCACACCTATAAGTATTGTGATTTGAGTATTTCTTACAGCAGCTCGAGCACTTGCTTTTGGAAAGGTGGAGGCTAAGTGAAGTCGGTTCTTTATTGTTTTATTTTTCCTGGATCTCTCATTAGGCCCATATAATTTGTTACATCGATATTATATGTCTACGGTGTTTAAAGACTTTATTTTATCTCAGGTCAGGTGCAAAATGAAATGTACTAACTTCCTGATGTAATATGTACATACCTGTAAGTAAATAGAAAACTTGTCACCATAAATAATTGCCTACCCATTGTTAACTACTTATTAAAATTCAAAATGGCCACTAAAAATGGCCACCGCTACCCCTGATGCCTCATTTTGCGCTGACGATTCTTATATATTTTTATTTGAAAACACTTATTCAAACCATTTTAAAACCTATTTACATTGCACTAGAGTCTAAAATGTAATTAATGGTATTATTTTAATTTAACTTGTCAAAATAATAGCACCAGTGGATGGGCTTAATGAATGTATTATTGTGCATTTTGTTGATAAATGTATTTTTGCTACAAATATGATAAATTGAACTGCACTATCACATTTTAATAACCTTAGAGGCGCTAATAATTAATGCATTTCCCGTTTATTGTGCAAGCAAAAATAGAACTAGCTACATAGAACGAAAAGGTTAGAATTGCACGATAACTTTTCTTCGATTAATTCTGTTTTAGCCAGTATCAAACGATTGGCCAACTACATTTAAAGCGCATCTTTTGAGCTTTCTGAAGAAATTGTGAGTAGATAATTTAGAATACATAGTTTGCGGGTTATTTATAACATTCTCCTTGAAATAATGGTATTTTTAGGGTTCCGTACACAGAGGGTAAAAATGGGACCCTAAGACTCCGCTGTACGTCTGTCACCAGGCTGTAGGTATCTCATGAACCGTGATAGTTAGACAGTTGAAATTTTCACAGATGGTGTAAATATCTGTTGCCGATATAACAACAAATACAAAAAAATAGAACAAAATAAATATTAAAGGGGGCTCCCTAACATACACTATATAACAGACATGATTTTTTTCCGTTTTTTTAGATAATGGTACGGAAACCTTCGTGCGCGGGTCCGACTGGCACTTGGCTGTTTTTTTTTACCATGCAACTGTTAAGACACGTGTTAAGTCTGCTATGATTAAAAATAAACTTAAGGAAACGATTGTCCCCGAGTCTATATCCAAATTGAATTTCGTAAGTCCTGTCGTACTGAAATTACCTCAAAATCGCCAGACATCGAGGACTCAATTGCTCACACATATTTGTAGTTATTAATATATATTAGATATATTATATATAAAAGACAAATAGAACTATAAAACTTTAATAAACTGAGCACTAAAATAATTTTAAACAAAAAAGAACCGACTTCACTTAGCATCCACCTTTCCAAAAGCAAATGCTCGAGCTGAAACGAAAACTCAAATCACTATAGGTGTGCCTATAATAGTTGAAGAGTTCCCTCGATTTCTCCAGGATCCCATCATCAGATCCTGACCTGGTTACAATGGGACCAACTGTGAAGTATACTCTTTCAAACAAAATAAGAATTTTCCAAATCGGTCCAGCCGTCTTCGAATAATCGGTGAACATACATAAAAAAAAATTTGCAAAAACAAAGATCCCGACGAATTCCTCCCTCTTCGTTCGAAATCTTGAAGTCGGTTGATAAATACCATGCAGACACAAATTAACACATAAAAAAAAAAATTTTTTTGCTGCCTTTGTACTTACGTTATCCTATTATTGTATTGTTTTTGACTGGTTTTGTACAATAATAGTAGTTTATGTAACTGTTACGTAATAAGGGTCCTTAAAACATGAGTGTGGTTTTATGAAATGAGCCGCAGGCAAATTTCATAATAAGATCACACGAGTGTTTTAAGGCCTAATTACGTACAGTTGCATACACTGCTTTATCTACACTCATATTATTTATTCTAAATGCCTTATTCGGAAACCATAGAATGGCCGCCATTGCACCGCCACCATGGCCAACTCTCGTGTGCCGGCGGTCGCGCGGGCGCATGTCGGGCTGTCGGCGTCGACGTCGGGAGGGTGCAGGTGTACATTATGTTATCAAAACTCATAGCACATCAATAATTGAGCATGAAAAGTTAAAATTACGTTACTGCTACGGATAAAAAGCTTATCATAGTAAAATCGGTCGTGGTAATGCTAGCCATTGCCTACCGTTTTCGAACACGTTTTAGAGAACTTACAATATGAGTGTAGATAAAGAGTTTTTACATTACATTTTATAAAATTAAGTATTATTGTTTAACACAAACCATAATTAAAAGTTTTAATTTTAAAGGGGGAGATAATTGTCACAATAACATTTCCAACAATGGTCCTTAGGAAAGCTAAATTTGTATGGTGGGAAGTAGTTTCCAATTTAGCGAAAATGACTCACTGTTTCATCTCGAATTGGTCCCTAAGAGAAATTCTCAGGTTTTTGAAATAGTGTAGAATTAAAATGGTGTAGAATAAAGCGACAGGGAAGAATTTTCTATAAGAAAAACCTTCGAACTGTATATATAGTTTCAGTACATTATTAAGGACCATACATCTTTTGTCTTTTTCTCTCGTTATTTGAAATCTGGAACAGCGCCATCTACAAAAAGTTTTCACTGGCCTTTCCTATTCAATCTTATTTTATGTCATTTTAATTTAATTTTAATATATTTTTGAATGTAGAAGAATACCTAAATAAAGAAAATGTATATTTTTTTAAATATGTATAACGGTTAAAACATCTGAAAATAAAACTTAAAATTGGAACGCATTGTTCCATTCCGAAAGCGCATCCGTAAGTAGCACGTGAAAGTTGGAAATATTCAAAAATAGAACGGCAAATCGGCCAATGAATGGGAGCGGGCAAAAAGAAAAGGTCTTTACTCCGCCGTCGGCACAGCGCCGGGAGTGGAGCCGACTCCAAAATGTTGTGAAAAAAACCTTTTTAACTTTAATATCAATGGAAAAATATGTTTTCTTACGATCCTACAACATCTTCGGTGTCCCGGGTATAGCTTATTACTTATACTGTCACTGCGGATTTGGTTTGCCAGACTATAATAATATACAGAATCATGAAAATGCTAAACGTAGGCTTATGTGAAATATCTATTCATTTTATTTTTCCATTGCCATCGTTTCGTTGAACATATGTATTACAAATAATTATACAACGGCCTCCTAGCCTAGTCGGTAGTGACCCTGCCTATGAAGCAGGAGGTCACGGGTTCGAATACTGGTCAGGGAATAATGTGAGAAGGCAGTTTAAACGTCAAATGTACGAAAACATAACGGTGATATTTACGGTGGCAGTTCCACATTTTATCGCTGTATCCCATGTAGGGATAGCGTGGAGGAACTTTAGATTAATATAATTATTAAGAGCTCAAAGAGGACCCAGATATCCCATCTTAGTGTTAGCTACTGCATCAGAACTCACGGTCCCCTAACTAATGACGCACTGATTAAAATAAAATAAAAGCTAATGCAAGTGCACCGCCTAACCCAGATTGTAGACAACGTAATGACTCTCTTGGAAATCTCTGTTCTCAAAATAAGAGTTTAGAAACCCTATATTTTGATTCATAACTTAAATTCTATTTCTAATTTAGGTTTACTGCAAATTTAAATATCGTATTTTCTCCCTGTTATTAAATGTTTTATAGCCAGATTAAAAAAAGGTAGTTACTACAATCTGTTCTATTTTTAAAACAAATAAAATAACAGACGCTTGTCTCTGTTTCAGATGAACACACTGCATGCGGCACAGGTGAGTGAATGAGTGAATGAAAACTAATAACACTTCTGAATCGGCATTTTTCCACCGGCAACACATGTTCGAAAAAACCGGTAAAAAAAATAAAAAAACGCCGACGGCGCGAGCAATTTGAAAATAGAACTCTCGCTCTCGACGGCCGTTCGCCATTTTTTCTTTTTTCCGCCGCACGATAGGAATAGTGACGTATTTTTTCAGCCACTCTCGTTTTCACTACTCGTAAAAGCAAATAAAGATCGGTAAAAATACGCCGGATTTTTTAGCGCGCTGTTTTGTGGGTTATCCATTTTTTTTCCAATTTTTCGACGCTCCGTTTCCATTTAGGCTGCCAATCGGATTTTTGACGTGTCAATCAAATAAACAGAGGTTTTTCATGCAATCCAGACACGTGTAAGTCGGTTTCAATAACGTAAAACACGTGTAACTTATTTTAACTTCAGAATGAGTACAAGAACTCTTGTAATGATTAGTCATGTCTGGAAAGTGGAAATTAATTTGAAGCTTGCTTAGTAACTCGGTCATGATCAAATCTTATTTCCAGACTTGGTGTTAGATACTTTTTATCGATTCCACCCACTTGCCTATTAGTGAAAAAAACGAATAAACTTAGTCAACCGTGTGGGTTCCAGATATGACATCATTTTACAATCAAATTTTATGATGCATAGCATAAAAAACTAAAAAATTTTGCACAACTTAAATCAATAGAAAAATCAAAAACCATTATATTTCATATGCAATAACGAATTTAATGATGATACGTACGAACCTACTTTTCCCTAAAATCACTTTTTGAATTTAATTTTGAAACGTGCCTAAAATTATTCAATAACATATGTATAATCAGTAGATACAAGTAAACGTTCGAAAATATGGATACATTTAATGTGACAAAAATATGTAGCCACGACTCTATTACCAGGCGTTAAGTCTTGGCTACATGTTTTTGTCACATGAAAATAAAAATGTATCCATATTTTTAGACCGTAGGTACCAAAAAATTCATGAGTAATCGTTATTATTACGTAATTTATTTTGTAATTTATAAAGTAAATATCCCAGTGCTCGACACGTTCATGCCCAATAGATGACACCCGGCTGTCAACTATATTACGAGTCACTTTTAAAGAGGAACTGAGTCAGTGACAAGCACTCGGGCGTTTATCTTATCGTTCCAACTCCGTACTTACTAATAACATTGAATAACAGGAGATGACATCCCTAAGAAATTCTTTGTACCAAAAGCTGTAGTGAAAATCACTACTACTCTTTGATTCTGTCATATCTATCAACCGCCAAACATGGTGCACAAAAATTGTTCTAGATATCACATCTAGTAGAATACATAATAAATCAATGACTAATAAACACCTAGAAATCGGTTTGAGTATGCTAGTTATTTTATACAAACATTTTAACATACTAACCTAAACAGAAATAAATCCTATACAGAAATTATCGCATCTAGCCGTAAAACATAAATAATGCCGAAAAATAACGCAACATCTAAAAACCGCGCGGCAATTACAGAATCTAAACGCCACATCCTGCATCAGATCAATACTCATTCTGCACTAAAACCAATGCCACTAAACCACCCCCAGCCCTTACGAGCCAAATAAAAAAACACCCGGATTCATAAAACCCGCATCTGCATAGTGCCATCACGTAATCTCACTCACACTCCAAATAAAACACAAACACACTAACACAAATAATAAAGTACAGGAGTAATATAAAACTAAGAAACATCAACATCTTGGCCCCCGCCACCTCCACCCTCAGGGGGTAATTCCCCCCTGAACTTACTAAAATACTAAAAACGGAGATACAGTGGGGTGTGCGCCCCTCGCCGTTTTCTTATGCAAGATCCTTATATTTTAACCTAAAATGTTCCCGCTAGCGATTCTGTGGAGCACACACTTTTAAATTATGTAATTGTGTTATGTATTTCCGTTTCTTTGATTTCCGGCTTCTTGGCAGCTTTGCAGAAACATTTGGAGTGAATGCTAATTAGTATTTCATAAGATTTAGGTCTAAGTTTAAAGAGTTTACTTACAGTGAAGCCTTGGGTAGTCAAATTAATCTGCTTCGTCTCAGTCATTTTATTTTCCGTGTACGTTTCCTTGCAAACATTGAGTAAGTTATACATAGTTTAGGAAAATTAGGTGTAATAATCAGCACTAGAATCCACTAATAGGAATATCACTTAGGTGATAGTTCACTCAGTTGCCTTCATTAACTAAAAAAAGAACTACAACATTAAAAAAAAATTGTGAGTTATATGTGAATAAGGTAGTGTTTTTATTTTATACCACGACGGTAGCAAACAAGCATACGGCCCGCCTGACGGTAAGCAGTTACCGTAGCCTATGGACGCCTGCAACCCCAGAGGATTCACATGCGCGTTGCCTACCCTAAATCTAATCTAATCTAATTTAGGCCAATATCTTAAAACAATTTCAACCTAGAATATACAACCTCAAACATAAGATTTAAGAATTTCTAGCTATTTCATTTCACACTACCTAGAAATTATAGAATTGAAATTCTACAACAATCTAATGCTAGTTGTATTGGACAAACTTCGAAAAATTCCCCAATCATCCTAAAGACAGTACAGCATGATTTTTATCGATTAACACATGAAAAGCGTCAATCCCTCTAAAATCCCAACTATCCTAGGCTAAAAGGTTAACCCGTGATATGTTACGGCTCACCTATCTCGGCCACACGCTTGCCCAGTGACCTGAATCCGCGTGGGAATCCTGTCCCCTCGGGCACCGTCGGACACCGAGACGTCAGGGGTGGATGTAAGTACAGAAACAGATTTGTCTGAGAAATTATATGTGACTTAGAGACGCATGTTGAAGGCTACGCGGAATGAAAATGACTAGTATTATCTCTTAAGATATTTTTTTTCAAAACACATGCTTGCAATGAACTTTTACTTTTTCTCGCACTACTACAGTATGGTTAATTAATGGTTAATTAAACTTTAAAAGCGCGATAACTCAATTTAATGTAATAGGCATAGTGACATAGACATGTTCTTTCCGTATACCTCTACTCTTCCTTATCTTAACATGTTGTAGAAATTAAGTTGATAATAGTAAGAACCCAGAAAAAGCAATTTTCTTTTACTTATATTTTTTATTTAATACTTTTACTTGTATATATCCATATTTGTAGAGAAAAGACGTCATTCACTGCAGTCTTGTGCAAAAATGTTATCTGAAGCATAAGTATTGTGAATTTTAGCAAACTTAAACTATTTCTAGTAAAAAGTTTTTATCGCATGAAAAAATATCACTTTATCATTATTTGTTAATAATCCATCATACTTTATAACAAAAAATATTCATGCTGTTAATATCACTAAAAAACTTCAAGAAAATAATTCCAGCAACACTAAAACATTTTTTATTACATCATAAATAACACACCTACTCATTAAAATTTTCTACAACACTCCTTCAAAATTTCTTCCAACCGCCAAAAACATTTCTCAAGACACCCTAACAATTCTTACACAATCCCTCTTAAAACACACACACAACTTGACTGTGTGTGTGAGGAAATTAATGTATGAATATTAGAGGGGACGCCAGATTAGTTCTACGACTGGAGATCCAAGGAAAACAAGTGAACAGGTTAAATGAAGTGAGAGAACATGTGCTACTTATTTGCATAATTGTCTGTCGTGGTTAAAATGTGTTTTTGTGTGTCGGAAAAATTTAGACGTTTCATAGACAGGTATATGATCAACTTTAATATAAATTATATATGGAAAATAGAAAACTTCAATTGCTTAACCATATCGTGACTGCCCCTTTTCAACTGACTTCAAGATTTCGAAGAAGAAGGTTCTCAATTCGTTGGGATAATTGTTTACCGATTATTCGAAGACGGGTGGACCGATTTAGATTTCTTTTTGTTTGAAAGAGTATACTTGACAGTTATTCCTATTGTTAAAAGATCAGGATCTGATGTTGGGATCCTGGAGAAATCGAGGGAACTCTTCAATTATTATAGGCACACCTAAAGTGACTTCAATATATTTTACAGTAGCTCGGGCGTTTCCTTTTAGTATCATGTACTGTCGCCTTTTTTTTTAAATAGTCTATGTTATGTCCCACTGCTGGGCAAAGGCCTCCCCTCTCTTCCGCCACTCGTCACGGCCTGGTGCATACGGCTGATAAATATCGATGTATACACTAACTGCAATTTTTGTTTCCTTTCCACGATACATACTAGACAGAGAGCTAGCCACGTCAGATATGACACAATAATGAAAGCAACGAAACCCCTCCAGTCAGTTTGCTATATTATGCTTATTTCTAGATCTAGCAGCTGTGGCAAGTGGTGGAGGTCAAAGAACGCGAATCACTTCAAGAATACAAATCCTAGTGTTCTGTGTTTGATGCAATATTATGAGAAATTATATAAATAATTAGATTATATCATTGCCAAAAGTTTCTGTTGGGGCTAAGTAGTGCCAAGCGACGTATAATGTGATTCATAGTTTGTCGTCTACCTTTTTTGTCTCCGTAATAATACGCAATGTTTTTTGTTTTTATGAATATACATGTCCTTTATAACTGAGACAACTTCGGCCATTTTCCCCTATTTTGGTATTACTATTTTCCAATTTAAAAAATTTGCTAGTCTGTCACTCTAACCTCCACCCATTAAAAGCTGCCAAATACCCGGCTCTAGCAATAAGGATAGTACAGCAATCTAACCAGACGGGTTTTGTTGCTCCCATTATAGTGTCATAGGTGACGTGGCCAGCTCGTAGTCCATACTCTCATTCTTTTTATACCTTTACTGTGTATGTACGTACGCACACTTAGTTAAATGATTACTGTGACGCTCCGAGAATGTAAACCTCACAAACGGATCGGCGTCACTACCAGTATTGACGTCACGGTAGCCTACAAATTGCACGTGGTACTATTTCAGGGAGTCCTATAAATGTAGGGCTAATAATGTGGTCCGTACGGCTGATGAATGTATACTTAGATCATGTACAAGTTGAAATTAATTAGTAAACTTGAACACTTTTTTAATACTGTCACCATAGACGCCTGCAACTCCTAGGGTGTTACATGCTCGTTGGCGACCCTTTGAAACCTTTACACTCCTGGAGGAAGCTGGTTTCATACTCTTGGCACTTGTCGAATTGAAAATGCTGTTATTAATCGTTTCCCCCTACCCGTCATTTTGACATGCATTTTTTTGTTAGAAACAGACAAAATCAACGAGGATCGAACCCAGGACCGTTAGCTCTATCTACACTATTGACTATTTAAACTACGGAGGCCCTTTTTTGCCGTACACTCGAAAAGAGTCGCACGCCAGGCACGCTACTCACGCGTATCAAATAGTCAAAGTAAAGAAAATTAAAAAAAAATAAAAATATTATTTAAAGATAAGCACACACACTACAGCAAAATACACGTATTTAGGTCAATCATATATTTACTTGTATAATAAACTCATCTTAAACATAGAGAGGTTATGATGATAATAATACGAAGTAAGTTCAAATAGAAGGCATTCTTAATTCAAGACCTAGTTAAAAACATCATAACAACATTCATAATATAAAAATAACAATTAAATGACCAGGTTTCAGCTTAACATGCTTTTAAAAGCCGCTATTCCGGCTACTACGACTCATATACGACAATAACCACAACATTAAAACATAACGCTCTCATACATAAGCACATTACCATACGAGAGGAAACATCACACAGGGGGACATCAAAAACTCTAATCAACCCCCCCTATTAAGCCGGAAAACTTTCGAGCACCCCCCATCAATATTCTTACCAGAATATAATCAATTCTTAGAGAAAGAAACAGTCTCAGTGTGTATTGATAAATGAGGGCTCCCTTCATATTTCCGCGCCCCCCTCGGGGTGGGGGGTGGCCCCTTTCGGGGCCGTCTTAGGAACGTGCAAGATAGTAGGCAGGGTTGCCAGGCTAATGAACTTTTAAGTTTTTAGGGTGATATTAAAGGGAGTAGTTGGGGATAAGATGCTGTTTTAAAAATCAATACTTGCTACTTTTGTGTTTTGGTTGTGAGGCATTTATTTCGCAATGAAGTGAACAATGAATAAATGCTTTTTGGCAGTGATAAAATATATATACTGTTTAATTTTTGTTAAGTAAGATTATTATTGCAATGATTAATACTTAAAACTGTAGTTCTTGTCACCTATAACATTATGTCAAACAGCAACAAGTAAATTTATCTAGTCTACTAAAAATGCTTTAGCATTAGTAACATGGTAGCATTTAGGACGACAGTGTTTACATTTATATGAATCACCATCTACCAACTTGTAGAATAAATGTAACATTTTAACAGCACTTACATTTTAAATACCACTGAAAACAAAATATACCATACTACCAAATCCTACCAAAACTTTTCCATTCTCATGACAAGGATACCTAACAGAATCGCATGACAATACTTTCGCCTACAACATATTATACCCATAGCAGAGAGTTCAAATATGTGTATGTCTCTTCTCTTACCCATAAAATCTGCTCAAAACTTCGTAAAGTACCTAACGCAATCACATCTCTGCTAACGCAAGACGCCCAAATCACACAATTCAAAAAACTACAATCCTACCAAATCCTACCAAAACTCCCAAATTACATAATACGTTTGCATGGCCCTGTTCCGGCCTACGGCGTAGCTCCGTAGCTCCGTAGCGGCGTAGGCTAGTGCCCCCCCACACAACTTTTTACTAAGAACCACGCGAAATGAGTGGATAAAACATAGGTAGCTTCACTCAAGCGAAATTATGCTAGTTACGTCAGTACCACTTTATTTACGAGTATGTGTGTATTCTTTTGTAATTAGTTTCCGCCCGTGATTTCGTCCGATTAACAACCCCCCCTCACTCCGCTGATTTCACCTCCTTAAGAAATGAATTTCAGGATTTTAGAAAAGTGTCATATGTTCCGTTCCAGATTATAATCTAATTATGTGCCTAATCTCATCCAAATTTCTATAGGAACAAACATCCAAACATGCAGATACACAAACTCTCGCATTTAGGAGGTTAACGAGACCCTAATTTCCTAATATGGTGTATATGACACTCTGGTAATGGTTATTTATTTATTAATAAAATACGTACCGAATTTTTTTTTGTCTTCAGATAGGAGACTTCATTGACGGACTGAAGATGTATAACCACTCAGTTGCTTTGGATAGCTCTAGCTACCAGCCGTCAACCTTATGACCTGGGCATAAAGTCCACTGAAAATATAAAGCAAGTGAGTAGATTTGCTTTGGGTAGCTCTAGCTACCAGCCTTCACCCTTAGTACCTGGACAATACAGCCCACTAAAAATATAAAGCAAGTGAGTAGATAAACCTTAACAACTTGTGAACCGAAACAGCCTTATTATCTAGAGACTGATAGTTGTACAGACTAAACCGTTGATAGCAAAAACTTGTGACAATCCACAGGACAAGTTTTTATCGAAATTCAACTCCAAAAGGGGTGAAAATTAAACAAAAAAGTTTCACTGAATACGGAGGGAAAGAAATCGCGCGCAGAGACTAGTGGTCCGTTTTTTATGTCGTAAAAAAGTGTCCCAACATTTTTTCATTATATTTTTAATATATTTTAAAGGTGCTTCTCTTTGCCCATCAAGAACCTTTTTTATTGACCTTCTTCTTACTCCAGCTGATACGATGCGACCTTGTTGCACCCATATTAAATCTGTAATAAAAATAATTTGAAACAAAAAAGAACCGACTTCACTTAGCATCCACCTTTCCAACAGCAAATGCTCGAGCTGCTGTAAAAAATACTCAAATCACTATAGGTGTGCCTATAATAGTTGAAGAGTTCCCTCGATTTCTCCAGGATTCCATCATCAGACCCTGACATGGTTACAATGGGACCAACTGTGAAGTATACGCTTTCAAACAAAAAAAGAATTTTCCAAATCGGTCCAGCCGTCTTCGAATAATCGGTGACCATACATAAAAAAATTAAAAAAATAAAAAAAAATAGCAAAAACAAAGATCCCGACGAATTGATAACCTCATCCTTCGAAATCTTGAAGTCGGTTGATAAACATACAGAGGTATTTTGAAGTCGGTTGATAATAAGATACTCGCTGAGGTTGACATCAAATAAATAATTATCTATTTTTGACGCCCTGCTTTCTTGTAAATACTCTTATAAGTGCAATATATCATTAAAAATGAGAATTTTATCTGTAATTGATATTCGTGCAATTTTATGTATATTTTATGCGAGAAAGCAGTCTTAACATAACCAATAATATAATCGTAAAACGTATTTTAATACAGTTACGAAAAAATTATAATATAACAAATATTGGTTATGTTAGTACCAAATTTACAGCTGACAAATTTTGCATAATTATGACAAATTTCCCATGATAATTAGATCTGCTGATGTTAGACACTCGCAAAAATTTAGTTGTAAAAGCGTTTTTTTACATAAAAAACAATAGCGTAATTGCAACATTTAAACTCTGACAAAAAACACTACCGAGACAAATCGACTTTCCACACGCTACTAAAAAGTCCCTTTTTGAGCCTGATCCTATAAAATCCAATTTCCCCCCTCACATAAAAGTTAAAATTACTATTCTACACTCGGAAATGCATATCTAAGTCCACACATTAAATCAATCATTTCGCTCCCTTGTATACCAATCAAAAACGCAACGTCTTCAAAATTTCTTCCAGAATCGAACCCCGGCCCGCCGCCCTCACAACCGCCGCGCCGCCGCGCCGCGCCCGCTCTTATTTTAAACAACTACCGCCTTTTATAATACATCCCGTTTCGCGACTAAATATCAGCGAATGTAGCGGGATACGCCGGCCGGGCAGACTTGATGCTTGGCGGTTTGTTTACACGGCAGGCACGTGTATTTAGAGTTTAGCTTATCGTGCGGTTTTTGCTGGACAAAGGTCTTGCATTACAAACTATGGGTATCTTGAGATACCTTATATTCATAAGTATGAGGAAAACTATTCACTTGACTTATTTTCAGTACTGTATAGCTATTTACATCTTAAATAAAGAAAGAAAGAAAGAAAGAAAGAAAGAAAATACATTTATTAGCACAAAGGAGAAAAGGAAAACAACAATTCAGACTTAGATCTAACTTTGCGCTAAATGGTACTCACTCAGCTTGGTGTCACAGAGTGCTCCATATGGCACACTCTACGACGCTGATTTTCAGTGAGGCCCAGACGTACTACCACTAATTACTTACAACTAATTACTGACTCATTACTACAACTAATCAAGATACATAGATATATTATAGATATATATATTTATAATTTAGACTTAATAACTATAACAGCTGTAGGTATGCTAAAGCAAAACAGACATATTTTAAATGTTTGAGTGTATGTGTGACTGTGTGTGTGTGTTTGCACAGTTGCCTTACGTAGTTCTTTTTTGTTTAAGCAGCAAGTATTTTTTTAAGTTAGTTTTAAAGGTAAACAAGGTTTTAGAGTTGCTTATTGGTGGAGGCAAGTCATTCCAGCACTTCGTGGCAGCAAAGCGGAAGCTGCCACGGAAGGCAGCCGTGCTGTGTAAAGGGATTGTGAGGCGCGGTGCGTGCCTAATGGCGCGTAGAGAGAAACTTAGTTTTTCGTAGAGGTAAGACGGTTCTCTATTTTTTATCACACCAAAAAGTAGTGTAGCAAAATGTAAATGTCTTGGTGAGCTCATGTTCATAAGATTATATTTATTCAAGAAAGGACTAATATAAGCTCGACGTGTTACAGGAAAATAAAACCGTACGCATGCGTTTTGTATTCGCTGCAGTGCTTTTTTAGTTCGAGATAGTAGACGCCCTCCGAATACTACATCCGCATAATTTAATTTTGAGAGAACAAGGGTGCCACAGAGCTTGATACGGATATCGACAGACAAACACTCACGAATTCTGTACAGCACTTTCAGACGGTAGAAGCAGTTACGCATGACTTCTGAAATAAGTTTTTCGAATCTCAAGCATTCATCCATTACAAGTCCCAGATTACGAACCTCAACTACTCTTTCTAATTGCGTACCATTTAGAGAAACGAGGGGTTTTTGTGCTGCAGCTTTATTAATTTGTTTTCTTGTCCCTAGTAACATAAATTTTGATTTTGCGGGGTTGAGCAATAAAATGTTTTGATTGCACCAATTGTTTACACTGTCCAAATCTTTATTAAGTTTATCTACCGCTATACTAGTGTCGTTAGCTTTAAACGATAAGTACAATATACAGATATCATCTGCATATATGTGGTATTTGCAAAACTTTATGTGATTAATGTCAGCACTATACAAGCTGAAGAGAATAGGCCCTAAAATCGAGCCTTGAGGGACTCCTCTAGTGACTGGCAGTGTTCTCGAGATCGACTCTGTGCCGTCATCATTAGTAATTTTGACGTACTGTTTCCGACCACTAAGATAGCTATGGAACCATTTCAAAGAAATAGTGTCAAATCAAAAACCAAGCAAGACCAGCAGTAAATTGTGTTACTCTTTAGAAGAAAATTAAGGAAATCAGGTTCTATTATATACATATTCAGTTCAGGAGAGTACTGGAGTCTACTTGAAATATTATTATGCGCAGTCATAAAATCTTCAAAATCATCACCAACTTTCTTTCAAAACGTATAATAACTAAATACACAGTTTCTCCAATCACTAATCAAACTAGAAATCATGAACGCACTTACAAATAACTTTGAACCACATTAATTATCACAACCTAAATACGTGCTTCATAGCACTTTCGCCCCGCGCAAGTATCAAATCTTGAAAAGCGAGCTACTTCCGCGTGCCGTATTTACAAGTATTGTAAGTATAGAATTATATATTTTATAACACCCCCACCCCCCCGCGGGAACTAAGTCTTTGCGCATCTTTCTATCCCCACCTTTTTGCCTTCTTCTTTTAAAACCACCCATCGTATGAACCCCTTTCCCCTCATTCGACTAATTTCGGGGTACAACTGGAGAATTATTTCTTACAAGCGCACCGACAAAGCATTTTGAACTTAGAGGCTTTCTAAATAAAGTTTATTCTTAGTTTGGTAACGCACACAGTCTTGGGACTGTATCTTTTCACTTCGAAAACTAATTCGGAATTAGAAAATGGCAGCAAGTGCTCGCTCTTACCATTCTAAAATGAGCCTTAAAGTAATATTCTAAGGTTGGGAATTCATGTAATCAGGAAGTAAAATTAGAACCGTTTCGTCAAAAATATGAAATTAAAATCTTCATACTAGCGAAAGAAGTTTTAGCATCTTTGTTTTAGAGTGAGAGGGGCGATGCTGCGCTTAGTCTCGCTCTGGCAGTAGGGTGGGGAATGGGTAGTTTGGAGTAAAAAGCCGGTTTCTTGATCAATGCGGCGCATTTGGAATTAATCATAACCGGGTATTTTCGTCTATGGTGGGGGGAGGGGGGGATTCGTATTCTAAATGAAAATACGGCTCTTCCTGTTTACATTTTGTAATAAATTGTTTTACTCCAATGTTTGTGTGACGCGAATCGGGGACGAATCGAATTTATTATTTAGGAAGGAATACTGCAGTGGAGAATCGACTTGGGTCTTTATTGAGTAAAGAACCGATTACTATTCTGGTGTGCTTCCTAACAATATCGATATCTGAAAATATGGTTACATCACATATAAAATAACGCTTTAGCTCCCTACACATTCATATTTACACGCTCAAATCTGGAGCAGAGCCCGACTGGGGAAGTACCTCCACCTTACAGAAAACCACAGCCAAATAGCACTAGACCCTACTCATAGTGTTGTGTTCCTGCTGGTGAGTAAGGTTGCCAAAGAGCTCAAAGAGGACCCAGTGTGTTGACGATGAGGGACCTTCTTGTTCCTTTAGTCGTCAACACAGTGAATCCTCCTTTTTGTAAAGGGTCGGCAACGCGCATGTGACTCCTTTGGAGTTACAGGCGTCCATAGGTTACGGTAGCTGCTTACCATCAGGCGGGCCGTATGCTTGTTTGCCACCGTCGTGGTATTAAAAAAAAAAAAAAAATTTACAGCATGGGTACTGTTAAAGTCTTAGTTTCTAGGAAGTCTAGGTTATGTATTAACACTACTTTAATTTATTTATTTATTTTAAGCTTTATTGCACATTATAGGTACAAGAGGCGGACTTAAGGCATTATTTACCAGTTAACCATAAGGCCAATCAAGAAAATGCCAAGGTGGGTACTTTTCAGCTTTCTCTGTGTAGAGATAGATACATGAGAAAGCTTTATAGATAAATATGTATGCAGGAATATTACATTAAAAATATACAACATAATACTCTTTATTGGAAACCTCAGTAATAAAATCAGTACAGAAAATGTATACTGCTGCTGAGTGATAATTAAAAGTGTATTTATTTTTAATTGGTATTAACTCTGAAACTAGGCGTATTCTAGAAAAGTTTATAGGACATTTTAGTATCTAAATATGATCAGGAATACACTGTTAAAATCTGTCTAGTTATAAGGGCCCACGGTGGATAGAATATATATATATATATATATATATTATTGCAGTAAAGGAAAAAAACACTACATTTCTAGATAATATTCAATTAGTAATATTTAATTATTATTTTAAAATACAAGCCTCCCCAAAATGTCGTATTGCCTTCGAATCAATCAATATTTCATATAATGCACGATATTGGCTTACAATAATATTCATATAAACTAAGCTAAAACTTACTTACTACTGACTATTAAGAAAACTAGATGATCTTTAAATCAACATAATATCTTAAACGTAACATAGTAAAACGAGCCATCAGCCATCACCAACCATCCGGCTTTTGTGCCGTTACGCAAGCGAACCAACGCCTTGTAACGATGTATGGCGGCGCTCTGCGATTTATTGCTATGATGCAAACGGCAGGCGCTTAGAAACTTGACTTAGTGTGGCCGTATTTTCGCAGATTGGAACTATTGCATAAAATTGGAACTATTGTATGAAAGGTGCTAATTATGTGTATTCGTAAAATGTAAAAATTGTAGTTTTAATACTTGTAAGTTATACAAGGTGTAACATTTTAGGGAATAATCGGTATCGTATTCAAATAAAAAAAAATAAGAAAAAAAATGGGATTGTATGGAGGGTTGGCCATCTGGAGCAACGTGTAATAAACTCAATAAATAGGTAAACATCATTGTTTGTATAATATTTCATTAAATAATTAGAAAATAAAATAATCATAAAAAAATCTATTCAGATTAGAACTAATTATTCCCTAACCCGACAATTCCAACTCCTTGTTATCAGTACGTAAAACTGATACAATCAGCAGGAGAAGTATCGAAACGTTCAAAATAATCTTGAAATGCTCTTGTTGTCTTAAGATAATTTTTGTAATTTTTATGAAAATTTAATTTATTGTTCTATGAGTAAACTTTAATCTTAAATTTGTTTTTTTTAATTTTAAAGAAATCTTTTATTATTAGTACTTAATAGCCAGCATAATTTTAGGTTAATATTTAGACATAGTTATTATTAATATAGTTGATCTCACTGCAATTTAATGTAGTCAGAGTTATGTACTCCATAATTGTCGTATATATTTATCAGTTGTTATTACCATTTAGTATAATATTAGTATAAGTTTTAATATTAGTATAAGTATTTATATGATGTGGATGTACTTTAATAAATAAAATAAAATAAATGAATTAGTGTGCTCTTCTTGTCTTAAGATGAATTAGTGTCAAACTTTATTTGAACCTAACATGCTTAACAACTTCTGCTACAGACTGCATGTCTATTATCTAGATATTATAGTAGCTAGTTTATTTCGGGTTCAGGCATAGTTTCGCTCCAGCGCCTGCTCATGCGACCTTGTTTGCATATTTTAAGGTAAATTAACTTCCTAATTTTAGCATCAACCGAAATAGTTCGCCCTGTAAGCTCATAGCATGGGTAACAGTTGTTAGGCTCTTTCAACAAACAGATCACATATTAAAGTTTTGAAAAGAGATGTTTAATAAACAAATCAGTAATCAGGATATTCTGCAAATGCTTTTGTTAGAATAAAATTAGTCATACATTTTTTTTTTTGCGGCAGTGTTTTTAATCAATTTATTAATGATATAGTTTTATTAACATAAAAATTTTAAAATTAGTATTTTTCAGAACAGGAGAAGATAAATTTTAGCGCCGTTCTAAATATATATTTACCTTTAATCACACAACAAACGATGTAAAAACGTACTACTTATGTACATATGTTTTTAGATATCGACAAATAGGCCCAATAATATCGATGTCAAATACGCTCTCTGTAACCGCCCCCATATTTTGATAGTGACATGAATAGTCAGTTACATTCTAACAGCAGAACATCGCCTCAAAATAACAGGAAACCAACTTAAGAACGCCAATTTCACACGCAAAACACACTTTATTACCAGTCAACTAGGGTAGGAATTTGTCTGAGTGGAAACCTTCTTTCAAAGTAACTGAATGCAAGCGACTGTCATATCAAACTGCCGTGTCAGGCATGAGTGCTATAATGTTACATTCTATATAAAAAATCCTTTACGCTTTGCAAGTTACTGTCATGCCATTTTCAACCGTATTTCTTTAGAATAAGACGCTTGAATAAAGGAAAATATTTGTGTAAAAGCAAAAGTATTTTTGTAATTCTTTTCCTTATATTTGCTCGCTCGTGGTTGTAAAATAGGGGTTTTCTTGCAATATGTAGTTATTTTGTTTTTATTATAGTAATGTAGGGCGATTTATGTTTAGAGCAAGAGTTATTAGTTCCTATTTTGTTGAATTGAATATTTTTATCCTAACTTGTGTTACCCTGAATTCAAAGTATTTTGGAAATAAAAAGTATTTTAATATGCACCTATTTATTTTGTTTTTTATTTATTTATTGTATGAAAAATTAGGAAAAACCGGCCAAGAGCGTGTCGGGCCACGCTCAGTGTAGGGTTCCGTAGTTTTCCGTCCGTCACAGTAAGTGTCCCCACTTAAGAGTTAAAATAACACCGCCATGTAGGATATGATATGAGCGTTCCACGTACAGCGACATCTATCGGCAAATTAAGTAAACGATTGCGCGCGAGCTTAAAGTATGGGAGATGATTTTTATGGGATAATTCTTTATTACGTGAACCGATTTTCACCGTTTTTACTTTACTTGAAAGCACGTCATTTCATTGTGATTTTGTAGAAATTACAGGTACAATAAACACCTGCTTATACGGTTAAATTACAAACTTAGTTCAGAAATTATTTTGTAATTTTTTTTCATAAACTATTCAACTTATCAAGTTCAAAATAATTTTACTAGAAAGTTTTTATAAAGTTCTACTTTTGAGTTTTTTTTTTTAAACTTATGGTTCAAAAGTTAGAGGGGGGGACACATTTTTTTTTACTTCTGGAGCGATTACTTCCGAAAATATTTACATTATCGAAAAATGATTTTAGTAAACCCCTATTCATTTTTAAATACCTATCCAACAGTATATCACACGTTAGGATTGAAATGAAAAAAAATCACTCCCCACTTTACGTATAGGGGAGGTACCCTAATAAAACATTTTTTTCCACTTTTTATTTTACCACTTTGTCGGCGTGATTGATATACATATTAGTACCAAATTTCAGCTTTCTAGTGCTAACAGTCACTGAGATTATCCGCGGACGGACGGACGGACGGACGGGCAGACATGGCGAAACTATAAGGGTTCCTAGTTGACTACGGAACCTTAAAAAGGGCTTGAATGAAATTTATGTAAAATTATGACGTAGACCGAAAAAATATATAAGTTAAATAAATATAATAAAACCATGTGGTGGGATTTTTCAGACGGTTTTGATTGCAATGTGCCTAAATTGAAGAAGAAGTTGTAGGAACATTTCTTTTATAAAATATGTATGTTCTAGCCAAACTGTTATATAAAAACTTGCCCTAAATTCACTTGATTCAACTACTTTTTACTTACGCCTTCCTTCCTTGGCGCCAATGACTTTCGATCTGAATCTCTTAGTTTTCTAATGATTTTTACAGCTCATATTCATCATATTATCACTAACGGCCTTAAACAATATATTATCCTATATTTACTTCAATATTCATTGTCTTCGAGATATTTGACATCAAAGTCGATCAGTTTTAGGCCAAAAAAGTGGTTTTCTGGTCATAACTTTTGTGTTAATTAGTTTAAAATAAAAATTTCTCGTCACTTTTTAGAACCGTCAAAGAAGAACCATTATATATAGATTTCGTATATGTAAGATTCTTTACAGCATTCGAATATCGATTAAAGTGTTTTTTTAGACCTCATTTAAAAAAAATCATAAAAAAATAAGGGTTCATTTACTTCAAAATCCGGCTCTACAAATGGAGATAAAGGATGCAAGAACCGATAGCCGTTTGCCTTATAATTCTATCTGTAGTGCAAATGTTGAGATATCGACTCAAAACTAGTCAAAAACTAAATAAAAACATGTTGAGCAAGGGAGGAATGAAACCATACCTATCGTTTTAGGGTTTATTAAAAAGGTCTCAAACAGCAATTGATAGACGTGAAAAGAACAGGAGGTACAGTCAGCAATAAAAGTATGTAACGTAAAATCACGCAACTAAAGTCCAAAAGCTCCCAACTGTGGACCAAAACTAACTAGAATATCTTCGTTGAAGTGTGACTTTTATTTAAATAACGCAGTTATAAGACATAATATGATCGTAAATGAATGAATAATTACAAAAAAGAACGGATTTCACTTAGACTTCACCTAAAAAATATTGAAATCACTATAGGCCTATAATATTTGAAGAGTTCCCTCAATTTCTCCAAGATCTCATCATCAGATCCTGACCTGGTTACAATGGGACCAACTGTCAAGTATACTCTTTCTAACAAAATACGAATTATCCGTCCAACCGTCTTCGAATAATCGGTGAACATACAAAAAAGATCCCGACGAATTGAGATCCTCTTTCTTCGAAATATTGAAGTGGGTTAAAAATATACAATAACCCAAAATGAATATTGGGATCGATATTTAATTACGTCTTGAACTTGTGGACCATAGTTGGATGGTTTTACGGTACCAAAAAAAAATTTTTGTGAGTTACTTATTATCAGTGATCGGATTTTACGGTGCATCACGGTGGAATTATTATGCGAATATAGTGGTTAAAACGTTAAAATGTTATCGAAATATATTTGATATAACTAAAGCAAACAACGTGGATCCTAAAATCCTGAAGATTATCCATATTAGCATAATTTTTGAGGTAAAAAAACTGTGTTGCACTCTAAAATCCGATCACTGCTTATTATACAATTTTGATTGGTTAAATACGTCGTAGTAACTTTAATTGAAGGTAACTTTGAAAATGTGAATGTCTGTTTAAATTTGAAGCATTCTTTAGAAATTGGTCGCTATATTTGATCAAGTGCTGGTGTTCTATGCATTTTGTTGAAATCGAAACTGTTATTGATGATCCTATTTGCATTTCAGTAATAAATTAATTTAATACATTTCCTTCTCAACAGTGTTATGGCCATGAGCTGTATACCTCCAACAAAGATTTAATAAATAATAATTAATCTAGTGTAGGAAAACTGTCACAATTATTAATTATGAAATCATATTAAAATAATTTCAAAAAAATTTGGTAGAAGGGGAGCTTATTCATATTAATTTTATTCATAACTAGCTTTTGCCCGCGGCTTCACGAAAATTAAATCATAATCATAAAAAATCACTTAAATTCGTCGTCTCGTTTTGCCGTGAAAGACGGACAAACAAACACACACATACACTTTCCCATTAATAATATTAGTATATAAACGCAACTGAACATAGGTAATTAAATCGCCAAATTTTAATAATATTATCTGTATTCGTAGTGCATTCCCCATCAGATATATCGGAGCGGCCAAGGTGGTCACACATATCTGAACAACGCCTCTATTGTCAAGGCGATAAAGTGCGTGTTCAGATATTTTTGAGTACCTTGGCCGATCCGATATATTTGATGGCGACTGTACAATATTATTTCCATCAATCAAAATAGCCTTAACAAAGAGTAGTAATCAATTAATCAAGCAACTTAATTATTACAAACGAGCTACATGGATTTACCTAACACTGAATTAAATTTTATTCAAACACAATTATTGGATAACGTTTAATGACTAAAATGTATACCCCAGGTAATATGATGGAGTATAGGTATGTAGCTGAACATCGATACGTATAAATACGATTTTTTTTTAAACAACCTCAAATTATTCTTAAATTATAGTAAAATATATTACAAAGCCAAAATCTTCTATGCAAAAAAACAAGTTTAAATTTTATTTTAAATGTATAACAGATCACACTTTATTAAAACCTAGTAATACCGGATGACTTGATATTTTTTTCTGAAGTATACATCTATTTCAGTTTGGCATTCAAACTTTAATACTTTTATAATTTTGCACACACACACATCAAGTTTACCTAGACATGCTTGTAAATATACAAACATTTCAAATCACATAACAACAAACTTAATCATGTAATAATATTTCAAATCTATCTCATCATCATCAATGCTAGTTATTGTATTGAAAATTAAACAAATAATAAATTAGGTACTTTATTTGAGTTAAAACTAGTTTCAGTATTATATTCGCACTCTACTAATATAACCACGAGCATATTAAATATTCGAAACAACATATAGCAAAAAAACAGACTTTCTAAAAGTCATAGATGAATAACTCCAATCTGCCCTCTAATCAATACTCGGGAAGCATCAAAAACCCGAGTCCCGCACTAAACAGGCCCGCATGTGGAATAATTTAAAAATACGCAAAATACTGCCACTTCACTTCTAACCATCCCCCCTGCGTATTTTTCGGTATGCGTGGCAGGTGGGGTGGTGGGGGGTTCGTTAAAAACGCCCGCGAGTACGTAGTATTATAAAAGTTGGGCCTACCGCGTGTAAGTAGTGGGGTGAGGGGGAGACCCCCTACCCCCTAGTTAGACAGTTAAAAGTATGCGGTATTAACAGTACAGAACGGAAATGAATATACGGGTAGGCAGGCGGTTTTGGAGGCTGTGACGTGGCTTAGATAATGAAAATACTTTTTTCGGGCGGTTTTTTCTCGTTTTCTGTCAAGAGGGTTGAGGATTTCGTTTGGGATTGCGTTTGGATTAGTTTTGTTTATGATGTACGTGTATATGTAGGTATGTTAATGAGAAATATCTGGAGGCAGTTAAAATCATGCCAGGTTCAAAAGGGGAATTTCACATATAGCGATTTACACTCTGTTTGCTTAACACGAGTACTAACTGTAGAATGGGAAATTGTTACCATAGTTAGTTTTACTGGGTATTTTCCGCAAGTCGACATCCAGCGTGCCTATTTTGCGTGTAAATTGTTACCTTATCTAACGAGCGGAGTGTAAGCGAAGTGAAGTTCTTACAGACAACTTCGGACACAACGGAACTGTCAGCTGGCTACCTATACGTGGCATTTCGATGCCTTTTTGATTTTGAATAGTTGTTCCGCGATAACTTTAGTAACGTTTTTCTGATCTTTATGAAATGTGTTGGAGTTGTAGCAGAGACCAATATAATTTGAGAGTTCTTATATGAGCAGGATCAATCAAGGGGCTATGGAGCTAGAAGGTGCGAAACAATTATCATAAGGGTCTTGTTACATTGGTTGCGAGTTCTCAGTTCGAGGCGGACTACTAGTTAAATAAATACGAGTAAATAAACATTAAAAATGAAAATAAATACAATTGCTCTCTTACACAAATCGACTTAAGGTGCGACCACACCGCTGCTTAAAATACGGCGACGTTACGGAATCGCAGTGACGCATCGTATCCGCACCGTTTTAATCGCATGCCCCCCACACCGCTGCTTAAAATACGGCGACGTTACGGAATCGCAGTGACGCATCGTATCCGTACCGTTTTTATCGCATGCCCTCCACACCGCTGCTCAAAATACGCAGACAATTGAGCTGCGTCAAAATATTTCGTATGGGGCACGTCACTGCGTACACGTTGCGTCTGCGTATTTCGAGCAGCGGTGTGGAGAGCATGCGTTAAAGTCGTGTCGTTTACGGCACGTCATTGCGATTCCGTACCGTCGGCGTATTTTAAGCAGAGGTGTGGAGGGCATGCGATAAAAAACGGTATGGATACGATGCGTCACTGCGATTCCGTAGCGTCACCGTTTTTTAAGCAGCGGTGTGGTCGCACCTTTAATCCGACAGTAAGCTCAATAAGGCTTAATTTGTTGAGGGTACTAGACGACGACGATTTGTGTAGGTACCTTATATATAAATACTTAAATACATAGAAAACGCCCACAACCTCAGGAACAGATATCCATGATAAATACATAAATAAATGCTCTTACAATGATTTGAACCCGAGACCTCTACTTACGTAGGCAGTGTCACTATCGACTAGGCTAGGAGGCCGTTATCAAAATGTTAGATAGGTATTCAATTATTAACAGTATATATGACGTGCCGAGAATCAATGAAGCCTTTGAAGCGAATGCACGATAATTATGCCTTGATATTTTAGCATGGATAGATTATCGAGGATATAATTATCCGATGAGTATATTCACATAGAGAGAGTCGTAACATAAGGGTTCCTTTTTTTACTATTATGGTACGGAACCCTAAAAAAAGGTTATACCTAACTACGACTAAGTAATCGATTACGTACCTATTTATATTTACGACTCTATAGTAAAAAATAAGAATGTTCTTCGTCCGCTGATTTACATGACATAGATTTATCTCGTTATTTTAAAGGAAACCTAGGCGGTGTAAATTGTCACCCCTGTGTCGACTCGTGACCTTGCGCGTGCTTTCTGTTGTAACAGTTGTATTCAGCGTTTTAAAATGTATCCAGTTTTCAAACACGTGTAGGTACTCCACGTTTTACACAGACCTTAACCTTTTTCAAAAGGTCTGAAAAAGATCGCTTTTTGCGATTAAAATCATGGTAAAAATCTGTAGCATTGTTTTAATAGAACTTACATTTAATTCAAAAAAATGCAATAAGATATGATTAAATATATAATATAATATTAATATAAACGAGCTCCTATTTCGAGCTCCACGTACCAGGCTATAGCATAAACCTTCTGCAGTTACCGGCACGCGTTGCCAATACCAATCGCTCAACATAATTTCCTACAAAACACCAATCGAACAAAAATGTATAATCACATGATGTCACAAGAACATGTATATTCCGTATATGTGTGCCGATGGAGGCGTCACAAAAGGGGTCTGATTAAAAAACATGACATGCGCAGTAATTTAAAAAACTACCGGAGGCTGGGTTAATTTTTAAGTATTGATCAAAAATTGCGTATGTGGGGGGAGGGTGTAATGTGTAGGGAGGAGGGGGGTACCGCCCGTGCGTGAATTAGATTTTTGTGCGCGAATTTGTCATTAGAAAGTTATTCTGGTGTTTTTGAGCTTTGTTTTGCGAGGTTTTAGTAGGCATGTTTTGCCGAGTTACGAGCGGTGACATATTACGCACATTTCCGTTTTTCGGCGAGATTTTTTTTTGTTGTATTCGATATGAATTTTACGAATTCAAAGACTTGTTTTTAGTCCGTAAATACTAATGATATGTAATGTACCAATACTTACAGGTTTTAACCTGTAAGTATTCCTACGTAACGCGAATTTATACAATTTCTTAGAATATCTTCAAAACATTCTAGACCAGTAATATCGAAAGTGTAAAACCTATTCACCATCGTATTAATTACTAGAATATTACTATTACTTTAAAAATCAACAAACAAATAATGTTTCCTATCAAACAAGGCATGTAACTAGTTATAAACATAAAATGTATACTAGTAATAGGATAAACCCAACACAGCCTACGGCGTGATAGTATTATCGAGCATAACACCGCTTATTACAATTTGGCTCGACTTTTGTCATTAATTAATAGTAAATTGGCCGTTATTTTTCGGAGGCGTGGACATTCACAAATATATCTTTTGTGTGTGAAAAAGGATTAATAAATATATCCTACTATTATAAATACTAAAACTGGTATGATTAGAAGTTTGAATGTTTATTAACCGTTTAAAACCCGACTAAGCCATAACCTGAAAAGTGATATTGGATACTTAGTTATAAGTTATAACTATAGTGTTACTATTAGTCATACCTATACCTAGACAAATTGTACACCTATAGTGTATAGTATATAGCCAATACCAACTACCAGTGGACACTTAACACAGAAATAAAAAAATTACCACATAACAGAAATATTTTCCCTCCATAGTTAAGGAGTTGTAAAAAGTCCCCAATGTCACAGAAACCTTACTTACTGACTGAGAGCTTACTATAGGCCTAGGTCGATTTGTGTAAGATTGTCATATAATATTTTTTTTTTTTTATGTACAGTCAATAATCAGATATTTGTGACCACCTTGGTCGCTCCGATATATATGATGGCAACTCTCCTAGATCTTGGAGACCACAGAATACATAATTTGCTATTTTGAGCATTAGATTTTATTACAACTAGGAACGGTATTCAAATCACAATTTGTTAGGGATTTCATATCAAAACGATTTGATTTTGATTGCAATCAATATTACTTCTATAACTAATTATAATTGTGATAACATGCTACTAAAACGTTTCACGTATTTTATTAATGCCAAGCAATCTCTTTTGATATCTATTTGGCATGAACTTGATAAACTAAACGTCACTTTTGAAAGGTCCCATTTTAAATATCAGACTTAAATCAGACCAATGTTAGATTTTATTCTTCGAATAGGCTTCTGCGAGCTTGAAAATATACGTTCTGCACTCGGCTCGGCCTGCCCTAGTGGATGTAAATTATAGCCCCAAGGGCGAAGGGCTCCTGTGAACGCTCTGCTAGCTGTTTATTATGAAATGGTGCTAACTTTGTATTAAACCCACGCACACTTGTGACCTTTTTAAGTGTGGTGTCAATGTAAACGCTAGCTTTTCGTTAAGTTCTGTAATAAATTTTAGGGATAGTTTCTACGGACTATTTTTGCGTCTTCAGCGAAATTTGTGGGATATTATTCTAGCTAAGTAAGTGTAAAGTTAGCTATTTACTGCTTTGACATAAATAGTTTTTTAAATTAATATTAAATCTACCTCAGACCATTCGAGCGCCTAAGTATCTCGTCGAAAATGTGTGCATTTCATCCCCGGATTAAATGTACTATGCAGGGCACTATACAGGATGATTGCGAGGTCGTGTAGCAAGATAACAATTACAACTTAAACAACACAGAACAGAACAATACAGAACTTAAAGATGAACGTAATGATGAAAATCATAATTTTTTATCAATTTTTTACCAATATTATTACTATAAAATATAACGGTTACACTCACGTTACTTTAGTCACTTCGCGCGACATGTTCCGGAGAGCTTAGGTCTGCATCTTCAAGCACCAAGACTGCTATTTGAACCGGCCCGTAGCGCACTGTTGCACGTCGCGTTGCCGAAGCACATACATGAGCATGTCTCGCGAAGTGACTACAGTGACGTGAGTGATTTTATAGTGTAAGGGTCGGTTGCATCAAATCGTCTGTTAACGTCAACGTCATCGTTAAAACAATCTTGTATGAAAAGTTTTGACAGTTTTCTATGGGATGACAGCTCCGTGGCCATATTTAACGTTGATCAGTTCGTTAGTTATGCGGGGTGCAACCGACCCTTAGTATGTTTCACGAAAGTTTAAATTTAATAATATTGATTATTATTATTTTTCAGATGATAAGAAAGACATTTTTGCATACTATTTGGTCACCCAACTCAATTGTGACGTGTTGTCGTTTCCCATAGAGCATAAGTATGCCAAAAGTAATAGGGTGACCAAGATTCACTTAATAAAAGATTAATTTTACTTGAAAAATAATAAAAAATTTATTAATTCTGTTTTGAGCAAATACTTCCATACAATTAAGTTGATCCGTAAGTGTAGAGTCAGAAAAATCACGACCCAGAAATCATCCTGTATAATATGTCACATATGTACATTTCTAGGTCCTATGTTTAAATCCTGTACGTTGTCGTTCAACTGCTTACATTTCGTTTTTTTATAAAAGACGCATCGTTTTGTGAAGCACAATTAGTTGAACACTTTTTCAAAGTGTAACAATGAGAATACTAAATTTGATTTAAATAATTTGATGAGGCTCCTGCAGCTGAAATTGGGTCGGAAAAGTCGGTCAAGGGAGCTCCGTGTTTATTCTATTGAACGTGTTTCCTCATATTATCAAATTTCGAGTATAAACGAGAGAGAATAATGTTCATATTTCACTTTATTTATTCTGCGACTCCACCCACGATTCGTCTACTATCTGTTTCCCTATTCCATTGACATAGACATGGACATAATTTATTGGTAATAAATCATTGGTCACGCCTAAAACCGAATATATTTAGTGCAAATACAGCAATACGAGAAAGTAGTTGAAAAACGCCTTAGATGGTACGATCATATACAAAGACGACCCGAAGACCACATTGTCAAGACTGCCTTAAACTTGCCGACGACGAAGCGTAGAAGCGGAAGATCCACCGCCACTTGGTTGACGACGGTTCAAAAAGACCTTAGGGACCAGAAAATTGACGAGAACCTCACCACAAACCATGCTACCTGGAGGTTAAGGACAAGGAAAGCCGACCTCAAAAAGGGAAAAATGCCCAGGAAGATGATGATCTGTTGTGCAAATACAATTATTTAATACTTACTTAAAAATATAACAAATAAAACGAACTAAAACTTAAATAAATCTGAATAATTAACTCTACGAAAAATATTAAACTAAAACTAAAATATATCTAAAAGAGGCCCCAGCGGCATGGTACCGAAGATAAAACATTTGTTTCATTATACATCATAACTTAATATCATCATTAAATAATAATATTTACACTTTATTTTTTAATCATCACATACTTACTTTAAATTCTTCATATTCTATAAATTCCAAATAGCCATAATAAATCATTTATATATTGGTGTTACCAGTTACAGACCAGTAGCATTGTGAGATATTTAGAAGTGCACAAAAAAAACAAAAAAGAATTGAAAACAAGGACACGATTTTTTTTATTTTGAGCTCGGTATAATTATCGAATTACATTTAATACAAGATGGGCACTTTTTTTTCTTATATATATATGGCTTTTACTCCTCGTCGATTTTGGCGAGGTGAATTCTGCCAATATCGAGGTGTATACTTATTATATTAATATATAATTTTTTCATAAAATATAAGCAGCGTTGTTCGGTTGAGGCCTTGCTGATTGTAAGGTGATAGCCGCCTTACAAACACGTGGGTGGCCGAGACCCCGGGTAACCATTTGTTCAACTACGCGCGTTTTGAGACTATTTTTTTATTAGCTGCACACTTGTTCGTTAGGTCACTGCACAATAAGCTATCAATATTACACACTGAACTACGTAAATGAGCAAAAAACAAAAAAACGAATCTAAATACGGCACAGCCATCTTGAGCTCAACCGGATATCGATGGGCACTTTATACGTAAATCATCAATTTAGACTTGTATGTTAATATGTAGACAGGTACATATTTTATTGTCAGATGTCTTACGAAATTGCACGAGGCAACATAGTTTAAAAAATGCTATACAATACCTGACTTTGTTTGTTAATCTATTAATTTGCTTTGTAGTCTAATAATTTCCTCAAAATCATCGAATCAACCTCTTCTCAACTTTATAAATGAGGTAAACTTTAACAAAGCCTTTTATAATGCTCCACGTGTCTATTTCTGTCCCTTAATGAGTAGCTCCGTCTCCTTCCAACGGTTAGAACAAATATTATTTTAGCGTAGCGGGTCTACGTCGTAGTAAAATTTCCTATTTCAGACAAGTCTTTAATTCTATAGAAAAATGCCGTCACTTATGCCCTTTACAAAAATGAGTGGTAGTCAAATATAAAGTACTTGCGTGGGTTTTCTGTAGGTTTTATTTTGATGTAGGAAGGTTCATATTGCAATTTATTTTTTGGTTAGTCTATTTCCATGTTACGGAAGCGTGGTGGCTGTTTGTTAAAATAATGATGACTTAAGGGCCTTATTCCCAAAACGCGCGAATTTCACGAAATGCTTCATTTTCTTCGAAGGCTATGGCGAAAATACTAAGTGTTTTTAAATCAACTATTGATGCACATAATAGTTCATTTCTTTATCTAGACGGCCATCGGAGCAAATATTACATTTTAACGAGTGAAATATGAAAAAAATTGGTTGTCTTGGAAGGCCTTTCCGGATTTTCCAGTTAGGTGTACCGTTCATTTTCAGATTACGCAAAAAAGGGTAAAAATTCTGATTTAATTTGAATTAAATTCAATTGAGTATATCATGTATGAGACGGCCATGGAAATAAAAATCGAAGATTCATCTTGGATAATCGACAAAATACCTTCAGATTATATGCCAGTTTTTTGATGAAAACACGGTTACATTTCATTTTTTCCACGAAAACCCTATGAATATTTTGCCCTAATAATATTACCATTGCAAAGTTAAACTATATTTCTATCACGATAAAAAAAAAACTGTACTATAGCAGTAAATTTCAAATTACTATGAATTTTTGAAAATTACACTTAAATCACACTTCACAGGACACTTTTTGTAAGAATCGTATTTTTGGGTACTTAATAATAATAAACATGGTTCAAAAATTTTTTTTTGTATTACTAATACTTCAAACTATCTTATAAATAGCATTTTATGCGGCTTTTTTCATTAATAGAGTTTTTCGACCTTATGGGGAATAAGGAGCCTTAAGAAAATTCTCTTACACGTGTTTACAAAAATTTTAATAAAATTAATAAGTACTTATATGTACTTACCGTTTAAATTCTAATGACATATTATGTAATTAACAAGCGCTTAAACTATACCTACTACAAACACTTAAGTGACATCTGCGCTAATGTAAATGTCACTTCAGTGTTTAGCGAAACTTAAGTTTGTAGATTAGTTAAACATACATATATTATTTATATTAGGTATTACATATGTAGATACTCATACTTGCAGTCAAACTGTGTAAACAGTTTTTCAAGAAACTGCCTTAAATTTAATTTCTGTACTGTGTTTTTAATAATAATAAATAATCATAATGTGCCAAACAAATTCATACATACGACTTGTGTAGTATATATTTATTGTATATTTAGTTATATCTATACGACTGTTTATATATATATATATGTGTGTGTGTATATATTATTTATATTATATAAGATATCGAATACTTTGTTATTTATTTATTTTACAGCATTTCCTTTCTGAAAGTACATATAAGTAGTGCTCGTTTGTCTATCTTGTGTATCTCTCTCAACTGCTCAAAGGTTAGCTGGAAGAGATCCCTTACAGGGATAAGTTTGCCTTTGTACGTTGTATTTTCTTTTGTTATGACTGTATTTTGTCCTGTTTTATGTACAATAAAGTGTTTACATACATACATACGCATACTGGCACATATAAACACTGGAAATTTTAAATTTCGTAGGTACCTTTTTAACACCTTCCGTACCAGAAACCCGCTAGGCGCGATCACGGATTTCCGCTACAAAATGGGAAAACACTGGAAACCGCTACGAGCGTAGCGCGTAGCAAGCTGCGATACGGAAAGTATTAAGATACCTTAAAATTAGTGTATTTTCATATCGAACTGTATTTTCATTAAACATTTGATATCGCTTTAAAAATATAAGTTACTTATTTTAACTACTTATAGTTAAAATAAGTACGTCAGTGTTATAAAGAACAAATTTTCTTTTCGTTTTTTTTTGCAAGAGAAAACTTAAGTAGGAGAAAGGTTAAGGTATACATCTTTTTTTTTGCCAAACTGAAGCAGTTTGTTGGCTTATATCTATCTATCATGCCGCTAGTGCTACGGTAGCCGCTTACTATCCGGTGGGTGTGTGTGAGTGTCCCGAGGTGTTTCCATTGCGCTTTGACATGGGGTCCTTCAAGAAACGGGCGTACAGGGCTCTCAAGGGTCGGCAACGCATAGGCGGCTCCTGATGTTGCTTATGTTCGTGGGCGACGTTGACCGCTTCCCATCAGGCGGCTCATTTGCTCGTTTGCTACTAGTTTCATAAAATAAAATAAAAAAGTGTAGGTACCGTATTCTAATTTTAAAATACATGAACAATACATTAAAAACACAATCTATTTCAAATATGACTCCAACACACGATTAATAATCAACCAATGTTGAAGATGTATTTGTATTTGCATCGGATTATATTTTAAGAAAATTCTGATATTTCTGAGTCTAGACGTACGCTGCATTCTAACTTTAGAACACGTTATGACACGATACAACTCCAATGCATTAACTACGCAATACAGCTATCGCGTAAATGTCTGAACCAGAAATGTCAGAATTTTCTTGAAAATTATTCGATGCAACTCCAATACAACTTCAATATTAGTTGATTATTTGTTGTGTGTTGAAGTTGTGTTTGAGATAGATTGTATTTTTAATGTATTGTTTATATATTTTAAAATTACAATACGCACCGTTTAGGCACTAGCTGTATTGCGTAGCTAATGCGTTGGAGCTGATGTTGAAGTAGAATCATCTCTAAACGTGTTTTGGAGTTGGAATACGGTTCTAATAGCTCACAGGGCCACTAGTTGTACTCGTAACTGGGAAACACTCTCTCATTCAGATACGTGGTCACCATATTGATGCGTTGTAGTTATAAGTTATTATTATTTTTCCTATATAACTATTTACTTTTTTCTTTCTTTTTTGTTTTTTTATGGAATGCGCTCCCGCCATCTGTATTCCCTTATAAATACGATCTCGGTATTTTTAAGGCAAGAGTGAATAGGCTATTACTGAACCGGTGAGCTCCATCTTAGGCCCTGTCTTCACTTTCCATCAGGTGAGACTAGGGCCAATCGCTGGTCAGTCCCATAATAAAAAATAATAATAAAAAAAATCATTTCTACTGTTCTCTTGTTTATTACTGATGTTTTTTTTCATAGACACTACTTACCTAAATATCTTTGTTACCTGCCGTGAATTTTTCACTGGATCCGGATGGTCTTTTCGGAAGATTATCTGTAATTTATTTGATCTTTCTGTAATGTCACGAATAAAGATATTTCTATTTCTATTTCTTTCTAAGTATAAACACAAAAATCATGTCTGTTTCTTCACGGTAACTCGAATCTCGACATCCCTCAACTAAACAGCATTTTTCAGGCTTAAATTAAAACAACATTTTTCAGGCTACTTCCCATTCAGTAGCAACAAAGCCTCGACGGGGCTTCGGACATTGTTCTAAAATCCATTTTAGACTATTATAAAATCTGTACGTGCGTCATTCTCTAGGTAATTGGAACATTTGTTTGCGGACGAAACCGTGGGACAGTAGGTATTAGCACAGATTAAATATTGTCAGTAGATATTTCTTTAGTGATCACGCTTGCTTGTACGACTTTTGCATATAAGATTTATTTGTTGTAAGCTTGTTGTAAGCTATCGGCCAAAAAAAATTTTTTTTAAATACAAACAGGACTTAATCCTAATGTGAGATATCAGTTTTACCTGCGACCACGAGCGTCACGACACGCTCAAAACGTGAAGATAATAATATCATTTTAACAAAAAAGAACTGAATTCCTTTAGGCTCCCCTTTCCAAGAGCAAATGCCCGTCTTCCTGTAAAAAAATACTTTAATCACTATAGGTATGCCTATAATAGTTGAATGAATCCCTCGGTTTCTCCAGGATCCCATCATCAGATCCTGCCTGACCTGATGGAAATGGAACCAACTGTCAAGTATACCTTTTCAAACATAAAAGAATTTTCCAAATCGGTTCAGTCGTCTTCGAGTAATCGGTGAACATACATATAAGTAAATAAAAAAGCAAAATCAAAGATCCAGACGAATTGAGTACCTCCTCCTTCAAAATGTTGAAGACGGTTGTTTCAGGACGTCTATCATGGGGCCGTATTCTAAGTTTAATACACGATCCAACTTCAATACAACTCCAACGCATTAACTACGTAATAAATCTAGAGTCTAAACGTCTTGATCAACTCCAATGCAACTCCAATACCAGTTCAATATTGGTTTATTATTTATTGTATATAAAATTTATCAAACCTCACTATCCATACAATTATCAACATGAATTATAGGGATAAACTATTACCAACATTACTGTAGATTTGACAGACGTTTATGAACAACAGCTGCAAATATTTCTACTAGAGATCAATGAGATTCAGGAGGATTGGTTCATAAATAAAAACTAAATTTTACCTCCGAGTTTTGCACTATGACTTAAAACTCAAAGAAAAACAACACTTAATTAATTTTAAAAGTATTCAAGTATTTGTAAGCAAAGCACCGCGGTTGTTTCAACTGATGCTTTTGATGGCGACTTTAATATTAGCATGCCAAAGAAAAATTAGTAGATAATTAATTATTCATGCACTAAAAAATCGGCTCAATTTAAGAATAACATATCTACTGTATGTATATATTTAATCTGTGTCGTAGGTGACTTCAGTTCTCTTTTGGAGGGGAGTTTAGAAATCGGATTTAGTGTTCAATAGAAACGCTTGTAGATTAACTAACAGCTCTTGCGATTTTTAGATACTCCATTTAAGATTAAACACTTGTAAGTACTGCATTTAATCAGCAATATTAAATACTGGGTAAATTCTGAAACATGATACAAGATGACAGCCCTGGGCACCGGAGGCCTAGGTCACTTTTTCCTTTGTATATGACATCTATCTAAGTAAGACAAGATAATCAAACCTCAATGTATTCATGATTTTGAACAACTTTTACTATGAGCTCAACTTTATAAATTTAAAATCACTCTCATACTTTTTCGTCTACCTTTACTTGACCTTCACTATGAAACTGACATATGGTATACAGTAGTATGGTATAGTATACAGGCCGTATGATTGTTGACCACCAACGCGGTACAAACAAAAATGCCTAGTTAAGAAAAAATCATAATCTCTAAACATTTTCTCTCAAATCAGTAAAAGAATTAACCCATTTATTTCAATCCTGGATTAATTCATCAGGTCGCATATGCAAGGGCTGTAAATTATGAATGCCCCAGGGGTGGCAGCTGCCGTGGTGCATCCTAATTCCTAAACAGGGGTATTGTCTCCCTAACGTCGGAAAAGAGGCAATTTTTAAAAAAACGGCCAAGTGCGAGTCGGACTCGCGCACCGAGGGTTCCGTAAAAACCTGTATATAGGGTAGGGTATATAGGGGTAGTAACTTTAAAATTATTAAAAATATTTTTATTATATGATGTAACTAAAAATTTACGGTTTTCGCAATTTTTCCTTTATCTGTGCTATAAGACGCTGCTTCGTACCAAATTTCAAGATTCTGAGTTCACGGGAAGTACCCTGTAGATTTTGATTCAATTGTGAGTTTCAAAAATTTGCCGAAATTTGCGGCATAAACGTTGTATCTTTTGATTGCGTTGGCTTAGAAGTTTGATTTTTTTACAGCTCCAAGGGACAGTAAACCTTAGTATTTGATATAAATTTCAGCTTGATACCTCCACGCGTTCCTGAGAAAAAGGGTCTTGACAGACGGACGGACAACAAATTGATCCTATAAGGGTTCAATTTTTTTCCTTTCGAGGTACGGAACCCTAAAAATGGAGGCGAATAGTGGGTATTTATTTACCACGCGTGCAAAATCCTATTGTCAGTTATTTTTAGAATTCCGTTATTATAAACTTAAATAGGATGTCCTGTACGAAATAAAAAATGAACAAGGGCTCCGGTGCCCAGGGTTGGAATCAAACCAGCGTCTTCTGCATTGGCGACAGACACCGTAACCTCTAGGCTACCGGGGTCACAGTGGCACCCGTCTAATTTTCTCGTGTATATTTTTTTTATTTATTTATTTAGGATTACCAACAGATAATACATATTACATGCTCTTAAATCTATGTTACAATTGAGGTTGACGCTTATCTAATTATAGGTAACCACAACTTAAGCCAATATCTTTTACGTACGAACATGCAGATCTTAAAATTTAAGTTTAGTTATAATTAAAATTACAAACATTTCATTATAAACTTACACGAGTACCAAAATGGGAAGACAATGGTTTTTTACACTTCAAATTTACGTTAAGGTGTCCATCGAAGCGAAATATGTCATTAACGTCCTTTTCAATTTATTAGGACCATCCTGACATATATCGACTCCGACAGAGTCCGGAATACAATTGTATAATTTAGCCATTCTTAACAGAGTATGCAACCATAGGCATATTTGGCCTTCTCAAATCAAATTCAAATATTGTTTGAGTTTGCTCTCATCGCTGATAACCGCTAGATCTGAGCCATCATCATGCTGAGATGAGGCCATTCAGTGGTATTTTCTCGTTTTGTGTCTTCTTTCCTTTTTTATGAATAAACTACTCGCATTTCCATTCTATCTAATTTAGTTAGAATTTCTGGTATCAGGTACCTTAAGCGTCATCTTTTGATTGGAAGTTAAGTTCAAAAAATATATTATTCTCGTGTTAAACATAAGTTGGATGTTCATATTTTTCTGGATCCTTTATCCTTTTTTCACCTTTTAAGTCATAATTCAAAAGAAATAAAATACTTTCACTCTTTTCCTGTCATCTAAAGACACACACATACATTCATCATATTTAGAAACAGCATCATTGGACCCGGGGTATGTCCTTAAACTACGTCCGGACTTGGGTATGTCCTTAAACTATGCCAAAAAGAGAGGTATGGGCACTGCGAATGGCATCTCGCTTAGTGTGGTAGGGCACGTTCAGTGAATGTCATCTCGCTCAAATCTGGAGCAGAGCCCGACTGGGGAAGTACCTCCACCTTACAGAAAACCACAGCCAAATAGCACTAGACCCTACTCATAGTGTTGTGTCCCTGCTGGTGAGTAAGGTTGCCAAAGAGCTCAAAGAGGACCCAGTGTGTTGACGATGAGGGACCCTATTGTTCCTTTAGCCGTCAACACAGTGAATCCTCCTTTTTGTAAAGGGTCGGCAACGCGCATGTGACTCCTGTGGAGTTACAGGCGTCCATAGGTTACGGTAGCTGCTTACCATCAGGCAGGCCGTATGCTTGTTTGCCACCGTCGTAGTATAAAAAAAAAAAAAGACCCTTTTTAGGGTTCCGTAGTCAACTAGGAACCCTTATAGTTTCGCCATGTCTGCCCGTCCGTCCGCGGATAATCTCAGTGACCGTTAGCACTAGAAAGCTGAAATTTGGTACTAATATGTATATCAATCACGCCGACAAAGTGGTAAAATAAAAAGTGGAATTTATTTATTTATTAGGGTACCTCCCCTATACGTAAAGTGGGGAGTGATTTTTTTTTTCATTTCAACCCTAACGTGTGATATATTATTGGATAGGTATTTAAAAATGAATAGGGGTTTCCTAAAATCATTTTTCGATAATGTAAATATTTTCGGAAATAATCGCTCCAGAAGTAAAAAAATATGCGTCCCCCCCCTCTAACTTTTGAACCATAAGTTTTAAAAATAAATAAAAAATCTCAAAAGTAGAACTTTATAAAAACTTTCTAGGAAAATTATTTTGAACTTGATAGAATGAATAGTTTTTGAAAAAAAATACAAAATAATTTCTGAACTAAGTTTGTAATTTAACCGTATAAGCAGGTGTTTATTGTACCTGTAATTTCTACAAAATTACAATGAAATGACGTAAAAACGGTGAAAATCGGTTCACGCAATAAAGAATTATCCCATAAAAATCATCTTCCATACTTTATGCTCGCGCGCAATAGTTTACTTAATTTGCCAATAGATGTCGCTGTACGTGGAACTCTCATATCATATCCTACATGGCGGTGTTATTAACTCTTAAGTGGGGACACTTACTGTGACGGACGGAAAACTACGGAACCCTACAGTGAGCGTGGCCCGACACGCTCTTGGCCGGTTTTTATTTAGTCGTCCTTTTAATACAATTGGCTACTTTCCTAAAAAAACATATTTAGTCCGTCAGTTAGATTATCAAAAAATATTGGACACGTATTTTTTATTTTGTCAATCAAACAAAAATTGGTGATGATATAGCCCGTTAAAGTTCCGCGTGACGTCACATTTTAGTACATTTTTTAGTATAATGTGACGTCACGCGGAACTTTAACGGGCTATATCTTCACCAATTTTTGTTTGATTGACAAAATAAAAAATACGTCTCAAATATTTTTTGATAATCTAACTGACGGACTAAATAGAATCATATTTTTTTTACCCAGGAAAGTACCCGATTCATTACAAATCAAGCATACATTAGAAACTCGTAATTCATTTTACGTTTTCCGATACCGGGAAAAAAGCTCTTATACTCCGGCCGGGAAATTCTAGATTCCAATACGTGACTCAAAGAGAGCGTAATACCCTAACCCTAACTCAAAAACTAAGCCCCGTCTCTCATGATAACTTCGCAGTTCGCACACACGACACCACTGTAATAAAAATTATATGCTCCAATTTACGATGGAGGGGGGAGGGCCCAAAAAATGCCCCCCATCCCCCTTGATTGCGGGATCGAATCTCGCTAAATGGGGGTGAAAAATTCGCGGGAGGCACGCGGAGAGAACGATACATTTTTATCATTATCCCTTTCTAACGAACTATAGGGTGGGGGTAATTATTAATTTTATTTTTTTTGTTTGTGTGCGTTGCATGGATTAATTAGTAAAGGGTAGGGTTCGTAATATAATATAAGTATTGTTGGCGTGTTGCTTTAGTGTTCTAGGAAGGGAAATGCAGTCAGGTTTAGATTGCGGGAACATTAATTTCCTACTTGTATGTGAGAAATTGAAATAGCGTGCCGTAACGTAGTACCTATCTTTGGAGATTTTAAACAGCATGTTATGGTTTAGTTTAAACATGTGTTACTCGTATGTAAGATATCGCTGTTTGCAAACTGGATTTGAAAATAAATAAGAGGAAACTTATATTATATTGCTTAAAGAGAAAAATCAGCCTAAAAATCGTTATCTCTATCAGTTAATACAGCAAAACTACAATATTTTTTGCAGTATTTTTTTTAAATTAGCCTATACTTAATAGGTTGTGTCCTACTGCTGGGTAAAGGGCTCTCCTTTTGATCTCCCTTTGGCGGTATAGCACACTAAATCACTGAAGCATATAAAGTTTTACTTCGTGGCATCAATTACCATCTTTTCGACCTAGGGTCGTTGTAGCCACCTTAGTATGCACATAAAATCTGCACCCGAATGTTAAACTTATGATGAGAGCGTCTATCGCTCTAGGGCGGGAAATTAATATTTTTCTCCCGCTTTACGCTCAACGGAAAAATACGATTTTGGTACTTACCTGTAGTCAAGGAAGTAGCTTAGCAGGTAATTATTATTTTATTTTATTTTAAGACGATAAGTTTGTGTCGTTTTACTTCCTTTTGGATAAAATTTCGTTTATGACGGTGAACAATTTTGATTCTTAGGCGACTGTAAAACCTTGTCGTAATGACAGTTACGCGCGGATACGTACAAACGTAACTATTTATTACTAAACTATCTATTATCACAAGGTTCTAGAGTGACCTAGGAATTTAATTGGCTAACTGTACCTGCGCTAATCAAGTTAGCGATTTGGTAAAAAAAATAAAACATCAAATATCTATTCTATTAAAAACACACACGGATTTCACGTTCCATATTTAAATCCTACGTTCCTAAAAAACAAACTAAAAAAAATATTGCATTCATGAAGCTAGCTAAAATTCACTCTCGGTTTTGATCGGTCAAATAAAAATTCGTAAACATTCAAGGGCACTAGAATTTACCAGTTATTTTTTAGATAGCTTAGCCGCCTAACGTTTTTATTTTTGTTCGGCGTGTTACCTCCAAAATAGATTTGTATTCCGCTTTTAAAAACTTTCGTTTCATTCATTTAGGAGCTCTCGTTTGTTCCCATAACATGTAACCACATATAGTTAGTCGTCCATGACAATTTGTATATTTTATTTCAATTATATGGCCTGCTGTCTTACATTGTAGGGGCATGATTTACTTTTATAGTAATGGTTCTACACCTTTTCATTTATGGTTTTAAATTGACTTTTAAATCTTAAAATATGTTCAAATGCTATTGTCAGTTTACTCTATGTAAGGTGTTGCAATTCTTACCTAACCTTAACTTTTCTTAAGTTAGTCACCACTTAGTTAAACATCAGTTTTGCAAGATATAATGTCCTACAATCTATATGTAGGTGACTAATGTTCTCAACATCTTGATGTAATCAGATCAAAACTTAACGACTCCATACATAACACTCGACATTGCGTAAGTACATATACCTATAGTACCTAAGTCGAGCACTTCGAAGAATCAACCCTCTACACTTTTGCAAGAACATTATGAGCGCAAATTTCCTTTTCATACTAAGAACAGTGTCTCAGAAACGCCATTCAAGATTTCGATGGATAAATCATGTTGTGAGAGTCCATGGCATGTTAAAAAGGCGTGGCTTTTGGGGATCTTTTCCGTGTTTTCAATTAATCAGACTCATAAGTATCATGTAATACTTATCCATACATGTAAGATCTTTTCCCGTAAATTTTAAGTCAGATTTAGAGTCATGTAAGAATCCGTACTTAGAATGATCATATCTACACTCAATTTCGGAGTTGTTGTGGGACAATCTTGTAGGTTAAGGCTTAAGGTTTTACTGCAAGATTGATCGCTTAATTTCCTGATGAAGAATCAAATGTTAATGTTTTTGATATTTTAGACAACACGGAAGTAATAAGAAATTTCCAAGTGGTTGATGTAATATTTTTAAAGTATAACTTCTATCTTCTTTATCATTCATATCATATTCATATACTTATCTATACTATAATTAATGTTTCATCAAACGCAATCTAAATCAAAGCTCAGTCAAAATCTCAATATTTTTATGTTGTATTCACAACAGTTATCCGTTAAAGTTAGAAAAGGTAAAAAAAGAAGCGTCGTTTCTCCTACTAAATATCCTACTCTTTCTGCCAATAGGCGCGCATTAGACATAGTATAGATATGTCGTGTTACCCCCTAAATTATTTCGACATATGCAAATTTGTGCGCGCCTACAGATGTTTCCGAGGAGTAGGCAACGCAGACGCGACAAAAACCAGGGGGGAGAAAAACTTGTGATTAAATACGTGATGTGTGTGAGCAGACGTAAGTTGAAGAAGTATTTCTTAGCGTAATTCACACCGTGTTATCTTGAATTTTATATTGATCCTAGTCACAGTTTGCGTTGTAAATGTACTTATTGACTATGTTCACGGACTACCTAAGTTTTTTCTACGAATTGTTAATATTGATTATATCGTACACCATTATCTTTACAGAAGTCCCTTATTTCTATGAGGGTATGTAAAGTACCGGTAATTATCATGTATTTTTGATAGTAAGAATAGAAAATATAATTATAATCAAACAAGATAATGAAAACGGGTTACTTACTTTAATAACTTTCCATAACAGGTGATTCATTTTCATTGCTTTTGAATGTGTATATAGTACTGTAAATCTTTATTTATAGGTACTATCATAAAAATGCACACAATTATTTGCTGTGCTCTATGAATTAATATGCGTCATGACTCCATGTTTCTGTTGTTAGTTATAAGTATGACAAAAAATCAATAGGCATGACGACACATGTTGAATTTCGTTATAAAATTAAGTTGAATGCATGCAAAATGGTCAATTTATCTCAATAAAGTAAAAAATAAAAAAATCTATTGAAACGGTTCCAAGATATCTGCAGGGTTCAAAATTTCAAAATTTTACAATTTTTTTATGGTACGAAATAAAATAAAATAATGACTCGGTTCGATTTCTCACATATAACTGTAAAATAAAGCTTGTCCCAGTAAAAAATGTCGTTAGTTTACGCAGCGTTGGTATATCAGGTTTCAATGAAAATGGTTGTAACTGGCTGGTTATATGTTAAATGCATCTCGGTTCTTTATTTAATATTAGAAAAAAATCTGTCACAGTCACATTTTCAAAGATCTCGTCTCCACAAGAAAAACTTCATGAGAAAATATTGTACAAATATGTCCAATATTAAGGCATTTTCACGAAAAAAGTGGCAATGGAGCTAAACACGTCTGTTAGAACTGTGCAAAGGGTCCTAAAACAATTCAGAGAGACTGGCGGTATTCGACGGCGTCCTGGAAGTGGTCGGAAGACCGGGTTTGTTAACAAAAATATTGAGAAGAGTATCATAGCTGCTTTGCTGAAAAAACCTACATCATCTGTAAGAGATTTAGCTAAAAAGTTTAAAACGTCTAAATCCACTGTGCAACGAGTAAAGAAAAATAATTCTGTAAAGACTTTCAAACAAACTAAAGTGCCTAATAGAAATTTGAAACAAGAAACTGACGCTAAAACGAGATCCAGAAAACTGTATTCAAAATTAACGACAAAAAAATACTGTATTGTGATGGACGACGAAACATATTGCAAGCTTGTTTTTAAATCACTGCCGGGACATCATTTTTATTCGGGGACCGATAGAAAAACTATCAATGACGAGTACAATGTCATAAAAACGGATAAATTTCCGAAGAAGGTTCTTGTGTGGCAAGCGATCTGTTCTTGCGGCAAACGCAGCACTCCATACTTTGCTAAAGGAACTATGAAAGGCGATGTATACCTTAAAGAGTGCATGGAAAAGCGATAATTGCCGTTTTTTAAGCGACACAAGAAGCCAGTTCTGTTTTGGCCTGATCTGGCCACGTGCCACTATTTTAAAAATGTGATATAATGATACAAAGCCAATAATGTCGAATTTGTGGAAAAATACCAAAATCCTCCTAACTGTCCTGAATTACGACCTATAGAAAAATATTGGGCTCGTATGAAGCAGAAGCTCTTAAAACATAAAACTAACGCCACATCAGTTGAAAACTTCAAGCGAAAATGGAATGCAGCTTCAAAACTAATCACAGACACTGATGTACAAAACCTGATGGCAGGTATCAAAAGAAAATTACGAAGTTTCTGGCGACGAGTATGAATAAACAATAGAACAAAAACATAACAAAAATACGTTTTGTTTACTACATTTCTAATAAACTGTTGTCAAAAATTTGGTAACTTTTTATTGCTTACATTATTTCATACTAACTAATAAACGACATTTTTTTCTGGGACAAGCTTTAAATTGTACGGCAACTATATCCAAAAACGCAATATTTCACTGTCAAAATAGAATTTTCATAATTTTTCCATACTTTAAACAAGGCGACTATGCAACCGTGACGTTAATCCTCACAACAAAACGAATCGTTTGACACCATACATGAAAAAAATCATCATGCCTATTATCGTAAACTATATTACGAAACACCGTATAATACAAACGGTACGTCTACGGTAAGCAATGCGAGCATGGCGTCCTACGTCCTGACGTTCTGACATAAAATAGGACGCATAAAAATCTCTTAAGCAATCTGCAAATACATAATCTATGTGAGCACACCTAGCGACTTTCTCCCAAAAAACGGAGCGCGCAGTAAAATTGTCTAACTACCCCCCGCGCGCGCTCATTACGGCGCCTGCGTGTGTGTAAAGAGAATGCAGCGGTGGAGATATGTCTGGAGATATCTCCAGATTGAAGGAAAAGGAAATAAAAAAAAACCGGCCAAGCGCGAGTCGGACTTGCGCACCGAGGGTTCCGTACAAACCTGTAGGTAACTGAAAATTTACGGTTTTCGCAATTTTTCCTTTATCTGTGCTATAAGACGTTGCTTCGTACCAAATTTCAAGATTCTGAGTTCACGGGAAGTACCCTGTAGTTTTGATTCCCTCGCAAGTTTCGAAAATTTGCGGTATAAACGGCTGTATCTTTTGATTGCGTTAGCTTAGATGTTTGATTTTTACAGCTCCAAGGTACAGTGACCTGAGTATTTGATATAAATTTCAGCTTGATACCTCCACGCGTTCCTGAGAAAAAGGGTCTTAACAGACGGACGGACGGACGGAGGGACAACAAAGTGATCCTATAAGGGTTCCGTTTTTTCCTTTCGAGGTACGGAACCCTAATAAAGGATATATGGAAGAATATAATGTATATGAAGGATATAATGTATATTAACATCACTGTCGAGAACGCAAAAACTGACCAGACACGTTAGTAATAATGTCATTATTTCTGTAGCCGCCCTTTTCTATGTATATGAAGAATGAGAAGGATGAGTAGAGAAATAATGTCATTATAACCAATGATATTTACTATGGATGGGATATACTGTAACAAAATGAACAGAAAAAATTCTTCCGTTATTTCATAACCTAGCAATGATTCTGTTATGTTTATCTATTTTGACAATCATAACATTCTTGTCACTCTCGTTGTTAGAAAATTACAGTCTGTCTCTTTCTCACGCGGGTGAAGGGAGTTCATTACGTCCGCATCTCTCGCTTGCTGATGCACGACTAGAGACAATTGTTTGAACTCACTCATTTTAAGTGCTTCACTTTTGGAGCGTGCATAACCCATCTGTCATTATTATACATCATAGATTACTGACATTATCTAGTCAGCTAAAATAGCCACATTATTGGCTGAGTTGGTACTTATGTTTACGGACGACCTTGGGAGTCCGGTTAATTTAATACAAAGCCAGCAATGGCTCTTCGCGTCAAGCCAAATATAGTGCTTTGACCATAAAAAAAGAGTGTTCAGTCTTCGGTAGTTTGTCAGAAATTATAGTACGGAAACATTATAATCATAATCAGAAAATATTTGATTGCCCTTATTCAAAAAACTGTAGTAAACCTGAAAGAGTAAACATAACCAAAATTAAAACTTTCATGTATATAATCTGTCTGGCTGGCAATAACAGACACAGCATTACTTTCATATGACAGATTACTTTCAAATTTGCTGTGCGTCTTCTAAATTTCCATGTTGTATTTTGTTTTGTTGATAAATTCCTTGTTTTATTGTATCGTATTACTCTTTCTTTGTGTTACCTGTCGTGGTTTACTCACCTGATAGTCTCATCGGAAGACCAGCGCTAGCAATCGCTAGCACCATGCTGAGATGAGGCCATTTCGTGGCACTTTCTCTTTTTTTTTTCTCCTTATTTCCCTATTATGTATGTGTGTGTGTGTCTAAGAATAAACTATACTCTATTCTATTCTATTTTAGATATAAAATGGAAAATAACTGTTAATATGTCCGACGATATCTGCAAACGTATCCCTCTAACATATCCCACTACCCTCACCCCGCCATATACAGATCGCGATACTAACGCGTGTTCATCTCTTTCTAGTTTTCAAACCCCTTCCCCTCCCACCCGCCACCCTACCCCTCTCCTAATTCCTTACATATTTAAATTCCACTTTCAACGGTTCAGCCTTATATTGTCTCCTATGGTTTGGTGCGTTATTTGGTTTTGCGTAATGAATTTGAAAATTAGAGCGATGAGCATGGTTCCTTGCTTTTGATTGGTTGTGGATTTGGTTTAATTTAGGTTTTAATTGAGTTCGGAGATGATTAAAGATTTTTAAATAGGCTTAGACCATTTACGTAGGTTTCAATTTCAGTAAATCGTAGGTAAATAGTACTAAAAGGATTTAGTATACAATATAATTTTAAACAAAAAAGAACCGATTTCACTTAGCATCCGCCTTTCCAAAAGCAAATGCTCGAGCTACTGTAAAAAATACTCAAATCACTATAGGTGTGCCTATAATAGTTGAAGAGTTCCCTCGATTTCTCCAGGATCCCATCATCAGATCCTGACCTGGTTACAATGGAACCAACTGTGAAGTATATTCTTTCAAACAAAAAAAGAATTTTCTGATAGTCTAGCCGTCATCGAATAATCGGTGAACATACATAAAAAATAGCAAAAATATAGATCCCGACGAATTGATAACCTCGTCTTTCGAAATCTTGAAGTCGGTTGAAAACGAGGGAATATTCTATTGAGAAAGTGTCTATAAGATTACTTCCACTCTCAGTAGGAAAGGCTGAAGGGAAGTACCTCCACCTTACAGAAAACCACAGCCAAATAGCACTAGACCCTACTCATAGTGTTGTGTTCCTGCTGGTGAGTAAGGTTGCCAAAGAGCTCAAAGAGAACCCAGTGTGTTGACGATGAGGGAGCTTCTTGTTCCTTTAGCCGTCAACACAGTGAATCCTCCTTTTTTGTAAAGGGTCGACAACGCGCATGTGACTCCTTTGGAGTTGCAGGCGTCCATAGGTTACGGTAGCTGATTACCATCAGGCGGGCCGTGTGCTTGTTTGCCACCGTCATGGTATAAAATAAAATAAAACTGATATTATGTAGTGTAGACACATATGATTGTCGGTACAGTCAGCAGTAGGAGTAGCTTGGCGGATGAGGTGTTCAAAATGACCTGCAACACGCTCTTATCCCTTAACAATAACGTCGTGCCAAGATCATTTTGATCACCTCACCCGCTTAGCTACTTCAGCTGCTGACTGTACTTGCACGTTAAAACCTCATATAGATCTCAGTTTCATTTATCTAACATTGGCGCAGTTGGTAGGATATAAAAGTTATTTTTTTATTGGAAATGATATTAAATGGACAATTGAACTTTTAGCCAGATCTTGATTGAATTATAAATAGTTTTTCTAGTTTTTTTTGTTTTAGTGTTACTTATTAACTATAGCGTAACATGATCATCATCATCCTCTTGCCCTTATCCTATTTACTTGGGGTAGGCGCAGCATGTCTTTTTCTTCCACACATCTCTATCACCCGTCATCTCATCACTCACATCCTTTATTTTCATATCATCTCTCAATCAGTCCATCCACCTTTTCCTAGGCTTGCCTCTTCTCCTACTTCCCTCCACATTCATTCTTAATACCTTTCTCGTAACATGACTTTCATCCCTTCGCATATCATGCCCGTACCACGCTAGGCGATTGGACCTTAATTTGTCAGTTATGGGTGCGACTTTCAGGCTTCCTCTTATATATTAATTCCTTATCCGATCAGTATTATTAGCGTAACATGATCTTACATGCTAAGTCATATTTTGTATTACCTATACTATGAGACAAAATCAGTTAGTAACAAAGTTGTCCGTGTTTTGCCCTGTTTATAACTATGTCAAGATGTTTTGATTGATTGCTGGACGCAAAAACAGCTGAATGAAAGGCGTACAAGTAGATACCAAAACGAATTCCCTAAGCGCCACTTGCACAGCCCGCACAAACCGGGGGTTAACCGGTTAAACCGTTAACCCAGCGTAAAATTTTACAGGTGACCATGGTAACTCCAGGTTTAACCGGTTAACCCCGGGTTAGTTGGCTTAACCCTGGAACACGCAATTGGGCCTTAGTAGGTGAAATGGGGGGTTGAGAGTACGCAAGTGCTATATTGCATGGTAACATTGGTAACTCGATACCAGTGGACACAATAATAATATATTAGTAGTTTATTTAACTGTTACGTAATGAGGCCTATAATTACATACAATTGCATACACTGCTTTATCTACACACATATTATAAATCCTAAATGAAGTGTTCGGAAACCATTAAAATGACCGCCATTGCACCGCCATGATCAACTCGATTGTGTCGGCGGTCGGACGGGAGCGTGCCGGCGGTCGGAGAGGAGGGCAGATTTTCATTACGTTACCGTAGGTAATGAATTTTCATACGTTTTTACCACTATGTCACAGATAATACACTGATGTTACGTTACTGGTTGCAATAATGGTGGTAATTACATACGGTTTCCAAACGTGGAATAGAGTATTTATAATATTCGTGTAGATAAAATATTTTAAACACTTGCTATTAGTACGAAGGACGCTCACTCAGACTGCACAAAGACTTTAGTTGAACAGTTGTTTCTAAACCGCCAAATGCATGACTATTACATATAAATGTTTGAGTTTGATCAGTTGTATTTTCCAATCGCGAATAAGCACGAATATTAATGTAGTATTTTACGTAGGAACGGTATTCTAAATTCAAACTTATGATTTGTAATAGATTTGTTATTAAAATGATCTTCTTTTGTAATCGAAATTAAATATAAATAAAATAAAATTTTGTCAACAATGTCACTAAAACTTTTTTGTTAAATATCTACTTACCTGTTTGACATTCACTTGAAATGAAAGCCAGTTGATATAAATACTTAAAAGGATGATCTAATTATGCGTCTATAGAGCTAATGCTAATCAAATTGAATTAAAATAAAACTACTGACTGATTATACTATTCTAATATGCCTCCTGTTACTTTTTGGAAAAATATAGTCGTACAGTCGCCATCAAATACATCGGAGCGGCCAAGGTACTCAGAAATATCGGAATATGCACTTTATCGCCTTGACAATATGACAATAGATTCGTTGTTCCGATATTTGTGACCAACTTGGCCGCTCCGATATATCTCATGGCAACTGTACCATTTTTCCTTGTTTATCAGATGACGTTGAAAACTTCCTGTGAGTCAAGAGCGATTTCTTTAGATTCCAACCAGACTAACTCTGCACCTCTGACTAACTTTGCTAAATGTATTTTTTCGAGTTAACGTGGTTGAACTAGAAACATTACTTACGTATATCTTTACTTGTTCTAGGTGCAGAGAATTATCTTCTGTCAAAAAAGGTAAGGTTCTTCCATCTTACGCTGCTTTCCTGTGCCACTAGTCACGACAAATGTAAGGTCTGAGTGGACGCTTGAAGCGGAACGTTCGGCGGGGCGTGCAGCGGGGCGGGCGAGCGTGCATTCATTTTGTGCAGGCAGCGTCGACTCAGGACACCAGTATGAGTTTCATTTGTTTAATATGCGTGCCGCACGTCCTGCCTCGTTGCACGCCCAACTCGAGCCTCCACTCAGGCTTTACACTAAGCAAAAAGCAATTAGAAAGTCATTTCTATTTCTTTAAGTAACAATTATAAATTTAAGATTTAGTTAAACCCCCAAACGTATGAACCGACTTTGATAAAACACGCCTACGATAGACTAGAAAACCTGCTTACAAATATAAAACCGGCCAAGTGCGTGTCGGACCACGCATAAGGAGCGTTTCCTTCAATGGAATAAGAACTAAACTAATACCAAAAGGTCGTATCTGATGCCTATGGGAGAAGTTTTTTGAGAGAACTCAAAAATGGCTGACCCGATTATATTTAAAATAAATTTCGTAGTATGTGATAAGGAGCATTTTCTCAATTTTTAAATATTTATTGGACTTACGGTTCAAAGGTTACAGAAGGCGGGATAAAATTTTTCTGACTTTTGACGCGCTTATTTGTGACAATATTCACTTAATCACAAAATGTTCAAATAAACCTGGATGTTATTTTAAAGACCTATCGATTGATGTGCAACATGTTATTGTTAGATATTTTGTTTTTTAATTTTTTATTTAGTTACATGTGTGGAGCGCCCCCTCCCTAATTTTTTTTTCTGCAATTTAACTACATAACTAAATAGCGGCATACAAAATACATCTAATGTCCAAATTTTATTAAGTATTTTTTATAGTTTACGAGTAAAATGGCTGTGATATACGGACGGACAGACGGACAGGACGAAACTATAAGGGTTCCGTTTTTGCCATTTTGGCTACGGAACATTAAATCGGTTCAACCGTTTTAGCGCGAGGGTGCCACAAACAGACATACAATAGCGGATAAACTTGTAACCGTTATAAATTTTACACATAGAATCCTCCTTTTTGTAAAGGGTCGGCAACGCGCATGTGACTCCTTTGGAGTAGCAGGCGTCCATAGGTTACGGTAGCTGCTTACCATCAGGCGGGCCGTATGCTTGTTTGCCACCGTCGTGGTATAAAAAAAAAAAAAAAAAAAAAAACATCTCTTTTTGCGTCGGGGTTTATTAACCGATTTCAATCTAAACAGTCAACGATTAACGTAGATATCCCTGTAGGTATGGATTTATTTTAATAAGGCCTGCTAATTTAATACAAAATTACAACTCGTACTTTCGCTGAAAACATGTATACAAATACGGAAGCAATATTACTGTAGACCATCCGGAAAAACGCCTTTGGCATCATGCGAGGTTGACAAGATTGTCGACACACCTCATTGGGAGCTTTTTACTATTTCCCACCTCTTAGGGTAAAAACGGAACCCTATTACTAAGACTCCGCTGTCTGTCTGTCCATCTGTTACCAGGCTGTATCTAATGAACCATGATAGTTAGACAGTTGAAATTTTGACAGATGATGTATTTCTGTGGCCGTTGTAACAACAAGTACTAAAAATCAGAATAACATAAAAATTTTATACATACAGCAGACAAGATTTTTTTGCCGTTTTTATGCATAATGGTACGGAACCCTTCGTGCGCGAGTCCGACTCGCACTTGGCCGGTTTTTTAATACCACAACGGTGGCAAACAAGCATTTGGCCCGCATGATAGTAAACAGCCACGTAGCCTATGCACGCCTGCAACTCCAAAGGTGTCACATGCGTGTTGCCGATCCTTTATAAAAAGATGGATTCACTGTGTTGACGGCTAAACGGTCAAAACGTCGCCCTCTTTGAATTCTCTGGTAACCTTACTCACCAGGAACAGAACACTATAAATAGGGTTTAGTGCTATTAGGCTGTGGAAAATACTTGCCACTAAACTTAACGTTGAGTAGCTATTAAGGTAAGGCATTTGCACACGCTTTTTTTCCTATTTAGATAGAAGTACCTAATAAGATTATGTAGCTTTTTCCCGCGACTAAGTACTCGCCTAAATGAAATACTCAATTAGGACACAAAACTCGTCCCCACTTTCACGTGCCTAAGGGTGCGTTTCCTCAGAGATGAGCGAGAATGTGTTCGGAATGTGTTTTTAAGGAGGAACCAATAGAATCACTTCATTTACTTAACCTCGCACAGCCAAGCTCTAGAATTGGTTCTTAACAAACACATTCTTCGCAACGCATCCTCTCAGCGAACGGGATGATATCCATATTAATCTTTACATAATGTTATCTAAATTGGTTCAGCGGTTTATGCGAAGGGGTAAAAGAGAAACAGACAGATATATTTCATTCGTAATTTAACTGCCTCGGTAGACGGTCGGTAGTGGCCCTGCCTATAAAGCAGGAGGCCCCGGGTTCGAATCCTGGTCAGGGCATTTATTTGTGTGTTCGTCACCGATATTTGTTCCTGGATGGATGTTTTCTATGTATTTATTTATGTATATCTATCTATTATTGCCTTTATTGCCTTATTGAGCTTACTGTGGGACTAGGTTGATTTGTGTAAGATTGTCCCATAATATTTATTTATTTATTTAATTTATAATATTAGTAGGGATAGTAATGTGAGTCAAGACAACATCGTTCAAATGTACCGCTGCTAAATATGTGGTCAGACTAATCCATGCTTTTGTATGAAGGCGCTCGTTTAATCAAAAGTAGGTAGGTACTTCCGTAGGCAGAAAATAAAATCAGCATTGATTTTAAAAACATAAGCTCCACACAGCATACATTCAGACAATATACACATTATAGCATGTACAGTAATGTCCGTTCACTCATTACCCATTCCCGGCCGCCACCCGTCCGCTTTTTTGTACAAAAAAACTATAGTTAAATACAACATCAACATATATTAAAAATAAAATAATATTGGCCGGGTGGTGGGCGGTCCCCGTAATGTAGTTTTTCCGATAATTTCGACCATTGGTGGAAAAATTACTACCATTTTGTGCGTGTGTGTATTTTTATCTCTTTTCGTCAAATCATTAGTGGTATTGGGCGTTTTTTGTTGTGTATTTTATAGGACGCATTAAATTGCATTGTTTAAGTACTCTGCATTATTAATATCGAGCTATTTATTATTAACGCGGCATTTGGGACATATCTGTGCTCTTTGTGATAAAGAGTGTTTTTCACGGGTCATTTTGTATATATTTCACCTAGATAGACAGACAAAGCGCTGGCGTCCGTTGGCTCGATGGGTAGACGACATTCGGAAGGTCGCGGGTCACTTCTGGATGAAACTGGCACAAGACCGGGACAAGTGGCGTACACAAAGAGAGGCCTATGCTTAGCAGTGGGCGATAAAGGGCTGATGATAAAGAAAGACAGATAAAGAAACTTATAATCATATAATAACAATAATATGCTAGTCGATATACGTCCCATGGCTGGGCACAGGCCTGCTCTTATATATGATTTTGATAGGGATCGGGCTATAGTCCTCACGCTGCTGAAAACGGGTTGAGGATTTCACATACACCTTTTAATTTCTCCGTGGATGCATGCTGGTTTCCTCACGATGTTTTAATTATGCTAAATATTTTTTTCTTAGCTTGCAGACTTATATGTTGTGCTGTTTGACGTTAAATCAAGCAGCGTATAAATCACAAGTTAAAATAAGAACGCACTCGAAGAACATTAGTTCTTCTTGGTTTGATTATAAATATTACTAGTAGTCCGCTTCGAACTGAGAACTCGCTATTTACATGCAAACGAGTTGACCAATATAACAAGATCCTTATGAAGATCTTTTCACGCCTTTTAGCTCCATAATCCCTTGATCGATCCTGCTTCCTGATCATATACGAACTCTCAAATAATATTTATATCTGATACAACCCCAACAAATTTCATTGAGATCAAAAATCCATCTAAATGCAGTCAGTTGATAGTTCCTTTGTGTCCGAAGTTGTCTGTAAGAACTTCACTCCGCTCTTTCTATAATATTTAAAAGTATTGGAATTCCGTTATATATTACATTAAAATCAAGGTAATGACAAATAATATTACACGAATAGGCCTCTAGATAAGAAAGTACAACTTACCGACCTTACTTACCTTTGAAACCGTAGACAATCGGCTACGTAGCGGACACGACACCCAAGCCAAGGAACATGTCCCATTATCTACGAGCGAGAAAGCGTATAGACGAGCTAAAGGGAATAAATACGCACAAGTTATCATCATATACTTAAGAGCTCGGCTCTTGTCGGTGGAGCAATTTCCATGGTCTGTCTTCTTCTCTTACAGCCTGATACGAACCGTTTATGTTTTAGGTTTAAAGAACCTTATTTCACATAAGAATTATAAAAATTCACTTACATGAGAAAGGTTACAAGTTAAAACTAAAGCGAAAACACACAGTGCTTAAAACTAAATCTTACTAATACAACCAAAACATGCTATTTAAAATCATAGTGGGTAGAAATCCATTACAATATTTGTTATTCAAAGCGCTCGAAATGTCTCCATATGTTACTTATTAAATGCATCACAGACACAATGATGTAGGAATCAGATAAGGTGATGCGCAAGGATGGACTTTCCTTTACTTGATACATGTATGTTCTCCTTGGCTTTCCGACCTTCCTTTCTGTTCAGGCGCGGATCCAGGATTTCGTTCAGGGGAGGGGGCACTTTCGAGGATTTCATTCAGGGGGGGGGGGCACTTTCCAGGATTTCGTCCAGGGGGGTCCACTTTCCTTCACAAAAAATCTCACGGTTCGCACCTATGGGCCCCGTAGTATACGAGATTTGCGTTTCAGGGGGGGACAATTGCCCCTGTTGCACCCCCCTGTATCCGCACCTGTTTCTGTTTCAACTCTACCTTCTATGATGTTTTTATAAACTCGTCGTGTCGTAGCAGGTGTCCAAGCATCTTCCCTCTTCTGTTATCTATGGTTCTCAACAAACTTGTCTTTCTTTTACAATACTTAAAACTTCTTCATTGGTTATAAATGGTTCTTTATTTTTTTGCACCATTTACTTGAGGTCTAGAAACTCTGAACAGACTACGGATTTGACGTTTCCAAACCATAACGAATAAGATTTGCCATCTGCGCATATCTTTTCGCGTTTATCCTCATTCATCTCTATCAAGAAACCTTGTTGGCCGAGCATGTGCGAAACGTTTATGTTTCAGCTTACGAGTAGGCAATAATGCTTCCGCATATTCAAATGTCCGTCTGTTTTCCATTACAAGTCACTTTTCTCAACTGATTCTCGTCCAGTTTTCTGAGCATGCTCGATAATTTTATGACATTTTCTGTCAAGTTAGTTTTTCTAAATAATCCAATTTGTGAACATATAGGTGCACAGCATAAAAAAGAGCTAACAGTTAATATAGATGAATACAAAAAAGAAGAAAATGGCAGTTAAGGAATGCTGCTCCTATATTATATGTATGCAGTTAATGTAGTTTAAGCGTATATTAAGTATTTGTATGATACATGTATGTATCTATATACACGGTGCCCGTGAGCATTGCGAGAGATTTTAACCACGCATTTCTGAGGTCAAAAGAATGAAAAAACATTATATGACTTTTGTTGTAAAACGCCAAAAAAAAATATTTTTTTTAACTTTTTTTTCACTTTTTTTGAATGCTGTTCTACATAAAAAGTAAATGTCATTAGAAAAAAGTAACGGAAAAAGTAAATTGCTACATTTTTTCTCGTAAAAACTAGTCCATGCAAAGTGTTTCTTAGGTCTTTGATATCAGTCAATAAGAGATGTCTAGACTATGCCCCATACCGGTGAGATCGCCATCAAAAAATCATTTTACACTGAGAAACAATTCAAAAAATGCAATTTTTTGTAAGTAGTATTTACTCTGAAACTATGGCGAATTTCGAAAAAGTTTAAAGGACATTTTGTTCTCTAAATATGATAATGAATACACTGTTAAAGTCTCTCGCAATGCTCACGGGCACCGTGTATTGATTAGTGTTTACTGAACTGAACTGTGTTTACTTTTTGTGTTTCCGAACTTCTCTTTTGTGTGTAGTTTGTCTTTTACCGTGTATTATTTCTTTCTTTCTCATTTGGGTTAGCTGGAAGAGATCCCTATCAGGAATAAGCTCGCCTTTGTGCATATTTTTTATATATTTTACTGTTGAATCTTGAAGCAAATCAAATTATTTTGTTCAATATTTTTTGATTTGCAAATTTTTTTTTTTTTTTAAGTAGTTACACTACTATATATAAACTGAAAATAGATGTCATATACTTCAGAAAAAGTGACCAAACCATTCAGAGATTGCATATACATGAGAAAAAATTTGTCAAGTTCCGCCGTGACCGGGTGGTCTAGTGGTCAGGACGTCAGCCGCGAAAGCTGAAGACGCCAGTTCAAATCTGGCCTCGGACACCGGAGGGTTTGGTCACTTTTTCTGAAGTATATGACATCTATTTTCTATTTTACTGTTGTTTTAAAGTTATACCTACTTGTTTATGTGCAATAAAGTGATACATACATACATACATACATACATTAAGGATCATTAATTAAAATATAACAGTCACGTTTAGAACTTCTTTATATAAACAAAATCATCGTAATACATTTTCACTGTTTTATAAATCAATTTCAGTAATCCATGAACGTTTACAAACACCCATACATTATAAAATGTATGGTTAAACGCAAATTACAGGATAAATGTCCATACCATACGAACTCCAAAGTCCCGCGAAGAAGGGTGACCGCTAGGGTTGTCAATCTCGACAAATAGCTCATTGCCAACCCTAATAACGCGTGTTTATGATCTTAATCTCGGCGGACAACCGTTTTGGTTAATTCTTAACTATCTACACCTTTTTAATGTCCCATTAATAGTGGCCCTTGTGATTTTATCATGTTTATTTGTAATAATGTATGTTTTATGGGTACCTTTAGTTAGAAATGACTATGTTTAAATGAAGTATTCATCATAGACATAAAATAGGAAGACGTGGTCCCACGGAGATAGAACTGTGATTCCATAATAAGCCGCAGTCTCATGCACACATGCTCACTTTTGAAGTTTGTACCAATCACCGCTCGTCCACGAGTTGTATCACGCGCGTAAACACAAGGTAATCGGCTTATTACGGAATCACAATTTTGTCTTCACTATGGTCTCCACGGCACCGCGTCTTCTTATTGTATATGTCTATGATATTAATATTATTTTGTTGTTCATAGTTTATTCTTAGCTGATGCGGAAACTAAAGATTCCTGGCTTGATTTTATTGAGTAATTCTACATTAGTATGTGCAAGTTGTACAAACATTCTAAGATGCATAGATAGGCATGATTATATTTGATATTTATCGTCAAATATTCATATATTGTCTACTAATATGTAAGTGAATATAATTTTTAATTCATTGAATTGTATTAGATTTTGATTTTATAAATAGGAACATTTAATTTTTAGTTTTAAGTTAAGAAGCCTTACGTATTTTAATTAATAGTTAAATAATCATGTTAAGGTATAAATATAAAGCAGTCGCCCGAAATTTGCTCATTTTTACACATTCACGAATAAAGCGACAATTTATAACTAAAAAAATAATAAAACAATTGAAATATGACGCACAAAAAACCAAAACGTTTTTAAAAAGCACCTTAAAATCAAATCACTTTGCACTTTGTAAACTACATGTTTATTATCACGCTCAAATTACACGGTGAATGTCCAGAATGCGAAGCATTCCAAGGGCTAAGGGCCGGTAGGGCTGCCAATCACGGCTAATCGACACTCGCGGTCACGGCGCGGGGTGTTGACAACCCTAAGGACTGCTTAGCATATTGTTTGGCGTAAACGTTGTTTTAGTTCCAGATTTTTTGTTGTAAGATTTTGTTACGCTTCTTGAGTTAAAAAGATTAAGGGCCTGTTTCACAATGTCCAAGTAAAGTATTGGATAGCTAATTAACAAATAACTTAACTGCCAGGGGGCGATTTTTGACAATCGAGCTCTCGAATTAAAAGAATTTAACCTCAAATATAATCGCACACAAAAGTTTGACGTCATTATTTAGGCATGAAATTGGTAGTACAAATAATGATGATTTTAAATTACTATCGCTGTTATTTTTAAAACATCATTTCATCGTTTTAAATTACATATTCGAGCGCTCGAATATCAAAAATCGCGCCCCTGATAACTACCTGCAAAACTTACCACTTTATCTACCAGTTAAGCTTATTTGATGATGGTGAAACGCCAACGATGACTTTATTCGTAAGATAAGTGGCAAGTAGCTTATTCAGGACTTTTATCTGGACATTGTGAAACAGGCCCTAAGGCGTACAAGGGATAATTTCAAAAATTACTCATATTTTATTATTACTAAAGTTCATTTTCCGATTTTTACTGCATTATTTTCAGGCTTACCTACATACACATTTTATACATTTAACTGACTTAAAGGGGTTGTGAGTGTCCTGGGTGCGTATTCTAATTTTAAAACTCATACATAAACAATGCATTAAAAACAATCTATCTCAAAAATAACTCCAACACACAAGAAATGCGGTTGATACCAATATTTAAGTTGTAGTAGTAGTAGTAGTAAAACACTTTATTGCACAAAACAAGTACATGACCAACAAAAATATAGTGAGTGTGTACAAAGGTGAACTTATCCCTTTAATTGATCTCTTCCAGCTAACCTTACCAGCTAACAGTTGTATTGGAGTTGTATCGGAATAAAATACAAGCAAACTCTGATATTTCTGATCCATACGTTTAGGCACTAGAAGGGCCGCGATTCGAAAAATAAACACACACACTGGACAGACATAGCTCCAACCCAACTCGGGTCTCACATTGGTCCAATGTTGGTCCAATGTGTGATCAATGTGAGACCAATGTGAGACCAATGTTGAATGAAAATCTGTTCGAATAGCAAATGTCAATGTCGTTATAGCGTTGAGTTGAGTTAGGTTGAGTTGGGGAGCTGTCCAGTGTGTGTATTTATTTTTCGAATCGTGGCCCTGAATTGCGTAGTTAAAATTGAAGTTGGATCATGTCTAACTTAACGTGTTTTAAAGATAGAATACGGCCCCAGTTTGCATACAATTTTGCTTAATTATTTGAATGCCAATTCATTAACCACCTTTATTTAATAACGCACAATAGATACGTACAATCAATTGTAATATCATTTGCAGGAAATATATCTACATACCCACACTAGATACCCAAATAAAGTTCGCATAGTATTATAATTATAATAACATCTGAAACTCCAGGAATCGACCTTGACATACTCGCTTAATGGCAATGTCGCACTAACTACGGCAAAGAAACCACAATAGACGGAGAGCTGGACACGTCAGATATGACACAATAATGAGAGCAACGAAACCCATGTAGTTAGTTTGCTATACTATGCTTATTTCTAGATCCGGACATCTGGCAGCTGTAAAGTGGTGGAGGTCAAAGAATGCAAATAACTTGATGAAAACAAGTCCTAGAGTTTTGGGTTTAATGAAATATTATGTGAAATTATGTTATTAATTAGGTTAAATTATATCCAGAAGGTTCTATTTGGGGAAAGTAGTGCCAAATGATGTAAGATGCAATTTTTAGTTAGTCGCCTACTATTTTTGTTTCCGCAGTAATAGACAATGGTTTTTAATCTAATGTTAAAATATAGGCCCTGTCCTCTATAAATGATACAACTTTGGCATTTTTTACCTATTTTGGTATTACTTTTTTCCAACTTAAAAACTTTGTTGGTCTGTCACTCTGACATCCACCCTTTAAAAGCTGCCAGGTGCCCGAATCTAGCAATAAGGATGGTAAAGCAGTCTAACTAGACAGGTTGCATTGCTCTCATTATTGTGTCACATCTGACGTGGCCAGCTCTTAGACCATAAGCTACTTTTTGACTCGTAAGAATCTCCTACCTAAGTATCAAAGAAAAACAGAGATTAACTTAAAGCAATTTCTGCAAACGGCCTCCTAGCCTAATCGGTAGTGACCCTGGCTATGAAGCAAGAGGTGCCAGGTTCGAATCCTGGTCAGGGCATTTATTTGTGTTTATCATGTTCTTGAGCTATGGATGTTTTCTATGTAGTATATATCTACCTATTATATATATCGTCGTCTAGTGCCCACAACACAAACCTTATTGAGCTTACTGTGGAATTAGGTCGATTTGTATAAGATTAATTGTCCCATAATATTAATATTAAAAAATATTAATTACGCCTAGTGGTGGCGGAGAACTAGCCCTTCATGTATGACACTTCAGAAAGCCCTCTAGTTAGTTTGCTATACTATCCTTATTTCTAGATCCGGGTACCTGGCAGATGTTCATCGGTGGAGGTCGGCGAAAGTAAACAATTTCTTGTAAATCTCAATGTATCTTCCCATTATCTCTTGAGCTATTGTTTTTAATAATATTTACCCTAAAACGCAGATTTCATACAGCAATCAAAAGTTTGAATCAAGGTGCAATTTTTAAAAGCATATATTTTTATCAAATATAAAGCACAACGTATCTCTAGCATGCAGAGATCTCATTCCAAACGCACCTGATTCACTATGTTCGCTAAATCTATCGGGTATTCAAACGCACTGGCAAACTTTGTGGTCGAGCAGACGGTATAAGAAGTAGAGATCCTGCATTTTGTAAAAAAATGATAAAGTGAATGATTTGGTGGTTAATATTTACGAGTATCTGGTAAAACGTTGGGTTGCTCTCACAAAAATATAATTATAAAGTAAAATCTAATATATTTACTCATCAAAAAATTCAAAATATTTTATTATTAGTAAACATAAAATCATAACTAAAATATCTGTCGGATCCCAAACTAGGCTGGGCCTGTATCTTGGGACCCTGGAGCGCTATAAATGTGACACAACATATATGAAAACACACATCAGGTGATATAATACGTGAAGAAAAGAAATATGTACATGTAACAGGTGTACAAGTATTAAGTAGTTATACAAATAAATTTATTGGTCGTACCAACGAATCAAAAAGCGCACTAATTTCCATCAACTTTGTTTGACAAGTACATTCACCGGCAATAGTATCTTTCTATACAAAGGCGGCAGAAATATGTGCCACGCTCTTATGGCCCTAAAAATAAGAGCGTGTCACATATTTTTGCGGCCTTCGTGTAGGAAGATACTATTACGATGACTGTAATAAAACGATTGATTCTGATTCTTGATTCATGTACTTCTAAAGATGACGAGTTCACAGTTATGCTGGTTAACCTGAAATTTCGAGTTGAGAACTGCAATGAGAACATACAACCTGGAATGTCTAGAGCACTCCCCTAAAATAAAACTAATAATGCCCGACGAGTCACCCTCGACAACGTTTGCTTGTTTTGTATGAAACGGGACAAAATATAACGATAAGTTAAATAAATGTGTGCGTTTTTACCAAAATACTGTAGTGTAAAATAGCGTTCGTACTTTTTCTAAGACTGCTTATATCAATTACGTTAGACGCTATAAGATGCCGTATTCTTATTTTAAAATTCATAAACAATACATTAAAAACACAATCTATCTCAAACATAACTTCAACACACAACAAATAAACAACCAATATTGAAGGTTTATTGGAGTTGCATCGGAATAATTTTCAAGCAAATTCTGACATTTCTGATATGGACGTTTAGGCTCTAGCTGTATTGCGTAGTTAATGCATTGGAGTTGTATTGAAGTTGGATCGTGTCATAACGTGTTTTAAAGTTAGAATACGGCCCAGTAATCATGTCATTATTCATGTCCTTTTCTATGTGTATGAAGCATGAAAAGGATGAGTAGAGAAATAATGTAATTGTTCCAGACAGTGTCTGCCTCTGCATACCTACCTTTAGAGTTAATGAATTCTGCTCTGGAGACTGGTAAGGCGCTGGTGGCCTGGCGATAAGACGTCAGACTCTCAGTCCGGAAGTTTCAGGTTCAATCCCCGGCTCGTACCTTAAAGTTTTTCGGTACTTTCTGTACGAAATATCATTTGATACTTACCAGTCGCTTTTCCGGCGAAGGAAAACATCGTGAGGAAACCGGACCTAATCCCAACAGTTTCCCCTAGATGGCAGTCGCTTTCATAAAAACTAGTGCCTACGCCGATTATTATTAGGCTGCCGAGTGGACCCCAGGCTCAATAGATCCTTGGCTAAAAAGCCGGGACAAACGCTAGGGGAATGATGATATTCTGGTGACTGATAAGCCCAAATGACGGGGAGTCACTGGCACAGAACTGCAACATTAAATCATTTTAAATAAAAAACCGGCCAAGAACGTGTCGGGCCACGCTCAGTGTAGGGTTCCGTAGTTTTCCATCCGTCACAGTAAGTGTCCCCACTTAAGAGATAAAAACTTAGTTCAGAAATTATTTTGTATTTTTTTCAAAACTTTATTTGATTTTGTATTACAGGTACAATAAACAGCTGCTTATACGGTTAAATTACAAACTTAGTTCAGAAATTATTTTGTATTATTTTGTCTACTTTTAATCTGTGTACTGTACTGTTATATGTTATTGAGGTGTGCAATAAAGAATATTTGTATTGTATTGTATTGTATTTTTTTTCAAAAACTATTCAACCTATCAAGTTCAAAATAATTTTCCTAAAAAGTTTTTATAAAGTTCTACTTTTGGGATTTTTTTCATATTTTTAAAACTTATGGTTCAAAAGTTAAAGGGGGGACACATTTTTTTTTACTTCTGGAGCGATTATTTCCAAAACTATTTACATTATCAAAAAATTATTTTTGTAAATCCGTATTGATTTTTAAATACCTATCCAACAATATATCACACATTAGGGTTGAAATGAAAAAAAAAATCACTCCCCACTTTACGTATAGGGGAGGTACCCTAATAAAAAAAAAATCCACTTTTTATTTTACCACTTTGTCGGCGTGATTGATATACATATTAGTACCAAATTTCAGCTTTCTAGTGCTAACGGTCACTGAGATTATCCGCGGACGGACGGACGGACGGACAGACATGGCGAAACTATAAGGGTTCCTAGTTGACTACGGAACCCTAAAAAGAACCGACTTTACCTCCTTCCAAAAGGAAATGCCCGAGCAGTAGCTCGTACACGTTACAGTAGTAAAAAATATTTAAATCACTATAGGTGTGCCAATAATATTTGAAGAGTTCCCTCGATTTCTCCAGGATCCCATCATCAGATGCTGACCTGGTTATGGCGGCTGGTTTTACGAACAATTGATTCTGATTCTTTATCTTTCTCTCGTGACAGAAGTTTACGAGTAGTAGTAGTATTTTTTTTAATATCCCTGTACCTACTTGGTCGGTAATCTCTTTTTTCCCGGCCTCTGCTGTTAAGCAGGTACTATTTTTACATATAAACTAAAATAATTAATCGGATTATTTCTGATCAGTTTGGTTTTTGATGAAAGATCAGGGGTCCAAGCAACAAAGCCAGTGTATTTAGACATTAACTTGATGGATTGCTTCCCAAATACCACGTTGATTTAAAAGCTGGCAACAGCTAAGTTCGGTTCCTGTCTTTTTCAACGGGAGTGAAATAGAAGCACTGGATATTGTTAAGTAGGCGATTAAAAAATCAGAAAATCTCTCACTCTCTCTCAAATATCAGAAAATGACGAAAAAAATGTTTAATGAATAAAGGGGTAGGAATCGACTTCTCTAAATTAATATAGATTTAGAAATGTGATACCATAGATGTTTTGATACAGCACAAAAGGTACGAAATCTCTGCAATAGTTGAAAATTAAAGGAGGGTGGATGTTGAATTGGGGCAAAGGGCACACGATAATAAAATCAAGAATAATTGGAGAATAAAATTTGTCGACGATCAAGAAAATAGGATGCTTTTGCATAACATAACATAACATAGATTTCCTAGAATCGACTATAGAGGTCACAGTTTTTGTTAACCCCGAAGAAAACTCCGGAACTATTGAAAATGCCGCGTCTTATAATATAATAAAACGTCATTTGTTTCATAGAGGATAAACGTTCAAATCAACGTACGGTTGGCGTTGTAAGCGTTTAAAAAACATTTATTAAGTTCAGCCATATAAAAAGACTGTTAACTTGTCTATGGGTTCATACAATCGACAGTTAAAACCACATAAGGAATTTGTTCGTTTTTCAACCTGCATTAGTTCCAAACGAAACTACGCGGCATTATATTAGGGCGTACGAGTATACTTTAGTTTCCCTTTCTAATTTCCTAGCGTTTAGTCCTGGCTTTAGACACAGCTTCTAGTGCCCGTTTGGCAATCTAACCCCAAGAATTGACGTAAGAACTACTTGACAAAATACCATACTTATACAATTGTTATTCAAATGCTCAACTGAACTTTTTTTATATACCACGACGCAAACGTAAACGTAAGCAGTTACCGCTGCCTATAGACGCCTGCAACGCCAGAGGATTCACATGCACATTGCCTACCCTTTAAGAACCTATGCACTCGTTTTTTTGAAGAACTTCATACTTTAGCCCGCTGGGAAAACCTCGGCAGGGAGTCCAATCCACAGCCGCAGCGTTCATGAGGAGGTTCAGATGGAAAATAACTTGCTGAATCAGATCCGGCATCGATAAAGGCGGTGATACCCTAAAGTTACACCCCAAAGACGTTCAAGAAAAAACTATTTAGAAATAGAAGGGTAGCGAAACTAAACCCTATCTCGGATCTCGATAAAACCTTATTACAAACAAACATTCCGTGACTACGGCCTATACAATTGTCATCGCAAATCATCGCGTACCGGGAACGCAAAAAACCGCATTGTTTCTACTAATAAAAACTTCTAATAAACATGCAACTAAGCTACGGGCTTCCGGGCAAATAAAACATAAAAATATATCCTATTTTCATAGGGCGGGGGAGGCGCCCCCCGGGGGAGTGCGCAAAAACCCAAAAACATCGAAATGAAAATGAGTGTAGTAGGGGGGAGCTCCGCTGTGTTGGTAATTCATTTTTAACATTAAGCCTGTGTGGGTTTTAAAGTACAGTCCGGACAATATGTGTGTTAATGCTTAATGATGGGATGCTGGCTGTATCTTTATGTTTTAGGACAATATACAATGTCAATGCTATTTAGTTGTGTATAAGCATTAAGTATGTAATTAGTTTTAATTAATTTAATTTAATAATTAAGACTTATTCAATAACATGAGACGGAATCAGAAGTGGGATACATTTCTTTACACATAAAAGTAGCTTATTACTTTTGCACGTAATTAAGAAATAAGTATGAATAATATTGACCTTAGTTTCATTTAATTTTTCAGGGTACATTTTATCTTTTCAACCAATAGAAATTAAGGTATCTCAATCGAGGATAGGCCAAACTAGTGCTTTTTTACTTATTTTATATGTTCTCTTATTAAGTTCTAATTACATAGTAACTATTAATATCTGCGTAGATTAGGAAACAAAGGTTAATCAAATTATTTATAGCTACAAATTATTTTGTAATTTAATTTTTTCTTCCAATTAGGAAACTAATGTCTTCCTCATTATTTGGGCGCTAAGTGCCGCCGAGTGTACCCCCGCGAGTTCACATTGTGCCCCCTACACACACCTACACGCACTAGAGAGAACATAAAACGCAATTTTGTATTAGATTTAATTTGACTCGCACACTGCCGCGTGCCTGTGTGAGTCAGGAAGTACCGCTTTCTACGCACAAATTGATTACGATCGTCGCCGAAAAGAGGAATTTGCATACACGTGGAACCTTTTTCCCTTTCTCTAAAAAAAAATCAATCCATTTCCCGCGCTCATACTTTGCGTTTTGTTTCTTAAATCGACAGTGAAGTCCGCGTCTTGGAAGTTTTGTCTATGATCATGCGTGATAGTGTAGGGCTAGCATGCAGGTGGGTGCATGTCAGTGCGGCCGGGTCCGCCCGCCGCGGCGCCGCGTCGTCGAGTGAGCCCGATTTAAAAACTATAGGAACCCGCGCAGCGAGCGCCAGCCCGTAATACCACCCCCCGCGTAATGATTTTTTGGCGATGAATTTATATTCGCGCGCGAGCGGTGCCACTTTTTCGACCCCCTAAAACCCCCTCCCCCCGCTCATTAACGCAACCCAGATATGCAATTCTGATCTTTGACGAGGAGGCTGTAGTGTCGGCGGGCGCCTCGTCGGGAGAGGTGCCCCGTTTTGTTTTTTCCCGCCCGGCTTCATTATTGATGGCATCGGGACGGTAATGCGGAAGCATGTGTGAACGTTTCATTACAAAAGGTGGACGCCGCTCGTGTTAATATTGCAGACCGGCCGGACCCGACCGGACGGGTGGACGCTTCCGCAAAAAAAAAACTTAAAAAAATAGAAAAATAATAATTGGCGCAATTAGTTATCCGGTAATAAGATTCGATTTTTGACAATTTTCAATTTTAAGTTTGGAACGCGTGGCGCGGAACTATCGCGTGGCTAAAGTTTCCGAAGTTTGCCGAACTTCTCGCGTGCGTGTGTGGTCGGACAGTTGACGGAGTCTCGCTCGGACAGAATTTTCGTCGCGCTTTTCCGATTTTTTTTTTATTGGCGGGCTTTCGGCGGACATTGACTTGTGACTTTGTTGAAGTTTTTGTTGATTGTTTTTTGTTGTCATTTTTGGGAGTGAGCGGCTACTGCAAAGGTAAGTCTTTTCACGTACACTGCAATAAAGAAAACACAATTAAAACTGCTTCTATTTTTAAGCTTGTTAAATTAAATTTAAAATTCTCACAGAATTTTTGACAAAACCGGAAGTATTTTTTTCTATTCACACAAATCTTTAATCCTTTACAAATCGTCATAGATTTGAATATTCAACAAGTTTGTGACTTAATCTTCTTTTTTAATTTGTCTCGCGAACAATTAGCTTGACCCTTCGTAAACTTAGCTATTATTATGATAATCTATAGAACTGGCCACAAGGGACAGCGCGGCTGCAAGTGGACCGAGAGCTCGACATTAGATGCTCTTGCATAAATAATTTAAAAGTAATAAATTAAAAAGTTGCATTGGACCGTTGACTTCGCGAAATTCAAATTAAGAGTTTAGAAGACGGTTATCGCTCGATTATTTTTAATGCTGTTGATTATGATAATAATAAGCCGATTAATAAATACCCATTTTTTTATTAATTATTTTCATGCACCTAATTATTGCATGATAGATTAGATATTCAATATAGAATTTAGATCTTTTTATATTTTGTCAAAATTGGCAACTGTTAACTATATATATTAATAATAATGTTTAATAGACTGATTATGTATTCTGATAAATGTTAAGTAGTTAATTATTCAATTATTTTTACTTAAAACTTATATCCCAAACTAAACGAAAAATCATGTATTACTATAGTATTGATTAAAAATATAGGTACCTCTAGAGAAAAAAAACATAAGCACAACAACTTTTCTCTATACCAATTGAAAAGTAAACGGCCAGTCACATGCGTATTTTTCCCCGCCCATAGCACATTCGCGCGTTTCGCGCGCACGGACCTCGAGCGCGATTCTGCAGAGCCAAGCTTGCAGCGCGCTGAACGTTGCAGCCCTCGGCTGTTGGCATTGTCGTCTTCGTCTAAATTCCTTTTTTGAATTTTGAATCTATTCTTCGTGCGTTTTGTTTGCAGTGCTGTTGAGATCCTGTTTGAGACTAGTTTTGATCTTAGACTCGTTTATTTTTAATGCATGATTAATGTTGCAGATTTTTTTTAATAGTGTCAACTAGAGGTGCGTATGTTTGTGTGTAGGTGTTTTATTACTTAAAGTTTAACTTAGCATAAGTAAAAAAGTTTGATGTAAGTACAGTTATGTTAAATTAGAAACAAAAACGCCTTTTTAGCCTTTTTTTGCAGTTAATGCTGAAAAAAGGCTTGATAAATATATAATAAACGGATAGTTTCCAATAACATAGTTGAAGTCCAGTTTAATGCCGCCGTCTAAGCGACCCGCTAGGAAATTAGCAAGTTTCGCCGAGTCGCATCCAGACGCGCATCGATTCAGCATCCGCTCCAGACTAGAAAAAAGTAAAAAACGGTGACAGACTCATTCCGCCGCCGTCTCCTTTCTAATCGCGCCCCCACACGCACGCGCGAGTTTTTAATTGCACCCCCACCCTCACCCCGGAAAAAAGGGCCCGAGCCCACGATGGATTAGCATACAGCCTCGCAGAGAAACGGTGAGCGCACCCCTTCAGTTTTTGCCGCCATATTTTTTCGCGGTATTTCGGCGGGGTGTGCGTAAGCGCCGACAACGTTAGTCGGCAGCGGCCGGCGCGATGTGCAACACTACTGCACACGCGCTCATTAACACAATAACACAAGTGGTCAGTGCGTGAGTGAGGATTGCCCTAATTTTAAAAAAAAGGTGAGTTCTCTAGGCTAAGTTTATCAGCCTAGCCAAATTCGCGATAGCTGGGAGCAAGGTCGAGAGATAAAAAATATTTGCACAAAAATGGATAACCTCATTTCGGGACAACGCCGCGTTGTGCTAGAACAGTGACTATTTTTTTAATCGCTACTTTTATCAGTATGCGATTAGAGCTATGAAACTCGCTATTGCAAAAAAATCTATCTCTTTCTACAACACCAATTAAGAGCGTAACAGACTAGCAGTTCGTAACCGAACTCGTAAGTTTACTCAGTGTCTAAGTGAATCTCAACGAGTAATAACATGTATAAAATATTTAACTAAGTTTGTATATTAAGTACTTTTTAAGTTTTAACAAACTTTTTGGTGGAAAATGCAATATTGAATGACAATTCGGGAGTGTACTGTGAACTAAAAAAATGTGCTTAAAAAATCTGTGTTCCGTGTTAAAAAATAGACGGCGTAGTTTATAGGCACTTCACAAAAAAAGGTAATCACAGCTCACTCTATCAGTCTATGCCACTTTCATTTTCGGGCGGCATAAAAAAGTTGTCAAAAATATTTTTCACTTCATAATTCTATTTCGTAGGATTTAAACATAGCTGAGGCTGGTTTAGTTTTTTATTTCTTTCTGCAATAGTTTAGATTTAAATGGACGTTTGAAATAAGAAGCATGTTAAATACCGGTAGGCACATGTAGCAAAATTCAGATACATTTCAATATCATTAGTTATAAATTAATAGTTTTTAATTATATATTAGTGCCTACTTGGAAATAATTTAACTAGTGTACGAAAATAGGAGGTAAATCAGCAAAATTACGTAATAGTTAAGTGAAACCTAGGTATTAAAATGATTGACAAACAATTACACTTAGTAACAACCGTAGTCTTTCCGTATTAGTATCAAATCTTTATTAGTATCAAAAATACATGAATAATAAGCAAACTTAAATAACTTAACAAAATGTAACTCATTAAGCCGTCGGTTTTTTAAGGTTCCGTAGCCAAAACGGAACACTTATAGTTTCGTCCTGTCCGTCCGTCCGTCCGTATATCACAGCCATTTTACTGGGAAACTATAAGACGTATCGTATTAAAAATGTAACATGATGTGTATTTTGTATGCCGCTACATAGTTTTATATTAAAAAGGGGGGGGCGATACTCCAACATACAAGTAATTGTCGTTTTTTTACGACATTTCATCATGTAGCACATCAATCGATAAATCTTTAAAAATAACATTTAAGTTTGTTAATTTTTTTTTATATAAATGAATTTTTATTTACACGGGTTTATAACAAGATAATGGGACATATACATAAAAAGAAAACCTAAAAACGACCTATAAAACTAAATAAAGTTTGTTAAAACTTTTTTGTTTTAGTGAATATTTTCAGAAAGAATAACTCCAAAAGTCAAAAAAATTGTGTCAAATAATATGAGAAGATACATCATCAGCTATATATTCATAAAATTGTTTCCAACATTATCGGTTAATAAGTTTTCGAGTTATCTCTAAAAAACTTCTATCTAAGGCTGATACTAGTTTTTTCGATAGTAGGTACGGAACCCTTTATTATGCGTAGTCCGACACTTACTTGGCCGATTTTTTTATATTATAGTTAAAATAGTAAAACACAGTAAATTTTTTGGTTTTTAAAATCGCATTGTACAAACGAATCGATTAATCGAAATATACTTAAATAGGTGTTACAGAAGTGTTTTTATGTCGACATAAATTGTAAAATTCCACAAAGTTTGTACCTACATATAAGTGATTTATACCTCATTCTTTCAGATTAGAAAAATAACGGTCTATTTCGCCAGTGTATCTTTATTTTTTCAGCCATATCAGGAATAAATTAAATGAGATTACTTTTTTCCATTTATAGTGTTACGGTTAAGCCTAATAAGATGCAACATGGCGAATTTCCAAATCGATTTCCCAAAATCGCATTACGACAATCGCATGACTTTTCTAATAAGTATGAAAAAAAGAACGAAGTATAGATATTTTTATAGGTCTGTTATAAAGAGGTTAAGGCATTCTTATTGTTATACAAGTAAGTTGTAAAATAGACATGCTGTGGCGTAACATGTTGTTGTAATAAATCTTTTCCAATTTTCTTTTATTTTTCATTTAAGAACTAGTCAGTGCTTAAAAATAAGTTACCATTTAGTTTTTCCCAATGTTTTCAAACATTTTGTTTACAAGATTTCATATTTACTAAGAAACAATGCAATAAGCTAGCCTTTTCCAAGTTATTATCACAAGGCTTAAAGTTCATCGAGTTCAAAGTTGTGGAATTTTACAAATTATATTTATTATTGCTAAATACTCGTACTTAATACATTGAAGATGATTACAATAGTAAAGTACGTCTATATCGCCTATGAATTCTAATTATTTAGTTTCTACTTATTTAAATAGCAAATAAACTATTATTTTAAGAAAAGCTTATGTCACCCACGTGACGTAAAATGCAAATAATCAGTAATAGGTAAGTACCTATATCAGATGGTGCATAGGGATAGTAATCAGCTATGAACCTTGCAAGGGCACTGCTACTTATATGTACTTTAATATATTACAAATAAGATGTAACATAAACTCTAGCGGGGTTATTCAGTATGTCTAATCTAAAATGCCGTTGGTAATCGTTTGTCCTTGTCTCTCACTTGACATACCTCAATATAATAAATGCGCTTGTTAGAAACAGATAACTGGACAGATGTTTACTAAGTTTTAGTATGAATAAGAGAATCACAGAGACAATGTGCCCTATTCTAATTTTAAAGTACAAACAATACATTAAAAACACAATCTATCTTAAACATAACTCCAACACACAACAAATAATCAACCAATATTGAAGTTGTATTGGAGTTGCATCGGAATAATTTTCAAGCAATTTCTGACATTTCTGATTCAGACGTTTAGGCTCTAGCTGTATTGCGTAGTTAATGCATTGGAGTTGTATTGAAGTTGGATCGTGTCTATACGTGTTTTAAAGTTCGAATACGGAACAAACTTCTTAATTAACCTTTTAAAATCAGTCTCAAGTCTTAATAAAACCAGCAAAATCATCCGCAAACGAAAATATTATAAGAACCGTAGAAAATGTTTTATATTTCTGTAATCTACTTAAATCTAAACCTAGCTCAGGTTACCAGCGAAGCAAAACTAACTCGGTTTCAAGAAAATATTATTGGTTCGGTACGAGACTTTCTCTTATTGAAATTAGTCTGGAATCTTGAAAGAGTTTCATTATATTTTATGTAAATAAAAAGGATGTGGTCTTGATATTTGGCATTTTATTGCGAAATAAGAGAGAGAAACACAAAATTAATAGGTACACATTATACTTATTTCTATTTAAGATGAAATATTATTTACAAAGAAGGTATATATTAGTAGGACCTTCCGAAAATAATTAAGAGTGTCGTGACTTTAATAAGTAGATATCGTTAATTAGGTATTTCGTCTGTATAATTTTTCGTTTTAACCTTTAAAATATTATTATAAATATATATATCTAATTCTCAATCGAAATATTATTCTTAGGTACATTTTGCAGGTACACACAACTTAATATGTATAAATATTAATTTGTTTGTAACGATCTAATAGAAAAACCGATGTTACGTAACAGCTGGTTCTTAGGGCGTGTTTCAAAAACTCTAACTATACCACCCCAGTTTAACGATAGATCTATGACTATGAAATGCTAGACAAGCGTGCGCCTGCGCTACGCGTCTACGCATCGTAGTGCACTCTACGCATTCGTAGGCCTCATAGATCAATGTAACCGGCCAGCTTATTGAGACACTTGCGAGGGAAATGCAGAGATTATAGAAACTTTGAAATCTTAAAATACGGAATTGTTATCAATATGATCTTTATTTGCCATCGACATTACATAAAAGTAGTTGTGATTTTGACAACCAATTTAAAATTGTAGTCGTGTCGCACGGATGCTGTAACTATCTCTTTTTTTAAATTATTTGAGACATGATAACCAATTAATAGCAAGGATAACCTCCGGATCCACAATAATTCATTAGTAAAATTGAATAGTTGTAAATGTTATAATTAATGCTTAATTTTTTTTTATGAAATATATATTTTACCCTAGGATAAAATTAATGCATTTATCAGGCCTTCTGGGTTGTAAAATGTTTCGAATAGACAGTCAGTTTAGATCAAAAGTACGAATTTTATTTTAAGGTTGACTATATGAATTCGATGCAGGATTTGGGAGATTCCTACGGTACCTTCGAAAGCTTTGTATTTAAAGGTAATATTTTGAAATATCCCTTACTTATAGGTGATTTTAATTATAAATAACATAATCTTGGATAAATAATATCTTGAATTGTGGGCAATTCTCAAGGAATTAGCCTCACTAGATTTTCATCTCCATCTAATCCAGATTTTCTGATAGCTTAGGCACTGACAATATTAAGTCTTGTCTGCCGTCTACCATTATTGTCACTCAAAAGACGATACACTCAAAATATTTAAAGATAATCTAACCTATACAATATTTTTTCTGCGTGTCTTCTTCAAGTGACGGAATTTTTTAGCCAGACTATACTAAGTATAAGTAACCGAACTGAAGTTTTTTCAACTGACTTTCGGAAATCAGAAATACATTTTGTTTGCTATCTGTCTCAATGGCATGTGGCATTAAAATTCCGTCTGTCCATGTGGCATTAAAATTCGGTCTGTCCATGTGGCATTAAAATTGTTTATAATATAAAAATGCCCGGCGGTGCTAAGCACACAGACGTGTGTACGTTGGCAATCATATTTTTATCGGCCGCTGCCGTTGAACCTAGATAACGGCTAGGCTGACGGCCTAGGGATCTAAATTCTAAAAAACTTGCAGTAAAATACAAAAAGTTAAAACGTTTGTCACGTGGTTAAATGTTTTAGAGTGAATTCTCGGGCGAAGGCGAAAAGAAGATAACATTTTGTATTGAAAGGTTGGTGGTCTAAATTAAAAAAATTAGTTTCTAATAGCAAGCCATATACGCACACATTTGTCCAACAGATCTGTCTGGGAGACATTTATTCATTTTTTTTATTTATTATTCAAATCAGTTACGCACATGTTACACAGCATTAGTGTTCCAAGGCACTGCGAACTTCAAAATGTCCGCCATGTTACAAGGACAAATTCATGAATCTATGACGCTATCCGCTATAGATCTGTCCGCTGACACTATTATTTCCGCCACAAATTGACGGATTTATCCGTCGAACATGTTCGCCAGACAGATCCGTCGGATAAATCCGTGCGTATACGGCTAGCTAAGATCACGTAATGCTCATGCCCTTACACGCAAGTCGTGTATTATGAGATCTACCTCCCTACCGCAAATTTCGAAATTCGAACTTTCGTTATATCCGTGTCTATCGCTTTTGCATATTCGAAAGAGGGTGATGCAAATAGAAGCTTCGACGAACGAAGTGGTTCGCGGTATTTGACAACTTATGCGTGACATTAGCACTTAGTACCAATACACGAGGGGGGGGGGGCGTTCGCTGCCCCCTACCGTTCACTTACGATTCGAATAGTCAAATTTAAATATATTTTTGGCTAGACATTACGAAATGACACACTACAACGACCGTTCTTAAAGACACCATAAGCGTGGCATGTGACACCTCTGGAGTTGCTACGGAGATAGGCTACGGTAGCTGCTTACCATCAGGCAGGCCGTATGCTTGTTTGCCACCGTTATGATATAAAAAAAATGTTGGCCAAAAATTTGATAACCACTTATTATGACATTTTTTAATGATGATTAAAAAAGAACGTTTGGTTTATAGTTATAACAGTAATAAATAATAGTTAAATAACCTTTAACCTTTAACCTTTTGACCGCCAAGCATTGAACAGAAATGACGCGCCACCGACGCCACGTAATCGCGTTTTGTCAAGCGAAATTGAACTTTGCGGAAGCCCGCGTAGGTCCCTATTGCATTACAAAGCCTGTCGGCTGTAGCCGTCGTTGGCGTCGATGGCACACCATGGCATGACAACCTTTTGTTGTCGGCCACAGCCGACTGTGGCGGTCAATAGGTTAATAATTTTAGCCATCTACCATAGTGTAAGGAAACTAGACTAAAATTTAAAATAAAATCACGTTAAATAGCTTCAGAGGATAAATAACAAGCAGAATTCTAGAATTTAGCAATTACAGGAATATTGAATTATTTTACTAAATAATTAGGTACAGAAATAATGGTTTCCTTGTTTTGCCATTTTTATCAGCGTGCTACCTAATTTTAGTTGTAGCTAGAGTAGGAAAGGATGGAGTACAGCGACAGGCAGAAGTGTTTTGCTATTATTATTGACTTATAGTACACATGTATTCTGCCAGCCTAATATGGTCGGATTTTTATCGCCTGTCACCATAGCTATCACGTTCTAACAAGTAAGTAAGTGCGAAAGTGATACATGACGTGATAGGCGATAAAATGACAACCATGATACGCGTTCTCTGATACATATTTTCTCTCTTTCTAACAAACTCAAATATCAAAATAACAGACAGGGACAAACGATTTCTTTCCTTTGATATTGTTTAATTCAGTAGTTTATACATATGTATATCTGGGACACGTTTTTCGATAGTGCAAATATTGTTTAAAAGGCTATTGATTAGTCTCATTAATAAATCTAATTATTTTTAGTACTATCAGGCAGTAATGTGTTAATAGTTTGCTAACATAATTTTTTTATACCACGACGGTGGCAAACAAGCATACTGCCTGCCTGATGGTAAGCAGCTACCGTAATCTATGGACGCCTGCAACTCCAAAGGAGTCACATGCGCGTTGCCGACCCTTTACAAAAAGGAGGGTTAACTGTGTCGATGGCTAAAGGAACAAGAAGGTCCCTCATCGTCAACACACTGGGTCCTCTTTGAGCTCTTTGGCAACCTTGGTCACCAGCAGGAACACAACACTATGGGTAGGGTAGGGGTAGGGTAGGGTAGGGTAGGGTAATATTAAAATACACAAGTGTAGACTTGTCAAGTGAAAATTCACTTTTATATAATTCACTGTTTAAAGTAAGATATCTCATACTAAATAGTTAAAGCTATTAAATCTTACTTGGTATAGGAACCATTGCCTACTTCCTATAACGGCAAGAACAGTCACGACAGATGTTATATATGAAAGGTTGTAAGAGGCATTGTTTTTTTATGACACATCTTTCTTTTTGTAAACACGGCAGAATTTAATGACCTACCGCGCTTGCGCAGGTGGAGTGAATCCTATTACAAATATATGTAATGTCTCTGATTACTTTCCTAGGACTAGTACAAGACTTTCCTCGATGTCAAGGTATTTTTTTAATAAATACTCGTTTATATGTTTTATAAGCGAATATTACTCTTTAGTTTTCATGTTCATTTCAATTCAAGTACATATAACAGACATTAACAAAAAAAAAATGAGTAACTGAATTTTGCACAAATAAATAGTACCTAAAACATGGAATAAATTATTGAAAATATTTTGTGGTCACGATGGAAATATATCATTCAGCGTCATAATTTTAATTAACAAACTAGCAAAAACTGACACCTAACCTTGGTTTTGTACGAATAGTAGTTTGTGGTCAATTTGTAGACACTTGTGTGCTCGTATACCCCGTTATCGAATCTAATGCTAGACGCTCTGACTCACCACAGGATACATGCGAAAAAACAACATTTAACAAGTAGCAAATAGTTGTTATTGTTAAATTAAATTAAACTATGTTAACGGATCCTACTAGCGTTATTATTGCAAATGTTTTAATGTTTATATGTTTGGATATATGGACGGTTATTTAAAATGGCTGGGTTTAGATAAAATTTGGCACATAACCTAGAAGGGGACATAGAGTACTTTATAACAGAATCAACTAAATAATTTGTTATATTTTTTTTGTAATAACCATTTTTAAATACTGGTTCAACAAAGATTATTTACTTAAGTATTAACATGAGACTGTAAATTGAGGGTTCTAAAACGGTAATAGGTCCTAAGTGAGAGGGGCGGGGTGAGCTAGGAGTAATTTAAAGAGTAGCGTGTAAAAAATAATACTATCAACTTCACATTTCCTCCATTATTTTTGCTTAATACATACCTACCTATGTGCAACTCGACTCCATCGTAGTGGGCTAAGAGCTGGCCAAGTCAGATATGACACAATAATAAGAGCACCGAAAGCCATCTAGTAAGATTGCAATACTATCCTTATTGCTAGATCTCGGCATCTGGCAGCTTTTAATGAGTGGAAGTCAGAGTGACAGACTAGCAAATTTTTTCAGTTAGAAAAAAGTATTATCAAAATATCTACAAACTGCCGAAGTTGTCTTATTTATAGAGGATAGGGCCTATATTTTAACATTAGAAAAATCACAGATTTCGTGCCTCACACGACTATCGAGCACATTGGAAATTAATCTACGGAATTCGAAAAAATATTGTCGCTGAGCGACGAGAAAGTCGGATAAGGAAAATGTTATAAAATAAAACTACGACGTTGAATGATAATTATTTTATTCATAGATTAACATAAGTATCCTCGACATAACGCCTGTGAACCAGAGTTGGGCAAAAATTAACGTGATTGAAACTAAAGTTAAAAATGAGAACGTTAGTCATAATCATATGAACATGATTACGAATTCAATCATGAGCTTTCTAATCTGATTGACCACTGACATGAGTAAATCATGTCGATTTTTAGTTTCACTCATGATTAGCTGAAGTGATTAGGATTACATTAGTAAGACAGAATGCTTAGTTAAACTAAAGATTTAGTTGATTAGATGATTAGATTTTGATTAGATTTTGCGTAGCTACTAGCTCCTTCACTTTTTCCCTGACGAAACAGAGGCGGTACCTAGGTGAGTATAATATATATTTAGGATAAATGGCTATTTGTGGCAATATTTCTAAAGGTATCATTTGGCGGTTGGCGCTTACGTCTTAAGTTGTATAGTGCAGATTCAATATTGAGCAATAAAAGCGTAAATGCCGGTGGCAAATGTTACCTTTATCAAAATATCGATTTTTTTTGTTAGTTTTTGGTATGAGTGTACAAATGAATGCTCCCATTTAACTTTGAAACGGCCTGTTCGGTTTTATTGCGGTTTTCGGCTACCGTTAAGGCAGCTATCACACAGCTGCGGTTTCCACATGCGCTTTTCATTTTCATTTATTCTCATTCTCGTTCTCGTTCTTGTTCGCGTTCTCGTTCTCGTTCTAGTTCTCGTTCTCCTTCTCATTCTCATTCTCATTCTCATTCTCATTCTCATTTTCATTTTCATTTAGGATAATGAAAATTTCTACATATGTATCTGGTTCAATATGTGAAATTCAGAACAAACGCCTTATTCTAGTAATAATATAAATCAGCTTAAGAACACTCTAATCATACATCTGTCAATCACATTGAACAAGTTAGTTGATTAGCGTTAATTTAGTTTCAATCAGCGCCCGTCGTTATTGATTTACTCATGGCGAAATTACTTGATTGTTTTGTCCTATGATTTAATCAGCGATTATTCAATCAGCGTTGATTAGTAATCAATCACCGATTTTAATCAAGTGTGCCCAACTCTGCTGTGAACAAACAAATTGAAAAATTTCCACACGCATATCGAAGTTTGAATAATTGTCGCCGTGGCGCCTAAGTATACATATTTCATTTTTAGATTAATAAGCAGGATATAATAATGTTCAAAGTACAAGAAAATTATTACATTACAAATCCGTAGTCAACTCGAGAAATGGTAGCCACATAGCTAAATAATTTTTAAGAAAAAAAACAGACTTCTTCAATGGGGGAAGCCGATGAAGGATTATTGTAGATGGTGCACTGTATACAATGAAATAACTTGATTAACAAACACAGCGAAGAGGACAAATCGTCAAACGTGAACTATGCGTCGTTGAAGAATTCATTTTACATTTCACATGTTTATGGCATCAGCCGCAGTTCCATTCCATCAATATGTCACTATTTTCAATGAAAATGCTTGATTTATTGATTTAAATACAAAAATCACTTTATGTATGCCTTTAAGATTTGAGAAGTTTCCTCGATTCCTCCTGGATCCCATCATCAGAACTTGAGCTTGACGAAAATTTGTCCTGAGAATCTAACTTGCTTAACAAACACAGCGAAGAGGACAAATCGCCAAACGTGAACTATGCGTCATTGAAGAGTTCCGCTCTGATCATCATCAGCAGTTCCACTTCGTCAAATGGCACTCTTTTGAATGAAAATGCTTGATTTGTTGATAAAAATACAAAAAGCACTATGTGTGTATGCCTTTAAGATTTGAGGAGTTCCCTCGATTCCTCATGGATCCCATCATCAGAACTTGAGCTTGGCGAAAATTTGTCCTGACAATCTTACTTGCTTAACAAACACCGATGTGTGTTCGATAAGAGGAGGAATCGCCAAACGTGAACTATGCGTCGTTGAAGAGTTCCCTTCTGATCATCATCAGCAGTTCCGCTTAATCAAATGTCACTGTTTTGAATGAAAATGATTGATTTGTTGATAAAAATCACTACATGTATGCCATTAACATTTGAGGAGTTCCCTCGATTCCTCATGGATCCTCATCAGATTGACAAAAACGGGACCAATATATACTTAAAATCAAAAAAAGAATTTTCAAAATCGGTTCAGACATGACGGAGTTATGAAGTAACAAACATAAAAAAAAAAACATACTTACGAGTACACGCCGAATTGAGAACCTCCTCTTTTGAAATCTTGAAGTCAGGTAAAAAAAAATTACTGTGAAAAATGTCGTTCTGACTTTTTTCAAAAAGGTTAGGCTACAGGGCAGACCTAAGGGTCTATCATCTTTTTTTTAGGCTTAAATTGTAGCTGACTAAATTGTCCAGAGGAGTTCTTCTATTTTTGATATCATTCTTGGTCTCCAAAATATCGAACGCCAAAATCAAAAATTTGAAAAAATTGAATTATTTTTTCGCTATTCCGGCCATAACTTTTTTCTTTTTTGATCTTCTCAAAAAAATCTTTTTGCACCTTACAGCTCTTGTAAATATGAATCTTTTGAGCCATTTTTGAATATCATATCTTTACAACATTCCGAGGTAAGTATAAGGGGATCGCACTTTTTCGTGAAATCGGAGCCTATGGAACGAACGAAAAGACATTTCCAATGTCAAAACATTGCGTATTATTTCCGAAACAGAAAGTCAGAAACAGTAGGCGACAAACTATGAATTACATTACACGTTGTTTTGGACTACTTTCCCCCAACAGAAACTGTTGGCAATGATATGATCTAATTATTTATATAATTTCTCATAAAACTGCATCATTACCAGAACTCTAGGATTTGTACTCAAAGTGGTTACACTAAGTGTGATCCAATTCAAATTAAATAGGAAAAGCAATGTAGATAAGGTTAAAATAATTAATCATAATTTTAATAATTTATCGAGAGCCAGACACGAATTAACAACATTTTGGGGTTTACTTAAGAAACTCTTCCGTTTCATCATATGACAGACCACAAGAACAATGTATGTACATAAGACAATGTACATACTATTCCCATAATTCTCAAATTTTCTAATGTTTGTAAGAAATGGCCTGTGCGAGTGCGTATAGGCTAGTAATATTACAATACTAGTAAAAATAATAGAAATAAATATTGTCGTAAATACAATATATTTTCAAGGAAAAAACACTCTTACATAGGTATGGTTATTTTTAATAGCAACAACGGTTAGTTAAAAAAATATCACGGGAATATCCTCAAACTTTCCTGTAGTAAAAACCTGTTAAAAAAACTTAGGTATTAGGAATGCTAAAAGATACCTATTCTGGATTATAATGTAGACTGTATAGGCGGATATATGTAATAAAATAACTATAGTTATTTTTCGTCACATGTGTATAAAAAGATACACTTAAGTTTACACAGCATTATAGTCTTATCACACATACACTGCGAAGAACATTTGTATATTAATACAATTGTTATTTTAGTTTTCGTTTGCTAAATTTCTAAGTCACTATTTATTTCATATGATAATTTCCGTTTAGAAATGTGGGCGTACTTTCACTACAAAAGTTGGATATGTGAGTCACATTCGGGTACACCTGAGGAACCCATGATACCAGCAGCAGTCGCCGTAGCCGTATCGGCTAGGAAGAGATGATGATGATGATGATCCGTTTAAAAGGACCAACCACTCTTATACAAAGAAATATATAGTGTCGATTAATGATCTAACTCGCGTACATACAAAAAATAATTAGGAAAAAATATGAGAAAAAGTTCATTTGGTACACGCAACTTTTCGATTTCTTGAGCTGTACCTACGAGTATTAAATAGAAAATTATTATTATTATTATTATTGTGAGCCTATACTATCCCACTGCTGGGAAAAGGCCTCCCCCCACTCTTTCCAATTATCCCGTTCTTGTGCAGTCTCTGGCCATTTTTTCAAAAAGGAGTTAAGCTCGTCTCGTAAATAGAAAATAGGACAGTAAAATACTAAATTTAAGACTAATTACCGATCCATATTATGTAACTAAGTTTACAAAATTTGTATGTACACAGAAAGCCAATATGCACGTTACAAATTCATAGTTCAGCGCATTGTCAACTCTAGTTACGAATTTCAATAATTTTTAATATGATCGGCAATAGGTTCTAGGAAACAAACAATAGCTCTAGTTTTAGTGAAGTCATCGACTATGCGGTCAGCCTTAAATGAAGGCATAAGAAGTCCAGGACAAAAATAAGTGTACATTTGTATACCTTACTCCTTTGTTTTAAAGTGCAAAAGAGTGAACATAAATTTGACGTCGCCTGGTACTTCACTCTAGTTACAAATAATTAATTCTCTATTTTGTGGCACGATTTTTTAAGTAAACAAATAAACGTGTTAACTTTATTTTAATAGTTATACATTTTAATTCATATAAAAATAGCTTCATATTTTTATTTTGAGTAGGACAGCATTTAAAACTCTAGTTACATAGTCAAATCGTTAAAAATCTATGTTAATTAAATCAGTTTTTAAAGGTACATATATAAAAGAGAGTTTACATATGCCAAACTACAAAATATTAGAAATTTTCCAACTATATATTTTAAAAGATCCACGCCTATTTTCATATTAACAGCGCAGTCCATATTTACATACAATACACGCAGACACCTCAATAATTTATTCTGTCTATTCATCAAATAAGGCTACGACACAGGTAGGCCTATAATAAGCATAAACAAAATGCTAATAGCAAAATTCTCACATGACGTCAGACGGCATCCAATATAAAAACTAGTCTTTCCTGCAGCTTCTTCTGCGATTAACTTGGCACTCCCGTACAATATTTAAGAAGTAGTATGCAAAATTGCAGAGGCAAACTTACCCCTTTCTAGTTCACCTTTAAGTTACACTAGAAACATTTACAGTTAAGAATATCATTATCAAGTTGTGCATTATCTAAGTGATTTTATAATTGAAAATTATAAAAATGTAGTTAAATATTAGATATTCAATGTTTTCCCACTACACCCTGAAATTTACTGTTTGTCTGTATATAACTGGTTGAGAATAACTTATTAAGTACGCCGTCTATAATTTTGTTGAGTAGTAAATTAATCTATACCTATAATAAACGCGTATTTAAGGAAAAACCAGTCTGTGAATTTGTGTGCGAACTACACAAAAACGACTGCACAGGATTTCATGAAATTTTGCGTAGGAACAGTTTATACTCCGAAGCAATATTTAGGGTAGTTTTTGATCCAAAACGCATGCGTACGAAGCCACGGGAATAGCTAATGTTTCAATAAGTTTTATTCGAAATCTTTTCGGCCGTTTTTACGTGATTGAGTAAAACTAATACATACATCGAAACGTGCACTTTCAAAATATTAATATGTAAACGTTCTAGTGCACGACAAGCTAATACCCAATGGTTGACACCCTGTCACTTATATAGTACATAAGATTAAAGATGACACTAGTTAGGACAATGACGAGCACTTGTCTACCTTAGTTACAATTTGGGCGGAAAGAAGTGTCGTATCTATCTAGTGATAGGTATAACAGCTAATGTTTTTTTTATACCATGACGGTGGCAAACAAGCATACGGCCCGCCTGATTGTAAGCTGCTACCGTTGTCCATAGACTCCTGCAACTCCAGAGGTGTCACATGCGCGTTGCCGACCCTTTACAAAAAGGAGGATTCACTGTGCTGGCGGCTAAATGAACAAGAGGGCCCCTCATCGTCAACTAACTGGGTTCTCTTTGAGCTCTTGGCCAACCTTACTCACCAGCAGGAACACAACACTATGAGTAGGGTCTAGTGCTATTTGGCTGTGGTTTTCTGTAAGGTGGAAGTACTTTCTCAGTCGGGTTCAGCTCCAGATTTGAGCGACATTACATTCGCTGTGCCGTGCCCTACCACACATAGCTCGCAGTACCCATACCTCTCTTTTGGACATAGTTTAAGGACATACCCGTGTTCGGACGTAGTTTAAGGACATACCCGGATCCATGAATTCTACAACACTTCTCTTTCCACATAGGTTTTATCTATTAGGTTGTCTATTTGAGCTGCCATCTAACAATATCTACCTAACTTACTACCATGACTCAGCTATCGAACATACCGAGCACAATTACACAATAAATGCATTAGAATCGCACGTCCGCTAAATTCGCTGACAAACATACAAACATACAATGGGTTCGCCGAATGTATTGCACACTGGATCTTCCATTGGTTAACCATTGACAATCCAGTTAGGATTCTGAGAAAATTTGGTAACAGTTTCGTGTTGATTTATGAATCAGGTACAAATTATGTCAATGTCGTGAATTGTGTAACCGGGTTTATTTAGTTAATGTAAGTAAGGAAGTTACTTTCCAACTGAAGAACAAATCAAATTATTTTAAAAAAAAACTGTTTATTTTAAGTAGACACACTGCTAAATATATAAATTATAAACTTATATAGATGTCATATACAAAGGAAAAGGTGACCTAGGCTTCCGGTGTCCAGGGCTGGGATCGAACCAGCGTCTTCTGCATTCGCGGCAGACGACCTATAACCACTAGGCTACCCGGGTCAATTTTCCCGTGTATATGCAATCTTTGTAAATGCTAAGGCGCATTTGGCCTCCAATCCGAACTACTTAGGAGTCTTCAACTTAGGACAATATCACACTATGTAATGCAATATGTACCTACACATTGATAGGCCGGCTTATGCTATACGTAAATATATGTCGTATAGTCAGAGTAATCAAATTATTTGATTTATAATAATTATAGTTACATATTTAGAAACCAGTAAGTAATATCCTAATATTTTCCCTTCGTGTAATTACTAATTACGTATATAAGAAAAACCTCAACATTTTAGGAATTCTATTAAAAACCTCGCACCTGTATTTAGTTTACCAAGTTTATGTAATCATTAGTAGGTGTTTCCTCTAAGATTAATACGAGTATTTCGTTTGTTTACAATTTGTTTACGCGACACTAGCGCTTGTTTACTTTTGTTTATCCGGAGTAGGTTTGATATTAACTAATAATAAATTCTTTTGACTTATGAAATTATACACGGTGGGTACGAGCAACCCGACAGAAACCACGGATTTCTGAGGCCAAAAGAAGAAGAAAAATAGTATATGAGTTTAGGTCAATATATTTAGTATAGAATCTTATGCAATTGTACTTATGATTTGTGTAAGATAAAATCTGTAGTATCTTAAGTATTTTTTTTATCTATGGTAAGACTGACAACTGTTTTACCTAAACTCCCATAGTTGGGTTTTAATGTTACCCATAACCTATGCTATGGGTTCTTACCTACCTAAGTAGTTTACCTAACTGGATTTATAATGATAATACGTCGGTTATGTACCATCAGGTTCAAAATTGCATGGTCAAATTATCAATGAATTCATTCATAAATTGGCCATGCAATTTTGAACCCGATAGTACGTCGTAGGTGATATCACGAATTTACCATTACTTAACGTCATTTCTCTAAGATTTAATATGACATATCACTGCAATGTTACTGGATAATCGGTAAACAGATACAATTTGTAGGTAACAGAACGCGCACATAAATATCGCGCTACTCATAGTGTTGTGTTCCTGCTGGTAAGTAAGGTTGCCAAAGAGCTCAAAAAGGACCCAGTGTGTTGGCGATGAGGGACCCTCTCGTTCCTTTAGCCGTCAACACAGTGAATCCTCCTTTTTTGTAAAGGGTCGCCAACGCGCATGTTACACCTCTGGAGTTGCAGGCGTCCTTAGGCTATGGTATCTGCTTACCATCAGATGGGCCGTATTCTTGTTTGCCACCGTCGTAGTATATAAAAGAATAACCAGAATATAACTATGTGATTGTATAGATTTAACCTTCTAGCATAGAGAAATAAGTAAGCATAGAATGCTCATACAACTGGTTATTAGCCCGAAGCTTTCTTCACTATGCCGTCTAGTGAGCTAAGGGTGAACATATAGATGTGTAGTTATATATTTATGATAGGTGGTGAAAGCGCTTTGCTAACTATTATGGGGCAGAAACTCATCTAAAGTTGTATTTTTAATTCAGGGCCGCGATTCGAAAAATAAACACACACTGGACAGACACAGCTCCAACCCTACTCAACCCAACTCAACTCAACGCTATAACGACATTTACATTTGCTATTCGAACAGATTTTCATTCAACATTAGTCTCACATTGGTCACACATTGTACCAATGTTGTACCAATGTGAGACCAATGTGTGACCAATGTTGAATGAAAATCTGTTCGAATAGCAAATGTCAATATCGTTAGAGCGTTGAGTTGAGTTGGGTTGAGTTGGGTTGGAGCTGTGTCTGTCCAGTGTGTGTGTTTATTTTTCGAATCGCGGCCTAGGACAGTTATCTGACAGTTCCTGGCATACATCGTAAACGACTGTACGGTAGTACCATAGCCCACACTGTTAACTGCCCATCGGTGGACCTTATGCCTTTTGCAATAAGGTCCACCGGTGTACAGTTAAGAGTGTTGCTATTTGTACCAGATTACTGTCTTTAATTAAAAATGCTACTTTAATATTTAGATTTTATAAATTGTAATGAGTTAAATATCAATGATTAAATAAATACTTTACGATGGCAAAATATTTGATAGAGAATGGTTCATGTTTTATTTACATGTCTCTTATGAAAGCGTAATATACTTCAACGCCTGTATATAATAACAAGGAAAATAGAGCAAATTCCTATGTATATTTAATTTAATGGTAACTGAATAAACAATGTTACCTTAAATTTTCAAGTAAGTGCAGAAACTATTAAATAATTAATAAATTACTTTGTTCAGGAAATTTCACTGTTCCCAGTAATTCAAATTGAAGAAACATTATTAGGTCACCTATTTAATAGGAAAACACTCCTGTTCAATTTACGAAAAAATATTTTGAATAAGAATCATGATAATGACTTTTTTATTTACAATAAAGTATTTACATACCTGCATACATAATGAGTATGTGATTCGCCACGCTATCTACAGTAAATATTATATTTATTAAAGTCCTTTACCTTTTAATAATAATGATAGAGCTGATCGACTGACCGTTTCATGTGTAATATATTATTTTTTCTGTTTCCAAAATAAAAGGTTTACATATTGCTTACATTTTAAGGTTTACATTTTTTTTTGCTTAATATTTAGCTCCCCATATATGGCTTAAAGGTTAAAAAAACTGTATGTCAAGATTGTCTGGTGTCTGGGTTATTCAACATTTTGGCATTATCATATTAGTCTGAATAGATCCGCCACATGATAATCTCATATAATTCGGACGCGTTATCTTTTGATATGAAATGGCAATCTCCTGAAGCGCTATGCTATCTAGCCATGCCCTAGGTTAGGGCTGTGTTGACATCGATAATATCGATACCTTATCTCAATTTAAAATGTATATCACAACAACAGTGAGCTGAAATAGACTTGACCGCTGGTACTAAACTACGATATAATAAAGAAAGGAAACGTCTTCTTTGTCCAGCCATTTCCCAGTTTAGGTTTAGGGTCAGGCATCCTCGTACTTCGGCGCCAGGATGATCTATCCTGGGTTGTCTGTGAGGTCAGGTTCTGAGTCCTCATCTCTTTGTCGACAAAAAATAAAAATAATTTTATAAATTTATATATATACATATGTGTGTAGAATATAACTGACAATAAAAAATAAGTTCTCCTCTTATAGTGTCCTTGTATCTACAATTTTACTATTTTTTAAATTTTATCATGTACTTAACTTTACATCAATGTCAAATAACCATTATCAGATTTACCAAAATAATCTTATTTGTAACACCTAATTTAGAAAGTAAAACAAAAAAGAACACTTCATTAAATAATTATAATGACAAACATCGATACACACCAATACGTACGTCCCTACATTTATTGCACTTTCCTTATCTCGTTTTTAATGTCGAGCTCAAATGTTCACACCCCAATCCGATCTAAACAGTCCTAAGTCGGTACAGAACTCATATCAGATACGTTTTTAATAGTCAGTGTGACCATAGACTAACTCCGCATTTTTCTGTTTGTTTGCGTTAGACATATCTCTAGTGGAATAGGTTCAGTGCCCGTTTGGCCAAGGCTAACTGATAAGGGTCTACTAAACATACATTTCTCGGATGCCGTTGGGATTTTGTCGCAAGATTTAAATAATTTCAAATTATTTGTAACGGTTCAAAAAATATCTTCCAATATTATTGTTGTCATCATTTAATTTTATCACCGACTGGTATTTGAAATACCTGACATTTTACTTGCAACTTATAGATATGGAGAACTGTATTGGCATACTTAATTTGAATACGATATGTCTTATTCTACGAAGGGATAAATTGATTCTTAAATCTAAGTTTGTTGTTATTAAATGCGTCATTATTTTAAGTCTGAATTTGCACTTTGCAAGAATGAATTATTATACTTTAAATACCAAATTTATTCTTAAAACGTGGTATATGTTTGCATGTTTTATTCTTGTGGAAATCTCAATTTCGGCAAGGAGTAATAACGGGGGCCGTATTCTAACTGTAAAACACGTTAAGTTAAGACACGATCCTGCTTCAATACACCTCTAGTGCCTAAACATCTGAATCAGAAATATCAATTTCCTACAAAATTATTCCGACGCAACTCCAATACAGCTTCAATATTCAATATTGGTTGATTTTTTTGTGTGTTGGAGTTAAGTTGGTGATAAAATTAGAATACGGCACCGGGGAAAAAACTTGAAAGAAACAGACTCAAGTCTAAGTTATACTTTATAGACATGTTATAAAAAATGTCTTAAGTGGAATGTGCCTTATCAAGGAAGGGCATCGTACGGATCATTGAACTTATAGGACATAACAGCAATGAGGAAGTTTTTTATCTACTAGTATGTAATAACTAATATACCTATACATAAGGAACACTAAGAAATGTATAGCTTGAACATATTACGATACAAATAATGCAATCTACTAATTTCATCGAGTGAAAAACTATACAGGGATCTTGGACGTTGAAGGGTCTGTTACCTAGTGTCCTGATTTGGTATGTCATGCTTGACATTAGAACTTCGTGCTAATAAACGTGGTCCTGTCACAGAATAATATAATAGTATTTCATACAGAAGGTCGTCTTCCCTACAAAATTAGTGTTTGACAGAACTTTGACAGATGAACGGTGACAAATGACGTCTCCATACAATTTTACCTTTCGTCCTGTGCTGCCCCCCACGGTTTACGCACGGAACTTATTCTAAAATGGACTGTATATGGCTCACCATATACAGTCCGCTACTGTACCTACTACCTTCTATTGAGTGTAACTCTTTCTTTACGATTTTTACTTACTCACAGCAGGTATTAGTGTTACAAAATAGTAAAAAAACGACAAAATAAATAAAATACTCTCATTATGTACATAAAAACTGGCCAAGTGCGAGTCGGACTCGCGCACCGAGGGTTCCGTAGAAACCTGTAGGTTTGATATGAATTTCAAGTTAATACCTCCACGCGTTTACGAGGAAAAAGGTAGTAAGTTTAATATTAAAAAAAAAAAAATATTTTGTATGATTTTACTACAAAAGTCTACTTTTTGTAATTTTTCCATTGTCTATGCTATATGACGTTGCTTCGTGCCAAATTTCAAGTTTCTGAGTTCACGGGAAGTACCGCGTAGGTTTTGCGAGTGCCGAAAAACTCTAAAATTTGCAGCATAAACGACTGTATCTTTTAATTGCGTTGGCTTTTAAGTTTGATTTTTTTCACAGCTCCAAGGGACAATTGATATAAATTTCAGCTCGATACCTCCACGCGTTCCTGATAAAATTGGTCTTGACAGACAGACAGACAGACAGACGGGCAACAAAGTGATCCTAGAAGGGTTCCGTTTTTTCCTTTCGAGGTACGGAACCCTAAAAACGATATATTAATCCCAAAATCCGACCATATACCATAGACATACTAATTAAACTGAAAATAAGCACCATATTAACGGATGTTCTAAACTTGATATATATGAATGCACAGAAGAAATAGAAATACCTTTCTCTTGTAGGCAGTAATAAAAATAATCGTACTTTGACATTACGAGAAAAGAACGACATCCTTTCTTAGCAGAGTAATATGAAGTTTTCGCAACTTTTATTATTACCTGCCTACAGTATGTCGCAAAAACAACATCATGGAAAAGACATCTTAATTATTTTTCGAACTATTTTGGCGTTATAATTTAAACGAAACTTTTAAATTTTTTACTTTGACCAATTAATATTCAACCTTTTTAGGGTTCCATAGCCAAAATGGCAAAAACGGAACCCTTATACATAGTTTCGTCATTGCCGTCTGTCCATCTGTCCGTTTTATCCAATATTAACATGTTGCACATCAATCGATAGGTCTTTGATATACTTAACATAGATGTTTCTTTGATCTAATGACTGTAACTTTTGAACCGGAGCTCAAAAAAATATGAAAAAAATTAAGAAGTCTTTGCATATTATTTCAACGAAAATAGTTTTGAACGTTAAGCGTTTTCGAATTATCTTCAAAAAACCTGTTCCATAGGCAGATACGCCCATATGATATTATTTTATCTTATTTCGCTGAAGGTATGGAACCCTCCATTATGCGTGGTCCGACACGCACTTGGCCGATTTTTTACATTTAAAGTTTCTTAAGTATTTACTAATAAATCAATAATTGAACTAAATTATTGCTTAAGAATACATTGATAATAGGCATCAGTAAATAATTGAAGCATTCCTTTTTAGGGTTCCGTAGTCAACTAGGAACCCTTATAGTTTCGCTTTGTCTGCCCGTCCGTCCGTCCGTCCGCGGATAATCTCAGTGACCGTTAGCACTAGAAAGCTGAAATTTGGTGCTAATATGTATATCAATCACGCCGATAAAGTGGTAAAATAAAAAGTGTTTTTTTTATTTTTATTAGGGTACCTCCCCTATACGTAAAGTGGGGAGTGATTTTTTTTTTCATTTCAAGCCTAACGTGTGATATATTGTTGGATAGGTATTTAAAAATGAATAGGGGTTTCCTAAAATCATTTTTCGATAATGTAAATATTTTCGGAAATAATCGCTCCAGAAGTAAAAAAATATGCGTCCCCCCCCCTCTAACTTTTGAACCATAAGTTTTAAAAATATGAAAAAAATCTCAAAAGTAGAACTTTATAAAAACTTTCTAGGAAAATTATTTTGAACTTGATAGGATGAATAGTTTTTTAAAAAAAATTACAAAATAATTTCTGAACTAAGTTTGTGATTTAACCGCATAAGCAGGTGTTTATTGTACCTGTAATTTCTACAAAATTACAATGAAATGACGTGCTTTCAAATAAAGTAAAAACGGTGAAAATCGGTTCACGCAATAAATAATTATTCCATAAAAATCATCTTCCATACTTTAAGCTCGCGCGCAATAGTTTACTTAATTTTCCGATAGATGTCGCTGTACGTGGAACTCTCATATCATATCCTACATGGCGGTGTTATTAACTCTTAAGTGGGGACACTTACTGTGACGGACGGAAAACTACGGAACCCTACACTGAGCGTGGCCCGACACGCTCTTGGCCGGTTTTTCATATAAATATTCTATTATTTAATTGCCTTTTTGATTTAGGTGCTAAGTTCACGTTTTTAGTCAAAACAATCTATTGTCTACATACAGACGCAATGTCTAGACGCACTGTCATGTATTATTTTATAGTATGATACTTAAACAGCTTAGCAAGACATAACTTAAATAGATAGTAAGCAAAAAGTTAAACGTTTTTACCTATTATTTAGATTAATTACCTACTTATATTCGTGGGACTTTGAATTTTATTATAAATAGTTCACGACAATAAGATCTTATTTGTGCAATGGTTTATATGTTTACGGCATCACAGTGAATCCTCCTTTTTGTAAAGGGTCAGCAACGCGCATGAGACTCCTTTGGAGTTGCAGGCGTCCATAGGTTACGGTAGCTGCTTACCATCAGGCGGGCCGTATGCTTGTTTACCATCGTCGTGGTATAAAAAAAAAACAAAAAAAACATCTAATGTTTTTCTTTTGACTAACAAAATTCCTCTTTTAAAACTCAAAAGATTTCAAAAATAATTGCCAAGTTGTCAGTTTTGGAATCAGAAAGTAGTGCTACTTTTTTAACCGACTTAAAAAAATAGTTTTTCTGTATTGTTTTTTCTTATTCTTACTTGCAATATTTTCTCTTTTTTTTAAATCACGACTGTTTACAACTTCTATCTAGGAAGTAACTTAATAAGCAGGGGTTTCATTTTACGTATTTTAATGGCAGTTTCTGACAGACACCCACATGTTGATGAGTACACCCACCGAGTTTTTTTTTCATGTTTCAGTCATAAAAATCTTATGTTGTCATACTGCTAATATCGTCATACCTTCATTATCAAAACTGACCTTGGCCATATTACGGGTTATAATAAATCAGTGATGAACCGCACCCTTAGTCTTAATTAAAGACTTAAGATAAATCCCAAGTCGATCCTTTAGTTCCAAAACACGTCAATTACGTAACACGTACGCCACGTAACCGTCATTCATAACTCACACATCGACGCGTCTATTTCCTCACATATACGTCACCACTACTACGGAACTAGGCGCGCGATTGGTCCTTTCACTTTCATATCAAGCCTACATAGTTTGCATTCCAAATAGCGGACGCCCATTGGCCGTTTCAACTTTGACCTTTGCCGTGATTGGTCGGTCCTTTACATATTACCTGAGATATAATATATGGGATAGAATGTGAGGATTCGGCTTTTCCGGGAGTAAACAGGGCTATGTAACGACCCAGTTTCCGCTATGTGCTCCGCCTTTAGGGTTATGTATTAAATAACTGTTGCTTGTTCGGTTGTAGTTCTTACTTAGAATCACTGAAATGTACTTTACTCAGTATACGGGATGTTAAATCCAAATGGAACAGATATGTAGGTAACATATGCATATCGTTTTATACGAGTGAATATTGTAACCTAGATACTAACACTTATGTAATTTAGATCAAGTATCCCTGCAAAAAAATATTCCGAGTAAATTATGACTATATTATTGTTTTTGGTACTAGTGCTTTATGTTAAACATTTGTGACATTTTCAAGTCAAAAGGTACATCATTGTCGGTTGTTAAATATAGTTTATTTCTAAATGGATTTTTATGGCAGTAACGCCTTGTAACCGACAATGTATCTTTGACTTTAAAATGACACATTTATAGGGGTCCAATCGGTAGCTCTTGTGGTTATCTATCATTGTATTTCGTATGGTCCGTATTGAACGCGCCACCGTGTATACTTATCATTAATATTTTAATATTTATAATATAAAAGAAGAAACTGACTGACTGACTGATTGACTGACTGACTGACTGACATATCAACGCACAGCCCACACCGCTGGTTCTAGAGATTCCAAATTTGGCACGTAGGTTCCTTATAAGGTCTAGGGGTGCACTAAGAAAGCATTTTTCAAAATTCACCCCCTAAGGGGGTAAAATGGGGGTCCATAGTTTGTATGGCGAACAAGATTTGTTAGACTATTTTATTCGAAACTTCACAGGAGTATTTCTAACACTAAATAAGTAAACACGTGTTTCAGGTTTTTTGAAAATTCAACCCCTAAAAGGGGAAAATGTGGTACATACAAACATACCAGTCTAACTGAGAACTTCCTTTTTGAGTACTTATAGTACGCGGGCGAAGCCGCGGGAAAAAGCTATTCATTTATATAATCACACAGTAAAAACTGCTTAAGACGATTTTGAAGGGACCCAGACAAAAACGAGTCTTAGGCAGGAAAGCGTTTTATGCGGGATCGTTCTGTGGGAATCACAGACTACACAGACTACTCATCATTAAGCTTGTACAAGGAGCACAAGGTCACCACACATTAGCTCAATTTTATTCGTAAATTTCTACGCGTCGAACAGCACATCTCAATAGTATTCTACACTATTTTATAGTATAACAATTCAGGTTCACCCCTATAACTTGATTATTGAGATTATTTTTAATTCACATCAAAACGTTAACTCAACTGAAATAAGCGGTCGCGCTCTCATACTAAATTAGTACGGGAGCGCCGATGTGTGGTGACCTCGAGTTGTAGGTACTTATGATCTACTAGCCTTTTCCCGCGGCGTCGCCCGCGTACTGTAAGTACTCAAAAAGGATACGATACCCATGTTGATTTTCAGACTTTGTGACCACATTTGCCCCTTTTGGGGGTTGAATTTCAAAAAACCTGAAACACGTGTTTACTCATTTATCGTTAGGAATACTCCTGTAAAGTTTCGAATAAAATAGTCTAACAAATTTTGATTCGCCATACAAACTTTGGATCCCCATTTTACCCCCTTAGGGGGTGAATTTTGAAAAATCCTTTCTTAGTGCATCCCTAGACCTTATAAGGAACCTACGTGCCAAATTTGGAATCTCTAGAACCAGCGGTTTGGGCTGTGCGTTGATATGTCAGTCAGTCAGTCAGTCAGTCAATCAGTCAGTCAGTCAGTCAGTCAGTTAGTCAGTCAGTCAGTTTCTTTTTTTATATATTTAGAAGATATCTAGTGGTTGAGGTTATCTGTGGTGGGAATTCAAGTTGCAGGGCCTGATATAAAAGGGCGTTTTATGCGAAAAATCGTATTAAACGTGATTGTATTAAGCGGGTTCTTCTGTAGCTTATATAATTTGGCAAAAGTGCAATCAAATGCTATCTCTAAAAATGTTGACATAAACCCACTATCGCGAAACATAACGAATTAGATTCTAGAGATAGTTATCGCTATGATATCTGGTATCTCATAAATTCTTTGTTTATTTATATTCTAATAAAAATATTTTCTTTTACAGGTTTTTCAAAAGAAACCAGCTAGAGGCTCATCGAATTTTTAAAGGTCAGTATCTACACTTAAGACAATGAAATCGGGTGACTTTGTATGGAAATGTGTGTACTAAGTGACCTATTGTTCATTGCCTTCTACGATATCATTCCTAGCTGAAACTTCGTGATTTTATTTCAATTTTTATCTTATATACCCGCTTTATGTACAAATTGAAGTTCGAGCATGAGACCCCACTTCGCTTTGTCAAAAAAAGGTGTTCAAAAACTTGGACTATGATTTGAAATTTAGGACAAAACTTTTGCCATCAATATATTAAGCTTTAAATACAAGTAATACGACATAGTCTATATGGAACCATAATCTTTTCATAACGCCCGACAGGCACTTAGTATTAATCTTCTCTTCAATACACATATCCTTGCCTGAACTTCATATGATGATTTATTCCCAAGTCCCAGAATATTAAAGCACGAAATTTTCTTAAATCAAAAAATAGACGCCGTCAAATAACAATACATGCAAATCTAAATAGAATATATCGAATCCAAAAAGGAGGCAATTATGACTGAAATAGGGACATAAGAGAGAAAGAGACCTATTTGAAAAATAAGTTTTGATCCCTTTATCAAATAAACTATGATAAAAGTGCAATGGAGAACACCTAGAAACTAACGATCGTATCTTATCAGCGTCGTCACGATTAGACCAAACCTAACTAAAGCCATGATAAAAAATCTAGGTACACTCAACAAATACTAAGGTAATAACAAATTAATATTTTGGGAAAAACTTTTTAGGGAAGATAAGAATAAACATAATGTGGCGAATTTTATCTATTTCGCTTTCTTAACTACGTAACTAACTGCAAAACTTTCAAGGTGTTTTTAAATTTTTTATGTTATTTTTTATTTACGGTTTTATTTATATTTAGAACACAAACAGTCTTAATAATAAACAAGATATGTCGTACACAATGTACAATAACAAAGAGAGGGTACAAATACTTAGACCTGGAGGTTCATTGATTGATTGAGGTTCTTTTAAGCTAAGAAGTCTCACTTTTTGTTAGACAAGAAATGTCTGTTATTTAAAACTATTTAGGAGTTTATTAGTACATCTGCACCGACGCTGGTATAGATCTACAAAATATTCAAAAGCCTAAATATTTAATCAGTCACCTTGTTGCACTTTCGACCCCAGATTAAATTTACTTAGATAAGCTATTTAATTTTTTTGCGATTAGACTTACGTGAGGCTAATGAGACAATTTTAAATATTAATAGTATCTTCTTAAGTAAGTTTATCAATATCATAATTTATGTACGAAATAGCATTAAATAGTTTCCTGTAGCTCTTCAGTGAAGAGAAACACCTAGAAGAAACCGGATTAATGTCTCAAATGCTTAGTTTCCTTTCTAGTTTGGCATATCAAGTGTCAGACGCTTTCCTTAAAACTAGCGCAACATCTTAGGATGGAGATGAGAGCCCTTCTTTACGTGTCGGAGCATATATTCGGGATAATACTTAGTAGAATAAAATGATCTTAGCATTAAATTACTTTTGTTACTCCTTAGTAAATAGTAGTAGATTCAGGCGTCATTCTGAACTACCTATTCTTAAATCACTCAATGTGAAATAGGTAAAAATACTGTGTGAATATTCTTTTTTCTTAATTATTCTATAGACTATAGTCTGTCCGGAAATACAATTTTGTAGAATGGATGAGCTTCCATATAAACCACGACACTTCTCTTTCCAGACAAACTCTATGGCCAAATCAATCAGTCAATTATTTGTTGTTGTTAAATTTTAAAAATACGAGTAGATGATACCGTGATCAAAGTTACATTAAATTAACTTAGAGCAATGAGGTTATGAGAATGAGGTTATGGAATAACCAATTGAGAAAACTATAAATTGTTTAAAATGTATGTAAAATGTCCTTTGTTAGTTATTACAGTTAGAGTCAATTTTGTCCTCTACTGATATGCATAATTTGCACCTTCTATGTACTTTGTACTTCTTAGCATGAATTCTGGAAAACCACTACCTAGTGATAGGTAAGTTGTATTGTAACCAAACTGAATCGGGTAAGGTAAAAGTATAGGAATAATTGCATTTTAAATATATGACTCGTTATTACGTTTCGTCACACTTAATTATCTTCTAATTATTGGTAGAACACTGGATGCTTTGAGTATATTGAAAGAGATTACGTACGCTTTGATACGATGGACATAGCTTTCGTATGTAAAATAGACTTTTTACTCCTCAGTAGTACTCGTAGTAGATTCATTCGTTATTCTGAACTACCTATTCATAGATCACTTGTTGTGTGAATTTATTTGTAACACATTTTTATCGATAGAGGTAAAAATAAAATATTGTGTGAATATTTTATTAGCTATTCTACACTACAAACTATAGCATTTCAGGCAGTTGGTATCAGACTACGGTTATTGTTTGCCATTACGTCAATTTATATATTTTATTTTATATACATTACAACTTTTATTGGCAATTACTGTAAAATTCACGTCAAATCACGTGAGAGGACTAAACATATTTCTACCCTCTACATTAGTAAAGTTACGAATGTCTGCCTTGTAATACAAACTCACATTGAGATAAGACTTCTTAACTTGGAATTTGGGTATGTTTATTGTGCAGATTTCAACTCTACGGAACTCAGTTGCGACTAAAATCAGCCATTTTTTGTCCGCGCTAATGAAGACGGCGATAAGCTAGGTCACCCGACGTTGATAGCACTGACACTAAGCTAGATAAAAGCCTAAGTTTTTAGACTCGGTCGATAAAAAACGAAATATTGCGCTACAACTTCTATAAAATGGTATCACTTTAAATAACTGTTTGCTTTGTTACCTACTTATGTTATATGATTTGGTAGATTTTAGGTGTGAACTTGCATATTTAACAGTATTTTTTATAGAACAGCTTGTCGTGTCATGAATACGACCGTAAATAGGTATTATATTATTTCCAACATTGCCTTTTTATATACAATATTCTTATTAAGCTGATCAATATTAGAGTTTATCTATGTGTAGTGACGGGACTTAACCGCGTATATAATTTTAAAATTCCCTTCGACGTTTCCAGGACGACATTGTCCCCGCGGTCCCGAGAAAAACGGTTAAGTTCCTTTACTACGAATAGATATGTACACGTATCACAAAGGTTTAAATCATTTTAATATTAGAATTGTCTTGTGTTATCATAAATCACTATTCGTTAAAAAATATTTCCGATGTGACGTTTTAAGTATAAACTATTATCAGTTTGCAAAAAAAAGCTGCAGTAGGTATATAGGTATTGTTGATAGTAATAATATAGAATTGGACAAAATTAGAAACCGTGGAATGAATATATCGTTGGGTCGTGCAATTTAATAACTTACAGTAAAATTTAGGTCACATTTAAAGCGTTATTCAACACGTTTGAAAAACTCCACTGTCAAAGTAGACAGTTGTTCTTAGACAAATATTATAGTTTCGATTATATTTGTACAATATTTCAGCACGGATAACAAGGCCATCGGATACGTCGACACATTGTTCTCAGTAACGAAAGGTAATAACAGTGTACCAACTTCTTATACACTTAGTGCATGTGTCTTTCGATTGTCAGTATTCTAACGTAGTCAGGTGGTTGCAGACGACAACTGTGCCAACAGCGCTGAATTTAATGTGCAAATTTTAAATTAAGTTTTTAGAATACTTGAAGTGAGGTTTAAGCCTGTTTTATAATCTAATATTTTAATAGAGTGAATTGAAATGAGTACTAGGTCAATGAGTGTTAAAAATAACAACGGATTTGGAAAGTGATACCGTTATGTTTGGACAAAGATTTTTAGAGGGGCAAGTAAAAATACTGTTAACATATTTTTTTAAGTTTAGTAATAGTATAAAGTGGCGCCATCTATTTAAGACATTACAAAAAAATAATAAAGAATATGAGCTACGTTTTTTTCTCAGTAGCAACTAACATTGCTGAAGTATACGAACTGTCTGTTAGTAAGATTCAATAGATCTTCATCGTTTAAAATTTATTTAGTTATTACTGTCGGACCTATTATTTAATTTAATTAACCAAATATATTACATAACTAGTCGTCGAAACCTAAACTGTGTGCGATAAGCTATCAGTAGCCTAGGTTTCGATAAAATGCTAAAATGCGACCAAAAAAACTCCGATAACACGGGTATCACAATGTCAGAGCGGCCATAGCGACGTCTAACTACAATTTATTTGAATATTTATTTAGTCGTTTTGACCAGGGAGCCGTATTATAACCTTAAAACATATTTAGATACGATCCAACTTCAATACAACTCCATAAATGAACGCAATACAGCTGACACCTAAACGTCTGAATCAGGAATGTCAGAATTTGCTTGAAAATTATTCCGATGCAATTCGAATACAACTTCAATATTGGTTGAATATTTGTTATAGACATAACTTGTTTGAAAAATATTGTATTATTAATGTATTGTTTATGTATTTTCAAATTTGAATACGGCACAGGAGCGACATTAAATTAACAATCACTATATGATATGATTTAATTTCGTTTTGACAACATTCACAGCGCATCCCGCTCCGATCGAGATGCACAACGCGTGATGTCAAATTTAGATAAAAATTACTGGTTTGCAAGTTCAGTTCAAGTTCCAAATTACTAAAGATTATTCAACTGCATATATAAATTTAAGTTGAAAGATCAGATATATGATCATTTTAACGATAGTTCGTGTTATCCCGACACACTGGCTACAGTGGCTACCATGCGTATATTCTGAACCTTCTGTGTATATCAATGCGTTATTCACAACTGCTAGAGTTAGCAAAGCATACTGATATGGATATAATATCATATTTTCACCAACCCGCTTCCAAAATCGTTCAACGACAACATCAGATAACCAAGAGGCATATTAGAACTTAAGATATTCATGTAAAAGTGATATAATTTTGTTGTCATTTTTCCGTGCGTTTCGCTCGTAAATATACATTGCTGCTAAATGTAATTTTGACATAAATTTTATATTTGACATAATTAATATAATAGTTATACAAAAACAACGTTTGAATATGTCTCCATTTAAATTTAGTCCCTACAAATGTTAAATTCAATGTCTAAGAATGCGCAAGTTGTGTATTTAAGCGTTATATGTATTTAATCTTGATTCTACATATACAGTGTGGAAAGATAAGTCGGGCCCTGGAGGGAAACTACCTTAAAACGTTGGGATAGCTCAATTCGCTGAAAGGAAACATTCTTTTATTTTTCCTAAAAACTAAAACTGCATTCACAGATTTTTTCTTAATTTTCACTTTTTTCCGTACTAATTGTATGAAAAATATTTTTATTATTATTTATGGGTTCTCTTGTACCCTAAACTTGGTTGGTATTAAGAAGTTGTTATCCTTGTTGGAAATAGGATCGATTGGCATCAATTGTCATAAAAAATATTTATGGCAAAAATTACAAAATAAATAGTTTTTTTGTAAACTGTACTCTTTTCCAAAAAATTGTAAATGCAGTTATGTCCCTTTAAAAAAATTAAAGAATGTTTCCTTTCAGTGAATTGAGCTATCTCAACGTTTTAAGGTAGTTTCCCTCCAGGGCCCGACTTATCTTTCCACACTGTATACATTGACACCCGTGAAAAATAATTCAAATTGGTATAAAGTAATTTGGTATTGTCTCTCAATCGATTGATAATCTAATGTCTCATAACGTGGTAATCGGTGTAATGCATTACTATAAAAGGCTTACTACATTTATACCTAGCTAGATAAGCCAACTCTCGTAGGTCTGTTAGATACTCACACACATCACATGATGACACCCTTAAAAAGATGTGGACAGTAAATTGTCTTCCAGATTAATTTCATTTCTATCTAATCATCGAACGAGCGCAGCGCATGCGAAGTGAAGTTCTTACAGACAACTTCGGACACAAGTCAGCTGGCTACCTAGACGACCCTGCATTTCGATGACTTTTTGATTTTGAAAACTTGTTCCGCGATAACTTTAGTTACAATTTTCTGATCTTTATGAAATTTGTTGGGGTTGTATCAGATCAATAGGCTTCCGAGCTGAGCTGGAGTCGAACCTGCGTGTGCAATCGCTAGAGAATAGGCTATCGTTCGTAGGTATATGACATCTATTTCAGTTTATAATAAAAAATAGCCCTTCAATTGGACCGAACACTGAACACAGAGACCTTATACGGACCCTATAAAAACATAAAATACATAAGGTGTCCAAATCCGTGTCATTAATTATAGGGCACAAAACCATTGAAGGCGACAAAGATGGATGGTCGGATAGATAATATGGAGGGCAATCTGCCATTGGACATATGGATCGGAGCGTGGTGGAAAGAAAAAGATGGTAGCGGATTTGGGGAGATTTTAAAGTGATAATGGTAAACGTGATATTACTGCGCTTATGCGCTATTAAAATTTAAAAGATTCATCTGACATAGATAAATGCACAGTCGTGCAAATGTCGCATGTTTAAAAAAATATCTATGCTTCTAAAATTTTGTATTGTTCAAAACAAAAGACAATTGGAACCAATTATAAGCAGTGGGTTTTAACTTATTTGAATTCGTTCGCCTTTTAGCCCACCTAATGAAGGAAAACTAAGAGGAAATAATTCGTGTATAGCCAAATTTTGGTGTAGTTGTAGGCAAAGGTATCTTACACAACATACTAAAAGTACCGGTGGATGGGGGTGCCGCTAGCGGAAAGGGGGGGGTGTAAAGGTCCCTAATTTTGGTTTTTCGTAAATAACTCGGTAACGGTGGCTCATACGAAAAAATGTTCTATTGCTTAATTCATCCACATCAAATTTTCTATAAAAAAGATTATTTGCAATTTTTTGCTAGGATCAATGTTTAATGAGATATCGAGGAAATACGATAAACACTTTTTTAAACTTTCGGAGCCAATATTTACGAAAGTATTAGTTTTATCCAAAAGTGGTTTCAGAATACCCTTATTGTTTTAAAAAGACCTATCTAATGATACCCCACACATTAGGGTTGGAGTAAAAAAAATATTTACCCCCCTTTCCATGTGTACGGGAGGTACCCGAAAGAATAATATTTTTTCACATTTTGTTTTAAAACTTTGTCTGCGTAATTAAAACACATACTTATACGAAATTTCATTTCTCTAGTACTAGCCATCACTGAGCAGGGTGAGGAGGGGTCCTACCCTTGGAGTTTCGGCATGTCCGTCTGTCCCCGTCTGTCCGTCCACGGCTTTGCTCAGTGATGTTTAGTACTAGACATCTAGACGGACAGATGGGGTCAGACGGACATGGCGAAACTATAAGGGTAGGAAGTGAGGTAGCAGGGTGAGCAGCCTGCTCAGTGATGGTTAGTATTAGAAAATAAAAAAATCGTGTGAGTATGTACTTTATTCACGCCGGCAAAGTTTTAAAACAAAATGTGAAAAAATATTATTTTTTCGGGTACCTCCCGTACACATGGAGTGGGGGGGTAAATATTATTTTTACTCCAACCCTAATGTGTGGGGTATCGTTGGATAGGTCTTTTTAAAACAATAAGGGTATTCTGAAACAATTTTTGGACAAAACTAATACTTTCGTAAATATTAGCTCCGAAAGTTTAAAAAAGTGTTTATCGTATTTCCTCGATATCTCATTAAACATTGATCCTAGCAAAAAATTGCAAAGAATCTTTTTTATAGAAATTTAGATGTGGATGAATTAAGCAATAAAACATTTTTCGTATGAGCTACCGTTACCGAGTTATTTACGAAAAACCAAAATAAGGGACCTTTACACCCCCCTCTCCCCGCTAGCGGCGCCCCCATCCACCGGTACTTTTAGTATGTTGTGTAAGATACCTTTGCCTACAACTACACCAAAATTCAGCTATACACGAATTACTTCCCCTATCAGGCAGTTAAGCGTCTTCGTTTGGTGAGCTATTTAATCGAACGAGCGGAGCGTAACAAGCGACTTCGTTCTTACAGTTGTGAATAGTTGTTCCGCGATAACTTTAGTATCGTTTTTCTGATCTTTATGAAATTTTGTGAGGTTGTATCAGAGATAAGTATAATTTGAGAGTTCTTTTATGAGTAGGATCGATCAAGAGATATGGAGCTAGAAGGCGTGAAACGATCTTCATAAGGGTCTTGTTATATTGGCACACTCGTTTGCAAGTAAATCGCGAGTTCGCAGTTCGAGACTGACTACTAGTACTTTAATATTGGTTTAAAAACTTACTTACACATATGTATATTATAAGAGATACTTACATATATCATCATCATCATCATCATATCAGCCGAAAGACGTCCACTGCTGGACATAGGCCTCCCCCAAAGAGTGCCACAATGACCGGTCCTGCGCCACCCGCATCCAGCGGACTCCCGCGACCTTCACCAGGTCATCAGTCCACCTTGCGGGGTGTCTACCCACGCTGCGCCTTCCGGTTCATGGTCGCCACTCGAGAACCTTTCCGCCCCAACGGCCATCGGTCCTACGAGCAATGTGCCCCGCCCACTGCCACTTTAGTTTAGCGATTCGGAGGGCTATATCGGTTACTTTGGTTCTGCTGCGGATGGCCTCATTTCTGATGCGATCACGCAGAGAGACTCCAATCATAGCCCTCTCCATTGCCCTTTGGGTGACTGAGCTTTCTTATGAGGCCCATTGTAAGCGACCACGTTTCAGTACCATATGTCATCACTGGCAACACACACTGGTCAAAGACTTTCGTCTTGAGACACTGCGGAATATTAGACAAAAAGATGTGCCGTAGCTTCCCGAACGCTGCCCAACCGAGTCGGATTCGTCGATTGACCTCTTTCTCGAAGTTGGATCTACCTAACTGGACAGTATGTCCTAAGTATATATAATCGTCCACAACTTCGAGTGTAAAGTCTCCGATTGTAACGGGAGTTGGTGCTACATACCCATGTAGCACCCAAAATGTAGCACTCAAATACCCATTTGACATGATTTTCGTCTTATCCATGTTCATCTTTAGACCAACTCGCTCGGAGGCTTTACTGAGGTCATCGAGCATCGTACTCAAATACATAATATAAAGTTTCGACCATTGACGTCTGTATTTGGATCGTATTTGGAATGTACCTACGTCTTTTCTAAGTTGCATGTCATGTAAGTTGCATATAAATAATTCGCTATTGCTACACGTTTACCTTAAAATCGATCTAACGTGCATTTAGGAAAGAGGAAATTGCTTTGTATGTTAGTTATCCTTGAATTTATTGCGTTGGTCGTTACATACCTAATGCGTAGGTCATGTTACCGAGGAAAGGCTATTATCGTAAAGGGTCTTGTAATATTGGTCATCTCGTTTGCAAGGAAAACACGCGAGTTCTCAGTTCGAGGCGGAATTCTAGTTACACTAACGATACTAAGAAATTTTACCAGCTATTCGTAAATGCCTTGGTAAAATTAGGCATTTTCCTAAAACACATTGTTCACTATGTACCCCTAAATACCCTAGCAGCAGCAATAAAAATGTAGTAGAAAACGCCTAAAGCAACGCTACATTTCAATATTTCACTATCGCTGCCGCTTATGTTTTGCCCCAATATTTACAGTAGGGTAGATCTTTTCAATCAGATTCAATAGTAGCAAAACGATGCGGCGTGTTCTTTACTCCTTTAATTTATTTTATAAACGTGTTAAATATGAAAGACTTAAATGGTTAACCAATAGAACACCTAGGTGTGTCAAAAAAACTTCAATTGAGCTAGTTCGAGTTTCAGCTTAGGTATACGAAATATTTTGAACGGGTAAATTTTGTATCTATGGCTCCTCCTTTAACTTTAACATACAACTGTTTTCATATGCAAATTATTTATTTTTATGACAATCTTAATATAAAGCAGTCGCCTAGACACTGACAAAGCAGAGCCTAAACAGATAAAACTAGAATTTGTAAGTTAGGAACATATTTTCATCAAATGTCATATGGCTAAACTAAGAAAGAATTTCTTATTTAACCTCCAGGGGGTGAAAATGGGGATGAAAGTTTTCGACGACCTTGTGGACACGCGAAGACGAGTTCAATTATAAAACGCCTAATCTACTTTAACTTATGCAAGTAAAAGTTTCTTCGTGAATTCGTTGCTAATATTTTACTTCATCAATACAATGATTTAGCGGCACGTTTAATTGAAACGACGGGTGACTAGGCTGGCCGTGTAAGCATCGCTATACAACGTGGCAATGCGGCCAGCCTTCTTGGCACTCTAAACATTGGCAGCGATTTAGAGGTTATATTTTATTTGTAGCTAGTATTTAGTTTTTAGTTACGAGTATTTATTACATTTTCTTTTGTATTGTCAGTTGTATTTTTCCTTCATCGATTTTATCAACTACTTATATGTATTGAAAAACTTTGCCATACAATTTTTGGAATTAAAAACAGTTATGGTAAAATTTTATGAGCTAACTATGTCGCTTTAAACAATTAAGTCGAAATATACTAAGACTACAAAATTCTTATTGCGCACCACCCAGGAAACATAGTCATAACCACACTATGTTTAAAAAATGCTTTAGAAACTATCAATTTCTTCCATTCCATGCGCATGCGTAGCTTTCACATCCTGACCCTTACGGCCTACGTGTTAAACTCTATTTTTCCTTGTCATTACTTCGAAAGTTTGTCAACAAAAAAACAATGACACAGTGGCCGTATGAGACAATGATAGGTCAGGTTACAGCGGCGGAAGGCATCTGGTCAGATGTCTAGCTCGAACTGTCTTAGCCGTCATTAAATGGACTGGAATTGTCATAATGCTTGACCATAGACAAAATAATAAGAAAAGGTTTGATTTTGTGACTTAATTAATCATGGGTTGTATCCTAACTTTTAAACACGTTAAGACACGATCAAACTCAAATACTCTACAATGCATTAACTACGCAAAAACAGGTGCCGTATTCTAATTTTGAAATACATAAACAATACATTAAAAACACAATCTATCTCATGCATAACTCCAACACACAATAAATAATCAACCACTATTGAAGTTGTATTGGAGTTGCAGCGGAACAAATTTTAGGCAAATTCTGATATTTTTGAGCAGACGTTTAGACGCTTGCTGTATTGCGTAGTTCATTGCATTGGAGTTGCATTGAAGTTGGATTGTGTCAAATCGTGTTTTAAAGTTAGAATGCGACCCCTGCTAACACCTAAACGTCTTATTCGGAATTTTCTTGAGAATTACTCCGATGCAACTCCAATATTGGTTGATTGGATTTGTATTGGAGATAAATTGTGTTATTAATGTATTTAATTTATAGGTAAAGCTTAGTTTTATTTTCTTATGTATCTTTTTTTTTTATACAACGACGGTGGCAAACAAGCATGCGGCCCGCCTGATGGTAAGCAGCTACCGTAACCTATGGACGCCTGCAACTCCAAAGGAGTCACATGCGCGTTGCCGACCCTTTACAAAAGGAGGATTCACTGTGTTGACGACTAAAGGAACAAGAAGGTCCCTCATCGTCAACACACTGGGTCCTCTTTGAGCTTTTTAGCAACCTTACTCACCAGCAGGAACACAACACTATGAGTAGGGTCTAGTGCTATTTGGCTGTGGTTTTCTGTAAGGTGGAGGTACTTCCCCAGTCGGGCTCTGCTCCAGATTTGAGCGATGACATTCGCTGAACGTGCCCTACCACACTTAGCGAGATGCCATTCGCAGTGCCCATACCTCTCTTTTTGGCGTAGTTTAAGGACATACCCAGGTCCGGACGTAGTTTAAGGACATACCCCGGGTCCAAAAAAAATCTTGTTTTCTGCCAATAAATTGTTTTAATGTATTTTAATTTAGAACGTTATGTATGTATTATAGATACTCAATTTTTCATAACTGTTGATAATATACGAATGAATGAGAATTAAAAAAAAGGTTACATGTATTTCAAAAAACCCGTAAAACGTGTTTTTTTTAATGGTTACATGTCTTTCAGCCGGAGTTTCAATGGAAATTAACAACAATGGCAAAAATACAAGGTTCAATAAAAAGCCTTCATTTGTTTCAAAAGGAAACCCCCCAAATGCCTTACAAAACTAAAAGTTCCAGTTTTTATTATTTACGTTTATGGTAAAAGTTCATGAAGCTTTTTGAGGTACTCGCGGACATACAATTGCGGTTATTGTTTACGTTTTAATTATTAACATACTAAATGGGTATTGAAATGGGTATTCTAAAAAGCATACCTAAATATCAAAATGAAAGTAAGGGACAAAGGGCGGCATTTTCTATTTAACGGCATTTTGACGGCATTTTCTATTTAATAATAATAAAAAAGGAGAAAAATAAAAGAAACCAAATAACTAATAATAATAATGGTGGTGCTGTCTCTGCGTGCGTCCCATGACACGGACCGGGGCAGCATCCGCTTAGTGTATCCCTCAGTTTTCATGAAATTGTCGAAAGGGCTTCTGCGCGTTGGCTTCGGCTCCGCATATGCCTCCCAAAGGTCCGGAGCACAATTGTTCCGTGGTCGGGAAATACTTACAAGTAATAATATATTCTTTATTGCACCAGAAGAAAAAATTTCACAACAATAAAAAGTTTACATTCAACTTAGGTAGCAACAGGCGGTATTTAATATTTGCTTAATAAATATCGTCAATAGACGTATAGCAAGAATCACAATTATTTTTGCTAATACGACTTCTTACTTATTTTTATTTTATATCCATAAAAGTTAGCAAAATATTGTCTGTCAAAAATGGAAAAATGAAAGGTAGGTATAGTAGACTAAGAGCTGCTGGCCACGTCAGATATGACACAATAATGAGAGCAACGAAACCCGTCTAGTAAGATTGCAATGCTATCCTTATTGCTTGATCCGGGCATCTAGCAGCTTTTAATGGGTGGAGGTCATAGTGATGGACTAGCAAAAGTTCAGTTCAGTTGGAAAACAGTAATACCAAAATAGGTAAAAACCGAAGTTGTCTTATTTATAGAAGACGGGGCCTATATTTTAACATTAGAACAAAACATATTGCGTATTATTTCGGAAACAAAAACAGTAGGCGACAAACTAGGAATTACATTATACGTAGTTTTGGACTACCTTATCCCATCAGAAAGTTTTGGCAACGATATAATTTAATAATTTATATAATTTCTCATGCATCAAAACCAGAACTCTAGGATTTGTGTTCTTAAAGTGTTTTCATTCTTTGACCTTCACCACTTTACAGCTGCCAGATGTCCGGATCTATAAATAAGCATAGTATAGCAAACTAACGAGAGGGGTTTCATCGTCTCAGTGAATCGGTCTATAGTGAAATGGTCCTTCGAGCCTGATAGCGTAACTGTCACAAACAAATAATAGTTCATATTTCTCCGTATGAATAGGTAGTATCTTGACAATATTTTTGCATTAAAATAGGCCAAAATCATTATTCATTATTAATAAGCAATTGATTCATTATGCAAGACATTTTTATCAAGTTTGACCTGTTTTTTAATCTTTGTTGTTTTATTTCTATTATAATGATTGACCGTATTGTGCTAAAGTCTTTCGATAACGGTTCTTCTTGAGCTTATCTTCGAAATTTGCATGATAAACATGTTTTGTTTTATGCCAACTACGAATGAAATAGGCAATTCTTAAAATTGATGGATGGAATCTATATTTTAAAAATTTAATGAGAACTGCGTATGCGCCTCGATCTTGGCAAGAGTGTTTACATAATATGGAGAAAACCGAATTGAGAAACTATTATCAGATTATCCTAAAAATATTCAAACATAATATTCATTAACAAATGAGATACCAAAATTGAAAACCGGTTAATTTGTATGAAAATAATACCGGTATTCGATCCCTGCTTTAAAGTACTAGATTAAATTAAAATTGCCCATAATGAGGAAAGAAGCCCACGGATTATAAATGGTGCTTTTTAACTGCCATTATGGAACCATTTCTGATTTTTTCCGAGGCTTAGACTCTTTACCATAGACTGTAGGAATTTCACATTTCCGAACCATATGTTTCTTTTCGTTTAATTGCGACGCCATCTGTGCATTTTTTTTATACCACGACGGTGGCAAACTAGCATACGGCCCGCCTGATGGTAAGCAGTTACCGTAGCCTATTTACGCCTGCAACCCCAGAGGATTCACATGCGCGTTGCCTACCCTTTAAGAACCTATACACTCCTTTTTTGAAGAACCTCATACTGTTTATCCTCCTTTACAAGAATTTATACCAAATCTAACGCCACCCTTCCTTCCAGGTCACACACACATGACTCGCTAACCACAACAATGGCGGACACGCAGCATTTTTGCCTGCGGTGGAACAACTACCAGAGCAGCATCACCAGCGCTTTCGAGAACCTGCGAGATGACGAAGACTTCGTCGATGTCACGCTGGCTTGTGATGGGAAGAGCTTGAAGGCGCACCGAGTTGTGCTCTCGGCTTGCAGCCCGTATTTTAGGGAGCTATTAAAAGTAAGTTGTAACGTAAGTAATCTAAGAGCACCATAGCCGCGATGATGAAGACTTCATTGATGTCACGCTGGCTTGTGATGGGAAGAGCTTGAAGGCGCACCGAGTTGTGCTCTCAGCTTGCAGCCCGTTTTTTCGGGAGCTATTGAAAAGTAAGTTGTAACGTAAGTAATGTAAGAGCAGCATAGCCGCGATGACGAAGACTTCGTTGATGTCACGCTAGCTTGTGATGGGAAGAGCTTGAAGGCGCACCGAGTTGTGCTCTCGGCTTGCAGCCCGTATTTTAGGGAGCTATTAAAAGTAAGTTGTAATGTAAGAGCAGCATAGCCTCGATGACGAAGACTTCGTGGATGTCACGCTGGCTTGTGATGTAAAGAGCTTGAAGGCGCACCGAGTTGTGCTCTCAGCTTGCAGCCCGTATATAATTTTAGGGAGCTATTAAAAGTAAGTTGTAACAGTTTTGTATCTGAATGGCACTACAAGAGTTGCATAGGCGCGATGACGAAAACTTCGTTGATGTCACGCTGGCTTGCGATAGGAAAAGCTTGAAGGCGCACAGAGTTGTGCTCTCGGCTTGCAGCCCGTATTTTAGGGAGCTATTAAAAGTACGTTAGTAGTACATTGTGCATATGGAGGTAAGTTAATATTTGCAAACTACAGTCAATAAATAGGCATAGACACATTCAGTATACAGCCGCAATTGAAAATTGAGTAATATTTTTATCAGGTTTTAAATGGCTTAATTTATTATTTACAATCATAAACAAAAAATGAAATGATTAACGTCAGTATTTTAAAAGTTAAACTCATTCATAGCTTTATTTTAAAGAAATATTCTGCTTATAACCGTCTTGGTTCATACGAGTTTGTTATAAGTAATTGAAAAAAAACTAGAACTCCCTTGGGAATAACATGCGCTTTTCTCTCGCTTCATTTGCGTGAAATAGCACTTTGTATGAGCAAAAGTGTGATGAAAAAAAGTTTTGTATCCCAATTGCACTACAAGAGCAGCATTACATTACAGGTGCATGTGTAGACATCGTTTTTAATTAGATAGAAACAAAAAACTAAAATGTATTTTTCTCAAACATGCTCGGAAATGTTCCTGTTACGTTAGTAATTAGAGACCAGTAGGGGCTCTATTCCAAGGCAGGTTCAGCGCGACGTACGTAAAGGATTTTCATACAACATTAAATCACTCAGCCAGTAACTGAAGCACTAAACAAGTAATTTTATTTCCTTACATGTTTGAGAAAAGCACTATACATGCTTCGACCGTAATCAGCTTACCTGGCTTCGTATTGTAGCCGTCCTCGTCTTCGACTCGGACGGCTACTAAATACTCCAGGAAAGCTTACTTACTGGTCTCTGCAGTAATGTACTAATAAATTATAAATATTATAATATCAATAACATGCGTACTGCCTTGGTGACATTTTGTTTAATGGTGTTCAGTTGTTTGTCACAAAAAACTGAAACCGATATTTCTCATATAAAAAAATGTATATTAAATAAAAATAAACAAAAAATAAAAAACAAAAAACTTTGTCAGGTGTGGGGTTCGAACCCACGCTCCCTCTCGGGAACCAGAGCTTAAATCTGGCGCCTTAGACCACTCGGCCAACCTGACTTGGCAAACTTGGTCGAAATTTCGCTTCGTTTCCTAACGCTTGATAATGTTGTGCAATTCAGTGGAATGCACGAGTAATGAAGAATTGATTTTTTACGGACTTGCTTCTAATAAAATCAAATTATTCAATTCATAACTTAGGCCAAGAAAATAAGATTTTTTTGAAGAATTAATTCCCAGCAGGCTGGAAATCGTTTTAATACCTTCATGTGGTCCTAAATGCATGTAATACGAGTTTGCCCAATCCCAAGAGGTGTGCATAACTTATTAGCGAAAATTTTGCTCTTTGTCAGGTTTTTGCTTGTAGCTCGAAAACGGTACGTCCGACGGAAAATGTCATGAATATCAATATTAAAGAGGGTTAAATTCTGCCTCGAATGAGTATCTTTACTTCTCTTTCGTTTCAGCGGTACAGCCGAAATCAAAAGTTATAAACCGGTAAAATGTCTCATTGAATTGAAAAACTCATATTTTGACTTCTATACCACATATCTTTGAAACAGATGACTCCTGGTGAAAAATCTATAGAATAAAAGTTGAAGACAATATAATTTCACGTTATATAGACATTTCAATTTTCTAATTCAGTCATTTTGAAAGACTAAATTTGGCATGAATTCAAAAGCGGTTTTTTACTAATTCCTTCTAAGTTGCATATTTTCCATAAATATGAGGTGTGAGGCGTACATTTAATGCATTGTTACAACTAAGAACATTTAGGTGCAAATTTCTAAAACGTACCCAATCAGAAAACTATTTATACACCGTGTTTTTTTATTTCCGGTAAATTCCAGCCGTCTTCGAATAATCGGGGAAAAAAAAAACACATAAAAAAAAATAGCAAAAACAAAGATCCCGACGAATTGATATCCTCCTCCTTCGAAATCTTGAAGTCGGTTGAAAATAAACTTTGTGTCAACATCAAATACTTTTCACAAATCGCTAAAAAAGAAAAAAAATTGTATTTTGGTCTAGCTAAAAAAATATCTCTTCCAGACCTTTAGGAGCGCCTTTAGATATATTATGTTAAATCTGTAGTTTTGTCATATATGGTTATAATGTTGTCCAACAGTCAACACCATGCAAACACCCAGTGATTGTCCTCCAAGACGTGGCCTTCACGGACCTCCACGCCCTCGTGGAGTTCATCTACCACGGAGAGGTGAACGTGCACCAGCGAAGCCTGTCGTCCTTCCTCAAGACTGCTGAGGTGCTGCGGGTCTCAGGACTTACGCAGAATGATGATGCCCAGGGAGTAAGTATTACAATAGGCATGATGTTTTTTTTTAATGCACGGTATCAATGGATTCGTTTTGTTGCGAGGATCAAATGTAAGCGGGGCCAACTGCGTTAAAGCAACACAAAAGTCAGGAATGAGACTCATAATCTGACAGACATTCGCACAGTAAAAATCTAATGTTGTAATTGAAGGGTACACGGAAAGAACATGTCCAGTCACATTTTTTGTAAAATGAGATTTTTATATCAAAATATAGAGCTTGCAATGAACTATTAGTAACAATAGAAGTTTATGTAACTGTTACGTAATAAGGGTCCTTAAAACATGAGTGTGGTTTTATGAAACGAGCCGCAGTTGAGTTTCATAATAAGATCACACGAGTGTTTTTAGGCCTAATTACGTACAGTTGCATACACTGCTTTATCTACACTCATATTATTTATCCTAAATGCCGTATTCCGAAACCATAGAATGGCTGCCATTGCACCGCCATGGCCAACTCGATTGTGCCGGCGGTCGGGGAGGCGCGTGTCGGCGGCCGTGCGGGAGCGTGCAGGGTACATTATGTTATCAAAACTCATAACACATCAATAGTTGAGCATGTAAAGTTAAAATTACGTTACTGCCACACATAAAAAGCTTATCATAGTAAAATCGGTTGTGGTAATGCTAGCCATTGCCTACCGTTTTTGAACACGTTTTAGACGACTTACAATGTGAGTGTAGATAAATTCTTTTACAGATGTAAATTTTAACGTTTATCCACTTCTTAACTCATAAAAACCATCTAGTTACGAAAATAATATAGTTAATTGAATCGTTCCAAATTTTAAAAGCGCTATAACTCAAAATGTTGTCAAAGAGACTAGACATGTTCTTTCCGTGTACCCTTCAATTGTTTTTTAATTTCGTTCTGAACAAAATTCCTATTTTATTTTAATTTTGAGTCGTGGTGTCTTTGAATCAACCATTTTAATATATATCATTATGTATCAGCTGACCTAAATTTTATTACGAAACTCAACATGTGGCATCGTCCCTATTCGCAAAGTCATAGTTAGATCATTTTTTTTTTTAAATATGACGATTTAAATGGTATTTTTTTACAAAAGTAGACTGAAAACTACACCACCACCATAGATCGAATTAAAATCGGTCAGGAGTCTTTTTTTTATAAATCACTTCGGTGATGCCTGGTGGTAAGCGGTCACCATAGCCTAAGGACGCCTGCAACTCCACATGCGCGTTAACAACCCATTAAAACCATGTACACTCCTTTTTTGGTTCCACAAACACCCATTAAAGCCAAATTATGCATCTTATTCTACGAGTAGATACTGGTCTTGTGTACCACCTTCAAGTAAATGCAACATTTGCAGCAACACAGTTGCTAACACTTCGTTTCCTCCACAGCCCCTGGTGCAAAGCCTCGCGCGCGCCGCAGCCGCAGCAGCGTCCCCACACACCCCACCCCCTCACCCTGCGCACGCGCACCCCCACACCCCTTCATACACCGACAAGCTCGAAGAAGCCCTCCTATCCCACCCGCAACACTCAAGCATCCAGCATATGATGCGCCGAGTTCCTCTTCCCCCGCGCCGCATGTCCCGCTCCGCGGACAATTCCCCTGACGTCATCAAACGCGCTCGCCACGACAACAACAATGAGACACAGATCCACGCAGCCGATTTCTCTACTAAGAACCACTCGATCATCAACAACACAAGAGCTCATGAGCCTGGCAACAACGGGAATGGGATATCGAATAGTAGCTCGTCGCCATCCCCGCGGCTCATGGATGAAGTGAAGAATGAGCCGTTGGACATGATATGCGGCTCCAATGCTGACATAGACCGGAGTACGGATGACACGCCGCCGCATCACAGACCACTCGTGAGTTGGTAAAATCGTATAGTTGTTAGGCCATGGTTTCCCATTCACGCGGGCCGCTGTGCAGTATCTTTGTTTACAAAACGCGATGCTGTAAGTACGCATCGTACGGTGTACACCGGAGACCAAGCCCTATTTTTTTACAAGAGTTTGTCTATATTCCTTTCCAATAAATTGTTTATAACATTTTTTTTTATATTGACTAGGTATATTACTTTGAGGAATGTTATACCTAACAGTTACAGTTGAGAACACGACATTCATATTAGTATATTGAGTTTAACTTTAACTTTTTTTTACTAGCTATCATTAATTCTTACGCTTATTAAAAAAAAAATCAGTCAATAATCTAGAAAACAACATTGGCAAACAGAGAATAGGATTTATTTCCCTGTTGGAACCGTAAATATGACTATTCTTGTCTTGATCGGCCTTGGGCCTTGGCGTTTGTCTTATTTTGTCCAGAAACATATGATTTCAAGCTAACACGGTCATTAACAATATAACTACTATTAAAATCGGGGTATTTACCATATATATTTGTGTTTTATGACTTATGAGCACCCGATATTTCGACACAGTTGCGTGCACCATCATCACGGAGTAACTGACGTTGCGGTGAGTTTTGTTAACCGTAGCGCTCAAAAACACAAATATACCTACGTGGAAAATACCTCGTTTTTAACAGTAGTTATAATACTTATAATGTCCAGAAACATGCCCACTTTTCACCTAAATTTAAATGAAACTGCATAAGTAAGGTAAGGCTGGCAATCTTAAACAAGTATTTTAGGAGGAATAAAGATAGGATTTTACACTTTTACCCATGATGCTGGCATTGTCCTATAAGAAATTAGCTTCAGTCATTTTTCCCTAGTTATTCAAGGTTTTGGTACCTATGTTCATCGCGATTGTAGCTATTGCAACTGGCCCTTATCGTGTCGCGATCAAGTACTTTGGGAGTTTATATAGGTCATAGGAACTAGGCATTCTAAAATGGAACCAGAATCATTAAAGCAAGGCTAATGGCCGATAATTTGTCACCCGAACGCTCTTGACAATCGACATGCCATTTGATACTAAACGGTTCCGAGTACGGGTTCTAGCTAGTCTAATACTCGGTAATCTTAATGTCGGGGCTTCTAGAATTGAAACAGTAGCTTTTTATTTGTTAGTATGATTAAATTTATTGATATAAACAAGAATCAAGGAAGATTTTCTTTAACAACATATTCAAATTGCATACAACTTTTATAAGTAGTGAGATGTTCAATAGGTAGATATACAATTAATTTCAACTCGAGTTTAGCAATGGGACTAGAAAAAAGATATAATATATTGATATAATTTGATGTTTTACCTTCCTCCGGAATCCAATAACAGTAGTTCGCTAATACCCTAAATTAATAACACCAAAAAGAGATCAATAACATAAATGAAAACTCACTACTTTTACCTACTTCAAGGCCGATTTGTAGATTCTTCGAATATGTTCGTATTACTTTCTCAATAACGGACGTGACTCGTAACTACGAAGTACGAACATTAGAATATGTTTTTCACTAAGTAAAAAGTTTGTTTGCCCAAGTTAAATTGGAATACCAACTCTGATAGTTGAAGTCTTAAAATTATTTTGCCTAAATAACTTTTTTAATTTGCCTCTATTCAGGAAGACCGAATAATCTAAATTTGTGGAATATTATTTGGGCATTTCAGCTATTTGGATAACGAGATGAAGTAGGCAATTTGTTTCAAAGTTCTAGAATTACTTGATCTTGCTTTAGTAATTTAGCCTTTAAAGTCATCCTCGGTAAGCAAAGCAAAAAGATTAGTATCAAAGAGATGAAAGTCTACAATGCCTATTTTGTATATGCCTCAGGGAGGAGGCCCACCGTCACGTGGCAGTTCGGCCGAAAATGATGACCGCACGCCACCGCCTCAACTGCCACCGTCGCCGTTCATACAACCGGCTGATACGAAACTCTTCGCGCCCTCTAACACTTACAACTTCAGTATGGCGGCACTCACTGATCATCCATCATTGCAAGGTAAATATAGTGTTTGCCGTAGTATGTGATTTGTGAATTTGATTCTGTGATAGTCCTTTAGAATAAAGATGAAGCATGGTAACAGATGAATGCAATGTTATCATGTTTCCAGGTCTGCAGAGTCCGCTGACTCCGGATGGCATGGCGAGCACTTCCCAAGGTGAGTCGCGGCTTGTCTAGCAACAAGTTTATTTTATGCATTACCTACATATATTGAAAAAAACGATATTTTTAATGCACTGTCTGTCGTATGCCACCATCACCGCTTCCTCTCTGCTCTGTCATTATTAGGTTTATATATCATTATTAGGTTTTATATTTTTACAAAATGTATGAGGCAATTACCACGTGACATAAATATTATTATGTATTTTACTTATGATATCCCTATCTCCTTTAACCTTTTAACCTCTATATATGTCTTCATTTTGTGCTCTGTGACCTGTATAAATATTAATGTTAGCTTTTTGTGTTCTGGTTCGATGTATGTATTGACTATACCTATTAAGTTTTGGTTCCTGTCTGTTGGCAAATGGAAGTCGTTGATCATTGAACCAAAACGCAATGCAGCGTGCATGTTTGTATTGTAACCATAGTTTATGAACATATGCTAGCTTGTTTAATAGATGTGATTTGAAAACACTGTGTGATAGGACATCCCTCACTCCCTTCTCCGGATTAGGTTGATTTTGTTCTTAATTTTTGTTCGCAACATTCATTTATTTCTTTCTTCTTTTTATACTTTCTATTTCCTTCAAACCATTTCTCGGTTATTGGTAAGAATTTTGTCATTCACGCACTTGATTCAATTGGCTGTAAAATGTTGTTGTTACCTAAACAATGTATAAACAAACATTTACATCTAAACATAGAAATAAACGCACTCGTCCCATGAATGTCAATCGTTTCAAATGTAATAGTTTTGAAAATCTTAGTTCGTTAAGATCGTGGCTGTAGAATCACGGTGGATCCCATGAATCAGTAATGTTTCTAAAAACACACTCGAATTACCCATTATCACGTTGTCTTGGGAAAAATATTGTGTCAAATTATATTCGGAACGTTCAAGATTGGACAATGGAATTTTAGTAATACTATCGCGGTGTCAGCTTAAAAAAACATTTGAATTCATTGAAGAATCACTATTGTTCGGGATACTCGAAACTGCACTGAGCCGGGCGCCTCAGTTTGTTTTATAACAGATTTCACTCATTTCACCGTAAGCACCGTAGGACGGTTAGGTAGAGAGAACAATGCATTGCGATACTAATACCGCTTTATACGACTCGACGGATGGCTATCATCAGACTTAAAGGGGGGTGGCGGTGCTTTAAGAGAGGCAACGTTATGGAGAGTGCATTAAAAGTGCGTTCGAAGCTTCGATGGGGCTAACAGCTTGTGTTGTGACCAGGTGGCGCCCGCACCCCCCAAGAAGATTACAGATGCGAGCCGTGTAACAAGAGCCTATCCTCGCTGACGCGGCTCAAACGGCACATTCAGAACGTTCACATGCGCCCCTCGCGCGAGCCAGTGTGTAACATATGCCGGCGGGTGTATTCCAGCCTGAATAGCCTCCGGAACCACAAGTCCATCTACCACCGCAAGCAGCAGGCGCCGGCGCCGGGCCAGGGCCCCTTCTACCCCGTCAACTGACGGCCCCGCGCGCCGCGAGCCTCCCGCGCCGTCCGCCGCCCCGCGTACCCGCCATACGAAACGTTGCCATTCGACGAAACAAAACTGCCATCCTAACCACCTTAAAGCCATACTCTTGCCCGTACCTTTGTTAAGTTTAAAAAAAATGTAACGCGATATGTTCCTAACACTTGTATGTAAATAGCATAGATTCACTTTGTACTTGCATGCGCATTGCAATCTTTATTTATATGTATACATAATTTATCGTTACTAATAATGTAAAACGCTTCTGCGCGAGCGTGGATAGCCGCTATTTTTCCGGCCATTAGCCACGGTCCATGCACTCTCGCGCAAACGTCTTGCCTTTCTGGAACCAATTGGGACATCTATGATCGGTACACACATAACCACCAACGTTCCATTTACAAAAAATAAGCGCATTAGTCAAATTCGAATTTTTTAAACACGTTGAATTGCCTCTACAATACAATTTCAACAGCAAAGTTTAGCCACATTTGCAGTGGTGCTAATTGTGCCAATTGGTTCCTTCAAAATGGGACCCGTTGGAGCGCAGGTCGCAGTGGTGTTGGATACGAGCGGGCGGGGATGTCTGTTGACTAATGCGCTAATGTTGGTTGTTATGTGTGGCAGTGGGCCCGCTCGGGGCGGGGCACCGGTGCGAGGTGTGCGGCAAGCTGCTGTCCACGCGGCTGACGCTCAAGCGGCACACGGAGCAGCAGCATCTGCAGCCGCTGCACTCGGCGCGCTGCTCGCTCTGCCACAAGGTGTTCCGCACGCTCAACTCGCTCAACAACCACAAGAGCATCTACCACCGGCGCCAGCGCGGCGCCCCCGCGCCGCCCCCGCCGCTCCCCCTGCCGGCGCCCGGCGCGCCGCAACTTCAGCCCCAGAATCTATCTAATGTCGACGCCAAAATCAATCCTATCGCGTCCCAACACCACAACATCGACTTCTACAAGTTCAAAGATCAATTCAACGTCTAAATAAAACTTTAGCACATTTATTTTTATATCTTTTAAAACGTCTCGTTGATATTCGTTGATATTTTATTTTAAGATTTATTATACACATTTTTGACCAGAACTTTGAACTTGGTCGTTGTATGTTGGTGACCATGACAGTGACTATCATCACAATGAAGCCGAGAGCTTTTTTTGACATTCCAAATGTTACAACTGTTACAAGGGAGGGTGTGGACTCGCGGGCCCGCGACCCAAAGTGCAATACTGCGGTATGTGACTATTCCTGAATTATACACTATGTTAAATGTGTGACAATAAGGCGAAGAGAAAAAATATTTTGAGAAAAGATTAATATCTTGGTGCTGTAAATTTATATATTAGGCTTAAATTTAAAAAAGAAACCGTGTTCGTGTAAGTAAACTACTAAAGAGGCATATTGTTTTCAACATTGTGTTCATTTTTCGGCGTTTTGCAATTTATTTATTCTATAATTTTACCTACATGATCTCACTCTTAGATATTTATACGAGATTACTAAAATGCTATTTAAAAAAATTATACACAATTATATAATTGGCTTATGAGGCTTTTCAAATTCACTTTTATTTTAGGTGATTTTGTTCTTTATCCGTAAGACTGAAATCGGAACATAGCATGCACCAGCAGAAAGATAAGCAAGGGTTTATTTTTGAACTAAATTCAACCCGCAGAAAGCACAGGTCACTAAAAATACCGGACTTTTACCCAACCATACTGAAATAGACATATTTAATGACATACATACACAATATACACATTAAGGTAACGTTATACTATTTATTGCTCGCTTACTCTATCGGTTTGACTTTCTCTTGATTTAATTTCTTTTATAGATTTAATTTTAATTTTATTGTCCTTTAATTGTACACTGCCACATCAGTGAGTCGTTTTCTTTATTTTTTGAAATATAATTTAAATTCGATGCAAAATCATTTTGCGAGGTGAATATCGAGGTGCCATTTATGAAGGAATGATTATGGCTACAATATACTAGTTATGTTTAAGTTAAGTCAAAACTTAGTTACTTATATCAAACTAAACTTTTATTACGACTTGTGTTCATTTCAAATTATTATTGTTGCGTTTTTTCCTTATTTAGTGTAGTGTTTTTTTTTTACTTTTTATCATAGTTTTATCTATTTTTCGTACATTGACAACAATACATGTATTTTGTTCCTGTTTGTTTTGTACAATTGTAATTACAATACATCACACATTATTATATTGAACTACATAATAAGAAATAGATTAAATTTAATAACTCTCAGTGTTAAATGTTCCTAAATTTGACAGCGTCGGTCGCTGACTCAATATTTCGAGATCAACTTTATCGATTTTTTGCTTGCCATATAAATAGTTGTAATTGTACTAAGGCAGGGGCTTCGAAACTCTTAGACTACAAAACGCCAAATTATCGACGTGTACTTTAAAGCACGTTTATTTAAGAGCAAATTTTAACGGCTGTTGGAGAAAATATACGTAGAGAATAATAATGTGCAGTGTAAAAGTTTTGAGCCCGTGAAGTTCAGTCGTGTTAAGTGTCTAGTTCTGTTTACTCCTAGTTGAATATACATCACTTCGCCGACGTCATGTCGTTAAATACTATTGTTGTATTTTTCTTTATATTAGCCGTAAGAAATTCTTAAACATAAACACATTATTTATTGTAACGATATACACATTAAGTAATTATTAGTGCCTGCTTTACATAACTATTGTGTTTTTAATGAAAAAGACATATTTTGCGTGTACTTCTAAAGTTTAGAAGTAGTGTTTGAAACACGTCTATTGTACTGTAGTCGGGACGACGCTTTATACTTCTACTAACAAGTATGAGAGGCTTCCTAAAGTAAATTTAATGCTATACTTATGTTATAAGGTTCTGTTGTTATTGCTAGATACATAAAGCTTAGCCATTACTATTCGTTTAGTTACATTGTACGTAGTAGGCTTTATATTATACTTTAATCAATTGGAAGACTAGAGATTTGGTGCTAAAATTGGAACGATATTCTTGTTAGAAAAAATTAAGGACGTGGAAAATAACGGAATCAAAATTTTAAAAATATTCGCGACATTCCGTGTGTGAGGAAAAATGTTAAGTTTTTATTTGCTTGAACTTGCAAAGTTTTGAAAGGTAAACGGTAGAATTGTTGTTTTTTTGTCTAGTAATTTAGTACACTAGGTTTTATTGTTAATTTGGGTTTGGGAATTACGTTAGTTAACTACCTAGGATTAAGGTTTATCTGAATTCACATAGATAATAACGTCTACATGTTTATTTGTGATTACAGGGATGTGCTGCTAAGGCAGTACGGTCATTTGGTCTTTGAATTATATCTTTAAAGGATGAATATATTTAGAGAAAGAGGAGTTCGAACGTGAAACTTTTGCCAAAATTAATAAGCGCTATAGACTGATTAGACTAAGTACGCGTTTGAATTGTACACTATTAGGCGTATTTGTAGATAAAAAAATTGTACAATTATTTACTAAAATTAATAATTTTATAAAAAATTTCGCTTGAAAAATGCGACGAGTCTAAAAATTTGGTTTTTTGAAAATTCGCTTGTGATTGGAGAATCTTATTTCGATTTAATATTGGAGCCAAATCATGAAAATTTGTGATCTCAAAATTGGAGGGTGATTAACCATGGTTTTAAAGGGCGAGAACTACACCGTGTTCTAAGGAGCAGAACACATCCCTGTCGAAACTACATTAGTTAGGATCTTAGCAAGATTAAGACTGTTTCTGTGACCTGTTTGTTTTACTTCTCGTAGGTACATAATTTCCCCGCGCGGTGCGGGCGTCTTTATCAATGTGTTCTTATACTTCTTGTTGGCGTTTTTACTTATTTTATAAGGAATCTAAATTAATTTATTGGTTGTTGTATTGAAATTTTTATATTTTTTTCTTTTAAATTATTATTTTACTCTCCTTAAATACGTTTTTGTTATTGGCATCTGTGTAATGCAGTCCATATTTAACGTTTTCGTTAACGCAAATGTGCCAAAAATGGGGAGTTTTAATTTTGTCTTCCATTTTTAAATAAATTCTATTTGTGAACGCGCCAAATTGAATTTAAACATTCTGGCAACTATAAAACAAAAGATGGGCTGCACTTTTCTAAAAGGTAGCGCAAATTGACATCACTTATGTACGAAATAGTCTTCTTTCTTTTTACTTTTAAAATAAAATACTTGAAGTAACTACTCATAAAATGTAATTGTAATCGTTATACCGAACTTCATAAATCCTAATATTGATGATAATGGCGTTTTTAATAAAAACAAATATACTGAAATAATATCGTCAGTTTTATTAGATCCTCACGTTTCACCCGTAGTGTTTATTGTATAGTACGCTTCGTGTATTGAGTTGTAATATCCCCGAGCTTCGGTAACATAGTGCTGACTGTACTTGGCTATGCACAGTTTTATGTTTTATTAACGTGTCACGCTTGGCCTTTATTTTCGAGCCTGGATACTCTGTCCCGCCTTTATCTGCATGGTGTTTTATTTTCCTTAACACAATATTCACCGGCCACTATGCAGCTTCACCATCATTTCTGTTTATTTTTATTTACCTACTATTTTATTTTATTATAATTTAAGTCACTTTTAACTTTATTTTCTGGAACATTTATTTTCATTATTTTTCACACGATTGCATTTTGAAAAATGAACAATGGAATCCCAGTTAGGTTACGTTTATTTTTCGAACGCGTTTGGGGACCTCCCCACATTTGTTTTTTGGTTTGATCTGTTTGCAGGTAAAAAGTTATTCTCGTGTTCACTATGCGGGAAGGTATTATGCTCGAAGGCGTCGCTCAAGCGGCATATTGCCGACAAACACGCTGAGAGGCAGGAGGAGTACAGATGCACCATCTGTGAGCGGGTATACTGCTCGAGGAACTCCCTGATGACACACATATACACCTACCACAAGTCGAGGCCGGGGGAAACCGATCAGATTCGGTTTTTTTAGTGACTACTCGGACGGAGTTGGCGTGGCGCGCGGCAGTGTTCTAGCAAAGAGAACCATCAGAGCAACCTCGCCTATAGCACCGCACTCTCAGGTCAGACATAGCTTTAGCAGCTAGGGATAAGACGCTAACTCATTAACAGTGACTTTCTAATAATAATCATGCACCGTTTTAGACTTAAGCTAGGGTTAAGGTTCCTTTTCCGTTAATATTTAAATTATACGAAACTTTTTTTGACACTTAATTTTTTTTGGGAAAATTTTCTTTTCTTTTTTTTTATTTGTTTAATATCCTGAGCCGAGTGCCCTCTCCCATCGAGATTCGCAGTTTTGACGTTGTTGTGTTGCTTGAAGCATGCTTCTATCATTTTGTTATCACGTGTTTCTGTGTCATTGTGGTTGAAAGAATTTTCTAAGATTTGAATTAAAAAATCGTGATTACTGTGTAGTTAGTCAATGTGTACAGTGCATATTATTAAGTATTATAATAATAACTATTATTATTACTATAACCTCATACATTCTCCATTATTAATAATTTCTATAAAAGTAACTTTCAATTAATACTCCTTTTATAGTCTTGTCTGAGAGCGTCGCCACTCGGTCCGTAGCCGAATGGCTTAACGGAGCGGTTAAATAGAACTTTGTTTAATTTTGCAGCTGTACCGCCCCTCCGTATGCCCCCACCCACTGCCGGTGGGATCAACGAGCCACAAGAGTGTCCGTACTGCCGCCGGACATTCTCTTGTTACTATTCCCTGAAGCGACACTTCCAAGACAAGCACGAGCAGTCCGACACCCTATACGTGTGCGAGTTCTGCCACCGAAGGTACCGGACAAAGAACTCCCTGACGACGCACAAGAGTCTACAGCACCGCGGCTCCAGCGGGATGCTGAAGCGTCTCCTGAAGACCTCGGCACTGCAGAGCGCGCTCGCGCCGTCTCCGCACCATCTCTTCGACTTGGGTGCCAGTGACCATGCGCCCCAGCTACCCCCTGGTCTTCAATGACCACAAACTATGGCTTAAATCGGTGGCTAACTACACCCTCGCACGACTGCGCTCGGGCCCGCCCGCTCGCATTCGGCGCGAGGCCCAATGGACGCGGATACGAAAGGGATAGCATCATGTGCAATATAACGGACAATGCCAAAACAATGCAGGACTTTGCCGCATTATTAATTAATCGTATTATAATTAGTTAAATATTGACGTTAGTTTTAAAATTACATGAACAGTATTGTCGCGCGGCGCCACGCGGTGCGGCCGCGCTCGTGAAGACGAAGGGCGCCCGCACCGCGGGGCCTCGCTTAGTGTACGCTTCGACGATCGAACTTCGCTTTGTGACATTATAATGTAACAGTACTAAAGTTACTGGCATTTTCTAGTGAAAATGTTCAAACAGTGTTCAAAATGACAATGTAATCCAGAGCAATACTAAAGTATTAATATTTCTAGTACTGCCAAAATTATGCCAACCGTATTGTAAAAGAAGAACGTTTTTTTTAAATCACTTTTCGATTAATGTTTAGTGTCAAATTAGATTCGCTAACTGTACAAAAAAGAACGTACAAATTTTAAACCGTAATTTTTAAAATGCAAAGAAAATATTTTTTAAAGCGACTTTTTCGGAACGCCAAAATCTAAATTAAAAAAATACAGATTATATAGTAATTAATTAACCAAAAAAAAATTAGATTAAAAATGTTGATGTTGAGTAAAAAAAGCAAAGACTTCTTAGAATCTGATTTCGAAAGTACAAAATTAATGTCTAATTGAAAAAAAAAGTGTATTCTATGTGCGTTTGGCTTCAATTCTAATGGTATCATCAAGTAGCCGTGCCTTCGTTCTTCATGCCATTAAGTATTGGTGAAGGTGACGAGGAGAGCGGCGTGGCTGATGGCGTGGCGAGGCGGCGGCGGCGCACGAGTCGTCGCGGGGTGTTACAGGGTTGCGAGGCACGCACGCCGCGAGTGGGTCTTCGAAAAGGTTCGGTTCGACGATCGTATACGTGTGCATGATTTCAAATCATGATGTAAAAGTAAAGCGTTTCTTCTGTAATAAATTACGTAGTTTTAGGTATTAATAGAATTATATTTAATCTGTATCCATTTTCGGATTTCTCTCTATGAGTGTATAGTGGTTCTTATTTAAATGTCGACCAACGTAGCGGACGTCTCGTTATTGAAAATTTATTAGATTATTATTATTATATTATTCTCAAAAATCTTAGGATAACCATAAGATGGCTGCAGATTGTAAAAAAATATTTTATTTACTTATTTAATGATATTATAGGGAATTGCTTAGGAACCGTTTCGTCTGAACATAAGACATATCTGCTCAGGGTGTACATTGACGAATAAACCTATCATGGACTACAGGCGAACAACCTCCCGACATATCACAAAATAATATGTACGAAGACACTTCAAGGAAAATATATTAACACCGTGATATTTCACAAGCCAAAGAAAGGGGATAAAAATATGCCAATATGCATTTATTTCCAGTAGAATAAAACATTCTGAAACATCTAAAGAAAAAATAAAAAATAAAATTAGGTATTGTGCCATATCCAAATTATTGTTAATCAGTATCTACTTCCGTGATCAAACCTATGAATTTAAAATCCAACATATCAGTCACTAAAAGTGAATCATCAGTAATGATCGCTCGATCATCTATCTTCAATCAATGCACATTTTCATGTTTCTCAGTCGACAATTATATTCTGCATTTATTTTTTCAATTATAGTATAACTTGAGTTAAGAATTATAAGTTTAGATTTTGTATTTTATTTCCTTTTTCGGAATGTTACATATTCGTACTTTGTGATATGATTATATTTAATGGAACGTTATTTGGTATTTATCCAAATACTTAGTTATAACATTTAATTTTCGTACGTATTTGAACCTCAGCTTAGATATTAAAGAAAACAAAAGCAGGGTTCACCGGTTTCAGAAACAATAGCTTTTCTAATTTATTGAGGTTATCCCCAGCTTACAACGCATATACCTCCTCTTTCATAATACCTCAACTATATTATTTTGTTTTTAATTTTTATTTCAATGTTACACATACTGGGTGTATAGAAGAGTAATTTCGTTTAAAACGCGTTCAGTGTGGTTCGTTGGAAACAAGAATCATTAGCCGAAGCTTAGATGAGACAACAAGCGGGTAGTTTGAATTGTAAATACTTATAAGTTAGAAATTACATCGTAAATCGTGGCATCATTTGGGAATAGAAGCCTCGTGATATTATTAACTAAATGGTAAAATAGATAAAATCATTAATGGAAAGGATTTTTATATATTCTACTAATGGATTTATTGATAGTGAAACTTAGACGTAGTCTTTCCATAACGTTTAGCGTTTGTGTTTGTTGTTTTCGCTGTGCAATTATTTCTTATCGGTTTGGCTGTTTGTAAACTAGGTTGTTGACGTCGTTATTTTTTGTAGTTCCCACCAATTTGGAATTCTTAATTCGAAATTTTGATCTCAGTTGACAGCTGCGTACTACATCAATTTCGGAGACAGCCGTTTGTGATTGTTATTAGGTGTATGTGAATTTGGTTAAGTTTGGATAAGTGTCGGCAAAAACGGGATCGCAGCTTGAAATTCAAAACCAGAACTACGTGTAAAATATTAAAAAAAACAGCGAAACGATGAAAACGTTTGATATTTTGCAATGTATACCAAAATACTGCATTTTTAAGTAAGTTTAGTAAGTCGAAAAGTGAGAAACTTTTGTAATAAAATAAAATCACCCTCTGATTTTAAACATATAATTTCGCATTGCCAGTTGAGTTTTGTTAAGTTTACTAATGAAATATATAAACCGACTGTGTTACTAAGTAGGGTAATGCACAATTAAACAACAACAAGATGCCTTCTTAACAGTACAACTATTACAATAGCCTACTAAGTAAATATGTAAGATACCGTACTTGGGATCCATTGTGGGGGGCGTCAAAATAGGCTTGAAACATGCTTAATATTCGCAAAGAGAAATCGACCGCTTTTTAGTAAGTTGGTAGTTTTTTAGTAAGTTTTTATAGCTGCTAAAAAATATCAAAAATCTCGAATACTTGCTGTGTCTATTTAAAACTGCATTATGTTAAGGCTTATATCTATTTGCTCAATTTGACTTTTTAGTCTGAAACCGCCTGCAGATATATATAACAAAATCCCCCACATTACATGTAAAGAGCAAATGTTTTTTTTTCCTTAGCGACGTAATTATAAACGATTAATATTAAAATAATGCAACTTACGCTAAAAATAAATTTAATCGCGCAAAAATGCAACTTAAAATAAGATTAAACAATACTTATCATTAAAAATATTCATATCAATAATATACAGGTTCACAAACAGATTCACAAAATAACAGTTTTAGGATATGTCTTAACGATTTTAAGTATTACCTCCAATTACTATAATTTTAATGTATTACTTAAACTTAGCGTCTCCAGGACAAGTCAATATATACGTGATTTATATTTATCTAATACAGTATAATATATTGTAAATGCCAAACTAAGTTATAGTACTTGTTACAGAGTTTTTCCCATACATACATTATTTTTGTTGAACCATTTCCATGTTTAAATTGCAATAGTATATCGTCTGTCTTTAAATTTACTGGTCTATATTATTTGTATGGCCGGATTTAGAAGCAGATGACCCAGTACCTACAATAGATAATAGAAATATTTCAGTTGCTCGGCCAGGGAAGTTGAAATCAACATGAGAATATACCGACTTCATTGTTTTATCTGCAGTTACCATACAGTTAGAATATTAATCATTTAATCATGAACGGGCATTGGGTACCCTAGTCGTCATTCGAACCTTAAAAAATGTACATTGATTTGACATTACTCGAAGTTGATCTCGCTTGTACTTGTCAAATTCAAGTTAAAGTTCGAATGCTGCTCCCCGCCGTATGCGCATTATCTGACATAATGGCGCGTTTACACTGCGATAACGGTATTCGATAGTCAGCTATGCCATGCATTTAGCACGGAGCTGTTGACTGTAAATGAGCCTTAATAATGATCACTTAATATTAATTCCGAGATCTCTCCCGCGTTTTCAGCCCATATCGCTTTGTAAGTTGTTATCAATCATTATTTCTCCAAAGTCGGTGTACTCTTAATTCAATAGCTTTAATGTTATATCAGTATCTTCCACTTTATTATAATAATACAGTTAAAACAATAGTTCCCAATCTGCCAACGTAAGTACCTCAGTAATTGTAGTTATATACTTTATATAATCTATTAAGCAGTTACGCCCGCGATCGTCGCTTTTCGATAATTTCAGTATTATTTTCATGTTATATATGTTAAGTTCATTCTTCTCCTTAGCTTTCAGTTCAGGAGACCAAAGTGCACTCAAACGCAATAAAAATGGGTCCCTTTCTATAGAAGTATTCATGAAAATTTATCCATTTTTTTGCTTTTGAGTGTAGGCGACGATCAGAGGCTTCAGTGAATAGTGACATTAAAATGTAGTTCCATATTTAAATCAAAGTGCACTTACAACTTTTATATAAATACCTATAAGTATTATATACTAAGTAATAGATTCGTTTACTCCCCGGTCGAGCAACCATCGTTGATTACCCGTCTTTTACAATATATAAATGTATTTACAATTTACACACTTATGACATACAATATACTCACAGTTATTGCTAGAAGTAACTTTTTATCTACAGATAAAATAAATCATGGTGGGATTAAGTTAAAAATTAAGGCCTGCCTTGGGAATGTAGCACATGCTGGTATTTTCGTGTTCAAAAATAAACTGCCAGTAGACTTAAAAATCTGTTAAACCCTTTTTTGGAATAAACGGTTAAGGTTTAAAAATTTATCGCATTCCCGAAGGTTTAATCACTGGTTTTTAACAGAATTACACCACTTGTTATACTCGGGTGAAACATTTTATACACAGAAATATTTTTTTATGAGATAACAATTATATGTCAAAGTTAATTAAGTGGCAATTCTAATTTTAACTGCACTATATTTTGCTGACACACTTAGGATTAGATTTTTTTCTTTTTTCGTAATTTAATGTATGCACGATCTGCGTTTTATTAGCATCGATTTTTTTAAGCACGTCACTGGCGCTTCGGCGTTTCGGCCTTGAAATATTTTTTCTTTAATAATATTATTCTGATTAACCTACGAGCCGAAGCACCGAAGAGCCGGTGACCGACTAAGCCTAAACTAATATTGTGTTATATTGTAAAAGTTATAGTTTGCCATCGTTGATCAAAGAAGAAAATATGTGTTAAACGTTTAGTTAGTGAGTTTTGTTATACTTTTAAAGTTCTGGTTCGGTCTGAGGGTGAGGGTTGTATATGTACAGAAATGTTTCATAGTAATGTGTATCGATTCGAGTAAGTAGATAGGTGTGGTGGGCTCTGGCCACGTAAGAGTTAAGCTTCTCTAAATTGTTGTAAGTTGAAACATCTATCCAGTCGGTGAAGACACTTAAAGTACTATTGTTGTAGATTGTAATATGGAAGAATTTGGGAGGGCGAGGTGACTACTGACACCTTTGGATGGCCTGTGACACTAATGTGCGAGGAGTGAGTTTACAGAAGCGAGCACGGGCGAGATCTGTTAGGAAACGAAGCAGGGAAATGTGACGACAAAAAATTAACAAGTAATTGTACAATTTCGAGTATTTTTTTACTTTTTAAGCGCGTGTTTCCAAACTAGGGTCGTAGTTTGAAATTCGATACAAATTAGTTTTTATGGACAATTGAAAATGTAGTGAGGATACCTGTATACATCTGCAAAGGAATTCAAAAGAGTGTGACAAGATCCTAATCAACATTGGCCTAACTAGCGTGATAAAACTGATAAACTGATAACTAATAGCCCAAGCTCTCTTATGACAGTTATGACATGCGTGTATCCAGTAGGACATATACATGACGGTTGATGACGTATTTACTTCATATATCCATAAACATAATAAGAAATATAAAGATTTATACAATAAAAATTAATAAAAATTTGAGGACAATCGTTCACAAATCAACCTAGTCCCAAACTAAGCAAAGCTTGTACTACTTTGTTGTACTATGGGTACTAGACGACGATATAACTTATATAGATAAATATATACTTAGATACATAGAAAACACCTCTAACTCAGGAACAAATATTCGTGATAAACACAAATAAATGCCCTTACCAGGATTCGAAACCAGGGTAACTACCGACTGGGCTAGAAGGCCAATAAATATAAAATTACTAAATTCTTCGTGCTTAAGTTGGAGCCAGACGGCAGAGAGCCGCAGATTCTGCCACGTGACCTTGGTTGAAGTGAGTTGTTGAAGCGAGCGGCTACCCGGCTGATAACACCTAGCCACCAGGGGCGTTTAAAGGTCATGTAGAATTTGGCACCAACCACTGGCTGCATGGTTTAAAATCTCTGTTTACTGCCAAGGTGGCAGAGGGCTGTGGTTGTATGCCGTCTGGTCCCAACTTTAGTGACTGCATTTTACGCCCGTGCTCAAAATGTTGTAGTAATTCTTTCGGAGGGTAAGTTTGGAGGTGTCAATAGCCACTGCGCATGAGTGTCTTTACTTGTTTTGATGTTGTTGATATATGTGATTAAGGAATCGACTCGGACACGCAGTTGGCACATATCAGTAGTCGGAAAACTTAGTACTATAAGTATCTTTGAATCTGACTTGCAAATTATACTACGAAACTGTCATTTAGACTTGTTTTAAAAATGATTTGAGATTTCCTTTACTGAAATCTGCGGTTGAATTCTCAGAATAACAGTTGGGTGTAATAAAAGTATAAAATAAACTCGCAGTGATTCCATTGAAGATTTGTATTTTTATTTTAACCCCTTTACCTACCCCTACTTCAATGTTTAGAAATAAAGGATTAGTAGAAAAATCCACTGGCTCAGGCGAGACTCGAACTCGCGACTCCGGGGTACATGCCCATCGCTCTGACCAACTGAGTTACTGAGACTTACCTGATGGCTGCGAATTTCTCTACTAAGTTCCCTTCAACTTTGTTAGAAATTTTATGGCTTCAGTTTTATATTAAAATATTTGAGTATTCGTTTTCAGACTACACATTGAAAAATTAATTTAAAAAAATATGGTTTATTTTTTTCCGAATGTCCTTCTCTGAAAGTTTGCATGTAGACATAATGGTAATGTTTTAAATAAGTAAGTAAATTGCAACACATAAAAGGAGGCGGTATTAATGTATTGCCAAAGGAGTCACATGCGCGTTGCCGACCCTTTACAAAAAGGAGGATTCACTGTGTTGACGGCTAAAGGAACAAGAAGGTCCCTCATCGTCAACACACTGGGTCCTCTTTGAGCTCTTTGGCAACCTTACTCACCAGCAGGAACACAACACTATGAGTAGGGTCTAGTGCTATTTGGCTGTGATTTTCTGTAAGGTTGAGGTACTTCCCTAGTCGGGCTCTGCTCCAGATTTGAGTGAGATGACATTCGCAGTGCCCATACCTCACTTTTTGGCGTAGTTTAAGGACATACCCAAGTCCGGACGTAGTTTAAGGACATACCCCGGGTCCAAAAAACCCTAAAACTGGGCCCTATTTTGTGCCACCCGTCACACGGAGTATGCACTTTATTCACGCCGGCAAAGTTTTAAAACAAAATGTGAAAAAATATTATTTTTTCGGGTACCTCCCGTACACATGGAGTGGAGGGGTAAATATTTTTTTTACTCCAACCCTAATGTGTTGCATATCGTTTGATAGGTCTTTTTAAAACAATAAGGGTATTTTAAAACAATTTTTGGATAAAACTAATACTTTCGTAAATATTAGCTCCGAAAGTTTAAAAAAGTGTTTATCGTATTTCCTCGATATCTCATTAAACCTAATCCTAGCAAAAATTGCAAAGAAGCTTTTTTTATAGAAAGTTAGATGTGGATGAATTAAGCAACAGAACATTTTTTCGTATGAGCCACCGTTACCGAGTTATTTACGAAAAACCAAAATAAGGGACCTTTACACCCCCCCCGCTAGCGCCACCGGTACTTTTAGTATGTTGTGTAAGATACCTTTGCCTACAACTACACCAAAATTCAGCTATACACGAATTACTTCCCCTATCAGGCAGTTAAGCGTCTTCGTTTGGTGAGCTATCTACTATCCATAGAACCAAGGATGGATAAATATCACGACTATGGCGAGTGACACTGACACACATGAGTGACGTCACAACTGTAGATCCGTTTAGGCGCGAAAATTTAAATTGTCTGTTTGTAACAGCAATTTTTACTAAGCACCTATAAATTATAGTATTTTAATTTTTTAATACACTTGTGGTCTATTCTACGTGCAATTCTTTCAAATTAAAGCAAAAATTTAAATATTGCATCTTGCCTATTTTTAGAACACCTTTTATGTAAAACCCTTTTTATGTGCAAATAAATGATTATGATTATGAATGGCCTGGCACTTTTTAGGGTTGACAGATATCCCAAAACGAGACCAAGCAGATATCAAAAAAAAAAATCCGGGCTCGTCTGTCCCTTTTCTCACGCGGAAGGGCCTCCAAGCTTTCACTTGCTACTGTAAGTATTTTACAAAAGGTGCAATTGCTCCTTGGATGAACATAAATTTAAAAAAATATTAAAAACAAAGATCCCGGCGAATAGAGAAGCTCCTCCTTCAAAATGTTGAAGTCGGTTGAAAACAAAGGTTCTCCTTCGAAATCTTGAAGTCAGTTGATAAAATATACCTACCTTTATACTGGGCTCTTAATCATTTAGGGTCAAACCAAACGTTCGATTTTCATGTCATACGGTGAATACGGTCACATTTCTTATAATCAGGCAGCCCTGCCGTTCACCGGATGTTTGCTTTAACCCTAAATACCCATTCCCCGCACACACACGGTTCGCCGCCGTGCGGTTTCAACACCTAATGTCATGACAAAATACGTCAACTGGACTGCGTGGGATTCGGTCGGGTCACCGACAGGCAGCCGTGCCGTCCACCGGACGTTTGCTTTAACCATTAAGTCAGGGCCAGATGGCATACAACCACAGCCCTCTGCCACGAGTCCTTGGCAGAAAACAGAGATTTTAAACCATGTAGCCCGTGGTTGATGCCAAATTCTACATGACCTTTAAACGCCCTTGGTGGCTAGGCGTGCTCTGCTAACCATTGACAGAAGCGGTTGGTTGGTTGTCAGCCATGTAGACGCTCGCTTCAACAACTCGCTTCAACCAAGGTCACGTGGCAAAATCTGCGGCTATCTGCCGTCTGGCCCTAACTTTAATCACATCAGTCAAAAACTAAGAGTCTTTGAAAAGCGTAAAATGTACCCGAATTCCTAAAGGAATCATTCATTACTCACCTATTATTACGCCATTAATGAACAGAAATCTACATTATACAATAATTAATGATATTATAGTTATCTTTCTTTTCTTAGTTTTCTTGTCACCATTTTTTACAAGTTTTGCTTTTAGCGCCATGTATGCGCGGGAAAATTGCCACAAAAGAACTATTTAAGCTAACGTTAATATCGCTCATGGCACACATTTTTATATGTATAAATATTAAATACTGTAATGTATTTGTGAGTAATCTCAAGAACACCATTACAATTCGTACTAACAACTATATAAATTACCATAGTTTTTAGACCTAATTGTATTAATGGAGGGTTTGGTCACTTTTTCTGAAGTATATGACATCTATTTTCACTAATTGTATTAGTTTCTTGTCTGTCTTTTGTTTTGGAACCTTCTATAAATCTACTTACAGGCTTTTTTGTCTATGAAATTGATTTGACATATCCAAAAATATTTTTAAACGATTGCAGCGTCATTTATGTATTCCTTTGCGCGTTTATATTCATTTGGGTCGCAGTTATTTTCCTACCATTACGCTTTTTGTTAGTCCAAGCCGTTTAACAGTGGACTTAAACAGATTCATTAGATGACAGACATGACAGTCAGTCAGTGTTGCCAGATCTCCTGTTTTTACAGGAGATCTTCTGGTTTTAGGGAGTGTCTACTGTTCTACTGTTTTTCTCTCAAATTCTACTGGATTTAAGAATTTCACTCGTATAATCAAGAAAAAAAACCATAATGTACGCATAACTTGTCAAAGTTATCGAAGTGAGTGTAAGACGCCCTTAAATTCAATCGTAGTGTATAACATCTAATGTCACAATTTCTGATGTTACGAAATGAACGATCAGAACGATGAATTTGTGGACCCTGTGGTCTGTGGTTATGGCAAGGGTGTCTATCTCCACGCTGTGACAGCTACTGCCTTGGAACGTATCGGATACGTTTTCGGGGTTGTCAAAATCCCTTCCGTTTATTCGCGGTATGACCATTGACCACAGACAAGATAAAGTATTTAAGTAGTTTATAGTAGTAGTTTTGTACTAAAATAATAATTAGATTGGGCAAATAAGGTAATAAATCGGACATTTATCTAATATTGTAATAAAATTACTGATAGATTACGTAGATTAAGGCAGATTGGGGCAGGTCCAGCAATTATACTAATTACGTACTTGTCAACCCTACAACGTCGAAAGGTAAAATTGTATGGAGACGTCATGTGTCACCGTTCATCTGTCAAAGTTCTGTCAAACGTTGATTTCGTACGGAAGACGACCTTCTGTATGAAATACTATTATATTATTCTGTGGTTATGGTTAGATAAGTAAGAAACCTTTCCCTGTAGATAAGAAAATTGACAGCTATGTAAATAAGATGATACAATTCAAGTGAGGATGAAAATAATCAGCATAATAGCATATTAATTTATTGCATTTTGGTAAGTTTTATGAAAGAAATTTTGTCTACTGTTGTTATTTTTAATCTCCTGTTTTTTAGGGCTCGTATCTGCTGATTTTTTCAGATTGGACCTGGCAACACTGCAGTCAGTTGACAGTTGTCTTGTAGTTGTACTAGTTGTACTGTCAAAATGCATTGCAGTTTTCAGTAACACTCGCACGTGGATTTGCGTTGAAATGTTTAATTAAAACACAAAAGCAACAGATAAAATGGACGCGTACGACATATTTAAGAAACTAACGAAAGGTTTAACCTTCAAACAACGTGTTTTAAGTGTAAAAAACAATGTTAGTTTAATTTATAACCCTATTTCAAAGTGTACCCTACGACTTCGTTTATAGAAATGTTCTTATTTAATTTTAGCAAAATGCGAAGCCTTTACCGGTTAAGAAAGAAGAATTAGAGATAAAAGAAGAGTTACCAAGTGAGGATGAAGACATACAGAATGAAAGCGGCGACAGTGAAGCTAGTGAATTAGACTCCGATAATGAAAAGGAGCTACAGCTATTGGAAGGCGTTAAAGTAGGAGAAAAAAAGAAAAAGAAGAAGGAAAAAACTGAGGATTTAATTAAAAAACTAGAAATTGAAGAGGTTAGTATAATGTGTATGGTCAGGCATACTCAAGCCTTTTTAGGGTTCCATTGTTTCGTCATGTCCATCTGGCCTTATGTACCATATACAGCCTTTTTTACTCGAAAATTGTATGACCATACTCAATAAAATGGCCAGTCATAATACTTCTCGGGTCAGAGGTATAGGGTTAGAACCGGTGGTATTTTTTTTTCCCTCGGACATTCATAAGTGCATTGTAATGTGCCTAAATTGAAGTATCTTCTACCTTTTTTAATGTTAGCATAAAGTATAACCACATAAATTGTGGGTCCATCATGGAAATTTTTACCCATGCACATCAAAACTAAAATTGTTTTGTTTAATAATTTAGGGCATTTTTGAGTTATCTCCAAAAAAGATCTTTCTTAAGCAGACAACCTTTTGATATTAGAAATAGAAATAGAAATATTTATTTGCATGAATACGTACAGTTAGGTCTTATAAATTAGTATTCAGTCGTCACATAATCAACATGCAAAATTTGTACATTAAGGTACTACTAAAACTAACATGCAGGAATTAATACAGAATATAATGAAATTAATGAAACTATGTATGTCGATAAATTAAAATTGAAATATAAAAGTAGGTACATGATTAAGTCAAAAAAAAAAAAATATTATAGGTACATATGTCAAATCCAAATCAGCAATTATAATTAAAATTATAAACACTAGATATTAAATAATCCTTAAAACTATAAAAACAATGCTCTTGTAGCCATTTAGTCAATTTAATTTTAAATATTTTCCCATGTAGTATTCTCAGCTCTTTAGGGAGATTATTAAATATTACTATACACATATTAATAGCATTTCTCTTATATACATCAGAATTACAATCTGGCTGGTATAGAAGATGTTGGTACTGAGCCCGGAGTTCTCTTTTGAACATCGCCGCGCGTTTTATAAAATACTCTGGGTGGTTTCTTGTGAAAAGACATACTTTTAAAATATACATAGAAGCTAGGGGGAGAATATTGAACTTTTGGAAAAGAGGTCTGCATCTGTCATCATATCTAACGAAGTTTTTTCGATTGTAGGTATGGAACCCACTATGCATGGTTTGGCATGCACCTGGCCAGTTTTTTTTAAACATGGGTCACACAAAGTTATATAAGATATTTCAGGCAACAAATTTTTTTTTTATACCATGACGGTGGCAAACAAGCATACGGCCCGCCTGATGGTAAGCAGCTATCGTAACCTATGGACGCCTGCAACTCCAAAGGAGTCACATGCGCGTTGCCGACCCTTTATAAAAAGGAGGATTCACTGTGTTGATAGCTAAAGGAACGAACACAACACTATGAGTAGGGTCTAGTGCTATTTGGCTGTGGTTTTCTGAAGGATGGAGGTACTTCCCCAGTCGGGTCTGCTCCAGATTTGAGCGAGATGACATTCGCTGAACGTGCCCTACCACACTTAGCGAGATGCCATTTGCAGTGCCCATACCTCTCTTTTTGGCATAGTTTAAGGACATACCCAAGTCCCGACGTAGTTTAAGGACATACCTGGGTCCAAAAATAAAAAAAAATATAAAATATACATATAAAAATATTTTATATCAGACCAAAGTAACTAGGTGTCTATGCCTATGTGGTACCCCAAGCAATATAAAAATCTTATATTGCTTGGGGGACAATTATATTGTTTATAAAAAATTGTATGAATTTTTTATCTTACCATACCATTTTTTTCAGTTGTGTGACGTAAAAACTGCCCAATTCATTATTTTCTAACTAAGCAGCTTAGAATTTTGATTACTATTGGTCCATGTAAAATTACATTATTGTTTGCTTTTAGAAAATGTACACATAAATTGATTAATATTAAAAAATTCCAGCATAATCGCTTCCGCAACGAGCATGGCATCAAAGTCGTCGGCCGCCATGTCCCAGCAGCTCTTCAGGACTTTTCAGAACTCGCAACGAAGTACAATGTGAAAGAAGCACTCATAGACACAGTGAAAAGATGTGGGTACGATGAGCCTACACCGGTGCAGAGGCAAGCAGTACCGTGTATGATGGAGGTCAGTTTGTAGTGGTAGTATTTCAAGGAAACACCGCAAATCGATGTACAGTTTAACCGTTTGGCACACGCATACTAGAGGTCAAAACACATTTTTTGACCCGCAGTTCTTTAAAAAGAATCCCTTAGGAGGGGCCCCAAATAGGTACTGAAGTAGAACTGTGTCCCTTTGTAATATTGAAAAATTAATAAAAAATACTTAATGAAATTATTTTCAAAATTGCTTTTTTGAGGTTAGATTATGAGGATATTATGTATCATTTGTGGTATATTGTATTTAAAAAAATCAGTCATATCGTGTCTGGAGGAGCCCAAACTTGGTATGTTTCGAAAATTATTTTTGTGTTAATTAAAAACAAATGGCTGAAATGTAATGATGTGATATATTTTTAGAATCGCCTCAAAATTCCCTTTCATAAGATACCACACACGATAGGTTTCTGAAAAAAAAATTTTTTTTTCCTTACAAATAAATAAATGTCTCGGCACTCCCCTCCTAAGGAATTTTTTTTTTAAGAACTGCGGTTCAAAAAATTTGTTTTGACCTCTAGTATGCGTGTGCCAAACGGCTAAACTGTAGATCGATTTGCGGTTTTTTTTAATCGTACGGCTACCACTATTTTGAACAGTACAGGGTAAAATATAAACTGTAAATTTATATTTTACGAGAGAGAAAGGACTTTTGGGGCGTTGGGGCAGAAAGGTTCTTGAGTGGCGACCACGTACCAAGACGCAATTTGGGAAGCCCCCAGACTAGGTGGCCCGGCAATATAGTTAGAGTCGCGGGAAACAGCTGGTTAAGGACAGCTTTTATCCAGCAGTGGACGTCTTTCGGCTGAAATGATGAATGATGAACACGTAAATACCTGCACGTTGAAAATTTCCGACATGACGATAAACGGCAGAGACATCATATATCCGCTTGCGTACAGGCAGGTGCATGATGATGATGAGAGAGGAAGTTACAGAAATCAAATGGGGATTTAATCCCACAACCACCAGCTTTATAGGTGGTTCAGGGTAGATATATGTGAAAGTCTAGATCTAAAGGCACCAGTTAGGCTTGTGATTAATCGGTCTTTAGAGGGAGCGCTCCTATCTCGGTCGATCCGTCAAAGAAACTAGTTCGGAGGGCTTACTGCGAAAAATTCGTTCGTCGTCTCTCTCGTCGTATCTGACTCTTTAAAGCAATACTATTTGTCTCGTTCGCACCGCGCGCGTCACTGATTGCCGCTCTGTCTCGATCTTGCTCTTACGTTTACAAATCGCTACTACTCAAGGATGATTAAGACAGGATTGACAATGCCTATACAAAATCGCGTTCCCTTATTTTAGGCTAAAGCACTAGCGTCATCTATCGGTCACCACAAACACTAAATTCCTACTTAACCTTTCTGTTAAACCGATGGGTTGACTGGTAGAGAATGCCTTATGGCATTAAGTCCGCCATTTGTACCATCTTATTTTGAGCAATTATTTTATTTATTTAGCGTATGGCTACATGTCACTGGATATAGCTAGGCATTTCTTCCCTGGGGTAGTAGTAGTGGGAAAGCAGATGATGAAGAAAATCCAGTGAGTGCTGCGAGGTCCAGATGGGACAGTGCAGCTGCCAAGTTTGTTACTCTTTTAGCACCACCCAGGGATCACGTGTAGGGTTGTCTAAGGTGTTTCCTACGGACGCAGAGTAACATTTATCCCCCTATATTTTGAGCAATTAAGATTAAATAAATAAATTCTAGTTCTAACGCTGACAGAATAACTCGACTCCGTACCGAAAACAGTCGTATAGCCTGAAAGTTCGAGGAACGCGATTTTGTATAGGCATTGTCCATCCATGTGTTAATCATCCTTGCTACTACTGAACTAAGGACCGAAGATCGATTGAGATTGTTTATGAAGATACAGTTCATATCGGTCTGTCAAAGGAATTAGTTCGTTTTCGTTCTTCGCTCCTGACCGACTTAAGCCTCGTACCTGTTAGCGGCCGGAACTTACATTTTTCTGGTTGTTGAACATACAATGTAGGCGCCTATTTACTAATAATACTGTCAACTGGCCTTGGTTAGATGAAGTTGATATCCAGAACAGTGGACATCCATTCTGAGAGCCCTATGACCCTGAAGGACAACAGGATAGCATCATCATCATCAATCAAAGATGTTGGAGGAGCACTTAGGAAAAAACTTGGGGGCTAATGATACCTTATAAACGGCCTCCTAGCCCAGTCGGTAGTGACACTGCCTACGAAGCAGAAGTTCCCGGGTTCGAATCCTGGCAAGGGCATTTATTTGTGTCTTTATCACAGATATTTGTACCTGAGTTATGGATGTTTTCTATATATTTAAGTATTTATCAATATCTATCTATTATATATATAGTCGTCTAGTACCCACAACACAAGCCTTATTGAGCTTACTGTGGGACTAGGTCTGTTTGTGTAAGATTGTCCTATAATATTTATTTTTTGATGTACAGGACCGCCAAATCCTAGCCTGCGCTCCAACCGGCTCTGGCAAGACCTGCGCATTCCTCCTACCCATATTACACACCCTCGGAGCCCCGCAAGGCGGCCCCCGCGCCCTAGTGCTCTGCCCCACCAGAGAGTTGGCACATCAGATATACAGGGAGGCGCTGCGACTCAGTGAGGGTACCGAGTTGAGGTGCAGCGTGGTTAGAAATATGAAGGAAAGTAAAGTGAAGGAAAGAGAGGCCACTATTAGGAGAAGCGGTAAGAATTCTAACCTAACTCTAAAAAAGCTTCGTGTATTTTAAGATCGTGCGATTGTCGTAGTGTGATATCTGGGTAAAAGATTTTACTCGCCATGTTGTTTCTTAAAGGAATGATGACACATGTTAAAATGTGTAATAAGATTATGTTGAATGGATCCAAAACGGTCTACTAAAGTAAAAATTGAAAAAAATCTTTGAAACAGTTCAAAGATATCAGGCTTCAAAATTTCATAATTTTACGATTTTTTAAAGTACGAAATGAAATTAAATAATGATATTATTCGATTTCTCACATAGTACTGTAAAATAATTTGAATGGCAATCATATTCTGGTACATAAACGCAATAATTCACTGTCAAAATAGAAATTGCATAATTTTTCCGTACTTTAAACATGGCGACTATGCAAACGTGACGTCACTGTTGCATATCATTTTGTTAGGAGCGTTTTGAGAAACAAGAGCGAGTGTTAGATTTTGAATCTCATTTCTGACTTTTGTGTTGCTTTAACGCAATTGGACCAATATATGATACCATACATGAAAAAAAGTTCAGTGTGCCTATTGGCACAGGCCTCCTCCAGCTCCTTCCAGTATCTCCTATCTCTTGCCACCATTTTATCGTAATACCAGACCCCATATAATTAAGGGCTTGAAATCATGTAAGTTAGATTTCAACTACTTCCCGGTGTCTGACTGAGGTGAAGTTTGGTATACGTCAGTGATTTACATGACAATGCAATCTACTCTAATCTAGTCAGCATTAAAAGTGTGCACCAAAAAATATTTTTTTTTTATATACCACGACGGTGGCAAACAAGCATACGGCCCGCCTGATGGCAAGCAGCTACCATAACCCATGGACGCCTGCAACTCCAGAGGAGTCACATGCGCGTTGCCGACCCTTTACAAAAAGGAGGATTCACTGTGCTTAGGCTTAAGGAACAAGGGTCCCTCATCGTCAACACACTGGGTCCTCTTTGAGCTCTTTGGCAACCTTACCCACCAGCACAAACACAACACTATGATTAAGGTTACTTTGCATATGCATACTTTGTTTCAGATATCGTGATCAGTACACCAAACAGAATGTGCTACCTACTTAACAGGGATAACGTGAACATTTCTCTTGACAAGTGAGTACAGCAGAATCCGTTTTATTAGGGTTCCGTAGTCAACTAGGAACCCTTATAGTTTCGCCATGTCTGCCCGTCCGTCCGTCCGCGGATAATCTCAGTGACCGTTAGCACTAGAAAGCTGAAATTTGGTACTAATATGTATATCAATCACGCCGACAAAGTGGTAAAATAAAAAGTGGAAAAAAATTTTTTATTAGGGTACCTCCCCTATACGTAAAGTGGGGAGTGATTTTTTTTTTCATTTCAACCCTAACGTGTGATATATTGTTGGATAGGTATTTAAAAATAAATAGGGGTTTACTAAAATCATTTTTCGATAATGTAAATATTTTCGGAAATAATCGCTCCAGAAGTAAAAAAATATGCGTCCCCCCCCCCCTCTAACTTTTGAACCATAAGTTTTAAAAATATGAAAAAAATCTCAAAAGTAGAACTTTATAAAAACTTTCTAGGAAAATTATTTTGAACTTGATAGGATGAATAGTTTTTGAAAAAAAATTACAAAATAATTTCTGAACTAAGTTTATAATTTAACCGTATAAGCAGGTGTTTATTGTACCTGTAATTTCTACAAAATTACAATGAAATGACGTGCTTTCAAATAAAGTAAAAACGGTGAAAATCGGTTCACGCAATAAAGAATTATTCCATAAAAATCATCTTCCATACTTTAAGCTCGCGCGCAATAGTTTACTTAATTTGCCGATAGATGTCGCTGTACGTGGAACTCTCATATCATATCCTACATGGCGGTGTTATTAACTCTTAAGTGGGGACACTTACTGTGACGGACGGAAAACTACGGAACCCTACACTGAGCGTGGCCCGACAAGCTCTTGGCCGGTTTTTATTATTCCGCATACAATTAATGAAATGAAATGAAAATGTTTTATTCCAGAATAAATTCCATATATGTACAAATGTAATTTAAATTAAATTAAATTAAAATAACATAATAAATACAATAATAAAAATTCAATTGAAATTATAATTATGACTACTAGGCCTGTACCACGGTACAATGATTAACCGCTTAATATGAAGAGAAGACATTTTGCCATCATAATTATCAAGTGATTAAAAGCACGAATCATCATATTAATGTGTAATTTTTGATACAACATCTAAATATATAAAAGAAGAAACTGACTGACTGACTGACTGACTGACTGACATATCAACGCACAGCCCAAACCGCTGGTTCTAGAGATTCCAAATTTGGCACGTAGGTTCCTTATAAGGTCTAGGGGTGCACTAAGAAAGGATTTTTCAAAATTTACCCCCTAAGGGGGTAAAATGGGGGTTTAAAGTTTGTATGGCGAATCAAGATTTGTTAGATTATTTTATTCGAAACTTCACAGGAGTATTCCTAACGATAAATGAGTAAACACGTGTTTCAGGTTTTATTGAAAATTCAACCCCTAAAAGGGGCAAATGTGGTCACAAAGTCTGAAAATCAACATGGGTATCGTATCCTTTTTGAGTACTTATAGTACGCGGGCGAAGCCGCGGGAAAAGGCTAGTATGTAATATAATGAGAAATCTGTTAGCGAACTACGCAAAAACTATTATACAGATTTTCATGAAATTTTGCATAGGAACAGTTTATACCCCGGGGATCAATGTTACTCTGCATCCGTAGGAAACACCTTAGACAACCCTACACGTGATCCCTGGGTGGTGCTAAAAGAGTAACAAACTTGGCAGCTGCACTGTCCCATCTGGACCTCGCAGCACTCACTGGACTTTCATTATCATCTGCTTTCCCATTACTACTACTCCAGGGAAGAAATACCTATCTATATCCAGTGACATATAGCCATACGATAAAAAAAATTGTAAAAAAATACCCAGGGTAGTTTTTTTAGGGTAGTTTTTCCTTCAAAACGCCCGCGGACGTAGCCAGCGGGAACAGCTAGTACTTGAATAACTCATTCCATTCTATTATTTAACTCAAACTAATATTGAAATCCGAAAAATGAACTCTTAAGACGAAAATTAAGTAGACCACAAACGACCTGCTAACTTTATACAAATCCTGTTTTTAGAATCCGCTGGCTAATAATCGACGAAGCCGACAAGCTATTTGAAAGTTCAGCCGGCGACCAATCAGACTTCAGGCAGCAAATGGAACAAATATTAGCGGCTTGTGGCGGCAAACAGCGCCGCATAGCGATGTTTAGCGCTACCCATACTCCGAATGTAGCGAAATGGTGTAGACATCATATGAGGGGTCTTATTAACGTTACAGTGGGACAGAGGTATGTGGTTGTGTTTTCTAGCCGCTGGTAGCGATGTTTAGCGCTACCCATACTCCGAATGTAGCGAAATGGTGTAGACATCATATGAGAGGTCTTATTAATGTTACAGTGGGAGAGAGGTATGTTGTTGTCACTTTTTAGCAGCTGGTAAACAGCGCAATATAGCAATGTTTAGCGCCACGCATACTCCAAGTGTAGCAAAATGGTGTAGACATCATGTGAGGGAACTTATTAATGTTACTGTGGCACAGAGGTACAGCCTTGGCCAGAAGTGTTGAGCACCCTTGCGATTTTCATACAAAACTCGAAAGTTTAGACCGGCGTTTCAATCTTTTTTGAAGTTATTTTATCAATTAATTCAAACTGAACAGGCATGATTTGTTGAAGTGAGTAGTAACTGCGTAGAATATTTGCAATTTTTCGCACCGACCTAAATTTGCATTTTTGGGACCTCCACTTTTCATATTTTATAGGTACCTTGAAAGTGTTATTAAGTGAAGTTTTCTATATATATCAATAAAATATAACATTTTATCATCGTACATTGTTATGATAGGGAATTAACATCAAACTTGTAATCATAAAAGAGCTATGCTCAACACTTCTGGTCAAGGCTGTATGTTGTTGTCACTTTTTAGCAGCTGGTAAACAGCGCAATATAGCGAGGTTTAGCGCTACACATACTCCGAATGTAGCGAAATGGTGCAGACATCATATGAGAGGTCTCATTAATGTTACGTTGGCACGGAGGTATGTTGTTGTCACTTTTCAGCAGCTGATAAATAGCGCCATATGGCGATGTTTAGCGCCACGCATACTCCTAGTGTAGCAAAATGGTGTATGCATCATGTGAGGGGACTTATTAATATTACTGTGGGACAGAGGTATGTTGTTGTCACTTTTTAGCAGCTGGTAAATAGCGCCATATAGCGATGTTTAGCGCCACGCATACTCCAAGTGTAGCGAAATAGTGTAGACATTATATGAGGGGACTTATTAATGTTACTGTGGGACAGAGGTATGTTGTTGTCACTTTTTAGCAGCTGGTAAACAGCGCAATAGAGCAATGTTTAGCGCCACGCATACTCCAAGTGTAGCAAAATGGTGTAGACATCATGTGAGGGAACTTATTAATGTTACTGTGGCACAGAGGTACAGCCTTGGCCAGAAGTGTTGAGCACCCTTGCGATTTTCATACAAAACTCGAAAGTTTAGACCGGCGTTTCTATCTTTTTTGAAGTTATTTTATCAATTAATTCAAACTGAACAGGCATGATTTGTTGAAGTGAGTAGTAACTGCGTAGAATATTTGCAATTTTTCGCACCGACCTAAATTCGCATTTTTGGGACCTCCACTTTTCATATTTTATAGGTACCTTGAAAGTGTTATTAAGTGAAGTTTTCTATATATATCAATAAAATATAACATTTTATCATCGTACATTGTTATGATAGGGAATTAACATCAAACTTGTAATCATAAAAGAGCTATGCTCAACACTTCTGGTCAAGGCTGTATGTTGTTGTCACTTTTTAGCAGCTGGTAAACAGCGCAATATAGCGAGGTTTAGCGCTACACATACTCCGAATGTAGCGAAATGGTGCAGACATCATATGAGAGGTCTCATTAATGTTACGTTGGCACGGAGGTATGTTGTTGTCACTTTTCAGCAGCTGATAAATAGCGCCATATGGCGATGTTTAGCGCCACGCATACTCCTAGTGTAGCAAAATGGTGTATGCATCATGTGAGGGGACTTATTAATATTACTGTGGGACAGAGGTATGTTGTTGTCACTTTTTAGCAGCTGGTAAATAGCGCCATATAGCGATGTTTAGCGCCACGCATACTCCAAGTGTAGCGAAATAGTGTAGACATTATATGAGGGGACTTATTAATGTTACTGTGGGACAGAGGTATGTTGTTGTCACTTTTTAGCAGCTGGTAAATAGCGCCATATAGCGATGTTTAACGCCACGAATACTCCAAGTGTAGCAAAATGGTGTAGACATCATGTGAGGGGACTTATTAATGTTACTGTGGGACAGAGGTATGTTGTTGTCACTTTTTAGCAGCTGGTAAATAGCGCCATATTGCGATGTTTAGCGCTACATATACTCCGAATGTAGCGAAATGGCGTAGACGTTACTGTGGGACAGAGGTATGTGATTGTGTTTTTTTAGCCGCTGGTAGCGTTCAATAGCGCCGTATAATGATGTTTAGCGCCACCCATACTCCAAGTGTAGCGAAATGGTGTAGACATCATATGAGAGGGCTTATTAATGTTACAGCAGGACAGAGTTATGTTATCTCTTTTTAGGAGTTCATAAAGTCAATACTAGAATGGAATAGGTTTTTTCTAAGGAATCGTTCCCATTGGTCCCTGCCGCACGCGATCAGTCAGATCAGTGGGGGAGGAGATGGGAATGGGCTCTATGAGCTTTGTAGTTTTTGTGTTTTCGCTAATTTGAAAAACGATTAATTGTACAAAAATATGTGAACACATATTCTTGTCCAATTAATCGTATAGGTATCGGCGAACTCGTATGTACCATTAGTCTAAATTGATTAAGGATTTTGGTTGTCAATGTTATGATACTAATATATTTTTTTTAGAAATGCAGCCACAAACTTGGTGGACCAAGAACTTTTGTATTGTGGCAATGAGAATGGCAAACTGGTGGCATTTAGACAACTGGTACAGCAAGGATTGAAACCTCCAGTTCTAGGTATCTCTTTCTATTCTTTGGGTGTATTTAGATAGAAAATTCAGAAAAACACTTACGAGAAAATAACTACATTATTGAGCTAAATTAAATGTTCATTGCAACAAAAAATACAAATTCTTCCACGACTTTATTTATTTTTGATAGTATCAAGACATACCCATTTGTCATATTGATTTATAAATAAATGTGACACTATTTTGCTGAAGGTACCCTTTGGTACACGGCGCTTAAGCTTTAATTGCTTGAAGACAATATTGAACTTATACAACGTGAAATTGTACCTTTAGCGAAGTAATGTCACAAATAAAATTGCATGCTTTTCACGAGCCTTGCATCTGGTAACTGGGCACGCAATCTAAACAAATCAACAGGCAATTTGGACGTTCCTTGTAGAGATGCAACGGATGTCCGGTCACTATCCGGTATCCGGCCTATCCGGCCACAATTTTACTATTCGGTGCTTTGAGAATTAGACCAACCGGAGTCGCCATTGACAGGCGTAACCCTCTGCCGAAACCATATGACCAGTGGTCATACACAAGTATGGACGGACGTTTATCTGACGTAGCTATTTGTATGTTACGTACGAATAGCCATACATTTGACGTTCCCCTCCCCCGCAAAAATCGGCAGACTTTTTTTGTATAGAAAATGACAGACATGGCTACTCCATCTGGGTTGAATTCTCTAAGATTCTGTGGATTCGGATAGTTGCGTAGGTACTATGCGGCCGGATACCCCATAGTAAAATGACACATAGTTAAGTTAAAAGGGATGAATACATAGTAAACCACTAAATAATGTAGTTATCAATTATTAATATTGGTATATTACGTTACGTGATTCTTTAATTCCATAAAGGGCTAATTTAGGTAGCTTACAATTTCTTGAACAAGTTGCAACCTGCAGGGAGTGCCACCCACATACTCGAATTAGCTCAACTGTAATCTATGATATATAATAAGGACAGATGGGTTATGCACGCTCCAAAAGTAAAGCACTTAATATGAGTGAATTCAAACAACTGTCGCTAGTCGCGCACCGGCCAGCGTGAGATGCGGACGTGCGAATGAGCTCCCGTCACCCGCGTGAGAAAGAGATAGACTGTAATTTTCTAACAATGAGAGTGACAAAGATGTAATGATTGTCAAAATAGATAAACATAACAGAATCGTTGCTAGGTTATTAAATAACTCTGGAAGTATTTTTTCTGCTCATTTTGTTAGAGTATATATCATTGACTGTAATAGGCATGGTGATTTTTTTTCATGTAAGGTATTTTAAATTGCGTTATAGCAAAACAAAAGTCAGAAATTAGACTTAAAGTCTGAGATTTGCATTTGTTTCTCGAAACGCTCCTAACAAAATGACGTGCAAAAGTGACGTCACGATCATATAGTCGCCCTGTTTAAAGTATGGAAAAATTATGAAATTGCTATTTTTACAGTGAAATGTTGCGTTTATGTACATGGTTGCTATACAATTTATTGTACAATAAAATGTTAAAAATCGAATGGTATCATTGTTTTTTGTTTTTTTTTGCACTTTAAAAAATCGTTAAATTTAGAAATTTTGCAGCTTCATATCTTTGAGCCATTTCAATAGAATTTATAAATTTTCACTTCAGTTGGATATATTGATCATTTTGCATCCTATCAACTAAATTTTATTGTATAATTCAACATGTGTCATCATGCCTATTAGCTTAACTGTAATTAAAACTTTTGGCCGTCCTAAGGGGTCGGCCGGATATCCGGTATCGGGCCAAACAGCTATCCGTTGCATCTCTAGTTCCTTGTTTCTGTGAATACGGCCAAACATCGATCGCAGTACCGCAATGTCGGAAACTCAACAAGTTTACGTGGTAAATATCTCGTTATTAACTTTAGTTGTTTTCTATTTCAGTGTTTGTACAAAGCAAAGACCGGGCGAAGCAATTATTCAAAGAGCTTATATACGACGGGATCAATGTAGACGTCATCCATGCTGACAGAACTCAGGCGCAGGTAAATATGTTTATTATTTTCGATAACCATTTTTTTTTTATGATTTATTTATGTCCGTCAGGCCTTCTAGCCTAGTTGGTAGTGACCCTGCCTATGAAGCAGGAGGTCCCGGGTTCGAATCCTGGTCAGGGCATTTATTTGTGTGTTTATCACAGTTATTTGTTCCTGAGTTATGGATGTTTTCTATGTATTTAAGTATTTATCTATATCTATCTATTACATATATCGTCGTCTAGTACCCACAACACAAGCCTTATTGAGCTTACTGTGGGACTAGGTTGATTTGTGTAAAATTGTACCATAATATTTATTTATTATTTATTTATTTCTGTCTCCTCCTTCTTCCTCCTAGCGTTTGTGTTGGCTTGGGGTCCGCTTGACAACCTAATTGGCGTAGGCACTAGTTTTTACGAAAGTGACTGCCATCTGACCTTCCAACCCAGAGGGGAAACTAGAACTTATCGGGATTAGGTCCGGTTTCCTTACGATGTTCTCCTTCACCGAAAAGCGACTGGTAATTACTAAATGATATTCCGTACATAAGTTCCGAAAAACTCAGTGGTACGAGTCGGGGTTTGAACCCGAGACGTCCGGATTGAAAGTCTTACCGCCAGACCACCAGCGTTCTAGAAATAAATATTATGTTTAGAAAATCCATACTTCCATACTAATATTATAAATGGAAAAGTGTATGTGTGTGTTTGTTTGTCCGTCTTTCACGGCAAAACGGGGCGACGAATTTACGTGATTTTTTAAGTGGAGATAGTTGAAGGGATGGAGAGTGACATAGGCTACTTTTTGTCTCTTTCTAACCTCCCACTTCCCTAAAATGGGGGCTGGAAGTTTGTATGGAGAATTTAACGCGAGCGAAGCCGCGGGCAAAAGCTAGTTAGGAATAAATTATTGATTTCTGCCCAATTCTGAAAAACATAAGAATACTTAATTCCCCTTATTCATAAACGTCTTACAAGCTTTATTTATCTTGAAGCAAATCAAATTATTTTGTTCAATATTTTTTTGATTTGCAATTTTTAAGTAGTTACACTACTATATATAAACTTTTCTATTTTTTATCTATTTTTTCAGTTTTTAAGCTTTATTTAATTAATAATCGTTTATCCTTATGTTATGTGTTACTATAACTAGAGAATACCTTATCGCATTGAATCCGACGATAAGGATTTCTTTTGTGCAATATAGTTTAAATACTTAAATAGCATTTGTCCAGGCTTCTTGCCACGGCTCTATTGACCTGGGGTCCGCTCGGCAACCTTATCCCTAGAACAGACGTAGGCACTAGTTTGTACGAAAGCGACTTCCATCTGACCTTCCAACCCAGAGGGGAAACTAATATTTGTTGGGATTTGATCCAGTTTCACCGGGGAGGTGTCACTATGTTTCTCTCCATTGTACTCGTTTTTCCGGATGCGCTTACCGCACCGCGAGGACTAATGAGGGAACACAGAGAACCTCCTATAGAGTAATAATATTGCTCATTTTGTTCGCGCCGCGAGTCACCAAGTCTTGCGGAAGACGCGAGGGGCGGGTGGGTGATAGCGGCGCTGCGATTGGTCGATTCAAGGAACGCGCGCTGTCACGTGGTTGCGTAGTGATGGGACATGTGTACTACAAGTAAACGGTACTGTACCGTACCGTACCGTAATTTGTTGTTGTTAATTGAGGTATTTACTGTTTACTAAATTGATAACAAATAACAATAATGCAATATATATTTGCCTACTTTAAAAACGTATTAAGTACCAATAAATTTTACCTAGTCGCCTTATAGACTAATCTGAAATTACCTTATCTGTGCATTGAAAGTACTTTTAGGAGCGACTCCCATGTGACACCCAATTCAAAGTGTCTTCTAGAAGCAACGCTCATGTGACACCCATTAATAGTTCCGTAAAGCCACTCCTATGTGACACCTATTGAATGCGCCTTATAGAAGAAACGCTCTTGTGACACCCATTGAAAGCGTCTTATAAAAGCAACGCTCATGTGACACCCATGGAAAGCGTCTTATAGAAACAACGCTCGTGTGACACCCATTGAAAGTGTCTTATAGAAGCAACGCTCGTGTGACACCAATTGAAAGCGTCTTATAGAAGCAACGCTCATGTGACACCCATGGAAAGCGTCTTATAGAAGCAACGCTCATGTGACACTCATTAAAAGCGTTTTATAGAAGCAACGCCCATGTGACACCCATTGAAAGCGTCTTATAGAAGCAACGCTCATATAACACCCATTGAAAGCGTCTTATAGAAGCAACGCTCATGTGACACCCATTGAACTCGTCTCATAGCAGTAACGCTCATGTGACACCAATTAAAAGTTCCTTAAAACAACTCTCATAAGACACCAATTGAAAATGTCTCATAGAAGCAACGCGCATGTGACACCAATTAAAAGTTACTTAAAACAACTCTCATGTGACACTCATTGAAAGTATCTTATAGAAGCAACGCTCATGTGGCACCCTTAATACCCATATTTATTATAACTATATGAAAAGAAAAACTACCGACAGAATAAATCTTTAAATTCTACCAACTACTCAAACTAAAAGAAAAAAAGAAAATAAAACAAAGATCTCCTGTTTTCCATTGTACTTCGTATATTTGTTAAGTTGAAAGTACGTGGTGCCGGTATATAAGTCCGGTACACATCATCCGCACATCACTATCGTACACGTGCTTCCGTAAGAAAGGAATAGCACATTGCATTCTTGATATGATAAAAAGAGACGGGCATACTAACTACTTCTCAATTGACTAATTCAAAATGAACTCCGCTGGCTAGAAACATATTAAAGTAAAAAAAATATATTTTGAAGTAAAAGTGGAATGTAATTCCAACTCTTTTGATTCTTAACGTTAAAAACACATTTGCCACACCACCTTACACTACAATATGCCAGAATTTTGAATAGTTTACTACGTGCAGGTCTAAAACATGGTCGCAACTGAACGGCACGGCGGACGCCCGCGCAATTTATTAGTCGTTTTACTCCAACGAGTGGTGACCCCAAGTCGCCTTGTAAGGCTTATCTAGTGGTTACTTATTATTCTGTGTGAGGGAAGGGTTGGCACATAGCTCATCACCTTATGGGTGCGTTCGAGAATATGTGTTTTTACGTGACGTAATTGAACTGCTAACCTACCATGATTGCAGCGCGACAACGTGGTCCGCAGTTTCCGCGTGGGGCGCGTGTGGGTGCTGATCTGCACGGAGCTGATGGGGCGCGGCATGGACTTCCGCGGAGTCAACCTCGTCATCAACTACGACTTCCCGCCCTCCGCCATCGCCTACATACACAGGTCTGTTGAAACCTGGAGAATTCGAGGGAACTCTTCAAATACCATGGCTATAGTGATTTGAGTATTTTTTACAGCAGCTCGACCATATGTTTTTTAGAAAGGTGGATTAGGATAAGTTAAGTCGGTTGTTTTTTTGGTTAATTTATATATATATATATAATACGAGTAAATGAAACATAAGAACTCATAAAACCATAAGTATTATTAACGTGATATAGGTATCACGTTAATAGACGTAGACGACTAGGGTCGTCTTAACATAAAATGTTGTTTCCAGAATTGGTCGCGCCGGCCGCGCGGGGCAGAAAGGACGAGCTATCACGTTCTTCACGCAAGACGATGTCGCAAATCTCAGAAGGTAAGTCCAAAATAAATAAAATATAACCAATATTAAATTAACCCTTTGACCGCCAAAGACGTCAAATCACGCGCATGGAAAGGTGTGCTTTTTTCGTTCTAAACTATTTTAAACCTACATCTTACATTGCAGTATCACATCAATAAAGAATGCATTTAGACTGACCCTTATGCTCGATTGATTCTTCGCTACCACACGACTTTGAATCCTACCACCCTCATATTACATTCCAGTATCGCATCAGTGATAAAGCATTTAGGCCGACTCCAACTTGTTCATATCATGCCACGCGATTTTAACCCTTACCCCCAACATCTTACATTCCAGTATCGCATCAGTGATAAAGCATTTAGGCCGACTCCAACTTGTTCATATCATGCCACGCGATTTTAACCCTTACCCCCAACATCTTACATTCCAGTATCGCATCAGTGATAAAGCATTTAAGCCGACTCCAACTTGTTCATATCATGCCACGCGATTTTAAACCTTACCCCCAACATCTTAAATTCCAATATCGCATCAGTGATATAGCATTTAGGCCGACTCCAACTTGTTCATATCATGCCACGCGTTTTTAAACCTTACCCCCAACACCGTACATTCCAGTATCGCATCAGTGATAAAGCATTTAGGCTGACTTCTCAGCTTGTTCATATCGTGCCACACTACTTTAAACCTTACCACGTACACCTTACGTTCCAGTATCGCATCGGTGATGAAGCAGTCAGGCTGCGCCGTGCCGGACTACATGTTGGCGCTCAAGCAGAACCCGAACAAGAGGAAAAGGCTGGCAAAGAAGGCTCCTAGGAGAGAAGAGATTTCTACTATACTGGGCAAGAGACCAGACAAGTAAGTACAACTCATGGCCAAAAAGTTAATGTAACTATTACGTAATAAGGGTCCTTAAAATACGAGTGTGGTTTTATGAAACGAGCCACAGGCTAGTTTCATAGTAAGATCACACGAGTGTTTTAAGGCCTAATTACGTACAGTTGTATACACTGCTTTATCTACACACATATTGTAAGTCCTAAATGACGTGTTCGGAAACCATTACAATGACCGCCATGGCCAACTCGATTGTGCGAGCTGTTGGGGAGGAGGGCAACCGCGGCCGGGGAGGAGGGCTGGATTTTCAAGTAATAGATAAATCAATATTATTGTTCAGACGTCATCAGATATATCGGAGCGGCCAGGGTGGTCACAAATATCGGAACAACGCCTCTATTGTCAAGGCGATAAAATGATTTTTGTCTTGCATATTTAAATACAAAAAAGCGGCTAAATAATAACCAAACGACATTGGTATTTGTTAAGAATAAATAAGGAAGAAATACTCGTCCTTAACAGTAATTATTTATTTACAGGAGAAAATTTGAAAACGACAAGGATTCGAAAGACGACAAGAAGGATAAAGTAAACACAAACGTCAAAAAGAGAAAGATAGAGAAAACAGAGAAGGGAGATCAGACAAATATAAAACACATGAAAATGGCCAAGAAAAATAAAAACAACAACAAGCTGAACTCTGTTAAAAACAATAAAAAGAAAACTATTGTTCATAACAAGTTGAACTCTCTTAAGAAGAAAAATAAGAAAAATGTTGTTCATAAAAAAGTTTAATAAATCCCACATTACGTCTAAGATAAGAAAAATAAACGATTCAAACTATATACCTAAGTTTCTTTTTAAATGAAACACATGCTACAAAATCAACCCTTTTATTGGTCATTGTGTCATTGACATAAAACTAAACCCATACAAAATATACAGTCTTCATTGCAATTATATACAAAATAGTTACCTATAGCTTTTTTTAAATAGGGCAGGTGCCCCGGTTTAGGCCACTTTAAAGGAGAGTTTGTCTATTCAGACGTCCAACATTTTGTGTCAATAAGGAATTATGACGCTCTTCATGTACTGAGTCATTGATAATATATTACTATATTGTAGTTTATTCGCAATAAATGTTTTTCTTTCTTTCTTCTTTCTTTCTATATTTATATGAATCCCCCCCTGTTAAGATTCTGACATTAGATCTAATTTTTTTCTTTAATTATGTCAGAAAGGGGCCCAGGAGCCAGTTTTAACCACATTTTTCCATGGCTCCTGACAACTGAATGACAACAATTACATGACAGATGACAGTGCTATCTGTACAGCCATAACGTACTCTTATATTAACTATAAACCATAGACTTGTAAATTTCTATACACCGTGGACCCTTATAACTAGAAAGATTTTATCAGTGTATTCCTGATCATACTTAGATACTAAAATGTCCTATAAACTTTTCTGGAATACGCCTAGTTTCAGAGTTAATACCAATTTTTAAAAAATACACTCTTTATAATAACTCTGTACAAAACGCCTTTCTGATGGCGTTGTTGCCACTATTGGGCAATAGTTTACACGTCCTTATTGACAGATATCAAAGTGACAAGGAAAACTATGCAAAAAAAATACATTTTTCCAAAAAAATGTACCAATTTGTTTCAGGCGATAATTTTATTAATAACGTTTACTTTTCATGTGCAATAAACATTGAAAAAATAGAAAAAAAAAGGAAAAATATATTTTTTTTTGGCGAAATTGACCTAAAGTCACATAATATTTTTTCCTTCTTTTGGTCTCAGAAATTCGTGGTTAAGATCTGTCGGGTTATACGTGCCCACGGTGTATACCTTAATAATGTTATAAATGGCCAAAACCGTCACAGTGGCCACAACCGCCATCTGCCCTAGATACATATATTAGATCTACATCTCCAAATAATAAATTCAGTGAATATTTTGAATATGGCACTGATTTTCAGTAACATTCCGAATTCCACCCATTTGAAACAGTCGGACTGCATTCTAACTGCAATATGGTAATAGAGAACTGCAGGTCAACGGCGTCTGTTTCGACTTACTTAACACATTCAGCACCGAGAACCCGACTGTCGGGTTCTCTTCGTAGCTACTACGAGCTACATACGACGAATACGTGGCTACGGGCTACGAGCGTAGCGCGTAGCACTGGGTGGTACGGAAAGTGTTAAGCTAGGTTAGCATATCTAAGTCTTAGATCAAAGTCAATGTTTAGCCTCTTTAATAACTTCAGAGCAATTGGTCCAAAAACAGCGAATATTATAATATAACTATGGCGAACATTTAAAAAATATTATACTTATATAGATTATGATTAAAAACATTAGCGAAAGGTCAGAAAAGGGGTTATAGAAAAGATTATTTAGGTCATATAGAAAAAACTGGCATAAACTGTGTAAAGAAACATACCTATTTGATATAATTAGAAAAGATCTTCGTATAAAATTTTCTCAAAATATTACTACTAGTAAAAATTAAGGCACTTCATAAATAATCAGTTTAGCCCAGTCCGTAAACGAAGCACTTTTTCCACTCGTCGACTATAATGCTTGAATTTAGACCTTGTAGGCTGAACTACTAGCCCATACTTTTCGATGGATTAAAGCTCCATATTTTAGCATCGCCGTCTGTGCTGAAATGGATTTTCATACAATATTATAGCACGGTCGGGGAGGAGTTTAACGCCCTCCTCCCCGACCGCCGCTACAATCCACCGGGATATTGAAGTTACTAAATTGTATAGAGGGAGCAGGTTGTAAGGCGTTCGTTGAACTTAATTCATACCAGCTTGCCTATTTTGAGCACTCGTAGAAAATTGTATACATCAGTGACATAATTAAGCTTTTTAATCTTGTACCTCTTAGGCCACTCAGCAAGCTTCGTGGCCTCAACACGGTACTCGACTGAAAAACTCTTCATTATGTCACGATTGTATAAAACACTATTTAAAACCTGACCAGAAATATGTTATCATGCGCCATGTTGCGGAATTTCATTGGAACTAATTTCTTACACTGGCAATATTTTTAATGATAGGTTGTCAGTGTTGTCACTCTTGTCATTGTCATAGTTGCGGTTTTCTTGAATAATAGTAGTGTTAAATATTAAATAATGTGATAAGAAATGCCCAAAACTATGCATAGTCAAGAACAAAACATTGTAAATAATGTATCTAATAAGTTGTTGGAAATAAAACGCTCGGGAAATAAACCTATTTCGCTACGAAACATTTACAAAAGCTGACAGGTAAAGGTAATCAAAACAAGATATGACCATACCATAGAGATAAATATACTTTTCGACAAAATTGAACTCTTGCCATATAAATGAGAATAATAGCGCCCTCTTGACAATAATCAGATATTTCTGGTCAGGCTTTAGATCTTGAAGTTTTATTTAACACTAATGTATAACTGCTCGGTAAAGACTTCAAAAAACAAATTAGGTAGGTACACGAAAAATAGATGTTTTCATTAAACACAAAATAACTTACCTTCGTATTCATAATCATCTCCCAGACCTCAATTAGTCAATTTATGTTGTGTCTGTTTCTTACAAACAAAACTGTCAAAGTGACAGATACCGATAAACGATTATTAGTTAAATGTGGTTTGTGAGACGTTAATGATTTTTATGAATAAGGAGCTCAGAGTTCACCTATAACACCATCTTTTTATATATTCTTACAGTTATATCAACAAAAGACCTTGTGGCATTGACATAACGTTTATATTTTCCTGGCCTACGGGAACTTTTACTCCACTATCTTCCTGTATAAATAGATTTGTATATTATAATAGCTACATTTTACTTTGGATAAAATTCACGCTTGATTTAAAATATACTCATTATTCATAATTTTACATCGATTCCAAAAACACATAATTTACATATTGGACATAAATTTACACATAATTAGTACATAAAATAGACCTCTATATATCGCTAGCTGCAAATTAAAACCTAAAGTAGCCCCTAGAAAGCATTCATACGTCCACGAAAAACACTTAAAATTAAACAAATGTTCATTGTTCAGCCTTCGGTTTCTAAAAACTTTTACACCAATCACTTCACAGTAAATCGAGAAATAAATAATCCATGAAACCAACAAACTCGTATCACAAAACAATCAGTTCTTCAACAGTGCACTTGTCTTTCACTATGATTTAAGTGTCTTTGAAACTCCTTCGAGTCAATGAAATCTTATTGAGAAAGCGTAGCAACAGTGTAGTCGATCTCTCTCTAACATTTACTCTTATGTCACGTGATCTACTCGCTCAGGTTGAACTCGCTGGAAGTTCAAGCTTGGTAGAAGCATTCCATATAGCAAATCTATCACATCTGGTCGCGTAAAGGTCCAGGCGTACAGGGGGGGGCAATTTCCTTCACAAAAAACCTCGCGGTCCGCACATATGGCCCCTGCAGTATTCGAGGTTTGCGTTTCAGGAGGGGGGGAATTGCCCATGTTGCCCCCCCCCCCCCCCCCCCCTATATCCGCGCTTGTACCATTTCACCAAACAGTCCGCTTTCTTTACCGCTCCAATAGCATAAAACCCAACTCAGAATAAAACAAGTCACATGGTAATTACGAGTACCATACCGTTCTGTCTACAAATTTGTATCCTCAAATCAGTTTAACGTACGCGAGTGGACCTGTCAATACACACATCGAATAAATAGCCCGCCAATCACATCGCGCCAATATCCACCAATCACAACAGCGTTACTCACACAGCCAATCACAAGGCAACCGCGGCATCTTATTCGCTGGCCACGGTAAATAGCCTGCCGTCTTGAAGATCCAGTAATCGTACGACACTTTACTAATTAGGAGCACTAGAAGTAGTACTTCTAAAGCGATTATGTAGTAGATGTAGTCGGTCCAGTCTCTAGGCGTGTGGCAGACTTGGAATTCTTTGAGTTCAGCGACAGGGCCCATGTTGTCTTCGCAGTAGAGCTCTTTGTAGTCTTGGATGGTTTTCGAGACTTCTATTAGCCATGGCTGAAAATTAAAGACAAGTCGACATTAATAAGAACGTAATATATATGAGTTCAATTAAAATTTCAATTGGCTTGTTCGACTTGAAATGGTAACAAGTCGTCGACTGATTTTTCGGGTGTAGGTATACCCTATCATTAGTCCCCGCTTCGATAGCGTGGGACAGAGAAAATGGGCATTATTGCTAAGATGCACTTATTCCAGTCGTAAACGTATACTTAGTCGGTTCATAAATTCTGTCACTAGGGTTTGGACTGGTAAAATAGGAACTGTTAGAGGTTGCTTACTATTTCAATATATAGTTAAAAAGCCTATTTAACACTGATCAATTTACGATATTATTTAAGGCAAACAGTTGTGGCAGTTTTACACAATTGCCTGTAACATTCGAAAAAGCGCAATAAAAAACCACGTCAAAAACACGCGCCCTGTTCGAGTTGATTTTGACCATAATTATTTTTATTTAGTTTTAAGAGGCTTCAGTCTTGCAAATTGCATTAGCTTGATCTTTTACCTTCATTTTAATATATAATTAACATGGGTCTGACTGACAAGAAGGCTAGTATACACAATTTTGGAAGACTACTTTGATGTATGGCATCAAAATCATCGTGTTTTGCTCAAACCTGAAAAATACGTTGAGGTTCAGGAGAAGAGTAGCTGAAGCACAGACTTGTAAGTCAACTAAATATTGGGTTTTGAAATATGCCTTAATCATCTACTTTCATAAAAATGACAATTTGTAACTCTGGAAAGCTATATCAATAATCTTAACCAAATTTTATGAAGTACAATTTTCACAAATCATCGGCGTGTTTGGGACTGACAACAATCTTCAAGTTTACAAGGATCTATAAAATACGCGATCGTGATTATAAGTTAATCATATTATATTTTAATCTATATGAAGTAAGCTTTCTAATCAGGTCTAATTTTTTTAAATAAAAGCTTTGTATTATATTTTATCACTTAAAACCCTTGTGACAGAACTTAAGGACCGACTAGGTACTTACGAAACCGGACTAAAGTGGTACGTAGCCTCTACGGAAAATATGTATACATATTTATGATTTACAAAACATTTTAAATTGACCAATCAGAAGACTTCACCTTATTAAATCCACCAATCACAACACACATCGATGTTAATCGGAAGGCTGGTTTCTTTTCAACCGACTTCAAGATTTCGAAGGAGGTTATCAATTAGTCGGGATCTTTGTTTTTGCTATTATTTTTTTATGTATGTTCACCGATTATTCGAAGACGGCTGGACCGATTTGGAAAAGTCTTTTTTCGTTTGAAAGAGTATACTTCACAGTTGGTCCCATTGTAACCAGGTCAGGATCTGATGATGGGATGCTGGAGAAATCGAGGGAACTCTTCAACTATTATAGGCACACCTATAGTGATTTGAGTATTTTTTACAGCAGCTCGAGCATTTGCTTTAGGAAAGGTGGATGTTTAGTGAAGTCTGTTCTTTTTTGTTCAAAATTATTTAGTGCGTATACTGTTTAAATAATTTAATTCCTTAAAAAAACGGTAATTTAGTTTCAACCAACCACCAATGTTAAAATCGACCAATCAGGAAACGCAATTCATATCTCAAAAGATGGGGTGTCTTCTTAGTTTGTACTTCACAATCATTAAAAAAGATAAAAATATGTTGGAAGCGCTAATTATACCGTCGTCTGTGGCATTTATTATTTTGTATCTGTGTCAAAGCAGTAAAAAAATAAGAATACCGTCAAGTTAAACCATAGTTTCACCTTAGATTTGTCATTGTGCGTAATTAATAAGTATTTTTATTTTCTCGTATCGAAGTGAAAAATAGTATGTATATACATACTCTGGTCTAAAAGCCATATATTACTACGCGAACAATTTTACCTCACTTCGTTCGGGAAAATAAGTACCTCGTGGTAATATGGCCTACTTTAGACCCTTGTCAAACAATCTACTATTTTCACCGCTTTTTTTATTAGTACTTTTCTTCAATTTATTGTCCCGAATTACAGTTTTACATACTTATTATTATTACTCGTATTATAACAACCGTACTTTGTTAAATCTACCATAGACTTTGACCATCCATTGCAAGACGATATTTTTAATGTTCTACACTACATAAACCTTATTACACCGACACAAGGTCGAGATTATGTTAGTCAGGGTGTGAATGTCAGTACTAAAACAGAGAAGGCTCACTTTGATAACTTTCACGGTGTTGCAGTCACAGTGGATGTAGTTGCCGCCGATGAGGAACGAGTCGTACGAGCCAGGGTTGTCGAACATGTTTGACAGCATGTACGTGTGAATCTGTAATTTAAGTATAAAATTGAACCTTGGAACTTAAGTCAACGTTATAAGACTCATTTTTCAGTTGTTATAAAGAACAGCAAAAAGTCATCAAAATTTGCTTCCTATCAGTCCGTTGTTTTCTGTGTATGGTCTAAAATAAACCTTACAACAAGGCAGTAAGACACAGATTCTACTGAAACATATCAGCAAATAATTCTCTCTGACGCTCCTTCGTTCATACTTAAAATAAACCTAATGACAACTCAGTAAGACACAAATTCTACTGCAGCAAATCAGCAAGCTGGACAGCAAACAGTTCTCTCTGACGCTCATACTTAAAATAAACCTAATGACAAGGCGGTAAGACCTAAATTCTACTGCAGCATATCAGCATGCTTGACAGCCAACAATTTTCTCCACGCTCCTTCGCTCATACTTAAAATAAACCTTATGACAAGGCACAGTAAGACACATCCTACAGCTTCTGCTTTTAGACGGAGAGCTGGCCACGTCAGATATGACACAAGAATGAGAGCAACGAAGACAATGGTTTTTAATCTAATGTTAAAATATAGGCCCTGTCCTCTATAAATTACACAACTTTGGCATTTTTTACCTATTTTGGTATTACTTTTTTCCAACTTAAAAACTTTGTTGGTGTGTCACTCTGACATCCACCCATTAAAAGCTGCCAGATGCCCGGATCTAGCAATAAGGATGGTAAAGCAGTCTAACTAGACAGGTTTCATTGCTCTCATTATTGTGTCACATCTGACGTGGCCAGCTCTTAGACCATTTATAGAGAACAACATTAAGTAGTCAGCAAACTAACTCAGTACCCTCTCAAGTCTGAGCTCTCTGATACTCGCGCATACCTAAAATAAACCTTATTAACGGGGCAGTAAGACTTACATTCTTTAGCTTGTTGTGCGTTATAGAGAATAGCATGAAGTTGTTTGCGAATTCTGTGCCCTCCAACGGTCCTATGTTGTCTATGTCGTTGTAGTCGACGATCAGTATTTTCAGATGTTCGTACGATGGGTCGTCGCCTACTGCTTCTAAACTGGTTATCTGAAAAGGCATAACATAAAACTTATCATTATAATAAGGTACCTTGGAAATTACTTCTGAAGTTTCGAGAACGCCATTATATTCGTAGTCCTGGAGAAAGACGGCATAGACGGACGGAGGCACGGATTCGTTCTACGGAACTACGATAACAAGTTCCTGAAGTCGTTGGGTCTGGGTAAACAAGTGAATGGATATGATAGCTCGTCCTTTTCACTAAATGATCTCAACAGATATTTTTCCTCTGCTCTCTCCGTCACTGATCAAGTAAAAGTCATTACCCTCTGTATTATTTCGTCTCTACCCTCTTCCTTGACAGAATCTTTTTCTTACCACCCGACATCTCAGACAGACGTAAAAAAGATTATTCAAGCCATTAAATCGAAAGCCGTCGGTTGCGACGATGTGAGTCGTTACATGATAGTCTCGGTCTTGGAGTGTGTGCTTCCTGTAATCACTCATATCGTCAACTTCTCTCTGATTAATGGCGAATTTCCTGCTCTTTGGAGAAAAGCTTATGTCATTCCTCTCCCAAAAATCAGTAATCCCTTGTCACCCAGTAATTTCCGGCCCATATCAATTTTACCTTTCCTGTCGAAGATTGCTGAAGCGGTGGCACACAAACAGTTCTCTCACTATATTCAGGTAAATAAATTGCTGAGCCCCGTTCAGTCCGGTTTTCGACCTGGTCATAGCACCTGTACTGCATTAATTAAAGTGACGGACGATATTAGGCGTGGCATGGAGAGTCAGATGGTCACAGTACTGGTATTAATTGACTTTTCTAACGCGTTTAATACAGTAGACCACGACATTCTCCTTGCCTTGCTTAAGCATCTAAATGTATCGCAGTCAGCGCTCAACTGGTTCCACGCTTACCTTGAGGGCCGTCAGCAAGCGGTGCGTGTCGACCGGTCCCTATCGGACTGGTGCGACCTAGTCACTGGCGTACCTCAAGGAGGTATCCTTTCTCCTCTTCTCTTTTCCATCTTTATTAACTTTATAACTCTTGACTTTCGCTGCGCTCACCATCTGTATGCGGATGATCTACAACTTTACGACCAGTGCAAAGTGACAGACATATTAACCACCATTGACAAGTTGAACAGAGATCTCACGCACATACAACAGTGGTCCGAAAAGTTCGGCTTATTTGTTAACCCTACAAAGTGTCAGGCCATTGTCATTGGAAGCTCCAAACAACTTGTCAAGCTTGACTTTAACACTATTGGGCCTGTGCATTTTAACGGAATTCCCATTCCTTTTAGTCAGAGTGTCAAGGACTTGGGTGTGCACTTGGACTGCACCTTGAGCTGGAGACCACAAATTGCTGAGATCAGTCGGAAGGTCACATGGTCACTTCACTCACTAAACAAGCTCAGGCACTTCTTGCCCATTAAAACTAAGGTCTTGTTAGTTAACGCGTTGATATTGCCAATTATAGACTATGGTGATGTGTGCTATCCCGATTTGAATGAAGAGCACCTTGACAAACTGGATCGACTCCTTAATAATTGCATCAGGTTTATTTTCTGCCTCCGTAAATACGACCACGTGTCAGAGTTTCGCGCGCAACTTGGTTGGTTTCCCATTCGGCAGCGGCGAAATATCCGCTTGCTATGTACTCTCTACTCAATACTCAATGATTCGCAAGCCCCTGAGTATCTTAAAACCTCCCTTCAGTTTTATGGTGTCTCTCGCGATCGTCAACTTCGCTCTTCGGGCAATCTGTCTCTCTCCATCCCTCTTCATCGGTCTGGTTTCATGTCCAATTCATTTACCATTCGAGCAGCTCGTCTCTGGAACAGTCTTCCCCCTAAAATTAGAAAAGCACCGAGCAAGTACGCTTTTAAAAAATCTGTGCGTGATTTCTTTGCTGGTGGATCAAAGAAATTCTAAGTATCTTTTCTAACAAGATTCTTCGGATATGTATTTATATATGTATGGTCGTATGTATGTATGTATATATATGTATCTATGTATGTATGTATTGATTTATGTATTTTATGTATATTAGAATTATGTAGTTTATGTGTAAGAATTAAGGATGTAGTTTCGCATCTTTTTAAAGTTTTATGCTTCTGTCATATAATTTGTTTTCTGTATAGTTAGAAGCACCGCCTACAATCTTTCTGCTTGGCCCTAAGGTTGACTGGTAGAGAATGCCTCATGGCATTAAGTTCGCCTTTTGTACGATAAGTTTTCTTTTTGTGCAATAAAGATTAAATAAATAAATAAATAAAATAACAATGGCATTCTCGAAACTTTAGACCTTCAGAGCATTGAGTAACAGGAGATGACATCCCCAAGCAATTTTTTGTCCCAAGTTGTAGTGAAAATCACTATACTCTTTGATTCAGTCACAGCTGTCAACCGCCAAACATGGCGCACAAAATTTGTTCTAGATGTCACATCTAGTAGAATACATACTAAATCAATGCTTCTGAGTTCAATTTTGAAATTACCTATTCGCAATCAGTGATATTTACTATGGATGGGTTATACCCAAACAAAATAAGCACAAAAAATACTTCTAACGTTATTCCATAACCTAACAATAATTCTGTTATGTTTATCTATTTTGACAATCATTTTTCTCTCGTTAGAATTACAGTTTTTCTCTTTCTCACGCGGGTGACGGGAGCTCATTGGCACGTCCGCATCTCTCGATTGCCAGTGCACGACTAGAGACAATTGTTTGAATTCACTAATTTTAAGAGCTTCACTTTTTGAGCGTGCATATGCCATCTGACGTTATTATTATTTTTATATATATAGTTCGCAATGTGCTTGATTGTGGCGCCATCTGTTGAGGCGAAATAGTACATTACATCAGAGGCCGGGAAAACACGGATTTCCGGCCAAATAGGCATAGACGGCCGAGCGTAGCGAGGTCGGATAGAGATACGATGCCGTGAATCCGTTTTCACGCCGAGGCATGTATAGTGCTTTTCTCAAACATGCAATGAAATAAAATAAAATAAAAAACCAAAAGGACAATGTTTTACTCGTATTCAATCTAAAAAAACGACCATGAAGTAAAAATTAAAAAGTTAAAATCAGCTGTTCGTAAAACCTGCCGCCATCTTTGACGCTGTCTGAATGAGGTTGGACGTTGAAACAAAAAAAAGTTACTTTGCAGGCCTAGGCCTGAAAAGTTGTATGAAATCCCATTTCAGGCCGCCTCGAGATGCTGCGCCCGAAAAAGGATACTCCCGAGTCTATTATAAGGAACGTAAAGAGAATATTTCATTGCATGTTTGAGAAAAAAATGTTTTTCTTAGTTTTTCTTAATAACAACATGCTACCAATCATGCCCTTAAACGGATCACCACTATTTTCGTTACGCCTTGTATGAAATGTCTCTGATTCACTATTTTGACAGATGACCGAGTTGAATTTACGTAATTTTTTAAAAATTTGATATTGACAAGAGCCCTTTGCGGTTTCATTTCTTGTCACATTGTGCACTGCAATCGTTCACGTTACCCCCACCATGCACTTCGCACACAGCAAATACGAGGATATGGAGTTAATTCACGTTTTAATTAATCATAATATTCTTAGAACTAAATTTTCTGTAGATAATCGGAAGATTTGATCTTGGCGCTCATTTTTAGGGTTCCGTAGCCAGACTACGGAACCCTCATAGTTTTGGTCATGTCCGTCTGTCCGTCCGTCCGTATGTCGCCCATTTTACTCGGAAACTATAAGACGTATCTTAATAAAAGTTAGACATAAGGTGTAGTTTGTATGCTGCTAAATATTAAGTTATGTAGTGAAATTGCAGAAAAAAATATTTTCAGGGGAGACGCTTCATACATGTAACTAAATTTCAAAATATTTTTTTTACCAAATATCAACATGTTGCACATCAATCGATAGATCTTTAAAAATAAAATAACATTGAGGTTTTTTTGAACATTTCAGAAATAATCGCTTCGAAAGTCGGAAAATAGCGCCCCCCCCCCCCCCCCCTGTAACTTTTGAACCGTAAGTCCAAAAAATTTTATTGTACGTACCGTAAGTACGAAAATTGTTTTGAACATTATCGGTTTAGCCATTTTTGAGTTATTTTCAAAAAACTTCTTCCATAGGCATTAGATACGACCTTTTGGCATTAGTCTGATTCTTATTCCATTGAAGCTACGGAACCCTCCATTATGCGTGGTCCGACACGCACTTGGCTGGTTTTATTATTGTTTTTGATGAGATCTACTTTATAACACTCATTGTTGTAAGAGACGTTCAGTTTCCAGGTGTTCGGCGGGAGTTCTGTAGGCATCTCCTTCAGATGGGGCTGCGTGCAGTCCAACGTATTCCAGGTGCGTGTTCAGTTGATAACACTTACGTTGTTGTGAGAGACGTTCAGTTTCCTGGTGTTGGGCGGTAGTTCTGTAGGCATCTCCTTCAGATGGCGCTGCGTGCAGTCAACCGTGACCATGTACTCCAGGTGTATGAGCTCAAGCCGGTCCAGGAAGCAGGTGCAGTTGGCGTCTAGCGGCTTGATGTTGCGGCAGATATATGTCAACTGGAAACATAATAAAATTAAATACAGTTTTTTTATACCACGACGGTGGCAAACAAGCATACGCTGATGTTAAGCAGCTACCGTAGCCTATGGGCGCCTGCAACTCCAGAGGTGTCACATGCGCGTTGCCGACTCTTTAGAAAAAGGAGGATTCATTGTTAATTATTTTACTTGTTTTTTTTTAAAGTGGGTATTCCACTCATACATTAGTATGTTATTTAATCAAATACAAACATTGAAACATTGAAAAAATAATCAACCCAGTTTGACTTGAACAAACATCGATACGCCTTACCGGGGCTCGATATCGCTTTACCAATTAAGCTATGGGTTCAGTTACTGAGCTGACGAAATTCTCAATGCCTTCAATCATCTTTTTGCATTTATTTTTTTTACATCGACTTTATAGGATTCACTGTGTTGACGGCTAAAGGAACAAGAAGGTCCCTCGTCGTCAACACACTGGGTCCTCTTTGAGCTCTGAATAGTTAACAGGTTGTCTAGAATTAGGAATATGCATGATTTTTTTGGAAGTCGTCATTCGATTATGTTTCCCTGTAGATTCAAATGTCTCTAATAAACCTACTATCTATGATAGCCCTGAAACGTCAAAAATGTGAAAATACGTTAGGCGTCTGCGCCGCGCGTCAAAACGCCCCATACAAAAAGTGTGTAGATTGTGACGTCACCGTTCACAAAGTTGCAGAAAACTGTTTGGATGGAACAAGTTTTTGTAAGATTTTTGTAATTTTAGGCACGAAAAAATGCGTTTAGCTATATAGTTGTCGTACATTTTTTTTCTTGTTAGGACATAAGTAATCGAACTGCAGTTTCGAAAATACATTTGATGTATAAAAAAAAATGCCTAAAATGTTACGTTTTCAAACCGCAATATCTTTAAAAAACTGTTAAAAATTATTACGGATTTCCACTTGTTTATATTAGTTTGGGGTTGTTGAACGTGTTTATGCCACAGATTCAATTAAATATTTTTCATGCATGTTCTCTATTGGTTATACAAGTATAGCCGTGCAAAAATAGTAGTTTATGTAACTGTTACGTAATAAGGGTCCTTAAAACATGAGTGCGGTTTTATGAAATGAGCCGCAGGCGAATTTCATAATAAGGTCACACGAGTGTTTTAAGGCCTAATTACGTACAGTTGCATACACTGCTTTATCTACACTCATATTATATATATTAAATTAAGTGTTCGGAAACCATAGAATGACCGCCATTGTACCGTCATGGCCAACTCGATTGTGCCGGCGCTCGAGCGGGACCAATCGAGTTGGCCATGGCGGTAACATTATGTTATCAAATTCGATGTTCCAAATTTGAAACTCATTGCTTAACAATATTTGAGCATGCAACGTTAAAATTACGTTACTGCCGCAGATAAGAAACTTATCATAGTTAAATCGTTTGTTGTAATGCTTGTCATTGTCTACGGTTTTTGAACGCATTGTAGAGTACTTACAGTATGAGTGTAGATAAAGTCCATTTTCAATTACAGTAGTAAACTCATTAAAGCTTTCATTGTGGGCAACGAGTAACAATATAAAGGAGGTAGAGCTTAAAGATTTATTGAAAATATGGGTCGTGAAAATTTGTAACCGGCCAGTCTTATACCGTAATAAGACTGTCAGAGAAACTGCTGCACGAGTCGTTCTTGCGTTGCCATTTTTTGGGCTGATTTTGTATTCCTAGAATTATTGATCGGCGATTGTGGGTAACTACTATAATAGACGTCGAAACGATCTCTCATATGTTTCATATGTCCAATTTTTATTACTTTAACAGCATTTATCCAGAAAGCGTGGGCTTAAACATGCCTTTTAGGAACTATAGTATTAGGTTCTTAAAAACAACAATGTACAGATTTTTAAAGGGTTGCCTTCGAACACAACCCTGGAGTTATAGGCGCAGGCTTAATTAACCGCTTCCCATCAGGCAGGCTCTATACTTGCTTCCTCAAAGTGC